>CM057455.1:725132500-726397500 GCA_016271365.2 Neoceratodus forsteri
TCAATGTGGCCACAAATAGAGAGACACAGGGCAGAGTAAATAGAGATACACAGGGCAAAGACACCATCTGTCAGCCAATGCAGAGGACCGTTTGTCACACATGGGTGTAGAGATACAGGGCCCTATGCCAAGGGAAGAGTTGTCTTCCCAGTATTGCCCTTCCATGTGGGAAACTGTGTATTTTTCATTTCTTAGCTGGGGGGGGTGTTGCATAACAGCACCATTCCACCACCATTACCCCATGTAGCTCAGTCACTGAGCTCACCCCCAAACTCAGCTCACCGACATTGGATCACAAAGCATACCCATTGGGTGAAGACTGGCACTACACACAAAGTTTCCTACAGTAGTTATTACTTTTTTTCAATTTGACCCTAAATTTTCAAGAAAGTTGTTTTATGACTGCCCTTATGAACATGACATGTGGGATTATAATATATTGTCCAGAACATCATTTCACACCACAAGTGTGAAAAAAGTTTTGTCCAGGATGTAAAAAATGATATCCGTCACATTTATGAAGTGGTGTGGATAAATGGTTATGTTGAAAGTTTAATATTGAAAATTAGTGAACTTATGAGTTAATGTTGTAATATTGAAATGTTCACTCATGACCTCGGCATTTTACCATATCTATACCCAAATTTTCAGAATAGCCTTCTTATTAGCCTACCTCATGAACCAAATAGGTGAAAACTTTAAACTCTCTGCCAAATTGTAATTCCATGGCACAGAAGCATAATTTGTTAACCCACCTCATGAACTGAGTAGATGAACATTTTCAAATCTCTGCTGAAACATCCTTCCATGCCACAGGACCAAAAACACATCTTGTCCAGGATTTGAAAAAATGACAGCTGTCATGTTCATGAGGTGGCATAAAAAAATGGCTACAGTATGTTGAAAATGTGGGACAAAACATTTAAAATTACCAAAGTTATGAGTGAGCATAGAAAAATGTCAACATATGCTGATAACTTTTTCATTTTCACATACAATATTTTAACCCACAATTTTCAACATAGGCTTCTTGTAACCCCACCTAATGAACAAGAGTGGTGAAAATGTTCAAATCCCACCTGAAAGGTAATTTCACCAAGTGACTGTGAAATCACCTTTCTGGCCAGAGTTGCATAATTTCATCACCACTGGACATGAGGTTGGGTCCCCAAAAGGCCATGTTGAAAAACCGGTGTAAGAATAAACAACAATTATATCAAATGAATGAATCAAAGTTCAAGGCATGTCTTCATTTGAAGAGTGGATCTACACTGTGGGACATGTTCAGGTGAGTGAGATTGTGAGGGTGTGTGGGGTGCTGGGTGCTAAGTGGAAGGTTGGGTTTGGTAGGTGGGGTGTGTGGGGGGGGTCAGATTAGAGAGGGACCAGTTTCTTTTATACAGGTTAAAAGCAAAAAAGAATCACTGAGGGGCAGTTTTCTTTATTTCAGGCAATGTGACACTGGAGATTGGGCACCCCAGTGTTAGGCTATTGTTCAGTGGTGCCTGGATTAGGCACCCTGGTGCCTTAATGTACATATTGGGAACAGGAGAAGGGCACCTTGAAGAGGATGGGGTCAAGAGAAGCAATACCAGGGGTGGGCACCCCAGTCCACTTATTATAATATATAAAATAATAAACATTAGGAGGGGGAGCTGGCAACCTGGAGGGAAGGGGGGAGAAAGAAGTGGTACTGGGGTGGGCACACCAGTCCGCTTAAGACAAATTTTAATTACACAGCTAGATAGACAGACAGACAGACAGACAGACAGACAGATAGATAGATAGATAGATAGATAAACAGAGCAACAGTGAGAGTATGGGCTCACCAGCTCAGTGTTTCAACTGAAGCCAGCACCACAACTCCAGCTGCAGCCTCAGAATTCAAGGAAGTCCCACTGTTCTCATACAGAGAATGTGGGCGTTCAAGCTGCAAGATGTGTCTTCGACTGGAGAGTAGATCTATGTCATGGGACATGTTCACGTGAGTGAGGGTGTGAGGTTGTGGGTGATGAGTGAGAGGTCAGGGTAGGGTAGGTCAGGGGATCAGATCAGCGAGGGACAGTTTTCTTTTGTACAGGTTCATAATAACATAAAAAACAACTAGGTATGGTTTTCTTCATTTCAGGAGACATTCACATTCTGACACTGGAGACTGGTGACCCCAGTGCTGATATGTACATAATGGGAATGGGGCAGGCAACCTGGAAGGGAAGGGTCATGAGAGCAGTACCAGGAGTGGGCACCCTAGTCCACTAGTATTATATATTAAGAGATAAATGATAGATAGATAGATAGACAGACAGACACACACACACACACACACACACACACTGACATATAGACAGAGACAGAGAGACAGTGAAAGAACAGGGGATCAACAGCTCATTGCTTTAACTGAAGCCAGCAGCAGGACTCCAGCTGCTGCTTCAGAATTCAAGAAAGTCTCACTGTTCTCATTCAGACAACATGGGTAAACAGCTCCTCTCACTAAGCTGGGCACTCTAGATTTCGGGGTGCCCAGAAAAGGTATTTCTGGCCATTTTTTTTAAAACAAACACCAGAATCAAACTAAATGGTTCCTTTAAGCTAGGCCAAGGTGTTTGTTTTTAAAATTATACCAGTTTTATGTATTTTCCATGCTTTTTAGTACAAGGGGAAAAAAACAAGATGGCAGACATTATGACATGAACATTTATTTTTCTTGCCATGAGTAGCAAGTTGTGGGAAACTAAAAATGGTCTTGTGACATGGAATTGTTCATGTCGTATCAGAACAGTATCCAAAAAACCCTACTGAGCACATTCAGAACAGCAAAGAAAAATTGAAATCCTTATAACTGGCACTGTTTCATATTTTTTCACAAAATCTTCCAAAGGCATACCTTGGCACAGCATGCTTCTGCTCTGAAAGTTTCAGAAAAAATGTTCATTCCATGTAGGCTATACATGACAGCAAAACCAAAAATCCATGTTTAGTATATAAAAAATTAGACATCTGCAGGACAATGACATATGCAGATCTCAAAAACTGCAAAAACTGCTGTCACAAATCTTTCCACATATTTAGACCTTGGTACTCGACAATGTATGCAAAATTTCAGGTAATTTTATCAAACACTGCCAAAGCTATTAAAGTGCAAAAGTTAGGGGTTTAAAATATGTAACCCTGGCACTGGGTTTCTAAGGGTTACACTACCCCTGCCTTGCTGCCCTGACCAATGTTGAGGGGCCTGGGTTCCTATTTTACTATAAGAACTGGTTATTTCCCAAGATCACATTCCTGTGCAGTGCCTCCACACAGAGTATACTTATGTGGGCTAAATTATACCTGGTACAACCCCCAGGGATGCTGTACCCATCCACATTTCCATATAGTCACTCCAAATATACCACAAGAATCAAAACTCCACATTTCAACATTTTAGGATTATTAACTCTCACTAATAATATGCTCACAACATGATTTATAAAAACAAGCAAACAATTTATTTACAAGGGATGAGGGTTAGGAAGGGTGAATTGGAAGCAGAGGTTAAATATTTACATTAAGTTCAATTGGTTTAGAATGGGATTGCAACTGGTATTAAGATAATCATTTTTGCATTTTTTAAATTCAGACATGAATCACTGTGGCCACCCACCAACCTTCTGATTTTGTTCAGATATCTGATCTGGCTATCTAGTAAGCTGCATTAAATGGCAGAAACATGTATTAGATGCCCACAATAAAAACCAGTCCCAGGCTGTATTTGAACCCCCCCCCCACCCCCAATTATAACCATTTTCTGGGTAACTAGTACTAAGTTCTTAAAGTTGCAGGCCTATTAAATGTTGCAGCTGTGGTGGCTGGCAGTGAAGCAGGTTGGGGATCGTAAAGAAAATTAGATTTTCTCTATCTTTACTCTTGGGAAATAGCCTTACAGTAACTTGGACTCTGAGTACTGAACTTGGCAACAACTTTAACTATTTACAGTTCCCACTTGATTGGCAGAGGGGGAGTCTGCCTACTCATGGTTTGGAGTCATCATTGACCAGGGTGAAATCAGGCTATACAAGGCAGATTTAATGCTGAGATGCTTGGCAAAGGCTTGTAGCCAGGAGCCCCCTACTGACTGCAGGATCTAGCAGCTTTTGCAGGCTGGAAACTCTCTCAGCTTCTTTTGAAGTGGCTCAGCTTGCTCTGGGCTTGAAATCACACTCTGGTACAGACCAGGCCAGGACCATGGCCAGTATGCTTCAGACCCCCATGTCTAGGCTATGCCCCTTAGGGGGAAGCACATATGGTAGTGCATAGGTGGCACTCCACCAGGCTGACTCCCAGGCCGATCTGGAAACTAAAGTGTCTGGGTCACATTCAGCACATTTACATTTAAAACATCACAATCTCTTCAACCATGTGGCCAGCATGGCTGACATGGTCCTTTCAGCTTTCAAGGCACAGTCTCTGAAGCTGAGTGCATTCCCTTAAGGCTAGGGCAGACTCAAAACTTGCACAGTCCATGCAGAGGCAAGGTTTATCTTTTTCTTAAGTTGCAGACAGAGCTTGAGGTACCACTCCCAACCACAATAAACTTTATTTGTTAAAAAATTCACTTTCTCAGATGCTTCTCAAAGCACAGTCCACATTAACAAAGTCCCTCATGGCTATGCTGGCATTTGCAGCTCCATCTGGACATTCAGACACATTAACAAAGTCCTTCTTGGCTATGATGGCATCTGCAGCTCCAAACGGACACTTTACTGGCCTCACAGGCAATTTCAGGAAGAGCCACACACTCAGGGTTCTCCCTTTCCAGTCCTATAGGTACTTTCAACAGTCACATTAGGCATTTCACAACACTGGACCCTTTTGTGGTCACTTGAGGTATCAGATTCCAACCATTTATTGGCATTAATCAGACACAGGGTGCAGACAGACATTCAGCACTTTTTGAATCTCTGGGCTTCTCAGACCCAAGTCAGTCTCTAAACATCTCAAACTTGTAAGCAGAAGTTTACTCACTTAGATTGATTTTATCAAGCTTTTCAGTTCCTGAAGTACAGCTTCATAAGCACTCTCACTGCTGAGGCAGAACGTTTATGCTACGCTCCCACAGCTGAAGATGATTCAGGTTTCTCCCACATTTTCTCCAAATGTGGAAAGGCAGATGCTAGCCCTGGGGGACAATATCTGGCAACCCCCAGGCCAGTGACTTCAATCTCAGGCAGCCACTTTATCCTTTGAAGACAGAGCACCCTCCCCTGTGGAGGTGCTTCTGCTGAACCACTAGGCCCATTTTCTCTAGCTGAGGGCCATAGCCCCCCTCCCTGTGGTGGGTCTCACATCAAACAACTCAGTCTGACAAGTCCCTGGGTTTTGTGGAGCTCTCTGATGCTCCTGATTGGATGAATCCAAGTAATTGGCTAAATCCACTTGTCAGTCCCCAAAATGAATATTCATTAGCCTCCTTCGACGCTGGATAGGCTCCCTGTTTTGGTGCTTGCATTAGGTTCCTGCTATCCCCCACAAGCCTTTCTGAAAGTCCCACAAGTCTCTGGCAAAGTCCCAAGAACCTTTGGGGGTAAATCCTGGTTTTCTGAATGGCTACTGGCTGCACAATATGGCTGCAACTGGTTAAAGTCCCCATAAAGTCCATAGGAGTCCAAATTTTTAAAGTCTGGTGCAGCCAGGAAAATACATTTTTATTTACAGATGCCTCACAGTTCAATGACCCTTTATGTGCCCTGTCAAGCGCTGCCATCATTTAACATTTTATTTTACTCCTGCACCTGTAAGTGCTGCCAAAATATGCAGTCCACAGGCAGCAGATAGGCATCTCATTAATAATCATGGGCTCCATTTCACTACCCATGAGCCCCATTCCTAGCGCTCACAGCGCTCTTTATTTAAAATGCATTGTGGGCACTCTTGGCCCTTGTTCTGGTCCCCGGCCCCCTCTGTGACTTTTACAGGGACCAGAACCACCCTGAAGCCAGTCAGTTGACTGCAATTGCAGTTGGGAGTAAGGACGCATTTCTGCACATGCGCGAGCTGCCAGACAGCTGTGAAGTGGAAGGGAAGAAGCTGGCAGCTCCATGATTGTTCCCCAAGCCCACTACAGGCAACAACAAACACTGGGGCCATTCAGACACCCAGCGGGTGCATCATGACCTGGGCTGTGGCGCTGAAGAAAACCAAGGGAAACTGTGGCACCAGGAGGCACAAAGGGAGCAGCAGGAGAATGGCAGACATGAGAGCAATCAAGGTAAGCCCCCATTTTGAGGACATTACACATAGAACTTGCTGCTGAACCCTAACTATACTGACACTACTGTGCCACTATAATATTATGCTGGAATGGTAGCACCAGTATAGTTAGGGTTGCCTGACAAGTTCTAACTTTGAACCTTAATAGCCTTGGCAATTGTCTCAGATTTGGCAAGCATTTTCTTGGAGACAAGGTCAAAATATGTGGAAGGTTTCATGACTGTAGCTTTTATGGTTTCTGAGATCCACATAGAGTATTTCATTTTCCTATAGAGGGTTCATTTTTTTCCCTATACGTAACATGTTTTTTTCCTCTCACCTATAGCCTAGACAGAATAGAATTTTGTTTTCCAAAGCTTTCAAGGTAGAAGCGGCCTGTGCAAAGGTAGTGCCATTCGAAGGTTTCATGAAAAACCGATAAATGGTTTCAGAGTTATAAAGGTTCAACTTTTTTTGTTGAGCTATTCTGAGCATGCTCAGTAGGATTTTTAGCTAAGCCTCTGATATGACACAAATTCCCTGTTGCAAGAGCTTTTTGCTTTCTCACAATACAAGAAATGTTTTCTTGTGTCCAGACAGCTACCATCTCGTTTTTTACCTCAAACTAAAAAACATGGAAAATAATAAAAATTGTGCACTTTTTAAAAACAAACACTAGAATCTAGTTAAATGATCCAGAAAACCTTTTGTGGGCACCCCAAAATCCAGGGTGCCCGGTTGAGTGAGAGGAGCCATTCACTGTGTTCTCTGTATGAGAATAGTAGGACTTTCTTGATAAGTGCAACTGCAGATGGAGGGCTGTTGCTGGCTTGAGTGCTAGTATTGAATCAGCGATCACTTGATCTCTGTCTTGATCTCTCTCTCTCTTTCTCTCTCTCTCTCTCTCTCTTTCTCTACCAGTCTGTCTATCTATCTATCTATATATCTATCTATCTGTAATTGTACATTCCGTCCTCCTCCCAGCTCAACCAGCCCTCTCTTGTGTTTTCCCAATGCCATATAGAAAAGCAGACCGGGGTGCCCATTCCCTGTATCTCTTGCCAATTCCCTTCCCCTCCAAGTCGTCCTCCCAATGAATAGGTGGTAACACCGGGGTGCTCCACATCTGGTGCAACTGTACAGTTAAGCTGACACTGGGATGCCCAGTCCTCAGTGTTGGATCGCATAGTATTTCAAAAACCTGCAACAAGGAAAATGGTCCCTCGTTGTCTTTTTTTATTTTTTTAAGAAACCTGCAAACAAAGCAGTCCATCACCAATAGGACTCCCCCAAATCCCCATCCACCCCTTCCCCACCCCCCACATACCCGAAGATGTCCCACGAGGTAAATCCACTCTCTACCTGAAAACACATCTTGCTGCTGGAACCAGCGACTGCAGTATGTGAAAATATGGTAAGTCCAGTTTAATATATTTGAGTGGGGTTTAAACATTTACTCATAACTGTCATTTTTTTTTATATTTTACACTAAATTTTCAATATGGTCTGTTTGGTACCTAGCCTCATGAACAAGAGTGGTGGAATGTTTCAAGCCCAGCCTGAAAGGTGATTTTACGGTCTTAGTGAAATCACCTTTCGGGCAGGATTTGAAAATGTTTACCTAGCAGGTTCATGAAGTGGGGTCATAAGAGGGCTATGTTGAAAATTTGGTATAAAAGAATGTTAAAAGGATCAATTTATTAGTGAACATTGAAATATTTCAATGTTCTCTCATAACTTTACAAATTTTAAAATGTTTCTACTAAACATTCAGTATGGCCTTTTTGGGACCCCACCTCATGAATAAGGGCACCAGTCCAGTACATTCTACTGTATACTTGTCTATTTTATTGTGTATGTATAATTATTGTGTACTGTATGAAAACTGATTGTGTATACTATTCCTTTTTTGTAATTTCATTTTGTGTAACTCTTGTCAATTCTGTGTATGCTCTGTGCTCAGGACACTCCTGGAAACGTGCCTCGGCTCAATGTGCTTTTCCCGGTTATCAATTTTAAATAAATAAAAACAAATAAATAATAAAGGGCAGTGGAATTTTTCAAACCTGGCCTGAACGATGATTTTGCAATTGTTGCGTGAAATCATCTTTCAGGCAGGAATTGAAAATTGTTACCTATTGTGTTCATGAGGTGGGATTATAAGAAGGGTAAACTGAAAATCTAAGATCAAAATGTGTTCAGATAACCAAGATATAAGTGAATATTGAAATATTTCAATCTTCACTCATAACTTGGCAAATTTTTAACATTTTTACACCCAAACTTTCAATATGGCCTGTTTGGGACCCCACCTCATGAACAAGGCAAGTGAAATTTTATCTGCACTGAAAGGTGATTTTGCAGTCAGTGTGTGAAATCACGTTCCGGCGTGATTTTAAAATTTTCACCTACTGGGTTCATGGGATAGGCTCATAAGAAGACTAAGCTGAAAATGTGGTGTAAAACTATAATACAATGACAACATTATGAGTGAACATTGAAATATTTCAACGTTCACTCATAACTTTGCTCATTTTTGCCCCAAATTTCAACACAGCATTTTTGACACCACCTGATCAACATAACAGGTGTAATTTGTCAGATCCTGGATGAAAAGTGTTTTTACACATGTGGTGTACAAGGACATTTCAGTCAGTATTCTATAAATGTTACATGTCATGTTTATAAGGGTGAGTCATAAAAAGGCTATCTTGAAAATTTAGGGTCAAATTTGAAGAGACACTGTCACCCACTTAATCCTCAAAGAGTCCTTAGTTTAAAAGAACATGTTATGATTGTTCACATTCTGTAGAGACTGATGATGCAGCTGGTTGTTTGATTTTGATTCTTTTTTCTTTTAAAAAGTGAAAAACATACTGCCCCCCCCATACCTTTTACCACACAAAAACATGTTTGTTTACATTCCTTGATTAACTCCCTGGACTTATGAACATTTCCAACAGCCTAGCCACACATTAGGCAGTGTGAGTATGGAAAACTATTGCAACAGACAATGAAGCGGCTCAGGAGATCCACGTCTGGAGCTGACCGAAAAACAAAAGCACTGCTATCATGAAAGAAGCAGGCGGCAACCAAAACACTGGTACAGTGCAAAGAAAGAGACCAAGATTAGCTGTAGGATGACAATTATAACTTTATCATTTTTATTCACTCATTAAAAAGTATCACTATTCCATATTTTTGCTAAATATTTTCACGCCACTCATGCTTTATCAAGGCAACTTGATAAAGTGCAAGTGAGCATGAAAATGTTTGGCAAAAGGGGTAAGAGTGAGTGCTATTTTTAATATGTGAATAAATTTGTATTGTTATATACCCTCACATACCACCTCCTCCCTTTCCCCCGAACTATGCCAGTTTCTCCTATTTCTTTGTCCTCACCCCAAACTCACTCTGTCCCTTTCTCGCCCCTCAGTGCTCTTATTGCCCTTTAAACCTCTCCAAGCTTACTTTCTACATTAAATGGATCTCAGTTGCTTCATTAATTATTTCTCATTTGCTCTTCTAGACAAAGCCTATAGCTGTTTACCCAGAGTTCATATCTGTAAATTCCTTACCTGCTAGTAAACCTGAATGTTCATTTTAAGATAATGTAATGTTCTACCTGTTATTATTGTTACTTGCTTGTCACAATTTTGTCCTGTCATGACGTGGAACCTTTGTAAAAGAGCCACGTGGCTTAAAGTTGTAATCCAAAATCTAAATAAATAAAATTAATAAATAAAAGACATCCTATGGCCAGTCTTGGTCTCCTTCTTTGCACCATACCAGTGGTTGGGTAGCCACCTTCTTTCATTATAGAGAAAACTATTGCATCAAAGTTATAACAGCCATCCTATGGCCAATCTTGGTCTCCTTCTTTGCACCATACCAGTGACTGGGTAGCCACCTGCTTCTTTCGTTATAGAGAAAACTATTGCATCAAAGTTATAATAGCCATCCTACGGCCAGTCTTGGTCTCCTTCTTTGCACCATACCAGTGACTGGGTAGCCACCCGCTTCTTTCGTTATAGAGAAAACTATTGTATCAAAGTTATAACAGCCATCCTATGGCCAATCTTGGTCTCCTTCTTTGCACTGTACTAGTGATTGGGTAGCCGCCTGCTTCTTTTGTTATAGAGAAAACTATTGTATCATGAGCCAGATAGACAAATCTTTGCACCTGGTGCAAAACCGTTGCACTGGATTAGTGCCAGATGTGCCCCAGGCTGCAATATTCAAAAGCCCTTTTAGCACCAGCGCTGTGTGATGGTGCCAATGCTAAAAGTTAATGTATTCAGGGGAGAGAGATAGGGGAGTGGCCATGAATGCTGGCACACTGGCATATTCAAAAGAGTTGTGGCCTTACTACTCGAAGTAATTTAAAGTATAACTTTGAATTACTTCTATGTTGAGCTCTGGTAGCCTAGTGGGCCCCTTACCCCCCAGCATGTTCCCCAACACTTGTTATGAAGTTAAAATGTATATTTCCCTGGTAGTCTAGTGGTCTCTACATCCACCAGCACAATCTCCTACCTCCATTATATAGTTAAAATGTTTATTTCCCTGGAAGTCTAGTGATCCTCCCCCTTCCACCAGCATGATCCCTGACTCCTGTTATATAATTAAAATGTTTATTTCCCTGGCAGTCTAGTGGTGCCCCCCACCCACAGCATGATCCTGAGTACCCCCGTAGCTTACAAAATAAGCTTTGCCCTGCTAGTCTAGTGGCCCCCCCACCCAGCAGTGCTGACCCCCTCCCCAACCATCCCTGAATGGAGCCAAAGACTGATACAACCCACCACTCACCTCCATGGCCAGCTGCCAACTGAGTGTTGAATGAGCATGTACCTAGTGAGTGATGAGCGAGCGCATACTCATGCTCATTTATCACTTACTAGGTGCATGCTCATTCAACACTCAGTCGGTGGCTGGCCACGGAGGAGTCGGTGGGTTATGCCAGTTGCTGTCTCTGTTCAGGGATGGTTGGGAAGGAGCAGGGAGTCAGCACAGCTGAGTGGGGGGGCCACTAGACTACTGGGACAAAGCTTATTTTTGTAAGCTACGGGGGTCAGGGATTGTGCTAGGGGTGGGGAGGACACCACTAGACTGCCAGGGAAAAAAACATATTAACTACATAACATGAGTCAGGGATTGTGCTGGTGGAGGGGGACCACTAGACTACCAGGGAAATAAACATTTTAATTATACAACGGGAGTCCGGGATCATGCTGGGGGCTGGGGGGACCACTAGACTACCAGGAAAATAAATATATTAACTACATAAAGGGAGTCAGGGATCATGCTTGGGGGTGGGAGGATCACTAGACTACCAAGGAAATAAACATTTAAACTATATAACGGGAGTCAGGGACCATGCTGAGGGTGGGGGACCACTAGACTACTGGGGATATAAGCTGCTTCTACAGCATACTGGGGTCGGGATCGTGATGGGGTGGGGGGGCCACTAGACTACCAGGGATGTGGTTGACAGTACAGGACAGGAGTATACCACCCAAGTGTCCCTCATTATGAGGGACATCCCTCATTATGAGGGACATCCCTCATTGTACCCCTCTAAATTGCCCTGGCCCTTCTCTGTTCCTCATGGAACAGGTGCTGCAGACACAGATAATGTGCTGTCACTTCATAACTTCAGGCAGCACTTCATAATATTTTATGATGCTACATAACTAGCTAACTTTGTGAGGGTAAAGGCAATGGTTCCACTGTGTCCTGAGCATGTATCTCCAAGTATGATACTAGATACCTCTCAACTGTCCCTGATTTTCAGGGACATCCCTGACCTTGCCGCATGCTTTTCCTCTGTCCCTTATGAAATATGTCTTTACCTGACAGGCAGTGGGGACTGCAAGCACAAAATAATGTCAGTCATTCACATTACAGGCTTGTTCTTCTTCAGAACATGCATCTCACAATACTCCCCTTCTTCTGTCAGCTTTCTGAATGAATGGTACCGATTTCTCAGATGTGTCCCTGATTTGGGGTCTTTGTCCCTGAGTGTCATATGCTTTTTCCCTGATGTATGAGGAAAGAGGTTGAGAGGTATGATGCTGTGTCCCTCATAGTGAGGGTCAGTGTCCCTCATTGCCCCTCAGTCAGCACGTCCATGTCCCTCATTGCAATGCTGCTTGGGTAAGTGGTATGCACTGACTGTGCCAGCAAACGCCCATTTCCTGCAGCATCCAGCCTGTACGTCCATTCCGACCAACAGGGGGTTGCTGTGAGCACACCCTGTCCTGTAGCTTCCAGCCTATACTTCCATTCTGACCAACAGCGGGTTGCTGTGAGTTCCTTGCAATAGCGCTGGGCAAAGTACATGGAAGTGCATGCAAAGCAGGCCATAATGAGATGCAAATGTGACTGTTTGTCCATGGATTGCCTGAGTCGGCTCATTTGCACAGGATCTTTGAATATAGCAAACTTTTGCCCTGGGCTAACCTGTTTGCACCAGGCTAATGTGTTAGTACTGTGCAATCGGGTTAGTCCACAGCAAACCTCTCAAAAGCATAGCACAGTTCTGCAGTGTGTGGCCTGCATTGTTGTTTGCAGTTGTTGTGCACCACTTCATTGCTTTCACATACATTGTTCTCCAACTTCAGTTCTGCCTTACTCCACCTCTGTGTCCACTGAGCTGCTGTTGCATTTTGTGCTTCCCTGTTGCTTTATTCAGAGCTGTCTTATTTCCCAGGGTATTTTAGCACTGCACTCCCAGCCCTATTTGCACTGCTTCCTTTGCACGCTACATTCAGCAGGTTTAGCCCTGGGGCTATTCCTTTGAATATAGCTTGCTATTGGTTCAGTGCTAATTTAGCATGCCGTGTAGTGCTAATTTAGCCTCGGGGCTAAGTTTTGAATATCTGGCCCCATGAGTGACTGCACTGTTTGGGGGGAGTCAATTGTTCAGGAAGTATGTAATAAGAAATTATACAGGATATGAAGCAAAACAAGGTTGGTTATAACTATACACAGTAGCGGCTCTAGCCACAAATGGTTACCAGGGCACAGCTGGGGCACAACCGATGACAGTCAGGGCACTGATATATTGTTACTATGGGGGAAGCTTTGCACCATATGGGGCACCAACTGGGGCACAGCATTTTTTAACGGGGCACGTGTCCTGGCAGGCCCTGGTGTAGAGCCGCCACTGACTATACATTAGCATGCATTTCTGTTCTACTAAGCAAGGAGGCAGACAAAACAATCAGCAACATCACTGAATTTTAGAGAGGGTAGGTAATCATAAATGTGGGTTTTTTTGTAGAAATAAAATGGTTCAAAAAAGGCTGACAGTGTCCTTTTAAAAATAAAAAAATAATTCTTATGAAACATTCTGTGTAGTACCAGACTTTACACCAGCATGTAGTGTTTTGTGATCCTGTGCTGGTGAACTGAGTTTGAAGGTGAACTCAGTGACCCAACTAGATGTGCTGAGGCTGGAGGGGAAGGTGCTATCATGCGACGCCACTCCCAGCCTGGGAAAGGTAGGTGCAGGGTTGCCCACACTGGGCCCTAGTACTATATAGTGAAGAGAACTCTTACCTTTGCACAGGGCTCTGTACCATTGTACCTATGGATGACAGAGGCCCTGTGATTCAACTGAGAGATGGATTCTTTGCCCTGCATGTCTGTGACTACATGGAAGCATTGGAACCAGAGGGTCCTGCACTTCCGCAGTCCACCAGACAGCCCCATGAATTCTTGACAGCCACTGCTGTACTTCCATAGGTAGATGAAATCTTCTCTTGGTGCAGGAAGGGCTCTGCATATCTGTATCTGTTCACATGGGTCCCAAAGGGACCAGCATGAATGAGGATATGATTCCACTATCTTAAAAAGAAAGGACATTTTTTGCAAAAATCTGCATTAATGCACCAGATAAGGTTCAAGTTAATGCCACAAAAGTAGGGAAATGTTGCATTAGGGTTTCAAACCCTAACTCCCTACCTGACCCTCCAAGCAGCAAAAGAAAAAAAACAATAGGGTTTTGGATCTCCAGAGTCT
The DNA here is from genome assembly GCA_016271365.2 of Neoceratodus forsteri. Classification (NCBI taxonomy): domain Eukaryota; kingdom Metazoa; phylum Chordata; order Ceratodontiformes; family Ceratodontidae; genus Neoceratodus; species Neoceratodus forsteri. The sequence goes on from CM057455.1 coordinate 725,146,754, forward strand.
TGGCAAATCAGTGGTAGGATCTTCCTTGGGGTTGTCAACCCTAATGCTCACCCCTCCTCCCCCTCAGGCCATAGCCACCTGTCTGAAGCACAAGGTACAGCTCCAAGCCTGTGCCTCATAGTGATACACTTTTCAGACTTAGAGAACTATGTCTCACCACATGTTGCCAACATGATCTGTTGTAATTTTCTTCTTGAAGGGCCCTGTGTTGACAACCGAAAGGAAGACCCCACCACTAATTCACCAAGACTCCAGAGACCAAAAGCCCTACTTTTTTTCATTTGCTGCTTGATGGGTGGAGAGTTAGGGTTGGACATCTTAATGCCACATTGCCCTACTTTTTTGCCATTAAGTTGAACCTCAACTAGTGCATTAACACAGTTTTTTGCAAAGGATATACAGTATATTATAAGGATGAGGTAGCGCCCCTATAGTTAGGGTTGAGTAGCCTGTTTAATGTTAACCCCTAACCTTGCACATTAATAGCATTGACGCCCTTTGACAAAATGAGCTGACATTTTGTATGTGTTGTCTAGGTGGCAAGATTGTGATGTATGAAAATTTTTGTGATGGCAGCTTGTGTGGTTTCTAAGATCCGCATGTGTAATTTTTTGTAAAAATCTAACTTTTTTCCCATACTTAACATGTTTTTTTTTTTGTGCTTTCCCCTACAGCTTGCATGGAATAACATTTTTATCCCAAAGTTGCAGGGGACATGTGCCATGTCCTCAAGTAGTACTTTTGACAGGTCTGGTGAGAAAATATTAAAGGGTACTGGAGTTATAAGGCTTTACATTTTACTGATTTCCAACCTGTGCATGTGCAGTAGGGTTTTTGAGATAACGCTGTTCAGCTAAAGTAAAAATCTGATGCTGCAAATACTCGTTTTTGCTTTTGAGCCACTGAATTAGCAGGACACCAAGCATTTTTTGTGTCATGCCAAACGCCATCTTGTTACTGTTTTCGACAAACTAACAAATGTGGAAAAACACATAAAACTTCAGGGATTTCAAAAAACAAACATCAGAATCTAGCTAAATGGGACACGTTTAGCTAGATTCTGAGGTTTGCTTTTAAACCAGATGCCCACAAATAGCTTTACTGGGCACCCAAAATCCCAGGTGCCCAGCTTAGCGAGCGGAGTGCTTCCCCTCCACGTTCTCTGTACGAGAACAGAGGGAATTTCTTGACTTCTGCAGCCACAGCTGAACTCGTGATTTTTATGTTTATCTTTTGATGGTTTTTTTTTGTAAATTGTTGTTATTTCTGTACAGCTCACAGAACCACTGGGAAGGGCACCTAACAAAGAAATTGTCTTGCCTTGCCTTTTCTTACATATATATTTTATATGATCTTATAAAATGGGTCTGGAGTTTTGCTGATTCTGATTGGCTGAGAGGTCTGCTGACTCATGTCCTTATCAGATGATAATATGCTAACTGGTACTTCTTCAGCCACTCAGGGCTCATCTCAAACACAGATCATTGTACCATCCTGCATAACCCTCTGCTGTAGCAGCCCAATCCAGTGAGCATAAAACGTGCTCCGCCAGGAGGCAGCTTTCAAATAAAATCCAACACCACTCTCCTGCTGCCGCTTTTAAAATCCCTACTTCTCACAAACCCGTAAGTACCCCCTTAATTTCAACACTCAAAATAAATAACAAACTTACTTTTATTTATATTTAACATGAGAAGTGTCTGTGGTGGGCTGCTGATCCATGGCTCTCCCATGGACTGTTGCTGCTGCAGCTCTGTTCCCCTCTGTTCCTTCACTTCCCCTCCATACAGCTCTTCTCCACTCCCCAGTGCATTCCTCAGCCTCCCCCTCACCAACTGTAACCAAAACAACAGATACACTGCAGCTCCTCCGAATGCCAGCTGAAATACCTTATCTGCAACTGCAGTACTGAGTAGAAAATATGCTTTCAATATCACGAAGCAGGAAACTGCTGTGTATGGCAGTTAATAAGGGACATGCTCATTCAGTCAAGTGGGCCGCTGGGCTGCAACTTAAAAACAAACCCTAAATAAAACTAAACTAAATTAAAAAAAAATAAATAAAGTGTTTGTGTGTTGGGGGAGAGACAGACCTGGGAGGAGAGAGACAGACACCAACGCCCTGTAGTGCCTGGATGCTATATATGGTCAGCAACTCTGCACTACATACGGACTATTTTTCTCTGTTTTGCATGTTTAACACTTTTTTAGCATACTTTTTTACATTTTTTTTTTACAAGGAGGTTTATGGGGGGGCATTTTATAAACTGAATAAGACACTCCGAGGTGTGGTTTATGGGCTTATAAGAGCACTTCCCTGATGCTAAAAGCACTCAGCACAAGTGCCTCATGCCTCATTACACATCTGGGGTGTGATCTTGTCAGCCCATAAACTGCACCTCATGTCTTATTCCTTACTGGTCATTCAGTTTTAATCTAAGAAAGACAATAAGTCAAGGTAGAGTTTGGGGTATATTTATCTGGTCGGCTTTAAGAGTTTCATTTTTAAACATTTCAAGTATACTAGAAAAATTAGCAAATAATTCATAGATTTCATTAGTGTCTTATTTTTAGACAATAAATCCTGCCAGTAACTATATATACCAAAAAATTACAAAATGAACTAAGAAAGCCCTAGCAACAGATGTAAATTCACCATATAATGTGTTAAGATATAAAAATAATTGGGTATCATTTTTTCCCCGTAGAGAAACCCGGTTTGTAATTTGCTGTTATAAAGCAGTGTTTATAATGGCAAACACACTCTGGGATTCCCTCGCCCTGTGCATGCCCCAGCCATCACTCTTGCCTTGTTCATGGCCAGCCACCCAGAGACTACACCGCCACTTGGACTCAGCGATAAGTCAACCTAAAAAAAAAAAAGAAACGCTGGGCAAAAAATGAATAAACTGAGGTACTTTAAAAAAAAATTGGAAAACATAGAGTAAAGGTTTCCTTCAACAGCTAGATCTGCCAATGGACCCTGCTGAAACCCAGTTGAACCATGGCTGCACAGAGATGTCTTTTTATTTTATATAACTGCTATAGTGAAAAAATGATGCCCAGCAATTATATAAAACAAAACACGGGGTGGTGTGTAAAACTCAAATTTTACACACACCCTCTGTGTTGGATGCTTCAATAAACCCCTCAAGTTTCTCCCTCAGGGTTTATGTAGCATTCAACACCTTGGATGTGTGTAAAATTCTTGTTACACACACCACCTCATATATCATTCTATGCATAGCTTATGGTTACCCATTGTTGTGCATAGATTTCCATTCCAACTAAAAAGCTTGTACCAATTTTACCCTTCTGTGGTACAACAGCTTTTTTCATTAGAACTGAAACTCATGCCACTTCACACAGAACCCAGACCCTCCCATAACACAAAACCTTTTGTTAAAAAATGAAATCCACCCCTCACCAGGTGGATTTTCAGTTACTGGGTGAGTGTGTTCTTGTTTGTTTAAAGCAACAATAAATTAAACTGAAGATTTTTTATGGGGAAAAAAGGCAATTTATGTTTCCAAGCACATACTGTACAAAATAACACATGGGAAACCATACACAATTCAGTAGTGTCAGTAGCTCAGTAGATAGCACCCTCACCTCTGAAGCCGGGAGATCAGAGGGCTGTGGGTTCAGTTCCCACATCTGGCACTTGGGTTAATATCCCAATACTGACACTGTAGTGCAGCATGAGGGGTGTGCTGCACTTCTGAGGTGCCGTCTTTCAGATGAGGCATTAAACCGAGGTCCCATCTGCCCGGATTGGTGATAGTTCATATGGATGCTAAAGATCCCATGGCACTTATCAAAAAACAGTAGCGGAATTTCCCTGGTGTACTGGCCAAATTTCTTCCATTCACTAAAAATACCATCAATAGCTTAATCTGGTTCAATATCAGTTGCTTACCATCTGTATCCCCGCTTGCCCCTGAAAAATGGACTTCTAGGCCCGGTGGGCTTACCGGGTCAACAAAATTCAATAAATAAATATATAGTGTTTCCATTTTGGGGTTCTGATAAGCTCTTGAGGTCCCTACAATGTTATGAGAACCCCTTGATGGAAATGTTGCTCTGTTGTGCGTGGTTACCCATGCAGTCACTATTCTCCATGTACTACAAAAATAATGTTTATAGACACAAGAATTCTAAAGGAAACATTTCTATAATTTCTTCAAGAAAAGCATTTTGAAAATAACAATGCAAAAAATAAAAATCATCAAAGGAATTTCCAAGAATTATTTATTTATGTTTACTTATTTATTAAACTCTAGGATTACAAGTACCTTTGAGCAGGGACTGCTCATTTACAAAGGTTCCACGTCAGAGGATGGGGGGTGACATAACACAAAGGTGAACAATGGTTACAAACTTAACATGTCGATTACTAAGGCCTAAATAGTACAGTCAATATTTATTTATTTTTATTTAGTTTTTGTTAACCGGGTAAGTGCACTAGCCATAGCAATGACTATGTTGAAGTAGAACAATATAAGCTAGCTTTTAACAGAATTCATGGTAGAACAGTATCTTTGTAGGAGGAAGTCGGGAAGAAGCCAGCAGGTAGGTGCTGTTGTCAGACAAGGATGGAAAGAGCGAGGGGGCCAGGGGCCAGTGGCCACAGATAAGAGTGTGTCCTTAGGGAGGGGATAGGTGGGTGGGGGGGGGCAAAGGGAGAGAGGGGGTAGGCTGGTGCCATGAAAGCAAGGCCGGAAAAGCAGGTTACAGCTACTGTTAGGGTAGGGGGTGTAGAGCAATGCTTAGGGGAGGCAGTCACACTGTGTGGTAGAGGGGTGGAATAGATGTAGTTGCCTTTTAAAGGGGCTTAGCGTTACAGCTGCAAGAGTTTCTTTGTTAAGGGTGTTGAACTACTGAGGAGCCCTGTGCAAGAAGGATCTCTGGCCCAATGAGGTCCAGCACCTGGGGACCTGGAAAGTCCGGTATTGAGAACTACGTGTTGGCTGGGTGCTGCTGTTGGTAGTAAGGAGCCTAGCCACACCTGGCGGCATGAGTCCAAGGATAACTTTTTTGGCTATCAGACAGGTCTGGTATTGTATTTTACTAATGAGTGGTAGCATTAATTACGTTTAACTTTTGTGTTTTCTAGTTTTCTTTTGCTTTCTTTTGCTCATGAACTACTAAATATATTTCAGAAAATGCCATGCATATTTCACTAAGTCTTTCAAAAAAGCTTCTAACTCTTTTCAACTGACTTCACAATTGCTCTTTGTGACACCACAGACTGTTGGCATGGTAAAATTATAGTGTCATAAATAATGGCACTGTGGGGTCAATCGAGTATTGGACAATTTTTTTTTTGATGCTTTTTGAATAGACTACCAAAATGTGTTATAAACCCTGGAAAGGAAATCTGAAAAGTAAAAACATGTATTCTCCAGTAAATGGTTATAGATGAAACTTCACATTTATAAGAGTACATGCAGAAGTGCAGAGCTTCTCTTTGAAGTGATTTCCTGATTCCCAGAAAAAAAGTCACCGTTGACATCAGCAGAATGGAGAACAAGTGCATAAAAACTGGCTCTTTTCCCTTTACACTGTCTATTGCTGCTGCTTTTTCTGCCTTGATGTCACACTCCTCTATTTGTGACATCTGGATAATTTCTATGTTGATAGGTTGCGATGTTACAACAAAGGATTGTGACTTCAAGGCTGGAAAAACAGAGGGGACGGATGAAGTCTAAGGGGCATACAGCCTATTATCTTGCAAATGTATTTAGTAATAAAGAATTGAATGTCCTGAAATTCTTAATATTGGAGTGTATGAGGTTTGAGTCTTGCTGATTCCAGCTGTTAGTGGTAATCCGAAAACTGCAAAATTCCTTTAACTTGCCATGATCAAGTCTTGAATAAAGCACTGCAGCTGTACTTCATTGTGTTGTAAATGGCCTTGTTTTACCAGTGATTGTAGCCACCAGTATTAGTCCTTCCCAACCTCACCACTGCTGTTTACAGCATCATCCCCAAAAGCCTTTGACCATCCTGAACATTTCGGGAGAATCTATGGCACTACATGATCCTTGTTCCACTCTTACCTCACATATTGTCCCCATTTTAGCACAGGTGGTAGCCATAACTACTCTGTCACTATGACCAGCAACAGTAATCTCTGAGGCTCTGTACTTAGCTCTCTTCTTTTCACTAGTTAGCTGCTTCAATGATTGCCCCATCTGCCAGTTCAGAAACAGCCACTACTTCTATGTTAGTAACACACACTTTATCTCTATATCCTACCCTCTCTCTCTGTCATTTTGTTCAATGTACTGTTATTCTGCCTTTCACATATACTGGCATACTGTAAATACTTGGCTCCAATCAAGTGTCCAGCAGCTCAGTATCTCCAAGGTTCTGCTCCTGTTTGAGAACAAGCATTTGTCAATGCCGAATGTTGGCTTGCTGGCATTGGCATTGGTAGTGCAGGAGTTAGACAGATGCATCATAGGAATGGCAGTGAAGTATTGAACTGATGCCAACCCACCCCCACCCTGCAGAAAGTGACAAGCATTAGGGTGTCCCTTTGGGTGTTTGGTAGTGCAGTGTGGGAAAACATGTCGGGCAGGATGTGAGAAATGACAGCTGCACAGTTCATAAGGAGGTGTCAAAAAATGCCAGTGTTGAAAATGTGGCATGTAAATATACCAAATTTCTGAAGCTACTAGGGTGTGTGGAAATATGCAATGCACGCTTTTGATTTAAACCGGGCTTATTTGAAGATTTGGAAACAGATTACTATATTACCAAATTTTCAAATAGTCTGGTTTAGAATCAATGAGCGTCCCGGTACACTGGAGACCAAGTACCGACTGGCAGGGTACTTGTTAGACAATATTTGTATCAGACATGCCCACGAATGTCCAGGCTCCAAACTGGAGCTATTTTACAAAGGAACCACATATTAAGTATACAGATGCCCCCAGCTGCTCCCCACCTGAAACGTCATCACGGGGACAGTCGCGGGTGCTTGTGGGCACGACAGGGAGGGCTCTGCTTCTTAAAATGCCAGGGAAAGGAGGGGCCAGGATCAACCAGATACAATTTGAAATAACTTAGACACGAGTAAGTTATTTTTTAACTTTTTCTACTGCATCTACTAATCAGGCCCCACTTCACATGGAGGTGGGGCCCGACTGTACGTGGACGTTTCCTTTTAAATGCTCAGCATTTATAAGTCGTCTCCTTTTTTAGATGCCTTTCACGAAATGGGGGACATCTTCCAAAAGGTCCAAAGTCTGGAACTCTAACCACTCAGGAACCAGGCTAAGATGTGCAGGAACTGAAGGTCTGGGTGCAGGTCCGTCCCCTGTTGTCTGGTCAACTGGCTGGTCCAGATGACCTAGGCATTGGGACCACTATCAATCCAACTCCAACTGCAGGGGGCACATCCTCCAGCGTAAGCATCCGAACATGCTAACAGAAGCCACCATTAACCCCAGAAGCTGTAGGAAGTCCTGGACAGGGCACAAGTGTCCAATCAGAAATGATCAGGCAAAGGAGGTAACATCCAATGTTCAGTCCACTAGGAGGCAGGCCTTGGTCCACAGTGAGTAGAGTTCTACATTGATGAACTTGGATCACCGACAACAGGACCAGTTCGGACTTGGCCAGGTTGACCAGAAAGCCCAAGTCCTGACAGGTCTGGAAGACCAGATCCCCGGACCTTTCCACAACCTCCTTGGATGGCCCAGCTGTTAGCCAGACATCCAGATAAGGATACACCCTGATGTCCTTATGTTGGAGTCAAGCCACCACCACTGCCATGCACTTGGTGAAGACCTTGGGCATGAAGGAGAAGCTGAAAGACATGACAAGAAACTGGTACAGTATCCCTTCTGCATGGAACCAAAGGTACTGGCAATAGAACAAATGGACTGGGATGAGGAAAAACGCATCCTAGAGGTCCAGGGAGCAGAACCACATGCCCTGCTCCAGAGATGGTATGATCTGATTCAAAGTTACCATCTAGAACTTTCATTTCTGCATGAACTTGTTCAGATTGTGCAAGTCCAGTATAGGGCACGAGCCCCCCTTCCCCAATCTGATTCAGAACCAGGAAGTACCTGGACACATCCCTGACTGGCCAGGGCATCTGGGACACAGGCTATTGCTCCGCACCCTAAGAACTGAACTATGTTGGCTTGCAGTGCACACATGTCCTTTGGCACCCTGGGATTCCGAAGAGTTCGAAGATGGTATGGTGGGAGAACCCTGAAATCCAGAGGCATAACCATGCCCACCTGTTTCAGAGCCCACCTGTCCGAGGTAATTGCAGACCACTGTGGCAAGAAGTGGTTTAACTGACCCCTGACCTGCAGCTGAGACAGGGACTGGATGGGGGGATGGCACCCTGCAACCCGTCACTTAGCAGCCTTGGAGAGGGCTCCAGATTCAGGAGCCCTGAAATCACAAACCCGTTCATCCCCCCACCCACCACACACACATCTTTTTCGTCCCTGGCAGTCAAACCTGAGATTTGGGCACCAGCACTGAAGTTATCCCTGCTGAGACTGCTGTTGAGGCCGTCATGGCTGAAAGGACAGAAACTGAAGATCCTTTTTCTTAGACCTTGGGGTCTTTGGGTCCTTCTGGGATGAAGCCACAGTAGCCAGGGTGGTAATGGACTTCTCAATGTGAGTGAGATGCCCCTCTAGCCCAGAAACAAGGAGATTGGTGCCCAGGAATTGAACATTGGCCAACTTATGCTGAGTGTCTGCCATGAAGGTGGACAATGTCAGCCAGGCCCTGTGATGCATGGCAACAGCCATAGCCACTGCACAGGTACAAGAATCACCTATGTCCAGTACTGTCTGAAGCTGGTGTTTAACCAGCAACTGACCATGGTCTGTGATCACCTGAACTGCCAGATGCTTGTCAGCTAGGAGCAGGTGCTCCACAATCACAAAGATGGAGTGGCCAAAATTCACTATCATGACCGAACAGCCGGGCTGCTGGAGACCCAGATATGTGGCTGCGTAGTCAATCTTTCTGGACTCCTTGTCTGAAGGTTAGTCCACATCCTCTTGGCCTTTGGACCTGTGGAAGGCCAAAGCTGCCACAAGACCCTCCACAGAGAAGTGGTCAGAAAACCCTGAAAGGTGCCCATGGGGACCATATACATGCAAACGATATGGGTAGAGGGTGCCGTGCAGGATGCTCAGTGCTGCCAGAACTCCAGAGAAAGTCCTAAGATGGTTTCCTCCAAGGAAAAGGCAAGCCCTGGGAATTTGTTATAGACAGCTTATCAGTGAACAGGTATTAAGCCACTTTCTGGACTGGTTCAAAGGGCATTTTCCTAGACTCCATCACTAACCAAAGCAAAGAAAGATGCTGGCCACGTGAGCTGTAGTGAGCTCTTTCACGGACTCCTGGTTGAACAGTTGAGTCCTTGTCAAGGCCATTGACAACTCAGCTTCCAAGTCTGAAGATTCTTTAAAGATGTCCTCAAAATTTACCACTATATCTTCATCCTGGGTGATCTCCATGGACAACCAGCCTGGCCAGCAGGCAGCATGATGGAAGTTCTGCATGAGCCCGAACAGTGGCTGTGGTGCAGAGGCCTCCACTCAAAGCAGAGGTGAACCGGATATGGTGGTGTGCTGAGGTGAGTGGAGCACCATGGGAATGGTCAGAGGAGGCCAAAGGACCGGCTGTCCTGCGGTACAGCCTAACCCCTCCCAGCAATGGTCCACTGCTGCCAGATGAGCTCCTCGTAGCATCGACACATACAGCATTGATGCCTCTCCTCACTTGTAGATAAGGAGGTCGAGGAGTGCTGGTGGCGCTGCAAGGTATGAAGGGCCATGCAAATTTCCCTGAAAGAATCGGAAAAGGACCCTCTGACATTGGCCCTAGCTGGGAGCAGCACAAAGGCTGATGAGGAACTCACTACAGCTGCCACTGGCTCTTCTTCCATGACTGCATGCTGTGCAGCAAGCTCAACAGCCACTGAGGCCAATTTTAAGTTCTTAGGCCTACCCAAGACCAGCCTGGCTTTCCATTCATCGATGGACACTGGAGCATGACCCAGCACTTGCTGCAATTCTCAACATCATGTTGATCACCCAAGCGGTAGATGCATGTGTCAAGCAGATCCATGGTCGACATCTTCTGCCTACATCGAGCGCAGAATTTGAACCCTGGTTTCCTATTTTCCATTGTCAATCGCAATCACAGAACAGTGAAATGGGAAGACTCCGCAGCAACTTTTAATGTTAAACACAGACTGAAAATTTGTAGATATGCCAAAGTAAAGTGCCTGAAACTCTAAGGTCTGAACAGAGCTGCGAAGGAGGAGACCTGTCTCTTCCAGTGGAAAGTAAGATCTGATGTCATGGGGCGGAGCCAGAGCATATACCACCTGGGTGGTGGGAGAAGCTTAACTTGAAGACATTCTGATGACTCAGCTGTGTCCGGGAAGTCTGCCACTGTGTGGCCAGTGAACTGCATCCACGTCTTCATTAAAAATATCACAAACAGCTTAATCTGTTTTAATTTCAGTTGGCTTCCATCTTTAACCCCCCCCCCACTCCCCTTCCCGGACAAGGCTGAAAATAGGCAGACTTGCCTAGCCCTCCATTCCCGGTCAACAAAAATCAAATAAATATATAAATAAATAATGAATAATGTTATAAAAGCCAACATTAATAAATAATATAAACAGGATAATAAGAAAAAGGCTCATAATGCAAGTACATTTGTACAGGTAATGCACTGGAAGGTACGCAAGGCAAAGCATTATTATTATAAAGCACCCTATCACAAGACCTCAGAGTGCTTCACAACATATAGTACAGCAAACAGTAAATGCAATAAAATGGCACTGATAAATAAATCAAACTCCACAATACATTTAACAGCCTAATTATGTACTATATGAAGCACCATGCAATTCTGCTTAAAGTTGAACCAACAATCTTCTTTCAAAATTCACTGATGACACCAAGCTAGGAGGGTTTGTAAATTCATCATTAAACAGGGAATCTTTTAGTAATAATTTAAAAACTATTGAAGATTGGGCAGACTCTAATAGGATGATACTTAATCCAGATAAGTGTTATGTATTACATTTTGGAAGAAATAATCCCAAACAAACATTTTTTAAATAATATTCCCCTTCATGTGTCACTAGTAGAGCGTGATCTTGGAATTCTTGTTAATAATAAATTATCCTCAGCTGACCACTGTACAAGGATAGCCAAAATATCCAATGCAATGCTTACTCGTGTTCAACGATCTTTTGTGTCAAGGACTCAGGAATGTATTATTCCCTTGTTTAGAGCCTATGCAAGGCCACATTCTGATTATGGGTCTCCTTTTTGGAGTCCTTATTTAAGGCAAGACAGAGATAGAATAGAAAAAATCCAGAGAAGAGCTACCAAAATGGTTCCATACTTGTCCAAACTGGATTACTGGGACAGACTTCAGGAAACCGGGTTACACTCACTTCAATCAAGACGTACTAGAGGTGACCTGCTTTTATTACATAAAATTCAGAATTCCCAGGATCTTATGCATCAATGTGGTCTAAACTTTTGTAGTAGAAGAATTAGCCCTCGGTTCCATAATAAACAAATTGATGTTGCAAAATCTAAAACTAACAAAAGGTTAAATTATTTTATGGTGAGAACACCCAGAGTCTGGAATTCATTACCACAAGATCTGGTGGAAAGTACTTCAATGTTATCCTTTAAAAGGGGATTGGATCTTTGGATGGAGTCTAACAACTGAGGGGTATAATTTGTCCCACCATGTTGGTGAGGGACATTCTCGATGGGCAATAGCCTCCTTTTGTCCCTAAGAACCAAGTAAACATTCTGTGGTGATTTGCATATGCAGCCCATGATGCTTTGCATTGTGTGGGCATGTGTGATTTTGTATTTCCTTGAAACTTGGCTTCCCAGCCAAATGCCCTTTGGGGTAACCATTGCCTCAGTGTTTGCGCACAGAGGTTCTTCGTCTTTTAAATAATTTTTTTGTTTTAATGGGTTCACTGCAACATAACCCAGATAGACTATCATAGGGTAGCTGGTTCATTCCACTGGGGTGTCAGACAGACAAGGTATACTGATGAGTCCTGGTAGGCTGAAACACGTGTCTATGTCATCTGTTAGCACCCTTTGCAAACTGTGTGAGAGGCCTTTCGGCACCATGCAATTCTGCTTAAAGTTGAAGCAGCATAATATTCTGTGGTGATTTGCATATGTAGCCCATGATGCTTTGCGTTGTGTGGGCATGTGTGATTTTGTATTTCCTTAAATAACAATGATGCTTAAGTGATATACAAAAAGCACAACAAAACAAAAACAAAAAACAGGCTCTCCAAAACTCATTTCCTGAGTTAATGGTCACGAGAGACTTGGGCAAATAAACAGAATTACAGCCCCTTCTTAAACATCTCCACGGGGGGGGGAGGTTGGTCACCAAGATGACTTGTCAGAAGATTCTAAGAGAGGCCACCAGTGCAAAGGCTCCATCACAAGACTGTTTAAGGAAGGCTCTCAGTACAGCCAATAGGTTATCTGCGGTGGAGCACAGAGGGAAGCCCAGGTCATGTAAGTCGTAAGGGTCTATGAGGTAACCCAGATCCAGTTCATGTATAGATCTTTATAAGTTAGCAAAGCCATCTTGAAAGGGATGTGCCACCTAATTAGTAGCCAGCGTAGGCTGCGCAGTACAGGCAAAATGTGTTCAGAGACTGCTACACCAGCAATTAGCCTGGCCACGTTATTCTCCACCAGCTGCCAATGGCACACCAGCTTTCCAGATAACCCAGGGTGTACAGCATTATAGTAATGAAGCCTGGTGGCCACAAAAGCATGCACCAGGACCACCAGGTTCTCATACAGTATACAGGTTTAATGCAGGTGATATTACTTTACTGAAAAAAAACACTGTCCTCACTGTCACCACAAGATGCTCTAGTAACATCTTGCATTCCACAATAACTAACCACCAGATTCTTTATGCTATCCACTGCCCCCTAATGTGGTGCCATTTAAGGATGGAAAAACTGGTACACACCCTGACTTAGTCAACCCATAAGGACTGGGTTCCACCAGTAGCACCTATGTCTTACCTGGATTTAAAGAGCTACAGACGCCTCAAAGAAAACTTTGAAAAACTTAATAATTAGATACAATTCAGCTTACATTCCATATATATTCTATATATTTCTCTTTCCCATTATTTCTCAGTAAATTTGCATGAATACACAAACTTTATCCTTTAGAGTTCCCTTACAGTTCTTTTTTTTTTTCTACTTACTGTTTATACTCCCCCCTACCCCACACTGCCCCCACTCTTCAGGAGACACCTAGGGCCTTGTAGACTCCACCCTCTTACCTGGAGTCTGATGCAGTCCATACCCCATGTAGCCATGGCTATATCCCCCAGGCGGGTACGGGGTGTGGCGTCCCCCGAAGTCCTTCTTGGTCTCGTCGGGATGCTGGTGCCAGATAAGGTAGGGGCACTGGAGATTGGGGCCTGGTGCCCAGTCTACCAGGAGTGCTGCAGGGTCTTTTTCCAATATTCCTAGGGGAGTGGTCTATGCCCCGACATCAAGGCGCCTCCACCGACATCCACCACTCCCAACCCTCTCTGTATGCTTAGGTGCCTGCTATGCTTCTGACTTCTCCCAGAGGCCAGGCACCAAGTGGGTGCCCCTCTCCCTCCCAGGATAGGACAGCTGTACTCGGACTCTCTATCCTCTCCCTCCCCTGCCGACCCCCGACCTCGTTCCCGAACTCAGGTCGCCGGCGTGGAGTGAGGTGTGGCATCCAGCGACTCAACCCTCAGTGCCACCAGGCCGGCCTTCCCTTACAGTTCATCTGCCTCTATAGCTTACTCCCTACTTCAAGTCACAATCCTCTGTTGTGACATCACAGTCTGTTAGCATGAGAGTAACTGTGATAGCACAAGCAGTGCATTATGACATCAGGTAGGGAGAAAGCAACAGGAATAGCTGAAGGCTTCAGGAACAAAGACTCTGCTTTAATGCTAATGACCTCAGTAGTAAATAATGTGGACGAGGAATACAGAACTAATGTGACATACAAGCTGAACTGTGTCTAAATATTATGTATTACTAAAGTTGTCCTGAAGGTGTCAGCTGCTCTTTAAGTTCAACCAGCTGGAAGCTATCCAGTCAAAATTTCTTGTTGGCACTGGCCCAGCACGGAGACCATCTCATGCCCATCCAGTGTAAACGACAGGTACAGCCGAGTGTCAGCTGCATAACAGGTGTTGTTATTTTGTATTAGCACCTTAGTTTTTACTCACTGGCTGCCGAATGATTTACTCAGCACTGAGGTGCGGTTAGCGCTATGTAATAAAATTGTACTGCAGCCTACTACTGAGTCCTGCCTGCTTTCTGCTAGAATGCAAACTTTTTCAGGACTTGGTATTGCTTGTGTGGAGGCTGGCTACCTCTTTATTTTGCACCTACCCTGCACCAAGATTCGTGGCATCAGTCCTCTGTGAGCTGTTTGGGATGGGATCAACCCCTGGGGAACCCTCTAGCTGACCATGGCAGAGCAGGATGAAAAAGTTTCCATGCTGACCTGCTCCCCCACTCATTCTTCCCTTGCCATATTGCCCTCCCCCTCCCCCATGCCTGCTCGAGTGATTTCACGTTGCCTATCCTAACTCAGTTTTTATGTACCACAAGTAACTTGTACTGTTTTACCTTATAATACTTGAGATCATGCTCTTTTTTACTGTAACTGTACTGCACTGCTTGTATACTGTCTATTATTTCTGTACTGCTATTAATTACTATTTATTTTTTCTCCTCTTGTACCATATTCCATACCCTATCCCCCAGAACACATCTGGAAACAAGCTGTTAACTAAAATGACCTGCTTGGATCAGCCAGGTAGGAATGAAATACTATCTCAAGTCTATCTGGGTGACCCCCCCTACATTCCTTCAGGCATCCCATCATGACCCCATGATCTACCATACAAACTTCTAATGAGAAATTGAGGAGAATGATAATACATTGTTCTACTCTATACCTCACAGGCAACAGGTCATTAAACACCTCAGCAAGTGCAGTCTCCAAGCTATGCCAGGGTCTAACACCAGACTGGAATGGTTCGTAGATAGAAGTTCTCCAGGTGGGGCTCAAGCTGCACTGCCACAACCTTCGCAATGATTGTCTCCCAAAAGAGGATTCTTGAGAGCAGCCTGTAGTTTACAGTGGAGTCCGGGTATTGAGAAGGAGTTCATTCACAGCTCTCTTTAGGGCCCCTGGAAAACACCTCTCCTCATCTCCTCATGGGAACACCCAACAATCCTAGCAAAAATCAGACCCTGGGTCTCCCAGCAGTCTATCAACAGCTTAGTGGACCCTGGGTCAAAATTACAGAAAGTGGGGCACAACCCAAAAATCATTTGGAGCACCTCTTCCACTCTAGCAAGTTAAACCTCGCCCCCAGGGCACCGAAGGGTGTCTGCCTCTCACTGACCTGAGATGACCGAAGGAAAATACAGAGCTTGCAAAAGAAGAAATACAATAAGTGATTAAAGGGACACTGTTGAGTCCTTTTTGTATCATACTATTTTAAGTTGAAATCCCACAGTTTATAATTGCTTACCTTCTCTATAACTCACTGATGTTGCTGAATCCTTTATCTGCTTCCTTTCTTACAGTAGTAGAACTAAAATGCATGCTAATGGTGTAATTACACCCAACCTGGTTTTGTTCACAATCCTTGATCTACTCTTATTGCATACTTCCAGCACATTAGAAATACCCTAAACAGTGCAGCCACTTATGATGCAACAGCCTCCACCCTTCATTACTAAGTGTTTCAAACTCCAGGAAAGATGCAGTGGGAGTTGATCAAGGGCTGTAATCAAAAATGTTTTTTTGTGGTAACACCAGTATAGTAGGCAGTCTGTTTTTCACTTTTATTTTTCTTCACTTCAATTTTTGCCTATGTCCTGCAAGACCTCATCTTGGCAGCCCATCCCCACCCTGTCACCCACCATCCCCAGGTCTTACCCCTGGTGCACTAAGACTTAACTCTTTTGGCAGAGATGGGGGGGGGGTGTGACTTGCCCTTGCTACTTCTCTGAAACAGGCTCCACAGTTGATAGTGCCAGGCCTGCAAGTGGGCCAACTTCATCCTGCATGGAAGGATGTCTTTTTTCCTCCTTCTTTTCTCCCTCCTCATTGCCATGCAATAACACACAACATCGAGCCAACTTCCCCATGCCCTATTCGACTTTCAGGCTGCCCTGACACCCAGCCTCTACTGGGTGTCAGGGGTATCACAGGAAGTGCTACTCACCTTCCCAGGGAGAGAAACAACAGTCCTCCGTTCACTCAATCCTCCCCCCCAGTCAAGCCCCGACAACTCGAGTTCACTCCAGAACCTGGGTCGCTGGAATGGCAGGTGGCAGTGCTATCACCATGCCACTGGGCCGGCTGTCTTTCACTTTTAAAACGAAACAAGGATAGCCAGCCTGGTGGTGCCAAGGGCTGATGCACCATGAGCACCTTACCTTGTTCCACACCGGCGACCCGGGTTTGGGAACAGACTTGCGTTGCTTGGGGATTGGCCAGGAGATGGAGGATTGAGCATCCATAGGAAGGCTCTCTTCCCTTGAGGAGAGGGTTTTTTGCATCTCGCTGCTTGACTGCCATCTACAGGAAACCCAACGGCAGTGTGAGTGAGCCTGTTGCAAGTGCGAGGGGCGTGCATTCAGAGCCTCAGGGGCATCTCTGCAGAAGTGGAGCATGCACACTGTGCTCATTGCACCTCTGCGCAGCCCAGTGGGAAAAAAAACAGGAGGAAAAATGGAGGATGGGCTTAATGAAGCCCCTCCCCATTTGCACCAATGTCTGCCTGGTCTCGCTGGCTGCAGGGGACATATGGATATGTGTTCCAGGTGGGGGAGAATGACCCTCCCTCCCTTCCTGGATCTGCCATGGGGGGCAATCCATGGGGGATACAAGCCCCCAGAGACCAGAGAGGGCATGGAATGGCAGTAGTCGATGGGACAGGGTTGAGACAGCCACCCAGCCCACCACAGAGAGGTAAAACCTATAAGGAAAAAAAAGAAACGAGGACTCAGAGTCAACCTACGAGCTACATCAGCAATCTCTACAGAATGTACCAATCATAACATGTTTTTTTTTTTAAACTACAGTGCCTTTAAGTAATAAAACACACACACACAGTTAATTCAATTGATGTTCTTTAAGTAGCACTTACCAGTCCTTAGCTGTGATGACGTTGGAGGAGCAACTTCCAGTTTTTCTGAAAATGTCAAACACAAAATAAAAATGTAGGCTGTTACACCCTTTTTCTGGTTCCCATACATTTTTGCCTAAATACAACTGCAGTGAAAATAAAGTTATTTTTCATTTTCGGAAGATAGACAGGTGAGTTAACAAGATGCTGAAAGCTCTCTGACATGGGTATAGCCCGATTTCTACTACTGGACGGACACAATGCACAGTAAAAGACAATCTACAGGGACACTGGTTTATGATGTTCACTAGTAAAAAAAAAAAAAAAAAGACATCATGGCACTAATTGTTTGCACATGGGTAAAAAAAAAATCCCAGAAATGCATGGAAATTGACATTTTATAGCACAGCAGTGCACATCTACATTACATCTGTTTTCCTGTAGTATTTTCGTTTTGTTTTATTTATTACACATCCCTTGTTTCTTCATTCAATTTGTTTTCATATAAATACTAGACAGAATCCTGGTCAAATCTAGAAATTAGACTAACAATCACCAGTACAGTCCTTCATAAAATGGAATCTGAGTACTTCATTCACCATAAATGAGTGCCCCTAGTGATCTGCCTTCTTGACTTACATGCATGTGTGACAATGTCTTTATGCACAGCCCGAGATGGACACTGCAATGCTTTTTGTTGGTACCACACAGAATGCAGAAGTTGAAACAGACCCTTGGACAACAGAATTAAAAAACAAAACCTACAAGATGTGTCCACATCTCAATGGTATGATCACCTGATAACTAAAAGTTACGGGAAAGCAGAAGAGACCACAGAGTGGTGGAACAAAGACATTTAAAGGGACACTAGGCGCTTTTACACACACACTACTGTACTGAAACCAGCGTTACCTGTCCGGCTCCGATACAGCCTGTTGCGCTTCACGTCCCGATTAGACGAGCTCCTGTTCCACCACAACATCGCCCAGCCCTCCATATCAGTGCACTACTCCTTGCAGGGTAGAACAGTGGCCATGACGCAATTACTGAAGAGCTGGAGGTCTTGAGCCGGAATGGGCGCTTTACACTGCCCGCTGTAACGGCACGCTTGGGGACAAACCACCAATGCCACGGAATGCGGTTCAGGCGAACGTTCATTTTACAACGGAACAAAAAGCATTTAGACAGCATGGGATGGACCGGTAGGGTCCTTCCGTAATGCTTATTCCGTTGTAAGACTGTGTGTGTAAAAGTGCCTTTTGTTGACCCGTTTTGCATCATATTATGTCTAGTTAAAAACCTACATTTTATGATTGCTTACCTTCTCCAAAATTCATTGATGTTGCTGTTTGTTTTGTCTGTCTCCTTGTTTAGTAGAACTGAAATGCATGGTAATGTATATTTATAAACAACCTTGTTTTGTTTACAACCCTGGACCTGTTCTTACTGCATACTTCCTGAGCATTAGAAACACACCCAAACAGTGCAGTCACTCATGAGGCAGTAGCCACCTAAACTCCCACTGCAGCATGAGTGGCTAGACTGTGTCGGGGATGTTCCCAAGTACAGGACAGATGCAGTGGGAGCAGATCAAGGAATGTAAACAAACATGTCTTGGTGTGGTAACTTCAGTAGGGTGGGCAGTCTGTTTTTCATTTTTTAAAAGAAAAAAATAATCTGAATCAAACTGGAAGCTACTTCAGCAATCTTTACAGAATGTTGGCAATCATAAAATGTACTTTTTAAACTTGGGACACTATGAGGTCAAGGGGGTTGACAGTGTCCCTTTAAACAAAGACATGTCACAATGGAAGTGGAATGCTCCAGGAAAGCCACATCGATACAAATGCTGAAAATCCAGCAATTCAAGACTATTAACAAATCCTACAATACACCATATAAAATGTTTAAAATAAAAAGTATTGCTTCCCCTATCTGCTAGACATGTGAAACAGAGATTGGAACATTCATGCATGTCCTGTGGGACTGTTCAGACACAACAGTCTGGGAAACTAAAGAATATGTTGGGTCTCCAAGATTTATTTACACCCAAGATATACACACTGGGGAATGTGACCATAGCCGTCAGTCGCACACACAGCATTCATCTAGTAGCATGTTGCCAAAAAACAAATATTAAAAAGCCAGCACATAAAGAATGGTTACAAGATCCTCTAGAAACACTGAAAATTGAGAAACCCGCATGCGGCATGAGAAATGCCTTTAAAGCACATGTCTGGAAATATGATGAGCTAGATGCCCTGATTGACATTTTGTCGGTCCGTTCGGCCCACATTCCTGCCACCCCCCCAGCTCTATCCCCTGACCACGGCAGGACCTCTCCCTTCTTCCCCCACGGTTATGCCATCCATGGCAGGGACCCCCATATCCTTGGCAAGTAAGATCCAGTGTCTGGGAGGGCTGCTCCTGCCGACAGCGGGGCCTCCGAAGGTCGGCTGTCATCTCAAACACCCAGACATTTTTCCATGATTTTCTGGCTTCCCCACAGGTGGAGCATGCCAAGTCGGCAATGGCGTGCTATGTGCACATCCGTCCACATCATGCCGGCCAACTGCTCCACCACCCCTACATGTTTGAGTGGCCTTGAGTGCCAGCACCCAGCCACCACTAGGTGTCAGACTGACACCGGTCCCTGCGTCCCTCCCTCCCCAGGAGACAAGAGCTGTCCTCCAGACACTAGATTCTCTCCCACCCTAGCTGACCCCCGGTGACCTGCTCACACCACAAACACAGGCCGCCGGCATGGCACGAGTTAAGGCATGATGCCTCAGCCCTCCATGCCACTGGGCTGGCCCTGATTGACATCCTTGATAAAGACTGATCTCACCGACTAAAGGCTTATAAACAATGACTCACTAGCTGTCCTGTCACAACAGCAGACAAATGTAATTACAGGTTACTAAAAATCATCCTCACACCAGAAAAAAAAAGAAAAACTGGTAATTCATACATGGCACCCTAACCTAACTCTTCCTTACATGGGGATATTAGAATTTCTTACTAAATGATAAGAACCAGAAAATCATGGAAAAATGTCTGGGTGTTTTTCAAGTCAAACTACCTCTGGCTGGAAGCTGCAATACTGAACAGAGGATTTGCAAGAAAGCGAGTTGTGCTCACAACAGGGGGAGGTGAACCTTACAACTGTCTTTGATTTGTAGCAGATATTCTGCAGGTGGAGGCTACTTCTAACCAAAAGGTGAAATAAGGAACTTAGAATTATCAGGAAAAGACAGTCTTTCAAGCAACAGAGGGAGGTGGATCTAGCTTTACGTTTGTTACAATTCTTAAGATTTTCAGTGCAGAAAGAGTTTAAAGCACAGCTGACTTATTTTGGGGCTGACTGCTTTCAGAGCACAAACCACCAGGCTGTTTTGGGGCTGGGGAGGTTTACCTGTGTCTGACTTGGATGTCTGGATTTTTCTCTGATTAGCAGGGTATTTTCTCTGTCAAATTGTTGTGTAGGGTACCTTGCTGACAGGAAGGCACTCATTGCAGCGATAGGTCCAGAGCTCTTAGCTTGATTGTTTTGTGAGGGCACAGTTTAGGGACCAGCCCCTTCCACCCCTCACCCCACCCACCCCTGGAAATAGTTCCTTTATACCTGGTGTTCTGACATCATTTCCTCAAGAGTGCAAGGTGCATATCACTGTCATATCCTCTCTAGCACACTGCACTGACAATATAAGCATACACATTGTATAATATATATACTTCTATATAACAAACCAATCACACACAAAAACACACAAAAAAAAAGTACATAAACATGTGGGGAGTAGCGCAATGTAATGGCTGTGGGGCAGCAGTCTTCCTGGAATCTTTCTGGAGGCTGAGATGCTGCCCTGTTTGCAGACAACTCTCTGCCCCTAGGGAGGAAGTTGCCCGTCTTCAGGCCACACTAGACAGTAGTAAGGGAACTTTCCCCCAGGCCACACTGGACGGTAGGAAGGGAACCTCCCCCATCCAGGGAGCACCACAGCCACGACCACTACCTCAAAGATTGCGAAGAAAGCACAGCAGTTGAACCACAGTGGGCTCAGGGAGGGTGAGGATGGTGGAACAGAGGCACACCCAGTCAGTTGTTCCACTCCACAATTCATACACCATTCTGGGGGAGCATAGCTCCCCTATGGATGCACCCGCAGAGGAGACTAAGGAGCCTGAGGACAACTGTCACAAGGGAGGCCCACAGGAAGGAGGCAGAGGACACCACAAGGAAAGGAAGCAGTTCCTGGTGGGGAACTCAATTATTAGGGGGATAGAACTGGGGGGAGCAGGGAAAACTGAAGTAAGGTGCCTGCCTGGTGCCATGGCTTGGAGGGACAGGAAGTGCATCCTCAGGATCACGAGAACAGCTGCACGGGAGTCTGAGCTGGACGTCATTGTCCACCTAGGGACAAATGACTTGGTTCAACATGAGATTAGAGCAGTGCAGAAGGACTTTGTAGAATTGGGGAGGGGCCTAAGACAAGTAGCTCACACAGTATCCTTCTCAGAGGTGCTACCTGTCGATGGCATGAGTGAGGCGAGAGTACTTTGCACCATGCAGTTTAATGAATGGTTGAAAAAATGGTGTGGAGCACAGGGGTTTGGCTTCACTGGGGACTGGGGTTCCACCTGGAGGGATACCAGCCTATACTGGCAGGATGGTCTGCATCTGTCCAGGAAGCGAACAAGTCTTTTGAGCAATCGGTTTAAATGCTTCATTGGCAAGCTTTTAAACTAGTCAAGTGGGGAGGCACTGATAAGCAGCAGGAAAATCCCAGTCTCTCCCTACAAAACAGGGTACTAAATGAGAAAAAGACTGAGGTAGAAAGGTCAGTGGGGGATGCTGCAACAGAAGGTAAAGCCATCAAAAAATGGAGAGCAATGAGTACCAATGCCCGTAGTCTGAGTAACAAGCTTACTGAATGAGTGGCCTTGATGGAGGAGGAACATCTGGATATCGCAGCAGTCACAGCAACATAGTTCACACAAAACCATGACTGGGACGTAAACATACCAGGATACACTATCTACAGGAGGGACAGGGAGGGTAAAAGAGGAGGAGGAGTAGCTGTTTACATAAGGGAAGGAATCAAAGCAACAGAACAAAAGGGAAAACAGGGAGGAGAAGAAGCACTGTGGGTAAATTTGAGACGGCAATGGCACCACAATCCGCACAGGGTTGTAGTACAGACTCTTCTCAGGGGAGGAAATGGACAAGGAAATGATAAAAAGTATACTTAGAATGGCAGAAAAGGGAGATATTGCTGATGGGTGATCTGAATATGCCAGATGTTAACTGGAGTGAAGGTGCAGCAGCCACTTCAAGAGTGGAGTTATTCTAGATGCCCTACAGGGGCATGCCTTAGACAACTAGTATTGGAGCCCACCTAGAGGGAGCAATCTTAGACCTGGTTTCTAAATGGAGATGAAGAGATCACAGATGTAGAAGTGGGTAGCCATTTGGGAACTAGCGACCATCAAACAGTATGGTTCAAATAAACACAGCAATAGAGTCAAGCCATACAAAGGCAAAAGTACTGGACTTTAGGAGGGCTGACTTTGCCAAAATAATTGAGTGCCTAAGGAATGCACTGGCAAATGGGCAGGAAGGAGGGTGGAAGAACAATGGGGAATAATAAAAACTGCCATCACAGAAGTAACAAGGCTTTGTGTGAAGCAAATAAACAAAACGAAACGATGTAAGAAACCACTATGGTTCTCAAAGGAAGTGGCAGTGAAGGTTCAAAAGAAAAATAAAGCATTCAGGAAGTACAAGGAATCACAGAAGGAGCAGGACAGAGAACTGTATCAGTTAAAGCAAAAGGAAGCTGGGAAGGCAGTCAGAACAGCAAAGACCCAAACCGAGGAAAATATAGCCAACTCAGTTAAGAAGGGGGATAAAACCTTTTACAGGTACATCAGGGAGCAAAGGAAGACCAAGGGAGGGATAGTGAGGCTTAATAAAGGGAGGAGGGTGGGCAGAGGGTGACTGTGAAAAGGCAGAGATACTAAACAAATATTTTTGCTCAGTATTTACAAAGGAAGAGGGGGAGGTACCTAAAACAAACAGTAGAAACACTCTGGATACAGAAGTTGATACCAGCCCATTTACAGAAGAAAGGGTTCTGAAAGAACTCTTAAAACTGAAGGTGGACAAAGCAATGGGGCCTGATGGGATTCATCCCAGAATTCTAAAAGAACTAAGGGTAGAACTAGTGACACCACTGACTACCCTCTTTAACAAATCATGGGAGGAGGGGTGGTACCGAGGACTGGAGGAGGGCAGATGTGATTCCCTTCACAAAAGTGGGAGCAAGGCAGAAGCAGGAAACTACAGACCTGTTAGTTTAACCTCAGTGGTAGGAAAATGATGGAATCACTTCTGAAGGAAAGAATTGTCGAGTATCTAGAGGCCAGAGGGCACAGGACCCAAGGCAACATGGATTCACAGCGGGAAGGTCATGCCAGACAAATCTGATAGATTTCTTTGACTGGGTGACCAAAGTAGTAGATCAGGGAGGGGCTGTGGACATGGCCTACCTAGACTTTAGCAAGGCATTTGACACAGTCACACACAAAATATTAATATACAAATTAGCCAGCCTGGGAGTGGGTCCCAAGATGACAGCCTGGGTAAAGAATTGGTTGGCGAATAGGACACAGAGAGTAATAGTAAATGAAGTCCACTCTGAAGAAAGGGGGGTTACTAGTGAGGTACCGCAGGGTTCAGTATTAGGACCAGTCCTCTTCAATGTCTTTGTAAGCATCACTGCGAGAGGGACTGGAAGAGTATGTCTCTTTGCAGATGACACAAAGATCTGCAACAGAGTTGATGCACAAGGTGGGGTGGAAAGGATGAGAAGGGACTTGGCAAGGTTAGAGGAATGGTCAAATGTAGGCAGCTTAGATTCAATGCTAAGAAGTGCAAGGTAATACACCTGGAAACAAAACATAGGGAAAAGTACACAATGGGGGTGAGATACTAACAACAACAAAAATGGAAAGGACCTGGGATAGTCATATCAAATGACCTAAAGGTGGGCAAGCAATGTGAGAGGGCAGCAAGGAGGGCTGGGGGGATACTGGGATGCATAGGGAGAGGTATCACCAGTAGAAAACAGGAAGTTATTATGCCTCTGTACAGACAGCTGGTGAGACCCCATCTGGAGTAGTGCGTGCAGTTCTGGAGACCCAATCTCATAAAGACATAGACAGGATGGAAGCTGTCCAGAGGGAGGGCAACTAAAATGGTGCAGGATCTGACCGGAAGACATATGAAGAGAGACTTAAGGAGCTTAATATGTATAGCCTCCGAGGAAAGGAGGAGAGGGGGACATGACAGAAACTTCAAGTACCTCAAGGGAATCAACAAAGTCCAAGAGGGTAGCATCTTTCAAAGAAAGGGTGTGCAAGAACAAGGGCACAATTTGAAGATGAAGCTCAGAGGTAATTTAAGGAAGTATTTTTTCACAGAGAGGGTTGTGGATGCATGGAACGGCCTTCCAGAGGAGGTTGTGGAGTCAAAAACAGTGGTGGAATTCAAGCATGCATGGGACAGTCATAAGGCAATTCTAGGGGGTGGGGGTAGGAAGAGGTAGGCTGCTGGTTAACTAGGATCTGCAGCTTATCCATTAGGTAGGGAAATGGGCAGACTGGGTGGGCCAAGCGGTCCTTATCTGCCATCAAATTCTATGTTTCTATGTTTCTATAGTCTATTCTGAATTGAAATAGCCATAGTTTTATCCAGAATCTGTTATATGTTTGTGTTAGTTGTGTAGAAAGTCTGACAGCGAATTTCAGAAACATACCCTAAGAATGTACCAAACCATTTTTGCTTGTTAAAAGCTATATCCAGGTGAACGTGTACAAGGAAAAGTAGTAATGTATTAACTACAATGTATTACACTGGACAATTGTTTTACATGACTGTTATCAGTGATGTCGGTATGTATGGATATATATATATTGTATTGTTCTGTCTATTCAGAAATCAATAAAATATATTTAAAAAAAACTACTTTATTACGCATACCAGAATATTTCGGCACATCCACTGACCTAAACCTTGTTTATCTGTTTGTGTGTTTTTTTTTTCTTTTTTTGACAAGGAAAGGCACACTAAGCTCTGACAGTTTGTTTCCAGGTACGTCCTCAGGGGTGGGTTACTTGGAAATGTTTTGCTGATGTGGAATGTTGGCCAGAACACCACAGATATTCCCCTATTCTTAACTGATAAGTGTCATGGGATCTTTAACTTGTACCTGTACAGTGCCTAGAGATGTGCAGAGTGGACCTTGGTTTAAGGTTTCATCTGAAGGACTTCACGTTAACAGTGCAGCACCCCTCTTATTCTGCACTACAAGGTCAGTTATGAGTACTAACTCAAGCCCGTGGAGCGGAACCCGCGACCTTCCAATCTTCCAGCTCCAGAGGAAAGCATGCTACCTACAGAGCCACTAAGTACTGTGTAAGTTACCTTAAGTACCTATATAGAAGGCAAAAAAAAAAAAAACAAGATTATGTCTCTGTGCATTGATTACCACTAGGATTTTACAGCAGGTACAAAATATACTGGGGTGTATCATGCCTTGCACGCCCTACTCTGCTTATGCCACTGCTCTCTAGTTCAGGAAAAGCCTCAACAAGTCCAATGGAGATAAAAGTAAATGTGCTGATTTAGTCTTTTCCTCCCTTGCTACACTAAACATCCACTAAAAGCAAAACCAGGGTATTAAATAAGCCAAAAAAACTGACTGGCAGTTTTACATGTGAAAGTGCTGATCAGTTGTGAAAATGCACATCACTGGACACAGTATGACTAGCAAAAAAAAAAAAAAAAAGATTTGTGTTGTCTACTGTGCCATAGACTCAATATTGTCAGCATTGTTCCCTGGTTTGCGCAGCGATTTGCTAGGTTATACCAGTTATTTAATACCCTGAAGACTCTCACACTTGTTCCCCAACTGAGGGATCATGTATCACAGTTTATGTATTTGACTGGTCTGGAAGCTAGGCATAGCAGCCGTTTTGGTAGCAGGCACATGTCTGTCTCTACAGTATACTGAATGGCAGCCAGTTATTTATTTACAAATTTTTGACAGGAAACCACATGGAGCCAAAGCTTGTTTACATGTGTGTCTTAGGTGTACAGAGGGAGGGCAAACAAGTACGTACACGTTGAAAACAATTACCAGGAATGGGATAAAAACATACAAGCACGTGCAGTTATTAGGAATGGGATAAAAATATACAAGCATGTGCAGTTGTTAGGAATGGGATAAAAACATGCAAGCATGCGCAGTTGTTAGGAATGGGATAAAAACATACAGGCATGCACAGTTGTTAGGAATGGGATAAAAACATGCAAGCATGCGCAGTTGTTAGGAATGGGATAAAAACACACAAACATGCGCAGTTGTTAGGAATGGGATAAAACATACAAACACATGCAGTTGTTAGGAATGGGATAAAAACATACAAGCACATGCAGTTATTCAGAATGGGACAAAAACATACAAGCATGCGCAGTTATTAGGAATGGGATAAAAACATACAAGCATGTGCAGTTATTAGGAATGGGAAAAAACATACAAGCATGTACAGTTGCTAGGAATGGGATAAAAATATACAAGCATGTGCAGTTGTTAGGAATGGGATAAAACATACAAGCATGTACAGTTGTTAGGAATGAGATAGAAATATATAAGCATATACAGTTGTTAGGAATGGGATAAAAATATACAAGCATGTACAGTTGTTAGGAATGGGATAAAGACATACAAGCACGTGCAGTTGTTAGGAGTGGGATAAAAACATACAAGCATGTGCAGTTGTTAGGAATGGGATAAAAACATACAAGCATGTGCAGTTGTTAGGAGTGGGACAAAAACATACAAGTATGCGCAGTTATTTGGAATGGGACAAAAGCATATGCAGTTATTAGGAATGGGATAAAAACGTACAAGCATGCGCAGCTATTCGGAATGGGACAAAAACATACAAGCATGCGCAGTTATTAGGAATGGGATAAAAACACAAGCACGTGCAGTTATTGGGAATGGGATAAAACATACAAGCATGTACAGTTATTAGGGATGGGATAAAAATATACAAGCATGTGCAGTTGTTAGGAATGGGATAAAAACATACAAGCATGTGCAGTTATTCAGAATAGGACAAAAACATACAAGCATGTGCAGTTATTAGGAATGGGATAAAAACATACAAGCATGTGCAGTTATTGGGAATGGGATAAAACATACAAGCATGCGCAGTTGTTAGGAATGGGACAAAAACATACAAGCATGTGCAGTTATTAGGAATGGGACAAAAACACACAAGCATGTGAAGTTATTAGGAATGGGATAAAAACATACAAGCATGTGCAGTTGTTAGGAATGGGATAAAAACATACAAGTATGCGCAGTTATTAGGAATGGGATAAAAATATACAAGCACGTAGTGATAAAATAAAAAGTCAGATATGTAAAAAAATGAAACTACTTCAATACACAGAGGTCCTGATGGGGGCTCACTGGGAATGCCCATAACATCAGGGGTAGCCACAATGCAGCCGTTTATGACATTACGCAGCCGATCACCTGGCAAATATCAAGCTAGGTATGTCCCAAGGGGCAGACAAAACACACCCCAGGATCACAGTAGTGCTAAAGGAACAAAGTGGCAGTGCTACTAGCAATAATCTTTCATGAGTCTGTATGGACAATGTGTTGCCAGAGGACTGGAAAGTGGCCAATGTGGTCTACATCTTTAAGCAGGGGGTGAGGTCAGACCCAGTCAGTTACAGAACAGTCAGATGGACATCACTTTAGGCAAGGTCTTGCAGGCCATTATCAAGGACAGAATAATGAAGTGCTTGGTTGAGGCTAAGGTTCTTTCCCCCTTTCAGCATGGCTTTATGAAGGGACAGATCATGCCAAATGAACCCAACTACCTTCTTTAAGGGGGTGACCAAGGAGGTGGACTGGGGCAGGGCCATGGATGCAGTCTATCTGGACTTCAGCAAGGTCTTTGATACTGTGGTGCAGGACAAGCCTCTAGGAAAAGTAAACTAGTAAGGTACACAAGATACATACACAAGGAGAGTTGCTAACTGGCTTGGGGACAGGAAGCAGAGGGTGCTACAGTAGATGGGAACTGCTCAGAGTGGAGGGGAGTACTCAGCAATGTCTCTTAGGGACTGCTGGGGACACTGCTCTTCAGCATCTTCATGAACCATCTGGAAACTGGGGTCTCCAGCAGGCAACTTAAGTTCCCAGATGACACTAAGTTAACCAGAATGGTGGACTCCCTTAAGGGCAGGGGCAAACTTCAAGAAAACTTTAACAAGCTGGGCAATTAATCCAACTCCAGAAGCCCCCAATTCAATGCAACCAAAAGCAAGGCATTACATTTAGGAAGGAAAAACAGTGGCAAAACTGACACTCTACGTGGGACTCCTCTTACTGTAGTCAAGGAGGAAAGGACCTGGGGTTATAATAGATAAGGGGCTGAGACAGAACAAGCAATGTGCAGCCATAGTCAATAGGGCCAGCAGAATGTTGGGGCGCATCAAAAGGTGACTGACCAGCAGAGCCGGGGAAGCAATGTATTGTATTGTATTCCTGAAAAGTACCAGTGTAGTCACTGCATAAACTTCAGGAAAGGTGAATGCTGGTTGCCTGGTCCATGTAAAGTGCTTGTCGAGTTGACTGGTATACTGTCTTACAAACCATTACTTTTATTGTTTTATTATTTATTAAAGCGTTTCACCAGGAAAAACATACTGAGCACAAACAGCTCGTTTCCAGATGTGTCCTGCAGGGAAGGGGACATGGAATGCATAAAACAAAACTTAAAAAAATATATACATTTGCACAATTGTAACATATGATGCATACAATGAGTACAGAGGAGGATAACAATATAAAGAATGCAACTTGAGGGAGTAAAAGGTAAATAATGAAGGTATATATAAATGTACAATTTGCAGTAGTAGCAGTGCAGTAGCTGGGGATCAATTGGCAGAGAATGCAGAAAAATCCTGAATAGCAGAAGGGGCAGAAGTCACCTTGGTAAAGAGAATGGGATATACAGCAAGGGGCGAATTAAAACAGATCAATGTGTACTACATACAGGAAACAGGAGAAGGAGAGGATAGGTAAATTGACAGGCAAGTTAAGGGCAGAGGCATGAGAGTGGAGAAGAGAGAGAAGAGGGATGGTTTAGAGGAGGCAGAGTGAATGTTTAAGGGGAGAGAATTTCAAACTTTAGGAAAGTGGAAAGAGAAGGCTGATTGACCAGCAAGTGTTTTGTGGGGCCGGAGTGAAACCCAGAGTTCCTAAGGAGTAGGTGGAGGGGGTGGGGTACTGTACAAAATAAGGGCATCATTTACCCTACCCTTTCTAATATATTGGTAGTGAAGTGGTTCTGTCTGTCCTAGTCTAGAGTACTATTGAGGTACAGCAGTGCTCTGTCACTAGAAGAAGCCCAGGTCCCGGCTGTTAAGATCAGCACCAATCCCCCTGGGTTCTTCCATTCAGTAACAAAAGCTAATCCCGTTGGGGTGGGTCAAGTAACCATGATGGCTATGAATGGTATTGTAGCTGCTATTATCTATCTTTTTTCCATTCAAAGTTTATTAACATTTTCACAAAACAGATCTACATCATATCAGGAATACAAGAAAGCATGTTCATATTCTTAAGAGATCTGCCCACCACCTCCCCCAATACTCCTCCCAGTTCCCCTTATCCCACCTTCCATACACCCCTAGCACAGTGGAAAAGTTGGTTCTAAAGAGGCAAGGAGTAGCTCCTGGTGAGGAGCCTGGTCATGTAGATTGCAGAGAGTATAAAGAATCGAGGGAACCCCAAGTCTTATTAAATTTTGTGAGCTTATTATTGAGACTTGCAATTGTTCTTTCTGTACTGAGATTTGCAAGTAGTTCCTGCAATCATTCTGTATATGAAATCACTTCGATGTCCTTTCAATGCTTAAGTACAAGTTTTTTTTATCTGACATCGAGATTCGGGCCATGTGGTATTTACAATGATGTACTGCTACTCCCACAAAATTACCAAGAATGCAAATTTCTGGGGTGAATAAATCTTCCAGGCCTAGTAATGGGTCTATTTTCTGCTTGATGGAAGTCCAGAGTGATAACACTTCGGGACATTCCCAGAATATGTGCAGCAGGGATCCTTCCGCCTGTGTACAGCGTGTACATCCAGGGAATGCAATTAAGCCAAACCTGGCCATTTTTTGTGGGGAGTAATATATGTTATGAAGGATCTGGAATTGCATAAGGCAGAGTCTATCTTGGGTTATAAAACTGTGACACCCCTTCCATACTGCAGAGCAGTCTGTAGTTATATTCGAGAATAGTGAAGACCAATATGCAGTCGGTCCGAGATGTTCTGAATAAACTGTTTCATGTAGTAAACTGTAAATTTTGGCCACTGCATGGGGACTTCCTGCCATGGGAATCAGTTCGGAATGAAAGGGGGTTGCAGGAGAGTGGTACCAAATACCTTCACTAATAAGTGCCGTAGTTGAAACACTGAAAATTTGGGAGTTAGGGATGGATGCTTTGTTCAGAATTTCAGGAGAGGTGAGCCATGGCCCATCTTCTTTTGTCAAATATGTAGGCTGGCAATAGTTTAACCGTGGGAGCCATGAAGGTAAAAGAACCTTCCCTGCCAATTTGATATTGGGGTTATTTTTCAAAGGCTGGGTCAAGTCTTTTGTATGATTATATTTAAGAAAGAACAGTGCTGAGTGTGAATTTTGTCAGAAACTGCAACTGGGATTCCTTTTAGTGGTATAGGAAGAAGTTTAGGTTTCATATATAGAAGAGCCAGAGGAGAAAGTCCATGAGGTGTAATTCGGGACAGTTCTATTTTAAACCAGGTAGACGTATAAGAAACAAGTTGTTGAGGAGTCTCTGCAGTTAGCCATCTCAAATATTTATTAGCCTGGCTGGCCCCATAATAAAGTGCTATGTGGGGGAGACGTAAGCTCCTTTGGTTTATGATGCAGTTAATTTGTTCAGGGCTAAGCGTGGCTTTTTGCCTGGCCAAATAAAAGCTGTAATAAGATGATTAACTTTTTTGAACCAGGTAAGAGGGAGCCAAATGTTCAAGAGATTAAGGGGATAGAAAAGCCAGGGGAAGATGTTCATTTTAATCAAGCTGATTTTGCCCCAAAGGGAAATCGGGAGAAGTGACCATCTATCTAGATCTTGTTTTATTGTCTGGAGGAGAGAATCTAAGTTTGTTTTTTCGAGACAGGTTTGGTTTCTTGAAAGTGTTATTCCCAGGTATCTCAAGGATCCTGTCTCCCAAGAAAGGCCTAGATCTGCAATAGGGCATTTCAGTGTTTTATGGCGGAGGAGAAAAACCACAGTCTTGTCCAGGTTCAGCTTTTAGTTTGACATACTGGCATATTCTGTGATGATGTTCAGCATGGGTGGAATGGAGGTATTCGGATGGGATATCTGGAGAAGCAGGTCGTCTGCATACACAGAGACTTTAACTTCATGTCCTTGTATGGTAATGCCTTGAATCAGTTGGCAGTTGGTTAATCTACGTATCAGGGGCTCGAGGTATAAACTGATAAGCAACGGGGACAAGGGATATCCTTGTCTCATTCAGAATTGCAATGGGAACAGGGGGGAAGTTGCCCCGTTACTGGAGACACGAGCTGTTGGAGCTGTGTATAGGGCTTGTACCCATTTCTGAAATACTAAAGGAAAGCCAAATGCATTTAAAGTTCTGAACAAAAAGCTCAAATTAACTCTGTCAAATGCCTTCTCGGCATCCAGGGAAACCAAAGCTGCGGGATAGTCTGCATCCTTGGATACCAAGAAGGCATGTGTCAAAGTGCACAGATGGTCTATAGAGGACCTACCTCTCATAAACCCCACTTGCTCTGGGCCGATCAGGTCCGGGAGAACTGTGTTGGTTCGCTCTGCTAGTAACTTAGCTAAGATTCTAATATCTTGGTTAAGACTCGAGATTGGTCTGTAACTTGAGACCATATATGGCCGCTTCCCTTGTTTTGGTAGGAGAACAAGTAAGGCTTCAAAAAGGGACCTGTCTGATGTGGCACCTGAGAGCACGTGGAGGTATAAGGGTAATAGTAATGGAATTAATTGTTCAGCAAAGGCTTTGTAAAAGTTGGGGGAGAAACCATCTGGTCCCAGGGTTTTTTTCTGTGGGAAGGGTTTTAATAATTTTAAGTATCTCAGATTTAGTAATGGGAGCAATCAGGGTGAGCTTTTGGGCTTCTGAGAGAGAGAAGGCAGCTGGGACTGTTTTAAATATTCGTCCATAGTCTGTTCAGAGGGGAGATTTAACATGGGGCCATAAAGCTGTTTATAGTAAGTACAAAACTCAGAAAGTATATCTTCTGGGGAGATTTTTAAGGATTCTCCTTCTGAAGAACGACTGGTGGCAATGAGCATGGTGGATTCTTGCTGTTTGATTTTTAAACCGAGCATCCTACCGGCTTTTTCCCTTTGGCCTATATATACTGCTTTGGCCTTTAAAATGGTAAATTCCGCCTCCTCTCTCAGAAGGTCCAGGTATGCTGCCCTTAGCCTAACCAGGTCTTGCCTAAGCTGCTCTGGGGAATGAGGGGAGAGTTTGTCCTCAATTTCCCTGATTTGGGAGAGAATGGACAATAGCTTGAGTTCTCTCTTTTTTTTTCCATCTCATGGCCAGTCCAATTAGCAAACCTCTAAGATAAGCCTTCAGTGCACCCCACTCTATATCTGGTTTACCTGTGGAGTTGTGATTAACAAAGGTAAATTGGACAATATGGTCTAAAATGTAATGTATTATGTTTGGGTCTTTGAGAAGCTGGTTGTTCAGTTTCCATTGCCCCCCTTTCCTCAGGAGGAAGGAAAATGAGAGTTTACAAAGGACTAGTGCGTGATCAGATGGGGGGGCCTGGGTGTATGGAGGAATACAACACTCCAGGGAGAAGCGTTTGGGAAAGGAGGAGGTAATCCATATGGGAGGATGTCTTGTGTACTGGGGAGGTAAATGTATAGCTTCTCTCCGTGGGGTATAAAACTCTCCAGACATCAGAGTCCCAGTTGCTCCACCAATTCCCTTAATGCCCTTTGGGCCAGGGAAAGTCCCTTATGGAGGCTGCCTGTGTGGTCTATACTGGGATCAAACATCAGGTTTAGGTCATACCCGCCCCAGAATTATCAGGAAAGAAAGGAAGGGAGACAGCAAATTAAGCAATTGCATAAAAAAATTTAGGAGAGTCTGTATTCGGGCCATATGTAACACCCAATAGTACTTCTGTAATGTGTAGTGTGCCCTTGACAAATAGGAATCTCCCTAAAGGGTCCCTGATTACCTGGTTGGAAGTAAAAGGGACAGCTCTGGAGATCAGTAGCATAACCCCACAACTTTGCGTGCTGCTTCCTGCAGAAAACACTTGCCCTACCTGCTGCCATCGTAATTTTGGTGCCGTGGAATTGAGCAAATGGAATTCTTGTATAAAAATAATATCTACCTTGAGCAGGTTTAGATGTTTCAGTATCTTGTACTGTTTTAATTTGTGCCTGGCTCCTTTAACGTTGCAAGTTGCAATAGTCACGGTCCTAGCCATTTGTCTATAAGAGACAAGGGAGTGAGTGATACTGATGTCTACTACCCTGTTCCCTTTGCCTACCTATTATATCCAACTGTGCTATCCACCTCCCTCCCAACTTATTCCCACCTTGTTAGATACGTAGATACATAGACAGTGTCGGCAGATAAGGGCCTATGGCCCACCCAGTCTGCCCATTTGAGCTTGTAAGTTCAGTTTATGTTTTCCTAGAAGTCTGTTGCCCCTTACCCCTGACCTCCAAAATTCCTTTATGTCTATCCCATGCATTCTTAAATCCCGTAATTGTTTCAGCCCCCACCACTTCCTCTGGCAGGGTGTTCCACTTGTCCACCACCTGTTCTGTGAAGAAATTCTTCCTCACGTTTCCTCTGAATCGTCCTCCCTCCAACTTCATCCCATGCTGGAACATCTTTTTCGCTTAAAAATAGTGTATTCCTGCACCCTGTTCCTCCCTGTAAGATGCTTATATATTTCTATCATATCCCCTCTCTCCCTCCTCTCCTCCAGGGAGTACATGTTCAGTTCCTTCAACCTGTCCTCATAGGACGTGTGATGCAATCCATGCACCATCTTTGTTGCCCTCCTCTGAACCTTCTCTACCCTGTCTATGTCCTTACTTAGGTAAGGTCTCCAGAACTGTACACTGTACTCCAGGTGGGGCCTCACTAGTGTCTTGTATAGTGGAATTATGGCCTCCCTTTTCCTGCTGGTGATGCCCCTGCCTATACATTCCAGCAGCCTATTTGCTTTACCTGCTGCCTTGTCACTCTGTTTCCCTACCTTGAGGTCATCAGAGATGATAACCCCAAGATCCCTTTCCTGCTTGGTGCATGCTATATCCTCACCCCCCAACTGATATATTGTGCCAGGGTTTTTGTGCCCCATATGCATTATCTTGCACTTCTTTGCATTGAATTTCAACTGCCAAATCCTTGACCATTCTTCAAGTTTCTGCAGGTCCTTCTCATTCTGTCTACACCCTCTGGTGTGTCTACTCTATTACAGAGCTTTGTGTCATCAGCGAACAGTGAAATTCTGCCTTCTAAGTCCTGTGCAATGTCACTGATGAAGATGTTGAATAGGACTGGTCCCAGCACTGATCCCTGTGGTACCCCACTGGTCCTCTTCCCTCTGTGGGTGACAGCCATTTACCACCACCCTCTGTGTCCTGCCGCCCAGCCAGTTACCTACCCACCACACTACTGTCCTGCCCACACCCATATTCCCCAGTTTGTGTAATAGTCTTCTATGTGGCACAGTGTCAAAGGCCTTGCTGAAGTCCAGATAGGCCATGTCCACTGCCCTCCCCTGATCCACCTCCCTAGTCACCCAGTTGTTGAACAATAATCTTCCCATAAGGTGTCCCAATAAGTCCCGTCTTCCCTTGAACCGAGATCCCAAATCGAACCTCAGCTCTCCCCCCTCTACATTTAGTTGTTCCAGGTTCAGCATTCCTTTTCTGCCAATCTCCTCTCCCTCCAGCCACCCAAATTCATCCAAACAACATACAATAGCAAAATATGTAACTAGCCTGACAGCATTATGCCAGTGCAGAGAACTGGAAATAAAAATTAAAAGAAAAAGAAAAAGACCTCTGAGCCCCTATAAACTTGAGGGCAATCTGCTGTAGAAAACTGCATAATTGGAATCTAACTAAATGTCTGAGAGGTCTCATAGGCAATCTGCCATACTAAAGATGAAAAAAGGCAAAATATATATCCAGCAAATTTTCTGCTAAAATAAAACAAAAAACTCTTCTGTGTGTCCCATTCTTAGGGAACTGGCATTTGTATATCTCAGGACATGTTGAAGCCATCCCATCTCACTGAAAAAGACAGTCTCGATGAGGGAGATTACGCTACAGAGCGCTTTACATAAACCAGTGCATTGGTCAGTTTTCACATAGCCAGTGATGATAGGACCAGTTTCAAGAAAAAAACATGGTTCAAAGTCGAGCCAGGAGAAAAGGGATCATAACCCGCACCTTCTTACGCACATTCGCAAAGATAAAAGATACCGAGGCTCCATCTAGCATCAATACCGCGATACTGCAGACAAGTCTGGTCAGGAGCTCCAATAATGATGTGTACAGGCTAAGGGGGTAGAATGTGAATCATGGGTATTCCGTTACACATGCAGTCTTCGGGATCAAGAGGTTATGGCTCTTTATTTTAAAGCCCCTCAGCTGTATCCAAAACGCCCAGACAGTTCAGGCGGCATTCGAATTCTGGCCCCTTCCCATCACAAATCTTGCGTTTTTCTCACTTTTTGCAAAAAATGCTGCCTCTCGAGGAAGTTAAGGAATTGAAATATGAGAGATTGTGGTGGTCTCCAGGAGAGGGCATTGGGCGAAGGAAGCGGTGCGCCTGTTCAACAATATACTTTGGCCCGAAGGGTGAGCGGCCAGTGATCTTCTCAACAAACTTTTGGATAAACAAAACAGTGTCCAGTCCTTCCTCCTTTTCGGGGAGACCTATGAAGACCGCATTATTCCGCCTACTGTGGCCCTCAAGGTCCTCCATTTTAGATTCAAGTTTTGCCATCCTTTGTTTGCCGTTATTTCGGTGTCAACTTTATCGGCCCGCTTTTCTAAGGAGTGAATTCTGGCTTCGCTGTTGGCAGTACACTGGGAGATGTCCTCCATGGCTTGGGAAAGCGACCGTAGCTCAGTGGTGATACTCTGCAGCTCCGTTTTGAATGGTTTAAATTCCTCAAGAAAATGGGCTAAAGTAAGTGGCTCTTGATCTGTGGCAGGTTGATTCCCAGGTGGAGCACAAGTAGAGTCAGAGGCCTTGGATTTTTTAGGGGCCTTTTCTGGCATGCTCGGTGGTGTATGGCGCAATGGAGCTTTGCGCATTTCCATGTCCACAGCAGTCCAAAAAACACAGTCCTCGTAATGACGGTATTAGGATTTTTTATTGGACATTGTTTGTTCATTAGTTTTTAGTAATATTAACAGGTATACTGCTAATTAACGGATTGGGTGGCTGGGGAGACACAGAAGAGCTGCTAACAGACACGTTGCATCACCGGAAGTCTGCTATTATCTATCTTGATAGTACTAGGCTCTGACTAAGTCCATCCTAGTCCTGATTACACAGAGGGTCTGTAGTCAGATCCTTTTGTCTCCACTGCAATCCCAAGCCAGTGAAATATATATGCATGATACCATCCTGGTTATCCTACTGGGGCTATACCAAAAGGGTAATTGCTATAAGGTGTGCTTCTTCCTACAAAAACAAGCTGACAATCCCACACTACTTAATCCCAAATGCATTTGTATGGTCCTATCATCCCTGTTACTGCTCCTGCCAGTGGAGGTTGAGCTAAACCCTGGCCCTCCCACTGCAAATGTTACAGTATGCTCCCCTACTGATATGTACTGGGAGAAAACCAGGGGGCTAAAAATAGTACACATTAATATCAACAGTCTCAGGCCTCAACACCATGAATTGGAGGGGCGGGCTGACTGGTACACCCCTGATGCGAGTGCTATAGCAGAGATCTGGCTCAAGCCTCTTGCGCTCATTTACAAGGTGGAGCTCCCTAGGTTTACTGCCTTTAAGAAGGAGAGGAACCCCAAATAACGATGAAGGTATTCTTATGTATGTCAGGTCTACCCTATAGGCCTCTGGTATCTATGCTTACTCTTGTTAACTCCAAGTGCTAAGCTATAATAGAAAAAGTTGCTTCTGGGTGATACGAAGCCTCCCCATGTGGGTTGCATTTATAACTCCCCTAAAGTTGCATCAGTGGCAACTGATAGCCTTACTAAGGCACTTGCTGATCTAACCCATGGAAGATCAATACTTCTTGGGGACATCAATATTAACTGGACCCCTGAGATTGGGGGGGGGTCATAAAGTTGGCCTTGGTAGAAACCCAACTCACCCAAATTATCACTAAACCCACTCAATATAACCGTAAAACAGGTACACACACCCTCTTTGACTGGGTTGAAACATGGACTTTGACAGCAGAT
Organism: Neoceratodus forsteri; assembly: GCA_016271365.2. Taxonomy (NCBI): domain Eukaryota; kingdom Metazoa; phylum Chordata; order Ceratodontiformes; family Ceratodontidae; genus Neoceratodus; species Neoceratodus forsteri. The sequence continues at coordinate 725,184,605 of CM057455.1, forward strand.
AAGGACCACTTGGTCCATCTAGTCTGCCCATTTCCCTACCTACAGGATAGGCCACAGATCCTAGTTAACCAACAGCCTATTTCTTCCTGCCCCCCACAAAAATTGCCTTATGTCTGTCCCATGCATTCTTGAATTCTCCCACAGTTTTAGACCCTACAACCTCCTCAGGAAGGCTGTTCCATGCATCCACTACCCTCTCTGTGAAAAAATACTTCCTCACATTGCCCTGAAACCGCCCCCATCTTTAAATTGTGTCCCCTTGTTCTTGCACGTCTCTTTTTCTGAAAGATGCTACCCTCTTGGACTTTGTTGATTCCACTGAGGTACTTAAAAGTTTCTATCATGTCCCCCCTCCTTCTTTCCTCAGGGTATACATATTAAGCTCCTTTAGTCTCTCCTCATCCGGCTTCTCTTGCAGACCCTGCACCATTTTAGTTGCCCTCCTCTGGACTGCCTCCATCCTGTCTATGTCCTTGCGGAGATGGGGTCTCAGAACTGGATGCAGTACTCCAGATGGGGTCTCACCAACTTTCTGTACAGAGGGATAACAACTTCCTGTTTCTGCTGCTGATGCCTCTCCTATGCATCCCAGTATACCCCAGCCCTCCCTACTGCCTTCTCACATTGCTTGCTAACCTTAAGGTCATCTGATATGATTACCCCAGGTCCCTTTCCTTTTGTTGTTGTTACTACCTCCCCCATTGTGTATTCTTCCCTGGGTTCTTGTTTCCCAGGTGCATTATTTGCACTTCTTTGCACTGAATCCTAGCTGCCATACTTCAGACCATTCCTCCAACCTTGCCAAGTCCCTTCTCATCCTTTCCATGCCTCCTTGTGTATCAACCCTGTTGCAGATCTTTGTGTCATCTGCAAGAGGCATACTTTTCCTTCCAGTCCCTCTGCAGTGTCACTTATAGAAGACATTAAAAGGACTGGACCCAATACTGAACTCTCGGTGCCCCACTAGTAACCCCTCTTTCTTCAGAGTGGACTCCATTTACAATTACCCTCTGTGTCCTGTTGTTCAGCCAATGTTTTACAAGCTACCACCCTGGGACCCACTCCCAGGCTGGTTAATTTGACTATTAATCTTTTGTGTGGGACTGTGTCAAATGCCTTGCTAAAGTCTAGGTAGGCCATGTCCACAGCCCCTCCCTGGTCTACTACTTTGGTCACCCAGTCAAAGAAATCTATTAGATTTGTCTGACATGACCTTCCCGCTGTGAACCCATGCTGCCTTGGGTCCTGTGCCTCACTGGCCTCTAGGTACTCAACTATTCTTTCCTTCAGAAGTGACTCCATCACTTTCCCTACCACAGAGGTCAAACTGACAGGTCTGTAGTTTCCTGTCTCTGTCTTGGTCCCACTTTTGTGAAGGGGAATCACATCCGCCTTCCTCCAGTCCTCGGGTACCACACCATACTCCCATGATTTATTAAAAAGAGTAGCCAGTGGTTTCACTAGTTCCCCCCTTAATTCTTTTAGAATTCTGGGGTGGGGGGGGGTGCTGTGGAGCCCGAGCATGATGGCAGCCAACTGATGGAGCTCTGTCAATGAATAATTTATATCTCGGTTAAAAGTGGTTCTTTTCTACTTTTCTATTGGCACTAAATTAAGAAAGCTGTGTCAAAGTTTATACACAGCAAGATGGGAAATCCTCGTAAGGAACAAATGTCTGGATCGGGCAAGAGCAAGAAACCAGGCTGCAGCCTCCACCTCGAGGCCTGGCCAGGCCGATCAGAAGAATCAGTCGATACCCCAGCTGAAGGGCGTTACAGACAATAGGTCAAAAGCTGAATCGTCTTATAGCATCGGTGACTACATTGTCAGATAAGTTGACGGACTTACCAATAGGGTGGCGGTGTTGGAGACCACCATGGAAGCAGTACAGGTCGCTTCTTTCAGACACGGTAAACGGCGGATTCCACTATGAGGGGCGATCTCCAATGTTATAAAAGAAAGTACTCATTGGAAGGCTCGCATAGAGACCCTAGAGAACCAGATTCGGTCTCCAAATATTCAACTTGTGGGATGCGGAGGAATGTGAGGGATCATTTGGTGCTTTTTACAGGACTGGTTTAAACAACAACTCGGAGAGGAGATCAGTGAGAAAACCCTACACTTCAAAAAGCTTACAGTGGCACAGAGAGGCAGGCCAGATAATCCGAGGCTCCTCGATCAATTGTTCTTGTGACCAATGGTAGTGGCACGAAAGACACTATTCTGGCTTTGACGCGTCGCCTGGCCCGTTGCTGCAAGATGGTCACGAGTCCAGCTTTTCCCGGATATCAGCTTTGCAACCGCCCAGAAATGGAAGCGTTTTGATGGGGTTAGGCCTTGCTCCGAAGCTTATGTGCCTCATGGTATTGTATTCCCTGCTCGCTTCGCATAGCGCATAGGGGGAAGGTGTTTCTTTTCAATGACCCCAAAGATGCGCTGCAATGGGCCCAAAAGCATACGGTTACTCGTACAGACCCAGTCGCACCGCAGGAAACTAGTCTATCGGAAGAAGACGATACATGAGGGTAAGAAGTCCCTTGGGCAATGACCTTTAAAAGTCATTATAAGATGTGGAGGCTAAAGATTCACTATCAGAGACAATATGAGAGACTCTCTTATTAATCTGGTTAATTAACGTGGTCTGGATCGTTTCATTATACTCGGATTTAAATGTATGAGGAATCTATTATTTCAGTTAAATCTGCTTTATACTTAAGCCTGTAAGATTAGATGGATTTGTTTTTGTAAAGGAATAGAATTAAGGTTAAGCGCCAATAGTCTATTATGAGCCATTCAGTACAAAATGTACTATATAGACCTTTACTCCATCAGTTATTCTGATAGCACACTTAGTGCAAGATTTGCTTTATATGCATGGTAATTGTCTATCCCTCATTTGAGGACTAGAACTGTGGGGAAAAATTTACTTTTTCAAATAGGACTGAACACCATGCTGCTCTTGGGCTGGAACATAGCTTTGATGCTGTATAGATTTGGTTAAAATAAGTTATTTTCCCTCCTAGGACATATCTTTTAGCAGAGATAGTGCCTTTGTGTATATTAAGAGGAGTGGCGCCCTCTGTTGTCGATATGTTTGTAATCTCTCTGCTTGATATTCAAACTGTATGTTTGTCTACAAAATGAATAAATACAAAGTATAAAAAAAAAAAAAAAAAAAAAGAATTCTGGGGTGAATTCCATCAGGCCCCATTGCTTTGTCCACCTTCAGTTTTAAGAGTTCTTGCAGAACCCTTTCTTCTGTGAAAGGACTGAGATCGACCCCCCTATCAAGAGTGCTTCTGTTAATTGGATTAGGCACTTCCCCCTCCTCTTTTGTGAATACTGAGCAGAAATATTCGTTCAGTATCCCTGCTTTTTTCACTGTTCCCCTCTGCCCACCCACCGTTCATTTTATTCAGCCTCACTATCCCTCCCTTTGTCTTTCTACGCTCGCTGATGTACCTATAAAAGGTTTTATCCCCATTCTTAGCTGAGTTGGCTATCTTTTCCTCAGTTTGGGCCTTTGCTATTCTGACTTCCCTCCCTGCTTCCTTCTGCCTTAACTGGTACAGCTCTCTGTCCTGCTCCTTCCATGTTTCCTTATACTTCCTGAATGCTATCTTTTTCTTCCTGGCTTTCACAGCCACCTCTTTTGAGAACCATAGCGGCTTTTTCTTTCGTTTTGATTTGTTTATTTGCTTCACACAAAGGCTTGTTGCCTCTGTGATGGCAGTTTTGATGATTCCCCATTGTTGCTCCACACCTCCTTCTAGCCTGTTTGCTAGTGCTTTTCTGAGGCACTCTCCCATCTTGCCAAAGTCAGCCCTCCTGAAGTCCAGTACCCTCACTTTTGTATGACTTGACTCTGTAGCTGAGTTTAACGTGAACCACACTGTTTGATGGTCACTTGTTCCCAGATGGCAACCCACTTCTAGATCTGAGATCCTCAAACTGCCCCCGTTTGAGAGTACAAGGTCTAAGATTGCTCCCTCACGAGTGGGTTCCGAAACTAGCTGTCTGAGGCCTGCCACCTGTAGGGCATCAAGATTGGTTGTTATCAAAACCGGACAAAATCAGAGTTGCTGGTGCTGTCAGATTCCCTCAGTGACCATGCTCCAGTTTTCTGTATTTGAAAAAATAACTCTCTCAAACCCCCTCCTAGGGTTTTTGGGCTTAGGACTTCTCCAGATTTACCACAGATTCCTTCTCCTCAACATTATCTGAAGTACACTGGTCGATGATCAAGAAACTCCCCAGCACAGACGCTGCCCTTCATTTCTTTATAAATAGCTTCCTTTCAGCAGCCAATAAACATGCCCCCCCCTCCCCGGCAGCTCAGAATCAAAGGGCAACATTCTAAATGGATGAAGGACGAGACGGGCTAAGGTAGCTCATGAAGCAGGAGGGACAGGGCGTGGGGGCACTTTAAAACCACTGGTCTCAAGGCCGATTGGCAAGGGTACAGGGCACAGAAATGCTTGTTAAAAAAAAAAACCCTCAAAGCAGCAACGTAAAAGTACCTTAAAACCCTTCAAGATAAGAACCTCTCTGACCCTAAAAAATTCTGGGTGCAGATAAACAGCCTCCTAAATAGTAGTTTCAGCTCCTCTGGGGGGAATACTGTGGCAGAAGGTCAGCCCTACTGCAACCTACTAACTTTGGCTGATGTGCTAAATGTCTTTCACTGACCGTGACAGATTCAAGAACTAATCACCTGGACCCCTGCAGCACCGCATGGCCCTGCCAGTCCCCAAAATCATAGTCCCTGAATTCCATTTTAGGCTGGTAACTTGCAAGGAAGTTCTCAAACTGCTAAAGCAACTCAAAGTAGAAGGCTCAGCTGGGTATGATAAGCCAGAACCAAAACTACTAAAGTTGTCTGCCCCTGTAATTGCCTCCCTACTTGTAATGCCTTTTAATAGATCCATCTTAGAAGGGAAAATCCCCTCAGGATGGAAGGTGGCCCTAGTGGTACCAGTACATAAGGGAGAAGATAAAGAACTTTTTGAAAACTACAGCCCTATCTCTCTCCTCTGCTCACTAGCAAAAATCCAGGAGAGATTAGTATACAATCAGATTCAGGACTACACCGAGCAGTGAGGACTACTCACTGACAGACAACATGGGTTCAGAAAGAACTATGGGGCAGACACAGCCTTGGTCAGACTGACCACAGATATCTTAAGTGCCATGTCTAAGAGAGCAGATGACAGGTGCGGTCTTCACAGACCTCACCCAAGCCTTTGACCTGGTCAATCATAGCCTGCTCTTGAATAAGCTGAAGACACTGGGCCTTGACAACTTGTCCCATCGGTAGGTCTCTGATTGTCTATCTAACAAGGTGCAATTAGTAAAGTGGAAGGGAGCCCAATCTGGGCTGCGTCTGATTACAGATGGTGTCTCACAAGGATCCATCGTTGGTCCCCTTCTATTTTCGCTCTTTATTAATGACGTACCGAGGAACTGTGGAGGGGCAAGTCTAATGTTTTATGCTGATGACGCAGTACTTTATAGAAGTTTCAAAGACATAAACAGTATAAACTGTAAGCTTTCAAATGATTTCTGAGATCTTGAAACATGGTTTATGACAACAAAATTGGTCATAAATACTTAAAAAAAACTAAGGCTATCCTGTTTGGCCTCAGGCATGTGGGTTAAGCCCATCAGTACTTTCTACCATTAGTTCGCTGCTCATGTCTCCTATTAAGTTGGTGGAAGCTATTAAATACTTCAATTACATCTGGACCAAGAATTGACCCTAAAACTCCATGTAGAACAGTTAAAGTCCCTGCTCCAAAATACTGGGCTCCTCTACAGCCTCAATAAAACTTCCTCACAAAAGAGACTTGGCTAGCAACTGCAAATTGCATGCTACTCCCTGTCCTGTTATATGGTGCCCCAGTCCTCAGAGCTGTCCAGATCTCTGAAATGCAAAAGCTCAAAATGCTGTACCACAGAATTGGTCACTTTGCAGCTCAGGTCTCACTCAAGGAGCATCATCACAATGTTCGAAAATCACTAAACTGGCCCACACTAGAGGGTAGACTGAACACCCCCTGTTCAGCTTGGCATTTAAATTATTAAATAGCACTAATTTTCCTAAATTGAAGAGTGCACTGATTATGGAGCCGAGAAGGTAGCTGCAGTCCTCAAACAGTACACTCCTAGAAGTACCTAGGGTGAGGTCTAATACAGGGCATAGGTCCTTTGCCACTACTGCCTAGTCTTTATGGAACAACCTCCCAGTCACCCTCCAAGACTGCGCTTCCCTTGGGGGCTTCAAGAAAGGACTAAATGCTTTATTACTGGAATGTAACCAATGAATACATCTTCGTTGAAATGTTTTCTCCCCTTAAATGTTTTAACCTGGCAGTCTTTGATAGGATCCGAGACACATTATGAACATGGGATTGGGAGGTGCTGTTTGAGAATAAAAACCTAAATGAAATGTGGGATGAACTGTTGCACAGATTAAAGGACCTCATAGTTAAGTACGTTCCGGGAAAGCCAAAATACAATAAAAATGGGAGGATACCTGGATGGTTAAATAAAGGGGATAAAAGGATGATAAAGAGAAGGAAGAAATCATTTGGAAAGGCACATAAAGTTACCACTAGGGCAGTTAGGGAGGCCTATAGAGAAAAAAACGAGAGAATGTAAAAAATACATAAGGAAGGCAAAAAGGGAACACGAAGTTCATTTAGCAAGTAAGGTTAAAGATAATTACAAATCCTTTGATGATCATATTAATTATAAAAGAAATATTTCGCAACAAGTGGGACCGCTAGTGGATGAAAACGGAAATATGGTTGCAGATGGCACAGATGTTAAATTATTACTTCTGTACAGTGTTTAGGCCTAAAGAAAAAAGCCCATACAGAAACATCAAGATAGTAACTACCTGAGAATAATAATAATTGAGGAATATAATATTAAAGCAAGGTTAAAAAGAATAAATCTAAATAATGCACCTGGCCCAGGTGGCCTGCATCCTAGGATACTTAAGGAACTGGCAGATGAATTGGAAGGACCAGTAACTAGAAAATTCCAGGTGTCCCTGGAAAGTGGAGAAGTTGTTTCCAGTTGGAGAAAAGCAACAGTTATCCTGTTATATAAAAAGGGAGGCAAGTCATATTGTAGTAATTACAGACCAGTTAGTTTGACCTCAGTCTTGGGAAAAGAATTGGGAAATATTAAAAGATGACATAGAACATTTTTTACAAATAAACAACTTGATAGATGAAAAACATCAAGGGGCATGTCATGTCAGACCAATCTTTTGACTTTTTTTGATAAAGCGAGCAGGGCCCTAGATAGGGGTATCCAGTGGATGTAATTTTTCTAGACTATAGTAAGGCCTCTGATACGGTGTCACACCCAGTACCGATAACCAAACTGGTCCAAATGCGGTTAAACAGAAGATTGGTTGACTGGATTGAGTCCTGGCTAACTGATAGAGAACAATGATTTTCACTGAGGGGAGAAAATTCAGAGTGGAGTGCGGTGACTAGTTTTGTGTCATCCATGACTAGTAATGAAGCAGTTTGGCTTTCAAAATATGCCAATGATACTAAAATAGGATTAGTAGTCAGTAATTGTATTGCAATTGAAAATCTAAAGAGGTAACTGTCTAAACTGGAGTGTTGGGCTGAGAAACATAAGCTGGAATTTAATGAAGAAAAATGCTTGGTAATGCACCTGGGTAAAAATAATGAGAAAGTCACACATGTATTAAAAGGGAAGGTGTTGGCAAAAAACACAAGAGGAACGGGATCTAGGAATTCCTATTACAGATGATTTCAGCTTTAAAAACACATTGTAGTTTGACAGCAAAAAATGTTCTGGTATCCTGGGCTGCATTAGAAAACACATAAAAAGCAGGGATAGTAAAGCTATGATGCTGTTATACACTTCATTGGTGAGATCACATCTGGACTACTGTAGTCAGTTTGGGGCACCATATTCTAGGATAGGAGTTAAGACCCTGGAGGGGGTTCAGAGAAGAGCGACAAAGATGATAGCAGGTATGCAGACACTGAAGTATAAGGAAAGATTGGACAGACTAAGGCTTTATTCGCTGGAATATCAAAGGACGAGGGGTGACTTATGTTTGGTGCATGGGGCTTTTAATAACCATGATTTATGGGACTGTTTAGGGCTGGAGATGAAAAACTTGACATATGAAACTAGATCTAATTTACTACAACTAAACAGTGAAATTAATTATACTAAAAAAAGAGGGATGTGGTTTTCTCAAAGAGTTGTGAAAGTTTGGAATGGTTTGCCATTGGAAATGGTTGGTAGTCGAAATATGACACAGTTCAAGACTAAATTGGATGAATATTGCATAGGGAAAAAATGAAAGGATATAACCTTTTAGAAATGGCAAGCAACTAAGGGTTAAATTCAGTTTCTCCTTGTCAGTGTCAGTGGCTCAGTAGGTAGCACACTCGCCTCTGAGGCCAGGAGATCAGAAGGGTGTGGGTTCAGTTCCCGCATCTGGCACTTGGGATAATATCCCAGTACTGACACTGTAGTGCAGCATGAGAAGGTGCTGCACTTCTGAGGTGCTGTCTTTCGGATGAGACGTTAAACCGAGGTCCCATCTGCCTGGATTGGTGGTAGTTCAGATGGATGTTAAAGATCCCATGGCACTTATCGAAAAGAGAAGGGGAATTTCCCCGGTGTCCTGGCCAAATTTCCCTCATTCACTAGAAATACCACCAACAGCTTAATCTGGTTCAAGGTCAGTTGGCATTCATCTGTCTCCCCCTCCCCCGGGTCGTGCCTGAAAATAGGCAGGATTTGTCTAGTGCACTTACTCGGTCAACAAAAACTAAAAAAAAAAAAAAATGTGCCTATTTATGCTTCAATATGATCTAGGAGACCTATGAAACAGGATTTTATATTGCAAATGTCTATATCTGCCTTACAAATTCTACTCTTTGTACCTGGCCTGCTCAATCAGCTGATCTGCCAGACCACTACTGTATTTATCTAATACTATGGTGTCTAGGAACTGAGGGGGTGTTAGTCCATAAATAGCTCTGTGTATCAATCGTAGTATTCACACCTATTACCTTTAAGAATATACGTGTTCAAGCCAATCCTGAATTCCTTTTTAGATTTACTTTTAACTAAGTCATGTGGCACTTTGTTCCAGATATTTACTACTCTTTGTGTGAAATAAAATTTTCAACGAGTTGTTTTAAATTTACTGCCCCAAAGATAAGTGGATAACCTCTAGTATCTTTTGCATCTGATTTGAAACTAATGTCCAATTCATTTAGCAAATCTGGTCATTAATGATGTCATAAAGCAGTAATAAATTGCCTCATATTCTTCTTTTTTCCAAACTCATCAAATTCAGTTTCTCCATCCTCTGATTGTACATATGAATTTGTACTGAATGTATGCATTTAGGGGCTTTCCTTTGGACTCTCTCAATCTAATCAACACATAATGTATGTAACGTTGCTGTTGAGTCATGAATGTATATAACCCATTATAATGTATGGACAATGTCTATTAACCCCTGTTTTCAATCAGTTTATAACCTGATAATCCCATCGTTATGACATCAGTATGCTGTAAACCTTGCTTAACTATGTCATAATTATGGGATTACAGGATAGCATGTCACCACCTGTCAAAATTCTTGGAAAGGAAAGGTGATCTGCTGCTTGGACATTCATTCAAAACACAGACATTCCATTTAGACAGTTACAGACCCACAGCAGTATAGATCTCAATGGCTAATTTCAGCACTTCAGTTGCTCAACATTCAAACCAGGAGGCATTCATAGCCAACCAGGAAAACAAACACACATTGAAAAAACTATTCCCCCACAGTGACTAGTTTTCCATACATTATAAAATACAATGCCTGAGTAGCGGTGGTCAACCACAGACAAAACCATCTCTTGGGGTTGCCATGACAACTGTAAACCTCTCGAGTTGAGCTCTCGAGGTTTACTTGGTTGTCCTGGCAACTGCTTGGGGTGATTACATCGTAGTTAACCACTGTTACTCAGGCATTATCCTCTCTGTAATTCACTGTTGTCTGAATGTACCAAGTCTGTTCTGATATGCATCTATGTAATTAATCCAAGGCTGCCCCTGAAAAAGAGACTCAGTCTCAGAGGACCTACACCTGGTCAACAAAATTCAATAAATTAATAAATAACTAATTCTTCTACTTTACACGGTCCTGTTCAGGCCCCAGCTGCAGCACTGCATACAGTTCTGGTCTCCTCAATATGAAAAGGCTATTGAGGTAGTTAAAAGGGTACAATACAGGGCCACAAAAATGAGCAGCGGAATGGGGGACAAAAGCTATGAGGACAGATTAGAGGCCCTTAACATGTTCACCCTGGAGAAAAGAAGGCTGAGATGGGATATGATCTCAGTGTTTCACGTACTCAAAAGTATCAAGATCAAACAGAGATGTTTGATCTGGTGCCCTGCAGCAAGATGCAGGGACAGGCCCTTAAAAGAGAACTGCGCTGAACCTGTAAGTCATTTTCCTCCAGTAGCAGCCGTTTTAGGTACTGGTTCCAGTTCTGTTATTGCTTCCTCTACACAGGTCTTTTAGTAAACACATTGTATGTTTTTGACTTACATTCTGATGTTAAGTGCCATTTTGGAACTGTATAATGTACTTAATGTCCCTCTCAGCCACAGAGTTCTATAACAGAACACGGGTGCATTATGCCAACAATGGAAGAGCTGGGCAAGGGACACAAACTACATCACAGTTCTAAAATGGTTCTTACTACTTCAGTGTGAATCAGAAATACCCACTAGGATAATTAAAAAGCCTGTAGAAATGGAACAGTAATAGAATTTAAACCAGTATTTAAATATAGGCTTTTAAGCCGGCCCGGTGGCACTGAGGGTTGAGGCACTGGACGCCACACCTCACACCATGCCGGCGACCCAGGTTTGGGCACGGACTCGGGGTCGCGGGGTCGGCAGGGGGAAGGAGGATTGAGCATCCCAGCGGATGCTCTCCTCCTTCGGGGTGGGTTACCAGGGGTGCTTCATGCACCCGACGTCACTGAGGGTCGGTGGGAGCACCAACTTTTGGGGCACTGGCCGCTCCTAGGGTGCTGGAGTCGGGGAGGGGAGGACGTTGTTAGGCACTTGGTAGGCGTAGTGCATAAGCACGTAACCTGCCTGAGCCGGCATCCTCAGGGGGATGGAAGGGGACCACAAGAAAAAGGAAAACAACCCTCAGCGGTCCTAAATGATGACCGCTCCAAGTCATCCAGCCACAGATCCACAGGCAGACCCCACTGTGTAGGCACTCCGTTGAGGTGGAGGAAGGCAGGAGTTGCCGGGGCACTCTAGGGGCAGACTCTGCATCTGGGTGATGAGTGGTATGAGCGGCCCGAAGGAGTGGAACAATGAGGGCAGGGTAGGAGGGATAAAAAGAAAGTAAAAAAAAAAATAGGCTTTTACAGGGAAAAATGACAATCAGGTTCAGTGCAGTTCTCCTTTAAGCTCAGAGTGGAAATTCAGGAGTAAGAGTAGGAGGCACTTTTAATCCCAGAGGATGGTAAAGCTGCTATGGGACTGCCTACCAGTGGAGACAGTAGACATGAAGACAGCACAAGCCTTGGAGGTAAGCCTGCACTAATTTCTGCTTACCAAGGGAACCACCAGGTACCCTGGGTAGTAGAGTGGGTAGAGAATCCCTAGTTTTTTTTTTCCATGAACACATCTTAGAGGGAAAAGTACAGTTGGTAAATTGATAAGATGATTGCAATATGTTTTTTTACCTCCCCCTTGAGGGATGCTTTAGCCTTACAGTTTTATTAGGCAAACAGTCTATTTTGTTCTGAAGGAGATAATAATGCACACATTTTAATACCCTGTGCACAGAGCAGCCCCGGTGGGGGGCCGCAATATTATGTATTTTGTTTACTTCTGTAGTACACACAGAATGTTTGGTTCATCTTTCTGTTCATGTAAACTATAAAATATTTATTTTTTTTCATGAGAGAATCCCTAGAATTTTTTCTGTATAAATTGGCACGTGTTTGCACAACATACTTACTTCATTCTTCCTTATGAAACCAGGGCTAAAATGATGGACCTCAAGTCCTTTCTGACCATTAATTACACTGTTACTATGCAACACCAGTGAATGAATGACCAAAATGAGAAACAAGGTAATAGGCAGGTCTTCCGACCTTGCACATAAGGGAGGTTTGGGACAGGAGCAAGAGTAGGGAGGTGAAATTACAAAGCAGCGAGTACGCGATCACGTCAAATAAATCAAGAAGTGACTACTTCATCGTGTTAGTGAATGCTTTCTAGCTTTATAATTAAATATTTACGCAGTGAAACAAGTGGGTTTTTACCTTTGCTTTTCACACTGCTAGTATAAAAGAATTCACTGTAATTTTGGTACTGTGAGGTCAGAAACTGCCAACTACTTAGGAGCCTAATGTGTTTCAATAAGAAATCAAAGATATTTGTCTACATTTTTTGAAAGGAATATTGAGTTATTTTAGTAACAAACATTGCCTTTTATATTTTTACATTATTATGGCCATATGATTTTACAATTTGTTTAAAGAGGAAATGGCCTTTTTTCTTCTTCCCAAATAAAATCCATTTAGGAAGAAATATAACCTGCTAAATCACAGCAAAACATCACGTTATGAAAAATCACATACTTAAATTAAATACATAATATTTTAGTGGAAGAAAGTTTTACATCTCTCTAAAAATATAAAAAAAGATTTACAGTTTCCCATTGAAATACATTGGCAGCATTGCCAGTAAAGAATTTCTGACTTCTTAACACAAGGATTCCATTGGATTCTGTTTTTTACTGGTAGATGGCAGAATAAATTGATGAGAAGGTAAGCAAAGAAACAAATGAAAGCAAACAAAATGATTACCGAGGCATTTGAAGTCCCCAAACCTTCATTCTTTAAATGAGAACTGTGCTGAACCTGTAAGTAATTTTTACAGAAGCATTTTTTTTTCTAAATACTAGTTCCAAATCTAATATTGTTCCATGTTTACTGGCCTGTTAGTAACTTCAGAGTGTTTCTGATTTCCACCCTGGTGATAAGTGCCATTTTAGAACTGGATGATGTAGGTCATGTCCCTCTCAACCACAGAGTTCTATAGTAGAACATGGATACATTGTACTAACAATGGAAGAGCTAAGCAAGGAACACAACCTACATCATACTGTTCTAAAAGTGTACTTACCAGCAGTGTGCAAATTAGAAACACCCACTAGAATAACTAAAACGCCTGTAGAGATGACAGTAACGGAACTGGCACCACACCACTATTTAAAAATCAGCTTCTACTGGGGAAAATGATAAACAGGTTCAGAGTAGTTTACCTTTAAGATACACATCCTTACTAAGCACTTGCTCATTAAAAAGCAACAAAAACACTTCCACATATTCATTTCATTATTAGGATGTCACTTTTAAGCGCCAATAAAAATAGGTTAAGAAACTTTGCATCTTGGGCTTTTTCTCATTTCTGTTTTTATTGTTCGAACATTGCCAGGTGTGTGCAAACCCTTTTGCCCCCTGTCCAGGACAAGTGAAGTTCCTTGAAGGACAAGTACAGAAAGAGAGCTGATTTCACTGTAAAGAAGGAGAGGCAAGTGCAAACTCTGCTACCGTCGCAGCTGGACAAGTCCTAAAGGTTGTGATATGAACACCGCCTGCCTGTATTCTGTTATCCTTTTTTAGGCTAATTGAGTATTCAGTTTGTAGGACTGAATATACATTTACTTTTTCTGCATTTGCCCATATATGGTACGAGAATGAGTCTGCATTGTGGTGTTGGTTTTTGCATATTCTTCTGAATGATGACTGATACATTTACTGTGTATTAGCTACTGCTAGACTGTTCCTTTCTTGGAGTGGAGTGAGCCATTAGAACACTAAGAACATGAAATTATTATCAAAAGGAATTGTCTCTTACAGTACATAATGCCTCGAAGTTCTACATATGCCACTGTTTGCTTGCTGAGTGGATCAGATTAACAAGGAAATTTTCCTTAAAATAAATTTATGGTCCACTATGTCAAGTTGTTTGTGGACTCTGATGTATACACCCTCTCTCTTTCTTTTTTCTATTCCCTCCATTTATATCCCTGGTAACACCCCCCTTCTTTTTCCTATGTACTCCACCAACCCCCTATTTCTATCTTACCATTACTGTTATTTAAGCAATAATGCATGGTATGGTGTGTGGTATCATGGGATATCATTCTGCCTCAGGTGTTGTGAAGCGCAAGGCCATAGGCAGAGTGACTTTCACCACCTGTGACAGGATGATATCCGATGATACTGCACACCTTGGAGTGTATTATTGTGATTATGAAATGGATCCATTTTTATTTTTTTTTCCCCCACATACATTTTATCCCTGCTGGCCACAGCAGGGTATGCTCCCTTCAGCTGGCTCAACCACACCCACCCATCATCCACAATCTTCCCACTTACCTGTCCGCTTAGTAGTCCCACGGATATTCCTCCCACGGTGGGGTCAGGAGGAGGGTCACCCCCCCAACCAAAGCACAATCCAGTAGTCGCTGCAGGTGCCAGTAATGTGGCAGATGGTGGTATGGTGAGTGGGCGTCATACAACCCTGCTGTGCCAACTTTTTTCCATATGTTTTCCACCTGTTTTCTCCCTGGCCCAAGGTCACGTCAACAGAGAGCATGTGTGAGAGGAGGCGCACATGCGTTCCCAGCCCATTTCCCCTTCCACCCTCCCAATTTCATGTCAACATCTGTGCTATGACACCCAGCTGCCACTAGGTGTCATCCAAGATGGGGATGGCCTGTAAACACTTCCTGGGAGAGGAGATCTGCATGGGGGTGTACTCAATCCTGCTCCTGCCCTCCTCCCCCACCAGCCCCCAGCAACCTAGACTTGAAATGAACCTGTGTCACTGGTGTAACACGAAGTAAGGCACTTGGCAGCACCTGGGCCCTCTTACCACTTTGATGTTTTGCTTATGGCATGGCCTACATTTATATCGGGATTATGCAATGAGATAACATCCTGGCTAAATGTGATCTCAGCCAGTCAGAGTTGAGGATTTTTGACCATCACTTTCATAATTTGTTGCATTGCATTTAAGAGAATATATATTGTTTTTAACAAAGAAATAACCTGGTGTGAAAACACCAAAGTTACCGTACATGGATTTCACCAGACCTACTTGTGAGTGGATGGGGGGTGTTTCTGTGATGCAGGCAGTGTAATCTTCAGCTATAAATGGCCACCAAACTGATCAGAGGTATGGAAGACAAAAGCTACAAGAGGCTGGTGGCCCTTAACACGTTCATGTCGGAGCAAAATAGGCTAAGAGGGGACATGAGCTCAGTCCTCCATATACTTCAGGGTACCAACAAGCTTGAACATGCAGATGTTAGATCTTGTACCCTCCAAGCAGGATGTGAGGAAACACCCTGAAGCTAAAAGGTGGTAAATTCAGGGGTAGTGTTAGAAAGTACTTTTTTTCCAGAGGGTGGTAAACTGACGGAACAGCTGACCAATGGAAACAGTGGACATGAAACTAATAAAGGCCTTCATGGGAAGACTGGGTACATTTCTGCTTATCAAGGGAATGACTTGGAAACCCTAAGTGCTAGAAATGGGTATGGAACCCTTTTAAATTAGTGCACAGCAAATGTATTCATACCAGCTTATGAAGCAGAGGGCTGACATAATGGCCCCAAAGTCCCTTCCAACCTTAAATTACTAAGTTACTATATTGCAGTATAGTCTAACACTTACAGCAAAAGAAGGTGAGGCAGAAAATCCTGGTTTGAATGCCAGCTTAATCACAGTCTCACTGTCTGAACTTGATCAAGTCGACTGGACCCAGTATTGAGCAAACATGTAAACTGAGTTACTATTCCATCCCACAAGAAGTATATTTAAACGGCAACTATGCTTATTTCATAAAGAATAAATTCACCATCAAAGGTGATTACAAAATAAAGTGCTAGAGTAAAGAGCTTTAAAAGCATAAAGTCCATTAAGACACAGACAAAAGATTACAAATGCAGGCCATAAAAGCCACTCCAAACAAGCGCACAAGGAATGATTGCAGAACAACACACAATATAACTTCTTAAAAAAGGATGTAATATAATTACTAAAACGACAGCTTACGGTTTTCCTTTTGCCTGGATTTATATTAAAGGGGCAGTGCAAATCATGGGGTAATATTTAACCTAATGTATACCATTTTATTCTATTTTATATATGGACTTTCTTCCGCCATTCAAGTCTGCTTTTGTACTGTTTTTTTATATTTGAAATAATAACAGTTATGCTTCTTTCAGCCCAGCTTAACCTACCTACATTTGACCAGTTCAAGAAATCACTACTGGCAGCCTTAAGAGTTCACTGCAATTGTAACCACTAATCTACCTATGTCCCTTCTAGTGAACATTTCAAACTGTGTCAGACTCAAACTCTGAGGACATGTACATTATTATGCTCATTTTACGCTGTTTCTGTTGATTGATTGATTGATTGTAAAACTACATGCAGCTGACCCAGTCTGTTTGTGATATGTACCGGTTTGACTACATTTCACTGGAATATGGTTTTGGTATATTTTACGTCACTCTGTAATCTCGGATACTGATGTGGAACCTCTGTAAATGAGCACCTGTGCTCAAAGGTATTCTCTGAGATTTTCAATAAATAAATTAAATATGGCGGTGTCCAAATTTTCAGCATTACTCTTTGCTAGTCTGAGCACTCAGATTAATGAGCAGTGTACAGTATTTTGCATCATAGTTAACTAGGTCGCAAGAACAGTGATGTTAAACAATGTGTTTTCAAAAAACAGCTGAGAATAATGACGAAAACCCAGGGAATAGACATATTAAAAGGGGTGCGTTCGTTTTAATTATTTAAAATGTCAAAAATGCTAACTCTTATTCAAAATAGTCAACAAGGCCATTTTAAAAAACAGGAGAACAGTGGCACTTCAAAAGGAAAAACAAAGTATAGGTCAAATGTTGTCACTACATAACATGCACTGCTTTATTTACCTTGTAATATCACACTGCTTTACTGATGGATGTATTGGGCAACCTTATGAACAACAGAACTAATCACGTATTCAGAGAACTACATCCATTAGCAGTAAGTTAGTGCAAAGTTAAACCTAAAAACATTCTAATGTATGCTACCACAATATGTTAAACACACAATGCAATTTTAACAACCTTTCACCAACCAAGCCGCAACACTGAGCCTTTGGGGAATGATTTTCAGGGCGGGTTTGCATAGCAGGCCAGTCCTTACTGTTGTTACAGTCAGGAAGCATTTTGCAGCTGTCCCTTTGAAATGCAATTGAGTCTAGGAAATGAGTTTTTCAACCTTTCAGTGAGTGAGTGGGGTGCCTTGCTATTGCTCTTTGCACATGTGTGTAATGCTTTGCTAACTTTCTACTGGCTGCAAGGTGAACAGTACAGGAGAGCCTGATGAGTAAGTGGGGAATCTCACCGAACATGCACCTGACCTAGGTGATATACTGAAAAGGTCCTCTGGTTGTTCAGCCTAGCCCCGATGATAGGAATGACAATAAAGGAGCTTAAAGAGGAAATACTAATAAACTCTCAGTCTGCACAACTTTGTGAACAGAAAACTAACCTTTATTTTTCCTGAAAAAAAAAGTACCTATTTAAAACAGGGTTTTCATGCTACAAAATTACTGCAGTGCAAAAGGACAAAGAATAACAATTTGATGACTGTAGAATCTAGGAAGTATCTCTCCCAGTCTCTCAGCAGAATGGGAAAAAACAGCAGTTTCCAATCAGTCCAAGTAGCCTAGCCAAGGACTGTGAAAACAAAGGGGGGGGGGATGCAAGTGCAAAACAACAGTCAGACAACATAAAACACAGTTTTAATCTATCCAGCTGAGCTTTGCCTAATTTGAGACAGAGGTAAAGCATTCAGGACTCACTGAAACAAAAGGCCAATGATACTGGTCTAGTAAGGTTGAGCTCATTTATATGGCTGGTCAGAAACCTGGGTGAGGTGGTCAGTTTGTTTACAGAGCTGGAACACAGACTGGTTGTAGCTCATTTTAAACAGATACATAGAATTTGACAGTAGATAAGGACTGCTTGGCCCACCCAGTCTGCCCACACACCACACCTGATCTACAGCTCTTTTTTCCTCCCTCACTAAAGACAGGAATAAAAAAATTACTTACCATAGTAATACTGTTTCTTCCAGGGAGTTTCCCAGTATGATTAGACATATGCAGTCATCTCAGAATCTCTGCCTATCCCAGAGCTGTAGTGATGTATTGTGACTGTCTCGTGTACAACAATACTTCTCCTGTTGATGCTGACTGTAATTAACCTGCTACTATATCCTTGACCGTGTTGTCTACATTGACTGTTAACTGTAAAATGACATGTATCTATGTATTTTATGTTTACAGATGTATGTAATTAATTCCAGGTCGCCTCTAAAAAAGGGACTGTTTCGGTCTCAGTGGGCCTACCCAGTCACCAAAATTAAAACAAAATAAATAATAAATAAATGTAATGTGGAATGTATGCAAATAATGGAACTAGAATGCTTTTCAAACTGCTGCCTCTAGGGGTACTGTGTTCCAAGTAACAGTCAGATTCATTTTCTCCGCCCTGACAGCTAGTCGCCCCGAATTGCACTGCACCTTTAAAAATGAGTGGACAATGGATTGGTTCACTGTTATTTAAAAGTCACGTCACTCCCCTTGACCAGCACCCCTTGACAAAGCCTATGGGCGAAACCTGGTCGGGAGTTCTGCTGCTTTGTTCATGGTTTGCGGCCGTTGTTGTGTATGCCTTGTTTGCACATTAAATATTTTTATATGCTGAAGCTTGATGCCACTTTTTTCGCTTACTTACATATTGGTCCTACCTGGCACAGGCTATTAGAGTGGAGGGTTGGCTTTGTGTTTGGAAATGTAATGTGGAATGTATGCAAATAATGGAACTAGAACACTGTTCAAACTGCTGCCTCTAGGTGGGCTGTGTTCCAAGTAACAGTCAGATTCATTTTTGCAGCTAAAAAACACTAGACTGTCTGAACTAAGATATCCTATCCCAAAAACAACAGTAATACCCACCCCATGGTAATGAAACAGATTACCATAAAACAGAAATGCCACAAAGGAGGAACCAAGCCAACCAGTCAACTTTATGCGAGTAATGAAACAGTAATTTAAGCCAATGATTAAATGCAACACTAAAACTCCAAGAAATAGAGGATAATGGATGGGCAACAGTGAACAACAATGCTGTGTTCATTTCGAGAGGTTGTCATGACAACCAAGTAACCCTCGAGAGCAAAGCTCGAAAGGTTTATGGTTGTCTGACAACCTCAAGAATTGAACAGAGCCGTTGTTTATGGATGCCCATCCATTGTCTTATATAGTGCATGGGCATCAGTAAATCAATAGTGGATCACTTTGTTCTTGTGCATCGCAATGCAGTTTCCGACTTTGTGCCCCCCAACCCAAGAATAAGCCTCACTCCATCCCCGGTCTCCCGATCTCACTCACTAACTTTTTTTAATAAATCTGCACACTCCTGCTGTTTAGTTGCAAGATAAATCCAGAATATGCCCTTACTTTGCCTTCCATTCATTGTTGTTGCAGCTCACTATAGGGTTCATGTCTCACCACTGGCCGTTTCCTGAAGTGCAGCATTTTAGTTATGCACATGCGCAAACACACTGGTTACTGTTGTACCATTGATGTGACATACTCAAGATGGTACAACAGCATGTTGACATTGTGACGCTTGGCCAGCTGGTTATAATTATTCTATGATATCTGTAATATAAAAATATAGTATGTTATTGTCCACATAAGACAGCCTGGGCTTCCATGGGTGCACCCCCCCTCCAACCGAGGTTTCAGTGAAGCTACAGGATAGGTAAACTGACCAGGAGAGCTCTCTAATGTAATTAACTTCCTTGAGAAATTACATTTTATGGCCTTTTTATGACCTCATGCTTTTGAAGTTGGGGAAATTAAATATACATTTTATTACACGACAGGACATCATTTAGCTGATTCCTGTTGACTATATTGCACCTAGGTGACGGATTGCAGGGTTGTAAACCTCAGCGGAACTGGTGGATCAAAGACTCAGTTTGGGAAATTAGTTTTTGCTGATGTCACCTTATTTAATATACCTCCTAATAGGACATCATGTTTGTATTTTTTTTATATTCTAAAACTAGGAGCTGGGTGACTCACAGAAGGGGTGTGGAGAGACAGAGTTAAACTAATA
The DNA here is from genome assembly GCA_016271365.2 of Neoceratodus forsteri. NCBI lineage: Eukaryota > Metazoa > Chordata > Ceratodontiformes > Ceratodontidae > Neoceratodus > Neoceratodus forsteri. The sequence continues at coordinate 725,204,919 of CM057455.1, forward strand.
CTTGTGTCTGAACTTTTTGAGAGATATATCATCTTGGAACTCTAGAGAGACAGCTCTGATCTAACTTAAAAGGCACTTACAGAGGTAATACATTAGATAGAAAAGGTCTAAATGTATGGTGGTAGGAGTTTTTGTTTTGTACTTTGCCCTTGTTCTTTTAAGTGATTGTATGCTCTTTGATATATTGTTCTGTGTTTAAATTTTTCATATTTTTATCATCTTTTAGTAAAGAATATTTTATTTGAAAGACTGCCTGGGTGTGTCTCAGTTCTTTTTGCATGTGACGTATAGGAGACTAAGTCTGACAAAACTGTTCAACAGCCTGATGGTGTTACTAAACTGGAAAAAGGTAAGAATATACATAAGGTCTCTTATAGAGTTTTAAGGGTTCATTTTGAAAACCTGGCTTGGTGCCCCGGTGAAAGATTGTACCGCAATCCCCGAAGAGAGTACGTATCTAAGCCTGTACATTGAGTACGCTAATATAAGGTTCACAGTTTGAATCCCCCCAGAACTTGAGACCAAAAGGTGATTCGGACCCAAAAGCACACAGGAGGGTTACCCTGTCTGTTACCTGTTCACACTATTGCGCTCTGAGGTTGGCACTGTGGGAGCAGAGGGCCTGACCTGCGGAGTGCGTTTGTGACAGACATCACATCAATGGTACAACAACATTAGTTTCTGATGGATTTCCATGCATAACAACGTTTGCCCGTACACTACAGAAATACTGCAGAACTTAACTCAGGTTCTGGAAGAGGAGGTAGAGTGGGAGGTCTAATCATACTGGGAGATCCCCTGGAAGAAACAATATTACTATGGTACATAATGTTTTCTTCAAACCCCAGGAATCTCCCAGTATGATTTGACATATGCAGACTACCAAGCAGCACCTTGGGAGGAGAGTACAGAACCTACTTCGGAAAAAGGTTCTGCAATACTGCAGTGCCAAACCTAGCATCACTTCTAGACTGAACGTCCATGCTGTAGTGCTTTGTAAAAGTGTAGACTGTACTCCAGGAAGCTGATTTGCAGATTTCCAGTAAGGAAATATCCCTTGCAGCTGCCACAGAGGCAGCAGTTCCATGAGTGGAATGTGCCCTGAGGTCCTGAGGTGGCTGTTTCTCAGCGTTGCTGTAACAGAACTGGATGCTGGATACCATCCAGCATGTAACAGATCTCTCTGAGGCAGGCCTGCCTTTTCCCACTTCATCAAAAGTGAAAAACAGCTGTGAATGGGAACACCTGAAGTCCTTGATATGGTTCATGTAATGACTGAGGGACCTTTTAACGTCCAAACTATGCAGCTTTAGTTCACCTGAGCTGGATTTGGCTGTGAAAAAGACAGGAAGGGTAATAGATTGATTTAAATGAAATTCAGATACCACCTTAGGTAACAATTTCCTGCTGGTCCTCAGGACCACCTTGACCAAGATTATATAATAAGGGTCACTGCAAAGAGCCTAGAATTCATACACCCTTCTGGCTGAGGTAATAGCCACCAGGAAAACTGTTTTCCAGGTGACACATTTCAGATCTGCCATAGCCATGAGCTCAAAAGGGGGTTCCATGAGTTTGGCTATACACAAATTCAGGTCCCAAGAAGGGAATAGTTCCCTAACAGGGGGAAATAGGTGTGCCAAACCACTGAAGAATTTTCTGAAGATAGGGTGCAAGGCTATTGTCTCCTGACTACCTGCAGACAAGCAGGCAGAGACTGCTGCTAGATGAACCCTAAGGGTCGCAGGCCTCAAACCCAGAGCCTGCAAGTGGACTAAATAGTCACACAGAACAGGTACACTTGACTGGAAAGGATTGACCTGTACTGATCTGCACCGAACAGAAAAACCTTTTCCATTTGGAAGCATAGGTTTTCTTAGTTGTAGGCTTTCTGGGCAGTCTCAGAACCTTGAGGACATCTTCAGAGACCTGAAATTCAGAAAACTCTAACTCCTCAAGAACCAAGCCTTCAGGTGCAGGATCTTAAGATCTGGGAATGCTACCCTCCCTTGAGCAGCTGTTAAGAGTTTGTATCTCTGGGGAAGACGGATGGGCTGTTTGGTGGACAGGATAAGCAACAAATGGCACCGGGGTTGCCTGGCCCAGTCTAGGGTCACCAGTATCATGCTTGTAGGCTGACTCCTGAGTTTGAGAAGAACCCTTAGCAACAGTGGACAGGTGGAAAGGCATACAGGAATTTCCCTGTCCAATCTAGGGCTAGTGCCTCCATGGGTACTGTGCCCAATGAGGGAGGCCTGCAGCAGAAGAAAGGGAGCCGTAGGTTTTCCCTTGAGGCAAACAGATCTATTTCAGGAGTGCCCCACTTTCTGAACACGGTAGCCAGCACTTGTCTGTTTAGAGCCCATTCATGATGGTCCTGGCGGATTCTGCTGAGTGAATCTGCCAGTGTATTGTCTTTCCCTGGGAGATGGATTGCGGACACATGCACACCCAGGCAGTATGCTAGGGACCAGATTTTCATGGCTTCCACGCACAGCCTTTATGATCTTCTGCCTCCTTGCTTGTTGATGTACCACATGGTAGTGGTGTTGTCTGTTCTGAGTTGGACTGACTGACCCTTCAACTGAGGGACAAAGGCCTTTAAGGCAAGGAGGACTGCTCTCAATTCTAGGAGGTTGATATGCAACCTGGACTCCTGAAGGGACCAAGTCCCACTGACTGTTTGGTCCCCTATGTGTGTCCCCACCCTAGAAGAGAGGCATCTGTTGTTAGGACTACCGTGTGGGACTGCTGTTGAAAAGGGATACCTTGCCTGAAGTTGTCCCTTTCTTTCCAGCACTGCAGAGCCAGAAGCAGAGTTCTGGTGACTGCCACCAATTTCAAAAGGGAATCCCTTCTTTGTGACCAATAGGTTCTCAAGTGGTACTGAATGTCCCTCATTTGTAACCTGGCACCTGAGACTACTGTGGTAGTTTATGCCATGTGACCCAGCAGACCTAAGAACTGTCTTGCAGTCCTGGGCTGACCCAGGACAAATGAGTTTGCCTGAGCTAGTAAGCTGTTTACCCTCTCTTGAGGGAGGAATGCCTTGCCCTGGAAAGCATCCAGTTCTGTGCTAATGAATTCCAAGAATTCAACTGGTACCATCTGAGATTTCTGAGAGTTGATGAGGAAGCCTAGGGATTCCAGGGTGGTTTGGGTGGACCTGATGGAGTCCCTCACCTGCTGGTGTGAATCTCCTATAACACAGAACATAGAAACATGAAATTTGACAGCAGATAAGGACTGCTTGGCCCACCTAGTCTGCCCATTTCCCTATCTGATGGATAAGCTGCAGATTCTAGTTAATCAGCAGCTTATTTCCTCCTACCCCCCACTAGAATTGCCTTATGCCTCTCCCATGCATTCTTGAATTCTCCCACTGTTCCTGACTCCAAAACCTCCTCAGGAAGGCTGTTCCATGCATCCACAACCCTCTCTGTGAAAAAATACTTTCTAACATTACCTCTGAGCCATCCCCTTCCATCTTCAAATTGTGCCCCCTTGTTCTTGCACATCTCTTCTTCTGAAAGATGCTACCCTCTTGTACTTTGTTAATTCCCTTGAGATACTTGAAAGTTTCTATCATGTCCCCCTCCTCCTTTCCTCAAGGGTATACATATTAAGCTGCTTTAATCTCTCCTCGTACGTCTTCTGGTGCAGACCCTGCATCATTTTGGTTGCCCTCCTTTGAACAGCCTCCACTCTGTCTATGTCTTTGCGAACATGGGGTCTCCAGAATTGCACGCAGTACTCCAGATGGGGTCTCACTAACTGTCTGTACAGAGGGATAACAACTTCCTGTTTTCTACTGTTGATGCCTCTCCCTATGCATCCCAGTAACCCCCCAGCCCTCCTTACTACCTTCTCACATTGCTTGCCCACCTTTAGGTCATCTGATATAATTACTCCTAGGTCTCTTTCGATTTTTGTTGTTGTTATTAACTTACCCCCCATTGTGTACTCTTCCCCTGGGTTTTTGTTTCCCAAATGTATTACCTTGCACTTCTTTGCACTGAATCTGAGCTGCCACATATTTAATCATTCCTCCAACCTTGCCAAGTCCCTTTTCATCCTTTCCACCCCACCTTGTGTATCAACCCTGTTACAGATCTTTGTGTCATCTGCAAAGAGACATACCTTTCCTTCCAGGTGCTCTCCAATGTCACTTATAAAGACATTAAAGAGGACCGGTCCCAGTACCGAACCTTGAGGTACCCCGCTAGTTACCCTCCTTTCTTCACAGTGGATTCCGTTTACTGTTACTCTTTGCATCCCGTTGTCCAGCCAGTTTTTTATCCAGGCTACCACCTTGGGACCCACTCCAAGGCTGGCTAACTTGTACAGTAATCTTTTGTGTGAGACTGTGTCAAATGCCTTGCTAAAATCTAGGTAGGCCATATCCACAGCCCCTCCCTGGTCTACTACTTTTTTATCACCCAGTCAAAGAAATCTATTAGGGTCATCTGACATGACCTTCCTGCTGTGAAACCATGCTGCCTTGGGTCCTATGCCCCACTGGCCTCTAGGTACTCAACAATTATTTCCTTCAAAAGTGATTCCATCATTTTCCCTACCACTGAAGTCAAACTAACTGTTCTGTATTTTCCTGCCTCTGCCATGACTAGCCATTCATCTTGGTAAGGGAACACAACAGTTCCTTGCCTCCTGAGGTGAGCTGCCACCACGACTGGGTACTTTGTGAACAGCCTGGGGGCAGAAGTGAGCCCGAAGGGAAGGGCTGAGAACTGGTAGTGCCCTGAGGGAAGACTGAACCTCAGGTATTTTCTGTGACAGGGCCTGATAGAGGTGTGGAAGTAAGCAACCTTTAGATACAGAGATGCTAGCCAGTTCCCTTGTCTTAGAGAGGGGACAACTATGGCAAGGATTACCATTTTGAACTTGGACTTTGTTGAGTGTTCGTTCAGGCATCTGAGGTCTAGAATAGACTGCCACTCCCCATTCTTCTTCTTGGTAAGAAAATATCTGGAGTACATGCCCTTCTCCCTTTAGGAGGGGTCGGAGGCTGGCTCTATTGCTCTTGCTTGCAGAAGCTTTCTGACCTCCAGTTCCAGCAGAATTATCTCTGCAGGGGTTGAGGACTGGAAAACTCTGAGACCATGTACAACCGAGAAAGAACAGTTACATAAGAACTTACCGTAACAGTAGATCTTCAAGGGGATCTCAGTCATCAGGTCTCACCATAGGAACTTCACCGTCGGTGAAGCAGGATCCACACAGAAGATTTTCATCAGTACAACTGGGACCACCCATGCTAACGTCATGTGATGATGTCACCAACCCTATAAAGGCATGAGCGGCCCCGCTCCCTCCTCAGTTCTTTCCCCTGGAGACAAAGGGAGCATAACGCTAGCAAAGGGGGACAGAGGAGAGCCAGAGGTACCCAGGCCCAAAAAGAAAGGCTGGATACACCAGATAACCAGTTCCAGAAAAGAGCCCCTCAGGATGGGGATGGTGGGAGGGAAACAGACCTGACGACTGCGATCTGCTCGAAGATCTACTGTTACAGTAAGTTCTTACATAACTGTTCCATCTTCTTTGAGGGTATCTCAGTCATCAGGTCTCATCGTAGGAACGAGTCCCAAGCAGTTACAGGTGCAAACAAACAGTCTGGGAGGAAGGCCAACCTTAAGCTTAAGACAGGAGGCTCTGCAACACAGCCCTACCAAATCATGCATGGGCTCTAGAAGCAATGTCCAGACTGTAGTGCTTGGTAAAAGTATGGGTTGTACTCCAGGTGGCAGTCATACAAATGTCCACGGCTGAGACCCCTCAGAAACAAGCCACAGAGGTAGCCATGCCTCACGTGGAATGAGGTTTGACAGCTCCAAGCAATCCCTTGCCATACTTGTAGCAGAACACAGTGCAGTTATCCAACCATTTGGACAAACACTGTCTGGAAACTTGAATGCCCTCTGTATCTGGGAAGAAAAAAACAACTGTTTCGACCTTCTACATTCCTTGGTTCAGAGCAGGTAGTACTTCAAAGTTCTGTGCACATCTCACATATGGAGTAGTGCTTCCCCTGGATTGGCACGCTCAGGAACATAAATGGGAAGGTGGATAGATTGGTTCAGTGTAATCTCAGACATTGCCTTAGGAAGAAAATACAGGTTACTGACCTGTAACAGGAGTTCTAGGAATGGTATATGTTGTTCATCCACACTGTCTGGCAGGTTCCTTGCCACTTTAAATCTTGCCGGAAGGTCTTCAAGCTGGCTCCTCCCACCCACCCGGGTGGTAAAACTCTCGGCTCCGCCCCATGACGCCAGATCTAGCCCGCTGGAAGCCAGGTTGTGCGTCGAAGCCGGGGAGGTTGGGTGGGTCGTGTGGATGAACAACATATACCATTCCTAGAACTCCTGTTACAGGTGAGTAACCTGTATTTCTAGGGACATGGATATGTTGTTCATCCACACTGTCTGGCAGACTCCTAGCAGTTCTCCAGGAGGAGGGAGGCAAGGCGCATACCCCCTACTTAGGGAATAATGACTGGAGAACCAAGGCCCCAAAACCAGCATCCCGGCGTGACTCAAGGTCGATGTGGTAGTGGGTGATGAAGGTGTGTGCTGACTTCCAGGTAGCAGCCCTGCAGATTTCCTGGATAGGGACATCCCTGGAAGCAGCCACCGATGCAGCAGTATAGCGGGTAGAATGAGCTCTTATCCCTCTGGGAGGCTCCATGCCTGCCAGCCTATAGCAGAGATCTATGCAGGAGGTAACCCACCTGCCTATTGTCCACTTGGCTGCAGGTCTGCCAGATGCGGCTTCAGCGTAGGTAACAAACAGCTGGCGAACCTCTGCCCGAACTTCAGCCGTCCGCTCCTTGTAATAAGCAAGCGCTCTTCTAGGGTCCAAAGTATGGAGCCTATATTTCGCCTCCGAGGTGTGATTGGGGTAGAACACCGGCAGAGTCAACACCTGGTTAAGGTGAAACTCAGACACCACCTTCGGAAGGAATTTCGGTTGGGGGCGCAGGACAACCTTGTCCCTGTGGAAGACCAGATAAGGAGACTCGATGGAAAGCACCTGGAGCTCTCCCATCCTTCTGGCTGACGTGATAGCCACCAAGAAGCCGGTCTTCCACGACAGGTGAGAGATGTCACACCTGTGCATCAGTTTGAATGGCTTGCCCATGAGCTTAGCCAATACCAGCAGTAGATCCCACGGAGGTGGAGGGTCTCGCACCAGAGGGGATATGTGATCAAGGCCTTTGAAAAAGCGCCTGACCACCTTCTCCTGCACCACCGACTGCTTCCTGGCCCGCGCCCGGTAAGCAGAAATGGCTGCCAGGTGCACCTTAAAGGTCGTCAACCGAAGCCCTTGCTGAGAAAAGGACCACAGGTAGTCCAGAATGCTTGCCAAGGAACAGGAGGAAGGGTCCAGGCCCTTGCCCTGACACCAAATGGAGAATCTCTTCTATTTGAAGGCGTAGCATTTTCTGGTCGACTCCTTACGGGATGCCTCAACGACATTGAGGACCTCATCAGAAAGACCCAAGGCCTGGACCTCTAGCCACTCAGGTGCAGGGATTGAAGGTCCGGCTACAGCTGAGACTGAGGAGATCTGGATACTAGAACTGGCGGGGCCAGTCTGGAGCTACCAGAATCACCTGCGCCTTGTCCCTCCTCGCCTTGAGAAGCACCTTGTGGGTCAAGGGAAATGGGGGAAAGGCATAGAAGAGGCCCGGGGTCCATGGCCTCGAGAAGGCATCCCCCTGCAGCGAGCCCTGCTGGGGGGGGCCGGGCATGAAACAGTCTCAGCTTCGCATTCTCCCTGGAGGCAAACAGGTCCATCTGAGGCATGCCCCAGTGGAAGAAGAGATCTTGTACTACCTCCGGCAGGAGAGACCACTCGTGAGACGCAGACCCTATCCGGCTTAGGGCATCGGCCAGGATGTTGGAGGCTCCTGCCACATGAATGGCGAGGAGATCCGCCTCCAGGCTGCGCATGAGTGACCAAATGCGGAGAGCTTCCCTGCACAGAAGCATGGAGCACGTCCCGCCCTGGCGGTTTAGGTAGTACATGGTCGTGGTATTGTCCATCTGGACCTGAACCACTTGACCCCACAGAAATGGAGCGAAGGCGGTGAGGGCTAGACGAACCACTCGAAGCTCCAGCAGGTTGATGTGGCACTGGACTCCTGAGGGACCAGAGGCTGCATGCCTCTGTGCTCCCTAGATGGGCACCCCAACCCATCAGAGAGGCATCGGTCGATAAAGAGACCGCCGGCTCGAGCGGACAAACGGGATGCCCTCCTGCAGATGTGCTGGAATGGTCCACCACTGGAGAGCGTTCCACATCCCCTGGGTCACTGTCACTAGCTGATCCAGAGGATCGAAGTGCTGTGACCATTGGCTGGCCAGCCCCCACTGAAGGGGACGCATGTATCAGTGGGCCCAACGGACCACACTGGTGCAGGCCGCCATGAGGCCCAGGAGGTGCAGGAAGTCCTGGGCAGGGCGCAATTGCCCAACCTGAAATGATTGGGCAAAGGAGGAAAGAACCTAGGCCCTGTCCGCCGGGAGCTTGTCTCGTAGAGAGTCGAGCTCTGCCCCGATGAATTGTATCACCTGCTTTAGCACGAGTTCCGACTTGGCCTCGTTAATGAGGAGGCCAACCTGAAAGCAAACCTGAAGGGCCAGATCCCTGGACCGCTCCACCTCCTCTCTGGAGGGGGCTGCAATCAGCCAGTCGTCCAGATAGGGCTACACCCGGACCCTTCGACGTCGAAGAAATGCTGTCACCACTGCCATGCATTTGGTGAAGACCCTGGGAGCTAGGGAAAGGCCGAAGGGCATGGCCCGGAACTAGTAAAGGAATCCCTCTGCTCTGAAGCGGAGGAATCTCTGGTGGGACAGATGGATTGGGATGTGAAAGAACACGTCCTGAAGGTCCAGAGAACAGAACCACACCCCTCGTTCCAAGGATGGGATTATCTGAGCCAGAGTGACCATCCTGAAGGTCCGAGACCTTAGGAACCTGTTCAGGTCGTGCAGGTCGAGAATGGGGCGGCAGCCCCCCCGTCCGTTTTGGGACCAGGAAGTACCTGGACACAAACCCCGGGTCTGGAGGAGGATCCGCCACCTTCCTGATCACCCCTTTTTCGAGGAGCAGGGCAAAATCGGCTCGGTGAGCCGACAAAGAGGCTGCAAACCCCGTAGCCCCCCGAGGGGCGATGGCTTGGAAGGGCGGGGCCTGCTCAAACTCCAGGGGCAGGCCCTTTCCTACCACCTCCAAAACCCAATGGTCCGTGGTGATAACGGACCAAGTGGAAAGGAAGTGGCAGAGCCGTCGCCCCACGGGGGGAACCCGGAGGGGAGTGACAAGGCTGGGGGCGACACCCCTCAACCCGTCACTGGGCAGGCTTAGAGGAGGGACCGGCCGAGGGACCTCCTGGGCCTCTACCTCCCTGCTTCCTGTTGGAGAAAGCCGCGGGCTTGGGTTTGGGATGCCAAGCGCGAGCCTGCTGGCCCTGGTGCTGGTGCTGTTGGACCGAACGTGCCACAGGCGCAGAAGGACGAAAGGACTTGTGCTGCTACTGTCGGCGGCCTTTGTCCTTCTGGGTGGAGGTGACCGAGTCCAGAGTGGCATTGGACTTTTCGATCCATTGAAGGTGACCTTCCACTCCACGGCCGAAGAGGTCGGTCCCCAAGAAGGGGACATCCGCCAGTTTGTGCTGGGTGTCCGCTGTGAAGTTGGATATCCTCAGCCATGCTCTGCGGCGCATGGCCACCACGGCCGCAACCGATCTGGCACAGGAGTCTCCAATGTCCAGAGCCATTTGGAGCTGCTGTTTAGCCACTGCCCTACCCTGGTCCTGTACCTGCTGGACTGTGGTCTGCAGGTCGGCCGGGAGATGAGGGATCACCTCATCCTGGGAGCCCATGAGGGTGTGGGAGAAGTGTGCCATCAGCACGGCCGAGCTGGCCTGGCGGAGGCCAAGGGAGGACACAGCGTGCACCCCTTTAGCCCAGCATAGTCCAGCTTTTGGACTCCTTGTTGGGGGCTTGTCCCATCCCTAGCGTTCCGGAACACGGAAACGCTGTCGGTGACCAACCCTCGGCGGAGGGGTGTTCAAAGCCGGGCAAAGAGCCGGTAGGGACGCTGCATTTCTGGCCATCCTGGCCGAAGGCGCGAGGACAGGAAGCAGGCCAGTGCCAGAGCTCCAAGGCCGGGCCAACAATGGCTTCGGCCACTGGAAAGGCCTCCTTGGGTGAACCCCTTGGTCCAGTATCTCCATCAGGGGATACTTGGCCCGCTTGGATACAGGCTCGAGCACCATCCCAGTGGACTCCGAGATGAGCCGAAGCAAACCCATGAAGGACGATGGGCTCGGGAGGTGACTCCAGGTCAATGGGCCTGGAGAACAGGGAGGAGTCATCGTTGGACTCCCAGGAGTCCGCGAAGAGCTGCCTGGGGCCTAAGCCACCCTCCACCTGCCAAGGACGGTCGGGAGTGAGGGTGACCGACAACCTGTGGGGCAGGCCCTGACCCGACTGACAGTCCTTGGTCAGCGCCCCCGATTTCAGTTGTGGAGGCGGAGGTTCCACCACAATCGTTGGGGCAGCTGGTTTCGGCTGAACAACCGGCCCAGGCTTGGGCACCTCGGCTACAGTGAGGGGTTGTTTCAGCCGCTCGGGTGACAGCCACTTAATAGCCAGGGAAGGCGACGGCGTTGGCTTGTTCTCGGACAGAAGTAACTGCTGCCACATCAGGTCCTCGTAGCATCAACGCAACTTGCGCCGAAGCCTCTCCTCTTCCGAGGAGGAAGACGAGGATGAGCGGCGGCGCCGCTTACTTCAGTGCCGAGACCGAGACCGCCAATGTCGGTGGGATCGGCTGGACCGAGACGATGTCTGAGACCGAGACTGAGATCCTCGGCGTTTCCGAGGACGGGTCTGGGAAGGGCCGGGGGACACCCGCTCTTCCCTCAGCTCGGAAGCCTTAACTGGGGACTGCGGCACCGGAGTCACGGGCAAGTCCTCGGTCTCCACCAGGGGAACCTGTGAAGAAGGGTTGTCTGCTTCACCAGTCGACAGCCTGTCCTACGGGTCGAGAAAAATCTTGACCGCGTCGACCGATGTCTCGGCCGGTTGGCCTAACGGGGACGCCGTGAAGCCAGTGGCCTTAGCCGCAACCTCGACTGAAGTAGAGTGTCGACTGTCCGGGGAAGGGGACCTCTCCCGCTCCCACAAACGCCGACGATGGGACTTACCTTTTGGGTCCTTCTTTCTGGACCGAGAGGAATGTCCCGATGGACCCTCTCCTTCGTGGAAAGGGATTGGCAAAGCTCCTTGAAAGAAGCTGAATACGAGGTACCCAGAGAGAGCGGGATAAATGCAGCGACTGAGGAAGAGGACGTTGCGGCCTGTGCCGCCTCCTCCTCGAGGGCGATCATCTGCTCGAGTTGCTCAGCCGAGCTAGCCGCCACGGTAACCTCCCAACGGGCCTCCTTCGACTTCACTGGCAGGTAGCGCTTCTCGGGGCGCCCAAACTGTAACCGGGCAGTGTGGTCTTCCAGGACATTGGCCGAAAACGAACGGCATAACTCGCAGGCCTGCGGGTCATGTTCTAGCCCGAGGCAGTAGACGCACGTGGAGTGCGGGTCCGTCCTGGACATTTTCTACCCACAAGGGCACCGCTGAAATCTGGGAGTCGATCTGTCCATCGCAGCCATGAGGGAGAAACTTGACCGAAGTCTTGAAAATTTTAAAATAAGTTTCGGGCGAACCAAAGAATTAGGATCCAGTCTACACGCAGAGCGTTAAGGAGGGAACCTGAGCTTTCAAGTGGTAAGGAAGATCTAGCGTCATGGGGCGGAGCCGAGAGTTTTACCACCCGGGTGGGTGGGAGGAGCCAGCTTGAAGACCTTCCGGCAAGATTTAAAGTGGCAAGGAACCTGCCAGACAGTGTGGATGAACAACATATCCATGTCCCTAGAATTTAGGATTTGTGCGCAAAGACACCGTCTCTGTGGAAAACCAAATAAGGCTCCTCACACCAGAGAGCCTGAAGCTCTGAAATTCTTCGAGCAGAAGTAATGGCAACTAAAAATAATGCTCTCCAAGAAATAAAGGGTAGCTCGCAAGTTGCGACTGGCTCAAAAGGAGACAGGATCAACTTCTCCAAAACAAAATTCAAATCCTAAGCCGGGATGGGAATGGATTAGAGATTTCAGATGCAGGATGCCCCTCAAAAGGTACGGGAAACAACCAGCTGAGCTATGGTACAGTCACACACGGGTTCATGAAAGGCAGAGATGGCCGGAAGGTGTACGTTGAGGGAGAAGTACTGGAGACCTGAGTCAGACAGAGAGATCAGGTAGTCCAGAATCTGGTTCAACGAACAGGTGATAGGGTCCAGATTATGCTTGGCAACCCATATGGCAAACCATTTCCACGTCATGGCATAAGTGGCTCAGGTGGAAGGCTTTTGGGCGGCCACTAGGATGTCTGTCACTCTGTTGGAAACCCCAAATCTGGCGATGGCTAGGTCCTCAGAAGCCAAGCATGCAGATGGAGGGGCTCAAGATTGGGATGGACCAGGGTCCCCCGATCCTGGGTCAGCAGATTCCTGTGGAGGGAGAGAGGAAGTGGAGGTTTCTCTGCCAGCTGTTGTAGAAGAGGAAACCATATTTGGCGGGGCCAGAATGGGGCTACTAGAATCATGGTGGCCCCCTCCATCTGCAGCTTGATTAGCACCCTCTGGATTAGATGAAACGAGGGAAGGCATAAAGACACCTCCCGCTACAGGAGAGGGACAACGCATCTCACCAGAAAATTCCAGGGCCTGTATCTAGTGAGCAGAAATTGGGCAGTTTTGTGTTGAATGGGGATGCAAAACGGTCCAACTCCAGATGACCCATCTGTCGATTAGCTCTTCTGTGATGGATGAGAGGAGTTCCCACTCATGCATGCTGGACTGAGTCTCACTGAGGCTGTCCGCCAGAGTGTTTAGCACTCCTGGGATGTGGACCGCCAAAAGAGTCAAATTTGTGGTCCAATGCCCAATACCAAACTCTCATGACCTCCCTGCTTAGGGGGTAGGAATGCATTCCCTCCTGCTTGTTGATGTAGAACACTACACTGACGTTGTCTGATTGAATCAGCAACTGGCCTGGGAGAACGTAGTTCTGAAAAGCCTGCATGGCATACAGAACCACCCACATCTCCAGGACATTGCTATGCAGGGAGACTTCAATCTGGGCTCAAGAACCCGAAGTTTGAAAGGAACCCAAGTGAGCCCCCCAACCCAAACCGGAGGCATCTGTGGTGAGGATCTGAGGTGGTGATGAAATCTGGAATGGAACTCCCTGCAGAACATTCAGGGGATCCATCCACTACTGGAGCACTTTGCAGACTGGGGAAGCGACCAGTACTAACTGATCTAGATTATTCGTACAGTGGTCCCACTGAACTCAGAGTCCACTGCAGAGTGCGCATATGGGGCCTGGCCAGTGGAATGGTGGGTATGGCCGCCACCATCAGACCCAACAGTGTCAGGTACACCCTGGCCAGGATGTAATGACTCTGGGCCACCTCCCGAGCCTGAGCAATAAGATATTCCACCCTGGCCTGAGGCAGAAAGGCCTTCCCCTGTGCTGAATCTAGAACTGCCCCCATGTATTACAGTCTTTGGGACGGCACCATGACTAACTTGGGCAGACTGACGGTAATGCCCAGAGAAAGAAATAATTGGAGAGTTCTCCCCTAAGGTCCCCAGAAGCAATTCTCCGAATTGGAACCTTTAGGAGCCAATCGTCCAGGTACAGGAAAATATACATTCCCTCCCTTCTCAGGGCCGCAGCCACTGCTGCTAAGCACTTGGTAAAGACCCGCGGTGCAGCAGACAAGCCAAGGGCAGCACCTTGAACTGGTAATGCTCTCCCTGAAAAAGGAAACGGAGATACCTCCTGTGTGGAGGAAACACCAAGATGTGCAGGTATGCATCCTGCATGTCCAAAAAACACAGCCAGTCACCTTGTTTGAGAACGGGCATCAGACCAGGCAAAGTTACTATTCAAAACGTTTTGTACTGGACATATAGATTGAGGTCCTTTAAGTCTAAGATGGGCCTCAGATCTCTGATGTTTCTGGAGACCAGAAAAAACCTGGAATAAAACCTCTTGTTCCTCTAGCACCTGGGCACTGGCTCTATGGCCTGCTTGCACAGAAGAGACTGTACCTCCTCCTGGAGAACAGCTAGGTGGGGCGGGGGGGTAGGTGGAGAGCAATGGTGGAGTTTCTGGGGGTTGCTCTGTGAGCTCTAGAGTGTGACCCCTTTCTATGATTTGCAGAATCCAGGCATCCACTGAAACAGTTCTCCACTGATTGAGATGCAGGGAGAATTGACCTCCGACCACCACCTCTTGGTCGGGACCAGAAGAGGAGGATCTGGCAAGGAGTCAAGTGGAGGTGGATCCAGCTGCTGGGGCTGGTCCGTCATGTCTGGTACCCTTGGCCTCAGCTCTAGTAGGGGAAGAAGCGGGCAAGGCGGCGGAGCCTCTGCATTTTTCTTGAGGCTGAGAGGCTGCTCCTGGTCTACTGGGTGCATTACGAAAAGGGAGGGTGCTGCCTGCTCTTAGTTTGCATACGGTAGAGCAAGTGAACAGATTTCAGAACCCTGCCAGACGCCTGTAGGTCATTCATGTCCTGGACATCTGGACCAAAAAGCTAAGAGTCATTAAAAGGAGCATTAAGCACCTTCTGCTGAACATCAGTAGCAAATCCAGAGACCTTCAGCCAGGAGTGCCTCCATAGGCAAATGCCGGTGGCAGCAGCCCTAGCAATAGTGTGCGAAATATCATAGAAGGCCCACAGAAGGTGTTTGCTAATGTTCTCAGTGGCCTGCAAGCATCTGAGAATCTCCTGCTTCTGTGTACCTTCTGGGAGGGTTTGGGCAGTGACTTTGCCCTTCTTCCAGTTAGTAGTTTGGTACTTTACCATATGGGATAGGCAACTGACAATCCTCAGCCCTAGGGTGGAGGATGCATAAACTCTCTTACCCCAAAGGTCAATCCTGCATGACTCCTTGTCAAGGGGGAGGGAGCTAAGGTGCTTAGGTACCTTAGACCTGTCATGAGCTGCCTTAATAACCACTGAATTAGTTTCAGGCTGGACAGCATAATGAGGAAAGCCCTGGGGGGCATGATAACATTTATCTGCCTTACAGAGCATAGCTGGCACCATGCCAGGCCTGTGCCAGGCTGCTGTAGTGGCATTCCTCATAGTAGGCAAAATAGGAGGAATGATCTTGGGAGGAGATTCTGGGATCTCCAGGAAGTCTACTAAATCCTTCCTGGTGACATCCTCTTCCTCAGTGTGGAACCCCATAGCGGAGGACAGCTGCTTCATAATATTGAAGAAGGTGGGGTCCTTTGGAGGACACCTATGGGTGTGCTTGACAGAGTCCTCGCTGATAGAAGAAGCAGTGGACCTTGTCAGAAGAAAGGTGGTCTTCCTCCTCCTTCTCATCAAGAAGAATGAGATCAGGATGGTGCTCCTCCTTGACGTTGACATCTTCGAGGTCCAGGTCCGACGTGTGAGGGACCGATGATGGCCAGCGGGGGATTGCACGCAGCCATCTAGGAGGTCTCAATGACGAAGCTGACATCAATGGCACCGGCGATGAAGGCCTAACGGCGCCAAGCTAGTGAGCAATCAACCAAGTGAACTTAGTCAAGATCTCATTAAGGTCGACTATCGTCGAAGACTGCATCGACAGAGGGAGGGTCAACAGCACAGGTAGTGATGACCCAGAGGGGTCCTGAGAAGCCAAAGAAGCTGCAACCTGAGGGCCTTGCCTGGGATCAGGCCTCATCGGGATAGCAGTTGACAAAGGGCCGACAACCAGGAGGTTGATGGCCAGCCTCCCTGAGTATCTGGCAGAGGCGCTGTCGGTATGGGTCTGGTGGGCACAGAGACCTGGACAGTGGATCTATGCATCAATGCAGCCACAGCCGATGAAGAACCTCCAGACGAAGAAGAGTCCACTGGGGAGTGAGACCACTGCCGGGGGGAGCAGCCCTGATCTCGGTCCTTTCTGTGACTTGCCCCAGAGGACTTGTCTCAGGCCTTAGAGGTCTGGGAGCTCAACAACCCTGTTGACGACTGAGAGGCTGGGACCCTGGAGGACCCTTGCCCAGAACTGGCTACCTGTTTCTCTAATGGAACATTTTTGAGAGCCTTTTTGTGTCACCTAAGGGCTGTTTGATTAAACGTCTGGCAGAGCTCACAGTCAGAGACTTCTTGGTCAGGCCCAAGACAGAAGACACAGAGAGAGTAAAGAGAGAGTGTTCATCTGTGGAGGCAATCACCTTTCCGCAGTGGCAGCGACGGAAGAGAAAAGTTGAAGGATCAACTCTCAACAAAAGCAAAATAAGGGAATCTCTTTTTAAAAGAGATTCTAAGGTAAATGAAAAGAAAAAGCCACAGGTTGAAAAAGGCACAAAACTGCAACGGAGCTTCCGTGGAGACCTGTGCAAGCAAATCAATGGCGGGAAAGAATGGAGAAGGGAGCTCATTCCTTTATAAGGTTAGTGACGTCGTCACATGACGTTGGTGTGGGTGGACCCAGCTGTACTGCTGAAAATCTTCCATGTGGATCCTGCTTCACCGACAGTGAAGTTCCCATAGTGAGACCTGAGGACTGAGATACCCCAGAAGATCTAAAGGATCTAGTCTATTTCAGGGATGTGTGTCTGAGAACCTTAGGCCCAACCATGTGAGCCTCTAGCCCAGTGGTTAGAGCACTGGCACAGTATTCTGGGTGCCTGGGTTCAATTCCAAGTAGGACACATGATTTCCTTCTCACTACAGTTTGTGATTGTATTTCAAGTTAAAACTAAACTTGCCAACAGCAAAATTACAAAGCATAAAGATTTTAGCAGACTTTGAGTTCACTATAATATTCTATTTTGAATAAGGTCCTTCCCTTGTTAGTATTCTAAAGGTATAAAGAATGTTTCTTTTGGTCTTACGCTACTGTATTGTACATTGCTTACCAACAGGTAAGAAAAAAAGACTGCTTTTATGCCGTTGCACATTATATAAGGTAGAAATACTCCATTTTCTCTTTCTGAATTCAAAGATTAGCTATGGACATACTGTAGAAATATGTGTGCTTATAATTACTGAAATTTAACTATATATATATAGAGTCTCTGTCCAAAACAGTAAGGAGTTAATCAGATTTATTTTTATGCAACAGATCTTAATTGTAAGGACAGATCATGACTAATTTTTAGCCTCAGCACAATCAACAGGAACATCGCCGCACACATTAGCACTGCTTTAGTAGCTTCCATTAAGACAGTGCAGCAGCAAGTGTCTGTGTCCACGCCCCAGTCCATGCAATGCAAGGAAGCATCCAGACAAAGTGGCACTAGATTATGAAACCAATGAGGGTAAAGTTAGTGGCACTATACCTGTATTCCATCAAACAGAGAGGAGAAGGAGGAGCTGCAAAGCAGTGAGCAGAAGGTGGAAAAGGTGGCATTCAGCCCGCGGTGTGACAACTAGGCAGCCAAGTGGCCAAGGCCACTAAAAAAATTGGTCTGGCCACTAGAGTTTGGAAGTTACTGGCCAACTGGCTACCAGCCCACAAAGTGACTGTTGAGCCCTTAAAAAGGATAGCCACTAAAAATATTGATTTGACTACCAGATTTTGAAAGCTAGAGGCCAAACTGACCACCAGCTCCAAACTGATTTGGCCCACCCTGGCTCAGCCCATGGGTAGTAAAATCCTGCTTTCCCTAAGCCCATCCATTCAGGATGCAGTGAAGTCAAACACTGCATGGAAAGCTTGAGGCTGCTGCTGCACTGCTAGAATTTCCGGTGCCCAATCTGACTCGTCACGGACTACAAAAAAAAAACAAAAGCCCCCTTCCCCCAACTAGGTGACAGTTCCAGTGCATGACCCATCAGGGAATTAAAAAAAAAAATGGCCATCCCCAAACTACCTGACAGATCTGGAGCTTCAACTATCTGATAAGTTCAGGGCCCAACCCAACCCATCAGGGAATTAACAAAAATATAGATGCGTCCCTCACCCCTCAACAACCTGACGAATCCCAAACCCAACCCGGCCTCTCAGGGAATAAAAAAAATATGTCGCTCTCCCTCAAACTACTTGATGGCTCTGATGCCCAACCTGGCCCTTCAGAAAATAAAAAACATCTGCCCCATCTCTCCAACTACTCAAGAGGGCCAGTGTCTAACCCGGACCACCAGAGAATAAAAAAAGTTATATAGAGGAATTCTGTAAAACTGACATTGAATATGGTCCTCTCATAACTGCAATCACACCAGTAAGACTGCTGAGACAGTAAGGCCTACTACAAAATAAAGTGAACAACATTAAAAAGGAAAGACCAGCATCGTTGGCACCAGCCTAATCTTGTTAAGTGGTCATGTTTACAAAAGGGAGTTATTTTCCAAGTATGCGCTTCATTTAAAAGTGTTATTCCCTGGAAATGAAAGTCACTATGCATTCTACAAGTCCACTCTGCTAGAAGGATACTTGGTTATTATCCTTGGAAACTAAAACAAGGCATACTGCAAGCTCCCCTGTGCACTTTGAAAATGGCCCGCTAAGTCCGATTCTATTTTGACAAACAGACTTCAGAACTCTGGAGTGCCATTTTTTTCACACCATAACATAGAAACATAGAATTTGACAGTAGATAAGAACCGCCTGGCCCACACACAGTCTGCCCGTTTTTCCCTACCTACTGTAACACTGCAGACCCTGCATGACCTACGGCTTTACCTCCCCTTTACTTACCACTAAGGTATCCTTAAGCAATATACTATGAGAGGGTGTTGGTGATGCCAGGATTTACCCACACCTGGTGTGTTGTTTGGTCAAGAGAACCAGCAATGCAAACTCAGTACTGCGCATGCACAGTTGCAGCGCGGCTCCAGTGACCAGATAGTATTTTTTTCCAGCGGAATAATAAACACAGTAAAATATAGCTTAAAATGAGTTAAAAAACTTCTATTTACTATTTTTTCTATGTGCCAAAAATAGGAGGACATTGTATAATCACAATATGCCACTCAAGGGTGTTAGTGATGCCAGGATTTACCCACGCCTGGTGTGTTTTGGCCACTCAGCTGCGCCTCGTTACCAAACAACACACCAGGCGTGGGTAAATCTTGGCATCACCAACACCCTCTCGTGGTATATTGCTTAAATAGTATATGGGATGGCAAAGGTTTGTATGCACAGTAACATTATCTCATTCCTTCCCCCAAGATGCGATTTTCCCCACCCTGACTGTATAAACCTATACTATTATATAACTAATAAGTCGAAAACAGCTGTATTTAAGTTGTCAAAGATTTTAAACAATAAAGATTTAATGAGGCAACTGTGCATTCTATTTTCCTAAATGAATGACAGGTGTTGGTTAGAGTCTGCTCACTTTGTCAGGATGCAGGTTCTATGACAGCATAGTTCAGCAGCACGTAGTAAGTCATTTTCGGTTGTAGCAAGAACTGTCTTTCTTATTTAAAGCATTAGAAAATTGTTAAAAAGCCTGTCTTTCTCTGAATTTGAACAGATGCTACTAATTTTAGTTCTGTTTGCTTAAGAAGCAGTTTGACACTGAGGAAGTGATGTGATTCAGTCGTTTTAGTGTGCAGCTTGCAATTTGAAAAGTCTTACTATACCCTCTGTTTCAGCTTACAGGTTTCTTTACCAATTCTATTTAGTTCTTACACGGTACATTTTTTAAAGTGTGCGCAGAACTGCAATTAGCTGGAAGGAAGATATGCCTCTGGAGATTTCACCAAAATCTGCAACAGGTTGGGCACCCAGAGAGGAATGTGCAAAGACCTGGAAAACTCAATGAATGGTCAAGGGTATGGCAGGTGGGTTTCAATGCAAAAAAAGAAACGTGCAAAATCGTGCACCTAGGGCACAGAAACCCAAAGGCAGTCATGGGGGGTGGTACTGATGGCCACCAAATAGGAAAGAGACCTGGGAGTAATCATACCTGAAGAACTCAAGGTGTCAGGGCAGTGCAACTAGGCAGTAGGGAGGGCCAGTGGAATGCTGGGGTGCACAGGAAGGGATAGCACCAGTAGACGACAGGAGGTTGTGTTGCCACTGTATAGATCATTGGTGAAACCTCACCTCGAGTACTGTGTCCAGTTCTGGAGACCACATCTCAAGAAAGTTCAAGTTTATAACAGGAAATACTCAGTTGAGCAAGCTCATTCACAAGGAGGTCCTGATGACAGTGACAACACACGTGTAATACATACATAGCACTGCAATGTTTTATACAGTAATAGATACATTCATAATACAAGGTACAATGCAATCAAGAAAGGTGCAATAGATACAGAGCAACAATTTGGCTATACACTTGAATGAAAAAAGGAAAAACACGCAGAGCATTCATATGCAATAACAAAATATAGCAAGCAAGAGCAGTCAGGAAAGATGACAATTTATGTTAGGAGGACAATCTAGGCGTATACCTGAATGTAAAAAATAATGCAGGGCATTCATAGACAATAACAAGATGTAACAAACAAGATAATGCAGGGAAACATGAATTATGTCAGGATCAACACTGTAGTGCCAAACCAGAAGCCAGAGGAAGAGGATACTGAAGTTGGAAGGGGGTATGGGGGAGATGAGGGGTATAAGTGCTAAGTAATCAAATGTAAAGTTTTGAGGAGAATACTATCCCTTTTGACAGTGGCAGGCCTCCTTGAGATATTTTTTGGCCAAAGTTTTAAAAACATTCACAGAAACAAGGTTAGAGAGCCTGAGCACAGATTGCATGTTGTTCCATACTGCAGGAATAACATAGCTGACAGCACCCTTGCCGTGTGACGTGCATACTCTAGGTATATCCAACAAACTGTAGGTAGACTTTTTTTTTTTTTTTAATTATTGTTCTTTTCTCTGCCATCGTGGATCCGGCAGGGGCTATGACTCCTCCTTCAGAGCTGCACATCCTCTGGCCTTTTTCGGCCATCATGGGTCCAGCCTGGTCCCAGAATTTTTCCATTTTTCTACCAAACCCACATCTGTGCAATGGGTGGGCAGGCTGTCTCCACCTCTGTGGAGACAGCTGATCGCCCTAGACGTGGGCCAACCCCCTTGCGTGACTGCACGCATGTGCTGACCCCCTGCCACCACTAGGTGTCGGCAGACAGTGCACAGTGTAAAACCCCCCCGCCCCGAGGAAGGAGAGTAGTCCTCCAGATGCTCGATCCTTCCTCCCCCAGCCAACCCCTGAGCGACCAGACTCCATTTCCAAACCCAGGTCGCCGGCATGGCACGAGGTAAGGCGTCCAGCACCTCAATCCTCAGTGCCACTGGGACGGCTATATAGACAGACTTTCTTAAAGCATAAGAGCTTTATGATTTATGGATAAGAGAAGAGAGATAAGATGGGAGTTTGTTCAATAGAATTTTTAACGACCAAGTACCTATGTGGACCAGCCGTCTTGTGGCGAGCGATGTCCAGTCTACCATATGATAAAGGTCACAGTGGTGTGTCCTGAAAGGTGCATTAATGATAAAGCGCAAGGCATGGTGAAACAGTATGTAGTGCTTGTGCAGGTTGGTACCTGTGCTACGACCGTAAATGATGTCCCCATAGTCTAACAGGGAAAGGAAGGTGAACTGCACCAAGCTACGTCTTACATCCAAGGGGAAAAGTGATGTATTCCTAAAGAACCACCCTAGCCTCGCTTTTAACTTTTTGGAAAGACATTCTATATGGGTGCTAAAAGTCAGCTTGCTGTCAATCCGAAATTGTCCACAACCTACTAACATACTAAAATGCCAGCAGAATAGGCCTAACGGTCTTTCGTGTCTGCTCGTTTGGTCAGCCCCCACCCTGGGTGCTGACCTTGCTGTCCCCCTCGCCTTCTCTGGCTTCTCCCTTCCCAGTTCCGGATATTCTTGTTGCATTGGATTTTGCTTCAGAACCCTTCCCCTGTACCTGCCCACCCCTCTTGAACCCCTCCACTGTCTCTGCCTCCACCAGCCCCTAGGTAGTGCATTCCATGGCTCCACCACCTCTCAGTGAAGTAGCACCTCCTCCTTTCTCCCTGGATCTTCCCCTCCAGCTTCCACCCATGCCCTCTAGTGGCCCCTTCCTCCTTCCTTCGAAGCACCCTGACTGTTCCTCCCCCATTTACCCTCTTCATGTACCTGAAGACCTCTATCATGTCCCCCCGGTCCCTTCTCTCTTCCAGTGTGTACATATTTAGCTCTTCGCCTCTCCTCATAGGTCCTGTCCCCAAGCCCCAAATCATTTTGGTTGCCCTCCTCTGGATCCTCTCCAGGAGGTTAATGTCCCTCTTTAAGTGTGGCCTCCAAAACTGCACGAGTACTCCAGGTGTGGCCTCACCAAGCAGTTGTCACAGAGGTATCCTCCCTCCTTCTGAGTGATCCCCAGCGATGCATCCCAGCATGCTGTTGGCCTTGGCTGCTGCCTCCTACAAGTCTCAGAGTTGTTCATCTTGACATCCACCACCACCCCCAGGTCCCTCTCAGCCATTGAGACTTGTAGTATTCCCACCAGGGTGTACACTTGGCCTGGGTTTCTGGCCCCAGGTGGGTACCTTGCATTTCCCTGCATTGAACCTCAGCTTCCCTTTCTAGACCATCTTTCCGAAGCCTCAGGTCCCCTGCGGCCACCTCCCTCCTCCCCATCCACCACCGCCCCCAGTTTGAGTCATCTGCAAAGAGACTCATCTCACTCCTGATTCCTGTCCTTATGTCAGATAGGTAGGCATTGAACAGAAGGGGCCCAGGACTGATCCCTGTGGGACCCACTAATGACCCTCCTTGGGGATGAGACTATCCCACCAACTACGACCCTCTGGGTCCGGTCCTGGAGCCAATTGCCTATCCATCTGATCATCTGGTTTCCCACCCCATTTCTCTAGCTATCCAACAGGCCACGTGAGGAACAGAGTCAAATGCCTTGCGCAAGTCTAGAAAGAGGACATCCACTGGTCTACCCAGGTCCAAGGCACTTGTCACCCAGTCATAGAACTCCACCAGGTTTGTCTGAGACGATTTCCCAGGATGAATCCATGCTGTCTGTCGTCCAGGCACCCTGGCTTATCCAGGTCCCCCTAGCCCTCTCCTTGACAATGCCCTCCATCACCTTGCCCACCACTGATGTCAGGCTGACAGCCTGTAGTTCCCTGCCACCTCCCTTGGATCCCCCTTGTGGATAGGCACTACATGCGCCACCTTCCAGTCTTGGGGCACCACCCTGTCCCTCAGAGATGGTGAAAAGCTCTGCCAGGGGTTTCGCCAGGACATCTGCAAGTTCCTTCAGTACTCTAGGATGTAATTTATCGGCCCGGTGCTTTCTCTGTCTTAAGGGAGCTGAGGCTTCCCTCACCTCTCTGCTGTGATTTCCACTTCTGGTACCCTCTTCTCCTGTAGCCTCCCCCACCTGCCAGTGATGCTCCCCCTCTCCCCAGACCTGCCCGATTAGTGAGGCCCCCCCTCCTCATTCTCTGTCTCCTCCCATGTGATGCAGCATCCCCATTTTCCCTAGTGAAAACCGAGGTGAAGTACTCATTTAGTACCTCAGCCTGCTCCCCAGGTCTTTGCCCATCTCTCCCTGATTTAATCCTCTAATCTGCCCTTCACCTTCGTCTTTCCCCAATGTATCTAAGAACCCTTTTTTCCTCTCCCAATTTCCTGGCCGGTTCTGCTCCTTCCTTGCCTTGTAGCCCTCACCACTCTAGTAGCCCTTCTAGCCATCAGCTCGTACTCCTCGATCCCTTTCACTTCTTGAGCACTTGAATTTCTTATAGGCTGCTTTCTTTCCCTTTCCACCTCCTGGACTCCTGGTCCACCAACAGGAGTTTTCGCCTACACGCATTTAGTCTTACTCTTGCACAGGTGCTGGTAGCATCCTGCACCTTCTCCTGATGATTTCCACCTACTATCAGCGTCCATGTCTGACCCAATCCCATCCAAATGCTCATAAGGATCCTTCCATTTCCTTAAAATCTGCCCCCTGAAGTCAGTTACTTCCGTCTTTGTGCAGCCTTCTACCCCAACTAGGTCAGGCAGAACCAGACCGTGGCATAGTCACTCCCGCTAATGGGTCCCTTGCCTCCAGGCCCCAATCTGGTCACTGTCTGCCAGGACCACATCCAGTACCCATGCCTCCTGAGTCGGTTCCCTCACCTGCTGAGTTAGGAGCAGTCTTGAAAGACATCCAGCAACCTCTGTTCCCTGGTCACAGAGGATGTCATAGTCTCCCAGTCTGTTCCTGGCATGTTTAAGTCCCTTAACACCACCACCGTTCCTCTGCCCAGTCTGCAGTGTCTCTAACATCTGCCACCAGACTGTCCTCCAGCTCCTCCGCCAGGAACAGGATTCTCACCTCTCCTGTTTTACTCTCTTGCCCCTTGTTATCAGGTGACCCAAATCGCCTCCATGGTTCCCTCCAGCCTCCTCTACTCCCCCTATACCAATGCAGTTTTTGACTATCAGTTGCTACCTCCTCCCTTCCCTCCCCTGTCCTTCCTGAACATAGTGTAACCCTCCAGGTTCAGGTCCCAGTCATCTTGCAGTGGCCCAAGTCTCAGTGACCGCTGCCACATCCACTGCTCCCTCAGTTAACATAGCCTGGAGCTCAGGCATTTTATTGCCCAAGCTCCTGGCATTTCATACGGACTACCTTCCACCTTTCCCTACAGTTCCATTTCCCTGCTCGTGTTCCCATGGGATTCTGTTTCTCTGGTCTGCTTTGCCAGTTGGCCTTTTCACTGCAATCCTCCTGGTCCCAGGGGTGGAACAGAAGTCCCTCCTTTATCGGAACCCCCTTGACAGCCTTTTCTCCCATCCCACCCCCTTCACAAGTTTAAACCCACTTTTCACCAATGAACTCCTCTATTTTCAACTTAAGGATTCCCTCCCTCCAAATTGAGATGTAGTCTATCTCTAGCATATAGCTCCTTATCCCCAGGTCTCCCCCAATCCCCATCAACCCATGCCTCTGGCCTCCACCACTCCCTGAGCCACTGGATTTATATAATTTTCCTTTTGTGTTTCCCCACTAGCCCTTAGCACTGTGGGATTTCTGAGGAAAACTGTGCATCCTATGTCGTGACAGACCCTGGCGAAGCTCCCTGAATCTTGCCTGTATCTCTAGTTCGCTATTTCCCTCAATGTCATTTGTTTCCCAGGTGGACCAGTATGTCTGGGGAACCCCACAGTCCTTGCCAGCTGATATACCTCGTGCTTAGCCCTGTGCACCATTAGTCCAGGAAGCATCTTGTTCTAACTGGCCAGGCTTCTTCCTCCCTATCCCATTTTGATACCCCTGATCAGAAATCAGCAGGAGCACTCTGACCACTCCTTTTCTCCATTCCCCCTTCCATGTCCTCATCCTTTCTACTGGCCTCCATCCATCCAGCTGGCTCCTTGTTCCTCCCCATCTGGGTGCCACATGCCACCCTCCTTATTTACCATGGCCACCCCTCTCCTCCAATCCTATGCCTCTCCTCCTCCTGAGTATCCTTCTGTACCTTGCTAATTCCCCCCTCATTGCTCGCAACTGGTCCTTCTCCCCCATCTGCTAAACTAGCCTGGCTCATCCTCCCTTCCTTCCTGTCTCCATTTAGTTCCTCCTTGCTCGTCGTGCTCCCCTGGCCTAAACCCTCAGCTCCCTTTACTGAATCCTCCTTGTACTTCTGGTCCTTCTCCTTTACCTTTCCTCCCAACTGGTCCTTCTCCTTGCGCGTTCCTCCCTCTTCCCCTGCCCATCCTGCTCTGATTCACTGCTCCCCCAAGGCACCTAGCTTCACCTGAGCTCTTTCCTTCTAAGACTGCTTGAAGGCAGAGTGAGGACTTACCAGAGCAAGGGAGAAGGATTAAGACTTAGTTTGGCTAACAGATTTACTGTGTGGTGGTGTTTTATTTTTTACTCAAGGGATTGCTACTGTTTGTTGCTACATATTCATTGCTTTATTTTTCTCTGATTCAAATTGTTGTTGCTGGTATACCTTCTTCTGCATTATTACAAGGTGTGCCTACAGGTGTATGCTAACAGATTACTACTGTAATCTTCTGATTCAAATTGTCTTTGCAAGGTATATCTTCTGTTACTGCTTTATTTTCTCTGGAGCAAAGTGTTTTTACAGGGTATATCTTCTCTGAAATTATTACAGGTGGTGTTTTACAGTTTTATCTAACATTAGGATAAGCTTTCAGGGTTACTGCATTTGTTGTTGACTGATTGTTTCTGCTCTTACGCCTTGTTCTTCCGTCCGTCGGTTCTTCTTTTAGGCAGAGAAGGGCCCAACCACCCTACACATCCTTTTTATAGGGTACCACAGTTGTGACATTTCCTGTGGCAGAGCAGGAAGGAGGCGGATCAGTGGGGCCTCCACAAGGTGATCTCATTTACAGGGCACTAGTAATTTAACTTGTTATAACAAGTTAAACAAAGCACAATTAAACCATTACTTGCATTTTTTTCCTTCTAATTACTCTGACTAGGTTACAAACCCAGCAACTTATTTGGAATGGATTTCATTAACTGCAGGTACTGTGAACAATTTTCAGAAGGACAGTCTTACAGGATTTAGGACACTGTCCCACATGCTGAGCCTTTGGAGATCTTAGGTCTCAGCCCGGCAGCATGGGCAGAGATTGGCATGCCTCAAATTTCATATTGAAGAGGAAATACATTAGTAAGAACCACCCGCCATTTCCTCTCAGCATCCAACAGAAAAAACCTCGATCCACTAGAGGGTAGTTGGTCAGGAGGTTGGCAGGTGGTTAGAGGAGCAACCAGGTGCCCATCACTTCGTTTCCAACACATTACTCCAAAACCATATAAACACTACATAACAGGTATTCGCCTCATCTCTGAAATCAAATAAAGAGGCAGAAGACACTGCAGAGCAGGACACTGTGAGCACAGGAGCTAGCACAACAATACTCACCCAAATCAGGAACCAAACTAAACAAGCACAAAGAAATCCAAAACTACTGATCATAGGAGACTCCATGATTCGGGAGTTGATACCCATCTCCAGCCAGGGTGATGGTCATGATGTCTCCCAGGTACATCAGCATGGAGAGACACTGACCGCATTGCTAAAATTGTTCACAAAGCAGGAGAAAACATTGATGTCCGAGTACACACAGGGACTCATCGATCTCGCCAGCCGGTCAGTTGTGGAGACCAAGGAACACCTGACTAGGCTGGGTGACAAACTATCATCTATTTCGTCCGGCATCTCCTTCTGAGATCCTGCCAGTCTGGGAGAAGGGGGCAGATGGACAGAAGGCAGAGAAGGGGAGATAGGGGAGCTAAACACGTGGCTCAAGGACTGGTGCCAGGAAAAGGACACAGATTTGTAGGAACTGGCAACAGTTCTGGGAGCGAAAGTTCTTTAAATTTGATGGACTGCATCTGACTAAAGAGGAGTCAGTGCATTGGGGCAGAAGTTTGACGTCTTTGCAGAATATTTAAACTAGCAATGGGGAGAGGGTGCAGCACCCATACGCCGAATGGGAAGAACACCCTCCCTCCTCAGCTAGTGGTCAAACAAGATCAGCGTGTTTGCCGTTCATTTGCATCACCAGGTAAGAAAAAGGTTTGTCTCCCATCGATGCACAGGGGTAATGCCAAACTTCACCCAACAACTAACACACCAAAATCTGGCCAATGGAAAATCATGTACACAATGCTCACAGCCTAAATAAGATCCCAGACCTGCAGGCAATAATGTCAGAGGCTAAACTGGACATAGTAGCAATTAGTGAGACGTGGTTTCACTGTAACCACACTTGGGAGACTTCATACCTGGCTATGTATTGTTCAGAAGAGACCGAGGTGCAAAAAGGGGGGAGGAGGTCTGTATGTTAATGAAAATATCAAAGCTACAGAAATTCAGAATACACATAAGGAGCCAGAAGAACTGTGGGTCACCCTGGAAACAGGAAATGGGACAGCCATAAGAACTGGGGTTGTCTACAGCCCCTCAGACCAGAGGGAGGACATAGACACATTACTGTTAGAAGATATACAAAACATGACAGCTAAAGGGGAGGTTCTGATAATGGGAGACTTCAACATGCCAGATACAGATTGGTCATCACTAGCAGGAACATCTGCCAGAACTAGACTCATAGTGGATTCCTGCAGGGGAGGGCCTCAAACAACTGGTACAGCAACCCACAAGAGACAGGGCTATCCCAGATCTAGTACTGACTAACAAAGAAGGGATCACAGATCTCCAGGTAGA
The DNA here is from genome assembly GCA_016271365.2 of Neoceratodus forsteri. NCBI lineage: Eukaryota > Metazoa > Chordata > Ceratodontiformes > Ceratodontidae > Neoceratodus > Neoceratodus forsteri. The sequence goes on from CM057455.1 coordinate 725,233,208, forward strand.
AGGTCACCTGGGGCCAGTGACCATCACATGGTATGGTTCAATTTGGCTACTACATCTAAATCATCCCATTCAAGGCAAAATATGGGACTTCAGAGGAGCTGACTTTGATAAGATGGCCAACAGAGTTAAGCTAGCCCTGGCAAAAGAAACACAGGTGAGGAGGTACAGGCAAAGTAATGTATTAAGGATACAATACTTGAAGCAACATCCCATTGTGTTAGACAGAAAAGGAAGTGCAAAAGAAGAAGGAAACCACTTTGGTTCTCAAATACAGTAGCAGAAAAGGTCAGAGCCAAAAGGCTGGCCTTCAGAAAATATAAGGGAACACAGCGGGATGAAGATAGGGAGGCATACCAAACTGCCCTAAGGGAAGCAGGTAAGGCAGTAAGGCAGACAAAGTCCCAAACTGAGGAAACACTAGCACGAACAGTAAAAGAAGGTGACAAGACTTTCTATAGATACATTAGTGAAAGGAGAAAGTCCAGAGGGGGTATTGCTAAGCTTAATGGAGAAAAGGGAGCATGTGAGGAGGAGGACCCTGTAAAGGCATCTATCCTAAATAGATACTTTTGCTCAGTATTTACTGAAGAGAAGGTAGGGCAGGGCCCCAGCTCAGCATCATGGACACAGGGGAGGAGGTGAGCACTCTCCCTTCACAAAGAAGGGTCCTACAAGAGCTTGCTAAGCTCAGGGTGGATAAGGCAATGGGACCTGATGGCATACATCCCAGAGTACTTAAGGAGCTAAAGGAGGAACTAGCAGAGCCATTAGCAGAATTGTTTAGTGAGTCTCTGAGCACAGGAGAGGTCCCAGAAGACTGGAGAAGGGCTCATGGATCCTGCTCCACAAGAGTGGTAGCAGGGAGGAGGTGGGGAACTACAGACCGGTCAGTCTTACCTCAGTAGTGGGCAAGATTATGGAGGCACTCCTTAAGGAAAGGATAGTGCAACACCTGGAATCCATAGGGGCACAGGATCCAAGACAGCATGGGTTTACAAAAGGAAGGTCCTGTCAAACTAATCTCATAGATTTCTTTGACTGGGTAACCAGAGTGGTGGACCAAGGGGGAGCAGTTGATGTCGCCTACCTTGACTTCAGCAAAGCTTTTGACACTGTTCCACATAGAAGATTGATAAATAAGCTGGGTAGGCTCGGAGTGGGTCAGAAGTTGGTCAACTGGGTGGCAAACTGGTTGACGGGCAGAAAACAGAGAGTGGTGGTAAATGGTATACAGTCAGAAGAGATGCAAGTCACAAGTGGGGTACCTCAGGGATCAGTCCTGGGGCCAGTCCTCTTCAACATCTTCATTAGTGACCTTGCAGATGGACTAGAGGGTAAGGCTTGTCTGTTTGCAGATGACACCAAGATCTGCAACAGAGTAGATGATCCAGATGGGGTGGGCAGAATGAGAAGAGATCTGGATAAACTAGCAGAATGGTCAGAAGAGTGGCAACTGGGATTTAATGCAAAGAAGTGCAAAATCATGCACATAGGGAAGAAAACCCTGAAGCCACCTATAGGCTGGGAGGAGTTGCTAGCAGTCACAAAGGAAGAAAGAGACTTGGGCATCATCATCACTGATGACCTAAAATCATCCAAGCAGACCTCTAAAGCAGTAGGTAAGGCTAGAGGGGTGTTAGGGTGTATTAGTAGGGGTATCACAAGTCGTAAGAGGGAGGTAATAATCCCTCTGTACAAGACACTGGTTAGGCCCCATCTGGAGTACTGCGTGCAGTATTGGAGGCCACACCTTCACAAGGACATTAACCAAATTGAGGCAGTCCAGAGAAGGGCAACCAAGATGGTACAGGGACTGCATCAGAAGACATATGAGGACAGATTAACGGAGCTCAATATGTATACCCTTGAGCAAAGGAGGAGAGGTGATATGATTGAGACATTTAAACACCTTAAGGACATAAACAAGGTAAAGAGTCTAACCTGTTTAAATATAAGAAAAATAGCAGGACAAGAGGACACAGCATGAGATTAGAGGAGGCCGATTAAGGGGAATGTGAGGAAATTCTTTTTCACAGAAAGGGTGGTAGATGCATGGAATGGCTTACCACAAGAAGTGGTGGCTATGAATACAGTGCAGGGCTTCAAACAGGCATGGGATAGGCATAAGGAGCAATACAAATGACTATGAATAGATAGGTCACTGACAGAGCAAAGGCTGATGGCACATTTATAAGGTAGAAAAAGAAATGGGCAGACTGGATGGGCCTTATGGTCCTTATCTGCCGTCAACTTCTATGTTCACTGTTTCTCCTGCATTCCAGGTCCCCTGTTCTTCCTGCTATCTGGCCCTGCCTCCTGCTCCCCACTCCCTTCATCTCTAACCACCTGGTGTGGCTACATCACCCCTCTCATCCTTGAGCAGAAGAAGAGATGAGCGGTTACTGAGTGTAAGGTCTGATCCACCTCCCGCCTTGCTTCCTTCTGTCCAGCACTGGCCATCTGCCTACTTCCCTGAGAATGTTGTCCCTCCGTCCCCCCTTTGTGAGGGTCCACAGTTACCTGCCTGCTTCCTTGGTAGTGTCCTTTGGACCCTCTGCCAGGGTCCCTATGTGACCCTGAGTATTCTCCCTGCACCTTTAACTATGCTCCCCACCCCAGTGCCTGGTGCAACCCTGTGGAGATTCCCAGCCCCTTCCCCAACCATACCCTCACCTCCTCAAGAACCTCCTCCTAAGCTATCCTAGCTGGTAGCACACTGAGCAACCACCAAACTTCCAAGCCCAGTCCAGTATCATGGCTGCTCCACACCCTGTGCACCCCACCACCCTCCCAAAGATGCTGGCCCTAATGATGTGTGGTTCCATCCCTTCCAAATAGGTTTCCTTGGGTGAGCCACCAGGTTCCCCTAGTCCAGATACCCTACTGCCTAATCAGGTCACCCACTAATCTTAGAGACAGTCCACTGTACACCAGTAACCCTGTTACTAGGTGCAGTACAACACATTAAACTTATAAGGAAATGAACCCCTAAGTTCCTCTCTCCAGCCTTAATCCAACCCCAGTGGCTAGAACTACATGAGCTGCACCAGCAGCCTTTTCCTCCAATTGCAGGGCAGGTGTTCCCCTAAAATTTGCAGGACTTCTGGAAGGGAGGGTGGGGAGGGGCGGGTCTTGGGCAGACACCTGACAAGAGAGAGTGTATCAGCCCTGTGTCTCCCTCCAAGCCCTGCAGCTAAAGAACCAGGCCCAAGCAAATCCCACCAAATAGGTTTAAATCAGAAGAAATAGGCCTCTACCAGCGCAGCCTGTTACAGTGAAACATCCACAAAATGAGCCCACTTACAGCCACCAAATCCGTTTACAAACATCCAGCATCCCCCCAAACAATACCCTGCTAGCCCCTTAGAAGAAAGAAAGAAAAGAACTAACCTACCAAGTAAAATCCACAAGAACCCTGTGAAAACAACAGCAGCAGCTACTGTCCTGGAACACAACTGATCCTGTCCCCTCCAGTTCTTTCAAGTTCTTTCAGTTCTTTTTTTTCAGTTCTTCCAAGGGTTCCCTCAAGATAGCTGTGATGGGAATTGGCACCGCTTGATTGCGAAGGGTGACTAAATTAAAGTAGGGGCGAAGAACATCACCTTTGTTTTTTTGGCATTTAGTAGTAATTTGGAGCTGATTAGGTTGTGCTCTAATTCAGTGAAGTCAGCACACACTTCTGCCATGGTAGATTTGGATATACTGTATATAGCATGATATCATCCGCAAAAAAGTGTAACTTAGACCTCTGGATATTCGTGCTCAGGGAGTTAATGTATATGGAGAATAGTAGAGGTCCAAGTATAGACACCTGTGGAACTCCTCTTCTGATTGGCAGCGGATCAGATAGGAGACCATCTGCTTTGATTTGTTGAAGTCTTCCTGTAAGGTAGCTAGCAAACCATTTTACAAAGGGTCCACCCTCGGACCTCTGACCCGGTGTCTCTGACCAAAGACACCGACAGGATGGAGGCTGCCCAGAGGAGGGCACCTAAAAAGGTGTAAGCCCAGTGATGGGCAACATACACATCAGGTCACGGCAGCAAACACAAACAGTGACTGATGTACCAGAAGAACTTTTTTTTCCTCTTCTTGGATGTTTTACTCTGTTTGTAAATAATCGTTTTGTGCAGAGCATGGAACAGAGACCGCCCTAGTGAGGGTGCATAATGATCTCCTGATGGCTAGGGGACAGAAGAGACTGTACTATCTTGGTCCTCCTGGACATCTCTGTGGTGTCTGACACCATGTGGCCTGTCCGGTAATGTCATCAACTGGTTCAGGTCAAACCTTAGAGGCACAGTGCAAAGAGTGACGATGGGGTTAGCCTCATCTAACCCAAAGCCTCTGTGCTGTGGGGTTCCGCAGGGTCTGGTCTTGTCACCCTTGTTGTTCACGTGTGCATGCTGCCATTGGGGGACATTATCATGTGGTATGGGCTAAGTTTTCATTGCTATGCAGGTGATACCCAGCTGTACTTATCCTGTGCGCCCAATACCCAGGTGTCGGCCTCTGAATTTAACACCTGCCTTGATGAGATCCAGTCGTGGATGACTGAAAACTGGCTTAAACTTAACCCAGACAAGATGGAGGTACAGGCTGTGGATCCAGTTCGTCTGGGCGGTGGGGTGAGGGGTTACCCCCTGGCATAGTGTTAGTGGGTGTTCCCCTTGCCCCAGCTAGACAGATGAAGAATTTGAGCATGATCCTGGATGACGGTTTGACGCTTGAGGTGCAGGTGTCAGCCACTGTCAGGAGCGGATTTTACAATCTCCGGAATATCACCCGAATCCAAAGCCTGATCCCACCCGAGGATCTGGTCACACTGGTGCATGCGTTCCATCACTTCCAGACTGGACTACTGTAATGCCCTATACCTAGGGTTATCTGGAGGCAACCTCCACAGGCTGCAGCTGATGCAGAACGCGACGGCAAGGTTGTTGACTGGAGTGAGACAGTGTGAACATATCATCCCGGTCTTCCGCGGACTGCACTGGCTGCCAGTCAGGTGGAGGATTGTCCTCAAAGTAGGGCTCCTGATCTACAAGACCCTGCACAAAAGGGGACCTGTCTATCTGCAAGATCTCCTTGTAACCCTACCATCTGCCCCGGGCACTCTGTTCTGCCGGGGGAGGCCTCCTTGGAGTTCCCAGAGTTAGGTTGTGGCACTCTGGGGACAGGGCGTTCTCAGTGGCTGCATCTGCCCTGTGGAACTCCCTTCCTGGTTATCCAAAGGAGGCTCCCTTGGTAGAAGCTTTTAAAAGGGGTTAAAAACATACCTGTTCCAATAAGCTTTTACTAACTGATTAATTGTTTTTAAGGGATGGATAGAGTAACTTTACATTTGTTCTAATGATGAACTGTTGTGTATATGTATTTGTCATCGGTCGTGCATTCAGGATACACAATTTCAGGCAGATCACAAGTCAGGTGCATAAAAAAATGCATGGTTGCGTTTATCATTTTATTTTCATCAAGTAAAAATTACAAAAAATAAGAAAAATTGGTTAGAAAAAATAAATCCGATAACTGCTTTGCTTCAGCAGTGTCCAAGGCTCTTTCTTCAGCCTAACAGTGTGACAGCACACACTACCAGGAGGTCTTTCACCTTCCTCAGTCTCAGTCTAAAGAACACAAACCCCTTTCAGTTTTTTATAGTCTCCCTGGAAATTAGGAAAATTCCATTCATCAGACAACATAAAATTAGCCACTAGGGCCACTGTTGCTCCATAGAGAACAGTTCAAATGGCAGCTGCAGGCTTGTTTACAGCATTGTGAAAGGTCAGACCCGAGGACAGAACATTCTGTACTCTCCTGCAGGGACATTCAGTATGCTGTAAAAGACAACCTAGCAGTTTTATACATAACAATATGGGGCAGCAGGGAAACTTCTTAAAAATGCAAACACAAGCTTTTGCTATTCCCATATCAAAACAGTTTTGTTTCAGCCCACCAAGCAGCATGTTGGACATTCTAGAAAACATATTAACTGCTTGGGACATGGTTCCAACTTATCCCCAGGGGTGTCCACTATGACAGGGGTCACCCTGTCACAGTACTGTTGTGTGTTTGATTGTACAGCACTCACGAGTCTCTGCAGATGGGTGCTCTTATAAATATCTATCTCTCTCTATCTAGAATAGGTTGGGGCAATTGGTGCATGATAAACTGCAGATCAGGGAGGCATTCAGAGAGCTGTACAAAGCAGAATGCGAGGACAGGATGAGCGTGGCTGAGGACTTTTTGGATGGTGTTATTTTCCCTACCATCTCGGTGGCGCAAAGAACTATACTGGGTGCGAGATTTCCCAAGAGGAAATTAGGAGGACTATTAAGGGGCTTAAGATAGGGAAGGCAGGGGGGGCCTGGATTTTTTCGTAGCAGAATATTACAAAGAAATGACAGACCCTTGCTGAACCATTGTGGGAACTAACAAGGGAAGCCAAGGAAGTGGGGGTACTCCCCAAAACTTGTTATGAGGCGACTATATGTGTGCTGCTGAAGCCAGGAAAGCATCTGCATGAATGTGCTTCATATTGCCCAATTTCCTTTTTAAACTGTGATCTTAAAATTCTAGGTAGACCTTTGGAGCAAGTAGTTCCTAGTCCTGTTCATCCAGACCAAACTGGATTTGTCCGTCGCCAACATTCCTATCAAAGTGGGGGGGCTATACACAAATGGGTACAATGTCCGTGCAAATCGTGCGCAATGGTGCTTGCACAACTTTGCAGCCCCGGACAGGCACAGGGTGTGCGGATTCATGTCCGCAAGCAACCACAAGGCACCTGTCCATGGCCCCTCCCACCTGCCATGCAGGAGCAAAGGTCTAGATCGGGGCAGCAGAGTAAGGTGCGAGATGCAAGCGGGCATCCAGTCGGATGCCCAACAAGTGTCTGTAGAGGATCCCCTGCCATGCCCATGCAGGGGGGGTCCTGGGAAGGCGCGGACCCCAATATGAACAAACAGTGGGCATTTGCCTGACAGGTCACCCCCAGCCCTCAAAAGGCAGCCCGCTGCACTGGGGTGGATGTGTGCAGAAGGATCCCGCTGCCTCCATGCCCCACCGGCAACCACTCGAGGGGGTGCGCAAACAGTTACAGTAGGGTCCCCCCACACCTTCCGCTTACCATCATGGCCCCGTGGAAGGCAGCACTGTTGCATGCAGCATTGCGGGACGCACCCCCTGAGCATACTGGAATGCCCACGAGCATAACTGTGGGATTGAGCAGGGGTTGCGGTGCAGGTGGCCTGCGCCTATCGTGAATGCCATGGTGCTGCTCCTCTGGGGTCCCGCTGGGGCATTCCAAAAGTAGAATTGCTTACTCGCCTCAGCTACATGATGTGTAGGCAATCTGTGCTTTTTTACAAAGGGCCAACGATGCACAAACTGTGGAATGTTGTGCACTGAGGCTCTTGGCATCTAGGGTGCGCATATGTGCTGTCTATAGACGCAGAGAAAGCCTTCAATCGCATAGAATGGTATTTGTTTGAAGCCCTGGTACAGTTTAGCCTAGGGAAGGAATTTGTGGGTCTGGTGTTCCAGCTGCTATACAGGGCCCCAGTTGCACGAGTATTAGCAAATGGGGCTCTCATGGTTCAATTTTGTCTTCAATGAGGCACAAGGCAGGGATGCTCCCTCTCTATCGAGCCTCTCGCTATTAAGATGAGAGAATGGGCCAGCCTGGTGGTGCCGAAGGCGGAGGCGTTGGACGCCACACCTCGCGCTATGCTGGCGACCCACATTCGGGAATAAGCACGGGTTGCCAGGAATCGGCAGGGAGGAGATGGATCGAGCGTCCGACAGACTGCTCCCCATCTCCACCACAGGGGGTAAGCCGTGGGAGTTACAGAGGTGAGGGCCTGAAGGAGCAGAAGCAATGGGACAGCAGCCAGATGAGAAGCCAACAGGGACCAGGAGGGCATAGAAAGAAACAGCAAAAAAAAAAAAAAGATAGGAGAAAATGGAGACATTCGGGGAGCGAAAGATAAATCAGGAATCTTGCATAAAATTACCCTATATGGGGATGACCTGTTGCTGTATATTACCGAGCCACATCACTAAATGCCAGTCTTGCTTAAAGATATTGCAGAGTTTGCTCGTCTTCTTGGGCTACATGCTTATCTTACACTAATCTGAGATACTTTGTACTGGGTGGATGCAGGGGGAGAGGCTGGCGGGGAACTGGGGACTTAAAGAGGTCAGTGGTTCTCTCAAGTATTTGTGTATTGGAGTGGGTGTGGACCTGGGCACCCTCTATCAGTTGAATTTAAACCCCTGCTTACTGCTATTCTCAATGAGCTAATAAGGTGGGAGGCACTTCTTATCTCTTGGATAGAGCAAACACATTTGTTGAAAATGAATGTTTTACCTAGACTTTTATACACAATGCAAATGCTCCCTATCTGGTTCACTAAGGCTGATCTTAGAAGTTTAGAGAAGGGATTTGCAACATTCATCTGGCAGGGAAAGCACCCTAGAATGAGTGAAATGGTTCAAAACAGACACAGCCAGGGGAGGCCTTAATTTCCTGGATCTTAAAGGCTAATATTTAGCAATTCAACACTGACATATTCAAGACTGTGTGACTCAAAGCCCGACAGCTTGCTGGTTGGACTTGGAGGAGGAGAGATGCCTAAGGCATCTCTCGGCATACCTACTGGGGGAGGGAGCATAAGACACACGAACGCCTAGGTAATGCTAACCCATTAGTTGGCTGGGTGCTAAACGCTTGTGAACAAGTGAAGCAATGCAGGGGAGCAGCAGACGGCAACACTCCATTAAGGATGCAGAATTTAGGGTGTGGGGGAAGAGGGGTGTGAAGTGCCTCGGTGACCTATTTATAAGGGTGGTGATGTGCTCATTTTGTGGCTCTGCAGGGGAAAATGAGCTTTAATCACTTACGATATCTACAAATAAGGGCCTTTGGCAGAGGTCTTGGTAGGGACCCTGTGGAAGTCCCGCCATTAACACAAGTAGAACAGGTAATATACACATCCAGAACAGAGAGCAAGGGGCTGGCACATAAAGTAGCTAAACATGATAAGAGTTTATTTTCCTGACTTATTGGAAAAGGTCAAAACACTTTGGGAGCGGGATTTGGGAAAAAGTATCTTAGATGAGAACTGGAAAATGGTTTTGCAGTCACATACGGGACTATTACTTTGCAATAAACACAAAGAATTCCAATATAAATTCATTCTTCAATTCTTCTGCCCCCCGCCCCAGTGTTGTGCATAAGTTTAACCCAACAACTGCCCCACTGTGTGGGAGGTGTGGGAGAGCCTTGGGTACATACGTGCATTATTTCTGGGAGTGCCCCATGTTAAGTAAATTCTGGTCAAGGGTGGCACAGGAAATTTCTGCCATGTCTGGTCGTCCAGTGGACATGGGGCCAATCTCCATGCTTTTTGGTATGGAAGACTGGGGGCAAGAAGAATGGGAGCCATACCCATGTTGGATTAGGGTTCTTTTAACACTGCCCAGGCAATGTATTCTTAATGCATGGGTTGCATGCATGACACACATACCACTGCAATGGAAAACACTTGTTATCCAAAATCTGGCTCTGGAAAGGCTGTCTTATCCTCTGAAGGGAAAGGAGGAGAGGTTTCTGGACTCATGGGGACCTTTCTTAAACTCTTTATCCCAGGTGGAAACCCAGATCCTAAAACAAGGTGCTTGCTAAGCGATGAGGGGGCAGATGCCAAGTAGGATTCGACTGTGCTTTTTTTTTCTAGGTTTGTAAGGGCAGATGGTACCCCAGTGTCCTGCCTGTGGCACAAGCACTTTTACATGCATGGGAGTCTCAAAGTCAAAATCATGCACAATATATTTTTAATGGAATGGATTGATTGTATGTTTTTAGTCTACTGGTATGTGGTTTTGATGACATTTACTGTGTCTAACTGTATTGTTTTGCTCTTTTAATCTTCTTAAAATCAATAAAGGAAATTATGCAACAATCCTTTAATGCACACACTGTTGTGGCTTGTTACTGAACTGCTGGAACACAGGTACAAATCACAGGCTTCCTATTAGCATTGGCAAGGCTATCTCTGCCTGAATCAATAGGGTATTAGATTTAACAAGGATTAGAGGATCAGAAAGCTACTAATACATTCTGATATTACAACAAAGTGTCAAAATTTAATCTGTTACTCTAGGACTTCATCTTTTTTTTGTGTGTGTGTAAATCTTTTAAAAGCGACTGACTCCGATAAGTCAACTGGGGCATCTATGGAGTTACCTGTAACTCCACAAACTGATCAGCTGCCTTGAGCAAGTAACATCTAGAAGGAGGATTTCACAGGGAACCAATCAGCTTGGTATTAATAAGGACTATCCATCCTCCTGCTATTCCTCCCACTAAAGTCATAACTCTCCGTTTGTGAAATTGCCACAGCAACAGATCTGTCACAAACAAGACATTACAGCTTTACCGGGGGTAGTGGAAAGAGAATGAGATGGTCTGTGGGAAACAAACCTGTTTTCTCTCAAGTGTCTCCTGTTATAAAGAATATGGCGACAGAAGTAAAAACATTAATAAAATATAAGTTGAACTGCATCTAAACATAATATTTAAAAACATTTTCCCGAACATTGGATTAACACTAAATTATTTGACCAACTGGGCAAGATAATAATAATACATTACTTGCATGGGCAAAATAATACTTGACCTGTATTCTTTTTCATGCAGTCCTCAGTTATAATTTCCCAGTAATTCATGCTGAATCTTTACCCCTAACAATTTCCATCATCCTTATCAACTAAATACAGTGCTCTATCCATAGTCTGTGTCACTGCTGTTCTGTTCCTTTCCTGCCCAATTCCAGAGAAGTAAAAGGGACAGAGGAATCACACTGAGACTAGACCACCTAAATTGGTGAGTAGAGGGGAACTGGACCTGGTTGTACAGTCTCAATTCATGAGCTGCCAGTAGACAGCTCTTGCCCAATTTGTTATTCACTATTTTAAAGTTCATGCTAGCGTTTCATTTTACTTGCCTGTAAGTGGCTTGAATACATATGCAGAGCTAGTCTGCAGAACAGAGAGCAAAACTAGATTGATGGGTACTCAGAGTTAAGTCTTAACTTACTGATCTGCCATGCCAGCCAGGATAATTGAGTCTTGTTAGGGATATGTGTGGTTCAGTATCTGTTTGGCTCACTCCACAGTGAAAATACTATTTATAACTATTCTGGACTGTCATATAGCAAGCTTCTATCAGATGACTGGTACCTAGACAGTCCAGGTGATCATCTGAAGCAGGTGGAAGCTTGATACAGGTCTGATAAGTCTTTAAGTCCAGCCTAACGCTCCTCTTTTGAGGAGGAGCAATAGGTATAAGAAAGGAATGGATACAAAGGATAGAAAAGTTTAACCAGGGCCAGCTCATCAGTGAAGCAGCAGTGTTGCCACCCACAATGCCATAAACCCAAGGCCGTGACCGGGGGGTGCAAGAGCTTCAGTTGCAGTAGGGTCTACATTGTCAGGGGGCCCGCTGCCTCAGAGGTCAGCATTAAGAAAATCTTTTATCACAGACAAACTTGCCATTTTCTCCTTGGACAGTCTTATCCACTTGACATTGCGGCTATCAGCAGTGGCAGCAGAAGACTCCAATTCCAGTTTCACATGGTGGTGAAGTGCAGAACAAGGAAGCAATAGGGCCAATTACTCAAAACATCTAATATTGGTGTCAGTGTTCCCAGAAGGAACAGGGACAAATTACATTGATCATGGTGCCAGTAAGTGGGATGGGGCAGCATGGACAAACTATGGATGCCCAGAAGCACTGATAAAATATTTTTTTGGGGGGGGGGGCCCTTACAGTTGTTGACACAGCCCTGCATAAACCCACATAGGAGGGAACTTGCACGGCATGCAGGAGGTTTGAGTGTCCTAGAGGATACTTGCCTCCTCACGTGGGAGGCTGTCTGTTACCCAATTGGGCTAGAACCACCTGGGGTACCACAAGTGCTGCAGGCAAGGTAGGGACAGCTGGGGAGGGGAGACGCATGGCTCTGCTCCACTCACATGGATGTGAAATGAGCTTATGAGCCAGAAGCATACTGCAAAATGACATCTACAGATTAGTTTTATAAAAAGACATGATTTCTGTCTTGTTTATATAAGTCAGCCTAACAGTAACAAAAGGGTCAGGGGATGGTCGCTATCAGACAGTTTGTGGTTTTTGGGCAAGAAAAAAATGGCTTTGGCTAGTCCAACTAGGCACCTTCCTCTGAGCATGTGCTAATTCTAGAACCTTTGCAAGTAATGTCATACTGCAAAAGTGTACAGGAACAGACAGATAAGGTGGGCAACTTGCACACATCTTACTCCTGGGGGACAGAAGGCTACTGACCATGCCTTAGGACCCTGATGGTGACAAACCACGGTGGTGTTGGTCATGGCTACTGTTAAGTGTTTTGTGCTCTGTTTGTTTGCAACAAACTTATTTGTAATAAAAGAGATTTTCTGGGAGAAGAATATGTGTGTCTGCCTCAGTTCAGATAGCAGTTACTCTGGGGAAAGCTAACCCACAGATTCCTATCTCATCATCACACCTGTTGCCTGCCTAAGAGTAAGACTATGCCAGCATCTCAGGGGAGGAAGAAGAATGTGAAAGCAGAATGCACCTTCCAACTTCCTCACCCAGCACAGAGGGGTCCCTTACCACTGGATTTGGTCACTAGATGAGGTGCCACTCCAAAGGCCCCACACCATCGGGTGAAGCTGTAGAGGACATGCAGGTGACCCCTATGTGGGCAGGATTAATGACGGGACTAGGAGTTAGTTGGGAGACGCTTACGGGAAGGAGGAAAACATTAATGTAAAAAAGTCTTTAGTGGGTGCAACAAAGCCAGAGGAAGCATCAGAAAGATGTTCCTCTCACATTTCTATGGTTAAAGTAGAAGTCACTACCTGAAAACACTTATGAGACTTAAAAACATTAGCTATCTGTATTTACTGTAGCAACAGTAACCAGTTCAACACTAAATATGTATTTTTGGTTTTTTACTTCTATTTTCCCTCCTCATTCAGTGAACCAGACTCTACTTCATCCTGATGACAAGCCCTGGATCTCACATCTACTAAAGCAGTCACCACTGCCCCAGATCCCTGCTGCCTGTCTTTGGCAATGGGAGCGAAAGCAAGAACTTTCCTGACTGAGATGGAGAAGGAAGCTTCCTGAGGTCTGGTTGAGTGCAGAGGCTTCATCTGCCTAAATGTTAACATGGTTTCCACCTATCTGTCATTCCCACTTGTCCTATACCACACCAATGGGTGCAGCCCAAAACAGGAGACCATGATGACCAAATAGAAAAGGGCTAGGACTAGGCCAGGCCCACCCACAGCTTTGATGGCATAGGCCTGAATGTAATATGCTATGGCATCCTGTGTCATACTAATGATATGGAGTTGTGTATCAATGCCCATAAGACTTCCTCCATCTGGACCACCGACAGGTAGGTGTGTAACTACAGTCAGGAAGCACCCAACCTCCTCAAGGCAAAGTCTCCAAGATGGATGCTTAGCACTGCATGCCACCCAGTGTGTGACCTGCTGTATCAAATCAAACCATATCAGATTTTATTTATAAAGCGCTTTTCAAAAGCCAAAGCACGTATATAGTATAAAAACAAACATTCAATCAAAAAAAACACATAAAATAAAAAAGGCAGCAGTAATAATACTGGACATTGTCCCCAAAAGCCAGGCCAAATAAATAAGTTTTTAATGAGGACTCATCAGCATGGTACAGTAGGCTGCACCACTTGCCATGATCACTGAACAGAACAGTACACTTCTGTTAAAAAGTTACAAATATCCTTATTTCCTGTACTGTCATCCTTCCTCTCCCTAAGTTGCACTCTAACTGGATACCACATGAAAACAGCATGAACACAGAAGGCAGCAGAGGGCCAATAATGAAACGCCGAGTTACACCAAAATTAGAGGTGACTGCCCATAATTTCCCAATTTAAAACTAAACAAGTTAACTGTAGCCAACTGGCTTATGCAATTGTGCTGTCTCCAGTGTTGTGATAGGCTGAGAGATGTGCCCTCAAGCCCACACACTATGGCGGGCTAGACTGACCCTCCCCCCAAAAAAAAACAAATGCATTATTAAACATTCCCTGCTCTTTGTAAGAAAAGCATTCCATAACCATCTCTGTCCCACCACCTTCTCCACCCAGTTTTTAATGCACCCCTACCCCCATGTCAGCTACAACTGGAGAAGAACAGTAGCCCCATATGTGTCCCACTATGCCTTTGTGCAGTCTCATAGCCTTTGGGTCAGAAGAAAACTTAATTGTAGTAGTGCTGTTTTTTTTTTTTTTCTCCCTAGAGAGTCATTTGTGCATTATACAAATAACAGCATCTTAGCCGGCCCGTTGGCGCAGCAGTGGGATTTCCGCTTGTGACGCCGGCGACCCGGGTTCGGGAACGGACCCGGGTCGTCGGAGGGCCGGCCGAGGGGAGAAGGATGGAGCGTCCTATGGACTGCTCTCCTTCTTCGGGGGGAGGGTGGGGGAAGCACTTGGAGCACTGAGGACTCCTGGCGGAAGCCGGGAGATCTCACGCTGCCAATGCTAATCTTTCTGGGAGGCGGGGCGGACGCTGGTGTCATTGCATGTCCCCGCCTCCGTGAGGAAAAGACAGAAAAACATAGGCGGACGAGGGCCACTGTCTAAATGAAGCCCTCCCGGAAGAGCTCGCATAACCACTATCGCTGCGGGTCCCCCGAGCAGATACTAGTTCCGTGATCACGGAAGACGTGACCATGACCCCGCCCTCCGAAGGGTAAGCCGGGGGTGACTGAGGGACCCCGGCAGCCATAGATAGTGGCAGAGGCTTCCAGGGGCCGTGACCAGGGCCGAGAAAAAGTGACAGGGTCCTGCCAGGAAAAAATAAATAACAGCATCTCAGACTTGAAGTGCTAAAGAACCTACGGCTGGGAAAGTGCTGTAGTTGGCAACATGCCAAAACTTATGAGAGTGGTAACACACAATGGAACACTAGGGAGCTTTGTATTTGGCCAGCACCAATAAGGGGGTGAAGTTTCAAGATCCAGAGACAACAATGATCCCATCACTTACAGAATCCTCTTGTCCAAAGAAACAGTGGACCACTGTAATAGGAAGTGAAAAATTCTGCCCCAGTCCAGGAGGAGATACAGCAGAGGTTGGGACAAGTAGAGGATAGGGCCCCTCAGCCCATAAGGTTTTGCCTTTGGAGGCAGACCCTGAGAACTGGCCTCTGGAGGAACCACCCTTTCGTCCTTGCACTGACCTTGACCTCTAGATATACTGAAGGGCTTAGCCAGGTGGTACTGCTAGAACTGCTGCCTCGGTTTCTGCTACACACCTTGTGAGCCCCAGTAGGAGCCACAGAAAGAACCAGTGTTTTGAGGCTGTGGCTTCAGCTGCTCCTTTGGAATGTGACCAAAGTACAGAGTCCAGAGTGTCTGTGGACTTCTCAATATAAGTAAGATGTTCCTCCACCCCCAAACCAATGAGATCTATCACAGTAAAGGGAAGAGCCACAAGACGGTGCAAAATTTCGTGAGGGACGTGTGAGAGCTGAAACCAGTGCAGTGGCACACACAGAATGCTGCATCTACTGACTGAGCAAACACGTCAACCAAATACAAGGCAACCTGTAACTGGTGCTTGGTCACCACCAACTCGGGATCGCTGATCTCCAAGAGATTTTGCAGTCTCTTCTCTGGAATTAAAGAAGTCAGTTCAGAGAACTGTTCAAACAGTTCATGCCCATAGAAAACTATTAACACCACGCAGCAGGCCTGGCAAACATCCAGGGATGCAGTGGTATACACTTTCTAGCCAATGTGGTCTGGCTTCTTGGGCTCCTTGTCCAGTAGCTTATCTGACTTGGCCACCTTCTGGAGCACTGCATCTGCCCTTAGCCCCTCCAGTGACAGTTAAAACCTGGATAGCCCACCCAAAGGAACCACATATTTATAGTCCATACAATGCGGTGAGGCCTGACAGGAGACAGAGTGCTATCAGATGCTGAGCATGCTGCAGCATGGGAAACACCATCCCATGTGAGGAATACCATTCCATGATGTCCAACCATGGGTAGGTTCCAGAAACAAGGACATGTAGTTCAGGACAGTGGCAAATGAGGAATGGTCCCCCAAGAGATTTTTCAGGTGGCTGGTTGCCATCTGGTTGATATGGGTTCAATAAGACAGAAGAAACATCTGAATCTAAGTTTGAATAAAGTAATGACAGGCGAAAGAGGATGTGAACGATCCTGTCTATCAGGGTAACCACCACCAACAGGAAATGAGGAAGTCCTGACTCTGGCCTAGAGTCCTTATTTGGAGTGTCCCCTGACAGTTGTGCTAGTGGGGAAGCTATGGTGAGCACAGCAGAGCTGGAGTGAACACAGCAATCTGCACAACGGCAACCGATGCTGTGTCAAGTCTTCTAGCATCTCCAGTCAACCTCAACCCTGGATAAGAATTCTCTATATGCCCACTGCTGCCAAGCCGCCATTTCCCATCTGTGACATGCTCAACATTGATAGCTGGATACAGATGAAGATGAAGAGCTCAACAACAATCGACAATGATGATGCTGAGAGCAAGATCAAGATCACAACCTTGATCATCAAGGTGCGGCAGCCACAGGGTCTGGAAGTCCCTATGAAGGGTCTTTGAGCACCTGATGGACTTGAGGCTGTGCTGGGGTCAGGACAACTGGCAGAGGCTAAACCAGAAGACGGCCAACCAGGAGCCTGGTAAATCCTGTCCCACCTGCCCTGCACCGCGGTCCAACACAGTGAAGATTCATCTTCCTCAACATTCATGTGGTTGACCAACATACCTAGTAAAAGTACTCAGGAAGTCAAGGAATAGCAGGGATTCCTTAGACCTCAAATTAGTTGCCCTTACCATTGAAGAAATACTGGTGCCCATTGCATAGATTCTTAACCTCTCACTAAGACTAGCACAATTCAAACAAATCTGGAAGTCAGCCCTTGTTACCCCTGTTCACAAAAGTGGAGACCGTACTATACACACAAACTACAGATCTATCGCTATACTTCCACCTCTGTCTAAAGCACTTGAGCCCATAGTTGCAGAACAGCTGGTGGAGTATATGGAAAAATACTCGATCCAGTGCCCCCAGCAGCATGGATTCAGAAAGCGTCATAGCACTACCACAGCACTGCTAGAATTCACTGGTTTCAGGGGGCGCTGTGGAGCCCGAGCAGCAACTCTTTACAGCTCTAAAACTATCAGAGGGAAATCTACCTCAATCCTCTATCTGGACACCTTTTACAGTCTTTTGACTTCACCATCATGAAGAGTGACCCTTAATTTGCCAAGATGGGCAACCCTAAAAAAGATAAAATGTCAGGAGGAGTCAGGAAAAGTAAAGGCACGGGAGGACTCGGGAGACCAGAAGATGCCATGCCAGCCGAGGAGAGGCCCGACTCAGGGAAACCATCAACTTCTTGGGTCATAAATTACAAACTTTGATTGCATCTGTCTCTACCCTTAACCAGAAAGCAGAAAACTTTAATAGTCATGTTTTAATACTGGAGAAGGCAGTGGACGGCGTTAAAGATGTGCGCAAGCAGGCTGAGGCCTCGACGGGGCGACCACACTTCTTATTAAAGAGACTCAGCACCTCAAGGCACAATTAGAAGCACTTGAAAATCAAGCTTGTGGGGCTAATGTCTGGATCATAGGTCTTCCGGAGGGCTCGGAAGGGAACCACCTGGTCCTAAACATAAAGGACTGGCTAACAGAAAAACTGACTCCGGAAACTCAGGAAAATGCCTGGGATATACAAAAAGTATACAGAGTAACTCCCTGTGGCCGTGCTTAGAATACGGAGGAAACCCGTACCTTAATGCTGGTAACCTCGGGTGTAGCAGCCTGAGAAAAAATCCTTAAATATGCCCACAGAGCTGCTCCAATACATTAGGAAGATTATCAAGTCCATCTCTTTTCCGACATCAGCTACACGACGCGGCAACGGCGAAAGAAGTTTGACGTGGTGAGACGAACTGTACGGGAGACAGGAGTACCCCATACCATCATCTACCCTGCCAGGCTTCGGATCATGCACCAAAGCAAAGTATATATTTTTTCTGATCCCATGGAGGCTGGCAAGTGGGCAGATCGGAGAGCAGCCAAATCACAGAGGAGAACAGTTGGGTCGGATGTGGAGGACAACGAGGCAACAACCTGAAGGCCTTGCATTAGGACATTGGACTTTTCTCTACTGGTAACACTGTTGTATTTTAACCCAGTAGGCTTTGATTTATTTCTTGAGTATCCTATTCAGTTTTGACTTTAAAGGACTAGATTTCTCTGTCCTTCCCTTATTTAGGCTTATTACTGTAACTTTGTAATTGAATAGGCCTTGTTGTTTTTGTTTAACTGGGGGTTATTACCTTATATCTTAAGTACTAAATTGTTAAGACTTTGAGGAGCAGAGGCAAGACTTTTCCTTCCTAATGTTTGAAAATGTTTAGCTGCAGCCTAAGTTAAATGAAGTGTTTTCTTTTTCCAGTTAGGATGAAACATAGCACCGGTAGTCCCTAAATTTTTAGGGGCACTGCTTATATTGGACTGAATTGCTGGACAATTAATTTACATCAGTTTTAGCCATGTGGCTCTTGGGCCAGTTACACAGCACTTCTCAAATGGAATTATTTAACCTTGTGTACTGTAAATATAGGATACTCCCTTATGATGTACCACAATGTAGCTGATGCATAGACTTCCTCTGATTAAGGAGAATGATGTTCTTTTTCTAAATGGCAATGTTTGTAAATTGCTAGACTGTCTGCTACATGCTTTTATTTGTCAAGTGCAAGATAAAATGAAAAGGTTTTAAAAAAAAAGAGTTCACTGGTTTCATTCACCAATCTCTGAATCAAAGTAGATTGGTGGATGCAGCATTCATATACCTCACAAAGGCCTGTGATACAGTGAACTATGCTCTACTTCTCAAGCAACTGTCCTCAATTGGCCTCTCGGCAGATTCTGTGTCCTGGTTCAAAAGCTATCTTGTAGGCCACTCCCAATGGGTGAAGATTGCTAACGTCACCTCTGACCATCAACATGTCCGCTGTGGAGTACCACAGGGCTCCATACTGGGTCCACTTCTCTTTAACATCTTTCTTAACAATCTTCCTCGCTCCTGTCACCAGCAGACTCTCCTCTATGTGGATGATGCGGTCATATACACTTGCAACACTGACCCTGAACCACTGGAGCACCAATTTCAATTCAGCTTTGAGGAAGTGGAGGACTGGTTCAGGAAACACAAGCTGATTCTGAGCTACAAAAAAACAAAAGTCACATTGTTCAGCAGCGTTCGCAGAAAACACAGATCCAGTGCCCTAACCATCAGGAACTCCTCTGGCGTCCTGCTTGAACAAATTCAACATTTCAAGTATCTAGGGGCAACCGTGGATAGCTCTCTATCATATGCCCGGCATGTTGAGAATGTTACCAGGTCTGCCAGTATCAAGATAGGGTTACTCCACAGACATAAACACAATCGAATGCCTGAAGCCCTTACACTAGCTATCTATAGCTCCAGAGTATCCATTGTTGACTGTGGTCTGGTTATCTATGGCTCAGCTTCCACCACTACCCTATGCAGAATATCAGTGGCACTCAATAAAGCATGCCGACTTCTTACTGGAGCAGCACACCTTTCCAATACATGTGGACTGTATGCACAAACAGGTTGGCTTCAGCTAAATGGGAGAATTCACTATCAAACCTACTTGCTAATTAAAAAGGCACTTCTCGGGCTCCTGCCTTCTAGTATTACAACCTTTCTCGACCCCTCTTGCAGCTCCCAGCACACGCATACTGTAGCTCAGTCAACCAACTGTTCTCTGTCCCAAGATGCCGGACTACACAAGAGCAACAATCGTTTGCATATAGAGCACCACTATGGTTCAATGCGCTGCCCAGTGATATCTCTGTTACCAAAATTGGGACCATTTAAAGGTACTTTTCATCAACATCTTACAGCTAACAATTCCGGTGACTGTTTCAACTGACATGGCACTACTTCAGCAGCACTGACGCATCCTTGTGTACCTGCTTCTTCCCCTTTCTCTGTGAATGACCACTTTCACCCTAACCGCTCTGCCCTATTTCCTGCCTCCTTCCCTATCCTTCTTTCACCTCACCCCTCTCACCCTCTACCTTCTTTCCACTGTTTATCTTCACCTACCTGAACTTTTTTTCACCCAAATCTACCTATACCTATTTGACCAAGCACCTTGGACTGCCTCCTTTTATTAGGTTCTTTTTGATTTCCTACCAATTCATAGTTTTAATTTTAGTTGCAATGTTAATGACATATTGTCATTTTAAATAATTTCTTGTCAAAATGTTATGTAATACCATCTGTTGTATGTCTGTCACCCTTCTCACTGACATGGAACCTTTGCAAAAGAGCTGTTATGTGCTCAAAGGTATTGTAATCAGAGAATAAGTAAAAATAAAATAAAATAATAAAAACCATCAAAACCTTTCATTTCCCAGGATGCAACTCCACAGGCAGACTGACAGGCTGCACAGATGTCTCCACCTCCTTAAAGGGCAACCAACAATGAAGGCCTTCCAGACAGGAAAAACACAAGTGAACCCTATACCAACGGTGATCCCACAACCAGTATATACCCTTCTTATGTTTGGTGCTGAGGCAGTGACTAACCTTCAAATGAATGGAGGGACAGAAGAAAGTTACGGAACCCTTCATCTTCATGAGGAGTAAGTAAATCCACCACATACTCCTCCTCTAAAGTATGCCCAGGACCAGAACATCTTCCCTGGCCCGGGAGTCAACCTTCTGGGCCTGCAACAACGCTGCTGACCCTGAAGCCGACAAAGTGCCACATACAGGACTTGGCTTGCCCTGTAAAATTTGCAGGCAGCCCTCGTCAAGCACCTCGGGGTGCACTGCTTGCCACCATCGTCAATGTTTCACATCACTGACAATGCCCAGGCAATACATGTGTAACCACCCAGTCCCCTAGGGTTACTAGAATCCCATTAGTATTAGTTTATAGGTAGGTGAAAAGGCAGCTGGTAAGAATCTCATTAAGGGGCTTCTTACATAACGACATCAGTTTACTCAGCTAGTCTGAGGGAGGATGATTATGTCATTTAGAACTCTCACAGCAGTATAACCATTTTTGAGTCAGCTGATCAGGGGAAGTTTTAGAATGTTCAGTGAGTCCGAGTTAGAGTCAGAGTGGCAGGAGGTCTGCCAGATGGGGCTCTGCCACACAGAGCCCTGTGTTTCTCACCCTAGTTTGGATTACATCTCCAGCTCCCAGTGAAATGGTAGAGACCTTTCTTCAGCAGGATTCCTTGATTTTCACTCAAGTAGGAGTGAGAGGGACTGCTAGTTCGGTGGATCCAATGGCCAATTCGCTGAAGATCCTAGAGTGTCTACAGCCGTCTTTGAGAAGGTCATTTGTGTGAGAATTTCTGACAAGCTACCACAGAAAATGGGGCTTTCTGTGTTGTTTCCATACCTAAAGGAAGGAGCAACTAATATGTGAGTACAGAATGGGAGATGAGCTTTCAATTTAGGAGGTTGTCTGGGGTGTGTGTGCCCAAAATAAAGCTAGATCACACCGGCCAGGACCCCTGTTCACCTAAGTGTGTTGCTTGAAGTTTAAAGCTTGGGTCATTAGCAGTTCAGTGGGGAATGAAGGCTTGTTGGTGTAATCCTGAAGGAATGGTGGAGAATGTTGGTTGGAGTAAAGGGTAGGAGAAACGCCATCTGGAGTCTACAAGGCAGGGATAACTGGTTCACTGATGGGCGCCATGTTTCCCTGGGCAAAGGCCATTGCCACAGGAGGATGTTCCGAGTGTGTGGTTCAATCTACAAAAGTGCACTCATTGGGAAAAGAAGATTTTCTTAGTGTGTGGCAACAGTCCATGAGCATACACTCTTGGGAAATGGAAATGTCCGGGTATGTGGTTCAATCCACATGCATACACCCTGCCCAAAGCCTGCTCTGGGAAACTTCTATTGTATGCTGATGATGCTGTCCTCTACAGCTCACACACTGATCCCACAGCCCTACGCGCGGCACTCCAGAAATCCTTCTCCGAAGCTGAATCCTGGTTCGTTCAGCATAGGTTATTATTAAATTGCAAAAAAACTAAATCCATAATTTTGCACACCCCCAAAACAAGAACCTAGGAAAACCCTTGCTCATTCTGAACTCACTAAATGACCCCCTTGAACAGGTTACCACTTTCAAATACCTTGGTATCACCCTAGACTCTGGTCTTACCTACCATGACCACATACGGATACTGAGCACTGCTATCAACGTATGTATTGGTCTCCTTCACCGCTATAAGCACTGCCTCCCTCCAGAATCTATGCGCCTAGCCGTCTCTGCATCTATTCTATCTCTAATAGACTATGGAATCATCATTTATGGTGCAGCCGACAATACACACCTACATAAGATTAGACTGGTCCTTAATAAAGCCTGCAGACTTGCTACAGGCTGTGCTAGGCTTACACATACCTGCACCCTTTACGCTTCGACAAACTGGCTCAACTTTGATGAGAGGCTAAAATACCAGGCCTGCCTCTTCGCTAAGAAAATGACACCAGGGTTACTCCCACCTGCCCTCTCCCCACTGCTTCAGGCACCACTGTCTACCTGCCTCACATGGCAATCAGCGACAACCCACTTCAGGGTACCTCAATGCAAGACCACCTAGGGCCAAAGAACTTTTCAATATCTGGCCCCACACTTGCTCAGCTCACTCTCAAACTCCCTCCTCACTGAACCCAAACTTGGGCGGTTCAAGTCCCAACTAAGAGACCTAATCACCCAGGGATCAGTATGTGACTGCCCCTAAACCTGACCGCCCATTCTCCCACCCCACCCTCCACAACTGAACCCAACACTGGTCCAGCCACCCCTGGGCGTGCCTATACCATGACAATGGACTTCTCTGTCCAGCCGTGGCCAACAATTAACCACCTGGGCATGTCTACTGCCATTGCCCTGAAGTGTATGCTTGTACCTGCAACCTTTTGCACTTTGTACCTTTGTTTAGCAGCACTCTGTTACTCTGTATTCTCAGCTGCTATATTGTATTACTCTGTAAACATTTTGTAACCATTCTGCAACCATTGTCTGTAATTATTATGTTAGTTGTTACTTTGGTCACTGTTGTCTCTGTGTTATGTAATGACGTGGAACCTTTGTAAAGGAGATTTTGACTCAAAGGTTTTATCCGATATTTATCAAACAATAAGCAATACTCTCTTGGGAAATGGAAATGTTTCAGTGTGGTTCAATCCACAAACATTCACCATGAGGAAGAGAAATTACATGTTTTTGTGAAGAACTGTACTGCCTAGCAAAGAGTGTCTGGAAAAGGAATGTACTTGTTTGCCATGACCAACCATCGGAGGTCCACTTGTGCTTTAGTAACACCTGTGAATAAAGCCATGCTGCACAATCCCAGCTGCTGCATTGGACAATATGATCATTGCTTTCTGTGTGGAATTAATGGGGCCCCCTCAGCAGTTAGATCTAGCATATGCCTAGCATCCTCTCCCCTGGTCCTGGTTGTATTTACAAAGGTCCATTTTGGTAATTGTACCCTCACCCCTTTTCCTTTAGACTATAAGCTGGGTATACACTCTAATGCTAGGGGTGGTACCAATCTGAGTATTTCTGCCAAAAGTAAATGGTATGCCTTATGTGGGTACTAGTTCAGTTTATGAGGAGTGCCAACTTGCCAAAAGTGGCATGGGGGTTGCACATGCAGGCATTATGGTCATCAGTGGTGGATGTGGTGAACCTGCACACCATGCGTCTCTTAAACCTGACTTTCTCCTCAATTCCATGATGAACTGCAAAGAAGTGAGCTGGACACAGGGTAGAGACAAGTCTATTAGAAAAGCGTAACTTTGAAAATGTTCTCAAAGTAGGTAAAAATGAAGGAGAAGCCTAATTCACTAGCAGGAGCTACAGTATGAAGAAGAAGGCTAGAAGTCACAAGCAAGAGCTGTGAATAAGGACATTAGTTTCTGCTGGTGGAAGAAAAGATCTGAATACGGGGGCGGTGGAGCTGGAAGATCATATGTCTGCATAGTAGACAGAGTCAAGCTTGAAAACTATTCTGGTCACTGAGCATGTTCAGTGGAAGACTACCCAAGTGTTGATACTGAACTGAATCTGCATAGTCAGATCAAGAGTTACAGGTAAATAATTTTCCTACCTTCTTCTATCTTCTAAGGGTCAGTCTTATTCACTGAACCATACTGTTTGATCAAGCAACAAGCAATTTATAAAGAGAAGCTGGAAGCAATATTTGATACAGCGACAATGTTCCCAGATCAGACACTGACAAGAAGTCTTGTAATGTGGATAGACTGTTGCACAGTCCAAAAAAATCAGCCCTTACTAAAATATAAAGAATAACTAAAGGATAAGCTTGTCCGAAGTACTAGATATGATGTGAGATACCAACACCAAAGTACCAGCATCAGCTCACATAGCAAAAATTGGAACTACATCAAATAGCAAGATATGGGTAGTTTATTAAGTACAAAAAAAGATTAAAACTTACATTACCATCTGGATGAAGTCAGGGTTATGGGGTGTTTTATATATTTATTGGTGTATCAAATACTTTATTTTCATTATAGGGCTTTTAACTGTTTTACAGTGCTTAGTTTATAACATTTTGTATATATGAATTCATTATTATGCTATATATAATTTTTGACTTTTTTCACCCTCTTATTAAGATCTTTTGCAGCCATAACAATAAAGAAGTGTCTCTCTAAGAGACTGATATTAAAGGCTTCCACAAGAGGGTGTTAGTACCTTTTGAAAAAGCACTTTCCCAAAACTAGTTAAAGTGCATGGTCCTTACCTGGTGGGCTCCTGTTCATCCAGATGGTGCTGTATGTATTTACATTTTTTGTACTTAATATATTACACCAATGTCTTGCCATCTGAAAGTAGTTTAACTTTTTGCTGTATGAGCTGATGTAGGTATTTCGGTGCTGTTGGCTTTTGCTTTGTTACCTGGCACATCTTATTTCAGGAGTGACCTTTTTGCCGTTTTACTCATGCAGTGAGACACACCTTCAGAAATGAGTCAGAAAGAACCTAAAGCAAAAGACTGTCTACTTAAAGTGGACATCTGCAGAAGGTCAGAGAAAAGGACCACTCATAGTGCGCAGACCATACTTTGCCTTAGTGTTCTGGACCACAGGAAAGTCTCCCAAGTTGTTGAGGAGCGTGGATGTCTTTTACTAAATTGGATACAACCATCGATGGCAGAGTTCATGACTTTAAAATGTGACCTTGCATTAAGCTTGTTTGAAGTGTCAGTGGCTCAGTAGGTAGCATGCTCACCTCTGGGGCCAGATGATCGGAAGGCTGTGGGTTCTAGCCCCACACCTGGTACGTGGGGCAATACCCATAACTGACACTGTAGTGTAGTTGTACAAGTGGGATACTACACTGCTGAGGTGCTGTCCTCTTCGGATAAGATGTTAAACGGAGGCCCCTTTTGCCCACCTCTGGTTACTGTCCAGGAAGAACTAAAAGAAACCAAAGGCACATATTGAAGAAGAGCAGGGGAGTCTTCCTGGTGTCATGGTCAACATTCCCCTGACAATAAAACAGGTCCATGTACACACACACACACAGGATGCACCTAGAAACAAGCTATAATATCTTAGTGTGCCTTTCCTGGACAAAAAATTACAAATACATAAACAAATAATTGCATGACACCCAATACAGATGGGGATGCCAGCTAACAGGTTGCAGCATCCCACATCCTAGAACATTCAAAGTTGATGCTGATGGCTAAAAATCTCTGACACTAAGGACAACAGGGGGTGCTTGAAGAGACCTTCTGCTGAAGTGAGGGAATGAAGGTCAGTCCAGAAAAGCTGTTGATATCTGGACATATAAGCCTGATAACTGGAGATTCTCAGGCTTAATGAACCTGATGAAAGACTTCTACCCCAAGAATCAAGCTGCTTGGACTCCATGGTGCCGGGTGGAGGGGAAACAGGAAGCAAATGAGACATGGTACAGATGGAAATGGGTTAATTTCTACTCTGTGGTCCATGCTCAGAACAGCAACTGGAAAACCATAAGGGCAATGCCATACTGCCAAAGTGGTCAATTCAAG
The DNA here is from genome assembly GCA_016271365.2 of Neoceratodus forsteri. NCBI lineage: Eukaryota > Metazoa > Chordata > Ceratodontiformes > Ceratodontidae > Neoceratodus > Neoceratodus forsteri. The sequence goes on from CM057455.1 coordinate 725,259,435, forward strand.
CACCAGCTATATAACTGGTACTACTAGTTGCTCACAAGTAGGCATGTTCAAGTATACCAGGAAAGAACTTCTTGGATTCTCTCTCACCCCCCCCTCCCCATATGAGCTTTTTCTCCCAGCCAAGCTCATCTCTCAGGAATACAGCTTGGTCCTAAGGATATGCCTGGTTCTTGCCTGTTGATTCCTGCAGCCCCCTCTCCCCCAGTCCAGTGCCTCCCTGACATCCCACACAACTTCCCTTCTGTGGTAGAGGCTCTAGAGGGAGGGCAGCCCCACCCACCCCCAGCAATCCACGATGTGGACTAGTTTCCCATGTCCCCAGGCACTAGGACCCTAGGGAGTTCAGGAAACTAGACTGTCATGTATTGGTGCATGAGTTGTTCCCCTTCCTCTCATCTCCCCTTGGCATTGGCGACACTCCGCAGTGCTTCTATGGCATACAGCAACATCCTGGAGAGAGAGAGATAGAAAGAGAAAGCTCCCTTGGCCCACAGCAGAGGTCACTGTGGCATTCGTTGCTAGGGCTCAAAATACAGCCATTCTGTATTCCCAAGGGAAAACAGTTTCTTTGCTGGAATTGCAATTTTAAGCCCAGTATTTCCGTCTTGAAATTCAGTTCTGTGCTTGGCCAGAGGGACAGTACTGAGTGGCAGGCTCTGGGCATGTGCATTGTGCACTGAAGTGGGGGCCGGAGGGCAGTGAATCTGGTCATGCACATCACACCCTATAGTGGGGTGGGGACAAATCAGCTCTGAAGCAGGGGAGGGTGGAGAAAAAATATTTTTCTCAGGTGTCTGGGGCATTCATGATCAGGACCTGGATATGTCTCTTTTGATAGGCAGAATGAAGGCACAGAAGTGGGGGTAGGTGCAGTATTGGGTGCAAAAAGAAATTCACATTGAGCTGGTGGAAGAACCCATGCACTGATAGCAGCAGTCACCGAATGGAAGGTAACCTGCAGAAATGACTGCAGTGTGCGTGACAACGTTTTGCAGTTGAGTTAGCTGAAGAAGAGGCTCACCTGTGGGCAATTTTATTATTTGAAAACATTGATTTTTCTTATTGCTTCTTGGAAAAAAAAACAGCTGCATCTAAAAAAAAGGTGTGTGTTTAAAAAAAATACAGATCTCCTTTGATTGCCTTTTTTAACACACAAACCAGATTTATAAGACAGTGAATAAAATAACGTTAAGTCCCCACTCTGTTCTGCAAACAACACTATTTAGTGGCATTGCCAATCTCTTACTGAGAATTAAATATACAGAATTTGTTTGCTGCTGTGTTGGTCCTTGTACAAAAAAATAAACAAAGAAGGTGATTTGATTTCTTTTACTGGACCAACAAGACATTTATTGATTTTTAACCTTTTGAGCTACACAGAGCTTTTCATCAGAAGAATGACAGACTATACAAAGAAACACTATAAGTACACAGGGTAAAAAAAAAACACTTTTACACATGGATGTGACAATTCTATTGCTAAAGAAGGGGGATAACTGGATATATGCAGAGACAAAAAAAAAAACCGGTCTGAAATCCTAGTTGGGTATAAATCAGATATATGGATGCTGTGTGACAGCAGGATGCTTATAAATTGTCAACTGCTTAACTGCCTCACGGAAAACAGACAGCAAAATATATGCCTGTGTGTGTGAGCTCAGAAGCACTTATATGTTTATAACTCCAATATGTATAAAACCAGCAGACACAAAGTATGATCCAACCTACAAATAGAACCATGTAAATGTACAAAACACACTAAACTTCCGGTTGCATCATCAGCCTACATGGTAGCTTGAAACTAAGCTCCGTGCCCACGACGACTAAAATCCCCTAATCAGTGCCTATAACCTTGAAAATACCAGCAGAAAAGTCAATGCCGAAGGGGAACAGGTATAAAGGGTGCTCACTAACTGAAAAAATTACAGAGATGGGGCCGGAGGGATGAGGATTGCGTTCAGAGGCCTCAGATTCTGAACTTTCCCAGGCCTCAGCTGAAGTGATCCAGCTTGACTTAGCCTCCAGACTGAAAAATTCAATGCACACTCCCAGGAAGCGGGTCAAATAAGATACGATTTATACTGAGCTACTGAGTTTTTATGCTAAAATGAAACAACTGTATGGGGAACTTAAAAAAGATGTCGAGCTGCTAGAACAGAGAGTGGATGATTCAGAATGCCAAATTACCTTGGTGGAGAACAGAACTGACAATATAGAACTGGCAATACAGGACACTCAATTGCAAATCCAGTGGAGACAAGAAGATGCAGAGAACCGCGCACACAGAAAGAATATAAGGATTTATGGTATCCAGGAAGGTGCGGAGGGCCAGGACATTACTGAATTCTTGACTGCTGTACTTAAAACGGACCTTGAATTGCCTGATGACCTGGAGCTAGAGTTCGAGAGAGTTCACAGGGCCTTAGGCCAAAAGCCGAACAAGCCTGACGCCAACCCACGCTCAATTATAGCACGCTTCCTTAAGTTCACCACAAAGGAGCATGTCCTTACAACAGCATGGAGGAGACAAAAGATATTTTATGGACAAGATAGAATGTACATAGACAACAATTATGCCCCAGGTATGCTTAAGGCCCACAGAGAGTACCAGCTCCTGTTCACCCCTCTGAAAAAGCAAAAGATTAAATTTTCAACTCCATACCCAGCACGTAAGATCATTCAATTTTCTGATGGCAGAAGGGAGTTCGAGACGGCAGAGGAGGCTAAGGCCAAAGTGTTGTGGTATGGAATACAAGTCCAAGAGAGGCTAACTGAACAAGGTAATTAGCAGATAGCAAAGTGTTGGTGAGATGTGACGCGGTCCAGAACTAAAAGAACAGATGTAAAGAACCTTCCCAACGAACTGGTCATGATCCTGGCCTCTGTCAGACGCACTGTGGCGAATACCTGAATCTCTCTCTGCTCCGATGCTGTAAATATGGTGAGCTAGTGTATTTACAATGATTTTGGCTGCTCTCCTCTGGGGCGGATGGGTCCTGCATAAGACTGTTACAGGGTATGGTTGTCTTGGATTAGGCCCGGAGAAGTGGAGGTGGCTGAGGGTCCTCGGGACTTTTGTGGGGTCTGCAGCGCTATATGGAGTGACCTGCTTTAAGAACATTTCCATTTGTCATGCATGGGCCTCCCCCCAGATTTCATATGGTTATCGGAGACCGCTTTGACTTCTCTAATGGGAGTACTTTCACCCTCCCTTTCTATATGGCTTAGATCTAAAGGGGTCATACAGATATTAATCAGTGTATCTAGAACTTATGGGAGCTTTCTTAGAGGGGCTGGTCTGTATTTAAAACTGGGGGGTGATCTATGCTGAGAATGTTTTGCTCCCTGCTCTTTTCCTTTGGTGCTCACCTCAGAAGGTGGGGCAGCCTGAATGCATAATGCTTCATGGAGATACCTGTTATTGTTTGCTCCCCTTCCCCATGCACCAGATGGTGTTTTTGATTATAACTTTGTAATCACAGAGTTGGAGGCCTCATGGTAATGTGAGTCGTTGCATGCTCTCCTCTCCTCTCCTTCCTGGCACTTAGCCTTTAATGAGGGCCCCTGGGGTTTCTCTTGGGAGATCCTCTAAGAATATGGGTTACCCTAACTTTAGAAGCTATACAGACTATCTGTCGTCTCTGGACACCACAGCTACAGGGACAAGCTGACGCATTTTCATACCCTATTGTTTTTATTTCCCTTTGTTTTTTTATTTTGGTCCCATAAAATCTGAACCAAACGTTGGGGGTTTTTCTCCATATGTTATTACCCTTGGTTACCCAAAATTTGGTGGCGAAAGTAGCCCCTGGGAGGCCCGACTTGTTAACCAAGCCAGATCACCCCCCAGTAGTCGGAAGTTCTTACCGCAAATGGAGGAGGAAGAGATTTAATTCTCCTCCTGACCTTGGAAGTCAGGAGGTATTTAATCTCCAGTGCATACATTGTTACACAATTAGCTACCTGGGCAGCCCAGTCGGTAGTCCAGTATGTGTTTTCCCCTAGTATTGGGGCAGAGTACACAGTTGCATCTCTAGTTGGTATATTTGTTTTGTTTACTGTGATGTTTTGGACAATTTGTTTAAAATCTTTCAAAAACTTCTTGGACACGACATGACATATAGCAGCTGGTTGAATGACATGTGGGGTTGCTGGTTCGAGGAGATTTGGGTGAGATGGATATGGAAAGTGGGAATAATGATTACCACTGAGATAATTATACTGGGAGTTGGGGCGGGTAATGGATGGGAACATTGGGCTATTGTAAGGAAACAGCAGGACCAATTTCAGCGGCATATTTCTTATGGTATTTATAAGAATGGAGAAGTCCTCTTTGATAATATCACTAAATATTAACGGGATCCACTCCCCAGTCAAAAGGTCTAGACTCCATCACTTCTTGGGAAGGGGAATGACCGAAATTAGTGGCCCTCAAGGAGACACATTTGTCTCAAAATGAGCATAAAAAAACTACAAAATAAGGGCTATGTACTTCTGGCATCTGCATCCCATAGGTAGGGGAGGAGAAGGGGTGTGGCATTGTAATTAGCTAGGATAGCGGCATGGGTAGAGATGGGAGGACTCCGAGCGGTGATATGTTATAATATCTGGCCTCCTCTGTAACAGAGAGGCCACTCTCTCCTTTGTATATTTCCCACCCGGTTCCCCAAAATCAGTTGCTCAAAAGTTTATGGCGGACCTTCTCTCTCTTTACAGGGGCCAATTAGTACTAGGAGGGGATCTAAACATTTTTTTAGACCCTGTGCTAGATGTCTCTGGGAACCTACCACATAGGGTTAATCTGCTACAAAAGTATATAAAGACTAACATGGCCAGCTTGGGATTCATTGTCTGGCAGCATACCTTCCCTACATCAAAAAGTGTCACCCATGTATCTGCCGGCATGGGAGTTGTGGCCAGACTGGACTATTTATATACCACCGTAGAACACAATGATTCGGTAGCTGATGTTTGGCATGGGGCTCCTCTGCTGTCAGATCACTCCCCCGGTATGCATGAAGGTCTGTCTAGGAGATGTTTATAAACCTTCCCATTGGAGGTTAAATGTAGCACATCTCCGGGACCCTGAATTTAGGCAAGGGATACTGGATCTGATCCCAGATATATTAGGGGATAATAGAGGACCTAAGACATCTCTGGGGATCCTCTGGGACACCCTGAAGACGGTCCTGCGTGGATTGATTATTAAGGCCTCCACGAGAAGGAAAAGAGATAGGGATAAGAAATACAGTGATCTTAAAGATGACCTACATACCCTCCAGATGATGTGGGATCAGGGAGACCACACTGTCAAGCCAAGTATTCTCCAGGTTAAACAGCAACTCCAGAAGTGCTTGAACCAACCGGTTAAACAGCAGCTATTTTACCTTAAATACTATCACTATGAGGGTGGGCCTAGAGGGGCCAGAAAGTTAGCCAGAAAATTATGGGAACAAAAGGCCCGGGCAGCAGTCTACTTGCTGTACGATCCAGAAACCAGGGTTTTACATACCCAACCTCAAAAGATTAGACAAATGTTTGCCAAATATTACCAGACCTTATATACCCAAGACCACACCCCTTCACCTACTGAAATTTTGGAATACCTCGGCTCCCTATCCCTTCCTAAGCTAATTGAGAAGCAGGCACACGCTTTGAATAGCCCTATTCGTAGGCAACTGGTCGACTGGGTTATTTCTGGGGCAAAAACCTTAAAGGCTCTGGGGCCTGCTGGCTACATGGCCGAATTTTATAAAGTTTATAAAGGCTCCCTGGTCCCCATCCTTTGGCCGGCTCTACAGGCCCTCCAGCAGAGGGGGAAGATCCCCCCCTTGGCAATATGCCATGATTGCAGTGGTACCAAAACCTTTTAAAGATTTAAAACATGCAGCATCCTACAGACCCATCTCCATGTTGAATTTTGATTATAAAATTTACATGTCCATTATAGCCCACAGAATAGAGGACCTAGTACCCAGTTTGATAGACCCTGATCAGGTTGGTTTTGTTAAGGGTCGACAGGCACATGATGCCATACGACAGACTTTTCTATTGATTGATTATGCTAAGACCCAGGGGATCCCTCTGGTCACACAGATTAGATGCTGAAAAAGTGTTCGACAGGGTCGCCTGGTCTTTTCTCTGGGTGACCCTGTCTGAATTTGGTTTCCCTGGGGAATTATTCGACAGCTACAAAAAAATCTACCAATCCCCCAGTGCCTATGTTAAGTTGGATGGTGCACTCTCAGAGCCTATTAAACTCTCTCGGGGCACTCGTCAGGGCTGTCCCCTCTCCCCCTTATTTGTCCTTTATCTGGAACACCTCGCTGTGGCAATCAGGAAACACTGACTACTGAGGGACTACTGTACCCATGGGGGGTAGAGCATTCAAACTCTCCCTATTTGTGGATGACATACTACTCACCCTAACAAACCAGAAACGTCAATCCCAGCGGTTTGGCTGCAGCTCGAAAGATTTGCAGCCCTGGCTGGTTACAAGATAAATGAACCAAAAAACTGAGGCTCTACTATTTAATTTCAGGCCAATGACACAACTAAAATTGTCCTATTCCTTCAGATGGAATAAGGTTACGATGAGGTACCTTGGGGTGAAATTAGCCACCAGCCTGGAGGTCATAGATACACTGAATTATGAGCCACCAACGACGTAGCTTACTATTGATATGACCAGGTGGTCTCCGGCTCATCTGAGTTTTTTTTCATAGAATAGAGGCCATAAAACAGAATGTATTGCCCCATATATTATTCTTCTTACAGAACCTACCCCAGCCACCAACCAATACTTACTTCAGGGAGTGGGGTAGATTAATATCTAGATTTGTACGGGTTGGAAGGCCTCCTTGAATCAGATGCACTGTTCTACAGCTCCCATGGGACAGAAGGGGCTGTAACCTCCCCAGTTTTAGGAATTATTTTAGGGCTACCCAACTTTGTATATTGATTGGTTGGCTTAACCCACAATACACCGCCTACTGGAAACAAATAGAAACAGTATTTAATGGCTTGGAGGACATACCAGGCTGTATTTTTCCTAATCCTCTTGTTTGTACCCCTTTAAGTAAATATTCTACTTATGCAAGGGAGCCCTTTAAAGTCTGGCATGGATGGTGGAACACTATATCACTCAGCATGAATTACTTTATATGAGGGCAATATCAGGGGATAACTCGTTTCCCCCTAACAAGTTAGGTGGCAAAGCACATGTCTGGTGGGCCAGAGGGTTAAGGTATATACACCAGGTAGTGAGACCCACTGGTATCCTGCCTTTTGTAACACTCCAGGCATCATATGCCCTCCTTAACAAGCAGTTCCACGGGTATACGCAGTTGAGATCTTATCTGGCAAAATATGATAATTACCTAGCAGATCTAGCTGAAAAGACCCCAACCATGGTTCAACTAATGGTACTTTATACTGGGATGAGGGCACATGATGTTAGTATATTATATAAAGCTCTTAGGGAGCGACCTGGAGACTCCACAGAGACTCTAAGACTGACTTGGGCCAGGGAGTTGCAAACAGATATACCTTGCCCGGCCTGGGATAGATTTGCGGGGCCAGCCACGGGGGTAGTCCAGTCCCCATATTGGAGGGAATATATCTGAAAGCTTACATCCCGCTATTTCAGATCCCTTGTGGTAACCTCCAAATATGTTAGGGATCCTAGGGGGACTGTTGGAGAGGCTGTGGGACCCACCAGGGGAGGGACAGTCCCATGTCCTGTGGTCATGCCCTCTTTTGAAGGGTTTTTGGCTGGAGGTCATGGGAGAACTTAGGGAGATTTATGAGATACAGGATTTCGATAACCCGGTATTCCTTCCGACTTTCACTCTGCCAGTAGGGGTGAAAATAGATCCCACGGCCCATAAGCAAATAACCCTCCTGGTTGCGGCTGCACATAAGACTATTACCCGGATGTGGTTGACTCCAGATATCCCTTCCAAACTGGCCTGGGTGAAAATAGTGTGGGAAACCTACCTTCTGGAGCGACTTGCAGCTAGTCTGCTGGATAAAAAAAGAAGCTTTCGAACTCAGGTGGAGAAAGTGGGTTATACATCAGCTAGATAGGTATCCTGAGTTTGTCCCCTAATGGGAAGTCTTGATATTTCTGAGCATTTTATACAATTACACTGACTCATCATTGGGGATGGGACTGATGGTGGATGGAGGGAGTGGTCTGGGGAGGTTGTGGAGATATGCAGCCTCCTGGGCGATAGGCTCGATACATACTCATCTTTCTGTGGGTAGAGGTTTGCATCTGCAAGTGGCCCAGTATGAATTTCCTTTTAGATACAATTGAAATACATGGGGAATACACAATACATTGCAACTGTCTGAATGTTTATATGAACCAATTGAGTTATATGTTATGTAATCATATTCTCTGATAATGTGTATGTTGCCGTGTCTAAATAAAAATACATTTTAAAAAATAAACAAAAGCACACAAAAAATATATATAAAAAATATAAAACATAATATATATAGCAATAGTGCCCCTGTAGTTAGAGTTGTAACGGCACGTCTATGTTAAATTTGAAATTTTGTACCTTAATAACTTTGGCATTTTTTGACGAAATAGCCCAACATTTGGCACATGCAGTCATTTTGCCTATGTCTCAAGCTGTGGAAAGTTTTTTTATGGCATCTTGCATGGTTTTTGAGATATGAAGTGGTAAAAACCAAAAGAAAAAAACACTTTTCCCCCATTGATTAACATAGGATGTTTTGCCCTCATCTACAGCCCAGATAGAATGAAACTTTTTCTTGACATTTTCAGGGATGATGGGATCTGTACCAAGGGTGTGTCTTTAGATAGTGTGGAGATAAGATATCGCACCATTTTTTTAATTATAATGATGTTTGTGATAGCCACTAGACAGGCAGGTAAATGAAAACCGTTCGAACTGTAAATAGTTAAGGATTTGCTGTTGGCTGTCAGAGAAATACTGTGCGTGATGTCAGCCATCTTGTTTTCTTTTTCTGTTTAAAAAAATTGGTTTCTGAAGAAATATTACTTGGCATGGAAATGAACAGGATGTGTATTTAGGTATTAATCACACAATTAAATCAATATTTTTACTTTAAAATTTGAAATGTACAGGGCGAATGTGTGTTTTTGTGTCGATAATCATTTCAGCTGTCACTCACTAATGCAAGGACAGTTCAATCTGAAAATAACCATTTGCAGCCTTTTACAGTAGAACTTTACTTGTTCGATTGGAAGACTGCGAACAGTAAAGGTCATAACAGATCTAACTGTAATAGCTTCCTGGTGTCTAGTAGCACCCCCCACCCTCTTCTCCTGTCCATTGATTGCTACACTGCTGCTGTGGAAAGGATATTGGAACGCCTTTTAAAACCAAGCCTGCATTAGTTGGCAGTATGGCACAAGAGGTTAAGACTCTGAGCTGCAGATCTGGAGATGTGCGTTTGAATCCCACAGCTGCCTAGGTGCATACTGTGTGATCCTGAGCAAGTCACTTAACTTTCTAGTGCTCCCAGGTCACGTCTGGAAACAAGCTTCGGCTTAGTGTGCTACTCCTGGTTAAACAACGTTCCCTTCCCTTTTGTCCTGGCTGTCAGTTGGAGGAACTGAGAGCTGAGATAGTTTTGTTTGATCGCTGGGGTGTGTAGTACTGCCACAACTCTTGAGGGTGTGTTTTATTTCTTTTGTCACATTACCGTATTCCCCAATGAATGGTTATCTGCTTTGGCAGTAGTAAAAAACATTTTTGCTGGTTCATCAAGTGACAGAAAAGCAAAGGTCTGTAGTAGCCTGCTAGAAGTCGCATTTTTTCTCAAGACAGTGGCTCTAAGCTTTATCATAGGTGTACACAGGGAGGAGACCAGGGTCCCCCAAAGCTTGGAACCTTTACAGATGTACTGGGGTGGCTGGGGGGGGGAGTCAATCGAATGGGGGCTGTCCAGATAGCGTAGAAAATGTTGAATGATAAAAAAAACAAAAAACTGATGTACTGGGGAAATGAAATGGACAGATAATTTTCCCTAGTATCTAGTGGCATCCCCCACCAGCAGACTGCCATCCAGTAATAAGTTAATATGTCCCTGGTGTCTAGTGGCACCCCCTCGGTCGCCATCCCCATAATAAAATATTTTCCCCTGGTATCTACTGGCACCCCTACCCCCCTGATCTCCATCCCCGTAATAAAGTACAATTACGTAAGAACTTACTGTAACAGTAGATCTTTGAGAGAGGCTCTTGCAGTAGGTATTCACAGATAGGACTAAGCCGCCAGGCGTCAGAACCCCATGGAAAAACTTCTAGCTAGCAGTCTCTGGCGGGGGACAGCCCCCACGTCAAGTGACTAGTGTCAGACGACGTCCGTATAAAGGGGCAGTCCCCCACCCCCGCCTTCCAGTTATTTCCCATTGTCAGCTTGTGAAAGTTCCTCATGGTAGAACAGCGCTTGTCAGCACTCTTCGTTGGCCTAAAGTTTCAACTTTTCGCTAATTATTTTGATTTTATAGATTTGTTTCAAAACCATCTGCTGTATGTCCCCCAGCGCCTTCGAATCGCATAAAACAAGTGCGACTCATGTGGATCACAGCTTCCACACAAGGACGGGCACTCCTTGTGTCTTTTGTGCCTAGGCCAGGACCACCATGTGGAGGACTGTCAGCACTGCCAAAAGTTCAACCCAGCTACCCGCAAATGAAGACAGGAGTCCCTGGAAGCCCATCTCCTGAAAAAGAAAATGGCATACATGGAGAAAGAGCTGAAAAAACTTTGGCAGGCGTCAACCTCCCCAGAAGGCCATAAAAAAAAAAAAGAAACATGAGAAGGAGAAGCACCGGGACCAAGATTCTTCATCCACAGCACAGTATGGAGGCACGCATTAGTCCCACAGCCCCGGTAATGGCCCCTTTCATCCTACCCCAGGCCTGATGCCTGGCTCCTCCTGGCCCGTGCTGTCCCCAGCTTCCACCAGGTGGCAGCCATCGGCCAGAGGAAGCCGTAACCCCACCCTGGAGAGGACAGCTTGCCTGTTGGCAGCTCCATCCAGCTCCGCCCTCCTCCTCCACTGCCGACTTCCAACAGCCCAGGTTCGTTCCCGAACCTCGGTCGCTAGCGTGCCACGAGGTAGGGCGTCCAGCGCCTCAGTGCCACTGGACTGGCTGGTGCTGGGCACATTTTCATTAGCCATTGGTTGGGTACCATTAGGATGAGACAGCAGCATTGGAGAGGGGGTCTGACAGCTGAGCACGTCACAAGATCTTCAGCCGCTGTCTGTGATGTCCCTTCTTCTGCTCGAACTACTCCCTTCATTAAAGGACTGTCCCAGATTCCACGCTCCATCAGCAACCACCGGGACAAAAAGAACTTGTTGTTTCAGAAGTTCTGGACTGTCTGCGCAGTTCACCGCCCGCAACTTCTTCTCCAGGCAAGTTAACTTTATTGGGTATTGGGGGCTTTGCAACTCGGCACAGGTGGGGGCTTTTACTCTTCTGACCATGCCACAGGATGGCTTCTCTCTCAGGAAACTTCTCCATTAGCCACTCATCAACACTGCTAGTACCAACTATGGAGAAATTAGTTTCCATTTCCTTTCACAAAGCACACACTGGTATGCTCGCTAAAGGAAAACAAAATGGCTGACTTGCAGAATGAAAGCAGCAGTCTGAGTAAATTCCTCCACAGTGTAAAAAGGTTTTCCAGACACACTGTGTAAGAGGCTCTGGCAACACAGCCATGGATTAATTAGTGAATATAATCCATGGCCACCTGACTGCTCTTTCTCCAATCACTGATCTCTCGTAAGGAAACCCATTTTATAATTGCTGAATAATCTGCCTATTAACCATGATCCATTCCTGCAAGGAGTTGGCGCCAAGGCTACATTACATTTCGGTACTATGTTCCTCAGATATGCCACTTGTAATGAAATGCACATTCCACAGGTATGATATATTTAATTGCATGTTATGTCACAAATGCGACTGTATAATTATTTATTATATTTTTAACTGTATGTCTTGTTACAAATGTAATTGAATGTTTAATTTCTTGGATATGTTAAAATGTATGTAATTCTTCATCCAATTGTACCCCCCCCCCAAAGTCGTACTGAGAGACAAGCAAATTATTGTTCAGTCTGCCTTCCTCGTGAAACATTTCAATAAATAAATAAATAAAAACAATGGTCACTGCGACAAGTCCTGTCTGAGAAGACCTCAATTTCCAGGCTGATATCCTGATTACCTGCATTAGGTATTGTTTTCTTGGTAATTATTTTTATTTAAAACTGAGAGACCAGGATAGGCATACTGAAACTAATTTCTAGGTTCGGGGGTGGGGACCAGCAGAAATACTAGAACAAAGACACAGAATATGCTAAATATTTAACGTAAAATGTACAGAAAAAGGAGACTGCAAAAATACACAGGGAATCCCAAAATGTAAGACAGAAAATCTAAGAATACACCAAAAGCAGACTATGGAGGTCATTACTTGTAGCCTTAGTTCTACTTCTGATATTCAGTTCACATCCACACACAAGTCTTCCACTGAGCATGCTCAGTCACTTCAACAGTCTTCAAGCACGACTCTTCCCATCACCCAACTATGTAATCCTCTTGCTCTGCCCCCTCTGCACTCAGATTTGAATGCTGGAACAAGAATGGCTAGAGATTTGTTTAACTTGTTATTAAGGAGGATGAGAGTAGGCATGAAGAACTGCTACCAGAGATACAGGAAGCAGTACTGAACTACTGAACATAGGTGCCGGAACCAGTGGGCATGGGGCAGTAGCCCCACCACACACACACACACACACACACACTTTTGCCCCTCAGTCTTCAAGGTGCCCCTTTAGTACATGAAAGGTAAAGGCAAAGCAATCATGGCCCACTTTGCAACTGAAACGGGAGCTCCCAGTAGGCTCGCAGCTGGGCCCCAGTTAAAGCTCACTGATATGTTTAGGCAGTTACTGGAGCTGCCTTGATGCAATGCAAAGCTTGCCCATTTACTTTCATTTGTATTTATATAACCAAAAATTCCTGAAATTATTGTAAGATTTGCTTCTATAGGTATGTTTGGTACATCATTTTTTTTCTGTTTAGTATTACAAAATGTATTAATTTCTGTATATAAAACCAGTGGTTTGCACAAATTGCCTTTTCTACCTGTGCCTTTTGAACTTCAGCTCTCCCACTTTGTCCCATGTTCCAGCACACAAGGTACTGAAATTTAAAAATAATAAAGCGTTTGAGGCTCTATAGGCCTCATTACAGAAAACACTAGCTAAATACCAAAGAGAAATAATATAAAGGAAGTGAAATAAGCTCAAGAGAGATCAAGAAGATTATGACAAGAGGCAACTACTCAGCTGGGGAAAGAAAAGGTAAAAAAGCACTGGAAGTATGGTTTTATAAAAGAAGCAGGGATAAAATTAAACAGACATCATAACACTGAGAATGAAGAGAACAGCCAGTGCCCCTCACTGGCTGAAAAATCAGTTTTAAATCACAAAGGTGTGGTGTGCATATTTACAGAACTCGTACAAAACAGAAGAGAGACACAAGTGCCTTAGCTGGGAATTGAACTCAGGCCAGATGGAATACTGCTCCAATTGCGCTACCAGCTGTGCCACCAAGGCAACTGGAAACTAGGATGTCCCGAGGCACCCGTCTCTTTCTGTAACGCACAACAAGCTGCACCATCTGTGCAACACCAGATTGTGCATTAGAGAAAGGGTAAGGTGCCCTGGGATGTCCCAGTTTCCATTTGCCTTGGTGGCGCAGCTGGTAGTGCAACTGAAAAAGTATTCCGGGCACCTTGGGTTCAAGTCCCAGCTAAGGCACATATTTCTTTCCCTCTTCTGTTTGTATGAGTTCCATAAATATGCACACTGCACTCTTGTGATTGAAAATGTCATTATCTGTGCAGCACCAGGTTGTGCATTAGAAAAAGAGTAAGGTGCTTCGGGATGTCCCAGTTTCCAGTTGCCTTGGTGGTGCAGCTGGTAGCATAAGCGGAACGGTATTCCAGGTGGCCTGGGTTCAAGTCCCAGCTAAGGCACTTATTTCATTCTCTCTTCTGTTTGTATGGGCTGAAAAATTAGACAGTATTATTTTAGACAAAACAAAGTATCCAAAGAATAACACAGGAGGAAAACAAGGAAAAGCAAGAGGTGCGGATCAAAAGGAAACAGAGAATCTAAGAGTGTTACGGAACAAGAAACAGTTAAATTACAAATAATTAATCTATAGAATACCATACCACTCTCACAGTAAACCAATTTACAAAACCAACTTACAGTCCTACAAAAAGGTTCATCATTTTTATCCCCATCCCCAGCCTTAACTAGTTCCAAGTATTTGTGGACTTACAAAATTTCGTCTGCAAAATAAAATTTAAATATTATTTCTGGAATAAAACCGTTGGGGAAATGCCATACAGCTTCAACACGGGGTTGATAGAGGAACCACTGAATGTGGAAATGGAAGACATGGATATTCTACTGAGATCTCTGCAACAACAAACGAAGAACAAAGAACCGCAATCACCAGGTAGGACTCAAATATATTGTCTATCATGGACAATGGGACCAGTACCCAACAGGAGGATTTAACATCTGAAGTAACTACGGAACTAGATGAACTGAACCGCAGAAATTTTGCTGATTTAAATGCACTACTTGAACAGAATAGTTACATACAGGAAGATGTGCAATATGGCATAAATGACGTTAGTAATATGTTACAAAATAATGTTGACGGTGTCTAATTTACTTACAGCAGTCAATTATCTAAAAAAACCAGAGAAAATTTGATTTAAGGGTAAACCTATATTTTGTCCAAGTTCATTCAATCAGCAGGCTATTAATGCTTTTGAAAAGACAGTCATACACCAGGTACAGGACTTGTTGAACAATGCAGAACCCCACAAAAGATGTAACCTTTCTAAGGAAGAAGAAACTGCCATCCAAGAACTAACTTCTCACAATAAGGACCTGGTTATAAAACCATCTGACAAGAGGGGTAATGTTATTGTACTCAACAAGGAGCGCTACAGGGGCATAGTGCTAGCCCTGCTGAATGACACCAGAAAATGTAGAGAACTAAATGGTAATCCTACCGAAACCTTTTTAAAAGTTCTATTATTTCAGATACAGTACTTACACCAGCAGTAAATGATAAACATATCAGTTATGAGGAGTTTAAATACATGTGGCGGGAGAACCCAATAACACCAGGGTTCCGTATACTGCCAAAGGTACATATAAATAGCTCTAGAGCACCTGGCAGGCCGATAGTTTCAGGAACTGGTTCTTTCAGTGAGAATGTGGACAGAGTCACTGACCTTTTCTTACAGGACTGTGTTCACACATCAGACTCACATATTGGGGACACCACAGATCTCTTGCATAATCTCAAAGGCATGCTGTGGAAAGAAAATTACATAGGGCTGGGGACTGACATACAGGCCCTGTATACGTCTGTTAGACATCATCTGGGGTTAAGAGCTTGTAGGTATTTTCTCATCCCAACAGTGCCGACATACCAACTGATTTCATCACTGAAGCACTGGAATACATACACACAATGCCTTCAAATTTAAAGGTAAATTTTACCTTCAGGCATGTGGCACAGCCATGGGGGCAGCCATGTCTCCAAGTTATGCAGACCTTTTCCTGGAACTATGGGAAATAACTCAGATTATGAACCCAGATGTAAATCCATTCTATGGAAATATAAAGCATTGGTACCACTTTATACATGATGTAGCCTGCATCTGGGATGGACAAGTGGCAGACATACCCAAATTTATAGACTGGTACATCAAAATGATCTTAATTTGGGATTTACTCATACAGTGAGCACCAAGAGCTTAGATTTTTGGGATGTTTCGGTCTTTATCAAATCGATGAAAGTCAATCAAAGTGCTTCAGAAAGACCACTGCCACCAGTTCTGTACTGCAAGATGGCAGTGCCCACCCCAACCCAAAGCGGTGAATTTCCTATACAGTAGTCCGTTTCTGAATCTGTGAAAAAACTGCAGCTCAGAAGAGATGTTCCAGATACAGGCCTCAGAACTCAAGAATAGATTTAAACAGATGGGCTATGCTAAAGAATTATTAGTTCAGTCTAAACAGAAAGCAAGATCACTACACAGAGGTAACCTCCTAGGGCATAAAACCAATCATGGGACATCACAAAATGAGTCTGGTCCCATCACGTATATATTTGTTATTTGATGGTATGATAGATATGGCATTTGTCAGTAGCTCTCCGTATGAATTAACTCCGCCATAAGCTCATAAATGCTACCGCTATTCCTTGTCTTTTTAGTTTTTATCTCTTAGCCAGTGATAGAAAACTGTTTCTTAGTTTTCCTATACTATGTGAATTGCATGTACTGCAACTTGTCCTAACAAGGACGTCCTTATAAATTAGCTTTGCTCAATGGAGCTTTCTTGATAAATAAATACAAGTACTTTCATAACAGAATACAATGACTGGGTAGGCAGAATAGCATACAAACATACGAAAATGCCAACAGATACAGGCCATATGGTCTATCGAGTTTGAGTGCACGGCTCCCCAGTCTAAGCTACTGCAGCTTCCACCCACCCCCCTTGCCCATCCATCTGATTTATCACCCTTCTGCCGACCCCCAGCTTCCCCAGTCTTGACCTTACTTTTGACCCAGTCCAACCCCCTCTTAAAACCACCCACAGATTTCAATATCACCTCCTCCTCCGGCAGTGCGCTCCGCTTCACTACCACCTTTTCTGTGAAGTAGTGCCTCCTCATTTCCCTCCTGGATCTTTCACCTCCAGTTTCAGACTGTGTGCACTTGTGTCCCTCCCCCCTTTAATCTAAACATGCTCTCAGTACTAACCCTATTCATGCCCTTTAAGTATTTGAAGGTCTCAGTCATATCCCATCTCTCCCTTCTATCCTCCAGGGAATACATGTTGAGCTCCCCCAGTCTTTCCTCATATGCTTTGTCCCCCAACCCAAGGATCATCTTTGCCGCCCTGCGCTGGACCCCTCCAGTAGTCCGATGTCCTTCTTTAAATAGGGGCACCAGAAATGCACACAGTACTCCAAGTGAGGTCTCACCAGCAACCTGTACAGTGGCAAAATGACTTCCACTCTCCTAAAGGTAATTCCCCTGGTAATGCACCCCAGCATCTTATTAGCCACAGGTGCCACCTTCCTACACTGCGCTGAATGATTCATGTCCCCTGTGACTAGAACCCCCAGATCCTTCTCCTCCAATGAAGTGGATAACTGCACTTCCCCCAGCCAGTAGCAATTCCCAGGGTTCCTGGCTCCCAAGTGCATGACTTTGCACTTCTTAGTGTTGGACCTCAGCTGCCATGTGTCTGACCAGTGCTCAAGTCTTGCCAAATCCTCTTGAAGTCCTGCTCCCCTTCCACATTATCCACCTCCACCCTGATCTTTGTGTCGTCTGCAAAAAGGCTGATCTTAATCCTAATCCCATCCGATATGTCAGCAATGAAGATGTTTAATAGCACCGGTCCTAGTACTGAACCTTGTGAGACCCCACTAGTTACAGCTCTGGGAGTCGAGAGTTCTCCCTCAACAACTACCCTTTGCTGTCTGTCCTGCAGCCAGCTCCTAACCCATCCAACCAGTTTCTCCCCTGCTCCCAGGTTTCTCAGCTTACTAGTCAGCCTTCCATGTGGCACTGAGTCGAAGGCCTTGCTGAAGTTGCTGAAGTCCAGATACAGGAAGCCACCGCATGGCCCCTATCGAGTGCCCTTGTCACCCTGTCAAAAGAGTCAACCAGGTTTGTCTGGCAGGATCTGCCTGAGACAAACCCATGTCATCTATTGTCCTGGAGACCATTCTCCTCCACAAAGATCACCAACCTCTCTTTAAGGATAGTCGCCATTAGCTTCCCCACGATGGAGGTGAGGCTGACTGGTCTGGAGTTACCTGGTTCATCATTGAGCCCACTCTTATGGCGGGGTGCCACATGTGCCATTCTCCAGTCCTGGGGCATGCACCCAGTCCCCAGGGAGGTGTTGAACAAGTCAGCTAGAGGTCCCTCCAGGACCTCCACCAACACCTTCAGGACCCTTGGATGCATGCAATCCAGCCCTGGTGCCTTATCCACCAGCAACGACCTAAGGCCCTCCAACACCCTGCTCACTGGGATCTCCCCATCCGTTACCCCCACTCCCCTGTGCCCACCCTGCCTTTCCCCTGGGACATAGGCCCATCCCTCTCCCTGGTAAACACTGAACAGAAGTACTCATTGAGCGCTTCTGCCTGCTCCGCTCCCTGTTCTGCCCACCCTCCATCTTACTTGATCCCGACAATTTGATATGTACAGCTTCTCTTCTCCCTTATGTACCTGAAGAAATCCTTTTCCTTTTCTCTGATCCCCTATGCCAGCCTTAGCTCCTCTGAAACCTTGGCTACCCAGACTACTCTACTCACCTCTCTGGATTTCTTCACATACTCCTCCCTGTCCTCCTCTCATATGGATCTTTTATAGCTTCTGAAGGCAGCTCTTTTCTCCCTCACCCTCTCTATTACCTCCCTCTCAACCAGCATGTTTTTTTGGACCTGGCCTTCTTACTCTGGATCTTTGTACATGAGTTAGTGGCCTCTGCCAGATCCAGCTGGATGATGGCCCATTTCTGGTTGGCATCCATGTCTGGGCAGATGCTGCCAAGGTGCCCTTCCATTATGCCTCCCATCCTGCCAAAGTCTGCTCTTTTGAAGTCCACTACTTTTGTCTTGGTTCTGGCTGCCTCCTTACCTAGACTGAGGAAGAACCATACTGTGCAGTGGTCACTTCCTGTCAGGGGGTCTTCCACCCCACATCTTGGACATGCTCCCTGTCTGTCAACGCAAGGTCGAGTAGGTTTCCCTCCCTGGTTAGCTCCATTGCTTTCTGTGTCAGGAAGCTGTCCTGGAAGACCTCCAGGAGAACCTGTTCCCTGGCACTTGCGGTAGCTGGGGTGCTCCAATTTAACCCTGGCAGATTGAAATCCCCTATCATCACAGTATTGCCCTTACCACTAAACCTCATTTGCTCCCCCAACTCCCTGTCAATTTCCTCATTTTGAGAGGGTGGTCTGTACACTACCCCAATCTAACCTTCCTGCCTTTTAAGTTCTGGAGCTGTACCCATAAGGCTTCAGCCCTGCCCTCCTCCCCTTCCTCCCTGTTGCACAATATCCCTTCCCTTACATAAATAGCCACCCCATCCCTTCCCTTTTTCTCTGTCCCTACAGTACAGTCTGTACCCAGGGATCACAAGGTCCCAAGTTCTGGTATTGGGTGGCCCATGTCTCAGTGACAGCTGCTATGTCCACCTCTCCTTCCGCCTTCAGTGCCTGCAACTCTACTGCCTTGTTTCCCAGGCTCCTTGCATTCAAGACAACCACCTTCCATCATGACCCCTGCCCCTCCTCATCCTTCCCCTCTCCTCACTTGTCTTCCCCTTTTTGAATTCCCTTCCTTACTACATTGGAGGGGGTGGCCTAATGGACTCCCTCGCCTGGTGGCACTTTCTGTTGCCCAACCCTTTGCCTCCCCCCCCCCCCACTTAGTTTAAATTTAAATCAGAAAGAACTGGAAGGGGACAGGATCAGTTGTGTTCCAGGACAGTAGCTGCTGCTGTTGTTTTCACAGGGTTCTTGTGGATTTTACTTGGTAGGTTAGTGCTTTTCTTTCTTACTTTTAAGGGGCTAGCAGGGTATTGTTTTGGGGGCTGCTGGATGTTTGTAAACTGATTTGGTGGCTGTAAGTGGGGCTCTTTTTGTGGATGTTTCACTGTGTAACAGGCTGCGCTGGTAGAGGCCTATTTCTTCTGATTTAAAACCTATTTGGTGGGATTTGCTTGGAGATAGTTATTTGAATTGGGACCTATATCTGTTAATTTCAAGCCTATTTTGATGTGGTGTTAGTGAAGCTGATTAAATTGGAGACCTGTTTCCTTTGGCAGCAAACATATTTTGGGGGCTTTGACTTGAATTTTGATTCCTTGTGCTGACTCCATTAGCTGTAAAGGTTAGTTCATAGTGGGGAGGGTGTTAATGGTCTGGCCAGGTCTCACTCAGCCAATTGACTGGAGGCAGAGCTGAATCAGGTTGAGGTGTTAGCTGCTTTGTCTTCTCAGAAAGAACTGGAAGGGGACAGGATCAGTTGTATTCCAGGACAGTAGCTGCTGCTGTTGTTTTCACAGGGTTCTTGTGGGATTTTACTTGGTAGGTTAGTGCTTTTCTTTCTTACTTCTAAGGGGCTAGCAGGGTATTGTTTTGGGGGCTGCTGGATGTTTGTAAACTGATTTGGTGGCTGTAAGTGGGGCTCTTTTTGTGGATGTTTCACTGTGTAACAGGCTGCACTGGTAGAGGCCTATTTCTTCTGATTTAAAACCTATTTGGTGGGATTTGCTTGGGCCTGGTTCTTTAGCTGCTGGGCTTGGAGGGGAGACACAGGGCTGATACACTCTCTCTCTCTCGAGTCAGGTGTCTGCCCAAGACTCACCCTCCCCACCAGAAGTCTGCAAATTTATAGGGGAACACCTGCCCTGTAATTGGAGGAAAAGGCTGGGTGCAGCTCATGTAGTTCTAGCCACTGGGGTTGGATTTAAATGCTGGGAGAGAGGAGCTTAGGGTTGTTCATTTCCCTTATAAGTTTAATGTGTTGTACTGCACCTAGTAACAGGGTTACTGGTGTACAGTGGACTGTCTCTAAGATTAGTGGGTGACCTGATTAGGCAGTAGGGGTATCTTGGACTAGGGGGACCTGGTGGCTCACCCAAGGAAACCTATTTGGAAGGGGATGGAACCACACATCATTGGGGCGGCATCTTTGGGAGGGTGGTGGGGTGCACAGGGTGTGGAGCAGCCATGATACTGGACTGGGCTTGGAGTCTTGGTTGCCCAGTGTGCTACCAGCTAGCACAGCTTAGGGAGGAGGTTGCGGGATTAGGAGAAAGCTGGGGAAGGGGTGGTATGGTTGGGGAAGGGGCTGGGAATCTCCCACAGGGTTGCACCAAGCACTGGGGTGGGGTATAGGGAAAGGAGCAGGAGAATACTCAGGGGTCACATAGGGACCCTGGCAGAGGGGTCCAAAGGACACTACCAAGAAAGCAGGCAGGTAACTGGGGTCCCTCACAAAGGGGGACGGAGGACAACATTCTCAGGGAAGTAGGCAGATGGCCAGGGCTGGACAGAAGGAAGCAAGGCGGGAGGTGGATCAGACCTTCACACTCAGTAACCGCTCAATTCACTTCTTCTGCTCAAGGATGAGGGGGTGATGTAGCCACGACAGAGGTGGTTAGAGACGGAAAGGGAGTGGGAGTGGGAGGCAGGAGGCAGGGGCCAGATAGAGGAAGAACAGGGGGACCTGGAATGCAGGAGAATGGGGAGCAGTGAATCAGAGCAGGAGGGCAGGGAGAAGAGGGAGTAAGCGCAAGGAGAAGGACCAGAAGTACAAGGAGGATTCAGTAAAGGGAGTTGAGGGTTTAGGCCAGGGGAGCAAGACGAGCAAGGAGGAACTAAATGGAGACAGGAAGGAAGGAGGATGAGCCAGGCTAGTTTAGCAGATGGGGAGAAGGACCAGTTGCAAGCAGTGAGGGGAATAGCAAAGGTACAGAGATGATACCAGGACGAGGAGAGGCATAGGATTGGAGGGGAGGGGGTGGCCAGGGTAAATAAGGAGGGGGTGGCATGTGGCACCCAGATATGGGGAGGAACAAGGAGCCAGCTGGGTGGAGGGGCCTGTAGAAAGGATGAGGGACATGGAAGGGGGATGGAGGAAAAGGAGTGGTCAGAGTGCTCCTGCTGGGGGATTCTATGATCGGGGTATCAAATGGGATAGGGAAGGAGAAGCCTGGCCAGTTAGAACAAGATGCTTCCCTGGACTAATGGTGCACAGGGCTAAGCACGAGGTATATCATCTGGCAAAGGATTGTGGGGGTTCCCCAGACATACTGGTCCACCTGGGTACAAATGACATTGAGGGAAACAGTGAGCTAGAGATACAGGCAAGATTCAGGGAGCTCGCTCGCCAGGGTCTGTCATGACATAGGATGCACAGTTTCCTTCTCAGAAATCCTGCCAGTGCCAAGGGCTAGTGGGGAACACAAAAGGAAAATTAGGAGATAAACCAGTGGCTCAGGGAGTGGTGTGAGGCCAGAGGGTATGGGGTTGATGGGGGATTGGGGAGACCTGGGAGGATAAGGAGCTGTATGCTAGAGATAGACTACATCTCAATTTGGAGGGAGGAACCTTAGTTGAAAATAGAGGGGTTCATTGGTGAAAAGTGGGGTTTAAACTTGTGAAGGGGGTGGGATGGGAGAAAAGGCTGTCAAGGGGGTGCCGATAAAGGAGGGACTCTGTCTCCACCCCCCTGGGGACCAGGAGGATTGCAGGAAAAGACCGACTGGCAAAGTGCAGACCAGGGGAAAACAGAATCCCCATGGGAACACGAGCAGGGGAAATGGAACTATAGGGAAAGGGTGGAAGGTAGTCCTGCTAAATGCCAGGAGCTTGGTCAATAAAATGCCTGAGCTCCAGGCGATGTTAACTGAGGGAGCAGTGGATGTGGCAGCGGTCACTGAGACTTGGGCCACTGCAAGACATGACTGGGACCTGAACCTGAAGGGTTACACTATGTTCAGGAAGGACAGGGAGGAGGGAAGGAGAGGAGGGGTAGCAATGATAGTCAAAAACTGCATTGGCATAGGGGGAGTAGAGGAGGCGGAGGGAACCGTGGAGGCGATTTGGGTCACCTTGATAACAAGGGGGGGCAAGAGAGTAAAAATAGGAGTGGTGTATAGACCCCCTGCCCTGGCGGAGGAGCTGGAGGACAGTCTGGTGGCAGATGTTAGGAGACACTGCAGACTGGGCAGAGGAACGGTGGTGGTGTTGGGGGACTTAAACATGCCAGGAACAGACTGGGAGACTATGACATCCTCTGTGACCAGGGAACAGAGGTTGTTGGATGTCTTTCAAGACGTGTTCCTAACTCAGCAGGTGAGGGAACCGACCAGGGAGGCGCGGGTACTGGATGTGGTCCTGGTAGACAGTGACCAGATTGGGGGCCTGGAGGTAAGGGACCCATTGGAGGGGAGTGACCATGCCACGGTCTGGTTCTGCCTGGACCTAGGAGGGGTAGAAGGCTGCACAAAGACGGAAGTAACCGACTTCAGGGGGGTGGATTTTAAGGAAATGGGAAGGATCCTTAAGGAGCATTTGGATGGGATTGGGTCAGACATGGACGCAGATAGTAGGTGGGAAATCATCAGAAGAGGGGTGCAGGATGCTACCAGCACCTGTGCAAGAGTAAGACGAAATGCGGTAGGGCCCAAAACCCTGTTGGTGGACCAGGAGGTCCAGGAGGTGGTGCGGAAAGAAAGCAGCCTATAAGCAATTCAAGTGCTCAAGGAGTGAAAGGGATCGAGGGGAGCACGAGCTGATGGCTAGAAGGGCCACTAGAGTGGTGGGGTGGCTAAGGCAAGGAAGGAGCAGAACCTGGCCAGGGAAATTAGGAGAGGGAAAAGGGGTTCTTAGATACATTGGGGAAAGACGGAGGGCTAAGGGGCAGATTAGCAGGTTTAAATCAGGGGAGAGGGGCACAAGACCCGGGGAGCAGGCTGAGGTACTAAATGAGTACTTCACCTCAGTTTTCACCAGGGAAATGGGGTGCTGTATCATACATGGGAGGAGACAGAGATACTGAGGAGGGGGGACCCCACCGATCGGCAGGTCTGGGGAGAGGGGAGGCATCACTGGCAGGTGGGGGAGGCTGCAGAAAAGAGGTACCAGAAGTGGAAATCACAGCAGAGAGAGTGAGGGAAGCCCTCAGCTCCCTTAAGACGGAGAAAGCACCAGGGCCGGATAAATTACATCCCAGAGTGCTGAAGGAACTTGCGGATGTCCTGACGAAACCCTTGGCAGAGCTTTTCACCATCTCTCTGAGGACAGGGTGGGTGCCCCAAAACTGGAAGGTGGCGCATATAGTGCCTATCCACAAGGGGGGGATCAAGGGAGGTGGCAGGGAACTACAGGCCTGTCAGCCTGACATCGGTGGTGGGCAAGGTGATGGAGGGCATTGTCAAGGAGAGGCTAGGGGGACCTGGATAAGTCAGGGTGCCTGGACGATAGACAAGCATGGATTCATCCCGGGAAATCGTGTCAGACAAACCTGGTGGAGTTCTATGACTGGGTGACAAGTGCTCTGGACCTGGGTAGACCAGTGGATGTCCTCTTTCTAGACTTCAGCAAGGCATTTGACTCTGTTCCTCATGTGGGCCTGTTGGATAAGCTGGGAGAAATGGGGTGGGAACCAGATGATTAGATGGATAGGCAATTGGCTCCAGGACCGGACCCAGAGGGTCGAGTTGGTGGGATAGTCTCATCCCAAGGAGGATCATTAGTGGGGTCCCACAGGATCAGTCCTGGGCCCCTTCTGTTCAACGCCCACGATCTGACATAAGGACAGGAATCAGGAGTGAGATGAGTCTCTTTGCAGACGACTCAAACTGGGGGCGGTGGTGGATGGGGAGGAGGGAGGGTGGCCTTGCAGGGGACCTGGAGGCTCTGGAAAGATGGTCTAGAAAGTGGAAGCTGAGGTTCAATGCAGGGAAATGCAAGGTACTCCACCTGGGGGCCAGAAACCCAGGCCAAGTGTACACCCTGGGGGGGGGGGAAATGCTACAAGTCTCGATGGCTGAGAGGGACCTGGGGGTGGTGGTGGATGTCAAGATGAACAACTCTGAGACTTGTAGAAGGGCAGCAGCCAAGGGCAACAGGATGCTGGGATGCATCGCTAGGGGGATCACCTCCAGAAGGAGGGAAGTGATACTCCCTCTGTATAACTGCTGGGTGAGGCCGCACCTGGAGTACTGCGTGCAGTTTTTGAGGCCACACTTAAAGAGGGACATTAACCTCCTGGAGAGGGTCCAGAGGAAGGCAACCAAAATGATTTGGGGCTTGGGGGACAGGACCTATGAGGAGAGGCTCAAGAGCTAAATATGTACACACTGGAAGAGAGAAGGGACAGGGGACATGATAGAGGTCTTCAGGTACATGAAGAGGGTAAATAGGGAGGAACAGTCAGGGTGCTCAAGGAAGGAGGAAGGGGCCACTAGAGGGCATGGCTGGAAGCTGGAGGGGGGAAGATTCAGGGGAGAAAGGAGGAGGTGCTACTTCACTGAGAGGGTGGTGGAGCCATGGAATGCACTACCTAGGGGGCTGGTGGAGGCAGAGACAGTGGAGGGGTTCAAGAGGGGGTGGGACAGGTGACAGGGGAAGGGTTCTGGAAGCAAAATCCAATGCAGCAAGAATAACCGGAACTGGGAAGGGAGAAGCCAGAGAAGGCGAGGGGGACAGCAAGGTCAGCACCCAGGGTGGGGGCTGACCAAACGAGCAGACACGAAAGACCGTTAGGCCTATTCTGCTGGCATTTTAGTATGTTAGTATGTAATTCTGGATGGTATGTACTCCACCAGCTTTTGCTTCAGGACCCCTGAGCCTTCCTTACTCAAATGCAGCCTATCTGGTGCATACAGATTCTTGTTCTCCCAAGTCCTACTCCACTCCCCACCAGTCCATACCCATTGTCTCACTCCATTTCCCAGCCATTCGTTGAACTCCATAATTCTTTGTTTTCTGGACGTACTTGCTCTAGGTACCAGGAGAATCTCAGAGAAAGCAACTGAATGTCCCTCCTTATTGCATATCCTTCCCACTTCTCTGAACCTCTCCTGCACCTCTCTTCGACCCTACACCCCTCCAGGTCGTTTGTACCAAGGTGCATTAAAATGTGAGGTTTCTCCCCAACCTTCCCCACACACTCGGTAATAAACTGCCCCACTCTTCCTGCCATCATGCCTGGCACACATTCCACCCATATGCGCCTTTTCCTGGTGCCCTTGCCGCCCCATCTTACATCGTTCAGTATCGAGTCCCCCAGAATGATGACCCTCCCTCCTTTTTCCTGCTCTCCTCTTCGGTCATTTCCATTCTTCTGCTCACAATCTCAATCCCCCTCACCTCTTTCCTGCCTGCACCACCACTGCGTCACTTGATTCATGCGTTGCCCTTTCTTTCATCCCCCAACCCCCTACTACTCCTCCTGCCTGGACTAACTCCTTCCCCCCATACCATCCCCCACCTGCTCCTTCTCACCCCTATTTGAGACCGCTACCCCTTCTCCTGTGCTAACACCCCCCCTTGCCAATGCCACCCTCCGCTGACCTTGCTTCTTGCCACCCTGCTAGTCCCCCTGCCGCACTACTACTACTACTACACTTTTCCCTTACCTTCTCTATGACTTCCCCTCCTCCTGATCCTCCAGGCTAGCCAGCACTGAGAACCTGTTCCTAGACTGCCTCCCCTTGTCCCAAGCCTCCCTGATGCCCTGCCCTGTGACTTCATTCCATACTCTGTCACGGTTCCCGTTCTCCCACTCTTTTTTTTTTAAACTTTATGTTTATTGCACTATAAAGAAACAAGCAATTACATATAGTAAATTCCTGTAAGGCATCACATATAGTTACAGATACATGAAATGCAAAACAAGGGGTAACATAGCCTATACAGTCTTTCTTTAGGATGAGGGGGTAATCCCAAAGTTATACAATATCTAGGAGAGAAAATCACCATATAAGCTGCACTCTGCAAGACTTTGGAGGTCAGACAGAAAATGAGAATCCTTTAAATAAGTAAATTCAACAATCAATGTTGATATGACCCCAGGTCCTGTTTAGGCATTCCACAACATGAGTGGCAGTTGTAGGTTTGCTCCTTACAGAACACGGAGCTATGTTAACATATCAGAAAGTTAACACTTACAACAAACAAGCTTAAATATAAGAAAAATAGCAGGACAAGAGGACACAGCATGAGATTAGAGGGAGGCCGATTAAGGGGGAATGTGAGGAAATTCTTTTTCACAGAAAGGGTGGTAGATGCATGGAATGGCTTACCACAAGAAGTGGTGGCTATGAATACAGTGCAGGGCTTCAAACAGGCATGGGATAGGCATAAGGGAGCAATACAAATGACTATGAATAGATAGGTCACTGACAGAGCAAAGGCCGATGGCACATTTATAAGGTAGAAAAAGAAATGGGCAGACTGGATGGGCCTTGCGGTCCTTATCTGCCGTCAACTTCTATGTTTCTATGTTTCTATGTAAGTCTTATCCTAGAAACAATAGGGATGCAACTATGAAGGATCACAAACAATATTTAACCAGAACAGCATTCTGAATATTTGTACAACACAACGTAAACTTCCAATGGCAAGTCCCCTGTGAACTAAGGCATCAAACAGAAAATGTACTTTCACAAAAAATACCACCAACAGCTTAATCTGGTTCAAGTTCAGTTGGCATTCATCTGTATCCCCCTCCCCCGGGTCGTGCCTGAAAATAGGCAGGATTTGTCTAGTGCACTTACCCGGTCAACAAAAACTAAATAAAATAAATGGCTCCCATTTCAGGCACCATCTTCAGAGTTGGAATTGCGCTGGGCTTCGGCTGTTTCAAAACTCTCGAGCAATGGCGTTGGCTTTCTTCCCCGCTTCCACAGGATCAGTATATTGAAATGTATGCCCACCATAGTGAATTCGCAGGCGCGCAGGCATCAGTAAGGAATGGCCAACTCCCAGACCTCTCAGGCGTGCCCAAAATGCATCAAATGTTTTGCAACGGGCTCTAGTAGCATAGGACAGATCTGGAAATAAGTGTAAAGTCATCCCATCATAATGAAATGCGTCAGTAGATTGAGCAGCCTGTGGAAGTTGGTCTCGTAGCGCAGCAGTGATCGTCACCAGCAGCACCATCCACGATAAATCACTCTGAGGTCCAGCACTGCGAGGGGAAATGAGGTACACTTTAGAAAACCCATAACAAATAGTGTTTGAGATTAATTATAAGGCTCCAGGTAGCCAAGCTTGTAAAAACCCAGAAGATCGTCCCCTTCGCACCCTTCAGGGAGACCTACAAGACAGACATGAGAAGCTCGATTAGTGTTCTCAAGGGCCTCCAATCTATAGCACAACTGTGTGTTCTCCTGAACCAGTTTGGTCACGGTCTGAAGAGCCTGGGAGGCAGTCTTTTTGGCTGAAGCTGCAGTCATTGAAACCGTTTCTAATTTAGCATCCTGTGCTGCAAAACGAATTAGTATCGCTTCCACCTTTAAATCGATT
Source organism: Neoceratodus forsteri (assembly GCA_016271365.2). Classification (NCBI taxonomy): domain Eukaryota; kingdom Metazoa; phylum Chordata; order Ceratodontiformes; family Ceratodontidae; genus Neoceratodus; species Neoceratodus forsteri. Next base: position 725,287,631 of record CM057455.1, read on the forward strand.
GCTTGTATGGAAGTCTGCAGGACCTACCAGGGAAGGTCAGAGCCCAATGGTGCAGTAATAGTTGCAGTCTGATGCTCTGTAGACAGAGGATTCTTCAGACCGCTCCCCCCAGCCTTCTGAGATGTTTCCATGGTACTATTTAGTATGCTCCGACTCAGTAGAACGACAGCTCCACAGAACAAATGTCTGTTAGCAAATACAAGGTAAATGTTTCAAGTTATTTAAATAAAAAAGCTCCATGAAATGCAGAGCAGCCCACAAAAGCTTCTATTTAGCGGGTGAGCTCAACAGTGCCCCCCTCCCCTGTTCTTAACCACCCTCTACTTACCCGACTCTGATCCCATCGGCTCCTGACTCGATGATGGCTCTGCTCTGCCTCCTTTAGCCTCCCTCCTGTTTTTACCCTCTGTTCACCAGCTGTGACATCTAGGGGAGCCCGCCCGTGGCTGTCTGGCCCCAGATGCTCCCCCCAACCACGCCCACCCCCACTACTCAGCTCCCTTCTCAGCCACACAACTTCCTCACTAAGTTGCCCAAGCTGCCTGCACACCATACATCCCCCTGCTCTCCACACAGTCCCCAGGACGATGGCTGCCCCACAGCTATTGCAGATTACCACCTTCCCTGCATCCCCTCTTGTACTGCTGCCACCAAACATCCACCACCTTCCTGCCTCTCCCTGTGACTGCTGCCTGCCCCAGTTCCTAGGTCCCTCCATCCTACCCGTTATCCTTGTTTAGTATTTGAAGATAGAGGGGGGTCGGCTCTGGGGCAATGTGAGGAAGTATTTTTTTCACAGAGAGGGTGGTGGATGCATGGAACAGCCTTCCTGAGGAGGTTGTGGGGTCTAAAACTGTGGGAGAATTCAAGAATGCATGGGACAGACATAAGGCAATTTTTGTGGGGGGTACGAAGAAATAGGCTGTTGGTTAAATAGGATCTGCAGCTTATCCAATAGGTAGGGAAATGGGCAGACTAGGTGGGCCAAGCAGTCCTTATCTGCCTTCAGAGTCTATGTTTCTATGTAGTACGTCCTGCTCTTAGGTCCCACAGTTGGGTGGTAATGCAGGTAGAACAGGTATTTTCAGTTCGAACAATTTGCTAGTGCTAGCAGACTCTGCAACTGAATTGGTAACATAATCCATCAAAACTGGCCTATTTTGCTTAGTGATACAGAGGTAGTCCAGGCAGAGGGGAGCAAACTATGTGTCACATTAAGTCGGGCTAATAAATGGTAAAGGGTAATTTGTTTAACCGGGAAAGGTACACTAAGTTGAAGCTTGTTTCCAGGTGCAACCTGAGAGCACAAGGAAGTTAAGTGACTTGCTCAGTCACACAGTATGCAAGTGGGGGCTGATGGGATTCAAACCCAGGTCTCCAGATTTGCAGTTCAGTGCCCTTAACCGCTACACTATACTGCCACCTTAATGACCTGAAAGACAGACTAATACACAGCTGAAGTAAAGCGGAAAATACCCCAAGGTGTGGTATACAGTGGCTCTCACCTAGACCCAAAGGATTTTGCAAGTGTAACCGATGCAATGTCTGTATGTAAGCCTCCTATCCTTTGTACAGAAGCTTGTGCTCCCTTTAGGGACCCCCTCCCTTTTGTTGCCCTTAGAGCTTAGGGATTTATGGATGCTCTGGGGGCACAATTCCTGCTGGTCACCATGTGGTGGCAGCAGAGAGCAGAGTTATAAATAGGCAGGAACAGGAAGTTTCTAGGTCTTCTGAAAGAAAAAGCAGGGAGTGCAGGAGCCCAATGGGCACTGCAGGGCAGAGTGGGGAGACCCTCCCCAGCCCCGCTTTAGGCAGGCCGGCTCTTAAAGCTTCTTGGTCATACAATCAATGAAAAACACACCCTGCTGTCCCACCACAGGTCTCAAACCCTGTACCCTTAAGACCAAAGTGAGCAGCCTTACCCGGCCCGGTGGCGCTGAGGGTTGAGGCGCTGGACGCCACACCTCGTGCCACGCCGGCAACCCGGGTTCGGGAGCGAGCCAGGGGTCGGCGGGGGGGATAGAGACTGAGCGACCGCCGACTGCTCTCTCTTCCCGGGGGTGGGGTGGGATTGCGCTCGCTCTAGGAGCAACCTCTGGTGGTGGCTGGAGGATCACCAGTGTAGCGGCACAGTGTAATGCCTGGGGGGGGTGGAGCCATGGCAATCCGTAGCTTTGCTGGCTGGGCTCCTCGGAGGGGAGGGACAGAAAAAGCAAAGAAAATACCTCCTGCATGTCAGGAGACGACAGTGGCCCCAGTGGACCCTCCCACATCCCAACACACCGGTCCAGATGTGCCCAGGATCTCTCTCTCCGGAGGACCTGACGACTTGCAAGTAAGCCCCTCAAACTTAGGAGGTAGCCGCCGAGGGGGAGCGAAATCAGCCCCAGAGATGGTACCGGGGGTCGAGTCAGCCTGCAGTCGTTCAGGGGAGGAGAGGCCAGGGGAATGCAGGGGTTCAGGTTGGGAGTAGGGTGGAGATCCGTGTGGGCACTTCTGAAGGATGCCCGGGGTGTCTGGAAGATAAACAAAGTTAAAAAAAAAAAAAAAAAAAAGTGATCAGTCTTACCACCAAGCCAACAAGCCAAGATAATTTCCTCTTGCCTCTTAAAGCTCGCCCCCCGGCTCTGCTTCCAAGGCTACTTGGCACCATGAATGCTCACCTCCACCTTATGTGTCTCATCTTCATAAACATCCTGAGGCTCACCTCCTATCAGCCAGACCTTACCCCCTGCCCTCGGTCGACTGCACCCACACACCTCACCACTGTAACCCACTCACCTTCAACTGTGTCAATGCACACTGGACCCCTGCATCCACCCCCTAACTGACCCCCCAACTCTGCTACCCACACTAGCTCCCTTTGGCTCCACCACCTTTGTGTCTTCCTGACCCTCCAAACCCTGCCCACCCCTTGCTCCCCTACTGTCTGCCCTGTCTCTCAAAGCACGCCCAAAAAGTTAACAAACTGCCACCCCAGGACTAGAACCTTGGTCATTCTATTACTCCTCTCTGGTAACATCCACCCCAAACTCAGGCCCTGCCACCACTAGTCCACCAACCAGGTCCAATGGACTCCGTATTGCATCTATGAATATTTGCAGCCTGCTGAAAAAATTCGCTGCCATTCAGTGCTGGGTCATTCTACACCAACCAGACATCAGAGCCCTATTAGAAACTTGGCTAACTAAGTCCACCCCAGACTCCACCTTATATTGTGAGGATCGAACAGGTAAATGTGGTGGTTGTGCATTTTATGCTCGCGATACCATCATTGGCCACGCCTTCCCTGCCCCCAAGCTAGTAGACGGTGCCCAGGCCCTTACCCTCAAACTTATCCCAGACCCATCCAAGAGCCCGCTCTATCTCACAGTCTCCTACATACTCCCAAGGAACCAGACCCCAGCTATATCGTCTCTCACTGAATATCTCTCCTCCCTCCCCAGTAAAGCACAAGTTCTAGTCGGAGATCTCAACATGAACTGGCACAGTCCCTCTACCTCACCAATAAAAGACACCTTCGCTGCATTAGACCTGACCCAACTCGTCTCCCAACCCACTAGATGTAACCAAGCTACTGGGACCTGCACCCTCCTAGACGTCATTATCTCCAACAGCCCCCAAAACATTCAGGATATTCAAGTCCTCCCAGACTCCTTAAGCGACCACTCCCCTCTTCTATTCCTCTGGTCTGCCCCTACCCCCAAGTTTGTAGCCCAAGCCACCCACCGCAGGCATCTCCACCCAGGCGGACTAAGGAAACTCAAACAGTTCCTCGCTGACATTTATTGGTCTCCCATCTGCAATGCAACCAACACTGACGCTGCCCTCGACCTCTTCTCTCAAGGCTTTAACAGGGCCTGTGATCTGTTTACTCCCTTCACCATGATCCGGTCCAAAAGGCAAAATGCACCTTGGGTCACCCCTGCCCTACTCCAACTGCTCAGGGACAGGAAAAACCTCTGGCATATAGCCGCTGAGACTGGCCAGATGGCTGACAGACAAGCACATAACGCCACACATAATAGGTGCACGTGGGCCATCCAAAAAGCCAAGGCAGACCACTACCAAGCCACCTTCACCTCCTCATGGGGGTGTGCCCGGAACTTCTGGGACAATATAAAAGAAATAAATGGGAAATCACGCCCCCCAGCCCAACTTACGGTCAATGGCTCCACCTTTACTGACCCCACTGACATTGCCAACTGCCTTTACTCCTCATTTACAGATCTTAGCCCTGTCCTCCCAAGTAACTTTTTAGACCCAACCCCTGACCCACCACCCTCAGATACACAACGCCCCCAGTTCTACCTACGCAAAATATCCGTCCGGGAAGCCTGACCACTCCTGCTTAAAGCGCTAAACAGCAACAGTCCTAGCAGCTACTCCCTGGATCCAAAAATACTCCGGCTGGTCCTGAATGATGTCCTGGTCCCACTCACTGACCTACTAGGTAAGTAGTTAGGTAAAATTTTACTTTTATACAGGTGATACATGTCATTTGGCCAAAAAGTCCAGTTTACAAGACAGACTTGTGCAATCCCTATCTAAATACATACAATAAAGTTCCATACTAAGACATAGACAAACACATCAATATAAATAATACCAAAATAACAAAATACAATAAATATAAAAAATACTTCCTTTGTCGTTATACAAAGGAAGAAATCTTATCTATTAAAAAAATAGTCAACACTTACAAACATGGATATTTAATTCCTTTATGGCACGAACAAACGTAGAATGATTTGTAATTTCCCTTACATCTACAGGAAGAAGATTCCAAAAACTAGCAGCTTGATAAATTAAAGTCCTATCCCCATATTTGTTTCATGATTTTTCTACAGTAGTCTTATTTAAATGAACTGATCTAGTTAATAGCCCTTTACTAAACTGGTCCCTCTGCCTGGGGCAATTCCCCACAGCATGGAAAACAGCTACAGTCACACCTATTCACAAAGGAGGTGACAGGTCCACCCCCAGCAATTATCATCCAATCTCCATCCTTCCCCCCCTTTCCAAAGCCTTAGAAAAAATGGTGGCCACTCAACTCACCGAATATCTAGCAAAATACGACATTCTTTGCCCAGAACAGCATGGCTTCCATGCTGGTCACAGCACAAGTACAGCGTTAAGGGAGTTCTCCAACTTCCTGCACTCCTCCCTGGACTCCGGTTCCCTAGCTGGAGCAGTGTTCATTGACCTCTCCAAGGCCTCTGACACTGTCTCCCACCCCCTCCTATTAAATGCCCTCAATCATACAGGGCTCTCTGCTGGCCACCTTGCCTGGTGCGCGAGTTACCTGTCAGCCCACTCCCAGTGTGTCAAAATTAATGGGATATTTTCAGAAACCCATCCCATCCACTCAGAGGTTCCCCAAGGCTCTATCTTGGGCCCACTACTCTTTAGCCTCTACCTAAACACCCTGCCCAGTGCCTGCTCTGGCAATATTCTCCTGTACGCCGATGACGCCGTTATTTATTCCGCCAACAGAAATCAAACCTCCCTCCAAGACTCCCTCCAACGCTCCTTCAATGATGCTGAAAACTGGTTGAAGGAGAGCAGACTAGTCATTAACCTCAAAAAATGAAGGAAATGCTCTTTGCCCACCGCCAGAACAAAGCCAGCAACAACCCCTTCCAAATCCTCCCCAGCACTCATCAACCACTTTAACAAGTTTACACCTACAAATACCTTGGGATCACTTTTGACTCAGCCCTCACTTTTCATACCCACATTACAGCCCTCGCTTCCGCTGCTAATGCTCGTCTTGGCATACTGTACCGTCACAAGGACTGCCTCCCACCTGATGCCCTCAGACTTGCCGTAACGTCCTCAGTAATGTCCCTTGTCGATTATGGCCTTCCAGTCTATGGTGCTGCTGACTCCACAGCCCTCAACAAAATTCGACTCACCCTAAACAAGGCTTGCAGACTAGTGACCAGTGCCCCAAGGCTCACCCACACAAGTCAGCTCTATGACATGGCCAAACACCTTAGCCTCGATGAACACCTCTACTACCAAACGTGCCTACTAACTTAGAAGATTCTACTTGGGCTCTCGCCCCCTGGGGTCTCTGCCTCCATCCAACTCAAACTGCCCAGTAACTACCCGAACCACTGACAAGGTTACACTACTGGTACCCAGAACTAGGACCACCCAGGCACAGAGGTCATTCAGCTGTAGAGCCTCGTCCTGGTTCAACTCGCTCCCTGCTGCCATTTACAACACCACCAAAATTGCCCCCTTTAAAACTGCCCTATGGAACCAATTGTTCAACATCCGCTGCTGCACCTGTCGCTAAGAGATGCTCTGCTGCTCTCTATCACTATTGACATAGACCCCTGGGCAGAACAATCCCTCCCCCCCATGGGCCCTGGCTCCTCTGCCCATACCTGCTGGTACTAACCTGTCATGTCTGAAATGTTTTTTATTTTCTCATTATGTTCATGCAACTATGTAAAACTGTGTTACTGAATGATTGTATTCTGTATGTATGTTAACTCTGTACGTCGACTCTGTGACGAGGTACCTTTGTAAACGAGCCTCTGGCTCAAAGGTTGTAAATCCGATCTATTCAATAAATAAATAAATAAATACAGCAGCAATGTGTCGGGGTCCCTGGGTGAGCATCTGAGGGAGGGCACAGAGACATGTAGCTGCGGCTGTCATCAGTGGGGTCCCGGGCTTGGGGGGGGCAGTAGGTGTAAAAGGGAGATGCAGGATAGGAAGGCCCCAGGGTTCGGGTAGGCCCCGGTAGGCTTGTGGTGGGCCTGGGTTGTTGGGGTTGTAGTAGGGTGTGGCAAGGCAGCCTAGGGACCCACTGGAGAGGGGGCCAGGGGGAGCCTCTAACCCTGTTAGGGTTTACTTGGAGACACAGGTCTGGGGGCTGACTGTCTTTAGTCGAGTGGGCCACTGAGTGCCCTGGAGGTATCCCCGGGAGCTAGTTTGCACTTATCGGGTGGCAGGAGGATGGTGAAGAGGGGATGGTTGGGCAGCAGTTCCTTCTTTTTTATGGCCCTTTAAAAGAGCAGCATGCTGGATGGAGAGGTGTTGGGGCTGTCGGGGATCCAGAAGTTGTGGCAGGGCTCCTGTTTCTCTGTGTGGCAGAGCAGCTCAAATGGTTAGCAGCCAGGGGAGTGGAGCATGGCCTGGGTATGCTGGGGGTCTGCCATGCCCATGTCTGGGGCAGGCCCCGGGGCCTCCATTTTATGAGCAGGTCTTTAGGCCCGGTTAGGCTGTGGTTCTGCTCCGCTGGGGATAACTTGGAAAGGAAGGTGCCACCATGCTGTTTGGAGAGGTTGTAGTGTTCAGGGAGGCAAAGCAGACCAGGAAAGCAACCAGACAGGAGGATGTGTGGGTATGGTGCGGTGGGTTTTGGCGGGTATCGCACCATCCATGTCCCTGGAAGGCCAGAATTGAGAGTCAGGGAACGGAGGGAGAAGCTGTATGTGTCCCCAGTTAGAGGAAGAAATGGGGCCCCCCCCCCGGGAAATCAGCTGGAAGTTCTGCTAGGTACTTACCCAGTGCCAGTGAAATCAGGGAGCTTCACGGTCCAAGTAGAAGGTCGCTAGGTTCCTGAGCAAAATCAGATCTGCTGTTTGAGAGCTGTTAAAGACCTTGCTCTGCTAAACGTCTGCTGCCACTTTAACCATATAAAAGTTTAGCTCCATGGAGCAGGAATGTTTGTATAAGGAGTGATGAACCCCTGTGGTCCTCTAAATCTTTTGGGCTCAGGAGAAATAAACTGATCTCGTTTGGGAAGAAATTGTGAGTCTGATTCATTTGTAAAGAGGGGAAAATGAAATATAAAATCCTCAGTTATTAATCAGTCCCTGAGTTTATATTTCCAGGGGACTGGCTGACGTAAGATCCTGCACCTTCTGGAGGTTTGGGGCCTGGGGGAGCTAAGGACCATAAGGCAATGAGAGTCCTGGTCCTTCTGTGGGGGTTCCGTGGGGTGCTTCCAGCAATTTAAAGAAGCAACTCGGGGATTCAGGAGTTTGAAGATGCCTTAAGGTAGGAGAAAAACGTTTTCTTTCCTTTCATGCTGTACAGTTTCGGAAATGTGTCTATGTTGTGGGCCCCCTCCCCCGGTTCATCAGCGATTTCAATTATCCCCTAGACATTCGGGGATGGCTACATGTACATACATCAAACCACGCGACATTTTTAAACACCTATTTGAGAGTACTGTTACAGCTGACAAACATGAGTGTACAACTTGAGACACCATATTCATGGTGTACACCCTCTGGTGCCCCTGCAACAGGGTTTATGTAGGGAGAACTATAAGGACCCCAAACATGAGGATACAAGAAAATATCTGATCTATTACAAACAGTAAAACAGATACATCAATGGGATGACATTTCATGAGGCACGAGCCTCAAGCCCCCAGAGACTTGGATTTGTAGGTCTGGAATGGGTACCACAACGTAAAAATGGGAGAGACTGGCTGAACATGCTATTAAAGAGAGAGAAAAATAAATATTTAGGTACAAGAGCATGAAGTTGATGGGACTAAACGACCAGTGGGATTTGAAGCCTTTCCTCTGATCACTGTTATCCAGTCTGAGACAGATTTACAATGCCACCCTCCCCGGAAATACCATTTTTAAGTTAAGCAAAGTTGAAAGGTTGTAGCAGTAACTAACATCACCAGGGAACTGCCAGTAATTAGCAAACTGTGCTTTATAGTGTAAAATAAAGAAGAAATGCTGGTGCCAATTTACTTTGGTAATTTGTATCTCCTTAATTTCAGATTCCATCTGTCAATTCTCTCTTGAGCCTGACAGCTGCAATCCATCTGATCCCCATGGAAACAGGAAGCCTGCTAGGAATCGGTCTGGGTGATCACAGGGCATGCCAGACTTTTTATCTTGCACCAGCAAGTCTGTCTTCTAAGCAGAAAATGGACTTTTAAATTGCAAAGCATCTGGAATGCCTAGAGTATGGTAATGAATATGGTATTTAAACTGTACATACCAGCACCAGTCTGAGGCAGACAGCAGAAACGGTGTGGGTTAATTAATATGCATTTATTTGCATCTGCTAACCCCAATGTTTTAGACAGCAGAAACAACTATGAGCAACGGAACTAAAAAATGATATGCAGCCACTATAACTTTACAGACATCTGTACTTTAAATCTTGTTCGTTTTTATTGATTTATTTTTGCCTGGATTTTAATGCATGCACTGCACCTGTTGATAACCCATGAATATTCATAACACGATGCATTTAAGTTGAGACTGTTCCTCTTGTAGCCATACCCCCTGAGGAAGACTTCAAGCGAGTTGAAGCACAGGGGCAAGAGGCACGGCAGCTCATACACGCTAGTCCTAATCTGTCAGCACTAGCACTTCTTTTAACATGAGGCAAATAGCATTTTTGCAATTCATGACTCAGTGCCTTTGGACTGTTTTTTCTTTTGTTGTTTTCCTGTTGTGTGCGACAGTACCTTGGTTCTGCTTGAACAAGAATCCAAAACAAGCCTTGCCAGGGTGGGGTGGGGAGGGGGCAGTTGGATGGAGACTGTATACTAGTAGAAATAACTATGGTTGCAAGTAAGGAAGCTGGAAAGAAGGTTGATTGGAGAAGTACTTATTTAAGTGTAACACACAGACTACCTTGGGCAGGAATTTCGTAAGGGGCATACAGTAGCCTTGTCCTGGAACTCACACACTTGTCTTGACCAGACAATGGTGATCAAAAATGCAGTTTTCCATGTCTGATGTGAAAGATCACATTTGTCCATAGGTTTGAATGGTTTTACCCATCTGCCGTGACAGCACCAGCTGTAAGTCCCATGGTGGAGGTAGTTCACGCTCTGGATGGGACAGGTGTTCCAGCCCTTTAAAGAAACTGCTGCCCACTTTGTCTTGTGCCATCCTTGGCCTCCCTAACTAGGCACGGTATGCTAAAATCACTGGGGCTGGCAATATAGCCTAGAGGTTAGCGTAATGAGCTGTGAATGAGCTTGGTACATCAAGCTCCACCTGCATACTGTGCAACTCTGAGTAAACCACTTAACCTACCCAGTGCTCCTGTAACAACGAATCTCCCACTGCAACACAACCCGTCCGACACCTGCAGCATTGAACAGGTTGTGGGAGCGATGAACGGATTAATCTACTTCCGAGTTTGGCTGCTCACCCCACAAATCCAGCCCCACCCCAACCCCCCGAGTTAGATATCTATAGATCCTGGGGGTGCGAGGGCACAGAGAGCCCCCATTGCAGGGGATGCGGGGAGCAAAGCCCCCTGCAAACAATACAAAAGTGCCCCGATGCTTGGGGCGCTGTGGCTGTCCATCAACGGATTTGCCACACAATGTGGTCGCCATCGGCAAAATCCAGTCACTGTGCCGGACTTCAAGGTGGAGGCCTCTCCGGTCACCCCTGAAAACAGGCATTGTGCCTAGTGAGCCTCCTTAACCAGTTACGAGAGAGAGAGAGAGAGAGAGAGAGACAGAGAGAGACAGACAGAGAAAGAAAATGTTGGTCAGGTGATCCTTAAGGAATGTGACTTGCAACCCTGCCTGAGACAGGGACCGGAGGTAGTCAAATAAGTGTGATATGGCAAAGAAGGACAACAATCCACGCAACTCGCACAATCGTGAGAACCTTTTCAACTTGCAAGTGTACGTCTTGCAAGTGGTCCCTTTCCAAGAAACCGCCAACACCCAGAAAACATCTTCAGAAACCCCAAGAGCTGAAGCTTTAACCACTCAGGAACCAGGCAGTCAGAAGCATGAACTGCAGGTTAGCATGCTAGACCCTCTCCTCAGACCTACAGTAATCAGCAGGTCTGGCAGGAGTGGAAGCAGCCACAGAGGTCTGCTATAGAGTAAGTAAATCTTGGTAGCAGAACTGGAGCAGCCAGTCCAGCATAATTAGAATCAGAGATGCCCTGCATCTCCGCACATTGAGAACAACAGAGTGGACAAGGGGAAGAGAGGGAAGGCATATGAGAGGTTCTGAGCCCAGAACACAGAGAAGATGTCACTAACAGAGGGCCCTGCTGACAGGGTCAGCACAGAATAGTCTCAGGTTTGTGTTTTCCAAGACACAAACAGATCCACTGATGGTGTTCCCCATACTGAGAACACCTCGGATACTCCCAGGTGCTGTGCACACTCGTAGGAAGCTTATTCCACACGGCTGAGAGCATTCGCCAGCTGGCTATCTGCTCTCATGACATGGCCTGCCACAAAGTCAGCATGCAGGAAGTGAGTCAGAGAGCATGCCCAGAGCACCTCAGAACACAAAGCAAAGGAGTGCGTGCCACCTTATCCAGGTACAATATGGTGATCGTCTTGCTCATTTTGACCATTGACCTGGATCACGCAAACTCAAACCAGCAGAGGGCGCTCTGCCAATGCCAGGCGAACTGCACAGAGTTCCAACAGGTTGATGTAAGGCAAGACGAGTTTTATTTATAAAGCACCTTTTCCCAAAGGCTCAGGGCACTATACATACAATTGAAATATATAAGACAAACAAAACATAACAGCACACATAAAATATAATAACCGGGCAGATAAAATTACATAAAAAATTCAGATTTGCTAAAACTAACTAGCTGGGGAAGGCTTGGTCACACAAATAAGTCTTCAGAGAGGTTTTAAAGGCCTCCACTGTACGGGCCATATGAATGCTCCCAGGAAGAGAGTTTCACAGCATTAGAGCTGCCCCTCCAAAACTCTGTCCCCTGACTCTCTCAGGTGGGAAGAGGGGAAAACGAGCAAGCTCGCATTGGTATAGTGGAGGGGTCAGACTGGGGGGGTAAAGAACCAGAAGCTCTTTCACGTAACCAGGTCCCAGACATTGTAGGGCTTTGTATGTTAACAAGCATATCTTAAAGGTGATGCACTACCACATAGGCAGCCACTGCAGTGCATGCAGCACTGGCATGATGCGGTAAATCTGAGAAGATCATCCTGATACCAGCTGAACTGCAGCATTCTGGACCAGCTCCAGGCACCACATCAAGTCTCTAGACACCAAGTATAGAATGGTACAATGGTCCAACCTAGAGGTAACGAAAGCAAGAATGATCATTGCCAGAGCAGCAGGAGCCAAATGCTGTTTGATTCTGGTGATGTTTCAAAGGTAGTAGAAGCCAGATCGAACCACCGCCGACACCTGCACTTCTAGTGTCAACCAAAATGACCCCAGGATTCTTAACTGCATCAATAGCTAAGAGAGACTGGCCACCCAATAAAGGAAGGGCTGCCACACCTCATGCCACTGCTGAGCCCTGCCGACCCAGTTTGATCATCATGACCTTGTCTTCCCTGGGTTAAGAGATAAACAACTGGGTGGCCTCAAATTGGCCATCTCAGCAAGACACCGCCTGGCACCAAAGTCGTATAATCTTTGCCACCTGAACAAGATGTGTACAGTGGAGTATCAGTTGCATAACAAAGAAATCCAACACCGTACCATCTGCTGATCTCCAAAAGTGCAACATGTACACATACAACAATACAGGGGCAAGAATCATGCCTTGGAGAACCCTACAGGAGAGTGCAGAAGCCCCAGAGGTTATATTACCTAAGGCAACCTACTGCGTTCCCTTGGTTATATAGGACTCAAACCAGCGCAAAACTGTGCTGGTGAAACCCAGAGATCTTTAGGCGATTCAAAAAGCACTCCATGGTCAATTGTGCCAAATGCTAATGAAAGATCTAACAGGACCAAGAAGAAACAAAGTCCTCAGTCCCTCACCAAGATGAGATCATGAGTCACCCTGACAAATGCAGTTTCCGTGTACTGTGGCGGGGCCAAAAACCCAATTGGAGATGTTAAGAAATGTAATGATTCTCCGAGTGATCCACAACTTGATTCACCACCACCTTCTTGATAACCTTCCCAAAAAAGGGAAGATTCGAGACAGGTCTGTAATTCATTGGAATGTCAGGGTCTAAGGATGGCTTTTTTAGGAGCGGTCTAACCACTGCCTTTTTTAGGGCAGATGCAAAAATACCCTCCCTCAAGGTGCCACTGATTAGCTCGACAATCACTGGACCTAGGAATTCGCTGGAGCCCAAAAGCAACCAGACTGGTCCCGAGTCCAGTGCACATCAGCCGGGGTACAAACTAGAGATTACCGGACACACCTCAACCTCAGAAAATGACAAACTTACACCTGGTAGTAGCTCTACATCATCAGAAGGTCGGCCACTACCGGACTACGACAGGCAGGCCGCTAGAAGAGATATCTGATCTAATGGAAGACACCTTGTCAGAGAAACATTTACCAAACTCCTCATACTTTTCTACTGAAAAAGTAATAACTGATCACTGAGAGGGAGGATTTAACAATCTGTGTACTGTGCAAAAGAGCTGAGCTGATTGATTTTTTTCCTGCAGCAATCAACCTTGACAGGAACTCTGTCTTTTTCAGGTTGATTGTCCATTGATACTAACCCATACAGTTCTCAGCACCAACCTAGCCTCCTCAGACTGGGACCTTCTCCAAGAACGCTTTAACTTCCATCCTGTTGTCTTCAACTGATGCAGCTCATCACAGTACCATGGCGAGCTGTGATGGGATGTCAAGGGACAAACGAAGTAAGGTGACTGCACTAATGAAAAATCACAATAAGAAGATCAGGTCCAAAGTGTGACCATGTTGATGTGTTTCGGAGACAATTCCTTGTGTTAGTCCCAGTGAGGACATCAGCTGCAGGACTTGTTGTCCAAGGTGCAAGGATTCATTGCTGACCTAGGCATTGGAATCCCCCAATGCCAGCAGTCTTTGGGCATTCAACACTTGTTTGACTGTGAAATCCGTCAACTCCTGCAAGAAATCACTACCACGGCCCAGCATACAGTAGAGCTGCAGCCATGGATATGGACAGACATTTCCAGATATTTTGTGATTTTTTAAAGGGATTCTCTCTGGTGGCCCACAGTGGTACTGCAGGAAGGCAGGGAATTTCTTTAGAGATATAACAGATATTTCTGGCAATATCTGGCATGTCACTGGCTGCAACTGTATATGAGAATGATCTTGTCACTACCACGCAGAGCACATCTAACTGTCACATATTCAAAGAACCTGAAAGTTCCCATGGGGAGTGCAATGAGTCCCAAAGTGGATTTAAAGCAAATTGCCATCCTGCCCCCTCTGTGATCCCTCCTCAGGCAATGCACCACCAAACAATCTGGTGGGACAGATGCCTCCAAAACAGGTCTGGAGTCATTACCCAGCCAGGTCTCTGTGATACAGATAAGGTCAGCTGAGGAATCCATGATGGAATCCTCCATCACCATTGTTTTATTCCTCGGTGACCTTGCATTGCAAAGAACGACCTGAAGGAGAGGAGGAGGAGTAGTGCTGGCTGTACAGAATACTTGCTGCTCTCTGACATTTGGCTGGACCCTGTGGAGGGGAATAAGATACGACGGGCACTGATCCTGATTCTACCCCCCCCCCCCTTTCCCCGGAAACAGCCTGGTTTTTACCATTCCAATCCTACCCCCCCCCCCAACATTTTTATTTATTTATTAAACTCTAGGATTACAAGTACCTTTGAGCAGGAACTGCTCATTTACAAAGGTTCCACATCAAAGGAAGGGGGGAAACATTTAAACAGAGGTTGGAAATGGTATACAATCAAAACAATGGTATACAATCAAAACAATGGTAAAACAATCAAAGCACAGGCATGGTTGACATAGTTTTACAGTTGTAACACATTAAAATAAAAGATGTTACTAGAGAGCAACTTAATATTGGTAGCTAGAAGAGGTGACAGAGAAAGGAATTAAGAAGAAGAAGGACTATCAGCGAGAGATAGTGAAGAAGGGGGACAGAAAGAAGTAGGCCGGCTGAGAGGCCATTGTCAAGGGGTGGGGGAGGTGGTCATGGACAGGGAATAAGGGCAGTAGTCAAAGGAGAGAGGGAGGGGATATGAGGGAATATGGTAATAGGTTTGTGGGGAGGCGAGGGGTGTGAGGGGAGGGGAGGGATGGAGAGGAAAAGGGTACAAAGGAGAAGCAGGAGTTATGGAGCGAATGTTCAGGACGGAGGCGGTTACAAGTTTTGAGCAATTAGGTGGTGGTTGGAGCAGGCCTTTAAGAGAAGCAATCAAACCGGGTAGTAGAGGTGAGGTAATGTTGGAGATTCCATTTAAAGGGTCCAAGCATTGCAGAGGAAAGTGCTTCTTTATTGAGGGAATTGAACCACTGCAGAGCCCCATGGGTGAAGGACCGCTGAACCATGGCGGTAAGACATCTGGGAACCAGGAAGGTTTGGTATTGGGCACTACGTGTGTGCTGTTTACCACTGAAGGCAGCAAGGAGCTTATTAACACCAGGAGGCATGAGTCCAAGAAGAACCTTTTTGGTTAGCAGGCAGGTCTGATATTATATTCTGTTGAGGAGTGGAAGCCAGCCAGTCTGTGCCTAGAGGTCACAGGTATGTGTAAGTCAGGCAGCACTTGTTAAGAGCCTGCAGGCTTTGCTGAGTGAGATTGAGATCCTGCGTTGGGCAGTTGTAGAAGCGGAGCCATAGATGGCCAGACCGTAGTCAATAATAGAGGTGACAGAACTGTAGATGGCCAGCCTAAGGGCATTCTCAGACATACAGGGCTTGTGCTTGTGCAACAGACCAATCCGGATGTTGGAGGCCTTGGCAACACAGTCAATATTCCTAGTGTAAGAGAGGGTACTATCCAGAGTGATACCAAGGTACTTGAATTCCAGGAAATGTTTGTGCGAGTACCCGGTGTTGTTCTTGATAGTGAAGGAAAGAGGTTTGTGCCTGCTCCGTGGATTACAGAAGGTCATAACTTTGGTCTTTCTATAGTTCAAGATGAGCTTATGCATTCTGGGCCAGTTTTCAACACGTTGGAAGTCTACCTGCAGTTGGATTTCGAGGATTTTGGAGTCACGGTGGCTAGAGAACAGGACAGCGTCATCCACGTAAAGTAATATTTTTTGCTGGCAGACACTAGGGAGACTGTTGAGGAATAGGGAGAAGAGTAGTGGGCCAAGAATGGATCCCGGGAGACTCCGGAGAGGACTGGCTTTAGATCAGACGTAACACCAGAAATCCTGACACGCTGGACCTGATTCCCGAGGTAACTAGCAAACCATGGTATGGCATCATTGGAGAGCCCGATGGAGGATAGTTGCCTGAGAAGTAGAGGGTGGTTAACGGTGTCGAAGGCCTTCGTCAGGTCTATGAATACTGCTCCCCCACAGTTTCCTTTGTCGAGCGTATCATGGATGAAACTTGTAAATTCCAGTAGTGCCGTGGTGGTGCTGTGCCCTTTTCTGAAGCCATGTTGTTCTGGGCATTGGACTTTGTACTTATTCAGGAATTCAACTAATTGGTCTGAGACTATTCGTTCTGCCTTGGATAATGGGGGGAGGAGTGAGATGGGTCTGTAGTTGGTGTGAAGAGACCTATCCCCATTTTTGTGCACTGGTGTGACAGTTGCCTGTTTCCAGAGAGAGGGGAATTGGCTCAGTCTTAGAAAGAGGTTAAAGATTTTTGTCAGGGGTTCAAGAGTTTCGTCCAGAACTTGCAACAACAGTTTTAGGTCAAGGGAGTCTCCACTGTATCCAGACTTGCGGATGGCCTTGTAGATATAATTATAGGCCACTTGTGGAGAAACCTCTTTGAATTAGAATTGTGGAACTGTATGAACATGTTGGGGGGTGACGTGGGGGGTAAAGGAGGGAGAGTCGTCAAAGAAATAAGGAGAAAGGACACTATCTAAGTTAGAGAATGCATTATTAAAGGTACTGGTAATGGTGCCAAGATCGAGTGTTGGTGTGCCAAGGATATTGAGCATGGTGGGAGGTGCTTTAGGATCCTTGCCTGTCAGTTCTTTCAGGTTGTTCCAGAAGTTTTTCCCATCCCCCAGGAGTTGGTCAGTGCCTCCTTGTAATATTTGCTTTTAGCATTCCGGATCTGTCGAGTGCAGTCATTTCTGGCTGCTTTGTATTTTTGTATGTTACCTTGCGTTGGAGTATCACGTGCACATATACCCAGGACCTCCACTGCAGGTGTTACCCTGCCTTTGGAAGCCAAGTGTCACACAACGGCTACAACCTGTGTGCTCTACAGTCCAACAGATGTTTGTCTCCCAAAGTAGGGCTAGCAAAGGGGGTTGGGGGAGAACACCAGTACCTCGGATGGAATTTGGCATGGTCAGCAATGGGTGCCAAATATGTTGATTAGAGGCCTGTGGCGTTGAGGCAACTTCACACTGTATGCCTGGGGTTTTCCACTTTTCTGCCCACCCCCAAGGATTTAGACAGTGGGTCCAGGGACACACATGTACAAAAATGCATGGCCACGTGCATCTGCACCAGTCTACGTCCTCCTCAATGCCCAACTCCAGCTTCCTCTGCTACCTGTGGTCACCCAGCTGGCAGTAATACAATGGAGTCTCTTCTCCCACCTGCCCAGAGAAGGAAAGTGTCCTCTGGGATGCTGAATCTTCGCCTCCCAGCCAGCCCTTAGGCTCGTTCTCGAACCTGGATTGTCTGCATCACCAGCAGTAGTGCTACTGCTGTGCCAGCAGGCCAGTCAGCCAAGCACTTGTAATGGTACAAGAAACTGAAAATGTCAACAGTAACGAGAGCTGGGGTGGGGGAAGAGAACCTAAATCAGCAAGCAAGAACTCAAGCAAGCAAAAGAAAGAAGGAAGGACACACAAAAGTCAACGAAGAAAAGCCAGGACAAAATAATACTAACAGAAAAATATATTTTTATTTTATTTATTTATTCTTTGGTAACCAGGTAAGGCCCACTAGGCACAAAAGCCTGTTTTCAGGGGCAACCTGGGAGCACTGGGGAAGTTAATTGACTTGCTCAGAGTCACACCGTATGCAGGTGGACTTTGTGGGAATTAAACCCAAGTCCGCTGGATGTTCCAAGCTCATTACTCTAACCTCTAGGCCATGCTGCCAGCCCCAATAACAGACGAGGAGAAAAAAGCTGGACATTCAGAAAAAAATGAAATAATGGCATGAACAGAAAAGGGGAATGAAAAAATAGAGAACAATAAACAGGGGGAATGGAGGGGTGTTACATCATGCAAACTCAGTAAGATGCTCCCACTCATCCAGCATGGATTTCTTTCTAGTGTGAGCAATTTGTATACCCTGTAACAGATGCAATTCTTCAATATATGGTAGGTAAGGCATTTTAAGAGGGATATGACGGTGTGAAGGAAGTACTACTTCACTGAAAGAGTGGGAGATGTCTGGAATGGGCTGCCAGCGGAAGTGGTGAAGGGCAGGAGGCGAAAACAGTAGGGGGCTTCAAGCATGTGTGGGATAGATACTGGGGAATATAAGTAAATAGGCAGGAAAAGAAAGGGTCTCCAGAGACTAGTAAGATTTTGCGGAGATGGACAAGGTAGGGATCCTCTCGGCAGACAGGTGAGCCAACCAGCCCTCTTCTGCCAACAAATTCTGTGTTTCTGTGTAGGAAATGTACTTCATTTACTACAGTCACAGTGAATCAGTAAAGCAACTCTGGAGCTCGAGCAAGGAATAAGGCACCACAGGAGCTGTGAAAATGCTACTTAAGTAACCCACAGCAAACATTTTCCAGTATCCAAGAGACGCATTTGATATGGGCATCTGAAATGTTATGATACCAAACTAGACCTAAAAGACTTTATTGAGATAAGCAGAGAACATTTCATGCTGATTGTGTGGATAGTAACCAAGATGTAATACATAAAAAAAACTGTCAAACGTTTACAGGTATCATTCTGGTCATGAATGCTCCTGACTGATGACACTTGGTTTACTTGGTTTCAAAGGACAAAAGGAGGCTATTGCCCATCGTGATTGTCCCCCCCCCCCATGGTGGAACAAATTATACCCTGAAATTATTGAACTCCATCCAGCAATCCAACCCTTTTTTAAAGGCTGAAATAGAACTACTGTCCACTAATTTTTTGAGGAAGAAGATTCCAGATTCTAGGTGTTCTCACAGTAAAATAATTTAACCTTTTATTTGTTTTAGATTTTGAAACATTGATTTGTTTGTTATGGGACCGAGGGGTAGTCCTTCTACTAGAAAAATTTAGACCGCAGTGGTGCATGAGATCCTGGGAATTCTGAATTTTATACAATAGGAGTAGATCACCTCTAGTACATCTTGTATGAAGCGAATATAACCCAGTTTCCTGTAGTCTACCCCTGTAATCCAATTTGGATAGATATGGAACCATTTTTTGTAGCTCTCCTCTGGATTTTTTCAATTCTATCCATATCTTGCTTCAAGTATGGACTCCAAAAAAGGAGACCCATAGTCTAAATAGGGCCTTACATATGTTCTAAACAGAGGAATAATACATTCCTGAGTCCTTGATACAAAGGAACGTTGGATCCGAGTAAGCATCGCATTTGATTTTCTGGCTACCGTAATACAGACACTGCAAAGAAAACTTTGAAAACATAATAAATATTTATTTACTTGATTTACCAGTGAAGTGGACTGGATCACAGACCCGTTTTCAGCCAGGCCTGGAGAAGACAATAAGGATACAATACAAATTTACAATACATAAAAGTAAACATAATAAAAAAAATACAATAAAATTTACAATGCATACAAACCTAGCCTCAGTGTGTATATACTTAAGCACACAGCCATCAGGTGTCATCATAATAGCAGCAAACTGGCTAAGCTTCCAAACAGTTACTCACACTGTTTTTAAATACGTATTTCTTTGTGTCAACATCTATCCCCATTTTTATTACATTATTTAGTAACTTAGAACCATAAAAAGTAATTGAACACTCAGCAGTTTTTGTATTAATTCTAGTTTCTTGAAATTGTTTTATTGATGTTGTTCGTAATGTCTGTTTTTTTAACCCATGCAAGCCTGTCTTTTAATACTGCTGGGATTTCTAATGTCAGTCGGTAAAATAGGTACAAGTCAGCTTGCATTCTGATTATATTCAATAGGTTTCTCTTTCCCATTATTCATTACCAAGGAAATTTGCATGAATAATTGAACTTCAGGGTATTAAATAGCTGGTATCGTATAGCAAAATGCTATGCAAACCGGGGTAATGCTAACTGTTTCCACAAACGTGTATCAGTAGACTACAAACCATATTTTGAGCAAGTCCATGGTATAACAGACAACATGAATAAAACTTTATGTATTCTTTTTAAAAGTTTCTAATCAATTTGTGCCAAGTGCTATGCATTTTCACAGTTGATTAGCACTTTTACACATAAAACTGCTTATCAATTGTTACGGCTTATTTAATACCCTGATCTCCATCCCTTTGAGTTCATCTGCCTCTGTAGCTCACTCTCTACTTTAAGTCACAATCCTCTGTCATGACATCACATTCTGTAGCCATGGGAGTAACTCTGATATCACAATCAGTGTATTATGCCGTCAGGTAGGAGAAAAAGCTACAGGAATAGAGGAATGTTTCAGGAGCAAAGATACCGTTTTCATGCAAATGTCCTACATACTAAGTTATGGGGAGGAGAAATACCGAAGTATTGTGAAATACAAGCTGGACTATCTAAATATTATGTTTTGTTAAAGTTTTCTTGAAGGCATCAGCTGCTCGTTAAGAAACTAGCCTTCTGGGGAATGTCAACTCTAACAGAACCACCAGAAAGATCCATATTTATTAGCATCCAAAGATACTCGGGATGGATGCTTATTCAGTACTGATGGAGTTGACTTGGAAGGGCCTAACTGCATTCTGGTTAGAACCCTTGCCTGCCTAAACCATTAAACTTCCAAAAACATCCCACACCAAGGTACCATGTGGGGGACCCAAGTTCAGGAGAAGGCTTGTGTCTTTTGTTTGCTGGTCCCGTTGTCCTCCCGGGGCTAAGTACAGTCCATAGAGGAAATGTACTTCAGTCTGGGAGAACACCAGGATAGGCAAACATCTGATCTGAGCTTATAAAATCTCTAAAATGCACTGCAGGTTACTGAATCTCCCACTGCTGCAGCCCTGCTCTGATGTCAGCTGTAGGTATTCTGGGCTCTCTGGTTACAGAAAATAAACTGGAAGTCAGCAGAATGAATCCAAAAAGTATGCAACAGAATAAAAAAAACTGAAATGCTAAAGTACAGTAGTACTGCTAGTGCAAAATGTATTGTGCTCACAGAAAAATGGACGGCACTATACCCCCGCGCTTCAAATCCCTGCAAGATTCTTTCTCCTGCAGGGATTCTAAATGCCAGGGTATAGTGCTGTACTTTTTTTCTGTGAGCGAAATAAATTTGGCACTAGCAGTACTGCTTTAGCATTTCAGCTTTTTTATTCTGTTGCGCACTTTTGACATTTTTTTGGTTGGCTTTCAGATGTATTTAGTGCAGCAACGCTCTCCTGTTCGCCCATCTGGTTTGTATGCTGCAAGTCACCAAAATCAGCCTGATAAAATCTACTATGTAAGCAATAATACCTGACAGGGTGGGTGGTATTGGGCAATACCGGACCGCACATTGGCATAATGAGGCCCAATGCCTCAGGCTGAGGGCCGTATTGCCCAATACAGCCCACCCTGGAGGGTATTATTGCATTTAGAAAATGGGCTCAAGTAAAAATTTTTATAGTAGTTAAAAAATATGTAGAAAATTAAAAAACAATCTCACAAATACAAAAAAAAGGTTTATGGTAAAGTAGTCCCTGTGTGGCACAGTTGCCTTCCCTGCCTGGCACTCTTACCAGTAGAGGGCGCTAGTATAGGAGACTAGCAATTATGACTTTAAATATTAAACCTCTCCTCCTCTTCTTGGTCCCTTTCTGTAGCAAGAGTCAGCATTAGAAGTGGGTGCTTGTGTCCTGTTGAGTGTTTTCTTTTGGTTACATATGAAGTCTTGCGATCATGCACACTCCCCCCTACCCCCCATCAGCACAATCGGGCCGAGGAGTGGTCACCGGACTTTTAGTGACTAGAGACGGAGGGGCCAGAATACTGAGGCTAATTGAGGCTAGTTGTATTGGGGAGGCAGTATAGCGCAGTGGTTTAAGGCTCTGAGCTGCAAATCTGGTGACGTCCAGCAGACCAGACCTGGGTTTGAACACCACAGCTTCCACTTGCATACTGTGTGACCCTGAGCAAGTCACTTAACTTCCCTGTGCTCCCAGGTCGCGCCTGTAAAAAAGTTTTCAGCTTAGTGTGCTACTCCTGGTTAAACAACTAAAAAAAAAAAATTGAAGAAAAAAGTTAAGCCTGTGTAATTGTACATAGTTGTTTTTTTCCTGTGTTTGCAACTAACGGATTGGGGGAATTGGCCAGAGGAGCAACTGCACTTGTTTCCGGAGCTTGAGTCCCAGGAGATGGAGATGCACTGCCGACTTTCAACAGGTACTAGACCATCCAGTCTTTGAGGGAGCTGGGATACGAGTTGCTCCGTTCCATTACACAACTGCACTGTTTTACATGTTCTGCAGTTTTGCTTGGAGAACCACCATCTCTGACCTATGCGGGACTTCACTAGTCTCAGTAAAGAAAAATTAGGGTATTGAGAATTGGCAGCAGGGCAGTGTTGGGCAGTCGTACTGAGAAGTAGCTTACAGGAGGTGTACACTGGAGGGAGATCAAGTGAGCCAGCAGAGAAAGACAAGAGTAGGGCTGCGAAAGAACCAATCTGATGACTTTGACAGTAACATTTTTTTTCACTTAAAAATACATAGTATAAAGGTGGCATTTGGGAATTTAGCAAGTGGGGACTCTTAGTGCAGTATTGGACTGCGGTTGGGAGGGATGTGTGTGCATGCTGCAAGAGACTAAGAGATCAAGAACTGACACAGAGAGAGAGAGGGAGAGTGGATGCACCATCGAGAACAGACAACACACACACAAAAAAAACATGTAGCCAGAAATTAGCTCGGGGGAGGTTGTGTGAGGCTTCCTCAGGCAGCTGGCACCGAACTATGGAGCCACGAGGGCCAGTTTCTTTGGCTAAGTGAGAGAAAAAAATGGTGGTGATTTTAAATTTAGATTAGGTGCTTTCAGCCAATCAGAAAGCAGGCTGGGCACAAAGGTACCTCAGTGGGAGAAGGGGCACTGGGGCTGGTACTTTTTATTTCCTGGTCTACTGAAAGTTAATGTAACCCCCTGGCAGGGGTACCAGCCAATCAGAGACCAGGAAATAAAAAGCCCATTTTCTAAACTGCAATAAACAGAAAGTGAAAAAATGTTTTTGCATACAAAGTGCAACTTGAGACCTGCCCCAAATTGGGTGTGGTCTCGTAGAGCTGACTGTTCCCCTTTAAATTGCATTTTCAGTGACAGTCTGCTCCACCTAAAAATAATCTAGCATAATTTATTTTAATTATCCATATCCCCTCCTTTTACAATTTTTTCTGCAGCCTATACAACAGACTCACCACTATGTTTCCTGACATTGTCTCTTAAAGGAGTAATGAGACAAAGTAAGACGGTTCAGTCCATCCCATTCCAATCCCCATTATCCTATAGTAATAACCTGAAAAGCCTTT
Organism: Neoceratodus forsteri; assembly: GCA_016271365.2. NCBI lineage: Eukaryota > Metazoa > Chordata > Ceratodontiformes > Ceratodontidae > Neoceratodus > Neoceratodus forsteri. The sequence goes on from CM057455.1 coordinate 725,311,108, forward strand.
CCCCTTCAAGTATCTAACCAGCCTAATCTTGGACATCAGCACACTGTCTGAACCCTGTCAGAACTCATTTGAATCCCCTGGTGAACTGTTTCACAACCATATTACTCTCCAGGTGGATCAAAAAGTTTCTTTAAGCACTAGGTGACACTGTGTGTACCTTGATATAGAAAAGCCACTCTAAAGTGCTAGGAAACATCCAGGAAACTATCCAAAAATGCTTCTGGCCAGCACAGAATTAATTTTTTACCTTTTATATTCCACATCTAGGAAGTCCTACAGTAGTACTCCAGAGTTCCCAACTGTAGTGCCACCCATAAGCTTGCCTTTCTGTGATACCACGTGTGCATCACGGTGTTCTCCTGTCCAGACTCCATGAAATAATAGGGGTGAGGGATATAGAGTATGAATGGTTTAAAATTTATTTGTTGGATAGAGAACAGGTGCTAGAATTGGGCAAATTCAGGTCTGCAACATTACGCATTAAACCAGGGGTACCACAAGGATCAAATTTAGGCCCCCTGCTTTTCACCATATATATATAAATAACTTAAAATGTTTGGACCCTTCAATAAAGTACCACATTTACGCAGATGATACTGTGATTTATGTAGAGGGGAAAACACTATTGACATACAAAATACATTACAAGAGGCTTTTTATCATTTGCAAGCCTTCTTTAGAGAATGTAAATTATGCTTGAATACAAAAAAAACCCAATTACTTTTATTCACTTGTAATGGAAATAAGAAAGATGAGCTAAAGATTTATTCCCTAGAAGGAGTTCAGATACAACAAGTTAGTAAGTATAAGTATCTTGGAGTTATTGTAGATGAAAATTTGAATTGGAAATTACATTTGGAGGGTTTATTATTGAATACTGGTAAAAAATTAGGTATGTTGTATAAACTAAAATATTTTATGTCCAATGATACAAGGCAGAGGGTAGTAGACACTATGGTGCTCCCAGTATTGGACTACGGAGATATGTTCTATGTGGGGGCCTCGGGGATGGAACTAGCCAAACTGGATACAATGTTGTGTGCTCTTGCAAACTGCCTATGTTTATTTGCTCCTTGAAAATTCTGTTACGTATGCTGCATGTATCTCACCTGTATTGTTCCCCACTATCTTGTCTCACAAGTTGATTGTTCCCCCTCCATGCGACGAGGTGCCTTTGTAAATGAGTCTTTGACTCGAAGGTTGTAAATCAGATATATGAATTAAAATTAAAAAAAATGTATAACAGGCTGGCTCGTTTCATCCTCGATGCCCCCAGAAGAACTCACCATTGTGAATTGCATAAATCATTAAACCGGATGAGACTAAAGGATAGGAGAGAGTGGCACCTCTTAATGTAACCCCCAGGTGGTGCTATCCCAAGGGCTACTACCCCTGCCTGCTGGACTACCAACAGGTTGAGGGGCCTAGGTTCTATGGCGGGTGCCTCCACCCAGAGGTCAGAGTTTGTGATGGTTTGTCTAGTTTGGTCACAGCCCTCTGGGACACTGAGACCCCCTTCTAATCCCTCTAATGATCCCCATAATGCACAGGAATTACAGTACCAATGCCCCACATGTACACACAGTTCAATCATAAAGCAACACTTACCCTCAAGACTGATTCTGAAGTTCGTCTCAGAGGACCTCCTGTAAAATAAGGTTAATCAACATACACAAACCAATGTAATGCCTGCTATATAGGTACTGACACTTCAGACAGTTTAACGTCAATAATATCAAATCTGGTTTATTTAGGGGGAATGAAACATGGGAGGGGGAGATCAAGCTAATTGGCAAAATTAAATCACAGTACTGTGCACTCACACAGGGTTTTAAAAGTCACACTCTGGGTACCCAGGTTGGGGGCTAGCCAGGTCCGTAGCCCGGGGTTGGCTGGCAGGTGCAGGTGGATAGGGTCCTGCAGAAAAAGATATGCACAACACCCAATTGTAATCCGGAGCCGGATGGCTCAGTCCTTGAAGAAATGAAACAAAGAAAATTAGATAACACACTGGTGATTGTTAACAGGTCGCAGGGGAATGCCCTAATTTGTACCCATCACTACCCCAAGCAGAGAACCTGATGCAGATGGTTGTTCTGGATTGCCAGACAAACAAGGCATGGAGATGAGATTCTACTGGCCAGGCCCAACTGCTTTGACTAGCAGACGGATTTAGTCCAATTAAATTCAGTTCAGGCTTTCAGCTTACACCACACAGTGAAAAGAGAATTGGAATAGCTATCCCTCACAAGCATTCAACACATTTATATGTAAAGGAAATTACTTTACCAGGCAGCTGCTCCTAGGTCCCGATCGCACTTAATGCAAATACCTGGGAGTTCACACAGCAGCTTCAGTTCCTGACAGATCGAGTGCGATTCAGCAGTTTCTCCAGTCTTCTACAGGGTGAGCCTGGTTTCCACGTTTCAACCTTACTTCCTTTCAGACATCTCAGATTCAGTCCGATTCAAGCCTGCAACGGCAACCGACCGACTACCGGGCCTCTCACGTGCTTCCCGCATGAATCTATACTCCGCAGAAGCACAGAGCTCCTTCTCTCCTCATGGTCACAACTGATCTGCCCTCCCAGTCGCAAGGCAGAGCATTCCCTTTGGGTGCCACCCGATCCAGTTAGTGGACTCAGCTGTCAATCATTCCAAGGCTCTCTCAGTTGGTGCAAAAAAGGCACCAAGGTCCAAAACTACACTTCCCAGAATTACTAGCTATACATTCCCCTTGTAAACTGGCTCCCAGGAGAGTCCAAATTCTGGTTGGTCCAAACAGTCTCCATTTTATAGCTCCCGTTATCCCATTGGCCCAGCACAGCAGTTTAGGTCCAAAATGGAGGGGCAACACACACACAGTCCCATCTGCAATAAAGGCAGGTTAGACAAACTACAATATTACTGATACTTTAGCGGATTACAGGCTAACAGTTATATCTTTCAGATGGGCTCCCTTTGCGCTTTCAGCGACCACAAAAAGGAGCGATTACTCTGCAGTTCAGGTGGGATTTGAGCAGGGAAACACCAGCCCCCCGGGAAAAGCACTAGTTATGTCTGCAAGCAGACAGCACTTAAAGAGACAGTATGTGGAGGCTCTACTAGCACTCGCAGTGCCATTCTAACGGCTTAAATGCCAAATGCCAGCAGGCAAGGGGAACACTTAAGCAAGCTCCTAGGAGGCTTTTAGGAACCCCCATTTGTAGGGGGGTTACATTAACATTCATGTTTAAAGTGCAGAAAGGAAAAGTGCCTCCTTATATTCAGGAATATTTTACAGTAAGGAAAACGAGAAAAGTTTAAGGTTTGCTAAAGGTTGGGAATATAAAATTCCAAAATATGGTTTAAATATAGGTAGGTCAGCGGTTTGGTATAGGGGACCAGTGTTGTGGAACTCTGTGCCTATCTCTCTGTGCAATGCAAATTGCATCGTAGATATGGCACCAATAAAAAGATGGTATTATGAGAAATCAGTAATGCCATTGCATTGCTGTGGGGAGTAGCACAGTGTTTAAAAAGACATATTGTATATCTTAAATTAGCTGAATTTGCACATTTGACCTTGTCTTGTAGGCTGTATATATGATGTACTTGTAGTAAGTTCTCAGTTTGTGATATATTTTGATTTCTGTATGTATTGTACCTATTGTAATTTATATGTGCAATATTATGTATGTAAAAACAGGATCTCCTTGGAAATGAGCCTTGGCTCAATGGAGCTTGTACCATCTATCCTTTTCATATACATTATATGAATGAAAACTATTACTACTACTACTACATAAGAGGAAAGGCTCTACTGTACGTCAGTCACTATTCTCTAAATGGCTGGAATTGGTGGAGGAAGGGGGATGCTGTTTACACTAAGTTTATAAAACTTGAAAGACCACTTTCCTTTTGGGGGGTAACCACTGACATAATAGTAACTGCTATCGCTCCATTCCCCACTTCATTTAATCAGTATCAAAAAGCAGTTTTCCAGACAAGGCAACAGTGGGGAACTCTAGCGTAAGGTTTTTTAGACACATACACATTCAGAGTATATAAATAAAAAATAAAGCATGTGTGATGGCCACAAAAAATAGCCGACCCCTTTATTGTAGGTCCCAGGACTGCCAGCACTCCTGCATAAACATGCCAGCTACTTAGTAATTATACAGGTGAACTACTCAGTAAATAGCTCATTTTGGACACTGACTTTTACAGCTTTTAGGATGGCAGGTGATGGCCGAGATTCTTATGAAAAAATGTTAGTTCAGAGCACTGCCACACACGTTGTACTTTACAATACCACTATTCCACTGATTAGTACTTTTCTTTAACCGCAACCCCTCCACCCCATAGCAGGACAGATTTCCTAGCCCTTTCAGGTCAAAATAATAACACAAACAAACATGAATGACTATATTTCAGCAACTGTTTTAAATGTTTATAACCTACATGCCAATCAACCAGACACACACAAGCAGGGTACACACATATAGAAATGTTCATTCCCCAACCATCTGCAAAGTTTCCACTTCATGTACGTTAAACAAGGCCATTGTAAAAGGTTAGCAAAAATCAAATCAAGATACCAAAGAGAAGTGACTCATTTTCAAATTGCCTTTTACTTTTTTGCTAAAGCCTATAAGTTATGCAGTCTCACTTGTTCTTTGCCGTACCGTGGACTTGCATATCCTTCCAGAATTCTAATACAATCTAAACCTGCTGAAAGGCTAAGGATTTAACTTGGCAAAACTTTTTGATCTATACGATCAGTGTAAAGGGTGATAAGCTTAACAATCATAGATGCAATGGAAAGAGTTCAAACGAAACCAGATATGGGGAAGGGGCATACTGTTTAAAAAATTACTGAAATATTCATGTAGGAAATAGAAATGGTGTAAAGACACACTCAGACAGATATTCAAAGCTTTAGTACCACACAACAAGTTCTACCCAGAGCCGATAGGGCTGTGAAGAGCTACCAAGTGACCAAAGTTACACCTGTGCATAGAAATTATTCAATGCCCGGGTGTAACTTGACCATTTTTGAGGTGTTGGCACTAAATTTTCAACATGGCTTTTTGAACCCTCCTCATTAACAGTGCCAGTGTCATTTTGTTCACTTGTCCCGAAAGGTGACTGCGCAGAGCAAACATGCGATTCTGCATCACAGGTGCGAAAACACATTTTGGGCAGGTTGTGGAAAATGACAGCTGTACTGTTTTGAAGGAGGTGTGCAAACATGGCAATGTTAAAAATGTGGAGTAAAAATATGAAAAATTGGCTACGTTAGGAGCATGCGTAGAAACTGCACAACACACTTGTAACGTAGTAATTTTTTAACATTTTTTCACCAAATTTACAACATGGGCTTTTTGGAACCCACCTCATGAGTAGTGGCACTGTCATTTCGATGATTTCTGAACTCAAAGGTGATTCCTGCAGTGACCACAAAATCACCTTCGGGACCGAATAACAAAATGACAGTGACAGTTTTCACGAGCTGGGGTCCCAAAAACCGCATATTGAAAATTTGGGGTAAAAATTCCAAAATATGGCTGAGATATCAGCATAAGTTGAAAACCCCATTGAATGGCCGTACAGCATGCTTACCTTTGACTCTTCAGTTCACGGTTAGGCTTTGAAGAGTGCAGACATGTCCCGGTCCAGAGAAGATGACAGTGCCGACCTCTGGAAGCAAGGATGGGGTAAGGGTGGGAAGTGGGTGCTCAATGGGAGGGGGACTACAGCGATGACAATGGACCGTTTTCATTTTACAGAAAACAAAAAAACATTTTGGTACTCTGGGGTGGGCTCCCAGTGTGCCACATGAATTGGGAGGGGGGTTGTACAGGATGCTGAATGAGCATTGGGCACCCTGATATCAGGCATGACTTGGGGGGCACAGAGAAATATCTGCAGCACACTGAGGTGGGCCTCAGTGTGCCAGTTGAGTTGGTTGGGGGGGGGCACAGAATGCCGCGGAGCTGGTGGCCAATGATGTTCCCGACATTTTGCCATTCACAACATGGCGGAACCCGCAGAACTGCGCATGTACACGAGTCGTGTGCATGCACAGTTCATACACCAGAATGCGGAAGTAACAGCTGAAATAGTGCGTCTGTTATTCCGTAGTGGCCAATCGTGGTGGAGGGGTTTAAGCTCTTTTGGGCTTTCGGAAGGATACTTCCAAAAGTCCAATAGACGATTCCACAATCGGCCATATTTAGAGCTACAGAGCTCTCGCAAAATGGTTGTAGCCCCTAAAAATGACTCTGCATAGCACAAACTGAGGTTTGCACCTTGAGTCTGGATTTAGCATGGGGCTTCCTATACTTGAAGCATTAGTCTGCATGGCACAAGTTCAATTGTACAGTGGCAAAAAGTTAAGAACTATACACATGCAAAGGAATGGGGGGGGCTACACACAGTGTGCTAAGCTATATTCAAAGCTTTGTGAAGGTGCTACGGGTAGTTTTGCGCTGCACAAATTACCAAGGTATGTTTTTACTTAGCGTGCAGAACAGAGGACACTTTCAAACAGACTATACAGTACATGACTTCTTAGGCTCAGAATGCACAAAAAAGCACAGACATAAGCTGGTATGTGATCAGCCTTACTGAAAGAAGGATGTTTGCATGACTGGGAGTTGGATAAATTATTTTGCATGTCCTGATATGCACATGTCATGGGGATATGGTGCCACAAACCATAGTCATACTACATGTACTGACAAACATAAGTGATTCAAAGGCATGAACTTCATTGCAACCACAGCACAGAAGTACATGTGATACAGTGCTGACTGGTATTGCAGCTCCAATGGTGTAGCCATCAGTTGACCGTGATCTCTGGCCCAACCTCCTCACAATCCAAACAGCACAAGCTCCGTTAATGAGATTCAAATGCCCTCGTAGTGAGCTAGAGTCATAACCCCTTTCCTCCTTGAATGGGAATGGGCTCACTTGCACAGGAACATTCAAAACAATACATTAACACAACAGTGCTAGCACATTTGGGACGTGCCAACTCACTCTTTGCACTTGAGCTGCTTGGTCTCTGTTCAGTTGTCATACCCTTCATTGGCCAGCACCATGTGTTGCTTTCTGACTGTGCAAGCCTCCTAGTGCTTTGCGCTGCGCTTGGGGGGGCATATCCATACACACTTTGCACACCCAGCGTACTCTGCTCTTGTACGAATATGCTTCCTTTTTATGCATCATGCACAATGGTGCTAGCAGAAGGGACTTTGCACAGTTCTAACCCTGACCTTTGAATGTGAAGCCCACAGCATAATTGTAAATATTGCATCTGATAAGACAAGAAAAAAAAAACCTGTGCATCAAGGTTCATGGGTGCCAAACAAATATGCAAAAAAAAGATGAGACAAAACAGAGCTGAGTTCCTGGTGGAGTTACAACAGTTTCAAATACCAAGATAAACAAGGATTTGTCAATGCCGAATGTTGTCTTACTGGCATTGGCATTGGTAGTGCAGGCGTCAGAGAGATGCATAATAGGAATGGCAGTGGAGTACTGAACCGACGCCAACCCCTCCCCCACCCTGCAGAGACTGACAGGCATTGGGGTGTGCCTTTGGGTCACTGGCCATAAAGCTCATGCCATTTCACCTCACCCTACCCTGCAGACACCGACAAGTGTTGCGGTGTGCCTTGGGGTCTTCGGGACTTACGCTCACCCCATTCCATAAGGAAATATGCCGAGATGGGTGCAGTATAGGAGAATGGGGTGAACTTTGGGGCCGAAGACTCCAAAACACACCTTGATGCCTGTCACTGGCTGCAGGGTGGGGGTGGAATGGTGTGAGCATCACAGCCGACAATCCCAAGTCACACCCCTGACGCCTGTCAGTCTCTACAGGGTGCAGCGTTATGGTTGGAAACCGTAATGCCCCGGGCGTTTCTTGGTATTTTCACTCCAAATTTTCAACATGGACTTTTTCTGACCTCACCTCATGAACAATGGCACTATCAGTTCGTTAGCGGAAAGATGATTTTGTACAGCAACTGTGCCATTTGGCACCACAGGTACGAAAACACATTTCGGGCAGGATGTGAAAAATGACAGCTGTACTGTTCATAAGGAGGTGTAAAAAAATGGCAATGTTGAAAATCTGGAATGAAAATATGAAAAATTGGTGAAGTCACAAGTGTGCGTAGAAACTGCGTAACGCATGCAATGCAATCATTTTGGGGATTTTTTTTACACCAAATTTTTAACATGGGCATTTGGGGACCTCTGCTCATGAACAGTGGCACTGTGATTTTGTTAATCTGTCCAGAACGTTGATTTCCCACAGCGATCACGCCATTGTGCGCCAGATGTGTGAAAACACATTTTAGGCAGGGTGGGAAAAATGACAGCTGTAATGTTCACAAGGAGGTGTGAAAAAAATGGCAATGTTGAAAATCTGGAGTGAAAATATTAAAAATTGTCGAAGTTACGAGTGTGCATGGAAACTGAGCAATGCACACTCATGACACAGTCATTTTTTGGAATTTTTTCACTAAATTTGCAACATAGGCTTTTTGGGAGCCCACCTCATGAACAGTAGCACTGTTGTTTCGTTACTTGGTCCTGAAAGGTTATTCCGTGCAGTGACTGCAAAATGATCTTTAGGGACCGAATAAAGAAATGACAGTGACTGTGTTCATGAGGTGAGGTCCCAAGAACCCCATGTTGAAAATGTGAGACCAAAACTCCCCAAAATGACTGAGATATCAACCTAAATTGAAAACCCCCCATTCAGTACCATTATAGGATTTACTGTCATTTCTTTAGTTTGCAGTCGGCTTTTGAAGAGTGCAGACGTGTTCCCGGACCACTGAAGATTGCTGCTCCCGACCTCTGCAGGCAAGTATGGGTGGGGGGGGTGCAGGGAGGTGAAATCGCAGAGGGAGGGTGCGGGTTGGGAGAGGGGGGCCGGTGGCAACAATGAGGGACCATTTTCTTTTTTTTCAGGTTTAAAAAAAAAATTAAAAAATGTGGGTCCGTTTTCTCTTTTACAGGTAAACTATGGATTTCGGCACACTGGAGTGGGCTCCCAGTGTGCCAAAGTACTGGGGGGATCAATGTCCATCTGAGAACTGGGCACCCTGAGGTCGGAGTATATGTGGGGAGCGCATCTGACACCAGGAGTGAGCATCCCAGTGTCGGAAAGAAACACCACAGCATGTTCTGGCACACTGGGGTGGGCTCCCAGCGTGCCACATTAAAGGATGAGGGGGATACAGGCTGACATGGGGATTAAGGACCTCGATGTCGGCAGGCGGGACAGGGGCATCCGCCAGTGCGATCGGATCGCACTTACAGTAAAAGTGTCTTCGGGCACTGACTACTCCCAGCTCATATGGAGCTTAAGCTATGGCCTGCTCTGCACGGCTGGGAGAAACTTTTGCGCCGGAAACAGTGGGACGTGGAGGAGGCAGGCAAGGAAAGCGCCTCCTCCCACCCATCAGGCAGGGACCGGTGGGGTGGCAAGGTGGAGAAGCTGAAATGCAAACAGCTGTTTCTCTCCTTACGCCATGTTCACTGAAATGTTTCACCACGAAAGGCACGTACAGAAGGTGTGTCATCTGTGCCACTGTATGATGAGCTAGTCTCCAATTGCAGCGGCACATTTCTGTCAAGTTGGTGGCACTCTGCATAAAACTTGTGTCAGCGCTAGCATGTAGGCTAATTGGGGAATGAGGGACGAACCTTCTAAAGCGTGCTCTGCATTCGCCAATGCTGACACACCTTTGCATTTCTCATACTACCCCAATATGTTGTTTGTGCGTGCGTACGAGCCAACATAAAAAGGATGCAGATAATTTAAACAGCTAATCAAAGATTATTCAAATTTACAGTTACACAGATTACATTCAGTTTTACTCATTCCCTACATTAGTAACATTAACAGCAACTTTGTGGCCAGTCAGCTACTGAACTCACTTTTTACATCCAGTTTGAAAAGATATTGTACTGTACCCAATTTTCTTTCCAAAAAAATCCTAGCGCAACTCAAGTGGTTACTAAATGTAATCACAACCCTTGAATGGAATTACAAGCCTGGTTATTTATAGTTTGACTGTTATTTATTTGGTAAAATATATGGTAAAACACTGTAAATAGGGTTTAAAACTGTCACAGATGGAGAGGGCTATCCAAAACTAAACCACCCATCTAAGTCTTTTCTAGTAAATTATTTGTAAAGTTGCTAGGTTATCCAACAGTTAAGAAGCAGTAACATGCAAGCAATAAAACCTTGTGCTCCATTCAACACAACTGTTTTTCTGGACTACTGCTAATATCTCAAAAGATAAACTGAAAGCAAGTGCATTAGTTCTATAAAATCCAGCCACATCTGTGGGGTTACCTTGACATCATAAATGTTAGAAGCAATTTCAGGTGACGGAATAAGGAAAACAGACAGTCTTATAACTGCTGGGAGCTTTCTGTGCAAATCTGGCAAAAATGTTGTATGGTGTAATCTAATGATGGCAAGTGCACATTTTCTTTCAGAACTGCTAAAGACTACAAGATTCTTCCAAACACAAGGCCTGGATCCTTTGAAACACCTTTGGTTTTTTTATATGGATTTTTATTGGCTTTTTCCCCATTTTCTTCCCATCCCCATGCTCCAGGCACACGCGGACCCCGGGGTGCCCTCCCATTATACTGCTGCCCCCTCCTGCCTATGCTACCCACCAGACATCTACCCGGTGGGAGAAGAACTACGGGGGGGGCGACCACCACCCTGGGAGAGGAGAGCTGCCTTTCGGCTGCTCAATCCAGCTCCCCCCCCCCGCCAGCTCTCCTACAACCCAATGTCGTTCCCAAACCAAGGTCGCCGGTGTGGTGCGAGGTAAGGTGTCCAGCGCCTCTACCCTCAGTGCCACTGGCCCAGAAACTCCTTAGTTTAAAATGTTAGGAAAATGCTGTGCTTGAAATTAGTTTTGTAGGGGCTTTCAAGGGCATGTCACCATATCACGTGAGGTGTTAAGACCAAGCCCAGTAGTTGGCAAAAAAGTGGCCCAACTGATGGTTTGAGTGTGATACCTGTTTGGGTCTATTTTTCCAACCAGTTTTACATCATGTTGTGCGAGTGAGAAGGCTCTCTATTTATCAACTGGAAGAGGTCTACAACAACATATTGCTCATAGTGTACTGTTTTGCAGGGAAACATATTGGGGGCGGTGATGATGGAGGACAGGGGCACACAGTTCCTTGGGGTGACAATATCTACTGTGTACTGTGCATGAATTGGTTTTACAACATGTAAGGTTTAGAGCACTGGTATGAAAACAGGGGTAGTTGTGCAATAAAGGGTGGTAATAAAAGAAAATACCCTACATTCAATAGGCGTGTGGGATTTTTTTACTTCGCAATTCAAGAAGCACATTTTTAGTAATATGTTTACATTTATTTTTACATTTCTTCTCCATTAACTACACTCCTGATTCAAAATGACACTGTAAGAAGCTGAGTAAAACAAGACAAGTAAAATGTAGACAAAGCCGAAATAACACTAAAAACTGTTTCACGAACAGCGCAACAAAATAAAAAAGGAATTTTTTCAGACTTACTGCCATTTCTTTTTCTGTTGGTTACATGCAACTTCAACAGCACTGTAAACATAAACAAACAGCATAGGCAATATCCAGATTATGCCCACCCACAAAACAAAATCACTCTCAGTGTGATACCCAACAGTCTTGAACTGTCCAGATAGTTTAAAATTGGTACTTTGAACTGTTTAAATCAGTCAGTCTTCCTCAGACTGGGTTTCCTGAAGAATCTTCATTACATAATGGGGTTGGGGGGGACTAACAACAACAAAAATGGAAAGGGACCTGGGGGTAGTCATATCAGATGACCTTAAAGTAGGCAAGCAATGTGAGAAGGCAGTAAGGAGAGCTGGGGGGATACTGGGATGTACAGGGACAGGCATTACCAGTAGAAAACAGGAAGATGTTATCCCTCTGTACAGACAGTTGGTGAGACCCCATCTGGAGTACTGCAAGCAGTTTTGGAGACCATCTCCACAAGGACATAGACAGGATGGAGGCGATCCAGAGGAGGGCAACTAAAATGGTGCAGGGTTTGCATCAGAAGCCATATGAAGAGAGAACAAGAGTTTAACATGTATACCCTTAAGGAAAGGAGGGAGAGTGGGGACATGATAGAAGCTTTCAAGTACCTCAAGGGAATCAACAAAATCCAAGAAGGTAGCATCATTCGCTAAAAATACCACCAACAGCTTAATCTGGTTCAAGGTCAGTTGGCATTCATCTGTATCCCCCACCCCCGGGTCGTGCCTGAAAATAGGCACAATCTGCCTAGTGCACTTACCCGGTCAACAAAAACTAAATAAATAAATACATCTTTCAGAAAAAGAGATGTGCAAGAACAAGGGGACACAATTTAAAGATAGAGGGGGGATGGCTCACTGGCAACGTGAGGAAATATTTTTTCATGGAGAGAGTGGTGGACGCATGGAACTGCCTTCCTGAGGAGGTTGTGGGGTCAAAAACAGTGGGGGAATTCGAGAATGCATGGGACAGCCATAAGGCAATTATAGTGGGGGGGTAGGAGGAAGTAAGCTGCTGGTAAACTAGAATCTGCAGCTTATCCAATAGGAGGAGAAATGGGCAGACTGGGTGGGCCAAGCGGTCCTCATCTGCTGCCAGAGTCTGTTTCTATGTAACCCCTCGGTGGCGCTATCCCAAGGGCTACTACCCCTGCCTGCTTGGCTAGTAGCAGGTTAAGGGGCCTGAGTTCCGAAACGGGTGCCCCCACCCGGAGGTCAGGTTTGTTAGTGGTCAAGCTAACCTGGGCACAGCCCTCCGGGACACTGTAACCCCTCCTCTTTCCTTACTAGTGGCCGGAACAATACACAATAATCACTGTCACAATACCCCTGATACACCACACAAGTTCCCACACTGTTTGCACTTACCAACAGGGCTTTCCTCTGGCCCGGCCCAGGGAACCCCCTGTAAAACAAGGTTATACACAGCAAATAACAGCAGTACAGTACTCTTGCACAAACTGGAACCACAGTCAGGGTAAATGCAAGAAAGAGCTGGATCTGATTTATTTAAGGGGCTTGAACAAAGGAGGGGCGTAATCAGGTTAATTTGCTTAAAGGCTCTATCAATCAAACAGTTATGCATGCATTTCAGGGTCCTTAAACAGTCACACACTCTGGGTACCCAAATGGAGAATGGTGGGCTAGCCAGGAACGTTGCAGCTGGTTGGGGCCCTGTGATGGAAGAAAACAACATGCACAATACACACTATTTGTAATCCAGAGCCAGAGGGCTCAGTCTGTGAAAAGAAAACAACAATACAATCAGATGACACACTTTTAGATTAAGCTGTTGTTGCAGGGAGCTACCCTGATGATTACTCACGATACCCAAGACTGGACACAGGCTGGACGAAACTTGAGACAGCAGGTGGTTAATCTGGAGTGCCAGGAGAAGCAGGGCCTACATGATTTGCCGAGACGTCATTCCTGTTCAAGCGTGGAGCAGGGGGCTGATCCCCAGGCAGGTCTCTCATCGGTGGCTTTCTCTGTGCAGTGGGGTAGTCTGGCAGGACCAGCGTGGCATGGCCCAGGCCAAATGGAGATGAATGCGGGTTCAGTCATATTAGGCTGGATAAAGCTTTCAGCAAGCAGAACACAGTTCACACAGTGGGGAACCAAATCATGACCCACTTTCAATACACAGCACATTTACATGCAAGGAAATTCTACTGTACCAGGCAAACCGCTCTCCCGGTCACGATCGTAAAGTCTCTGCACAAACCGGGGATTCAAAAGCAGCTGGAAATCCTGACAGGCCGATCGCATTCAGCAAATCTTCAGTCTTCTTCAGGTATGAGCCTGGTTAAAAAAATCAGTGGCTTACTTTGTTCTCACAAACTTGGATTTAGTCCAAAATAATTCTCTTCTCTTCCTCTCAGGGGCAGTAGGCAGACATGCAGGCCACAACTCCGGCCTTTCCATAATTCTCCCACATGAAACTACTCAGACGGGCTGCTTGACTGTCTCAAGCTCTTGCTCATTCAGCTCCCAACTGAGATCTGACTCAACTGCCAGCAAGCCAGAGACTTTCCCCAGAATCCAACAGGTTTGGTTGGCTGATCTGTCTGTCAGTCACAACAAAGGCTTCCCCTTCAGGTGCAAAAAGGCGCTAAAAGCCCCAAAACTGCAATTTCTACAGATTTTGACTTCAGACAGCTCCTGTAGTCCGGCTCCATTTTAGGTCCACCAGAACCGATTGGTCCAACTCGCAGTCCAGGACCAAGATAGTGGAGATAAACAAAACAGTCCTTGCTGCAAAGAAGGCAGGTTTGACAAACTACATTATCATTATCACTCTAAATGATTTTCAGCAAATAGTTACATCTTTCAACAGAGCTCTCTCTCAGATTACTTAGGACTGCAATCCAGGCCGCTCTTAAAGAGATAGTACACAGAGGTTATACAGGCACTCTCTGGCAATTACATTTAAACTGCTAAAACGCAGGACACCAGCCTGGCAGTGAGCATTTAGGCAAGTTCGAGGAAGACTTTTCGGGAACCCCCATTTGTAGGGGGGTTACATCTATACCTGTCCTTTCTCACGTTATCCACTTGTTTAGCTACCTCCTGGGAATCCATAAACAGAAAGGGTTCTACTTCTAGCAGTATAACGAATCACATTGTAACCAACAGCGCAAAAGCCATTTCAATATCTCATAACTGCCTTTTGGGGATGTCAGACTCTTGTCTGCCGGGAACTAAAACAAATGTCAGGGAAAATCTGTATCATCGCTTCTTCAAGTTACAGGGATCTGCTGGATCAAGCTGCCCCGAGCACCTCATCCCAGATATTTATTGTGGAGAATGAGACTAACAGAGTTTCTGACTCGACTGAGGTCACTGGAGCCTTGTGTAGGGTGATCCTATGATGTATGCTCTAAGCAGTTTTATCTACAAGGAAGGACCCATCTCGGTCTACCTAACAGAGAAGCATGTCAGGCAACTGGCATCATATTCAAAGTGGGCCGTGAGCGTGCGCGGGAGATACCATACAGCCAGCTCCGGGGCTATATTCAGACACCAACCGGAGCACATGATCTGAATATGGGGCTGTAGCAGTGCAGCACAGAGTGATTATGTACTGCCCTGACATAGCCCACTACTGAACATGGCCTACAGGAATTCACTGGAGACAGTGGGCCAAAAACAGGATAATGCCAGTGCTCCTGCGAGTCATAGACAGACCTAATGTGCTAATGAGCCCACTGGACATGCACAGCACTGAAGGTCATTTGCCACCCATTATGAGCTTATTAGCATGTGCCGTACAATGCCACCATACAGGCAGCATGGTGGCACTGTGCAGAGCCCTGCAGACCCCCGATCACCACAAAATATATATATGTAACCATAGAACCCACTCCGTAGGTGGTAACTGTGCCCTCACCACCCATCTCCACCAATGTCATATACAGAAGAACTACAAAACTCACATTGTAGGTGGTAACTGTCCCTCACTCTCATCGCCACAAAAGATATACGTAAATACAACCTAGCCTTGGGTGACTAGTGGCCCCCCATCCCTATCACCACCCCTCCTGAATGCGCAACAGACCCCCTCCCTTCCTGCCTACTCAAGACCCTCCACCACACACACACACCATCTACCCCATTCACCGATGCCACAATGCGGCAGTAAAGATGGCAACCGGCACAGCCCTCTGCTCACCGCCTTGTCCAACCACCC
This sequence comes from Neoceratodus forsteri, assembly GCA_016271365.2. NCBI lineage: Eukaryota > Metazoa > Chordata > Ceratodontiformes > Ceratodontidae > Neoceratodus > Neoceratodus forsteri. The sequence goes on from CM057455.1 coordinate 725,326,880, forward strand.
ACTGAATGACATGCATCAATCTTTTGAATATTGGGACCAACATCTATTCCACAAAACCGTATATGCTGACACCCTCTATGCTCCAAGGCTCACAGATAAAGTACACTTTCTCCAGGATATTTTTCTCCTGGGAAATATTTTCAAGCCGAGCTTGCAGGTGAGTATCTTCTTTCAGTAGTGCACTGCATGCCAACATGGCAGACCCAGCCTGGCGGAAGAAGTCGCCCACTTATGTTGAAAAGTTCTTACCTCCATTTCCACTGAAACCAGGCACTCAACAAAGGACTCAAAAATGTCTAGGCCCTGAATAGCTTTGCACACATCTGTAGTTATTTCTTGGTATACTTTACATTTTAAATTTCTGAACTCATTCCGCAAGCAGAAGCCCTGTGTTGGAAGCATCATGCTGGCTCTTGGTCTGCTTGAAAAAGTAGTGTTCACGCTGCCAAACCAAACACTGTTTTGCAATGCAGTTCTCTATTTCACTACATATACAGCTGTTCAAGCAGCCAGATTGCTACTGCAGTTCTACAGTCTGCAGTTAAAAATTCAGTGCTTGGCAAAGAGTATTGCCATCTGGCTAAAAAATTCACGTGAGACAGGTTTTTAGTCTTCCACCGTACACACTAAAAAGGTCTGCAGCATCTTGATTCGTACTGCTTTGCGATTTCCCCATGCTAAAGGGAAAACAATTCAGAGATGCTTCCCAAACATTACTGCTGGCGAATGATGCACATTTTCCAAGATAACTAATCATTAAATTTCACCAAGTTGTTGATAAGAGACTCAGTTCTGGGCTGCAAGCTCCATCCCCTGCCCTCCATATCAATCAATCAATCAACTTTATTTAACCAGGCATATAACACCATTGAGCAAGCTCATTTTCAAGGTAGTCCTAGACATAAATTCAATACAATACAGAGAATACAGTAAGTGAAAGGTAAAAACAAAAACATGACATAGTACAGATATGGTAGTCAGTAATGTGGTGATGGTGAACAGGTGTAGGCCAGGGGAGGCATATACATAAGGTCCAATATAGTTACATACACAGTTTCCAACATGATTTACAAGAAAGTAAAGATTACCATCCTAGCTGTTACCACTAATTTAGAGGCTAGTATCTTTATACTAGAAGCAGGAGAGAGGGGAAGGAGCAGATAAGGGAGGAGAAGGGAAGCGAGGGTACGCCAGGAAGGGGAAAAAAAAGGAAGTTAGGCTAAGTTTAGGGGGGAAAGGAATAAGTGCTGGGGATCCCTTGCTAGGAGAGAAGGGGTGACAGTCAGAGTGTAAGGTTTGCCAAAGGGACCAGTAATTTAGGTAAAAGAGTCATCTAAAGTAACTGCATATATCCTTCAATAGGTCCCATATCAGTGCTTTGAATGTGAAGATGCTAGGGAGCATGGAAAGCTTTAAAGATTTTTGCATAGAATTCCACAGTGATGGCAGAGAAAAACTGATTGCTGCCAGGCCAAGGGTTGTTTTCACTCTAGGAGTCTGGAAGCAAATCATGGAGAAGCGTCTTAATCCATAAAATCCCTTGGCACATACAAAGTAGCTTGAGATGTATGTAGGGAGATTATTGGATAGCACTCTAAACATCCAAAGGAGAGCGTTTCTTTTTCTCCTGGTTGAGAGTGAGGGCCATCCCAGCTCCTGGTATAATAGACAGTGGCGAGTGCGACGGGGTAGGTTAAGGATAAATCTTAGGGCCCTGTGGTAAAGGGTGTCAAGTTTGTTGAGCGTCGTAGTAGGGCAATGACTGCAGAGGAAGTCAGCATAGTCCAGTACAGGTAGAAATGTGGATTGCACTAGCCTCCTCCTGGCTTCTAGGTTAAGCAGATGTTTAAGACGATAAAAAAGGCCTAATCACTGCCTTAGTTTCTTCGAAATTTCATGTAGGTAGCACAGGAAGTTGAGCTTATTATCTAGCCAGAACCCTAGGTATTTTAAAGTATCAACTGTCTCTAGGGGTTCATCTAGCAGAGTTAGAATCTGGGGGGTATGTGTAGACCCAGAGGCAGACTTTGGCAACAGGATCATGGTTTTAGTCTTTTTGGCATTGAGGAGAAGCTTATGTTTGATGAGGTTATATTGGAGAGTGATGGAGTCTTGCTGAAGGTTCACGTGGGCCAAGTCCAAGAAAGAGTTAGTGGTATAGAGTACGATGTCATCTGCAAATAAGTGCACATTGGCTATGCGCAGGTGTGAGTCCAGGTTGCTGATGTAGATTGCAAAGAGGATTGGACCCAGTATGGAGCCTTGTGGAACACCTCGTAAGAGGGATTTTTACGGGGACAGATCGCCTATAGCTTTGACTTGCTGAAGCCTGTTGGTTAGGTAGCTGGTGAACCATTTGATGGCAGAGCTATTGAAACCGATTTTACCCAGCGCAGTAATTAAGACATTATGATCCACAGTATCGAAGGCCTTGCTAAGATCCAGGAATAGGGCAGCTACATACTTCTTGGAATCCAGGGCAGTTTGCCAATCGGTGGATACTTTTGCTAGGGCCGAAACGGTGCTATGTTTGGCTCTGAAGCCAGACTAAGCCGGATTTAGCAAATTATTTGAGTCAAGGTGTTCTCTGATCTGGGCGTTGACAATTTTTTCGAGTAGTTTTGAGAGGACGGATAGAATAGAGATAGGCCGATAATTGTTCAGATCACTTGGGTCCCCAGATCTGAATAAGGGTAGGATGTGTGCAGTTTTCCACGACACAGGTAGCTCGCCCTGTTTGAGGGAGGTGTTGAATAAGTGGGTGATGGGGGCGGTTAAATAGAAGTGGCCGAGTTTTAGAAATTAAGGTTTGATATTGTCTGCACCAGCACTCTTTCTGATATCCAGGGACAGGAGGAGGTCCTCAACTTGTTTAAACGTAACTGTTAGAAAGCTGAAGTTGGCAAGATGCGGTTGGTTTGGGTCGAGATTAGTAGTATGATTAGCAGTAGCATCCCCCGGAGGATTGAGATTGTTGATGGGAGAGGTGTCAAAGGTGAGCCCTGCAGTAGCAAAGTGTTCGTTGAACTGCTCTAATATAGCAGCTTTGTCTGTGTAGGTATTACCTGCAGACACAATTTTGGTTGGGAGGGATGAATCGGCCGTCTGACCTTCGACCTCCTTAAGAATATTTCAAAATTTGGCAGAGTTGTTTTTGTTGTTTTCTAGTTCAGTTTGGTAATATCTGGCTTTTTCAGACATAATTAGTCTGGTGCAGGCATTTCTAGAGTTGAAATGCCAGCCAATAAGTCTAGGTGAGATTTCCTTGCTTTTTCACCAAAAATCCCTATCCTTAAGTGCTTTCTTCAGGATGGGAGAGAACCAACCGGGAGGTCTTTTTTTTAGATCTGATCATTCTTAGAGGGGCGTGTTTGTCGACTAGTCCTACGAGTAGGCTATGAAAGATGTTATAGGCTTCGTTAAGGGTGGGTACCATATAGAAGTCTTGCCATCTGATGTTGCTTAAATCTTTTAGGAAGGAGTTCTGGCAGAAGTTTTTCAGGCATCGTTTGACTTTGAATTTAGCAACTGGCTTCATGTGGGGAGAATGTCTGATACAGGTCGTAGCACAGTGGTCACTTATGTCATTGAAAAATACTCCAATGTGCAAGATGTTATGTGGTTTGTTTACCAGTATGAGATCTAGAAGGGAGCTACGCTCAGGATTTTTTCTGTTAGGTCTGGTGACAGTGGTTGTCATTTGTACCAGTCCATTTGCATCACAAAGTTCCTTTAGCTTCTTTGAGCTATCATCATTCCAATTTTGGTTGAAATCTCCCATCAGAGTACATTCGGAGTTAGCAGAGTCAAGAAGATTTTGTAGGTGTGAGAGCAACGCCATGCCTCCAGAAGGTGGACGATAGCATGCTGCTATAAGAAGTGACTTATCTTTGGAAAGGGAGAGTTTTAGGGCCAAGCATTCGAATTCTTTATCCTTTGAGGTACAGTCAAGGATTGTATTGTATTGTGTATTTACACTTCACATAGATTACGACCCCTCCTCCTCTACAGGGTCTATCACAACTATAGGAATTATATCCTGGTATGTAGATAGATTTGTCCGAGTTTGAAGGCGTGAGCCAGGATTCAGTTATCATGAGGACGTCAGGCAAAGCATGTAGAGCCCAGGCCTGAATAGGGTCTAGCTTCTTTAATAAGCTACAGGCATTGATATGGAGAAAGCTGAAGCTGATACCTTTATATTGTGGTAGGTCTGCAGGGGTGTCCAGAGGGGAGGGTGGGCCTGGATTTAGTTCAATGTTTCCCGAGCAGAGTAGGAGAAGTAATAGTAGTTTTTTAGATAATTTGTTAGTCTGCTGAGTAGCCTTTTTTTTACTCCTTCTGGAATGAGTTGCTTTATTAATCATCGTCTGGTGCTGGGGGGGGGTGGATGTGGCCAAAACGAAGTCTGCCCTTTGCGGTGAGACCAAGCATTAATAAAAAAGGGTCCATCATGGTATGAGTTAGAGGGAGGTTTTTGGCCTTGGTGCCAAGTGTCACCTGGACTATTGAATGGTATGTAAATTAGCAAAATGAGACAGCTATTGAGGAGAGCAGCCACAGGGGGTAATTTTTGCAGGGAAATATCTCCAAGGTATGACCAGAGTGGTTAGAATAGTTACCTTATATGAGGCTAGTAGTGTTAAGTTACACTAGTTTAGTAGGCTGATCAGCATCAGCTTTAAGAGGCGGGGTTATCCAGGGGGTGGTGGACTAAGCACTGGTGTGGCTGAGTGTGCTGAGACCATTACGAGAGTAGGGGTTGACCTAGCTTCTTACAGTAAGAGTATTTAATAGAGGCCGGGGTCGAGGCAGATGGTGTGGGAAGAAAATTCCCACCAGAAGCATACAGCGAGCAGGCACCCAGAGTAGCTTTTTTGAAAAGGAGAGGATTCGTCAGACAGACAATCCCAGATGGAGCCATAACTTAGCGGCAGCCAATGGGAAGGGAGGAACAGGGTTGCCATCCAATCGGGGTTCCAGGAAAATCCCCAATGCTGAGAGCAGGCTTACCAGGTCAAAGGTACTCCTAGGTGGGTAAGAGTGGGCCTTGGCAGCTGTCGGCTAGCTCCTCCAGCCAGCAGCCTCTAGCGTGAGGTGATAGCCAATCAGGGCCCCTAAGAGCAGGTCAAAGGTGTCCTATGCAGACAGGAGGGCGCCATGGGCATTGTTAGCTGGCCCTCCAGCTGCGGGCACCCACAGCGAGAGGTGGCAGCCAATCAGGGCTCTTGAGAGGGTCAAAGGTGCTCCTAGGCAGGCAGGAGTGGCTCGCGCTGTCGGCTGACTCCTCCAGCCACAGTGCCTCACAGCGTGAGGTGGTAGCCCGATCAGGGGCTCTTGAGACTTTGGGAGCATAAGGAGCAGATGGCATTTTTCTTCCGTCCCACCCAATCCAGCCCCGATCTCTGTTAAACTTGAACTTTGTCCAACATGAATAATTTATTCATCATTTCTGAAATCAAACAAGAAAAGTCTAGACATGGAAGAATGCTAGCATTTTTCAGGAACCCAAGGTGTTGTGAAAGCAGTGCTCACAAAGTTTACCCTAGTAAGCATAAGAGGTGTGAACCTGGAGATCTTGGTTTGAATCACACAACTGTCATTTACTCACTATGGAACCTGAAGTAAGTCACTTAACTGACTGTGCTGAACCTCTCTCTCCAATTTATTTCTGTGCTCTTTGAATCTCACTGTAAGATGAAAATGGCAGCAACAGTCTCTCCCCTCCCTCTCCTAGACTGTAAAGTATGTATATGTGTAGGCCCCTCTCTGTGGCTGCCTACCTATTGTTGTAGAGAGGCTGAGGACAGCATAAGGAGCAGAGGGCATTTTTCTTGCCACATCGGCGGCTGGAAGGGAGTGGCAGGAGCTGCTCGGATGGAGCAGTAAACAAGAGAAAAGGTTCCCAGTGCTAGAAGAGCCAATCGGGCAGCACTTGGGGAACCAATCAGGTGGAGCCATGCCTGAATCAAGCAAGTGGCTGGGCTTTAAAGGGCTGGGCCCAGCCATTACTCCAGTGAAGAGAGCATTTGAGGGAGCAAGTGGGTGCTGGGACAGGCAGCCATGAGGAGGGAGCAGGGCACGTGCCGCTGAAGTCTTGGGCGGGGAGCCGTCGGAGACAGTGTAAGGAGCAGATGGCATTTTTCTTCCGTCCCACTCAACCTGGCCCCGATCTCTGTTAAATGGTCATGGTGGGAGAAGCCAGCTTCAGAGAGTAGCACGGGGTAGGAGCTGAGCAGAGGAAGACAACACCCTCTAAGGAGTGGCACATACAAAGGAGAGAGCCAGGAGGGAGCTGATCACTACCCTGACCCGGACTTCTCGGACCCGGGCTGAGTGCAGATGGTGAGTTTTTCTTTTTTTGGAACTGTAGGCTGCAAAGGGCAGGATTATAGCATTAAGTATAGGCTGGTATAGAACACTGTATATTGTGAAATCAATGATTTTTCCAATCTAGAAAGCAATATTGTATGGAAATTGACTAGGTCAGTTGGGTAGGTCACACTGGCTTGCATTATTGAACCCCATGTGTTTCTGAGTGGAAGAAACTGTGTAACAGGTAGGGTATTGTAGGTGGGGACATAACTGCGTAAAGAGGATAGAAAAATTAGTTAGTACTATATGGGACAAGACTAGCTGAAATAAAGTAAAAGCTGATAAACTATAGAAGGATTGAACTCTGCTTTGTAGGAACCTTCTGTTAATCATACTGTTTGAACATGGGCAGAATAGTGGGCTGTAATGGATGTGGGGCGGCGGTTTGGATGAACATCCTGTGGAAGCTTGGTAGGTATCCTATCTGTCACAGACTAAGAAGGCTCAAGGAAGAAGTGCAGTGGCTTGGCAGAGAGTTAGAGAGGATGGGAGTGGGGTTTACTGGGACAGGGGGGCCGCCCGCAAGGGATAATATGAGGGAGCCATATGGGAAGAACCCGGATCAAGGTAAAGGATGGGGAGGGGGTGGGAGCAAACCAAACATGGGACCTAGAACTGTATGGAAGGCCAAATTAGGAGGGAAGAGCCAACGCATGTTGACTCAGTGGGGGTAGGTAATAGGTTTGAAGCACTCTCAGCGACTTTGGTGGAGGAAGTTGGGGGGATCTGCAGAAAGGGAGGAAGCACGAGAGGCATGAGGCAGCCAGAAGAAGGGTTGGGGTAATGGGGGCGGGGGAGGGAGGGAATCTGTGCTGGTAGGGAAGACAGGAAGGAGGAGGGGGCCAGGAGAGGTTGGGAGGGCTGTGGAGGTTAGCAAAGAAACAGGGAGGTGGGGGGATAGGACAGGGACGGGGAGCTATAGGGTGCAGGGACATAGCTACAAATAGGGTGGACTCTGGGGAAGGTGCCTCGGTAAGAGAGTGGAGGCGGGGGCAAGGAAAGATGGGGGATACTAGTGCTGGGGGATTCTATACTTAAAGGGATAAGATGGGGCAGTAAGGGGGAAAGACAGTCGTAGATGGGTAGAGTCCATACCTGGGCTGACGGTGGGCAGGGCAGGGCAGTCTATTCTGAAGTGTGCGAGGAGAGGTAGGAGGAAGCCGCATCTCATGGTGCACGTGGGTATGAATGACCTGGCAGGGGAAACTGTGGAAGTTGTGAGGGAGAGGATCGAGGAACTGGGAGGGTTGTGTGAGGAGCTGAGGGAGTTGGTGGCCTTCTCGGAGGTGCTCCCAGTGCCATGCGCAAGTACGGCAAGGAAGGGGAGGATCAGAGAGTTCAACACATGGCTGGGGGAATGGTGTCAATCCAAGAGGTGTGGGGTAATAATAATAATAATAAAACTTTATTTCTATGGCACCTTTCAAAAAACCAAGGCGCCTTCCAAAATAAAACAAATTAAACATTTCAGATCTTAGAATTAAAAGCAACTAACACAAATAAACAGATAAAATCAAAGTCCAAATGCTTGGATCCATAAATACATCTTCAGGGCCTTTTTGAATTCCTCCATGGTCGCGCACTCCCGTAACTGATGGGGTACAGAATTCCAGAGGGTAGGGGCCGCATACATAAATGTATGGGCCCAAGAAGATTTCAAAGACACCCTCGAGATCTCTAGCAACCCCTCGCCAGCTGAGCGGAGCAATCGCCCAGGACAATAAGGGACCAGGAGCTCTTTCAGGTAGTCCGGACCAAGTCCATGTAGAGCTTTGAAAGTCAGAAGACCAACTTTAAAGGTGATCCGCCACTGCACTGGCAGGCGATGCGGTCCACGCAGCACCAGCGAAATATGGCTGGACCAAGAGGTACCAGTCAGAAGCCAGGCCGCCGCATTCTGTACCTGTTGAAGACGGCAGATTTCAATCCCAGGAAGCCCTAGATAAAGGGAATTGCAATAGTCCAACTACGAGGACACAAAGGCATGGACCACCCCCGAGATAGAGTCCGGAGGGTGAACCAGTCCCCGGCCTCCCTAACCGTCAGGCCAGATCCACTACCAACACCTCTGCCTTTTCTGAGTTCAACTTCAACCAACTTGAATCCATCCACTACTGGATTTCTTTGAGACAGTTACTAAATACTGAGAGAGCTCCATCCTGATCGGGTGCAAAAGAAAGGTAGAGTTGAGTATCATCAGCATAGCAGTGAAACCTCAGCCCACACCTTCTTACAATGTCTCTAAGGGGCAGCATATACACTGCAAACAACATGGGGACAACACAGAGCCCTGAGGAACCCCACAAGACAGAGAAACTGGGTCAGAGGAATAAACCCCTGAAACCACTCTCTGCATTCTTCCAGTGAGGTAAGATGTAAACCACCTGAGGACTACATCCGATAGTCCACAGATGGACCTCAGATGCTCATGTAGAACCCCATGGTCCACAGTGTCAAAAGCTGATGAGAGATCTAGAAGAACCAAAATGGAATGGTTCTTCCAATCCCTGGCCATCAGGAGATCATTGAGCACCCGAACCAGTGCTGTCTCAGTACTATGCCTCTTTTGAAAACCGGACTGGAGAGGTTCATAGATATCATGGATGGTCAAATGGTTCTCCAGCTGATTGGTCTATAGTTTGCATGGCAGTCAGGGTCCAAAGAAGCTTTCTTCAAGAGGGGTGTTACCACCGGCTTCTTCAGGGAGCTCGGAAACTGACCCGTTTCCAAGAAGCACCAGACTATCCGTGCCAGGACCAGACCAATAGAATCGATACAACCCAAAATCAGGGAAGTTGATCCTGGATCCAAACTACAGCATGTAGGGCATGCACCCCGGACAATCCACATGATATCGATGAATTCCAGTCGGTCGAAGGCACTCCAGGAAAACCAAGGAGCAGCAGCCTCTCACTGATCCAAAGCAACACCCTTAGAGTGTGCTGACTGGAGTGCCGCCCTAATGTTGGCCACTTTAGTTGCAAAGAATCTAGCAAGTTCATTGCACTCTCTTCGCGTGTAACCCCTAGATGGCGCTATAACAGGGGCTACTACCCCTGCCTGATTTGCCACTAACAGGTTGAGGGGCCTGGATCCAATGGCGGGTGCCTCCACCCAGAGGTCAGGGTTTGCAATAGTTAAACTTACTTGGTCACAGCCCTCTGGGACACTGCAACCCCTTTCTTCCCACTAGTGGCCCACACAATATATCAGAATTACCTTCACAGTATACACTTACCCCCAGGGCTGGTTCAGGCACTGGGACCTCCTGTAAAATAAGATACAGTGCAACAATCACAGTACAATACTTTAACATAGACAAATACCTCAGGCAGTATAACTTTGCTGAAACAAGCAGCTCGGATTTATTTAGGGGGAATATAACAAGGACAGGGGGAAATCAGGTTAATTAGCTTATCACTTTACTCATCTACCTATGGCTCTGGCACAGGCCTATCCCTACCAGTTACTGTCCCTGGGTACCCCAAGCCTAGTGGCTAGTCAAACACGTGGCAGCTGGTAGGGGCCCTTTCCCACAGAGAAAAGAAAAATTAGTTTAAACAGTCAGCAGTACAGTGATTCCATTTGGATTCAATGTGGCAATTCAACAGGGAGCGACCCTGAATTAGTACTCACGACCTCCAAACAAGATAGAGTCCTTCAATGTCAGCAGGGCTACTCTTGAGCTCCACGAGACTCCTCACACATTTATATGGTGAACAGTAACAGGCAAAAGTCCTTTAATGGCAGCAGGATTCACTTGAGGTACACAAGCCTCTTCACACATTTATATGGTAAAACAGAAAGTACTATACCAGGCAGGCTGCTTCTCTCTATCGAGCGCCAATTACTGCACAATACCGGGAGAACACACAGCAGATTCAGTTCCTGACAGACCGAGGTGCAATTCAGCAATTTCTCCAGTCTTCTACAGGGTGAGCCTGGTTTCTACTCTTCAGATATCCTTTGATTCTCTCTTCACAGGACAGATTCAGTCTAACAAGCAGTTACTACAAGCTGCAGACCGAACTCTGGGCCTTACACACGTTTCCGACTAAAACTGCACACTGAAAAGCACAGGGCTCCTTCCTTCTTCACTGCCAGAGCTCAACTGAAACTCCAACAGACAAAACCGGGCACTCCTTTGAGTTCCCCAGTTCTTGACTGGATTGGCTGTCACTCACAATAGACTGCTCCTGTTGGTCCAAAAGGCGCAAGTCTAAACTACATCTCCCAGAGTCACTGCCCATACAATCCCTCTTGTGGCTGGCTCAGATTATGAGTCCAAGTTCTGATTCGTCAAGGCACCATTTTAGAGCTAGCTTACCCCACACTGATTGGTCCAGTTCAGCAGTTCAAAACCAGAATGGGGAACTAGGCAGACACAGTTCTGACTGCAAAGAAAGCAGGTTAGACAAACTGTAATTTCATTATTACTCTAAATGGTTTCTGGCAAACAGTTACATCTTTCAGATAGGTTCCTTTGCACTCCTAGTGACTGCAAAAATGGAGTGAATTGGCAGCAGCTCGAGTGGTACTCAATCAAAGAAACACACAGTCCCCCATACAAACTAATTATGTCTGCAAGCAGACAGCTCTTAAAGAGACAGTACCAGAGGTTCTAAAAACACTCACTGATAAATGGCTTAAACGCCAAACACCATTCAGGCTTGGAGCATTCAAGCAAGCTCCTGGAAGTCTTTTGGGAACTCCCATTTGCAGGGGGGTTACATGCGTAAAAGCCCTTTGGATATGTAGACAGGCTGGGTTGCACAGCCTATCCACAGTGCAAAAGGGCTGAACTGGTCGATTCTGAGCAGCCACAATCTCCCCAGACAGGAACTCTGCATTCTTACGGGTGACTGCAGATTGAAAGGCTTGATAATGTTCCATCAATCTAAGGTGGTCGGCATCAAGGGAGGATCTCCGCCAGCAACCCTCTAACCTTCGACCTAGTCGCTGCATCTCCCTCAAGGTCCTATCAAACCATTGGGCCTAGGGCGAAGGGAGAGAGGACGAACATGGACAGGAGCAACGACATTCAGGGCCGCCAAGATAGCCATATTATAAGCTACCACGAGGGCATCTGGGTCATTGTTCACCACTGGAAGGGACGATAGGTCAAGTACCACCACCAGGCCTTCAGAGATAACATTTTGTAAAGGGTGATACCTGACCATCTCCACAGGGGTAGGCCTATGAAGAGGGGTGCTAAAACTAAACCCCACGGTGTAGTGATCAGGCCACCCAACTGGTTCCACCCCAAATCAGAGGTCTCGATCCCCAGGAGAAAAACTAAGTCAAGGGAGTGACCAGAGATGACATCAACTGGAGGAAGTGCTGTCCAAACTGCGAGAGTTCATCATTGACCCAGGCAATGAAGTCACCCAGAACCATCAGTCTGGGCGACTCAAATGCCATGTCGATGTCGAAGTCTGCCACTTCCTGAAGGAATAGCTTCTCATCACTGGGTGGACGGTAAAGGAGTGTGATCCTACAGCCTACACCTGCTACCACGGTACACTGAAATGACTTGGTTTCCTCAACACTTATGAGGTTAAGTTCGGTCTTGAAACAAACAGCAACCCCCCCCCCCGCGATCCAATCTTGGGAGGTGAATTGCGGTGAATCACCGCGTACCCAGCTAGAGTTATAGCCTCCAAAATGGAGCCAGAATTCTCCATCCAGCCAGGTTTCTGTGATGCAAGCCAAATCCACCATTTCTACAAGATCTGCAATAATTGCAGTCTTGATTTTAATGGACCTGGCATTGCATAACACAGCCAGAGTTGGATGAACTTCCAGGGCTGCCCGGGCCACCTGCCCACCAATACTGGTAGTGCCCTTGGGTATGGAAACCAGGCATGGAGGACCACGTTCTTGGTTCCATTTCGCCCCAGGGCATCTCCTGGATCTCACGACCCCAATGTGGTGGCCACGCTCATTCACCCTCCACTGTTCACCCCCCCGCCCTTCTCCTCCCCTTGCGAGCAACACCCAGTACCTGACGATGTTGGTAAGTTGTAAACTGCAATGGGGGAGGAAAAAAGGGATAGAGGGCGTGAAGGGCAGAGGGTGAATAGTGCATGACCGTGGGGGCAGGCCTCCAACACATCCCAACACTGGCAGTACACACTTGGCTAACCAGCAGACTAATACAGCTAAAACAAATCAGTCAGTGGGGGCTGGGGGCAGCTACGACAATAACGACCTATACACAGGGGACAGGCTACACTTAGTGGGGAGGGAAGGCAGTATAAAGAAGGAGACTGAGAGGTACTTAGCAACAAAGGTGGATTGAAAGTAGGAGCAGAGTGTAGGTGGACTACTGGCAGGCAGGGATCCTGGAGGGTGCCAGACAGGCCTACCCCCAAGTTAATGGGGAGGAGAGTCGGGGTGAGGAGTGCTGAGGGAGGAGAGGAAGGCCAGGGAAGGGCAAGGGAGGAGACTGGGAGGAGGGTGGTCACGCTAAATGCAAGGAGTCTAGGTAATAAGTCAGCTGAGTTGCAGTCTCTCCTTGCATTGGGGGTTGACATTGCAGCCCTCACTGAAACGTGGGCCACCCAGTACCAGGACTGGGATATGATGATACCAGGATACAGAATATTTAGGAAGGATAGGGCTAAGGGGAAAGGGGGATGTGGCAGTGTATGTACGGGAAGGGATAAGGTATATAAGGGAGGAAGGCAGAACAGAGGCCCTATGAATGCAGTTCCAGGACTGAAGGAGTAGGACGCTAAGGATGGGATAGTATACAGCCCACTGGCACAAGGGACAGACCTGGACAGAGAACTAGCCAAGCAAATCAGAAGGATCTGTAGGAAGGGGAACACCGTGGTGGTGGGGGACTTCTTTTTATTTTGTTAATACTTTTTACCTGTGTGGCCTCATCGGTCTGCATTTCATGTCCCGGCATCTGTCCGGTCCTGCCCTGGCCCCCAGTGAAACCCCCACAGCCATCTACCCCCATGGCTTGCCCCCTGCGGCAGGGAGTCCCCCTTACTCCCCATCGACACAGGATCCTGTATTGGGAAGTGGTGCCCCTGGGTCCAGGCAGTCCCCTCAGGCCCGGCCATCAAGCACGCCGTGACTGAGCCCCTTTCCCTTTATTCAACAGCGTGGGTTGGGGCATGTAATGACACCAATGAAGGGAGCACACATGCATCTCGCTACACTCCCCCAGCACTGTGCCCCTCTCAGCCTCCGCCAGAGGTCGCTAGTGCTCCGACAACTGGGAGCCACCAACCCCCGGAGAGGGAGAGCAGTCCATGGACGCTCAATCCCTTTCCACCCCTGCTGACCCGTGGAGACCAGAGTCCATTCCCGAACTCAGGTCGCCAGTGTGGAGCAAGGTGTGGCGTCCAGCACCTCAACCCTCAGTGCCACCAGGCCGGCAGTGGTGGGGGGCTTCAACCTACCTGGGGTGGATTGGACCACTCCGACCACCACAAGTGCAAGGGAGCAGGTACTACTAGAAGCATTTTAGGACAGCTTCCTGGTGCAGCTGGTATATGAATCGACTAGGTTAGAGAGGATGTGGACCTGGTACTTTCAAATGGGGAGGCGGTAAGGGATCTGGTGGTGGAGGACCCCCTGGCTGGGAGTGATCACCACTCAGTGAGGTTCACACTCAATATGGGTAGGGAAACGGGAGGGGGGGTGGTATGGGAACCAGGGTGATTGAATTTAATGGGGCAGACTTTAGAAGAATGGGAGATATATTGGGTAGGTATCTGGCAGGAATTCAACCAGACATGGATGCTACTCAGAAATGGGAGTGTATTAAAAAATGGCTGACTGAGGCCACTGGGACATGTACAAGGTCAAGGAGCAAACTAATTAATTGTTAATTATTAATTATTAAGAGTTAATTGTTTAACCAGGTGAGAAACACTAAGCTGAAAACTTGTTTACAGGTGCAACCTGGGAGCACAGGAAATTAAGTGACTTGGTCAGGGTCACACAGTATGCAAGTGGGGGCTGTGGGATTCAAACCCAGGTCTCCAGATTTGCAGTTCAGGGCCTTAAACCACTGCGCTATACTGCCTCCCTAACCTTAACTTTCACTCCAATCACTCTTCCAAAACAGACGCCATGTCTCTAATCCTTAGTGCACGAATGACAGCTGGAGATACAGCATCTTTAGTAATCCCATTTGGTAGGAGGGCTACATGTGAAAGACACTATAGAAAACCAAATTCATTTCAATCTTTTCCTTGCCTTAATGAGCCTCAGACATTACATGGAAAACTCTGAACAACATTACGGACAAGAGTTCAATTTATAATCTACATATTGCCCATATTATCTCCCCCAGTCTTTATTACTAAGGAGACTTGCCTGAAAAAGGCATTCTCTGTCACTCAGCCTTTATCTGCACTGGCTACTTGACTTCAGGTAAGAACACAATTCTCTGCTTGTGACATCATAATTACTTCTACAGCTACCAGTCTTGAGGTCACAAAACAGGATTATATCACTTGTAGACAAGAAGACAGAGCAGATTAAGATCATGTAACACATACTGTTTGCCTGAAAATTCCATAAGTAATAAAGAATGAAAGGAAGGTAAGTGTATGAAAGTTAAGCTGAACAGTGTGCACTTACTGTATATTTTTAAATTGTCCCTGTAATGTCAGTGGCTTATTAGACAAAAACTGTGCTTAATACAGAAAGTGCAGCAGATTCTGCAAAACACCCAAAGAGGACTTTTAGCATTGATTTCAATGTCTGAATTACCTTTTTCATCTGTTATCTTGTACAATAACAGCAGCCACCATCCTATCAGCAGACTTGCCCACAGCCATGTCACGTACAACAGCTGGCTTCCTGCGCTCAGGTTATGCAAATGAGTGCTGCCAACTAATGGCAAAGTCGGCAGCACTCATTAACATCACCCACGTGCAGGAAGCTGCCTGCTGTGTACAAGACAGCAATGATTTGAGTGAGTCCATCGATAGGACGGCCGGCTACATTATTACAACAAGATAACAGATGTAAAAGGTAATTAAAAACGTAATTCATTACTAAAAGCCCTAATCGGGTATTTCTGCAGCTGCTGCTGCACTTTCTGTATTAAGCACAGTTCTCCTATGAGACTTGCTTCCAAGTGCTGGTGCGAGTATTCATGAAAATTAGTTTTAGGGTATTTCTTTAAAAAATGGTGCACAAATCAGACAGATACTCTGGTTATCTGTAGCACTTTACTCTACCCACACTCGCGTGTCCTCTGCCTTCGTTTTCTTTTATTCTCGTCTCCCATACTGGTCATTATATTGATTTCTGTATATCATCATGTTTTTTACATTCCCTGATGTCCACTCTGCCCTCCTGCTTCGCCCTTGTGTCTTTCTGTGATTCTTCCTCCTTTTCTCTCTCTCTACTTCCTCTTACATCTCTTCCACCGTCTATTTGTTTTTGTCTCTTCGCCCCCATTTCAACACTTGCTTCTCACAGGGCTGTAACTACCAGAGCTGGTAGCTGCGTACGTCTGAAAGGCCCACATTGGTAGGTATGTTCCTCATTTCACAACTCGAAAGCTCCGTGACCCACATGGTTTACCGAAACTGTCAACATATATGCAGCCCAACCAACATCAAAGTTTTACAATAAAGAAAAGGAAGAAAGAAACTCACTTCCGTAGTGTATCTTTCAAACGCATTGTGTGCTAAAGTTCATTACAAGCCATCAAAAGCTACATCAGTCATACAGCAAGCACAGAGATAGAAGGAGGTTGGGGGATGGGTCAGGCACAGGACAGGTTAATGACTTTTGTGGGAATCAGACCTTGGTTTCTAAAGACTAGGCTGCACTGCTTCTCCAACATAAAACACTGATTCCTGCACTTTTAAGGTTCTGTCCTCATGATTTAATAAGATGTCTCACATTTCATCTTCTTTCCAGACTTTTAACGAAACAGTTTCACATCTGTGTGATGAAAGGCTGTCAAGTAGAATCAGAAGCTGTGTGAAATTAACTGGTACCCTACTGCTGAAATTCTGAACCTTGAAATGTCATTAGTTAGTTTTATGATGCTGGCAGTGATTCAGAAAAGTTTAGCTACTGACCATTAGCAGTAGATCTTTGAGAGAATCTCCTCTTTAGAGCCACATCTTTGGAAATGAAAGCCATCAGCACCAGGACCACTCAGCAACTTTTGCATAACTGGGGCCTGCCACCTCGATATACGTCAGTGCCACCTACATAATGTGGGCGACCCCATGCCTCCTTAGTTTCCCCATAGGAGACAAGCTTGGAGTTGTACCATACTGACAGGAATGAGAGACCAGAACCCTGACCAGGCCAACAGGAGATGTGGCAGTTTGGCGCTGAAAAGGAGTATGAAATAGGAGTAGAAATGTACCGGATGGTACTACGAGTCTACTCCCCCACTATTCAGAGGAATCGTATACACTCACCTACTGGTCCATTTCCCTATCTAACATTCATTTGAAACTATCAATGTTATGTGCCACCATGACCTCTTGTGGCACCCTGTTCCACTGATTCACTACTCTCTGTGTAAAACAAAGTCCCTCTTTTATTGGTCCTATAAGGTTTGGTTCTAACAGCATGGCCTCTATGGTCATAGCCTGTGTGTTTCAACTCAAAAGCCACATTAGCCATTAATAATTGTTCTTAAAAAAGTTATACTGTACATTAAAATCATATCTCCTCTAACCCGTCTTCTCTCCAAGCTATGCAACCCCAAGTAAGGCAGTCTGTCCTTGTAAACTGTAGTTACGAAAGAACTTACCGTAACAGTAGATCTTCAAGAGAGGTTCCAGCAGTAGGTCTCACATATAGGACTGCGCCCCCTGGCATCAAGTACCAACGGCAAACTTGCAGCTAGCAATCATCAGGTGATGCAACATCAGCCCATCTATAAAAGGGGCGGTACCGCGCCTGCCCTCCAGTTCTTTTCCACCGGAGACCTAAAGAAAGGTAAGTAGAAAGAAAGGAGTGATAACTCCTAGAACTGTGCTTCCTCTCTAGACCCAATGGCTAGGCAGGATGAAAAATAAAGGAAAATGTTCCAGGAGTTGGGGGAAGGTGGGTGGGAAACCAGACCTACTGCAGGAACCTCTCTCGAAGATCTACTGTTACGGTAAGTTTTTACGTAATAGCAATATCTTACTTTGAGAGGGATCCTGCAGTAGGTCTTCACATATAGGACTGAATACCTAGCAGTCCAAAAGAAAAATTCGGAGATACGTCTGGGAGGAGGAGAGATCACCAACTGAGTGAGTTATCACAGGAGGCCTTGCAGAACCACAAGACCGAAACCAGTCCTGTGCCTAGTGGCAATGTCCAGACTATAATGCTTAGTGAAGGTGTGGACAGACAACCACATGGCCGCTGCGCAGATCTCTGCTGTGGACACATTCCTGAAAAAGGCAGAAGAAGTAGCAACAATCCTAGTGGAGTGACCCTTAGCTGCCCCCTGGAAGGGATTTCCCATGTTTTTGGTAAGTGAAGTGGATGCAGTTAGCCAACCACCTCGAAATGGTCTGTTTGGAAATAGCCTTGGCCTGGCACTGGGGAGCAAAGTCCACGAAGAGCTGATTGGTCTTACAGATCTCTTTAGTCTGGTTTGTATAATACCTCAGAATCCTGTGTACATCTAACGTGTGCAAAAGATATTCCCACGGTTAGAATGTTGGAGATAATAGACCGGTAGTTCGACACTCTGGTTGAGAGTGGTTAATGAAACTACCTTTGGAAGGAAGGAAGGGTTAGTCCGCGAGGCGAGTCTGTCCCTATGGAAAATCAAATAGGGTTCCTTACAGGAAAACACCTGAAGTTCTGAAATCCTTCTGGTGGAAGTGACTGCAACTAAATTCACAAGTCTTCCAAGAAAGGAAGCGCATGTCACAGCTAGAGGCTGGCTCAAAGGGAGGTAGGGTCAGCTTTTCTAACATAAAGTTAAGGTCCCAGGGGGGGATAGGGGTTCCAGACTGGAGGTTTCAAGTGGAGGATGCCTTTCAGAAAGGTTTTGGCGCCCTCCAATTGAGCCAAAGTTTTGCCCTCTGCCGGGAGGTGGTAGGCCGACACCGCACAGAGATGGACCTTGATAGAGGAATAACTAAAACCCGTCTCCGATAGATGTGCGAGGTACTCTAAAACCTGTGCTGCCAAACATGAAAAGGGATCCCATCCCTTGGCCAGGGCCTAGATCGAGAATCTTTTCCACTTCATGGCGTAGGTGGATCTGGTAGAAGGTTTTCTGGCTTCCACCAAAATATGAGCAACCTGGGAGAAAACACCATAGCGGGAGACCACTATGTCCACAGGTGTCACGCATGAAGGTGGAGAGATTGAAGGCTCGGATGCACCAGGATGCCCTGCTACTGAGTCAGAAGGTTGTGGGATAAAGGCAGGGGAACCGGTGGTTCTAGTACCAGATGTTGCAAAAGAGGTTACCAAATCTGGTCGGGCCAGAGGGGAGCGATCAGAATCAAATGTGCTCCTTCCTCCTGAAGTTTCACCAGAACCTTCTGAATGACAGGAAAGGGAGGAAAAGCTTAAAGAAACCTCCCTGTCTGAGAGAGAGAGAGTGAGTGCGTCTCGCCAAAAAGCACCATGACCGGGAACAAGCGAGCAAAAGTTGAGTAGTTTTGCATTGACTGGGGAGGCAAACAGATCTATTTCTGGCTGACCCCATTGAAGAAAGAGATCTTCGACCACCTCTAGCTTTAACTCCTACTCGTGAACCCTAGCCACTGATCGACAAACTGTATGCCAGGACGTTGTTTACACCTGGAATGTGGACTACTGTCAAGAAAAGGCTGTGCTGAATTGCCCAGTATCAAACCCTCATTGCTTCTCTGCAGAGAGGGTATGAGCGAGTTCCTCCCCGTTTGTTGATATACCAGACTGTGGACATATTGCCTGTCTGAATAAGGAGTGATCCTGGTAGAAGGAGGGACTGGAACGCCTGGAGGGCATATAGTACTGCTCATCTCCAGAACGCTGATGTGGAGCAGAAGCTCCTGGTCGGACCAAAACCCTTGTGTCTTGTGAACCCCCAGATGGGCTCCCCAGCCCAAGTCTGAGGCGTGATCTGGATAGGGATAAGAGAATGAAAAGGGGCTCCCCCTAAAAGATTTGAAAGATCTTGCCACCAGCGAAGATTTTTCTGCAGGCTGTTGGAGATCATGACCTTCTGGTTCATGTCGTCCGTCCTCTGAACCCATTGAACTCGAAGAGACCACTGGGTGACCCTCATATGTAGTCTGGCCAGGGGAACCATCGAAATGGCCACTGCCGTCAGTCCCAAAAGACGGAGCACAGCGTGTGCTGGGATCCACCGAGCCTGGGCTACGAGAGTGGCTTGAGAAACCAAGGTCTCGGCTCAATCTGATGGCAGAAAAGTCTTGCTCTGAAATGTGTCTAGTACTGCTCCAATGAATTGGAGTTGTTGGGATGGTTCTAGCTGTGACTTGGGCAGGTTGACAGTGATACCCAGAAGAGCAAACAAGTTCAGAGTGAAGAGGAATGACTCTTTCAGGCTGTTTGGAGAGGGTGCTGCGAGGAGCCAATTGTCCAGGTACTGGAACACTTAAATGCCCTGGTGCTGAAGAAAAGCTGCAACCACCGCTAAACACTTGGTGAATACCAGGGGGGGCAACGAAAGGCCAAAGGGGAGTGCTCGGAATTGAAAATGGGCCTCCTGAAAAGTAAAACGGAGAAAGTGGCAGTGGGCCAGGAGGATGGGGATATGCAGGTAGGCATCCTGCATGTCCAGGAAGCACAGCCAAGAATTTGTTTGGAGCAGGGGAAGAAGCCCCTGAAGGGTCAGCATGCGAAACCTCTTGTACTCAATGAAGAGGTTGAGCATGCCAAGGTCCAGGATCAGTCTCAGATTGCCCATCTTCTTTGGAACTAGGAAGAAGTGGGAGTAAAATCCCTTTCCTAGTTGGTTTTGAGGGGCAGGTTCTATGGCCGCTTTTAACAGGAGGGCCTGAATGTCCTGGAAGACTATGGGAATCTGATCCTTTGGATAAAAAGACCATCCCAGAGGATGAGGGGCATGTATCTCTGTGAACTCTATCGAGTGATCTCGCTGGATGAGTTGTAACACCCAAGAATCTGTGGTGATGGTCCTCCACCCCTCCAGGTGGAGGCCGAACCTCCCTCCTACCAGTTTCCTCCTTGTTGGTTGTAGGTAGTGGGAGAAGGGGAAAGAAGTCAGGATACCGAAGAGAGGGGAGCTTTAGCCCCGGAGACTGGCTTAGGGAATTTGGCCTGGGGGGGTTTGGGCTCCCGAACCAGGGGCTCGTTGCTTTTCCTGACATTTACCCTGGTTTTTATTCCACTGTCTTTGGCGACAAAAAGGCTGCTTCTTCTGCCCCGTCCGGTACATGGAGTGTACGTCCCAAAGGGAGCGTCCACTCTCCTGCAGCCCAGTGCTTATATCTTTGGCGTCACCACCAAAAAGGACGGAACCCCTAAAAGGGGCATCCAGGGGGAATGACTGGACGTCTTGTGCCAAACCTGCAATCCTGAGCCAAGAAAGATGACGGATGCAGATTCCCATGGCTGCAGCCCTAGCCACCGAGTCATACGTTGCTCTTAAAGCATGACGACAGGAGGAATTGCCCATTCAGACTTTGTTCAGCAACTTGTTACATAGTGTCTCATCCTGGACCTCCTGAAGTTCCCTCTCCAGCTCGGAGAGGGAGGCCTTCTGGAAGGCCACCATGTGTGAAACATAGTTAAGGGACTGGACTGCACAGGAGGAAGAGGAGTAAACCTTCTGGCCAAACTGATCCAACTGTCTTGAGTCCTTGTCGGGGGACGAGGAACTCAAATGTTTTGGTTGGGTTGACCGGTCGTGAGCAGCAGTAATGACCATGAAGTCAGCCTTAGGATGAGCAGAAAGATGATGGATCCCTTCCGGGGGATAGTAGGTATGATCAGCCTTTCTGGAAACAGAAGGGATAGAGGATGGCTGCTGCCAGATAGTAGTGACCAGATCCTCATGAGGACCTATCCAGGGGGGAATATGTAGCAGATATGCAGTGGCCAGATCTAAGTGTTCCGCCAGTCTCTTACACTGGGGATCCACTTCCTTGGAAGGCCAGCCTCCTGCTACCTGTATAGTATGCAGAAGGTCCCCAAGGAGGGATCTTCTGGAGGAGATTTTGGGGACTCCTTGGGTGGAACCTCGACTGGGGACCAAGGGTCTGAAGGGTCAGAGTAGGTGTCCGCGTCGGAAGACTCAGAACTGCTGGGGATGGAAGGGTCCACCCCAGAGGGGCCCACTGGTAGAGCACCCAACCATTGCTCATCTGGAGGGTGTTGGTGGGGGGGGGGCCTAGGTAGGGGATATCACCCACTGACTGCCTTAACTCCATGATGAGCTGGGTCCTGGTATCCTGCCACCACACGGGGATCATCTCTCAATCTGGCATTGGAGGTGAAGGAGGAGGAGGAGACTGGTAGCCCGGGTACTGTGGGTATTGCCAAGAGGGGTAATGGAAACCTGGCAATCCTGGGTTATAGCCATAAGGGTTGTACCCAGGGTATCCCGGCAAAGGAGGCATGTGGCCTGGCATCGGGTAAAGTGGTGCTGACAACAGGCTGCCCAGCAGCGGAGCGTGGGGGTCTGGCCCCGGAAGACCATCTGGAGGTTCGACTGGACCTACCGGGGGAGGTGCCAGAGGGCCACAAGGTGGCGAGGGATCTGGGAGGGCCCCCGATGGTCCCAAGGTAGGGGGCTCCATAGAAGGATCCTTGGCCGGCGACAGACTCCTGTCCAGAGGCGGCAAGACACCAGGTGATGGGGGTAATTCTGGAAGGGACCCAAACGAAAGGTCTAATAATGATCCTGACGGCATGGAAAAAACAGGATCAGGTGGTGATTCCCTGTGATGAAGGACCCAGAGGGATGAAGAGTCTCTTGACAGCACACTCAAGCCGGTGTTGGGGGCCTCACGAGAGCCCGACGGGCAAGAAGGGTCTGGGCAGGTGACGGAAGATCCTCCATCCGACTTATTGGGCCTTACCGGGCTAGTGGAAGCAGAAAGGCCACCTATAGGTTTATCGGTCGAGGCCGCACACCCGTTGACGGGGTCGGGGGGTGACTTATCGGCAGTGCTGGGAGGAGACCCAACAATAACCTCAATAGAGGCTACCCCCAGCTGCCCGCTCACCTCAGCAGGAGGGGGAGAAGGTGCCCAGCCCAAAGAGGCGGACGGGGTACCTGAAGGAGTACTCACAGTCTTTGGAGCAGGCCTCCTGCGTGGCGACGGACTCCTGTCCTAGCGCTTCTCCTTGTCCTTTTTTCTTGGGGCCGGCGATTGCAACCTTTCTCTCAACTCCTGGAGCTCCTTTTCCAGGCATCAGGTAAGGAGGTGGACCTCGAGGGTCCGCTTGCATGTGGCTTGACTGAAGGCCTGACAGATAGCACACTCGTCAGAGTTGTGCTTTGGGCCCAGACATAACAGACAGTGGGAATAGTTGTCCCTGTCCGGGATTTGAGCTACGCACTTAGAGCACCTTTTTTTTGGGGCGAGTCAACATACAATTGGTCGAAGCAGATGAGGAAAAAAGTATAAAACTGAAGAAAATCTTTGATTGACGTAGGCGTTAAATCGCTGTTCATACTCGTGGAGTGAGCGAACTGAGGCAATGGCGGAAACAGAAGCTGGGCGGTGCGGGACCGCCTTTATAAGTTGGGCTGATGCCATCGTCACCTGATGTCAGGGGCGGTCCCCACTGATGACTGCTATCTACAAGTTTGCCATCGGAACTGGACGCCAGGGGGCGCAGTCCTATATGTGAAGACCTACTGCAGGAAACCTTTAAAAGTAAGATCTTTTATTCCACATTCCATACACCATCTCGGTAAATTTCCTTTGAACTCTTTCAGTAGCACGTTTCATCCTTTAGATGAGGGGCACAAAACTGAACGCAAAAGCTCACATGTGGTCTAGCCAATGACTCGTATATGGGTATTGTAACCTCCTTTTTATGGCAAAAAAACTTTTTTCCCGATGTGTCCAAGGATCCCATTGGCCTTAGCCGCTGCCAATTTGTTGTTATTCTTAAAGGCTAAGTTAGTTTGCACTACTACCCCAAGCATTCTACTCCTGGACTGATTGCAGTTTGGCCTCACCCAGCCTATATGTGGCATGGGGGTTAATATTACCCATGTGAAACAACACACATTTATCAGCATTAAACTGCATTCCCCACTCGCCAGCCCATCTATGCAGTCTATCCAAGTCTAACTGTAACTGCCTAGTACTGTTACCTGTGACGGCTGTTCCTCCTATTTTCGTGTCACTTTTCTCCCCACTACTGAATTACTCACAACACTGCCACTTCCAGAACAATAACAAAAATGTTTAATGTCCCCCTTCAATTCTGGTAATCCTCCCTACTTGTAACACCCAGGGGAGGGGGGATCCCGCTATGACACAAAAGTGATTTTTAAGCCCTAAGTGGCAGCAAGTTCAAAAGGAGCCTGTGGAAGAGCCTCCAGAACCAAATGAAGATCCCACACTGGAACCGGCATAGGGACTAGGGAATGCAAATGCAGGATCCCTTTGAGAAACCTGCAGGACACCTCAAACTGGGCCACAGTCTTATCCCCTTAGAGGACATGAAAGGCCGAAATGACCGAAAGGTGAAACTTCACAGTAGAATACAAAACCGACAGGGGGTAGTCCAAGATGTGCAGTACTGGACATGAAAAGGGTCCAGGGAGTGAGAGGCACCCCAAATACTGAAACATTTCCATTTCAGGCAGTAAGTATGCAGCACAGAAAGCTTATGAGCTGCCAGGAGTGCACAAAACACAACACAACACCTGAGAGAACCCAAAGTGGGACAGTTGTACATTTTCAGGAGCTAGGCAGGAAGCTTTAGGGACTGAAGGTCAAGGTGCGATAGACTGGTGTTGTCCAGTAACAGCAGTCCCAGTCCAAGAGGAAGCAACACAGAAAGACCCATCGCAATCTGCCAGAGCAGAGAAAACCAAATTGTCTGGGGTGGAAGGCAGCTACTAGTATCATTGTGGCCCCAACTGCACTGAATCAGAGGGATTACAGGAAAGGCATACAGAAACCTTTCCTTCTAGGAGATGGACAGTGCATCTCACCAAAAAACTCCAGTCTCAGGAGTGAGCAGAAATGTGGCGGATTTGCATTGTGTGGGAACACCAAAAGGTCCAACTCTGTACTACCCCAACAGGCGAAGAGTTCTGTGATCAATTCAAGAATTCATACTCAAGAGATTGAGCAACTGACTTGCTTAAAGAGTCCGCTAGAATGTTCAGCGTGCCAGGTAGGAATGTGGTGATGATATATGCATGATGTGTCAGGGCCGACTCTTACACTTGTATGGCTTCTCTGCAGAGGGGATAGAAGTTGGTACCTCCTTGTTTGTTTTTTGAGGTGGTGCATAATGCAATGGCTGTATGTCCTCACCATCAGAGGACAGCCAAGAAAGGGAGAGGTTGAAGGCTTGCAGGCCAAAAGAATCCCTGACGCAGACAAAAGCGGTCTACCAACCACCAAAAGGGCCTTGCATGAAAGGGGCCGGTGACCAGAACAGGGTGATCCAGAGAGTGGAAAATCTGGATCCACTGGTCATGAAGAATCCACTGGAAAATGCTCAAGTGGAAGGTGCCATGAGAATAGTCCCAACGGCAGCCACCATGAGGCCCAGGAGTTGAAGCATGGATCTCGCAGGGACCTGGACACTGGAGATGAACAGTGTCACCTGGACTATTAGAGGGTTAGCACAGGATTCAGGATGGAATGCATGCAATTGGACCACATTATTTATTTATTTAACAAGTTTTAGGAATTACAAACCTTTGAATCAGAGACTCATTTACAAAGGCTCCGCGTCAGAAAACAATACATACACTTAATACATACAGACATAGAAATGACAGTTACAGGTTACAGTTTTTTTTTTGTTTTTTTTTTACAGTTATACAATATTGCAGAATCAAGAGCAGCTGTACATTGTATTGATGTAATTACAGATATTTGAAACAATGTAAATAAACTGAAAGCGCTAACGAGGGCTTAGAACTGATTTGGGTTCATTGATAATGTAACCCACTTGATCAATCTGGTACAAAGTCTGTATACTGCAGCTGCTTCCCTTAAAGGTGCCTTGAGGTCCCAGTCATCCAGATAAGGAACTATGTACAGGCTTTCCCAGCATAGTGCCAAAGCCACCAAAGAGAAACACTTGGTGAAGACCTGAGGCGCCGAGCAAAAGCCAAACAGCAAGATACAAAACTGGTAATGCTGGCTCTCCAAACGAAAGCACAGGTAAAGGGGGAGGGAAAAACAATGGCTGCAGTTGTATTTTTTACAATTCTATGGCTCAAGGATTTAAGTGTCCTATGTCTCAGTTGGCAGCACTTGTTTTCAGCCATACATTAGACACTTTTAATGCATGACTAATGACCAAACAGGATGCAGGATTTTCGCTACTCATTTTATAAGTGAAGATAACAGCACTGGTAAAGGTGGCCCTCGGCCAATCAGGTTTCATTATTTTGAAACCCATTTTATAATGGCAAATATCCTTTGTTACTACGCTTATGGTTAGGGTACCATCTCCTACATTATTATGTTGCTGGACTTTGAGTTACTAAAGGTTTGGCTCTCCTATATAACTGGACACTATTATTCAATTTACTGATGTCTGCTGTTATTTTTCCCCGTATATCCATTATACAGGTCTGCATCCCTGTATTCTAACATGTGATATGTGACGTGGTATATGCTGTATAACATAAAATGAATAACATTTCATTCATCTTATACCCTTAATCACAGTGCAGATATGTCACTCTTCCTTATAGTAATCCATACTCTTCTAGCTTTCACAGGCTTTGTATGTGTGAGCATCAGAAGAGAATAAAGGTCAAGCCAAAGGTCAAATACTTCATCCTGCTGAGACAATCACACCATTGCCAAATACAGTGAGCCAAGTAGCACATTATCAATGTTATACTTTATGAGTTTTAAAAAAAAACTATTGGTACTGTTTTTTGTCCCCATTTTTCTGTTATGTTTTAAGTTCATGGTAACTCCAGTCTCCCCCTCCTCCCTGCACTACCCTTGTTTACAGTAAATGCAGACCTAGCATACGGTAAGATGGTGACATCACTACTATTATTTTACTGACAATAAAATTAATGCTCTGAGAGCTTTTAACAGGCATTTTATTGACAATAAAATCCCAGGTGTGAGTTTTTTGTGTAACAAGCTAACTCTGCAGGGTTTTAAATAATTGATTAGCAGTTTTTTTCTTGGGACAATGCTAACTGTACAGAAAGTATTTATAAAGGTTTTCTAGAAGTGTTATGTTTGTTAAACACAGTGAGGCAAGTGCTATGCATTTTCACAATGTTTTAGCACTTTTATGAGCAAAACGCTAATCAATTTTTGGAGTTAAATCCCTGCTCTGGCTTGTGATTGGAGGAGAGGGTCCACATGTACTGTAATGCATCACAACAGATGCTCTAAGCAGTGTTGTAACATGGCAATTTAAACAGCTCCAAAAAGTACACAATCCATTGGTTGAAACGCACTACATGACATAAGTTGGGGACGGCATTAATTTCCAAGTAATGCCTACTTCAACTTGCAATAACATTTATGCCACTAGTTGTTGTGCGTGTCACAATGGTATTTATTGAATTTCCCACCCACCACCCACCCAGTGGCCACTTGGTATCACACTGAATGACCTCTCTCTCTGTAGCTCGCTGTAAAGTAAAAAAATAGAGAAACTCAAAATAAATTTAGAGATATGTGGATGAGCAGAAATAGCCGCATGGGTTCACGGCAAGTTTAGTGACAGTGTCGGTAATCGGATGCATGTAATGGGAAAGTACAGTATCAGTGGCGTGACTGACGAAGCGGGGGGTAGTTGCATTCAACCAAACTCAGGTACATCTGCTGCCAATATTATATCAAAATAAATCTGCATAAAAAAGAAACAGAAGCATTTAAATAATTCAGCTCAAAATAAATGTACCGAACACCGTTGTGCTTAGTCAAAAAAGTAGGATTTTACTATTGAGAAAAGCGTACTATTTGTTAAAGTTTAAAAATGGAGTTATGGAAATATGCAAAGTTATATCCCGGCATACAGTGCAGCAGTAGTCAGCACTGTGTAGAACAGTTTATTTCTGAAATGTCAATGAATATAGCATCAAAATAGCCATCCAGAAATGTTCAAAAATAAGACTGGCCAATGGAAAATCATGTACACAAATGCTCACAGTCTACGAAACAAGATCCCAGACCTGCAGGCAATAATGACAGAGGCTAAACTGGACATAGTAGCCATTAGCGAGACAGGGTTTACCAGTAACCACACTTGGGAGACTTCAGTACCTGGCTATGTACTGTTCAGAAGAGACTGAGGTGCAAAGGGGGGGGAGTGGCCCTTTACGTCAATGAAAATATCAAAGCTACAGAAATTATGACTACACATAAGGAGCCAGAAGAACTGTGGGTCACTCTGGAAACAGAAAATGGGACAGCCATACAAACTTGGGTTGTCTACAGGCCTCCAGACCAGGGGGAGGACATAGATACATTACTGTTAGAAGATATACAAAACATGACAGCTAAAGGGGAGGTTCTGATAATGGGAGACTTCAACATGCCAGATACAGATTGGTCAATACCAGCAGGAACATCTGCCAGAACTATACACATGGTGGATTCCCTCCGGGGGAGGGACTCAAACAACTGGTACAACAACCTGCAAGAGACAGGGCTATCCTAGATCTAGTTCTGACTAACAGGGAAAGGATCACAGATCTCCAGGTAGAAGATCACATGGGGCCAGTGACCATCACACGGTATGGTTCAATTTGGCCACTAGAACTAAATCATCCCATTCAAGGCAAAATATGGGACTTCAGAGGAGCTGACTTTGATAAGATGGCCAACAAGTTAAGCTAGCCCTGGCAAAAGAAATACAGGTGAGGGGTACAGGCAAAGTGGGCAAGCATTAAAGATGCAATACTTGAAGCAACACCCCATTGTGTTAGAGAGAAAAGGAAGTGCAAAAGAAGAAAGAAACCACTTTGGTTCTCAAAAACAGTAGCAGAAAAGGTCAAAGCCAAAAGGCTGGCCTTCAGGAAATATAAGGGAATGCAGCAGGATGAAGATAGTGAGGCATACCAAACTTCCCTAAGGGAAGCAGAGAAGGCAGTAAGGCAGGCAAAGGCCCAAACCAAGGAAACACTAGCACAAACAGTAAAAGAAGGTGACAAGACTTTTTATAGATACATTAGTGAAAGGAGAAAGTCCAGAGGGGTTATTACTAAGATCAAAGGGGATAAGGAGGCATGTGAGGAGGAGGACCATGTAAAAGCATCTATACTAAATAGATACTTCTGCTTAGTATTTACTGAAGAGAAGGTAGGGCAGGGCCTACGGCTCAGCACCATGGACACAGGGGGGAGGGAGGTGTGCACTAGTCCCTTCACAAAAGAAAGGGTCCTAAAAGAGCTCAATAAGCTCAGGGTGGACAAGGCAATGGGACCTGATGGCATACATCCCGGGGTACTAAAGGAGCTAAGGGTGGAACTAGCAAAGCCATTATCAGAACTGTTTAGTGAGTCTCTGAGCACAGGAGAGGTCCCAGAAGATTGGAGAAGCGCTCATGTGATCCTGCTCCACAAGAGGGGTGGCAGGGAACTACAGACCAGTCAGTCTTACCTCAGTAGTGAGCAAGATTATGGAGGCACTCCTTAAGGAAAGGATAGTGCAACACCTGGAATCCATAGGAGCACAGGATCCAAGACAGCATGGGTTTACAAAAAAGAAGGTCCTGTCAAACCAATCTCAGATTTCTCTGACTAGGTAACCAGAATGGTGGACCAAGGGGGAGCAGTTGATGCTGCCTACTTTGACTTCAGCAAAGTTTTTGATACTGTTCCACATAGAAGATTGATTAATAAGCTGCGTAGGCTCGGGGAGGGGGTCAGAAGTTGATCAACTGGATGGCAAAGTGGTTGACGGGCAGAAAATTGAGAGTGGTGGTAAACGGTATACAGTCAGAAGAGATGCAAGTCACAAGTGGGGTACCTCAGGTATCAATCCTGGGGCCAGTCCTCTTCAATATCTTCATCAGTGACATTGCAGAAGGACTGGAGGGTAGGGTTTGTTTGTCTGCAGATGACACCAAGATCTGCAACAGCGCAAATGATCTTGATGGGGTGGGCAGAATGAGAAGAGATCTGGATAAACTAGCAAAATGGTCGGAAGAGTGGCAACTGGAGTTTAACGCAAAGAAGTGCAAGATCATGCACATTGGGAAGAGAAACCCTGAAGCCACCTATAGGCTGGGAGGGGAGTTGCTGGCAGTCACAAGAGAAGAAAGAGACATGTACGTCATCATCACCGATGACCTGAAATCATCCAAGCAGACCATTAAAGCAGTAGGTAAGGCTAGAGGGATGTTGGGGTGTATTAGTAGGGGTATCACAAGTCGGAAAAGGGAGGTAATAATCCCTCTTTACAAGACATACTGCGTGCAGTATTGGAGCCCATACCTTCACAAGCACATTAACCAAACTGAGGCAGTCCAGAGAAGGGCAACCAAAATGGTGCAGGGAGTGCATCAGAAAACATATGAGGATAGATTAATGGAGCTCAAAACATATACCTTAGAGAAAAGGAGGGAGAGAGGTGATATGATCGAAATATTCAAACACCTTAAGGGCATTAACAAGGTAAAAGAGTCTAACATGTTTCAATATAAGAAATACACCAGGACAAGAGGACACAGCATGAGATTAGAGGGAGGCCAATTACGGGGTAATGTGAGGAAGTTCTTTTTCACAGAAAGGGTGGTGGATGCATGGAATGGCCTACCTCAGGAAGTAGTGGATATGAATACAGTGCAAGGCTTCAAACAGGGATGGGACAGGCATAAGGGAGCAATACAGATGAGTATGAATAGATAGGCCATTGACAGAGCAAAGGCCAATGGCACATTCATAATGCAGAAAAAGAAATGGGCAGACTGGATGGGCTTTGCGGTCCTTCCTTATCTGCTGTCAACTTCTATGTTTCTATGTTTATAGCACACTGTAGATGTTGTTTATCTCTGTATATTTTGAACAGCATAAGTATGATAATAAATGTTGCAATTTTTCTGACGTGTTGTGTTTCAAAATAGTAAAAGATGCAAACCATATACATTTTCTGTTGTTTTATAAAAAAATAAATAAATAATAATATTAATCATTCCCCAACACTACTTGCCATGTTACAAGCACATTAAGCCACTCCGAAGGAGGCTTCTACTGGGGAATTAATGCATGGTTGGGTGGTTATAGGCACTTGGCCTTGTGCCAAATCCCCTCCCCCCCCAACCATGCATTAATTCCCATGGCTTAATGCTTACTCAAAAACTTGCAAATAACTTTCTACGCTAGTTTATTTTTCATCTGTGTGTATTATAAGTTATGGGTTGCACTGCATGATGGGAGTATGCTAGGGTAGAGCCTCATGTTTTGTTCCTGCAGTTTCCTGGCAGACCAATAGATGGCTGTGAAACAATGCTAGCAGCACAGAACTCTTTTTCCAAATGTACTGAATTGAGCCAATCTGAAAAAACTTTCACAGACCAAGTACTATTTTCCTGAGTATTAACTTCACTTTTTTCCCCTCTCTAAATAATCTAGCTCAGCAGGAGATAGAACGTGACGTTTACTGCTCTCGTCTGTCAAATACTTGTTTTCACTAGTATTGTTAGTCTCTTTCTTTGATTTCCTTTTGCTTTTCTCACTTTATTTTTCTTTTCACTCATAAAAGCAGCCTCTTTCTTTGATCTTGCTTTATCTCACTGCCTTTGTTATTTTTGCTTTCTCTTACAGAAGGTGCAGGTTTATCTTTACCATAGTGTGTATTTACCAAGGTAGTGATGCCCACTACTCCACACAAACAAAGGTTGTCATTAAAATTATGCATTGCTCTTCTTCTGTGCTTCACTTGTGAATGGTGATCCACTAGGTGGGTGGGTGTCAAAATCAGGGAATTCTGCTGTTTTACGATGGCTATAAAAGGATGCTAGCAGCACAGCACTGTTTTACAGCTTATCTGTTGGGCTGCCACAGGAACTGCACTTAAGCAAAAATTGTTGGAGCAAGCAGAAACAGCAAAATATGTTCATACTGTTTTTACCAGTATACTGCTTTTGCCTATGGTACATCGTCAAGGTACGACATCAGACTCCATGGTCTACTTGGGAATTAGACCATGGTTGATGAAGTACCACCTGTTATATTTAGGCCAAGAAAAATTCAATATTTCAGTGTGCAGATTTATGCCATGTTACAAAAAAGTTTTAAATATGTTTCGATGTTAGAGATGTAGCCCCTAGGTGGCGCTATCCCAAGGGCTACTAACCCTACCTTCGTGGCTAGTTGCAGGTTAAGGGACCAGAGTACTGAAACAGGTGCTTCCACCTGGAGGTCAGGGTTGTTAGTGGTCAAGCTAACCTGGGCGGAGCGCTCCGGAACACTGTAACCCTCCTCTTTCCCTTCTAGTGGCCTAAACAATACACAATAATCACTTTCACAATGACCGTTATTCACCAGGCAATTACTCACACTGTTTGTACTTACCACCTGGGCTGGTTCCTCTAGCTCGACCCTGGGAACCCCCTGTAAAACAAGGTTATGCACAGCAAATAGCAACAGTACAGTACTTTTGGCACAAACTGGAACCACAGTCAGGTTAAATGCAAAGAGAGTTAAATCTGATTTATTCAGGGGACTTGAACAAGGGAGGGGTATAATCAGGTTGATTTGCTTAAAGGCTATATCAGTCAGACAGTCACGCATGCATTTCAGAGTCCTTACACAGTCACACACTCTGGATACCCAGGTAGGAAAACGGTGTGCTAGCCAGGAATGTTGCCCGGGGTAGGCCAGGGTCGCAGCTGGTTGGGGCCCTGTGATAGAAGAAAGCAACATGCACAACATATTATTTGTAATCCGGAGCTGGAGGGCTCAGTTCATGACAGAAAAGACAACAAAGCAATCAGATGACAACACTTTAGATTTAGCTGTTGTTGCAGGGAGCTACCCTGATGTTTACTCACGATACCCAGTACAGGACACAGGCAGGGTGAAATCGAGACTGCAGGTTGTTGAGCTGGAGTGCCAGGAGAAGCAGGACCCACATGAATCACCGAGGTGTCATTTCTGTTCAAGGCGTTGAGCAGGGGTCTGATCCCCAGGCAGGTCTCTCGTCGATGACCTTCTCTGTGTAACGGGTATTCTGGCTGGGCCAGTGTGGCAGGGCCCAGGCCAAATGGAGATGCAGTACGGATTCATTCTGTTGGAGCTGGATGCAGCCTCCAGCAAGCAGAACACAGTTCAGCACACAGTGGGGAACCAATTCACGACCCACTAACAACACACAGCACATTCAGATGTAAGAAATTCTACTCTACCAGGCAGATTGCTATCCGGTCGCAATTCATAGGTTTCATAGGTGAAACTGAGCATTTTTAAAGACCGAAGTCCATTTAGCTCGCTACAACGTTGGCTAATACCAAGATATATTTTTACTCAGTAGGTAGCAGTCTAGGGAGTGTTTAAAAGCTAACATTGTTTGAGTACCCACCACTTCAACAGGCAGGTCATTCCATATTTTGACCACTCTTACTGAAAACCAATGCTTTCTTCCCTGCTTATTAAATCTGTCACATTTTAGCTATAGGGGTGGGCTCGTGTATTATAAATATGATCTCTAAGCACAAGGCCCAATAAATCCCACAGTTGATAATCAGACATGGCCCGATACACCAGGCACATATCACCTCTTAGCCTACAATATTCCAGAGACAACGGATCTAAATTTTTTAACCTTGCTTCATAGTTTAAGCCCCGAACATCCCTTATTCTTCTTGTCGCCCTTCTCTGTATCCTCTCAACTGCATTTGTATCACCCTTACGTCCCGTGCCCAAAACTGTGCACAATACTCAGTATGTGGGCGTACCAAGGAGGTGTAAAGGGGGAGGAAGACCTTTGTCTCTACACTTGATATTTCTATGAATACAGCGTAGGATACTACCTGTTTTTTTTAACCGCCTGGTTACAATGTGAATTGAATTTAAGGTTATTATTCACCCTAATACCCAAATCTTGTTCTTCTTGGACCACTCTTAGCACCTGCCCTGCCAGTTTATATTCCACCCCCGGATTGTTCCTACCCATGTGCACTACTGCACACTTATCTACATTAAATGTGACCCCATTATCCTGTGCCCAGGCCTCCAACTCACTTCGGGCTTCCTGGATTTTTAAGGCCTCGGGTTGGCTGTCTACTGGGAAACCTATGAGTGTGTCATCTGCAAATTTTGAAAGCCAAATTTCCATGTTTGGTTTCATGGTTAAAATATACAGATTAAATAGACATGGTCCCAATACGGATTCCTGGGGGACCCAACTAGTAACCCCTGTCCAATCTGACAGCTCGTCCAACACACTCACCCTCTGTCTCCTCCCAGACAACCAAGCCTTAATCCAATACGCTAAATACGACTGTACCCCTATTTTACTGAGGGTTTTAATCAGCTGGTCATGAGGGACTTTATCAAAAGCCTTGGCAAAGTCAAAAAATGTAACATCTACAGATTTACTATCATCCAGTGTTTTGCTGACTTTCCCATAGAACTCCAATAAATTAGTCTGACATGATCATCCCTTCGTAAAACCATGCTGAGTCGCATCTATAACCCCGTCTTCCTCGACCATATTCATAATTAGATCTTTGATTATGACCTCAAATATCTTTCCAAGAACTGAGGTCAGGCTGATAGGTCTGTAGTTAGCCACCACCTGTCTGGATCCCTTTTTATGAATAGGGATCACTACAGCCTGCTGCCAAGCCTCGATGACCTGGCCTGTCTCCAAGGATTGTTGGAATAATTGTGTAACAAGCCCTGCCAAACAATCCACCAATTCCTTAAGCATTCTTGGATGCATACCATCTGGACCTTGTGCCTTATTTTGGATTAGATTACTTAGCCTCTTTTTTACATCCTCGACCTCTATTTAGGGCATATTTTTTCGTGTAGTATAATTTCGGGAACCCAGGTTTTCTGGCCTACATTAAAAACAGTAGAAAAATAAGTATTAAATCTATCAGCCATAGCCTTATTCACTGTTATAAGGTTATCACTAGTATCCTTCAGGGGGCCAACTGTTCTACCCTTTCCCCTTTTATTATTAATATAGGCATAAAAAGATTTGTAATTATCCTGTGTACAGAGTCTCTGCACAAACCGGGAGTTCAGAGGTGGCTGGAAATCCTAACAGGCCGATCGCATTCGGCAAATCTTTGGTCTTCTTCAGGTTAAAACCTGGTCACAGTCCAGTGGCTTAAATCATTCTCACAACTCGCATTCATTCCGAAAAAGGCACAGCTTCCCTATCGGGGACAGCAGGCAGTCATGCAGGCCAAAACTCGGGCCTTTCCACAGTTCTCCCACACAAATCCACGCAGGACTTGCTGCTCAACTATCTCAAGCTGTTACTACTTCACTTTCCAGCTCAGATCTGAAGCTAGCTTTTCGTGAACCCCCATTTGTAGGGGGGTTACAGAAAGCTTAAAGCATTTGGCCTCATACCCCAACCATGGATTAATACCACAGTAGACCCATCCTTTCTCATGGTTTAATCCTCACATATCTTCAGTTGCAATGAGTCAGTGACTCAGTTCGAAGACTACTACTTGCACTTTATTTCCCATTTTTGTCCAGGTGGAAATATTGAACTGAAGCAGCTCATGTTCAGGTGCATTGGAAGGGGGGGTGAGGTGGAAAGCATGCAGTACAGTTAGACACATATTTAAAAGGTTATAAATAAAAAAAGACAGATAGATGATAGACATGTAACCCCCTCCCTACAAATGGGGATTCCCAAAAAGTCTTCCTTGAGCTTGCCTAAATGCTTACTGCCAGGCTGGTGTCCTACGTTTCAGCAGTTTAAATGCAATTACCAGAGCCTGTACAGCCTCTGTGTATTGTCTCTTTAAGAGCTGCCTGATTGCAGCCTAAATAATCTGAGAGGGAGCTCTGTTGAAAGATGTAACTATTTGCTGAAAATCATTTAGAGTAATAAAGATAATGTAGTTTGTCTAACCTGCCTTCTTTATAGCAAGGACTGCTTTGCTTGTCTCCACTATCTTGGTCCTGGACTGCAAATTCGACCAATCAGGTCTGGTGGGACTTAAAATGTAGCCGGACTACAGGAGCTGTCTGAAGTCAAAATCTGTAGGAGTTGTAGTTTTGAACTTTTTGCGCCTTTTTTGCAACTGAAGGGGGAGCTCTTGCTTTGACTGACAGCCAAATCAGCCAACTGAATCTTTTGGATCTTGGGGAAGTCCCGGGCTGCAGGCTGTTTTCAGTTAGTTCTGAGCTGGGAAGTGAAATGAGAAGAGCTCAAGTGTTTTTTGGGCAGCAATCCTGAGTGGATTCGCATGGGAAAACTGTGAAAAGGCTGAGTTTTTGGCTTGCATGCCTGCCAGCTGCTCCTGAGAGGGAGAGAAGAGAATTATTTTGGACTAAATCCAAGTTTGTGTGACCAAAGTAAGCTACTTAATGGGCCAGGCTCAACCTGAAGAAGACTGAAGATTTTGCTGAATGCGACTCGCCTGTCAGGAATTCCAGCTACCCATAAGCTCCCGGTGTGTGCAGAGACTTTGTGATTGTGACCGGGGAGCGCTTTGCCTGGTACAGTAGAATTCCCGCACATGTAAATGTTATTTGCTGCTAGTGGGGCGTGAGTTAGTTCCCCACTGTGCGAATTGTGTTCTGCTTGCTGGAAGCTGTATCCAGCCCAAAACTTACTGCATCCGAATTTGTCTCTATGTGGTCTGGGCCTTGCCAAACTGGCCCCGCCAGACTACCCGCTGCACAGAGAAGCCATCTACGAGAGATCTGCCTGGGGATCAACCCCCTGCTCCACGCTGGAAAAGGAACAACGCCTCTGCGACTCGAGTAGGCCCTGCTTCTCCTGGCATTCCAGATCAACCACCTGCAGTCTTGATTTTCGTCCAGCCTGTGTCCAGTCTTGGGTATCGTGAGTAAATACCAGGGTAGCTCCC
The DNA here is from genome assembly GCA_016271365.2 of Neoceratodus forsteri. Lineage (NCBI taxonomy): Eukaryota > Metazoa > Chordata > Ceratodontiformes > Ceratodontidae > Neoceratodus > Neoceratodus forsteri. Next base: position 725,363,381 of record CM057455.1, read on the forward strand.
TGCAACAACAGCTTAATCTGAGTGTGTCATCTGATTGTCTTGTTTCATTTCCTTTACAAACTGAGCCCTCTGGCTCCAGATTACAAATACTGTGTTCTGTGCGTGTTGTGTTTTCCATCACAGGGCCCCAACCAGCTGCAACCCCGGGCAATGGTTCTGGCTAGCCCCAAAGTGCATGCATAACTGCTTGATTGATATAACCTTTAAGCTAATTAACCTGATTTTTCCCCTCCCTTGTTCAAGTCCCCTGAATAAATCAGATCTAACTTTTTTTGCATGTAATCTGGCTGTGGTTCCAGTTTGTGCTCAAAGTACTGTACTGTTGCTATTTGCTGTGCATAACCTTGTTTTACAGGGGTTCCCCAGGGTCGAGCTAGTGGAACCAGCCCTGGTGATAAGTGCAAACAGTGTGGGTACTTGTGTGGTGTACCAGGGGTATTGTGAAAGTGATTACTATACAGTGTTCGGGCCACTAGAGGGGAAAGAGGCGGGTTACAGTGTCCCGGAGGGCTGTGCCCAGGTTAGCTTGACCACTACCAACCCTGATCTCCGGGTGGAGGCACCTGTTTCAGAACTCAGGCCCCTTAACCTGCTACTAGCCAAACAGGCAGGGATAGTAGCCCTTGGGATAGCGCCACCTAGGGGCTACAGACAGATAGATAGATAGATGACTTAAAAGAATGGTGCAACAGGACATTCCAGTAAATTAACTCTCAGATGAAAATCTGATTTGGAGGTAGCCTTCCAATAAGAGAGGTGGTTCCATTAAGGGGACGGAATAATGGGGGGTAAAAAGTTGTTATAGTGGTCAAAGATAAGAGGAGGAGGTACCTGGGAAGGGCTGAGAGATGATGAGAAGAAAGGTGGAAAATAAAGGGGTAGAGCAGACAGCGGGGGTTAGAAACATGTATAGGAATGAGAGGTACAGTATATTCACAAAGGAGAATTTTGAAGGAGTACTTTACAGAAAATGAAGCACAGTTGTGGAACAGCTCCATTTTCATTAGTGCCTGGTAGTAATCCAAGCAAGTAGCAGTATCTACATCAGGAACCACCGACTGATTGCAAATGATGATATCTTTAGTTGGTGCATTTATAAAGAGACAGTGGGGTGGAGGGACTACATACTGAGCTGCTTTAAAAATGGAGCCACAAACCAAAAATGAGAGACAAATACAGAAAGAACAGAGAATAATCAAATATGAATTTGGGAATTTTGCAGGGTTTCCCTTCCCTTCTAAAGCCAGGCCTAAAAATCAGAGCTGGATTGCAGGTAGCATCCACTCACCTTGTTATCAGACTCCTACTAGAACAGGGATGCCGGAGCTGCAGAATCCCACCAACAGATAAAAGGGCCTCTTCATGGGCCGACCTGCCGGCTCAGCAGTAGTGCCACCGCTTGGGATGCCAGCAACCTGAGTTTAGGAATGAGTCGGAGTCAAGGCCCCTCAGTTGAGGATGGTGGAGCATTCCAGCGAGCACTCGCCTTCTCAGAGGAGGGAGGGCTTCTGGTCTCCATTACAGTACCACCACCTGGGTGACCACATGCAGCAGTGCAGGTTGGATCCAGCGACTGAGGAAGGGGGATGTCACCTTTTTGATGCATGTAGCATGCCTTGTGTGCACCCTGTGTGGCAATGAATGCCTACACAACGTCCAAGGACTGGGGAGAAAAAGAATAAACCTCGACTGTGTGAAATGACATCCGCTACCTGTGGAAGGCCCTTCCCTACTGACCAGACCCCCTGCTCCAACACTGACATTTCAACTCTACCGGTGGAGCTGAGCCAGCCTCCAGTAGCCCTTTCTCTAGGGTGGAATCCAGGTGGGGATCACAGAGCAAAGGTAAGTCCTGGGGATAGCAGCTTACATGGCTGGGCAGTGCAGCTGGATCAGTGTGAGAGGGTCAGAGCAGGGGACATAAGAAGTATACTAAATGTTTTTTAAAAAGGCATCTTTGGCAATGTCAAAAAAATAAAAAATAAAAGCAAAACTGCCATTTTCTTGGTTTTGCGTTCCTGCTGTATTCACATCTTGAAACACTGAAACCTTTTCTACTGTATTCTTAATGTCGTCGGGCATCACTGTGAATGAGCATAAGCTTAATGAAACTGTCCTGGGCATAGTGAAATGTATCCTACGGCAAAGTTCAATGTAAACCATAATTCAAATTGGAAAACAGCTGGACAGTTTTTCTTCACATTGTTGATTAGTTCAAGAAAGGAGTATAACAATAAAGTACTGTGATGGACCAAGGACTTGAGATGCATTCTGTCTGACCCTCCTGCCAAATGGCAGTAACTATACCGAATTTAAGTATAGACACACATCCAAGCTTAACAGTTTTTACTACTCATGCTGTTGTACCCTTAATGCCAGTCTCCTTCAAGCATCTGTCTAGTTCTACTTTGAAAGCTTGAATGGCACTATTTTCCACAACCACAATGGATATACTACTCCTCCACATGTTAACCGCCCTGTGTAAAGTAATGTTTTCTAATGTACCCCTTAATTCTGATCCTCTGCCCTTAGTTTGAGGGTGTGAACTCTAGTTGTTCATGCATTCACCAGCTCGCATATATGTGTGTATAAGTAATCCCCTCACTCTTCTCTTTTCTAGGCTGAATATTTTGAGAATGTCCAATCTCTCCTTGAAACTCTTGCCCCCTAAGCAGAACATTGCATTCTGACTGGTAAAATATCAAGATGTTTATTAAGACTGAGTCCTAAGGTGTTTCTGTGTAAAGCACAGCAACTGTTTCCACTCCACAACATATGAGTACAGAGCTTAAAAAAATTGAACACTGTTAAGTGTGCTAGTTCTTCAAACCTGAAGGTAACTACACATAGGTCTCCAATATGAGGCAGACTCCAGAGTCAAGCTGCCAGTGTTCATTATTTACAAGCAACATGCCCATTCTCAAGCAGTAGTATTAATGTGATGCAGTTAATTGGTAGGACTGTGCCACTACACAACCAGTGCATGCACAAAGGCAAACCACGTATACCAAACTACTACCATCTGCATCAGGAGCCAGAGGCCATGTTGGTTTCCCTTGCTTCTTGCCAGGAGGGAGCAGGGGGACTGGGTAGCGAGAGGCTTCAAATACAAGAAACAACAATACATGTCAAGAGAGATTATAACTGAGGAACTGTTGTTGACATTTGTTCCGTACGGTATATATTTCAGATTGTTATACACCTAATGGCATTGGTAAATACAACAGAATTCTCTATAGTACAAACTGCATTAACTATCTGGGAGGAAAATGTGATGTATGTGTTACTCATGATACATTCATATTGAGTCTTGAGTCTATTTCTGGATTTCTATTAAAGTTGTACTAAGTACCAGGCAGCTGACAACTTCTAATTTTGCTGTAAATACAATTATGTTACTCACACAGTCAACCAGCCAATTAAATCATTGTTTATCATGTTCCGAAGGTGTATGGTCCACAACTGTCAGCGCATTAGGTTCACCTCACTGAGCATTATAACCTGCCGCTCAAGAAATACATCTTGGAAGAACAGCAACAAAAAAGAGCCAGCATTTCAGATTTTTAAACCTGCCTGCAAGATCTACCTTACATCCCAGCTGACAAACTTTGTCTGCTATTCAGTTTTTGGCATCTGGTGAGCTAATACTACGTGCTATACTAGTAGACATGAACCCCTCCCCGCAATGCCAGTAACCTAGATGCTGGGGAACGACCGAGGAGAAGGACTGAGCATCCCAGAGGACACCTCCTCTGGGGAGGGTGGGAGGGAGGGCAGCAGGCTCCCCTGTGAAACTGCCACCAGAGTGACTGGTAGTGGTGCAAACAAAGCAACTTGTGGGGGAGAGAGGACACTGGCTGATGCCTTATGCAGTCTTGCTATGGTGTATGCATGTGCACATGGCGCTCTCACTGACAGCGTCCGACAGAAAAGGGAGACAGTGATGGTAGAAGCAATAAGGAATCACACCAGAGGGAACAAGACGACATTGCTGCCTCTTGGGCCCCAGATTAACCAAGTGACCTGTTCTCGCCCAGCACTTGCAGACCAGAGGGGGCATGCCTCGGCTCCCACCCCGATGGAATGCACAATGACAGAAGCTCTGTGTGGTGGACCCCCTCTGTGAAGATGTAAGCCCCTGAGACAGAGAGGACATGCATGGAAGGTAGGTGAGTAGAAGGGACCAACAGATGGGGGATTAAAATAAAAGAAACAAACGTCCCCCAGTCATTTTCAAAGAATGAAAATATAACAGGGAGGCAGTTTGGCATAGTGGTTAGAGCCCAGAGCTATGAACCAGAAGACTCAGGTTTCATCCCACAACTGTCACATGCTTATTCATGTGTTGCTGCCCTGAGCAAGTTGCTTAATTATCCCCATCTTGTACCATAGATCTCTTTCGATTTCCCAGCGTGCCTAGCAGTAGCAACCTCCTCTTTCCTCCTGCTCCCGGATTGTAAAGCACTTATGTAAAACCAAATGTATTTCTCTTATTTTTCTAATAAATGTTTACTAGGTTAAAATCTACAATTCTATAATCTGTCCAAGCATCCATCACAAAACATTTTATATAAGGCTTTTAATGGTAACAGAAAATATCACAAACTTTTTGAGGGGAGCCAATACATAAAAAACAAGCTTCTTCCGCTTCACAGGTTTGACCTAATGGCCATAGATTTTTATGAACAGAATTATTAAATAGAAAGTATGGTGATCATGTGATGAGCTAATACGGTTTCAGAAAGGGCTTTAGCACTACCTCGGCACCTTGAGAAATTTACAGACCATGTACTCTGAGAAGCTGAGAGGGGATGTCTTACTGGAGCCATATTTGTGGATTTATCAAAGGCATTCAGTATGATGGATCATGGGATCCTGCTGAATGAGCCATCCACCTTTGGTTTCTCCCCCAGTACAGCAATTTGGGTTCAGAATTATCTGGGAAACAGGACTCAGATGGTCTGTGTAGGGGGTGTTTTGTCCAGTCCACTGATGGTTCGTACTGAAGTACCCCAGGGGTCCATACTAGGCCCTCTTCTGTACTCACTCTTTGTCAACCCTCTGATTTCCGAGTCACTGGTCAGCAATAAGATAATGTATGCTGATGATTAATCTTATACTACAGTGACAACAATCTTTCTAGGCTGTCTCATACCCTGAACAAGGATTTCTCCTCAGCTGCTCACTGGTTCATGAAACAAAGGCTGACTGTTAATGCAAATAAAACTAAATGTATGCTGCTCAGCACTAAACAAAGGCTCGCTACACTCTTCTACTCAACTTAACTCCTTCAGCATCCTATCCCCAGATGAATCCCTGTTGGAGCAGGTAAAAGACTTTAAATACCTGGGGGTAACTCCTGATCCCTCACTAACCTTCACAACTCAGGTAGGCCTGGCAGTTAAAAAAGTCAACCAGTGCCTAGGGGTATGCTACCGGCTTAAACACCTCATGTCTCCAGAAACAAGACTTGCAGTGGGGAGGGGTACCCTTCTTCCCATACTAGAATACTGCTCCCCAGTAATCTCCCTCACTTCGCCTCAACTACTCAGTCGCTTGAACACGGCATACAATAATATCTGCAGATTCGTTATCCAGGCCCCTTTCAACACCCACCACTGCTCTTTATACAGGACACTCGGATGGCTCCCCCAGGATTGCTGGGAACTGATGTTAGGTTCACTCATTTTCAAAACACTTCACGCAGGGTTAAAATCTCCACTGTCAAGTCTGTTAACCCCTAAAACTAGCATGCGAGAATTGAGGTCCTCCTGTAGCTGCCTCCTCGAATGTCCCAGGCGATTTATGAATATAGGTCAAAAAGCCTTCTCCTATGCTGCTCCGAAGCTCAAGAATTCCCTTCTGGACGAACTGCATACCCTTTACTCAGCCGCAACCTTTAACAAATTCTGGTCAGATCCACCAGGGCTGCAAAATGAAGTTAGTGAAGTTGTGTGGAATTGTTAAGGAGGTATGAAGAAACAACACAATGATTTGTAGGTAGTAAGATTTGTTTTAGTTTCCGTTCTAAGGAAGGCATATACATTATTAGGAAAATATATGGAGCTGTACATTCATTCTGTCCACATTTTATGCTCAAAGAAAGGGTCACTTACAAACTTTGATAAGATGGCCTATCATCATAAAACTTAACTGCAGGACCAGCACCCCTTTTTTTTTCCTTAACTAACCCGCCCCCGGCATTTTGCCTTTAAAAATACAGACTGCAGAACTGGGTTGGTATAAGGGCAACATAAATGGAGTCAACACTAGAGGTTATATTCCTGAACATGGGCGAGCCTGTGTCTGTCTTCAGTTTTCCTGGGCTGTCACTTATTTCCCTTGGCATATGAGTACAGCATATCATTATCCAAGTTTGTCGGGCAATCTATGTCCTCCCGTTAGGATACAATACAGCCTTCAACAAAAGCAGAGATTAACTGGAGAATATCCATTAGCAAGTTCCTAGAATGATTCAGACTTTTTTGACATTTATACCTTTTTTATATTTGAAAATTTGGCTCTCAGTGGATAAGATCGCTGCAACAGCTTCTCATAATGTACACTGTGAACATGTGAACTGATGATGTAAAACACTATAAAAACAAACAGTATAGTTTTAAACATTATGGTACAGAAACAAATACTGAAGGTTCAGTCTGTCCATAATTTTAGCCAGAAAGGTGACTTTGCTACTGGGATCCAGTTGCCAAAGCGTTTGTAACAGCAAAACTTTTCTAGTTTTTAAAAGAAAAACAGTTGGAGAAAACAGAATTGGGTTTTATATAGTCTCCTTTCTCAGAAAAAAACTGCATTCCAAATCACTTTACAATACAGGAAAGTATAGAAGGTTGCTGCTACTATTCACACAGAGATGCAAACAGGAGAGAGAGAGACCGAAACTGACAGAGGGAGACAGACAGACACGAAGATTACCTGTCTTTGATGGTTTTGATATTCAAACTGGGTTTCAATGTTAACTATCACTCTGAATACTGATGTGAGCACTCCAAAGGAACCTCATCTATAAATTATGGACTCCAAACTTTTAAAGTGTAATAAACTGCCTTTATTGGCATTTTACAAACAGGTGCAGCGTGAGAAAGGTCCCCAGCCAAATGCCCAGGTGCTTGGAGCCTACCTGGTTCTTCCTCAGGAGTTCTGTACTCTGGGCTCAAACATAAAAAAAAAAACCATATATATATATATATATATATATACTGTGTATATATATATATATATATATATTTAAAACTAGTGCAATAAACGCGGGTGCATTATAAGCCCTTAATGTAACCTTTGAGCTGTATCTCCTAATTTTCTAAGCTGCTCATTTGTTCCTGATTTTTAGGGAACTCTTTGATATTGCCAATAAACACGGGTGCATAATAAGCCTTTAAAGTAACCTTTAAGCTGTATCTTCTAGTTTTCTAAGCTGCTCATGTGTATACAATGTTTAGGGACCTCTTTGATATTGCCTGTCCACCTTAAAACTGTAATTTCCATGACTAAACAGTGGAGACTTGTAAACACAGCACAATGCCAAGCAAAGTTACAGACTTGCTCTTCTTCTAAAATGTATTTTGCACTGTTCCCTAATTCAACCAACTGCCTGTGTGGATATTTTTAAGACATGTCCCTGGTTTTGCATCCTTGTCTCTGATTTTCTTAAGCTTTACCCCTGAATTATGTGGCAGGGAGTTTGGGTGGTATGAAGCCGCTGTTCCTAAAGGTCGTGAAAAGTTTGCACTCACAGTACATACTATAACTGAGCTGGGTTTGTGGCCTTTAATCTGCCTTGTTGACTGATCAGAGGTACATTAACTTTGCAATGTTACCGCTCAGCTTGCATGCGTGTAGGCTGGACACTCTTCTTTTAGTCGAGAATGGAAATGCAAATGCATCCGCAGGTGACAGAATAAAGCATGCATTCCTGACAACAATTACGTGCATCCTGCAGAACTGTTATGCGACTCTCAACAAATCTGGCAAGATGTTTAAGGTCTCCTTCCATCATAGTAAAATATAAATTAATAAGAACTCAGGGATATGTGTTTTGTTACAAGTAATTGTCAGAACTCGAATTGCTGTCTGGAAATCTTTTTGAAGTAAAAAATGGCTTACGGTGGCTGGATCTTTGCCAGCACAGCTCATGAAGCAAGAAACAAATTCTAGAGTCCGGAAGAAACTGTGATCTAATGCTTAGAGGGGTGAAATGGGACATCACCGCTGGTGCAAATACCACTACAGGCACTGGCTTATTGTCTGCCTTTGAGCAAGTTGTTTGACCTCCTCGTGCTTCACACTACTCAGTTTTGCAGTTGAGTAGGTAAGATGCTGCTGAAAATACACTGCTGTATTTCGGGTTGACAGCTCGAGGTAACAAAGTTAATTCATTACGATTTTTTTTTAACTTGCCATTTGTAACTCATCAGATGCTAGTACTACACTTCATATGTTATGTAATAGAATGCCTAATATAATGATGCCATTTTAAAATCGGGTTTTACTGCATCTGTTATGCGTTGGCATTGCTGACACTTTGCTTTGCTTCATATTCTGAAAGTTTCAGACCCTCTTTTACAAGCGTTTGAAGATCTTATAATGTTTTTATCTTTGAGCATTTTTGCACTGTGTATTCCTTAGTGTGAATATGTTACCAGTAGTCCAAAATCTTGTCAGTGGCACTATTTAAACAATTCGGAGGAAAACAACAAACACACACACACACACTGGAGAACACTTCAGGATTTATGGGTGGAAATCTATAAACAAAATCTTCACATCAAGGTTTGTTTTATTTGTTTTAGCAGTAACATTTTCATGCTCTCAGAAGATGGAATTTGGTGGCAGCAGAAAACTTGCCTGCTACGGAGGTCTTGCCATTCTAGGACGGGAACAGAGGGGTGGGAGCAGTACAGTAAGGTGTGGCTACGACTGGCTGAGTGCAATGCTCAGAATAAAGGGGACAGGAACAGAGGGGTGAGGGAGGTACAGTGCACAGTGGACGGTAGTGGGAGGGTTTTGAGAGCTTGGTGGGGAGGAGCTGCACTAAAAGAGCATGAGCACCAGAGAGGGGCAGAATTGTGATGGGCGGAGAGAATCCGTTTTTTTTTTTAATTAAGGAAAAAAATGCAGAGTCCTCACTGTTCGTTAAAGGACTGCAGGCTCCACCCATGCAGCCCTAATAAAAATTAGAAATATTCAGTGTGATGCAATGTGTTATATTACAGTGGTGCATATTTTTGTTAAATTATTCAAAGCTTTGCTCCTGACAGGTTTTTTATCCCAGGACCATCGTAGTGCAAATTACATCTCCTTACATTAAACCACCTGGAGAAATATTTAAAATAAACAACATGGTAGCAACAGGTAAAGGTCTGGAGGGACTAACAGTCCATTACGCCCCCCCCCCATGCACACACACAACCACCACCACCACCCCCATACTGCTACAGTATTCTAAAGGCATGCACATTTTACAACAGGCACCTTAAGAACCACAATTAAAAAAACAAAACATGAATTCAAATATTAGTATTTTGTTATCAAACAGTATACCTATAAATCAGTACATTTTCCCTGACTACTTTCTTTTTTCATCCCTGCTTATCAAGTGTGGGGACTGACACAGTGTCCCTTCCGACCTTAAATTACTGCTACTATGCAGAATTTATACTCTGAGAAAAGTGTTGTTTATGTAAAATACATCCAAAATCTTCCTCTAAATTTAGAAAAATAAACTTGTGTGAATGATGAGAAATTCCGTACTGAACAGAGCCGAGTCAATATCACCGAGCACTTACACAGATAGGGGGATCTGCTGCTGTGATCCAGCCATTCCCACTAGCGGGGCACTAAATGCTATCCATCCAATAATGAAGAAGCCACAAAATGCTTGTAAAATATTCAGAATGCACTGCATGATTTTGTCTTCAGTTCTTGGAAGGACCAGTGAGAACTAAGTAAGACTGATTAAGTGTGAGAGCTGTGTTAGATCCCGTTCAATAGCAGACTTCGAGCACATTGGCACATTCAACTTCCATCTTTAATACCGGTAGTTCATAATCTGCAAGGGGGGAAGAAAGAGTAACAAAAGGAAGCTCTAGTGACTTTGGAACTAAAGTGTCCTTGGCAACAACTATGCGTTGGTACTGCAGACCATTGCATGCAGTTCTTTACAACTCTGCAGTCCACGCTGTGTGCTACGGAGTTAGACCAGTGACCTACTACTGCTCTAAAGTGCCCTCGGCTATAAGACAGCAGGCTACTAATTTGGATCGTATTTGCTTTCGTGCATCCACTCAAATTTAGCTCATCAGAACTCGTTGCTAGTTTTTGTGTATGAAAGGGGACGAGGTTGCAATGGGGGAAATGAGCAGAAACTTAAAGCCCCTCTGCAAATATTTCTGACAGGAAACTTCAAACGTGGTTAATTAATTCCAAAAATTAAATCATATCCCAGAGGGACAACTAGACTAAAATGCCATAGTTGCAGCTACTGGGGAGCACAAAGCTGACACAATTCCAGATTCGGTTTTGGATACGATGGAAGGGTACAATGACAGGACAAGCAAATAGAGACAGACTGACATATGATTCGTTTACCGTCAGGGATTCATGATTGGTTTGTTACAGCTCTGTGTTTTTGGAATACATAAATCCATCATCACTGACAAAAGAAAGGACTCTCCAATTCAATCTCTTGCCTTCTACCGCAACAGGGCAGCTAGACTGCATTGTTTAGCGCATCGCAAATTATAGATATAAATATATCTTGTATATATACTGTATGTAGCTAACATAAGACATATTGTAGATATATACAGAGATGCCTTCATTTGCAGCTGATTACGTGTAGTTTTATGTGTATATACAGAGGTGCTTTTATTTGCAATGGGTGTAGTTTTACTAGCTTCATGAACTGCAGCTTGTAACAGCAGACGGGATTGCAGCTGGCAACAGTTATAGCATCCTTTCACAAAGAAACAGTTTTCCAGAATCAAAATGCACTTATCTGTCTGAGGTCAACATCGCTCAGAATAAAGGGGATGGGAACAGAGGGGTGGGGGCGGTACAGTGCACAGTGGGCAGTAGCGGGAGGGTTTTGAGAGCTTGGTGGGGAGGAGCTGCACTAAAAAAGCACGGGCACCAGAGAGGGACAGGGTTGTGATGGGCAGAGAGAATCCAGGGTTTTTTTAATTAAAGAAAAACATGCAGAGTCCTCACTCTGTTCATAAAAGGACTGCAGGCTTCGCCCATGCAGCCCTAAAGAGCACTTCTTGAAGGTATTTTCATCTAAGACATACTGTAACTGTGGAGCCTGATATCATTAGGTTTGTTGCTTCATGTATTTTCTAAAACTCACAGACCTCAATCTACTGACAAGAGTTATCTGTATTATGCGTGTTTCTGTATTAATTGTATACAACTGTTGCATTACTTGCTAGCTAACTTGTTTTAACTCTGTTGTGACTTATTTGTAACTACTAGTACTGACACTCGGTTCCTATTCCTATATGATGCTGTTAACCTGTGTTCTAGGTGCCATCTAGATGGCCCGGGTCATGCCTGAAAATGGTCCCTGGGATCAGTGTACTTACCCGGTTATCAAATAAATACATAAATAAATGAAATAGTAGACAGGTTTAGAAATAAACAGAACTATAAATTAGATTGTAGAAATACAGAAATACATTTGCCTTGTCTTGCCCATGCCTTATGCAGCATATGGTCTTACAGAGCTCAAAGAAGGCTGTAGAAATATTATGCCACTTCTGCTTCTTCACCCCCCAAGGGGATAGTGGAATTCATGTGTGTTGCTTAATCCTGCTGTAGAATCGAAAGTGTTCAAATATCATGCTGTACATTGCACTGAATCAATACAGTCTTATTCTCAGATGATGGAATTTGCTACAGAAGCCTGGGAATTAGTCTCAGAAGGGCAGAATGCAGCTCACCGAGAAACACGGCAGCTTCAGGCTCAACACTAATAGTGCTGCTACAGTAATAGGGGTGGCAATGCCTGCTTGATGTATACACCATTTATTTCCACAATACACAGTCTGCTTTTGCAGGATATCAATCATTTTCATAACGCTTCATTAATATTTGTCAGCTCACATGTGGGTCAGAGATGGAAAGGCTGCCATTCTCAATGCTCTCTTTCATGGAGAGGGAGAAATTGAAATGGTTCATTCACAGCAACTGGCATGGAAAGTTAAAGAAGTCAGGATTCATGCATCCATGGTCCACATTTTCTCCACTGCACCATGTCACGTGAGCAGCCTGCTGTGCCACAAAGTGGGGCAGGTAGAAAGATTGCAGCACATCAGAGATGTAGCTGCTGTGATGTTGGTGGGGTGGGTAGACATCAAAAACATTCATTTGTGTGTACAGTGCTGGCACAAAGTGTTACTGTGGTCACAGGAGTCTACCAGACTGTGGGGCTGTGGCTACTCCATGGGTCCTGCTGGAGGAGGAAGCAGAACACTCTCCCTGTCCATAAAGGATGGCCTGCACCCCACCCAGCAGAGCAGGAAGCATTCTCCAGACAGTGACTGACCATCCTATCGAGCAGCCCTTGAAGGAGGAGGAACCAGATGCGTCAGTACAGGACATTTGGGACCTGGATCTACAGCCAGGGACATGGCAGCCAGCAACACAGATCTCTAAAAGGCAGCAGACCAGCTGGCTGGACCCTCCACAATGTCCTGGAAGCAAGCTGGCATGTCACAGTGGGTACAAGTAAAGGTAGCAGCCCCAAGAGCACCGGGGTCCCTGCAACAAATTGTCTGTGTAGGCATACAGCATCTGACCCCCGGAAGGAGCACAATGAAAACCTGCTGCCTTCAAAGGGAGTTCAGCACTGGATCAGAGAGGAAATGAGGGGACTGCCCCAACCATGTGCCTGTACTCCGCTGAGCATCACCAACTCTATCATAACTTCCACCAAAGAGGGGAGGTGCAGCACATTTCTATACAGTCCACTCTGTGGCTAAGCCCCCCCCCCACCCCCACCAAGACTATAGGAGACACTAAGACTTGTCTACAGACAAGGCAAGGTATGGACTTGATGTGCCCATGCCAAGTCAATCACCGGATCACTCAGAAGGTGTCCAGCCAATCGGGGTATCCCTTCCTGTATTACCCTTTCCCTATTACCAGGTCTCGCTGGGGAACACTGTGGAGGACCACCGGAAGAAATGGCTCTGGGAGAAGGCACAGGCAAAGTTGGAGAACGTAGTGACACAGGGGGAAGGCGAGTCAGAGCTTCTCCTAGTGTATCCGAAGATCAGCTAAGAGACTCGCATCACACAGTACAGGAGCATGCTGCAGAAAGCTTTTTTGTTCCAGAACTGAAAACAGGCAAATCGGGAAAAGCCAACCTAAGATGCTGCCACTGGAGACCGCTTTTTTTGTTTTGCTTATTTTCAAAGTTTTCTGCAACCTGCTCCTGTACTCCATGATGTGCTTCGAAATGTTGGAGGACGTGACATCCAGGAGAATAAGACCACTGTCAGGGAAATTACAGACAAATGGGAAATGGGTAGCAATATGTGCAAGCAACAAGTGGTGTACTGTATTACAGGCAAAAAGCCCCTCCAAAGACAATTCTGTAATGGGATGGACTCTCAGAAGGGGTGGAGAAAATGCATAACGATCTTGGGAAACTCGAGGAGTGATCAAGAGCATGGCGTTAAAGTTCAATGCCAAAAAGTGCAAAATCATGCATCAAGGACACAGGAATCCAGGAGCCAAGAACAGGATGGGAGAGGTACCGACAGTCACTAAGCAGGAAAGGGACCTTGGGGTTATTATAGCTGACAACCTCAAAGTGGCAGGGCAGTGTGACAATCAGTGTGTAGGGCCAGTGGAATGCAAAGGGAGTGATGTCTCCAGCAGGAGGAGGTAGGTGGTGTTGCCACTGTATCACTCGCTGATGAGACCCCATCTGGAGAATTGCGTCCAGTTCTGGAGACTGCACCTCAGAAAGGACATAGACAGAGTGGAGGCAGTCAGAGGAGGGCAATTAAAATGATGCAGGGATTGCACCAGAAGTCCTATGAGGAGAGAGACTGAGGGATCTCAATATGTACACCCTGAAAGAGAGGAGCACGAGCAGGAACATGATGGAGACCTAAGTACCTCACAGGGGTAAGCAGGGTGCAGGAAGAGAGCCTCTATCAAATAAGAAAGAGCACCAGGACCAGAGGATATACAATGAAGCTGGGGAAGGGGATGTTTAAGAGGGATGTGAGGAAGTACTACTTCACTGGAAGAGCTGTGGATACCTGGAACAGACTGCCAGCAGAAGTGGTGGAGGCAAAAACAGTACGTGGCATCAAGCAAATGTGGGCAGACATAGGGGAATATTAGTAAACAGGCAGGGAGCGGGGAGGATCGCTGGAGGCCAGTTAGGGACTGCAGAGACAGACTAGACAGGGATCATCTGGACAGACTGGGTGGGCCAAAAGTCCTTTTTTACTGACAAATTCTGTGTCTATGTTTCAACCACCGGACATTGAGGGAGGTGCACTTGTGTTTACCAGCTGCATGACTTTGAGAGGAGGTAGCTGTGTTTACAATCAGCAGGGCTGGGCACCCGACTGCCAGATTTTGGGTACTGCAGCAGTCCTGCTCATGGATGGCAGGGTTAGGTACCCAAAAGCCAGAGTTTATGGGACGGAGTTAGGGTCGCTTGGAGCAGAGGGCACAGCCAAGATAGACGTAAATAGTGTGGCAGGAGGCGGGAGAAGGAAACCAAGGTGCGGGAGAGGGTGCCAGAGCATCACCAAAATGGCAAAAGCAAGCACAGTGATTTGAGCAGCAAGCCTCCTCTGAAAAAGAACAGCCACTCACCATAACAGTATACCTTCAAGGAAAATCTCCTCCACTGGGCCACACCTTTGGAACTGTAAGTTGTCGGCATCAGGACCCAGCGCTCCAGATAAGATTTTATTGAATGAGTACTGTACCCCTCATTTTCAAAGGGAGGTTAGTAAAATCAAATTTGGATGAGTAAAATGACAAAATCTTTAGATTGAAGTGGTTATGAAATAAAAATGCAAAAAAATGAATCATTACTGTCTTACTCACACACATACACAGACACACACTTTGTCCTATTAACCTAAATTAGGACTCAAGTTTTCCTACATTGTGTAAGACTCGCCCACCAATCGAAATGCACACTCTACACAGACCAACAGCCTTCTTGGACGGACATGCATACAAACCAACACTAACTTTTTTGCCAAGTTGGCAGAGGTCATTGAAAGGCACACACGTTTCTTTTACCTCTACAGACTGGGCAAAAAAGTAGCTAAGGCAGACCCCAAATTCTTGTTATTAAAGATTCAACACCAGGCCTCTGTCTTTTTATCATAATTAAAACACTCACTTATCACAGTGCAATACTCACATCAAGGGGTCTTCTATGCTGGATACACATACAGTTTTTATTAAATGAGTCTTACTTTTTTATGTCTGTTTCTGGTGACCATGGTCATTCTCTAGTCAGTCCTTTTCTTTTCCCCTCTCTCTCACTGCATCCTGTACCATCTCTCGTTTCTCCCTTGTACACTGCCTCAGGGTATAGCTCTCTAGATTCTTTCAACCCATCTCTCTGCACTTACTTTACTGTTACACTACACTCTATCTACTCTTTGCTCCTTTTAGTAATAATACCCCTCCCTCTGTAATGCTGCCTGTCCCCTGCCCACTCTTACTCATTCTCCCAGACTATCTGTAATACAGAACATAGGCTCCTAACCATTCCTCACAGTACCTGCAACACTGACACCATGTTTATTTCTCCAACTTTTAACCCTCTTAATTTGTTTCTCCCTCACTCTCATCCCAACATGCCATCTTGGTCTGGTCTGTTCTTTTCCATGCACTGCCGTAGCAGCCTCTTTTTTAGATCCTCACCTCTATCCCGAAATACTGTCCAGGTTCAGTCCATTCTTTTCTGTGCATCATTACTGCAGCCTGCTTTTTCAGATGCTCATCTGGGGACACTGACCTGGATCATCCTCCACCACTTCTCCACTCACTCCCGCTCTCAGCATCAAAATGGCCAAATGGCATGCCTGCACGTTACAGCCTACCCTGGACCGAGTTTCCTTGCGTGCTTCGGCACCAGCAGATTCAGGTTGTACATCCTGCAAGGCAGAACACTCAGAGATTGCTGAGGGTGTTGTGCAGAGGTAGAGAACTTGGACTGCCCCATCCTGCTGTGGCCAAACATCCATCCACCTGCCCGCCGCAGTGTTTTCCACCTGCTGCCACCCATCCTGCTGTGGCCGAACATCTGCCCACCACAATGTTTTACACCTGCTGCCACCCTGAACATGTCTCGTTCCTCACAGTAACTAATCATCGCATGTGCTTACAATCTATGAAAAAGTGTGAGCCTCTAAACCATAATGGAACTACATATGCCAGAAGGCTGTGTGGCTGATAACTATGGCTACCGGCACAGCAGCAAAACAAACAGTTTTTGCTATCAAGCACTGCAAGGTCCAATCAATGGATAAGCAAGGTGGCACTGTGAGGAAACAACGCATGTGTCAAGTTGAGGAATGGGCACAAGGTGAGGTTGGCTGAGGGCACCATAACAATAGTGCACACATGGAGCCAATACAGAAGCAAATAGCTGGATACCTTTCATTGGAAAAACACAGATGTTGTAACATCTACGTTGGTCCAGTAAAAAGTATCAAACTATTTGCTTCTGGATCTGTCCCTACAAGGACCAATAGGGTAACTAATCTATTTCTGTATGACACTTGGAGCCAAGGCACTTGCATTTCTAACATGCGAACCAGAGGGGGAAAAAAAACATTTGTCCTTTCAGATGCGTAAATGGAGCCAGTACATACCTTATGTGCAGCACTGTCAGGACCACTGGGAAACGTTTTGTAGCCTGGGACCACCCATGATGTGCAAGTTCTTCACCTATGTAACATGGGAGGCCCCACTGCTCTTAAGTTCCCCAATGAAGACAAGCCCAGAGGACATCTTAAGGAATCAAGAGACCAGACCAGCACCAGGCACACAAGAAGAGAGATGGGACTGGATACCTCTAAACAAGGCAGTGGACACACCTGCTAGCCTATATCTCAGAAAAGAGGGGAAGGAGGGTGGGTGCGCTGTGGCCCAATGGAGGAGATTCTCTTGAAAATCTATTGTTACAGTAGGTAACTGTTCTATCTTCATCAAGGACATCTTCTCCATTGGGCCACATCTTTAGAATGATTTCCAATTAGTATAAAGTACCCAGGGAGGATAGCAAAGTCTGACATGACATCATGACCAAAGGCCTTGCAGTACTGCAAGATCGAAACCAGCACGTCTACGAGATATGATGTCCAGAAAGTAGTGCTTAGTGAAAGTATGCACAGTGCTCCAAGTGGGAGCAGCACATGTCAGCTGCAGAAACATTCTGAAGGCAAGCGACGGAAGAGGCCATACCACATGTAGTGTGGCCACCACACCGCACCAGGAACTTCTTTACTGTACTTCCTATAACAGAGAGCGATGCAGTCAGCCAGCCAGCCATTTGGACAGACACTGTTTAGGCACAGTGGTGCCATCTTTACCAGGACAGAATGACATAAAAAGTTGAGAGGACTTTCTGTAGTCCTTAGTGCAATTTAGGTAAAAACATTTTCTTCTATGTACATCGAAGTGTATGGAGCAATGCTTCAATCTTGTTAGCATGCTTAGAATAATACACAGGAAGGTGTACTGTCTGATTCAATGTGACATCAGATACTATCTTTGGTATAAAACAAGGACTGGTCTGCAAAGAAACCCTGCCCTTGTGGAAAATCAAACAGGGAGGCTCATGCATGAGAGCCTGAAGCTTGGAAATTCTTTGAGCAGAAGTCATGGCGACCAAAAACAGAACTTCACATGAAAGGAAACTCATCTCACAGGTCATAGCAGGCTCAAACAGAGTCAAAGTCTATTTCTCAAGAATGAAATTCAGGTCCCACTGCGGAACCAATTCACGAATTTGGGGATTTATGTGCAGTATACCCTTAAGAAGTGTATGGGACACCTCTAGTTGTGCCACCCTGTGCACATCAATAGAGGCATGGAAAGCCAAAACAGCAGCAAGATGCACTTTGATAGACAAGTGCTGGAGACTGGAGTGAGATAAGGACAGAATGTAATCCAGTACAGTATTTACGGTACATGTAAATGGGTCCACTGGATGGGAAGCACACCATATGGAAAAAAGTGTTTCCACTTCAAACAGTATGCATGTCTTATAGAAGGCTTTCTAGCTACAAACAATGCATCAGTCACCTGGGGTGTAACTCGAAAAACGGGCAATATCTATTTTTTCAGGAGCCAGGTATGCAGATGCTGAAACCACGCACCTGGATGGACCGATTCAAGAACTAACACGACGATCACTACTGAAGTCTGCTGTGTGACTGACTGCGGTGTGTTTGGCAGAACTATGGGGCAGGCATGGGACCGCTCACTCATACAGCCACACTAATGTCGGTCACGTGACGTTGGTTGGGTGGTCCCCCATCAGGGATTGCTAGAAAAGTCTGCAGTGCGGCCCGATGCCAGGTGGTGTCAGTCCTATATGTAATGACCTACTGAAGGAACCCTCTTGAAGTAAGATCCACAATTCCATCCTCTGGATCTGGAGTACCATCTATTCAGGGATCTGAAAGTCATTCTTGACATCTGCATATTCCGCTAAGTATTTTCAATATCATTACCAAATAGTTACTTGCCCCAACCTAAAATAAGCATTCATTACAGATTGTTGCATGTCTAAGGAAAACACGGCCACTCTAAACAAGGAGTGGCACTGAATGCAAATTCCTTAAGCAGCAGCATCAGAGGCATCGTAGACTTGTATGAGTAGGCGTTTTCCTGCTCCTTGGCGATTAGCAATTGTTTGCTGAACCAAGATTTTGTCTGGGCCCTCAGGCAAGTTTTCAGCCAGAGTGGCCATTCTCTTCCATAGGCAATTCTGATATTTAATCATATATGCCTGATAGTTTGCAATTCTTAGTCCCAGGGTAGCTGGGGCAAAAGTCCTCTTACCTGTTACATCCAGCGTCCACGACTCCTTGTCAGGTGGAAGCAAGCTTAAATGCTTTGGAGCTTTGGGTCTGTCGTGAGCAGCTGTAATTACCACCGAGTCTGTTTCAGGCTGTGAAGAATATTATGGCTTAGCAGTAGGGGCAGGATATTGTTTATCAGTCTTCCTGGGAACAGCAGACATTTGTGTAGACATATGACAGACAGCCAAAGTAGCATCTTCAAGAGCAGGATGCACTAGAGGAATAATTACTGTAGAAGAGGGTGAAACTTCCACGAACTGATAGATTTTACTTGTAACAATCCTCTTCCTTAGCTTGAAACCCCCATTTAGCCTCAGCCTGTTTAAGGAAGGCTTTAAATGAGGCACCCTCAGGGGATGATCTAGATGTGTTTGCTGTGCTCCCCTCAGAGCAACAGGATAGCATGGAACTTGAGTCAACCACATCTATAATCTCTTCCTCTTCTACTATGGTTTCCTCCTCTTCCTCCATGTTTTCTGGATTGCATTCTAGGTCATCGTTGACATCTACTGGTACTGGCTGAGGGTCAATGGCATGTGGAGACACAAGAGGAGGAGCCAATGATAGGTGTCCTGTCAACAGTGGTCCTTTAGGCCTGGCATGAATGTAGGGTCAGAAAATGGAATTATCAATGGTAAAGTTGTCAACGGGCCAGCTGGAGAGCTGCTGATGTGTGCATGCATCGATGGCAGCAGCAGTAGGTGCTGAAACAGCTCCGATATTGTTTGATAAAATACATGCATGTTAACAGAGCCTAAAAGGGTCATTGGCAGCGGAGACGCTGACAGGACAGTGCCCGACAGCGGAACAGGCTGCATGTCTCCTATTGGGAAGGATGATCTGATGCCGGACACTGTCCTTGGTGTCTGTAAGACAGTCGGAGGGGGGAGGGTCAGGACCCATGACCAGAGCCTGTATCCCATCTTTTTCAGTGGACTTACCCCAACTAAGTGGTGAACAGGAGAGATCAGAAGAAACATCTTTTTCCTTTCTGCACTTGTCCTTCTCTGAATGGCGATGTTTATCTGCTGACATGTCTTTTCAACGATTCAGCAGTGGCTGACACTGGCCTTAGAGATTGATGGTCCAACAGTGAACTGGGAATGAGTGCAGGTGACGATGGAGAAGATATCTTCACCACAGACGGTTTCTCCATTTTTCAGATCAAAAGAAAGTTTTCAAAAACTTTCTTGCAACATTTCCTTGTTGCCTGGTTAAAGCCCTGGCAAACTGTGCATGCCTTAATATCGTGGTTTGTACCACGGCAACAGGTGCAAACAGACTGGTCAGCGTCATTATAAATGTTAATGTTGCCACAACAGCAATATTGGAACAGTGGTTCTTTGTCCGTTCATGGCATAAAAGGTAAATAACAAAATAAAAAACCTAAGGAAGTAAACAGCGACAGCAAGTACATGCAAAGTTCAAATGCATTCTTCAGCAGCAGTGGACCTACAAGCAGATGGCTGTGGGAGAAAGTACTGAGGCATGCTGGAGACGCACAGCTTATATAGGCGCCGATGAGGCACGCTGACATGGGTGGCTCTAGCCTGCAAAAATGTCCAGGTTGTCCTGATGCTGATGGCTTACAGTTCCATGATGTGGCTCAAAGGAGGGCGATATCCTCAAAGAAGATCAGACATTATAAGCACTAAAAATAAATGCTATAATATGACCAGCATTATGTGAAGTCTGTACTATCCAGTGTCCACACAGCTGACAAATTTCATGCCTGGGCAAATACGATAGGTCAAGTTGAAAATGAAATGAATTACTTGGCCATGTTTTAATTTTTTTATGACCTTGCTTAGAGAAGTCAAAATAGACTGCTCCACAGGGGGAATAATCTATGTGTCTAAATTGTTGCTGTACTGTAGGTCATGTATTGCCAAAATGTCTTGATTCACACTTGATGAATGCATGCTTTTCCTGAGCACTGACAAGAACAAATTATTAGCGAGCAGAAATCCTGACACGAAAATCTGCCCAGATGAAGTAGTAAGCTGTAAACTGGAGCTTTTAATAAGTACTGAGGGGACTACTTCCAGCTGAGAACTCCCCCTTCCTCCCCCATATACTCACAGCAGTAGCATGTATAGGCAAATTCATTACCAAAGCAAACTGAGCACAAATTGTAGACAGCTAATGAAAAGGTTTTAATTCTGATGAAAAAATCCATACCTAAAGACAGCAAGTGCATCATACACTGATTGTAATATAGAACTACTGTGAGAGATGTTTGATTTTTAGCCAGCAAACTGGAATAGGGCAAAGCAAAAAAACAATAGTTGGGTAGGCTCGGGTGGGTCAGAAGTTGGTCAACTGGGTGGCAAATGGTTAATGGGCAGAAAACAGAGAGTGGTGGTAAACGGTATAGTCAGAAGAGATGCAAGTTACAAGTGGGGTACCTCAGGTATCAGTCCTGGGGCCAGTCCTCTTCAATATCTTCATCAGTGACATTGCAGATGGACTGGTGGGTAAGGTTTGTCTGTTTGCAGATGACACCAAGATCTGCAACAGAGTAGATGATCCAGATGAGGTGGGCAGAATGAGAAGAGATCTGGATAAACTGGCAAAATGGTCAGAAGGGTGGCAACTGGGGTTTATCGCAAAGAAGTGCAAGATCATGCACATAGGGAAGAGAAACCCTGAAGCCATCTATAGGCTGGGAGGGTAGTTGCCAGCAGTCACAAGGGAAGAAAGAGACTTGGGCATCATCATCACAGATGACGCGAAATCATCTAAGCAGGCCAATAAAGCAGTAGGTAAGGCTAGGGGGATGTTGGGGTGTATTAGTAGGGGTATCATAAGTTGTAAGAGGGAGGTAATAATCCCTCTTTACAAGACACTGGTTAGGCCTCATCTGGAGTACTGTGTGCAGTACTGGAGGCCACACCTTCAGAAGGACATTAACCAAATTGAGGCAATCCAGAGAAGGGCAACCAAAATGGTGCAGGGACTGCATCAGAAAACATATGAGGACAGATTAACGGAGCTCAATATGTATGCCCTACAGTAAAGGAGGGAGAGAGGTCATATGATCAAAACATTCAAACACCTTAAGGGCATTAACAAGGTGAAAGAGTCTAACATGTTTCAATATAAGAAATACACCAGGACAAGAGGACACAGCATGAGTTTAGAGGGAGGCTGATTAAGGGGTAATGTGAGGAAAGTATTTTTCACAGAAAGGGTGGTGGATGCATGGAATGGCCTACCTCAGGAAGTGGTGGATATGAATACAGTACAGGGCTTCAAACAGGCATGGGATAGGCATAAGGGAGCAATACAAATGAGTATGAATAGATAGGCAATTGACAGAACAAAGGCCGATGGCTCACTCATAAGGTAGAAAAAGAAATGGGCAGACTGGATGGGCCTTGCAGTCCTTATCTGCCGTCAACTTCTATGTTTCTATAGAAGTCCAGGGTTCAAAATTAATGGTGGCCTGTTATTTCGACTCATCCACTGAGCTAAAATTTAAGTACAAGGGAATGCCATACAAGTAGAGGACAACTTCAGATTTTCTAGTGAAGTAATTAGGCTGTTGCAACAAAATGTATCTCCTTAAATGTTGACGAGGATCCTTTGTAAATAAGCTCTTAGTTCAAAGGTTTATAATTCAGAGTTCCCAATAAATAGTAGATAAAGTAAACCAATACATCTGGTGGTTTTGGATGCTTTCAGAGCAGATCCCCTTATTCATAAAAGCTACCACTGTACCAAGGATAAGTACTGGGCCACAGGAAAAGCCTTATGCAGCAGATCGGTAAACTGCTATTAAATGCAGTTCACAGATTTTTCAATAATGCCCTTATAATCAACAAATAAAAAACAAACATTTTCTCTGTGCTGACAACATGGAGGTTGCAAACACTCTACTTCAGATTGTCTTAATGTTCCTCTCTGGCCACCTAGATTTCTGATAAGTTACATTGTTCCACAGTTTCAACCCATATCCTAAACTATTTTCAACAACTAAAATGAAGGTTATTACAACATTGTTATCTCCAGTGTCCGACTGACTGACATCTGCTCTTCAAGCAGAATTGTATAATATAGATTTAACTGTCATTCAAAATGCATTTATTTTTTTTTATTCTTTGGTAACCGGGTAAGGCCCACTAGGAACAGATGCCTGTTTTCGGGGGCAACCCAGGAGCACTGGGGAGGTTAAATGACTTGCTCAGAGTCGCACAGTATGCAAGTGGAGGTTGTGGGAATCAAATCCAAGTATGTCTGCTGGATGTACCAAGCTCATTCCCAGCTTGTTACTCTAACCTCTTGGAGTGCCAGCCCCAAGTTAAAGGTTTGTCGCCTACGAGCAACAACAGATCTTTGAGAGGATCTCCACAGAGCTATACTACATGTTGCCAGAAGGCACAACAGTAAATAAATTCAGAAGTTTGGGTTACAAAGAAGACACTCAGTCCCACAACATTTACTGTGTACAGTACACCTAACTTTAGCACACTTTTATATATTCCTTTTGTCCCCCCACCCATGCAAGCTGCATACCAGCTGTGTGCTGCCATCCATTGTTCCGTCCCAACTCTAGCTGGCATCCCCCACTCATCCTTTTGATGCCACTACCTCAAAAAAACTGTCAGCTTCCACTACTGCAGTGTAATGATACCTCCAGTTCACCTGCATATAGGGGGAAGGGTGCTACTTCATTTATTTATTTTTTTGGTGACTGGGTAGACCCACTAGACCTAAAAGTCCCATTTTTAGGGGTAAACCTAGAAGTAGCTTCAGAGGTACATAAGAGATTCAAACATCAAAGAAGATTCAAGTGCAAAATTAGAGGGGTGTACAGAGTGGATTTCATAGCAAGACCACTGAAAGATCACAGGGCCAGGAGTGAGCAAACACTATTGTGCCCTGTGGGTCCAGGTCAAAACTGCGAAATGAAAGCAACGCGGTCAAAAAGCATGACGTGCAGAACACAGAAAATGGGCACAGTGTAAAACTAATATAAATAAACTCCAAAACCGTGCACGCAGTTATGATGGCGCAGTTTTGAACTGCACCGTTTTTGTTTCACAATTTTGACCGAATACCATGCCCTGTCTAGGACAAGTAGATTTCCTCGAAGGGAAACTACAAAAAGAGAGCTGATTTCATTGTGGAGAATGAGGGGCAAGTGCAAATTCAGCCACAGTAGTGGCTGAACAAGTACTGAAAGTTTTGATCTGAACAGCCCTGCACAGAGCATGCACAAACATATGGATGTCATCCTGTCTCAGCTGACCCCATATTTTGTTTGCTTTTTAGTGCTGCAGTGGGCGGAGCCCTGCAGTCCTTTTACTATCACTGAGAAAATGACTACACATTCTTTCTGAACGAACACATATTGGATTGCATCACAGTCGCCTCCACGTCCGTGAAGCACTCTGCCAATGTTGTCCTACCGACTGCAGCACTGCACTATTTAACAGTGCGGAGGTCACAGTGGGTTTCTGACCCACTATGCTGTGCTCCAAGATCAGCTCACAGCGCACTCTTGCTCGCTTGCCATGATTGTGCATCTGCAGTAACAACTGGTAGCCATCTTGGTCACGCAAGATGGACCATGTTCCTGTGATCCGCACAGCACTGCATTTCTTATTCTTTTAATATTTTATAAAAGTTTCCCCAACCTCCCTCCCTCTCAGAACCTATCACTCCAGACCCCCCCAAACATAACTGTGACACTGGGGGGTGTCCAATTCCCCAGTGTCACGATCAGGGACCATTGGTCTTGTATGCGACACTGGGGGTGCCCACTCTCCTAGTGTCACAATCAGGGATCATCTGTCTTTTTTCATCTGTAAAAAAAAACAAAAAAAAACGGGGTCCATCAATGTCTTCCCCCACATAACAGTGATACTGGGTGGTGCCCAGTCCCCCAGTGTCATGATCAGGGATCATCATTGGTTTCTTTTTTTTTTTTTCTTTCACCTGTGAAAACAAAAACGGTCCATCGATGCCTTTTGCAGCCGTTCCTTACCCCACCACTCAACCTTCCCACTGAGCATCTACCACCCCGCACCCCCCTCCCAGCACTTACTTACCCATAGGGGGGTCCAACACCATAATCCTCTCTGGACTGCAGATACATCTTGACTCTTCAAAGCCAGACCGTGAACTAAAGAAACAGGTAAGTGCTTCAATGTATTTTTAATAACTTGTTTTTGGCTAAGGATGACAGAGGCTGTATTGAAAAACATGGACAATAAATAGAGACTGTACTGTACTGGCTAGCTGTTCAGGCATTGCCAAAGTGATTTAAAAAAAAAAAATAATTGTACTTTGGTCCATATATCTTTGTTGTTGGTTTTGCGATCCTACGCTGATTTCACAAACTGTTATCTGACATACGGATATGCCAGTCCTTGTCCTTTAGGGCTCTGGGACATGATCCAGCAAAGTTTTTATTTATTTATTTATTGCTGCAACATTTCCTCATCACAGCATTGATGTTTTATAAATACTGGTTGATCTTTCAGTAATATGTAGACCGCGTGTTTGTGGAGTATTTCTAGGTGTAAACAAGTCTAATTGGGAAGGAAAAACTCATAATTTTGACATGATTGCCTGACTTCATTGCTGTGCCTAGGATACTGTAGAGAGGTAAAAATAGTTTGAAGGGTCATGAAGCTTTACCTGCCATTTGTAGCTTCAAACCTTTTTTACGTTCGTTTGCATGCATGCGCGCAAGGAAGATTTTGGGAGAGTAGCACATTTTGGAGGTGTGCCTCTCTCCTTCAATCCACTGCTCCTGGGGGCTTGTTGGGGGGTTGAGTTTTCCTTTTTTTTTCTGGTTGTGTTGTCTTTCTTTCACTCCATGTACAGTTTTGATTGGAATAGGTCGACTTGTAACTCAAACTAATAAAGTTGAATTTAAAAAAAAAATCCACTGCTCCTTTGAGCAGGCGTGGCGATCCTGCACCAATGGGTGCGGGAGCTCTGTGATGACAGCCGTGGTCTTCACTTCAAAGAAAACCGGCTGTCATACCGAACACCAGCGTCACGCTGCCCCCCTCAGCGTCCGCAGCGGCTCCCCTCCAGCGTCGCCGTCTCCCCAAAGCTTTAGTGCGCAAGCGTTGTTTGCTGGCGGAGGTGCCCAATCCCCGTCGGCTCCTCGCCCCCTCCGCGTGGTTTGCTGGCGGTGCACAATCCGTCGGCTCCTCGGCCCCCCAGCCATCTTCTGCCCGCTGGGAGCCCACCCCAGCATGACAAAGCGTCCCTTGTAGTCCTTTTTATTTTTCAACCTGTAAAGAAAAACGGTCCCACGTAGTCTCCCAACCCCTCCACAACCCGCACCCAGCCTCCCACACCCCCACTTACATCCGGGCTGGTAGCGGCGATCTTGATGTGGACCGGGAACAACGTCTGCACTCTTCAAGCCGACCTTGAACTGAGGAAATGCCGGTAAGCTGTATAATAGGCTAGATAGGGGGTTCAACTTTATTGCATATCTCAGGCATTTTTGGAATTTTGCACCAAATTTTCAACATGGGGTTTTGGGACCCTTCTCATGAATGATGTCACTGTCATGGCATTATTGATTCCCAAGTGATTTCTCATCACTGCACAAATCACCCTTTGGGACATCTTGCTCAATGACAGTGTTATCGATCATGAAAGAAGTATAAAACCTATATTGATGATTATAAGAAATAAAATGCTGTGTTCTGGTCGTGGTGCAGTTCTATCGCAGGCTCGTAAGTTCGTGAATTTTCAATATTTCACCTCCAGATTTTCAACATTGCCATTTTACCACACCTTCTTATGAGTAGTACAGCTGTCATTTTTCACATCTCACCCAAGACGTGTTTCCGCCCATGTAGCGCACAATGGCACAGTTGCTGTGTAAACTCAGTGTATGGGACACATTAAGAAAATCACAGTGTCACTGTTCATGAGCAGAGATCTTAAAATGGCTATGTTGAAAATTTGGTGAACAAATTCCTAAAAATAGCTGTTTTACGAGTGTGCATTGTGCAGTTCCTACGCACGCTCGTAAGTTTGCAAATTTTCAATATTTTCACTCCAGAATTTCAACATTGCCATTTTACCACACCTCCTTATGAGCAGTACAGCTGTCATTTTCACATCCTGCCCAAAACATGTTTCACTTCATGTACTGCACAATCGGCGCAGTCGGTGTGCAAAATCAATGTATGGCACACAGTAAGACAATTACAGTGACACTGTTCATTAGCAGAGGTTTTAAAATGCCAATGTTGACAATTTGCTGAAAAATTCCTGACAATAATCGTTTTACGAGCGCATTGCACAGTTCCTTAATGACGTCAGAGGTTTGCAAATTTTCAATATTTCCACTCCAGATTTTCAACATTGCCATTTTACCACACTTCCTTATGAGCAGTACAGCTGTCATTTTCACATCCTGACCAAACGTGTTTCGCCTATGTAGCGCACAATGGGGTAACAAAAAGGTCATGCTGAAAATTTATTGTGCAAATACCAGCAATCACACAGGGCATTAGGGTAAAGCACCATACATGCCAAACACCACTGCAAATACCTGCAAGCGAACGTTCGGCATTGACAAATGCTTGTTTTCTCTCGTATCGTTCCCTCTGCTGTAATTTGTCAGAAATTTATTTCCCCGTTTGCTGGTCAGTGTTTGAGGTGGCTGTCAGGGACCCTCGATGTCAGAGAACTTCCATCTTATTTAAGCCACTGTTTCTTGTAAGGAGATTGTGTTACCCTGCCATACTGGTTTTCTCCTTGCACTTGGCTTGATTTGTAAGTGGAGTTTTCATTCAGCAACTGCTGGGTTCAGAACTGACATCTTTTGTGAACCAGTGTTTCCTCATTATGTCTGATGTTGTGGATGTTTCCCCGGTATAAGCATGACTACTGTACTTTACAAAAGAGTTTTGACTTTCCTCGTGTGCTCTGGAGCATGACCAATGTCCCCACACACACACACACACACACACAATTTATTGGGTTCCCATCAGGCAGTGAGGACCAAGAAAGCAAAATATTAGAAAAGAAAAAAAAAAAAAAGTATTAAACAATGGTTAGTCTGTCCCGGTCCTCAGAGCAGGCTCAGAGGGCTGGGGAACAACACAAGAAGAAAACCACAATGGCAAGGTAACACAGTCTCCATCCAAGAAACAACGGCTCACATTAAACGGAGGTTCTCTGCCGTCTATGGTTCCTGACGGCCACCATGAACACTGACCAGCAAAGGGGAGTGATATTTCTGACATATTACAGCAGAAGGAACGATATTCAAAAAAAAAAAAGGCTTCAAGCTACCTATGACAGGTAAAGGGTTCATGACCCTACAGACTGGTGTTTACCTGTCCACAGTTTCCTAGGCACAGCAACGAGGTTGTGAAATCATGATTCAAAACGACAGAGTTTTCTTGTTTGTTTTTCCCCTAATTGGACCTGTTCACACCTAAAAATACTCCACTCCCCAAACACGTGGTCTAAATATTACTCAAAGATCAACCAGTGTTTACAAAAGATCAATGCTGTGATGAGGAAATGTTAACAAAAAGAAATAAAAACTTTGCTGGATCATGTTCCAGAGCCCTAAAGGACAAGAACTGGCACGCCCATATGTCACAGTGTTGCCAGTGGTCGCGAGGAGTAACGGCGCCCCCCCCGGCTGAAGTCCCGCCGTTTGGACTTCTGTGAAGCATTGCCAGTGGTCGCGAGGAGTGGCCGTGCTCCCCGGGCGAGCCGCGTTTGGACTTCTGTGAGCGTTGCCAGTGGTTGCGAGGTAACCGCGCCACCCTCAACCGGGCCCGACATTTGGACTTCTAGGCGTTGCCAGTGGTCGTGAGGAGTAACTCGCACCCCGGACAGAGCCACTGTTTGAACTTCTGTGAAGCGTTGCCAGTGGTGGCGAGAATGCCCGCGCCCCGGCCGGGCCCGCTGTTTGGACTTCTGGAAGCATTGTCAGTGGTCGCGAGGAGTAACCGTGCCACCCACCCCTGCCGCAGCCCCGCTGTTTGGACTTCTGTGAAGCGTTGCCAGTGGTTGCGAGGAGTAACCACGCCCCCCCCCCGGCCGGAGCCCCGCCATTTGGACTTCTGTGAAGGTACGGCTCAGCGCTGAAACGCGCCAAGGATTTTGAACTGAGCTGCGTGAGTATGTGTAAAGGACAATGGACTCTCAGTAATGGCACCAATTTTCAAATAGAGCCTTTACTATTTTCAGTCGGCGGAGCAATGCTGATCGTTTTTTTAGGCTCCTGCACTTCTAAACTTTGCGCAGTACTAGGGCATGTTATTATGTTACTTGAATTATACATCAGACAATTCTAAGCTATTCCTTGCACATAGCTAAGACTGTAACTCATTTTAAGAGTGCCTTAAATTTCCTCTGCCTGTACTGCATCACAGTTAAGCTATTCCTTGAACATTCTAAGACTTTAATTCGTTTTAAAAGTGCCTTACGTTTTCTCTGTCTGTACTATATCCCAGTTTATGGTATTTCTTGCACATTGCTATGAATTTTTACTGGTGTTAGTACCTCTGTAGCTGTAAACACATTTATTGTTGAGGAATTAGAACTGTGGTAGGTGCTTGAATTGCAGTCAGACTACAGCACAGATGCAATAAGGTCCGCTTGTGAATAAGCCAGTATTGTGTGCACAGACAGTTCAGACGAAGTGATCTTGCGCTGTTTCTGTGGTCATAAATAACGCAACCGCTTCTCTCTCCCCCCCCACACAGCGTTGCCAGTGGTCGCGAAGAGTAACCGCACCCCAGCGGAGCCCGCCCGTTTGGACTTCTGTGAAGGTACGGCTCAGCGCTGAAAGCGTGCCGAGGATTTGAACTGAACTGCGTGGTGTGTGTAAGCTGCGCTGCTGCGCGGCTGCCACCTCCCACCCTTGGCAGACACTGGCTTATATAGTGTTGTGTCATGTGAGTGAAATTACCTATCAGCCCACTTCCCCACTAGCAGATTATATGCCACATCCACTAGTGGCCACTGCACTCCAATCCCTCTACCCTAGCCGTGCAAGCAACATGCTGTATCTGTTTTTCACACTGTGCCTGCTTACACCCCTAGCTCATTCTCCACCTGCCTCACATCAGAAAATGCAGCCAAACCCGATCACTGATGCTACACTCCCACCCCATCATATTACATCCGCCCCAGTGCTACAGCAGCATCGTTATCCCCAAATCAACTGGCTTCTAAGCGCCTCTATCCTGCCACCTTCCTTTTATGTAGGTCTTTCGGTACTAATCACCTCCCATCGAAACAGCTACCGCAAATACCTAAACAAGTTCCTACCCCCCTCAAGACACTATGGGGATTGTTTAAAACTAAACAATTGCTAGTGTTGCTGCTCCTCCTGGCAGGGGACACTGAACTCAACCCTGGTCCTAGCCTCCCCAATTTCTACCCACCTACCACATTACCAAGGGGTCTACAAATCGTACACCTCAACACTTGTAGTATACTAAACAAAATCACAGCCCTGCAACCTATTGTTCTTTCACTTCGCCCAGATGTTATGATCATCTCCGAGACCTGGCTGAAGCCCCACCATTTGGACACAGAAGTTTCAATTCCCGTCTACTCGCTCATTCAGCAAGATCGTATATCTCCTCTACACTCCAGTTTACCCCAGTGCATTTCCCCAAGTCCACTCAGTCCATTAACTCCTTACTAATCAAAGTCTCACTCCCATACTCTATTCCTCTATACACTGCTGGGTCCTACTGCACCCCTGACACATCCCTGCATGATGTACTGGACCACCTGGGTACCCTAAAGTCGTCCGCGTCCGGGGCGAGCTACATATCTTAGGGGATTTCAATACAAACTGGCTCACTAATAAAAACAACTCTAAGCTTCACAACCTAGTCACTGCCCTAAACCTCACCCAGCAAATTTCTCAACCCACTCGCCTAAATCACAAGTCCCAGAACCATTCCCTCTTGGATTGGGCACTTACCACACACCCACATTGGATCATCGAATCCGGACTTCTCCCAGACTCCCTAAGTGACCACCATATGATCTACGTGGTAAGGAAAATTTTCCGGCCCAAGGCACCTCCACTGCGGACACTGCTCACTAGGTCATACGAAGCCCTCCATTTTGAAGCTCTGCTAAGTGACCTGTCGCATATTGATTGGTCTTTCATCCCACAGGCACCTTCCCTTGACTCTGCCCTAGAATTCTTTAAGGATACCTTCCTTTCTGTATGGAACACCCACGCGCCCCTCAGGACTCGGGTAAAGGGTGCCCACCTGCCTTGGGTCTCTGCCAATATCATCGATCAATTCCATGCAAGGGACAAGGCATGGAGAGTGTACAAGGCAACTAGCACCCAGGCGGCACTCCAATTTTAACGGTCCCTTGGTAATTCCTGCACTAGACAACTCCGCCAGGCCAAAGCACTCTACTTCAAGGCATCCTTCCACACTAGCCTAAATCACCCTACGAAATTCTGGAAAACAATTAAGTCACTTTTCTCTCCTCCAGCCCAACCACCCACACCCACACTGAACATAAATGGCTCCACTGTCTCTGAGCCAGGGGAAGTGGCACCTGTTTTTAATACCTTCTTCACTAGTTGCGCATCCTCTCTCCTAGCCTCTCTACCGCACCCTTCCAATTATGCTCCCCACCAAAGACTACGTTCTCCCAGGCTACCGGCTTCTCTTTCCACCGGGTTACCCCAACCACTATGCTGAAAGCCCTGTGGTCTCTTAACCCCTTTAAAGGCAAATGCCCCTCAGGAATTGATTCTAAAATGCTACATCTATCTGCCCCAGCTATTGCCACCCCGCTGGCCTCTCTGTTCAATCTCTCATTTTCACTTAAAAGCATACCTTCCAACTGGAAGCATGCCACTGTCATTCCCCTTCCAAAAGGGGATGACCTTTCCTCACCAGGTAACTACTACCCTATCTCCCTACTCCCCATCTTAGCCAAATTACAGGAGCATCTTGTCCTAGAACAACTCTCCTCCTTCCTTGACTCCTCCTCTTTCTTCAGCCTTACCAGTCAGGGTTCAGGAAATCACACTGCACCATTACCTCCCTGCTAAGGCTCACTGATGCCATCCTCACTGGCATGGATAAAGGGCAGACCACCTCAGCCATCTTCATCGACCTCGTAAAAGCTTTCGACACTGTCTCCCACTCACTCCTACTCTCCAAGCTCTCAAGTGCCGGTCTCTCAGTTGCTACCACTAGATGGTTTCATTCTTATCTGATTGGTAGATCACAATCAGTAAGCATTGGACCCCACACCTCCACACCCTTCCCCGTCACTACTGGGGTCCCTGAGGCTCGGTCCTTGGCCCATTACTCTTCTCTATTTTCTTAAATGACCTTCCCTTGGTCTGTCGTCACACATCCATCCATTTGTACGCTGATGACACCTTACTGTATGCATCAGGCCCCTCCTCCATGGAGGTGGCCTCTATACTCCAGAATGATTTCAATGCAGTACAGCACTGGTTTCGCTCCAACCAGCTCTTCCTTAATTCCAAGAAAACAGTCTCCTTAACTTTTGGAACGAGACAAAGGATCTTCCAGCTCCGTTCTACCCCTACTTTCCTCACCATCGAGGGGACTCCTCTAGAGACTTGCACCTCCTTCAAATACCTCGGGGTCTGGCTTGAC
The DNA here is from genome assembly GCA_016271365.2 of Neoceratodus forsteri. Lineage (NCBI taxonomy): Eukaryota > Metazoa > Chordata > Ceratodontiformes > Ceratodontidae > Neoceratodus > Neoceratodus forsteri. The sequence continues at coordinate 725,396,112 of CM057455.1, forward strand.
CAGCACCTCGACTTTTCCACTCATATTGACTCGATCCACAAGAAACTGCGCCCAAAACTAGGAGCCTTATATCGGAACAAGGACAGCATCCCTCTGGCTACTTGTAAAGAAATTGTTCAGATGATGATCCTCCCTATACTCGACTACGGAGATATAGTCTACAGCGCTGCACCAAGTCTGCCCTATCCAGCCTGGATCCGCTTTTCCACTCCTTCTGTCACTTTGCCCTTGACTGTCCCCCTATGACTCATCACACTGCGACCTCTACAAGTCCCTTAATCTAACGTCGCTCCAGGTTCGCAGACACACCCACTGCATTAGGACCACAGCAAAATTCTGGGCAAAGTCGCTTCCCCCCTACCTCGAACCTGCCCTCTCAGCCCTGTCACAGCCCCCTTACTCCCTCAGGAGTGGTAACTCCCAGCTTCTCCATATTCCACGCATGTCTACTGCCAAGGGCCAAGAAACCTTCAAATACCTCATGCCAAAGCTTTGGAACGCACTACCTACAGGCATTCGGGAGTTTACCACTACTTACCGTCTAAATCACCTCCTCAAGGCACATTTCTCCCCAACATGCAGTTGCACATAGGGCCACCGATGGGCTGGTCCCCCAGCCACCCTTCTCTTATTTTAAGGGCCTCTTAACTATGCTGCACCCTATGGTGCTTGTCTAGTGCTCACAGCACTCTGCCATGGCTAGCGAATACTTCTAAGCTTATCAGTATTAGGGGTGTCACATGCAGTCTCCACTCTGGACTGTGGAAATTTTGGTTCTCATCTTTTTCCTCTGTATTTTTAATCTCCTTTCCTACAATGTTTTGTATTCTCCTCCACACATAGCCATGCAAATGACCATATAATTGCTCCTGTTCTGTTGCACCCTCCTCTGCCTGACTGTTTTTTCCTGCATTTGTATATATTGACTGTATTTTCCTATTGCCTGTTCACTATCTGTATATTATACCTACCCACTATTTTGTATTATGTCTGTTTCTGCATACCATGTACTGGATATCTCACTTGTGACAACTAATTGTATTGCCCCATGTCCCCTTTCCCCAAGACGCGTCTGGAATCGAGCGGTACCCCGCTCAGTACGCCTTCCTGGTAAAACTCTAAAATAAATAAATAAATGTCAGATAACATTTTGCAAAATCAGCGTAGGATTGCAAAACTAACAATGAAGATGTATGCACCATAGTACAATTACTTAATTTTTTTTTAAATCACTTCGGCAACACTCGAACAGCTAGCCAGTACAGGAAGACCGTATTCACTAATGCAGAGTTACGAGCGGCTGACAAAGAAATTCCGGGGAAATTATCAGACAGAACAGATACATCAAAGGGGGGGGGGGTTGTGAAGAAAATATATGGGTCTCCCCTTACACAAAATAACTTCTTATTCCGTGATAGGCAGTTGGCTGGCACAGTGTCCCGAACATCTGAATTACATTCACAGTTCACTGCCATCACTGCCTGACAGAGCTGCTGGACAAGAGAAACCCAGACTTGACAAATTACAGCATTCATTCTTGCTTTCACAATGAACTCTGTCAATTCTGATACGCATCTAAAAACAAGATGAATAATAGAAAGGTGTGAACAAAGTGGAAAATGAAAGCGATTCCTGACACAAAGTACTCCTGTCTGACGGCTAAATGAATCTGTCAGCTCAGTAGGGGGGCTGTGATGCAGGTGCTATCTTGGGTCTTGAAAGTCAAGCGGAGAGTCACCGACAGAGCCATCCTCACAAGTGGCATTTTTCAGTTGGGCCCCACATGGCACAATACCAAAAAAAAAAAAAAAACTTTAACATGGAAAACATGACAAAATGCTCTCTTGAAACAAAGGCTGAAATAGGATTCAAAAAAATGCCACCACACAGAGATTGGGCTTTGGCACAGATTTTATTACAATTCACCTTTACAGGGTACGTTGAAAACTTGGTGTAAAAATACTAAAAAAAAAACCAACAAAGTTATGCACCTACGTTACATTTTGCTAACGCAGGCTCATAACTTTGGCAATTTTCAATATTTTTACCCCAAATTCCTTGCCTGCAGCCCTATTGATTCTGGTCAGAGTTTGTTATATCTCTCCCATCACCCTTAAGCAAGACTGCCACACCTCCCCTTCAGTGGGGAAAGCTGGATGTTGGGTGGCTACCCATGATGTCACAGAAAATCATTCCAAGACCACCTGCTCTGTCTAGTTTCTACATGCCACTCCTATTAGCTAGGGTCTCAAGGCTGCCTAGATGGTCTTTTTCTGCCTGAATATGTCTGTGTGTCTATATTACTGGAGGACAATCATCTTCCTGCCAGAGTCTGAGTGCGCTCAGACTGCTCCACCTCAGCACTGGAAGTCAGTATTCAGTGCTAACAAAAGTCTTACACATGGTAATGCAAAATGTTTCCTCCTGTGTTTATTTTATTTGTAACGGATGACCAGGAAAGGCACACCAAGCTATGACAGCTTGTTTCCAGGTGCTTTATGTGAGGTGGGTTGCAAGGACCCATTTAATTGACAGGGAGACTATTGGTCACGACACTGGGAAAAGTCCACTGCTCTTCCTCCAGGAGGTACTATCTGCTTCTTGTAGGGGATGGAGGACCCTGGAATGGAGGAGATGAAGACGGCTGCATGGGTGGAGGTGACTGCTTCCCTCCCCACCTGGAGAATCTAGGAAACTCAACCATCTAGCATTGAATCGGGTTGTGAAGGAACTGATGTGCATTTGGAAGATGGTGAATCCTCTTATGCTACTCATATCATGAAGAATTCCCCTCCTATTTGTGACCCACATAAGATGTCCTCTGACCAGGCCCTAACTGAGGAAGAAAAGAAAAGTACAAGACAGCTGCAAGAAAAATGCCAGTACCTGCTGGCAAAGACTGCCGAAGAAGTAGCTTGCTACGAAGTTGCGAGAGACAGACTCCGTTCCTCTGACAGCTGCACTCCTGAAGTGCTGACATCTAGTATGGCTCCAATAGGAAATGCTCTGTCAGCTGTGACTAGCTGGCATTCTGACAAAGAACAACTGAGTGGGGTTTCAATAAGAACGCCAACTCGGACCGTGCCCCAGTCTGTACAAACAGCAACACTAAAAAAACTACACACTTCCACTCAAGTTGCTTCCCAAAAAGGTTCCACAACTTCATCCTCAGAACAACAATCCTGGTCTGTAGAAAGAGCACTTCTGGCAGCTGGCTGGCAGTGTCAAAGTTCACAAGATCCACGGATCTCTGGTTCATCTTCCATTTGAATACCCAAGAACGCCGTCCTTCCAGTTCAAGTGCTTGAGCCGGCAAGTCTACATTTTACTACTGATAACAGTATGGGGCACAAAGAACTGTCACCAATCAATCTTGCTCTGCCGTCTGACCTCGAATTAACCCAGAACCCAGTACAACAACGTTTAGTAAAATCAAGCACTACCAACAGTTTCTATAACTGTGGACACTTCCCTCAAGACGTGGCCTCTAGGACTCTAAATCTGTTGATCCTCCAACTGTTCCTGCTAAGGAGAGCCTACCTCCTGATACAGGTACCAAGGGCTCTCTAACTGACCCACAGCCCTCTACTAGCAATACTGCAGCCCCAGAGAATCCTGCAACTAGGTCTGAGAAACTAAGACCATATGCCTCATTATTTCATGCCTCAGATACAGGTGGGGGGCCCAGATGACACCCCAGACCGAGTGTGGTCCAGCAGTTATTGAAAGAGTCCATGAATTTTGCAGCAACAGACATTTATGCCTGGATTCACATCAGTAGAGAATCCACTTTTGACATAAGCTTTAAACCATCACATGCTTTGGAAATATTCTGGCAAAGACACCATATGATCAGAAACTATCCCCTCTGGTCTCCTTTCATAGCTATCCCCAAAACTAAAGTGGCCCACAAAACTGTAACAACAGTATTTAAGAATGAGGATGTGTCTATTACAGACATTATGTTCTGGCTAAAACAGAAATGTTCTGTGCTGGGAGATCCAGAGGAAGTCTGTCTCTATGGAGATTCATACTGGGGGATGGAAGGTCTGAGCCCGCCTCAAGCAGACAAACTGGAACACAACACCTGTCGAACAGTCTCTTTCTGGGCTGGGACCAGGGGTCCCATTTTATGCAGGGCATCCCAAAGCCCGCTATTGATGCAACTCACAAAATCATCTCAGTGGAGTCTGTGATTCTCATCCTAGACCTTTTACGAAAGCACATGCTCACCCCACTACATAGAGGGTAACTCATCCAGCTGATACTGCCACAGAAGAACAACGCATGGAAGTGATGCCTCTGCTGTACCTTCCACCCCTGATACCAACCACTTGAAAATGGTTACTAAAAGGAGAACAGCCTTTAGACAACCAAAATTCAAAGTCTTAAAGACTGACTTGGTGTCAGTTTCCAATCATTATGAGGCCTTACAAACTGGCAAGCAGTGGAGTGATACGAAAGAGGACTCGGTGTCCTCCTCACAACCTGACCCATCCTCTCAAACAGAGGAGGCTAATGTCACAGATACAGCTAACAAAAAAAATGGAAAGGCAGGATGAAGAGGGGGGCACTGAAAAAATGTAATACCTTGATATGTCAGGGCTTTCTTTCCTTTTACTCCTCTTAGTTTTAGGTTGCCTCCACAAGTTACCTTCTTGACAGCTAATGTCAACAGTATTGAGACTCAAAACTCAGTACAGTAGTAGTATCAAAACTCATTTCTCTCCCATCTGCACTTGCTCCAATGTTAGCCCTTGACTATCAATTTCCGGATAGCTTGCAATTAGGGTTGTTTAATCCTATGCAATGTTACCTCACCCCACTGTCATATGCCTCAACTGTAATCTACTGTATACCTCATTTTTACAGCCTAATGAACTGTTCACTCTGTATGCTGTACTGCACTTTCACCTTGTATGGCTGCCTTGTAAAATTGCCAGACTTATGTTTGTACTCCTTTTACCCTACCCCCAGGGCGATCTGAAATTGAGCAGTAGTCTGCTCAACATGCCTTCTTGGTAAAAGCTTTAAATAAATAAATAAATAAAAATAAAATTAAGAGCCAGCTGTCCTGAAGCAAGGTAATTTTTCTGCAAGATACCAGATTTAATATGGCATCTGAGGTCTCCAGTGCCAAGAAAGCTTGGTATCCCGGACCCTCTTAATGGTCCCTAAGCCCCGACTCCTGCTCTGGGGTAGATATTCTGTTTAACACCCCTGAGGGTGAGGTATTCCAGCTTACTGATTTAAGTCCAGGCCATGTCTTGTTGTTAGGTATAATGATTCAGAAGGTCTTTGATAGGCTTATTAATGTTTACGCACCACAATCCATAGTGAATAGGGTTGAACTCTTTATTCAACCTTTTCTCTTCACATCAAAACCTGTCATTCTTTGAGGTGATTTAAATTGTGGCCTTTCCCTTTTTGATTGTGGTGTACAGACAAAACAAAGCGACATGTCTTTCTTATCTACTCTTATCAGGCCAGCAGGACTATCAGATGCTTATTTTTCATATATCAAAAGAGAGATCTCACTTTTTTCAAAGGACAATTGGCTACACAGATATATCTGTTATTCTTTTCCTCACACATTCCACTAAGGTCTGCCTCTGTGCGGCAGTTCAAATTCTCATACCACAATATGGTCACAGTGTCCACTGGAATTTCCCCTAAGCTATACCATAGCCCAGGTGTGTAGAAATAATCTTCTACCCTGTTACATGCTAAAGCTGTTCAAAATGCCTTAGATGAATCTTTATGTGCAAGGGAAATGCTTTTACTTTGCTATGATGACCTGCTCCTTTGGTAGGAAGGCACTACGTAGGAGCTAAAATGTTTAAAAGATGGTGCAAAAGAGATTAACTGACACTGTCAGCATTTGCAGAAATTGCTCTCCCTAACAGTTGAAACAGGAGATAATTATAGCAGTCAGATTACTAGTCTAAAAAAAGAAATGACCCCGTTTCATTTGCAGATTCAGAGCACTATACAAAGAGCAACAATATGGTACTTGGGAATTGGCTCACATCTGTCCCTACGATGCCTGCAACAGTTTTCCTTGCACATGATAAGAAAACTAGGTTTCATGTCAGGGATACACAGGGCAGACTACATTCGGACTTGGATAATATGCTAACTATTGTTTCTAACTTTGCACAGAAATTATGTGCCCCAGGATTACACCTATTTCTAAGACCGACTCCTTTTTCTTCAGACCTCATTCTCCCCGAGGTCCTGATTGTCTACTCCCTACCTTTACCAAGCACATTTCCTCTGAGGAAGGGAATCAGGCTGTAAGCTCCTTTAGTAAAGGCACAGCTCCTGGTATGGATGAACTCACTAATGAGTTTTGTTTTTTTTACTTTTTTTTTATTAACAGTACGACAATAATTACAACAACATAAATAACAAAGACTGTTGATAAAAAGACAGTACATTCAGTGAATTCTGAAGTGGACTGTATCCAACTCATAATGCCCAAAGTATTTCAATCCATATGCAAGTTGGTAATACAAAGGATATAAACACAGCCATAAAGCAATCAGTACAGTATATATGGAAAGGCGCATAAGTTACCCATGGGAAATTCATGAATTAGAGTATATTGAAGTGCATATGTCATAGTTGGAATACTAAGGGAGAGAAATATCCCATGGGGGGGAGGCGTAGGGCTGAGCGTGAGAGATTTTTTTTTTATGGTTTTGATTTATCAGAAGGGCTCACAATTTAATAACCTGTATCCAGCCCTTTGTTTATTTTTCCCTTGTAGAATAGGACAGACTGGATGCCTTCCCTTATGAGTGAGCATCATAGTATCAGATGCCCCCCTCTTAACTCCATTCCCTCCAGATCAGGCTTCCCATATCCCTATCAAAGTAAAAAGTCCTGCCCTTGTGCCATAATGTAAATGACCACACACCTCCAAAACATTTCAAAAGCCTTAAAATGATGATCTGTAAACGCTGTCAACTACTCCATCTTATAAATATGTACAATATCCTGCCACTGAGATATGGTGGGGATGGCACAGGATAACCACCTTTGAGTGATAGCCTTCTTTGCCACCAAGAAAGAAATGTCTAATAGCTTCCGATTGGATGGGGATCACAGGGATGCAACATATTTAGAAAATAAGAAAAATTCTGGTGTCAGGTGGATCAGCGTAGCCAGGAGAGTCTTCACCCCCCCACCACAAAGAGTTTAAAAAAGGCCAAAGAGAAGCCAGCCCAGTGGCGCTGGAGTTTGAGGCACTGGATGCCACACCTTGTGCCACGCCGGTGGCCTGGGTTCGAGAATGAGCCCGGGCGATCGGGGCTGGTAGTGGCGAGAGAGGATTGGAAGTCCAGAGGACTGCTCTCCTCTCTCAGAGAGCAAGGGTTTGTCATCCCACCCGCTGATTGCCCTCTAGTGGGGGCTGGAGGGCAATAAGGGTCAGGAGGCGCATAGCCGGCATGCCTAATGTTGGAGGGAGGCGGATCCAGGAGAAAAGTGAAAATGGAGCTGGCAGGCTCTGTGATAGCCCCGGCAGTGCTCGTGCCAAACCCCAGAATCTGGATGCTGGCTTTCCGGGAGGGAGAAAGTTGATGCTCCTCACCCCCAGCCCTGTCATATGGGGGGGGCAACCCATGAGGGATTTCCTGGAGAGGCTCGGTGCAGGGATGTTGGGGCCAGAGAGACGAGCTCCTTAGGGGAAGGAGCCATAGCTGCCTGCCATCTCTCCCCACTAAGTGCATATAGAACAAAAAAAGTCTGAAGAGCAGGGCAGCCCCAAAAAACATAACGTGTATTGCCGGAAAGTAGCCACAGCTCCTCCAACAAGCAGCCCCCCAGTTTGGAAGGTACTTGCTGGGGTTCAAAAGAACTGTATTGTCAACTTCCATGCAAATTCCTTCCAAAGGCAGTAACTGGTAGGTTTTTGTAAACGGCGCAGGTGCCCTCCCTAGACTGAGTCCTCCAGTTTGATGTTCAAGTCTCCCTCCCAGGTCCATCTCAGTGGAGCCAAGGAATCCCTTAATTGAGCCTGTAGGGCTGCATAACTATACGATATGATATGTTATAAGGGTGTCCTACCCTCAACCTCCTGGTGCATGGTGAATAATCGGGGTTAAAAAAGGCTCTATTAATTGTGGGACCAATTTTTTTTTATGAAGGTCGCCACATGCAAATATCTGAATCTATCTTGAGGGCGGAGCGTGTAATGTTGTGCCAGGTCTTCAAATGTACGGAGCTGGCCTTTAGTTAAAAAGTGGAGGACCAAATGTAAACCTTGCCATTCCCAATACCGAAAGCCCATGTCTAGACGAGCTGGGAGGAAGTCTGTCACAAAAGGTATAGAGTATAGAGCTCTCACATCTCTGAGGTGCTTAGAGGACAGACATGTCCACCAACACCTCAGTGTGGTAGTTGTAAATAGGTTGGAGGTTATTTCACTCATAGGAAGCATAGGGTGGGCCAGCAGGATGCAGCTTATATGGTGCAGGTCCTCTTCCTGCATCTCCGTGGCTTTCCAGTGCACACTATACTGGCAGTTAAACCAAAGAAAGGAAGTGCACAGTTGAGCTGCTCGGTAATAGTTTTGCATATCTGGTAAAGCCATGTCCCCTCAACCTCTTAGGAAGATGCAGGCCATGCACACTCTAGAATGCTGAAGGCTCCAAATATAATGGGAGATTTTCCTGTTAAGTTCCCGAAAAACACTTTCTGGGAGCGTAATGGGAAGAGTTTGCGCCAAATATAAGAATCTGGGTAACAGATTAATCCGAATGGTGCTGTTACACTGAATAAAAAGAAGGGGAAAAACTCTCCATCTTTCCAAATCAGAGGTCAATTGTTGAAGAAGAGGCTCATACTTGTAAGTGTAATGTTGGAGGGGTTTCCCTGTCAAATATATTCCTAAATACTTCAAGAAGGATAAACCCATCGAAAAGGAAAAGTTCGCCTGATCTCTGAGGAGGGTACACAGTTCAACTGCAACACCTCAGTTTTCACCATATTCATTTTATAGTCCACCAGAGAGCCAAAATCTGTAAGTATCTACCATAAAGGGGGAAGAGATTGGTTCAGGGACATCACGTATATCAATAGATCGTTGAATAATTTATTTATTTATTGAAATTGTTTCACCAGGAAAGGCACACTGAGCAAGAAGATGCTTGTCTCCCAGTGTGATCTGGGGGGAGTGGGGGCAACAGAGGAATACAGGATACATGATAATAACAGTGCCATTGGTACATAGAATAAGAAATATTCATTGTGGATTTACAGATTTTGCAAACCCAGGCTTGGACTAACATCAACTAGTACAACGAGAAGAGAGAAGACAGGTACATTGACCATGCGAGGACATGTAAGTGCCTAGAGGCAAGTGCTTAGCTGGGAAAGTTCGGCTTAGGACGCGTTGCTAAGCCATAGGCCGGATGGGAGGGGAGGAGAAGTGGCTGTCAAGGGTTTGAGAAACAGCAGTTTACCATGAAGTGATTTGTGAGGGCAGAGGATAGGGAGTTAACAGAGGAGGAATGCCAGATTTGTGGGGGCAGCTCATTCCAGATTTTGGGGAAGCAATGAGAAGGCTGTTTGGCCAGCAGTGGACTTACGTCAAGGGATAACAAACAGGCAGGAGTCCATGGATCTGAGGGCATGGGGGGGGTAGGAAAGAGCAAGGAGGAGAGGTAGGAGGGAAGGGCGCCTAGCCAGAATTTGGAGGTGACTTTAGCGCAGTGAATAAGGTGTCGGTTTTCAAGGGATGGTAAGGCTAATGAGCAGTATAGCTCACAGTGATGGATAAGGGGGGGCACTGAGAGCGAAGCGGCAGAAAGCATTGAAGAGGGTGACAAGTTTGGATAGCGAGGACTTAGGGGCCGCACTGTATACTATATCGCAGTAGTCAAAGGAGGGGAGAATCATCTTCTGTATTAGCTCACGGTGTACATTTAGAGGGAGGCTTCGGTGGTTTTAGTGCAGAGCACCAAGCATGGGGAGCAGTTTTTTTTTATAGTAGCATCAATGTGAACACTAAACGAAAGATGACGGTCAAGCCAGACCCCGAGGTAGCAGAATGAGGGGACATCCTCGAGCACATGCCCATCGAGGGTTCGGAAGGTGGGGAGGGAAGGGAGCCTGGACAGGTGTTGACTTGTGCCGAAGGCCATGGTGACTTTTTTTGGCGTTTAGGGAGAGCTGATGGGTGCAGAACCAGTGTTGGATATTGACAAAGTCAGCTTGGAGGGTGGAGGCTACCGCAGCTGGGGGGGGAGCCTGAGGAGAAAAGAATGGTGTCATCTGTGTACATGCGTATGGCAGAGGACTGACAGACTAGAGGTAGGTCATTTAGAAATATGGAGAACAGTATGGGTCTGAGCTCCGAACCCTGGGAGACATCGGTAGTGATAGGCAGGGGGGAAGCTTTTTTAAGGCCAGCTTTTGCTGCTTACCCCCCCCCCCCAGGTTCCAGACCCTCCACCCCAGGGTCTGGTGAATCATTTGTGCCAGAGGTTCCAGATAAATAACAAACAGCAGAAGTGACAGAGGACACCCCTGCCGGGTGCCATGGAGCAAGGCCACCTGTGTAGATATGGAAACATTAATTTTAATATAGGCCATAGTGTGATTGTTAAGAGCCAATATTAATTGGCCAAATTGTTCAGGGAAGCCCATCCATGTCAAAGTGGCAGTTAGAAAGGACCATGCCACCTGGTCGAACGCTTTCTCCACACCTAAACGAAGTAGTAAAAAAAAGTGTCTTCGACCAGGTGGCGTGGTGTAATTTATGAAGAGTTCTCTTGATGTTATCCTAAATCTGCCTGGCCTTTATGAAGCCACACTGGTCATCTATAACAGCATGTAAAATCCCCTCTAATCATTTCACCCTCACTAATGAGTTCTATAAATTACTTGGGCCTTGCTTAGTTGGGGACTAACTCCGATTTTTAGTCATAAACTGACACATCATTCCTTAGTATCTAGTAAGAAGGAAGGTTTATGGAGGCTTGTTTGTTAATTTCTGACCTGAAGCTTTTGTCCAAAATTCTCCCCTCTAGATTTATTTATTTAAAATTGGTAATCAGGAGAGAAACATTGAACCGAGGCTCATTTCCAGGTGTGACCAGGGGGAAGGGGAAGGGAAGAAGCACAATCAGGTGATATGGTTACAGTGAGGATGACATAAAGAGCATACTCTGAATGCAGTACAGACAAAATGGCACAACACTGCACATGGAGGACAAATGAATTAGTATACAAATCATCTGTGCAAACTGGGCAAACTCAAAATGCACAGTGCCAGAGTGAAGGGTAGCTGAGCTGGTGCTGAAAGTAAGAGACAAAACAGGTTGATAAACTTCAACGAGGTTACATGAACTATGAGGTTAAGGGTGAGGGGGAAGTAAGGGGAGGGCAAAAGTCGAGCAAGGGAAAAGAAAGATTCAGGAAGAAGGTTGGCAGGAGCAGGAGAGTGTGGGGCGGAGTTTTAGCTGGCATCTAATGGGGAAGGGAGGGGGAGAGATGGATGGAGGAGGGTAACTGGTTCCAGAAGGAGGGGAGGCAGTATAAGAAAGCAGATTTCCTGGCTGAGGAGTGTGGGTGGGAAAGGTAGAATGTGCATGGGTCTTGAGTGCAGGGAGGAGGAGGGGATAGGGGAGAGGAGATGGTATGGGGGGGGCAAACCAGTATTTAGAGATGAGGTGAGGGAAGCACAGTGGAACTGGTGTGAAGGGAGAGGGAGGATGGCTAAGGAGAAGTAAAGGCAGCAGTGGTGAGTATAAGAGGGTGAGTTGGTACCAAAGTGGCAGAAGGCACTGCAGAGTGTGTCCAGTCTGGCAAGGAGGGTGGAAGGGGGCAGTGCCATAAACCACATCCGCATAGTCCAAAACTGGGAGATCCATTTTGGTGACCAGCTACCTGCGGACCTGGGGAGAAAGGCACTTCTTATTACAGTACAGGGCTCTGAGCTTGGGGGTAGAGTGTGGCATGGAGGGTATCAATGTGGGCAGAGAAGTCAAGCCTGCTATCACACAACTGAGGCACTTAAAAGTTGGGACTACTTCAAGCGGTGTGCCATCCAGCATGGATAAGATGGAGAGGGGGAAAGCTGGGCCAGCTTCCTGCTGGTGCCAATGGTCACAGACACACACCTCCCTATCCATCCTCCCTCTCCCCTCATACTGCCAGTTCCATTGTGCTTCCCTCATCGCTAAATAGTGGTTTGGGTCCCTGCCTCCTACCAATCCCATTTCCTCTTTCCCCATCCCCTCCTCCTCCTCCTCCTACTACTCCCTGCGCTCAAGGGCCCAGTGCACATTCTCCCTTCCCCACCCACACTCCCTCAGCTGGACAGTCTACTTTCTAATACCTTCTCCCCTCCCCCCCCCCAACCAGCTACCTTTCTCCATCCATCTCTGTCTCTCTCTCCCTTCCCTCCATTAGATGCCAGCAAAAACTCCTCCACCCCACTCCTGCCAACCCTCTTCCTGAACACTTTCTTAACCTCACCTGGCTTTTGACTACCCCCTACCTCTCCCACCACTCTAAACTTATAGTTCCATTAACCTCACTGCAGTTTATCACTCTGTTTGGAGTCCTACTTTCATCACCAGCTCAGCCTCCCTCCACTCTGGCACTATGCACTTTCTGCGCTTGCATAATTTGCACATTTGTTTTGTATGCCGATTTATTTGTCCCCCATATGCAGTGTTTTGCCATTTTGTCTGTATCACGATCAGCTTATGCTCTTTATGTCATCCTCACTGTAACCATATCACATGACATGCTGTATTTTGTTTGTAGTTGTGCTCTGTCCTTTACCCCAGGTTGCATCTGGAAACAAGCCTAGGCACAGTGTGTGTCTCCTGGTTACCAGTTTGAGAGAGAGAGAGGGAGCGAGGAAGGAAGGAAGGATGGATGGATGGATATGGGCTGAAAGCTCACTTACGATGTTTTAGTTTATAATCATTGTGACTCTTTATGGAGTCAATGGAACTCTAAATGTTATTTTTGCATGTTTTAAGTGGCACATTTGCCAGCCCGGTGGCACTGAAGGTTGAGGTGCTGGACGCCACACTTGCGACCCCGATTTGGGAACAAGCCAGGGCCACCAGGGGTTGGCAGGAGAGGGAAGGGATCAAGCATCCAGAGAACAGCTCTCCCTTCCCTGGGGTGGGTTTTGGGGCATTGCCACTCTGTAGCGGCACTACGCGACAGTCAGGTGCAGCACAGATTCTGTGGCGCTACGCACGACGGGGGAGGAGCTTGGCAGACGGCAGCATATAGTGCCCAGCCACCATTGCACATCCAAGTTCCTAGGGGACTAAGCACCGAAAAACCCTCTGGTGCTCTGGTGAGATGGCTGAGACCCCAGTGGTGCGCCCACATCCCAACGCCAGCCGAGCGCATCCAGAGCTCCCTACGGCCAACTCAACGAGGGGTAGGTCCCTCAAATTACAGAAAGTGTCACCAGGGAGGCAGGCCCCCAGAGGTGATCCGGGGCTGGACCTGCAGAGTCATTCGAAGCCTAGAGATAGTGGGGGATTAGGCAGGAGTGAGAGGCACAGCTGGTGGGTACTCCTGAAAGATGCCCGAAGCCCAGAGAGAGAGAAACAGAGTTAAAAAAAAAAAAAGAAGGGGGGTGCACATTTGGTTGAACAGAGATGTCAATGTTCCTTGCAGCAGAAACTGTTCGCCCAAAATGATTTTAATATGTGGTTACAGACATGGTTCAGAGACTGTTTCCTCGCAACATTTAGTAGATAGATGGCTTAATTTTTCATGGTTACCTAAGATGATACAGGCCTGAGATTTGCAGCTTATTTTTTTTTATTTCCAAAAAGTAGCCCATTTGTGAGACTTTGTTTTTTCTTCTACTATATTTATTGATATTTCCTTTCTTTGGATTCTGATGATTTGATTTTCAGATGTTTGTTTTTATTAATTTTTGCCCATTTATTTTAATAAAATTCCCCCGCTCTTGACTGACTGACTGATTATTCTTTGGTAACTGGGTAAAACCTACTGGGTACAAGGGCCCCATATTCAAAGGGGTCGCTGCTGACACATCCGTATGCTCGCCCAAATAGTTGTGCTGTCTGGCAGATGCCATATTCAAACATGATGTGCGATCCCAGGGATCGCTATCCCGCTTGAATATGGCAACCTGAGCATGCAGCATAAATGGTGTCGACCAACAATGCACCAGCACAGCCCGGATGGGCTGCATACAGGTAATGGGGGCTGCGCCAGCACATCCTAGTTACGCTGCGCCCCCAAGGACCATATTCAGTCAGACTATGCAAATGAGTCCATTAGGCATGCATGGAGCAAACTGGCCCCATGCATGCTCATTTTCATGTCTGCAGGGGCCAGGATGTGCTGGGACTGTGCCGCCCCCCCCCCAATCACTGTCACTGTGCTACATTCCGTCTAGTGCACGTACCTGGTGACCCAATGTAAATGAAAGAAATAAAGAAGAGACATCTGCCCCACAAGGCCATAGCAGCGCACCCCCCTCCCAGCCCCTACCATAATCGGTGCAGATGCCTGCACTGTACATCCTTGGTAATCTACTGGACCCCCGCCCCAAATCCGAATGCAGTTCCACACACACCAGTCCTTGGCAGACTAGTGGACCCCCTGCCCCAGCCACAATAGCCATGATCCCCAACAGTAGCTGAATGGAGGTGTACCTCCATTTCATAGGGAGGATGACACACACCCCACCCCACCAGTGCCAGCCCCCCTCTCATCCCTGACCACAAAACACACAGCCGTGGACCCCTTTCCATAGTGTAGTGGCCCCCCTCCCACTCAGGTACCCACATCCCACCCCACTCCCCCTGTCCCAGCATATCCAGGTAGCCAGCGAGCAGCACAGCCCTCCACACACCACCATGGCTGCCAGCCAACTGCACTGTCAGTGACAGTGTACAGAATATACTACAGGCCCATTGGTTTGGCGACATGAGGTATACTATCACTGTCAGACTTAATCAGCCACAACCATGTGTCTGGCTGTGCTCCGAACGGGCTGGGATGAAGGAGCAGATGGAGATGAAACTCACCACTAATAAATAAGACTCATCTATGACTGAGTTGGGGCGGAGGGGCTACTACGCTATGAAACGGCTCAGGTTGCATGCCTACAGATGTGGATAGATGGTGAGCACCACTGCACTATGGACTGGGGCACGGGTTGTCCACTACTCCGATCATGGGTTGTGGATGGGGGGGGTTACACTGTGGACTCGGCTGGGACAGCACACAGTCATGTGTGATCGGGGGATGGGGTGGGGGCTGCTGCCCATGTCCTGTATGGGGATTCTCACAGATTCTGCTGCACTCTGGGATCAGGGCTGGGGCGTGGGGTTACACCGAACCGCTGGGGCTGGCAGGCTGTGGTGCACCTGGGTGCACTTCCAGGGCCTGCCTGCGGGTGGCTGGCTGACCTAGGTCAGCTTTCCGTGGCCTATCTTTGGGTCACACATTTCATGCCAGTGAGGGGCATATTCCCTCTGAATATGCCGGTGCACAGCATCTTCATGGGAACGCCCCCTCCACTAACGTGACATACATTAACTTGTGCTCCAGCCCATTCCCATGTGGGCAGCACATCTTACAGCTTTGAATATTGCTCTGCGGAGCATTGTTGGACTTGCGCGGCACATCTGCCTTTTCTGCTGAGATGCATCGCACATCTCCTTTGAATATGGGGGCCAAGTGCCTGTTTTCAGAGGTGACCTGGGAGCACTGGGGAGGTTAAGTGACTTGCTCAGAGTCGCACAGTATGCAGCTGGAGGCTGTGGGAATCAAATCCACATCTACTGGATGTACCAAGCTCATTTACAGCTCATTACTCTAACTTCTAGGTTATACTGCCTGCCTCAATAAGTGTCATGGGATCTTTTACTTCTACCATGACAGTGACCAGGGAGGAGCAGAATGGACCTCAGTTTAATATCTCACCCGAAGGAAAGCCCTCCCTCCCACCATACTGCAATACAGTGTCAGTTACAGGTATTATTACCCAAGTGCCAGTTGTGCGACTAGAACCCACGACCATCTGATCTTCCAGCCCTGATACAAGTGTATTAGTGAAGTACAGCATGTTACAAAACCATGTTACAGTGCAAAGAAAGTACATGCTCATGTTATGATTAAAGTCTCATGTTAATGACTTTTTTTTTTAACCGTACAAATGCCATGTCACTGTTACTGAAATTTAAACTTCTTTTCAATTCAAACATCTGAATTTCCTTATTGGTTATCTTCATCTGGCAACCCAAATAATTATTTGACCACACACTTTAGTATTTGGATGTATTTACAATAGCTCTACAATATACTTTAACCTTGTGAGCTACGGTGTTGGGGGGGGCGGAGATGGTCGCCGTCTGGTTGTGCTCTAGTTGAGCACACATAAAAAAAAACTCCCTCCAGTTTCTTTCCACGTTAAGGACTTTACAGCAAAATTAGAGGAGACTCCTTATGTCAATTTGCTCTACTAGATGTGCTATTTTGTCCACTAAGTATGGTAGTTTTAAAGCGTTTTGTAGGTGTAAGTAATCTTAGCGGTGAGGTGTAGGGATTCTAGCTGTAGGTAGGGGCTTGTCAGTAAGTTAGTGTAGGAGGTAGTGTTATTTTTTAGCTAAATCCATTACTGCCCAGCAGAGGGGTTTCATTTTCAACATTTTGATGCCATTTAATAATGGTGTTTACTGTTTGTTAGGGAATACATTCCAGGAACAGAGGTGAGCGGCGACTTTGCGGAGTGCTTGGCTGGAAACTGCTGAGGGGGCGAACTGTTACCGAAGGAAGAAGTCAGAGTGGAATCTGACAAAGCTGACGTCCCGTCAGGAAGAAAAAAAACAGCCTAGAAGTTGGTGACACTGGCAACTGGAGACTGGAATCAGTCTGAATGTTATTGGCAGGGATGAGTCTGAAGATACTGTGTGATGGAGCAAGAAGCTGTTGTTGGTAGTTCTGCTGTTGGTCTGCTTCCGGGATGGTCTGTTCCTCTCTTGCAAGTATCATTTCATAATCAACCAGCAAGACTAAGTTTTGTCCAAACCTTAGCCTGGCAACCACACGTGGTATCCCACCGTGTATCCACATTATTCTCCTAATTCTATCCAGAAGCGCAGGGACAATTTCTTATTGGTCTTCTGCCTTCCCTACTATGGCTTTTCACTGGGAACGGATATGGTGGGACTTTTATATCATATCTCAAATGACAGGCTCCACCTGATGCAGTTCTACATGCTGCAAAACATCTACTATATGCCTGCCAAGTTGAATGCGATGGGGAAACTCCCTTCTCCTATCTGCTTTAGGTGTGGACAAGATACTGGTTCTTCGTTCCACATTTTTGGGGACTGGCCCAAGGTGTCCCCCCTTTGGAGCCTAATCCAATTCCGGCTGGTCCTCTTTTGGGGCTGCAAGACTTGTTTACACCAGCAATCTGCCTGGTGGGAGATTACTCACAAATTAGAGTAAAGGAATGGCGGTATTATATGTCCCTTATCTCCCTATCAGTTAAACGGGTGGTATTACATAATTGAAAAGACCAAATAAATATCCCGTATCTAGAATGGAAAAATGTATTCCTGGCTAACCTCCAGATGGAAAGAACAGTTGCTAGCATAAAAAGTAGTCTATCAGTATATCATAAAAGGCGGGACAAAGCTCCATACCCTGTGTACACTCCCATTTGTGTAACGAAAGGTATTTTTAAGAATCTCTTGTCCCAGTCTCTTATAAACTGTAAATCATATTTGTTCTGATTGTATCAATACATAATAATATAACTGAGTATGAAGTTTTCTATTGTTCGCAACCAGGATATTTATTTTTGGATTCCCAGGGATGGATGGAATGTATACTTTTAAACCAGGGTTCCTGGGTGTTGTGGGGGGAAGTATGAGTTTGGGAGGTTGGGGATTGGGATACTGTTTCTACTGTTTAGGTTACAGGTGATTTATATTGACTGTACTGAACTGTTCTTCCTTTGTATGTTATATTGTCTTTGTTGGATAATCAATAAAGTATATTGAATTTAAAATAAAGAGAGATTGTGGGAGCACTAAAGAGCAGCTGAAGGTAGCAGTCACACCATTCCAGAGCTCCGCACCAGATAGATATACAAAGTGCTTATTTTAATCCAAACCTTGAAATTCAAGCAATATCTGGAGTCACCAGCAAACTGCATAATGGATGAATTCATCATTTTGGGAAAAGTGGCCGTAGTAGATGGAAGAGTGGTGGGAGGCCCAAGCCCAATCTCATTATCGGCAGCAGAGATTGCAGTACTGAGCAGGGTGGTCTCTGAACAGATCCTGGCCGATCTGAAACCCCGCTGGGACATGTTGGAGCAAACGCTGATGGGAATCACCCAAGATATTAAACAGCAGGCCAGGCGGATCACAGAGGCTGAGCAGAGAGTATCCGACCTCGAAGGGAATACAAAAGCAATCCTGGATAAACTGGCAAAACTAGAAAAAGAGGTGGAAGAACTTAAAGAAGCGCTGGACTACCAAGAGAACTATGGTAGAAGGAATAACCTATGGATTAGGGGGTTGCCGGAGGGCGCTGAGAGAGGTTACCTGCTAGACTTCTGTGCATCAATTTTGCCTAGGATACTAGGAATTGAAATGAAGAAAGGGAAACTTAAAATTGAGCAGGCTCATACAGCCCTTGCCCCACGACCACCGAGTGATCAACCACCTCAGCAAGTAGTCTTTAGGCTACACCATTACCAAGATAGGCAGGCCCTGCTGGCGGCATACAGAAATAAACCATAGCTAGCTTATGAGGGCCACAAATTAATGACCCATCAGAGTCCAGAGGAAAAGGCAGCAATTCAATATGCAGAAGGATGCTATGAGAAAACACGGTCTTGAGTTTTTCATGGTGTACCCAGCGACAGTGAAAGTGAAGACAGAGGGGGCTACTTATTTGTTCTGGGAGCCTGAAAAGCTGCAAAAATTAATCAACGAGTGGGATCACAAGAACCAGAAGACATGAAGATCCTGGACAGGGCTTGAAAGCAGGGGTGCAGCCAGGGATTTCAGATCTGCACACCAAGTGGACTCACTGCTACCCCCCTCCCCCTGGGGTGTAGCCAGACAATATACAAATGCACAGCAGGGCCATGTTTGTTGCCTCATTTGGCACAATAAATACAACTTTTGTATCTCATGACAATGGTTGTTGCCATGCAAATACAAATGCCATGCATTGTTCCCTAAGACACCCACATACCAGCCCAGAGCCTGTAAAGTTGTACTGACCCTGGGATGCAAAGAGAGTATTAGTGACAAGTTCTTCTAGTTTCGACTCCTATGAATAAAATTACAGAAATGTTCAGTATTTTCTGTTAGTTTTCATGGAAAAGGGAAGTAGTTCAGAGCCTATTTGCTACCCCCCTTAAATAAAATTGCACGCCATGGAGTGCTTGGACTATGCCTGCCAACACCTATGCACGAGAGTACCACTTGCCACATGGCTATTTTTTCCTTTTTTCTACCCCAAGGAAGGAGCATGCTTTGATGGACTGGGGTACTGTAAAAACAATTAAGACCCCTGATGTGAGCGTTACTATTACCCCTTACTGATGATCCCATATACAGGACTAGAGACAGAACTTGTAAGCCCCGATTGAGTTTATTGGGACCTGCGTTGGGAAGAAGTGAAAGGGGAGGAAGATGGCAACTGAAGTGGAAGGTAGCATACAAAGGCCAGGAAAGAGATGAGCCATCCCCATCAATGAGTAAGAGCAGGAAAAGCCCCGCTAACATAAAAACTGAACTCAGAGACCCTAACAATCAGCATATTGGGGTAAGAAAATAAGGGGGGGGGGGTCAGCAAAGGAGAGGGAGGGAAAACATGGCAACTTCTGCCGTTATACATAGAGGGCGAACTCCTGGAAGGGAAGCCTTGTGGTGGTCTGTGCATTGAAATGTGGATTGCGCAGAGCCATAGGTAATGCAGAAGGGAAACAAAAGGCATGCTTACTCAGAGATTGGTGGGGGGGAGATCTAGAATGGAACAAATAAATAAAAGATTGTTAATAACTAAGCACTGTAGTAAAGAGAAATAGAGATGGGTGCGGGGTGGGAGGGGGTTGTACCAAGAGTTAAGAGGACATAATATTAACACAGCATTTATTTGATAAATGATGCAGACTGTTAAGACTACAAGCAACAGAAGAAAGAGACAAAATGAAAAACTTAAGACTACAGGGGGGAGAAGGGAATAATGTTATCAGTTTATAGTTCATTGTTACTGTTTATAGTTGATTGGTCTGGTCTGTACACATATGTGAATCTATACAGTAGACTTATAGTGTGACATGGAAAGTATTTGAAGGTAAAATGGCTGACATGAACGTGGGACCTTCATAAAGCTGTAAAATAGTATCATGGAATGTAAAGGGCTTCACTTCCCTGGCTAAAAGCACTAAAATTCTGGTAGCGCTGCACCAAAGGGCAACAACTGTAGCCCTACTGCAAGAAACTCATTTGTCCCAACAGGAGCATAAGAAACTAGTGGGAGGATGGGTTGGGTCCTGCCACGCAGCATCGTACAGCTCCCACAAGTGTGGGGTAGCTATCCTGGTGCATAAAAACTTCCCGCTTATAGTTCAGGACCCCTTGGAGGGACGATACATTTATGTAGTGGGGGAACTGCAGGGCAAACAAGTAACATTCGGGAATATATATGCACCATCTGTAATGGATGCAGCCTTTTACCAGACTATTCTAGACATACTCACAAAAGAACAATTTCCCAATTTAATATTGGGGGTGACTAACTGCGTGGTAGACCCCAAAATGGATTACTCAGGGACTAGAGACCGAGCAGTTAAGGTGGTCTAACAGTGGCAACTGGGTTTGGCGGACTTAAATATGGTGGATGCCTGGAGGATGGCCAACCCAGGAGCCTGAGAGTATACATTTTTCTCGAGCCCACATGGGTCATGGTCCAGACTAGATTATCTGTATGTACAAAGAGACCTTTACACTTGAATGGGAAAGACAGAACATAGCTCCATGTTCTTGTTGGACCATGCCATGGCAGAAATGGAGATGGATTTATCCCCAAGACAAAGGGAAAGGGGAAACTTGAGATTCCCCTCCTACTTGTTAGCTAGGAGGGAATTTGGGGAATTTCTTAAAGAACAGTGGAAAGTTTTTGAGGAGACAAATAGGGTCTCGGTGAGTTCAGATGGAGTGTACTGGGAAGCGAGTAAAGCATATATGCAGGGAGTCATCATAGGTTACACTGCCAAACTAAAAATGGAGAAAAAGCAAAAACAAAGGTTGTTGGAAACATGGATTGGGGAACTGGAGAAAGAAATAGTGAGGGGGAAGAAGGGAAGAGCCGGAAACTACAGATTGCCAGAGAAGCAATGAACTCAAGTTTGGCAAAAGAAGTGAATAATAAGCAAATTTTTGCTAGGCAAAGAATGTATGAATGGGGAAACAGACCTGGACAACTACTCATGCACCTTATAAGGGGGGAGAACCAACAAGCGGATAGTGCAGATTAAAGACAGGAAGGGGAGCTGGCCCGGTGGCGCTGAGGGTTGAGGCACTGGACATCACACCTCACACCACATCGGCGACCCGGGGGTTCAGGAACAAGTTCAGGTCATCGGAGGCTGGCAGGGGATGGACAGGATAGAGCATCTGGAGGATCACTCTCCTGTTCCGGGAGGGATGGGAGATCCTGTCTCGGGCTCTGGGTACTCCTAGCGATGGCTGAGAGCACAGCAGCCTGAGACCAGGAAGTGCACAGGGATTGGCTGCAACAGCGACCCTGTAGGCATGCACGGGAGCGTACGTGCCCACGCTGGGATGCATTGCACGACTGAGCCAGTGGGGAGGGCCTTAAGTAGAAATCCCTGTCCTCAGGGATAGGCAACAGCACCACCACCATCAGCCAGACTCCAACAGCCAGACTCCCCCCCTCTCCTGGCCCAAGCCCAGCCCGGCCCGAATTGCAGATAGAGCGCCCTGGGCGGATAGGGTGGCCCTACCTCGGGGAGGGGTGCTCAGAGCCGGTGGGATAGCCTGGCAGGCGACAGGAAGACGGAGGAGTTTCGGGCTAGGAGGTAGAGCTGGAAAGTGGGGGATGCCTGAGAGAGTTCCCTGAGAAGACGGCGTATAAACAGAGTTTGGAAAAAAAAGAAAAGACAGAAAGGGTCACACACTAAGAGAGGAGGATGCTATCAGACAGATATTTAAACAGTTTTATGAGACACTATACCAAGCAGAGTGTCAAGGCACAGAAGAATTGATGAAGGAGTTTTTAGAGGGACTCCACATTCTCAAACTGGGAGCTGGGCAATGGAAATTGCTGGGTTCTAAAATTACAATAGGGGAGATAAAGGCAGCAATAGGCCAATTAAAAAAAAAAAGGCAAGGCTGGCCCGGTGACACTGAGGGTTGAGGTGCTGGATGCTACACCTCACACCACGCTGGCAACCCGGGTTCGGGAATGAGCATACGCTGACGGGGGTCGGTGGAGATGAGGAAGAATTGAGCATCCCAAGGACTGCTCTCCTTCCTCGGGGAGAGGGGTTAACTCACCGATGCAATAGCAAACCCTAGTGGCTATTGGGGGATTGCATTGTCCGGTCAGCAGATGCAGGGAATCAGGGCTGCGGCGGATGCCTTTCAAGGGCGCATGGGAGCGTGCGCCCATCGAGCAGGGCATCATTCACGTCTGAACCCAGGGAACTACTGTATAAGTGCAAAAATACCTTTCCCTGCAGCAGTATGATGGCCACCGATGGACGACCTAATCCAGTGGGCCAAACAAAGCCCAACAAATGGAGACAAGGGCTCAGATTGATGTGGTCTCCTCTCCCGGTTCCCACTGCTGGGGGTGGCCCCACCACAGGAGGCAAGCTGCAGTCCTCCTCGCTTCAGCCATTGTGGCGGAGGCTGGCTCCACCTGGGGTTAGCTGAGCGTCTGTGTACAAGGCTTGATGGGGGTAAGTATTCCCCACTGCAGTGAGAGCATAAAGAACGTTTAAAAAAAAGGCAAGGCAGCCGGCCCTGATTGTTTCGGAGCCGAATATTGTAAGATATTTAGGGAGAGTGTAGCTTAACCCTTGAGAAAGGTTATGGAAGAGGCCAGGAGGGAGATGGGACTCCCTAAAACATGTTGTGAGGCCCTTATTGTAGTAATTCCTAAACCAGGAAAGAACGCTGAGGAATGTGCATCCTACAGGCCAATCTCCCTCCTGAATCAGGACTGTAAAATCATGACAAAGGTTTTAGCTATGAGACTTGATGGAGGGCTCCCCTCCTGGTATAGCCTGCCCAAACGGGCTTTGTACAGGGCAGGCAATCATACCATAATATGCTCAGATTGCCGTATGTGGTGTGGTGGGGCTCTCGGCGTCTTGGGGGACATGTGTCCTGTCCATGGATGCCGAGAAGGCCTTTGACAGGATAGAATGGAGATACCTAATGGAAATACTGGGAAGGTTTGGGATGGGAATGGAATTCATACAGTTAACAAAGGCTTTTTACAAGACCCCTTCAGATAGGATTTTGATAAATGGGGCTCCCTCACCACAATTCAGATTAAAGCACGGACCAGACAGGGATGTCCACTGTCCCCCACCCTGTTCGCCCTTGCAATCAAACCATTAGCAATTAAAATTCGTAGTGACCTGCGGATTGAGGGGATAGTGGGGAAAAAGGGGGAAAACATGTCATAACGCTTTATGCAGATGATGTACTACTATTCTAGATCCTTAACAGTCAGTCCAGCGATGTTAAATAAAAGGTAAAACAACGGCCTGCGGCGCAGCGATTAGTTTCTGCTGACACGGTGACCGGGTTCGGAACAGACTTGGTAATGGAGGGCCAGCCGGTGGGGGGAAGGATCGTGCATCCCACTGCTCTCTTTCTCAGGAGGAGGTGCAGGATGCCGCGGTGCAAAGGGACTCCTGTGTGGAAGCCAGGCGTACCGCAAGCATATGGCGACAACAAGGTAACTAGGGGGCGGGACAGATGCTGGCGTCATTGCAAGTTCACGCCCCCCACGAGGGAGAAAAAATAAGCCTGCCTCCTCTCTGCCTATATGGCACCCTCTCCTCGGCTGCAATTGGCTCCCCAGGCTGACTCCCGCCCTATCCCATTGTTCGTGGCACCTTAAGGGGAGGGTGCCACGTCTCCGCCCTGGGAGGCAATCCGGGGGTCCCGGGAGAACGGCTCATGTGGGGATGCTGCAGCCGAGGAGTCCGTGACTGGGCAGATGGCCAGCAGAGAGAGAGAGGTGAAGGCGCAAAAAGAATAAATAGAGAAAAAAAAATAAGGTAAAATAGTTAGCTACAGTAATTTCTCTGGATACAAGTTAAATTTAAACAAATCAGAGATAATGTTTTTGGGGGAGCAAGAAAGACAGGGATCGGAAACCTGGTGGCTCAAGAGGGTAAATAAAACAATTACATACCTGGGGATCAAGGTGGGGAAAGACTTAGGAACCCTATATGATGTGAACTACATATCCTTATTTAGGACTATCCTGAAAGAACTAAGTAGATGGAGGGCACTACCAATCTCCTGGAGGGGCAGGATTAACCTTATAAAGATGAATGTACTCCCCAGAATACTTTATGTCATGCAAATGCTGCCCTTCTGCTCCCACACAGAGGGACATAAAAAAAATTGGAAAAAGGATTCACAGAGTTCATTTGGCAAGGTAAAAAGCCCAGAATTAGCCTCAAGAAATTGAAGGCCCCGAGTTACCAAGGAGGGCTGAACTTCCCCGACATTAAGGGGTACTACTTGGCAACTCAATATAGATACGTCCAAAATTGGGTCAATAGAACTAAGGTGGCAGGGTGGCTGAGCCTAGAAGAAGAAGGTGTACCAGGCAGAATCACGGCGTACTTAGGGCAAGGGGGCTTGGGGGTCTACAAGAGATTACAGACGCTAAACCCTATGGTGGTGGGCAGTCTGGAGGCATGGGGCAGCATAAAGAAGAGGAGGGGGGAGTGGATTCTGCTAACACATTTCTTGTCCCTATAGCAGATAATCCGGAATGCCTACCAGGATTAGAAGATGAGGGCTTCAAGATATGGCAGGAGAGGGGCATAAGTTGTATGGCCGACCTCACCACAAAAACAGTGCTACATTCCTTTCAAGACCTACACATGGGGCTGAACATACCAACCACACACCTCTTCAGGTACTTACAAGTCAAGGATTACTATAAGAAACTTAAAAGATCACAAGGGGACAACACCCCTATAGCAAAGATTGAAAGAGAAATATTAGGAGCAGCCAGGAATGAGAAGGGCTTGATGGGTAGAGCAGTGAAATTGGATAGGATATCATTTGAAGGTGACACGCACAAAGTTAGAAGATGGTGGGAAAGAGATTTAGGGCAAGAAATAAGCGCATCTAACTGGTTATTGCTTCCGGAGTCACATAGGGGACTGTTAATATGCAACAAATACAAAGAGGCCCAATATAAGTTTATTCATAGATTATACTACCAGCCCAGCATGGTTCACAGGTTTTACCCAGAGGTGACATCGGTATGCAGAAAATGTAAGGGAGCACAGGGCACATATATCCACTACTACTGGGGGTGCCCTCAAATTAGCAGGTACTGGAGGGAAGTGGCACAGGAAATCTCACAGATGATGGATCACCCCATAGAGTATTCCCAGAAGTCTCTGTTGCTGGGAATTGAAGGAGAAGAGAACAGGGAATGGGTAATGCACCCTCAATGGGTCAGGGTGCTTCTGGTGGTTGCCAGATAAGGGATTCAAAACTTGTGGACCGCTAGTGCAGGACCACAGCGGAGCAGTGGAAAAGCCTTACCATCAGGGCATTAGCGGTGTATAGACTGCCGTACACACTGAAAGGGGCGGAGGAGAAGTTCTTGAGGACATGGAGCGGCTACTTGAACACTGACCCCAGGAGAGAGAACCATATTCAAAGGGGTGGGGTATGGGGTGAAAGAGCAGGCGAGTAACACTGGAAATGAGGGAACAGATAAACTAAGTTACAATAACTAGAAATATAGACTCCACTAAAGGGGAAAAAAAAACAGCAACAAAAAAACGTATTAGATACACAAGAAAATAATACAGACACAGGCCAATCCAGCATTATGGTTGAAATTAATTTTTATTGGTTGTTGAATGTGTTAATCTTTTTTTGTTTAATAGGACAACAGTAAATAGAGCCTATCAGAATTAACTGTAGCAGCAGCAGTAAGGCTAAGCACAGGGAATGACAGAGGAGACTTGTTCGAACCTTGTAACTTAATGTAAGTAGAATATGAAATTAGAATGACTGCCTTATTCCTGTGAGAAATGTACTTTATCTTTAAATGAGATATCAACTATGTGTTGGAGAGGAGATGTGAAATGCTGTAACAGGAAAAGAAATATTGTCCATCAATAAACATATTATTAAAAAAAAAAAAGATTGTAAGTTTTGTTGCTTCACAGAATAGGTGGTGAGAGCTCCCTTCTGTGGTAAAAAGCTGTGACTTTATGTTGGGAAGGCTGTGTTTGAGTGCTGTGGGATTCGATCTCAGAACTGTGTGGTGACAGCACCTTTTTCTGTTACCAAAAGTCCTCCTCTCATATAGTTGTTGCTGCATAGAACACCAAGCAGTGGTGTGAACACTGCAGCGTTTGCCTTCCAAGACTGGACATTGCTCTAAAGCGCAGAGCTCTATTTGAAACTTTACTGTGATTATTTTGGACATTCTCCTCTGCAGTCCACTGCTGGGTTCTCCATATAATACTATCATATTTATATTTTAACATTGGTACTTGTTGACTTATTGGGGGGTTGTTGGTATTTGGGGGGAGGCTGGTATGAAAGGCTGTAGGTCAGCGGTTGAATGAGGAGTATGTATGGCAATTACCTTTATGCACTAAAATTGGTTGTCTGAATTGGGCATTATGTGTAGGGTGGCAGGGTGAGTGGGAGGTTATATTTATGTATTGGGAATTTGCAGGTTTGAGTATCAATTTGGTTGTATTTAAGGGTGGGGGTATTTTTAGTGGGGTATTTTTAAGCAGGGTATTTTTATTTATTGAGGAATAGCTGCAGGATGTGTTTGGGCTCCAGACCCCTTCGTGTTACTGCTGCATGACCTTCGCCCCTTTACTGACCTCCATCTTCCAGCTGCAGCCGTAAGGTACTGGCATGGGCCAAGTGGGCTGGTGGCACAGCACTGGGGGTAGAGCAGGGGTGAGTAGCATTGGGGTGGTTAGGTGAAGGAGGAGTCCTGGGGTGAAACGGGGCCTGGAAAGAAGCCAGACATGTTTAGTGCCCATCCACAGGGTTCCCACCAGACCGAGTGGGCAGGCAGCCGGTGGGCCTGCAGTCTCCACCGGTCCCCTTCAGGCAGTCCTATGCAATGCTATATTGATGAGGAACAGGACGCAATTATGGCAGTCTTGATTTCCTCAGTTG
The DNA here is from genome assembly GCA_016271365.2 of Neoceratodus forsteri. Taxonomy (NCBI): domain Eukaryota; kingdom Metazoa; phylum Chordata; order Ceratodontiformes; family Ceratodontidae; genus Neoceratodus; species Neoceratodus forsteri. The sequence continues at coordinate 725,423,561 of CM057455.1, forward strand.
ATCTGGCCTGCATCACAGAGACCTGGGTGGGGGACGATGCAGGTCCAGTTTTGGTGGTATCGGTCATGGCTAGCCACTCCGTAGTGCACTGTCCGAGGAAGGAACGCAGGGGTCCGGGTGTGGCCATCTGTTTTAGATCCAACCTGAACTTCTCCATGCACCCAGTGAGTTCTACCTCATCGTATGAATGTGTAGCTGTGCATGGGGGTCCATGTGCAGGTTGCAAGATTTCCCTCGTCTGTTGTCCCCCTGGGTGTGGGGGAGAATTCCTGCAGGAAGTCGTGGACTTAGTCGCCGACAGGGTGTAGGAGTCACCCAGATAGCTGATTCTGGATGACTTCAATGCCTGGATCAACAACAAACTCTCACATTTTGGACATGACTTTCTCCAGATAATGACATCACTGGGCCTCGCACAAGAGGTTGCTTCTGTGACTCACCACCATGGCCATGCCTTGAACTTGGTATTCTTACTGGGGCTTGAGGTCACCGACCTCCGGATTGATTCGGCTGTTTGGTCAAATCACCACTGCACTGTGGCGTTCTTGTCTGGGCCCCCCCCCCCCCGACAGTCCTTCCCCTGTTGAGATGGTCTGTTACCACTCATTGAGGGGACTGTCCCCAGAGGGACTTCTTGCAGTAGTGGACTTTTCTGGTATGAGTGCTGCATGTGTGGCTGACACGGGCGAGGCGGTGACAGTCTAGGGCTGCCTCCAAGGTGTTCAGTGCCATCACACCGGTTTGTATACAACCCAGGTTTGATGGGGCTCTCAAGGAGATTAAGAGCAAGGGTCAGATGTTGGAGCGTTGCTGTCGGAGGACCCAGTCCGAGGAGAGTAAACTGGCTTTGAGAGTTTGCTACGGTGATTATAAAAGGTTAATCAACCATAAGAAAGCAGTGTGCCTGTCCAGGGAGATTGCTGCAGGGAGGAACAGAGCAGCTCTGCTCTTTTGGACTGTGGACAGGCTACTTCATCCTGCCTGTCTGCAGCTGAAATGAGCATTTTCAGTTGCTCTGTGCAAAGAGTTTGCTCATGTCTTCTCTGACAGGATATCCTCCATTCAATCTGTAATCTCACCAGTGGGAAAAGATCAGTCTCGCAGTGGTAGGCCTTGCATAGGCAGAGGCACTCTTATTGTCTGGGATGAGGGATGAGTTTCGGCCAGTGGCGGTGGCTGAGGTCATTGAGGTAATCTCGAAGTTGCAACCCACTTTTGTGAACTGGACCCAGGCCCGAGTGTCCGTTGGTCTAGTGTTTGCCAAGACACTCTCAGAGGGGTTCTTCCCTGATGCCTTGAAGGAGGTGCTGGTGAAGCCCCTTTTGAAGAAACCATCACTAGACCCTAACGTCTTGGTGAATTATCAACCTATCTCCAACCTCCCATTTCTGGGGAAGGTTGTTGAGAAAGTGTTGGCTCTGCAGCTTGAGGCACTCCTCGAGGTTTTTGACATCTATGAGCCATTACAGTCTGGATTTAGGGCAAGGCATAGCGCTGAAATGGTATTGGTCAGGGTGCAAAATGACCTCCTCAGGGCGAGAGATAGAGAAGATTGATCAATTCTCATTCTCCTAGATCTCGCCCCAGCGTTGGATACCATAGACCACCTGTGCTTCTGGATCACCTTAGAGAGTATTTTGTACTCTCCGGTACTGTCATCAACTGGTTTAAGTCCTCTCTCATGGGCAGGATGCAATGGGTAGTGATTGGAAATTTCTCCTCCTGTCCAAAGCTCCTGCCCTGTGAAGTTCCTCAAGGTTCGATCTTGTCACCGATGTTGTTCACGATGTACATGTTACCCCTGGGTGATCTCATTAGACATTGCAGTCTGGGTTTTCATTGTTATGCAGATGATACCCAGCTGTATATGTCTTTGGCCCCCCGGTCAAGTAACACCATGGAAGTGCTAAACAATAGCCTAACTGAGATCCAAGCTTGGATGTCTTCTAATTGGCTGCAACTGAACCTTGACAAGATAGAAGCACTGGTGATCAAGCCTGGCTGTTAGTGTTATGTGCCTGCTACCGGGTCAGGAACAGGGCTGTTCCTTGGCCCTGGTCCTACTCTGTTGGTGGCATCCATTAGGGTGAGAAATCTGGGTGTCATCCTTGATGATGGTTTGATGCTTGAAGCTCAAGTGTCATCTGTCATCCAGAGTGTTTTTTACCACTTAAGGAATGTCACTCGGATTAAACCCCTAATTCTGCCTGGTAACCTGCCCACACTTGTACATGCTTTTGTCACGTCAAGGCTAGACTACTGTAATGCTCTTTACTTTGGGTTCAGTGGAGGGAACCTCTGTCAACTGCAGCTGGTGCAGAACGCAGTGGCCAGGTTTCTGACGGTCTGCCCAGGTCCTGTCATGTGACCCAGGTCCTGTGTGATCTGCACTGGCTGCCTGTCAGATGGAGGATCATCTTAAAGGTGGGCTTGCTCACCTATAAGGCCCTAAACAGCTCGGGCCCTGGCTACCTGAGTGTGCTCCAACCGTTCCTCCACTGAGGTCCCTCCTAGCAGTTCTGAGGGCCAGGTTAAAAACCTCGGGGGACCGTGCATTTGAGGTGGCCAGCCTGGTCCTCTGGACCTCGCTCCCCAGATCTCTGAGGGAGGCCCCATCAGTGGAGGCTTTTAAAAGGGGTCTGAAGGCTCATCTTTTAAAGAAGCCTTTTCTAACTAGCTGCAGCACTGATTTTATCATTATGTATTATTACTGATTTTAAATCTTGTTAGTGTTGTTGCCCCCGTGTATATTTTGTGTGTGTAATTTTGCTATGTTTTATACGTTCTGTAAAGCACCCAGAGCCTCCGGGTTTGGATGTTGAATAAATAAAGACCGACTGACCTACCTACAATGTAGGGAAGAAAAGAAAAAATATGTTGCAGGTGATACCTTTTATTGGACTATCAAAATTATTTCTGAGACTAGCTTTCCAGAGATAAAACTCTTTTCTCTACCTACAATGTAAATTCATTTTTTGCTTCTGAAGTCTTGTAGGACCTAGATGCTGGAATTATTGGGGGTTGCAACAGGTGAATGGCTTTACACTGTGGCTCTAACATAACTCCCCTTGTCTGACACAACACAAATTTACTGATAATGGCATAAGGGCTCAGTTTTGCAGAGTATGCCCTAAATTCAAACTAAACTGGGTTGAAAAAATCATGGATCCTCACTGACTGAGGACCATTCCAACCTGAGTAATTATTTCCCCACAATCACATGGGTTGCTACTCCCAGCCAAATGACAGAGAAATACCAATGTATAAATACCCCAAACAAAAACCCAATGGCACAAAAAGCTTCATGTTTTCTTTAAAATTATGCAATTATTATTAATATTTCTTAAATGGGACCATTTTATAACTGAAATAAGACACTTCAATGATGTCCAAGTATGGTCAAAGATTGTACTTTCTCACTAGCATAATCGAGGCCTGAAACTGACCCACAAGAAAAAAATTACTCACTGCAGTAATGTTGTTGGGGATGTGGAGGCGATTTGGGTAACATTGCAAACTAGGGAAGGGAAGAAATTGAAGATAGGGGTGGTATACAGGCCCCCCTGCAACAGAGAGGAGAAGTTGGTTGAGAATATCAAGGCTCACTGTGATCTTGCAAAAGGAAGGGTGGTTGTCATGGGTGATCTTAATTTGCCGGGGGTGGACTGGGACACTATGTCATCCTCTGTAACCAAGGAACAGAGACTGATGGATGTCTTTCAGGATGCTTCCTGGTTCAGCAGATGGGGGAACCTACTAGAGAGGCGGATATTGGGCGTTGTTCTAGCGGATAGTGAACAAATTAGGGGCCTGGAGGTGTGCAGTCCACTGGTGGGGTGGAGACCATGCGATGGTTTGGTTCCTGCTGTATCTGGGGGAGGAAAATCGCACTCATATGGTAGTAGTTGATTTCAAGGGAGCAGACTTCGTAGGTATGGGTAGGATTCTAAGGGAGAGGTTGGAAATGGTTAGACCAGATATGGATGCTGGAAGATTGTGGGAGACCATTAAAGAAGGGGTACAAGAGGCTACTAGGTCCTGTACTAAAATAAGGGGTAAGCATGGTAGAACCAGCAAGCCATGTTGGTGGACCAGGGAGGTGCAAGAGGCGACGAGGGATAAAAAGACTGCCTATGTACGTTTTAAACATTCTAGGAAGGATAAGGAGTGAGGGGAGTATGTACTATTGGCCAGGAAGGTCACCAGAGTAGTGAGGGGCGCTAAGGCAGAGATGGAGAAAAATCTGGCTAGGGATATACGGAAGGGGGGGGGGAAGGGATTCTATAGCTACATAAGACAGAAGACAAAGGAGAGGACACAGATCAATAGGATTAAGATTGTGGGGGGATGGGCTCAGGAAGCAGGGGAACAGGCAGAGGTGCTAAATGAGTACTTTGCCTCAATATTTGCAGAGGGTGATAAGGGATCCCGACAGCTTGATGAGACAGATGAGGAGCCAGTAAAAGCGACAGGTCTGTCTCAGTCTGAGACCATACGATGGCAAGAGATTGGGGCACAGGCTAGACCAGACCAAAAAAAGAGTAGAAAGGTTACAGGACGGAGTGGTTTGAGGGGAAGACATCACAGTGGATAGGGTGAGGGAGGCCCTTCAGAAACTTAAAAATGATAAGGCCCCAGGACCGGATGGAATACATCCGAGGGTTATGAAGGAATTGGCAAATGTGCTGGCAGCCCCATTGGCTGCACTCTAACATCTCCCTGCGGACGGGCTGGGTGCCACAGGACTGGAGGGTGGCTTATGTGTTACCTATACATAAAGGGGGGTCTAGGGAGGATATGGGGAATTATAGGCCGGTCAGTCTAATATCAGTAGTGGGCAAAGTAATGGAGGGCATTATCAAGGAGAGGCTTGGGAGGCAATTGGAAAGGTTAGGGCACCAGGATAATAAGCAGTATGGCTTTGTTCCAGGGAGATCATGTCAGACCAGCCTCGTAGAGTTTTATGATTGGGTGATGGACGCCCTGGATAGACATAGGCTGGTGGATATCCTATACCTGGGATTTTAGCAAAGCGTTTGATTCAGTACCTCATAGGGGACTGACTGATAGTAAAAATGGGAGGGATGGGGGTGGGAGGACAAGAGCTAAACTGGGTTGAAAATTGGCTTTTGGGGCGTTTACAGATGGTAAAGGTGAGTGGGATAATATCCTCCCCTAGGAAGGTAATCAGTGGAGTCCCTCAGGGTTCAGTATTGGGGCCACTCTTGTTCAATGCCTACGTCTCGGATATAGGGAGGGGAGTTAGAAATAGGTTGAGTCTTTTTGCAGATGATTCAAAATTGGGAGCACTGGTGGATAGTGAGGAAACGAGGGAGTCAGTCCAGGGAGATCTGGATACCCTGGAGGGGTGGTCAAGGAGGTAGGGACTGAAGTTTAATGCCGGGAAATGTAAAGTTCTTCATTTGGGGGTCAAACATCCGGGGCATGTATATACCCTGGGGGGGGGGGTTACACTGCATGCCACATTGTGTGAAAGGGATTCAGGGGTGGTGGTGGATGTCAAAATGAATAACTCTGAAAACTGTAGAAGAATTACAGCCAAGGCAAACAGGATATTGGGTTGCATAGCCAGGGGAATTGCGTCCAGAAGCAGGGAGGTGATCCTCCCTCTATATAATGCCTTGGTCAGGCCGCAGTTGGAGTACTGTGTGCAGTTCTGGAGACCTCATCTGAAGAAGGACATAGCGCTGCTGGAAAGGGTCCAGAGGAGAGTGACCAGGATGATTTAGGACATGGAGGGGAGGCCTTATGAGGAAAGACTGGATGAGCTTGGGCTTTACTCACTAGACGAGAGGAGGGATAGGGGGGACATGATAAAGGTTTTCAAGTATGTAAAGGGAATAATTTGGAGTGGAACCAGGGAGTTGTTTAGGCTGAAGAAGGGGGGAGTGACCAGGGGCCATGAGTGGAAGTTGGAGGGGGAAAATTTCAGGGGGGAACGTAGGAAGCATTTTTTCACTGAGAGGGTGATGGAGCCGTGCGTGGAATGTGCTTCCAGGGAGACTGGTGGAGGAAGGTACAGTGATGGGTTTCAAGAAGGGGTGGGACAGGTACAAGGGGAAACAAACTAAAGAAGACCCTCTTGAGGGCTGGGGGGCTGGTAAGGCGAGCAACCACTAGGTTGCTGGCTTTCGAGCAGACAAGACAGACCATTTGGCCTATTCTGCTGGCTTTTTAGTAAGTTAGTCTGTTTCTTCATAAGGGATCCATCAGTAATATTCGCAAAGTGCAATCATTCCTCAGGAATGAGCAGTCTCAGAGATTGGAACTTTATGCTGATTATGGAACAGTAGAATCAAGTTCATACACTGCTCTGTGGTCTCGCTCCACCCTGCCTCCTAAAGTCAGATTTATTTCTAAAGCTAGGGTGAGCTGTGACCATGAAAACTAGATAAATGGCTACCAAAAATATTTTTAACATTTTGCAAAAAATTTGAAAAACGTTAAAACAAGGCAGAGCAATGAATATTTATGTATTGAAAAGACTGGTAATCAGACCACTGAGCAACAATTGTAAAGACAGTGTAACAAGTAATGCTCAGGCAAACAGAAGAAAGCAGATTCTTGTCTGAACCTATTTCCAGGTTCTGAAAGAGGAGGCATGCTAAAGGATTATGAATACTACTGATGGATGAAACAACATTACTATGGTCAGTTAATTGTTTCTTGTAACATGGCAATATCAAGAAGTGTGAAAACGAGTAGATTGATTGGTTCAAATGGATCACATAACACAAGTTGGAGACGGTATTAATTTCCAATAATGCCCGCTCCAACTTGTAATATTTTCTACCACTAGTTGTTTTCAACGAATACATTTCGCAGTGAGATTTAGGGAACTACCCACTCAGGTGACACTTGCTATAGCACCGAACGTGTTCTAGTCGTGTATTGTGGTATAAAATAATGCAATGGACAAAATTAAAATTACCTTCGAGGTATGCAAGTCAGGGAAAGCAGGTGAATCAGAAACCTGTAAATGTGCAAAAAATCCCAGCCTGTACTAGTGGCAAAGAATCAACAAAACCTATAAATGTGCCAGAAGCTGATTCAAAAAGTGCTCAGAACTCCTTTGGTAACACAAAGCAAGAAAAGGAAAGTAAAATTACCGGCCACCAGAAGAATTAATAGCATGTCACCCTTTAATGTAAGCAATTTTACTGTACACGGCTCCATAAATTTTAATTAGTACTCACCAGCGGAGAAGTAAGAATGCATCTGACACATGTCTAACCAATGTTAAATTGTTGTTGTACTGTTTGTTCACGTTATGTAAATCAGAGGCTGTGACAGCACTACGTTTCCTTTGCAAGAATCTGAAAATGTGTAAAACGACTAATGAGAACAAATATTTGTAGTTTAAAGAAACTTTAGTTGTGTTCCATGGAAAAAAAACCTACAGCTTACTGTTAGTAAAAGCATAGCACTTTTCTCAGTTTTCTTATCTAGGTGTGCAAATATGGTACAGCATACATCCCAGCATACGGTGTGCCAGCACTCAGCAGTGTGTAAAAGTGCATGCTTCTGAAATATCAATGGATGTAGCGCTAAAAGTACCATTTAGAAATCTGAAAAAATAAATAAAATGTATTATAGCACAGGGCAGATGCTGTTTATCGCTGTATGTTTTACAGCATAACTATATTAGTAAATCTTGCTATATTTGTGACGTGTTGTCTATTTCAACAGTAAAATATTGAAAGCACATATGTTTTCATTGTATTTTTATCAAACAAAAACAGAAATAATCACTCCTTAACAGTGTTTGCCATGTTACAAGCACATTAAGCCACTCCGAAGGAGGCTTCTACTGTGGAATTAATACATGGTTGGGTGGTTGTAGGCACTTGGCCTTCGGCCTCATGGCACAACACCCCCCCCCCCCCGATCCACACATTAATTCCACAGTAAAAGCTTCCTTCAGAGTGGCTTAATGCTTACTTCTAACCCCAGGAATCCATCAGTGTATTCACAAAGTGCACACTACACAGCAGTATCTTGGGAGATGGTCCAGAACCTATTTAGGGAAAAGGTTCTGCAAGACGGCACTGCCAAAGTTAGCATCTCTTCTGGATTGCATATGCATACAGTAATGTTTTGTGAAGGTGGTACTGTTGTCCAGGCAGCTGTTTTGTAAACTTCTTGTAGGGGAATACCCCCTTGGTACTGCCACAAAGGCAGATGTGCCTCTTGTAGAGTGTGCTCTAAGATCTCTGCATGGCAATTTACCTGCATTGTCGTAACACAGCTGTATGTAGGAAACTATCCAATGAGAAATACTTCTCCAGGATGCTGGTTTGCCTCTTCCTACTTCACCATATGTGACAAAGAGGTGAGTGCTAGTGGACCCGACATCTTTGGTTCAAGCAGTAACTCAGTGACATTTTAACATCCAGGCAGTGAAGCCTTTGTTCCTCTAAGCTGGATTTTCCAGTAAAGAAACCAGAAATGGTAACTGATGGATTCAGATGGAATTCAGACACCATTTCAGGGAGGAATGTCCTATTATTCTCAGGACTACCTTGTCCCTATGAAAGATTGTGTAATTCGGATCTATGCAGAGAGCTTGTAGTTTGTTTTACCCTTCTAGCAGATGTCACTGCTACTATGCAAAATGTTTTCCAAGTGAAATACTTCAGTGTAGCAGTGGCCATATGCTCAAAAAGAGCCTCCATCAGCAGGGCAATACACACATTCAAGTCCCAAGGAGGGACAGGGTCCCTTACTGGTGTGTACAGATGATTAAGGCCTTTTGAATTTTTTTTGAAAATAGGTTGTGAAGCCATTGACCAGTCTTTGGCAGCTAATGTGTTAACTGAAGCTGCCAAATGCAACTTCAGGGTTGATGGCCTCAGACCCAGTGACTGGAAGTGAAGCAGGTAATCCAGGATTGTAAACAGACCTGCACGAATAGGGTCAATCTGTCTGGGAGCACACCATGAAGTAAACCTTCTCCATTTTGTTTTGCTTTCAGACCACATGCTGACACAGCGCATTGTTTTTACTTTTACATTATTTTTTCCTTGATGCTTGTGTCCTAGAAACTGTCAACACTCATTACTTCTGAAAGATTTATCCCAGAAAACTAGCTCTTTAAGAAGCATGCCCGGAGATGCAGAGTTCTCGATATCTGGGAATATTATCCTGCCATGAGACAGTGTTAGAAGGTTGTATCTCAGTGGCAGCCTGATAGGTTTGTTGGAGAGAAACAGGAGCATGGAGATGGTCTGCATGGCCCAGTCTGGTGCTATGAGAATCATTGCTGCAGACTCCCTCCTTAACTTTACGTGCAATCTCAGTAAGAGTGGGAAGAGGTGGGGGGGTGCATACAGAAACTTCCCTATCCAGTACAGGGCTAGAGCATCCTCTGGAACTGACCCCATTACTTTGGGGAGGGGGGGTCTGCAGCAAAAGAGTGGAAGCTGGTTGTTCTCCCAGGAAGCAAGCAGGTCTATTTCAGGTGTACCACAATGTCTGAATACTGATGCCAGTACCTCCTAGTTCAGAGTCCACCTCTGGTTTCCCTGGCTGATTCTGCTTAGGGAGTCTGCCAGTACATTGTTTTTCCCTGCCAGGTGTACTGTAGATAGCTCTACCTCTGCAGAATAGGCTAGGTTCCAGATCTTCAGATCTTCATGACTTCTGTGCATAGCCTTTGAAGATCTTGATCCTCCCTGTTTATGTAATACATTGTTGTGGTATTTTATGTTCTGACCTGGATGGACTGACCCTGAATCTAGGAGGAAAATGTTTGTATTGCTATGAACATTGCCCTGAGCTGCAGAAGGATGATATGCTCCTGAGTCTTCTGTGTGTTCCAGGTGACACTTAGTGAGATTCTCCAGCTGGGCACTCTACCCTAGAAGGGAGGCATCTGTTGCGAGGATAGCTGTGGGAGATTGCTGGAGGAAGAGAATTCCCTCTCTGAGGTTGCCTTCCTCCTTCCACTAATCCAATGCCCTTAGCAAGGTTTTTGCGACCAGTATCAGCTTGCACAGAGGATCTCATCTCTGGGACCAGTGATCCCTTAGATGATACTGGATGTCTTTCAACCAGAAACTGGACCCTGGTACCACTGCAATGGATGAGGCTGTGTATCCCAAAAGCTGTAGGAAATCCCCCTGCAAGCCTTGGCTGACCTGTTCCAAATGATCCTGTAATTGTAATTAGGTCTGCTACCCTTACTTGTAGAAAGAATGCCTTCCCTTCCAGGGTATCTAGTTCTGCAGCGATGAAGTCCAAAACCTGAACTGATCTGTTTGTGTCTTCTGAAGGTTTATTAGAAAGCCCAGGTCCAGCCGGCCCGCCAGCGCAGAGGTTGAATTTCCACTTGCAACACTGGTGACCTGGGTTCGGGAACGAGCCCGGGTCTCGGAGGGCCGGCCAGGGGAAGAAAGATTGAGTGTCCTCAGGACCACTCTCCTTCTCCGGGGGGGGGCTCTGAGCTCAGTGCAGGAGTGATGCCTAGTGGAGGCTAGGTTCATCGCCCTGCGCCGACACAAGGTCAAGGGTCTCTGGGACAGGAGAGACACTGGTATCAATTCATGTCTCCACCCCATCCTACAGGGAAAAAATAAATAATAAAAAAAAATCGCTCCACTCCAGGCCATCTCCATAATGCCCTGCTCCGAGACTTCAATTAGCCTCCTGGCTGAGGCTCTCCCAACCAGATACGGGCCTGCGGCATCAATTCCTGCAGCGATGCCATGGCCCTGCCCCCTGGGGGGTATGCCAGGGGTGACCGGGACAGTGAGGGGCTTATCAGGAGGTGGAAGCCATGGAAGCATCATGACCAGGGCTGACCAATGATGGCTAGGAGTGGGGACAAAAAGTGTAATGAATAAAAAAAAAAAAAAAAAAAAACAGAAAGCCCAGGTCCTCTAGTGTGCTTTTCATCAACTTGTAGGAAAAAAATCACTCACCATAGTAATGTTGTTTCTTCCAAAGAAGTCTCTATGTTTAACAACAGCATCATTCCCCTGATATGGGCAGCCCCAGAGCTTGAGGATTTTATATAAATTATGGAAACTGGAATGAAATTCAAACTCTGCTGTGTGGTCATGCTCACCTATGCACTCTATCATCAGAGTTATTTCTCAAGCTAGAGTGAGCTGTGATCACTAAAACCAGCTAAATAGCTATCAAAAATTCTAAAAACTGCACCAAAAATTCTGCAAATTAGATGAAAACAAGGCAGAACAACCTTATTTGTTATGAAAAAATAAATTCAGACCACTGAATAACAATTGTAAAGGTACCGTAACAAGTAATGTTCAAGTACACATAATATAACTGATTCTTGTCTGAATCTTTCACCAGATTCTAAATGGGGAGGGTAGGGATTAGGGATTGTTAAACCTAGTTAGGGATCCCTTCGGAAGAAATATTACTAAGGTGAATAATCTTTTCTTCAAACCTCAGGAATACCTCACTTACATTTAACAACAGCAGACTCCACACAGCAGTGTTAGGGTTCCTGGCCGTGGATGTTTTGGCATCAATAAATAAGCTAATTCAGCTGTGAAGAATCGCAGTGTGCTCATATTTCCTTGCTTTTTGTCCACACAGCAGTACCTTGGGAGGCTCGGTACAAAACCTTTTTAAGGAAAAGATTCTGCAAGACAGCAGTGTCAAACTGCATCCATTCTGGGCTGCATGTTCAGACAGTAGCGTTTTGTGAAAGTGTGTACAGTTTTCCAGGTAGCTGCTTTACAGATTTCTTGCAGGGGGATACCTGCTGATGCTGCCACAGAAGCAGAAGTGCCTCTTGTAGAGTGTACCCTGAGGCCTCTAGGTGGCAGTTTACCAGCTTTGTCATAACAGAACTGTATGCAGGAGGCTATCCTGCAAGAAACTGTTTCCTGGAAGCTGATTTGCTTTTCCCACTTTACCATTAACTGACAAATAACTGAGTGCTAGTGGATCTGACATTTTTTGTTTGGTCCAAATAGTAACTAAGTCAGTGCCCTTTTCACATAGAGACTATGGCACTTTTGCTTCCCTGAGTTGGATTTCTCTGTAAAGAAAACAGGAAGGGCAACTGATTGATTCAAAACAGAATTCAGACACCACTTTTGGAAGGAATTTCCTGTTTGTCCTTAGGACTACCTTGTCCCTATGGAAAATTATGTAGTTCGGATCTGTGCTGAGGGTTTCTAGCTCACTCATTCTTCTGGCAGAAGTAACTGTCACCAGGAAAACAGTTTTCCGAGTGACATACTTCAGAGCAACAGTGGCCACAGGCTCGAAAAGGATTCCATCAGCTGAGCAATGTACACATTCACTTCCCAGGGAGGGACAAGATTCCATACTGGAAGGTACAGGTGATTACAGCCTCTAAACAACTTTCTGAACATAGGTTGTGATGCCACTGACCTGTCTTTGCCAGCTGATGTGTAAGCTGACACTGATGTTACATGAACTTTCAGGGTTGATGGCCACAGGCCTAGGAATTGTAGGTGGACTAGGTAGTCCAGCACTGTAAACAGACTTGCCTGGATGGGGTTGATCTGTGTAGGAGTACACCAAAAGGAAAATATTTTCTATACTGAAGCACATTTTCCTTGTTGCTGTTTCCTAGAAACCTTCAGCACCTCCATTACTTTCTGAGAGATTTAGCCCAAAGAACTCTAGCTCTTCAAGAACCATGCTCTGAGGCATAGCATTCTCAAATCTGTGAATATTATCCCACCTTGGGAGAGTGTTAGCAGATTGTACGTTAGGGACAGGTTGATAGGAGGCCTGTTGGGAGAGAGACAGGAGCATGGAATACCAGGCCTGTCTAATCCAATCTGGAGCTATGAAAATCATTGTTACGGACTCCCTTCTCAGTTTTATCAGTAGTCTCAGTAAAAGTGGGAAGGCATATAGAAACTTCCCTGACTAGTTGAGAACTAGAGCATCCTCTAGGACTGAACCCACTGTCAGATGTCTGAAACAAACAAGAGTGGTAGCTGACTGTTCTCTCAGGAAGCAGAGAGATCTATTTTTGGTGGGCCCCACCGTCTCAACACTGATGCCCGCACCTTCTGTTTCAGGGCCCATTTGTGACTTCCCTGGCTGATTCTGCTCAGTGAGTCTGTCAGCACATTGCCTTTCCCTGTCAGGTGTACTGCAGATAGTTGATTTTCCATGGATTCTGTGCACAGCTTTAAAGATATTGTTCCTTTCTGCTTGCTTATGTAATGCACTGTTGTGTTGTGGTCTGCCCTGAAGGAGGAGAGCCTGCATTGCCAGGTACACTGCCCGGAGTTCCAGGAGATGTATGTGCTCTAAAGTCTCCTGTGTGCTTCAGGTGCTACTAACAGTAAGGTGATCTAGGTAGCAGCCCCATCCTAGCAAGGAGGTGACTGTTGTAAATATGACCGAGAGACTGCTGGACGAAAGGAATTTCCTCTCTGAGGTTGTCATCCTCCTTCCACCATTCCAGTGCCTTTAACAAGATTTTTGTAACGGGCACCAGCATAAACAAAGGATCCCACCTCTGGGATCATTGGTCCCCCAGGTGATACTGAATGTCTCTCACTTGGAACTGGCCCCTGGCACTACTGCAGTGGCTGAGACCATGCAACCCAGAAACAGTAGAAAGTCCCCTGCAGGTCTTGGCTGACCTGCTCTGAAGGATTCTGCAGTTGAAATCAGATTTTCTACCCTTGCCTGAGGAAGGAATGCCTTCCTCTGCAGGGTATCTAGCTCTACATCAATAAAGTCCAGAACTTGAACTGGTTCAGTCTGAGATTTCTGAAGGAATATGAGGAAGCCCGGGTCCTCCAATATGTCCCGTGTCAGCAGTATGGAGGACTTTGCTTCCTGCTGTGCGTTTCCTGAGATCAGCCAGTTGTCCAGTTAGGGGAAAAACACCCCTTTCCTTCTCAAATGTGCTGCCATTAAAGCTAGGTACTTGGTGAATGCCCTTGGAGCTGAGGTGAGGCCAAAGGGAAGAGGTGTAATCGGGTACTGGTAGTTAACTAAACCTGAGGCATTTTCCATGATAACAAAATAAATAAATATGGCGTGACTGCTATGCGAAAGTCAGTGTCTTCCAGATCCAGTGACCCCAGTCAGTCTCCTATTTGCCGAGATGGAATCACTGAGGCCAGTGTTATCATCTTTAAGTTTTCTTTCTTTAAATGTTTGTTCAGATCCCACAGGTCTAAAATGGGTTGCCACTCCTCATTTTTCTTGTGGGTTGGGAAGTATCTGTAATAAAGTCCCTTACCCCACCATGAGGCAGGTACTTTTTCCATTGCATTTGCTTGCAATAGTTCCTTCACCCTCACCTCCATCTGAATTTCTTCTGTTGGGATGTGAGGTTGGAAAACCTTTGGTTCTGCAGTGTTGGGAATTTTCTGAACTGCAGAGACAAACCTTGACTCACTATTTCCAGGACCTTCTTGTCTGTGGTGATTTTCGTCCATTTCTTGAAGCAGTAAGACAGGCTTCCACCCACTGGCAACATATGGGCGACCTGAACAGACTGGTCAGGGGTTCTGCTTTGCCTGGGGTATGGGGGCTAGGGCTGCAGCTGCACACCTAGTGCCACTTCTACCTCTGCCCTTAAAGCAGCACCACTGTGGAGGGTACTCACGGAGGAACATAAGTATGAGGATAGTAACCCCTACCCATACCTTCCCTTCCAGAAGGCCTGTAGCAAGTGGAGGCCTCTTCTTTCTCAGTATTGATCTTGCAGGTGGTTTTGCCATCAGAGAATATACCTCACAGGGAAAATCCATTGCTTTTGTTTTAGTGTCCTGTGATAGGTTGGTAGTGCTAAGTCAGGCAAACCTTCTTAGGGACACTTCACAGGCCATGACCCTAGATCCAGTGTGATATGCATCCACTGCCACATGGAACTGGACTGATCTTGTGTCACTGTCGGTCACATTCTACGCCATGTCTCCAGCAGCCTTTTCACTCAGTGCCGGTATATTTGGTTTCTATACTTGGTTTTAGAACAGTAGAAGACATTTTGTCCATAGAAACTGTCCCCCACCTCAGTGGGTACTCATTAATCCAGTTCCCATTATATATTTATCAATCTTTCCCTTAAATTCTGTCAATGTTCTACTATTTACCACTTCAGCTGGCAGTGAGTTTCCAAGTTCCCCCTGTTCTATTTATAACAAATAATATTCATCATTCTTTTTAACAGTTTTTAACCTAATCTGCTTTTTACATCTACTCAATCCCTCTGATTTTTCTTGCATCTCTAACTTCAACTCACTTTTTAATTCTTCATCATTTATTATTTTAAATAACATCATTAAATCCCCTGTTTCTCTCTTTTGTTCCAAGGTCCACAATCCTGTCTTTTTTAACCTTTCACAATATTTATACCTCCCTAAAGTGCCAATCGTCTTTGTATATCTTCTCTGCACTCCTTCAACCCTTTTTTTTTTCCATCTTTGTATATGGATTCCATAACTGCGACCCATAATCCAAGTATGGCCTAACAGGATTTCTATATACTGGTACCATACATGCTATTGATTTGTTTATAAAACTTTTATTATTTTTCACCATATTATTGGCTTTTTGTATAGCCACTGTTCGTTGTTTATTGAAATTTAATCTATTATCAATTACTATCCCACAGTCTCTTTCTTCGTCAGCTTCCTTTATTACCATTCCATCTATTATATATCCATTTTTACTCGTACTTCTTTTTCCTAGGTACATTACCCCTGATTTTTCTATACTAAATTTCATCTCATTCCTTTCAGCCCACATCTCAATCTTTTTTAAATCCCCTTTTAATCTTTCCTGTTGCTCTAATGTTTTTACTGGTCCTCCCACTTTAATGCCATCAGCAAATGTTACTACTTGACTTACAACTCCTTGATGCAAGTCACTGATGTATAATGAAAGCAAAACAGGTCCCAGCATGGATCCCTGTGGGACCCCACTTTCCACTTTAATTGATTTAGATAGTTCACCTGTTATTCTTACAATTTGAGTTCTATTGCTCAACCAGTTCCTTATCCATAATACAATACGACTATCTAATCCAATTTGTATTATTTTTTGAATCAATTTATCATGGGGTACCTTATCGAAGGCTCTCTGAAAGTCCAAAAATACTACATCTATAGGTGTATTTTTACTTAATTTCTTTTTTATACTTTCATAAAAGCATAAATGGTTTGTACTTCAAGTTCTATTTTTCTTAAAACCATGTTGTTTCTCATCCTTATATTCTAATAATTCCAAGCCTTCATCAATTTATGTTTTCAGTATACTCTCAGCGACTTTTCCCAGGAATGCAGTAAGACTTACTGGCCTATAATTTGACACTTCTGACCTCTTTCCCCTTTTTGAACAAGGGCACAACATAAGCTTTCCTCCAATCTCCCGGCACCTCTCCCGTTTTAAAGGATTCATTGAATATCCATACTAATATTTCTGATATCAAAGACAACACCCTCTTAATGTAATGGGGATGCAACATATCAGGTCCTCCTGACTTATGTACTTTAACTTTATTTATTAATCTTTCCACTTCTACTTTTGTTGTTTCCATTTCTAAATTTTGATGGTTTTTCCTTACCGTGACTTTCCCTACATCATTTCCTCTTTCAAAAACTGACCCCAAAAATGTGTTAAATGCATGTGTCATTTCATTAGCATTTTTTATTTCCTTGCCTTCACTATTTAATGGCCCAACCCCCTGTTTATCTCTCCTTTGTTGGTTTACACATGTATAAAAACTTTTTCCATTATCTTTTCTATATGCCAATTTAGACTCCAATCTTATTCTTTCTTTCTTTATATTCTGCTTTACTTTTTTTAAACAATTGTTATCATATAATCTGGCATCACCTGTTCCTAATATCTTCATTCTTTTAAATGCTTTTTTTCCCTTTTGGCAAGATTTTAATACCTTATTAGTACACCATATAGGTTTTTTCCCTCTTGTATTATATAGCTCTTTATCTGGAACATACTCATTTTCAAGCTTTAATAGCATGTTTTTATAGTTCTTCCCAAATTTGACTTACTGTTTTATTATCTAAATCCTTTTTCCAATCCCATTTTTCCAATTGTCTTTTAATTTTATTGAAATCTGCCTTATTATAATTTTTGACTACTGTTTTACCCCATATACATATGATTTTCTGTTTTATATTAAAAGTCACCATGACATGATCACTATTTCCCAGTTGTTACCATGTTTTTATTTCTTTAATAAGGTCCATTCTGTTAGTTAACAATAAATCCAAAGTAGTTTCTCCTCTAGTAGGTTTATATATCAGTTGCTCCAGCCCCACTGTTTGCAGCAATTGCAAAAATATCCTACTATTTGCATTTATGCCCCTGTATTTTTTCCAACAAATGTCAGGATAATTAAATCTCCTGTTATAACAACATCACCTTCTGAAGTTATCTGTACAATTTCCTCATTCACTGTCTAAAGGCTTGATCTGTATTCTAACCTACCTGTACTATGTACCTGTACTATATACTATGTATTATATAATCTCATCTCATTTTATGTATGTATTCTCCCGGGTTGTGCCTGAAAATAGTCAACTTTGGCTAGCGCACCTAACCCGGTTAACAAAAACTAAATAAATTCATCATCATATCCATTTCTTTCCTGCTATTTGGTGGTCTATAATATAATCCAAATATAATTTTTTTTCTATCCCACTTTTTACTTGAATCTAAAAGCATTCCATTTTTTCATTTTCACTTTCTTTATATAAACTACAGTTTAATCCTTCTTTAATATATATTGCAAACCCCTTCCCTTTCTATTCCTTCTATCTCTGGAATATAACTTATATCCTTCTATATTCCTATTCCACTGTACTTCTGAATCCCACCACATCTCTGTCACCATACACATGTCTATATTCTCATAAATTAACTTGACTTCTAGCTCAGCCTTTTTTTCTATGTTTAGGCTTCTGGCATTAAGTAACCATATGGACATTCCTTCTTTTATTTTCTTTACTTTACTTTATATATCTGTCCTAATTTCTCTTTTTTCTCCTCTAAACTCCTTTTTCCCCCTCTCCCCTTAGTCTTTAGTTTAAATTACTATCCACCACCAACTTAATATCCATCCCCAATTTCCTGCTACCTTTCTTACTTAACTAAAGTCCATCTCTACAAAAGTAGGATGGTTTGTAAATATAATCTTCCCAATGTTTTATACAACCCACCTCATTATATAATGTCCATTGTCTAAGCCAGTTATTTATTTTCCTTATTTTTTCGTTTTTTGTGTTAATTCCTTTTACCACAAGTAAAACCTCTGAAAAATATATTTTACATTTTAATTTCTCTGCTTCCATCCTAATATCTTCAAATTCTTTTTGTATTTCTTTTAATTCTTGATTTCTTATATTATTAACCCCTAAATGCAATATCAAAACTGCTGAGCCATCTTTTTCTTTAACAATGTCACCTAATATATTCTTCACATCTATCTTTGCTCCTGAGAAGTAACTCATTGTAATAATCTCTTTATTATCCTTCGATGTATATCTGTGTATTTCAATACTGAATCATCTAATATATAGATTTTTTATACCCTTTTCTCTTGCTCCATTTGTTCCTCATTGTCTTCAGTTTCATTAGTCTTTGCCTGCTAGTACCTTCCTGTCCAAATCATGCAATCCTGTTTACTTATTGAATTTATATGTCCATTCCCATCTTTCCGAACACCATCCACCCACCTTTCCTGTATTTTATTTCCCTCTTAAGTTTCACCTTTTTCTTGTTCAGTTATTCCTTTTTCTTCATTTCCTTCCCTACTTCTATGTCCTTGTATACTACTACCAGAGTCTCTACTTTCTATATCCGATTCTCCATTCAATATATTTGTTGTATCAATCATTACACCCTCTTTATTTATTTTTTCATTATTATTTTCTAAACTGTATTTTGTATGTTTACTCCCTCTGTCATCATCCAATGTAATCAGGGGCTCAAATGTATTTGAGCACTCTACTGAAAAGTTCCTTGCTCTTCCTCTTACAGCTTTTTTTTTTTGCCTTTTTTTCCACTATAGTCCAGTCCCCATCCTGATCTTTTTCTCTTCTTCTTTTCCTTGACTCCCCATCATTTTAAATCTTCACAACTCTGCTCTAACTGTATAATTATTTTATCCTTATTTGCCACTGTCATTTGTTTACTATTAATTCCTGTTTCACTTCCTCTAACTTGTTTTGTAACTCCCTAATTCAATTACAGTGTTCACAAGTGTAAACCAATAATTCATTTGCTACATCTGTACTAATCATTTTGCATTCGAAACATCTTAATCCTAATGTATCATCCTCTAATTTTACAAGATTAGTATCCATTTTTGTCTTTTACCAATCTTTCCTTTCTCACGTTACTCTTCCCTGCACCTACTGTGGATATCCCCTGTTAAACACACTGTATACGTGATTTTTCGATTACTCCCTCTGCCAGCGTCATCTCTGCTCCAGCTTTCGTCTCCGCTTGCTGGGCAGGCATTAAATGGTCTAGCGAGACATCACCCATTGCTATGTAGCGCTCGCTCAAAACCACCTCCCTGCGGGGCTAGAGCGATGTATGGGCTGCTTTTAAAAAGGCAGCCCAGCCAACACTCAAGAGTGCTTAAGCAGCTCTCATGAAGCACCAAATATAGTGCCCGTTCAAGTTCTTGTCCCCTCGAAAAGCGGGGAGTCAAAAACGCCTCCACACAGGTATAGCCCTTTCCAGCAATTTAAAATATGTCCCCTAGTACCAGGCAGTTGTTACTAGCCTGGAGAAGCAGTTTTCCACACAGTATCTTTTTCTGGAATTCCATAAGGCTTTCTCATACTGGCCTGTGTAAGCCAAGTAAGCTTCCTGCCTTAGCAGCAAGAAAGCTGGTGTTTAAGTTTTTTTTTGCCCTTACTATCCCGTTTCCTGGAATTTTTCTCAGGAGACTGGGAGGAAAGGGACACTTTGGCCTTATCACGGGCCACAGCCTGGACCACTCCCTCATGATCAGGGTGGAAGAACAGGTACTCTGCACTGTGTTAGTCCACCCGATAGGTATTTCTCAATTTTCTTGCCCATGCCAGCAGCTGAGGTAGGTGCCGACATGATTGTGTACGTGGATTTCCTGAGGGATTTAAGGATGGGCAGCTTCAACCTCCTTGAGGATGATAAACCCATCATATCCATGAATTCTACCTCATCTTAATCCTCCTCAGTGTCATGGGAGTAGATGTTTACGGTACTCACTTACAAAGGTATAGTGAGAATTGTAGTCCTCTGAAGGCCTAGGAGGAGAGCCAACTTCTTGCTCAGGAGAACCATCTGGTTCTATCGGTTCTCCTTCCTCCTTGTCTTCGCAGCAAATGTCAGCTTCCTCCTCCACAGGCACTGAGACTGGAACCGAAGCCTGGGGGTGGGAGGGTGTCAGCAAGCACATTCATGAAATTTCCCATAGCCTGGAATGTCTGGAGGAATTGCAACAGTTTTGTCATGTCCTCTATTGATGGCATTTATTTTAAAGAGCTAATGGAAACAAAACAGGCAGACAGGAAAATAATACAAATTTTAAGTAGTCAGTTGTAAGTTTTTATTTCTTAAGTATTTTTCTTTTTCCTTTTGCTCATTAGAGAGTTTTCTATGTGATAATATTGTACTGGATGCGTGGAGTAGTTCTCAGCCTTGCAGCTGACATATCTGTCTCTAGTCTCCCTGACTACATCATCAGCATTGTGATCTCACAGACAGTGACATCACAGGAAATTGACCTGGCAATTACTGAGTGGCTGTTCACTGTTCTAGCCTTCAGTACTGGCCACCTGATGCCTGCTCCCTACACATGTAAGCCTTTAAAACCTAATTTTAATAATACTATCATGGCTCCCTAAAGGCGGGAACCATGCTAAACGGTGGCCTTCTCTGATTCCTGGAAACACATCAGGAACCGGAGAAAGAGCCACTAATTTAACTTATTATACAAATAATAACCTAACTAATGCAGAGCTATCAACAAATACCTAAAATACTCATACTAGACTTTTAAAACAAAAAGAATGTAACTGAAAACTGGCCAGAAGTGAGGAGATGACTTCAGGGGCCACTGGTCTCTTCCAACAGTGACATAAATCTGACATTTGGAGGCACAGTGGAGCATGACTACAAAGCAGAGTTTGAAATGGACTCTAATGTTCCATAACCAGCAAAAACTTCTAATCGCTGGGGCTGCTCATTCGTGGGGAATGACTGCACTTTTGTATTTATTGATGGATTCCTGGGGTTAGAACTGCACGCCCCATTGCATCTTACTGCATACATGGCATATACTTTCAACAGTGCTGGTGAGACCTGGTGAAGCTTTAGGAGTGCGAGTAAATTAAGTAAGTGTACACGTGTGTGCTTTATAATAAGGGATAGAGAGGGAGCAGCATCAGGCGGTTAGTACTAAGGGCTAGAACAGTGAGCATCCTTGCTAGATGGTGCAAGGTGGCAGAAACGGAAATCAGAGGAGGGGTTTGGTCAACACCAATTTTCAGCCAAAGAGTGGGGTTCATGGTCCAATTATTGGCCAGCAAGATGCTGCTGTGGGCATCATGAGGACAAAAGATGTCACTAGGTATGTTGGGGCCTGACCTCCAGGCAAAAGGTGTGGTGTAGAGGGGAGGAAAGGTGCAAGACTCTGAAGCCAATCTGGCACTAAAATATAGTAATGCACCCAGCATCATTAGTATGCAAAAGACGTCACCACACCAGTGTAAAATGGGGAACAGGACCAATGGACAGGAACCTATGCTGTGCAGTAAAATGGGGAAGGGGGCACCAGGAGGTAAAGACTGGGGATGGGGACCAGCATTAGGTAACAAAGATGGGATGGAAAATCATGCCAATATAAAGGCAATGAAAATGGGGTTGGGGAGTTGATCAGCAAGTCAGAATCAAGGCAGTGCCAATAAACGTGGTATAGGGACTGGCACTGAGACAGTAAAGATTCAGTGCGTGTCCCCAAAGATAAGGGAACCTGCTTTCTTAAATAAAGGAGGAATAGAAAAGGAATTTAAGGACTATAAGACAGAAGAAGCCTGGCCTTGTGAGGTGGAGGACCACCACCACGGCAATAAAGATGGAGGACACACAGTGATGTGCCCCCGAAGAGTAAGGGAACATCTGTTAAATAATAAATAAACAGGCAAAGAAGCCAAAGACAGAGGAGCCCTTGTTCCCTGCAGTGCCAGGTCATGAAGGATGGCACACGGTGCAGTTTTCCTTAATACTTCGTCAAATCAGGGAAGAGTGCTGGTGGCATTAGTGGAGGAAGGAGGACTGTTCACCACTGCAGCATGTATGGATGCCTGTAGGACTTCTTTAGTCATTTTTAACATTTTTTTTTTGGGGGGTCTAGGAGGTAGCTGCAGATGCCAGAAGAAGCCAAAAATATTTTTTTTAAACCATCAAAAACCCAACAGCCTTCAGGGGTTTAAGTAGCCCCTGCACCCCAGTCCTGTTTAAAAAGTCTGAGGTGGCCCCTACAGTTTTTACTGGACAGGGTCCGCAATGTTCTTAATCAACCTGAGTGCAGGAAGGGCAATTAAGGGTACTGGCATATGTGGTGACTTTAAGGCGACTGAGAAACAGAGACTGAAAACATTTATCTTTAGTTGTGCTGTGCCTTCAATTGTTAAATCAACAGGAGAATAATTGTTACTATTTCTTGGTCCCAATTTCCAAATCATTCTCAAGTGTCAGACAGGTAATGTATGTTGTGCAATTACTGTATGACAAATTTCCTTGCAACTGCCTGAATTAGATTGAGTGTTTCAGCGGCCAGTTGCCAAATCATGTTTTGCTAGACAGTTCTGATTTAGGTGAGAAATTAAATGGGTCTAATCATTAAATAGCTACTGCTGTGTCATAGGCAGTTTATTTCCCTTGCATTTTTTTTGTTGTTGTTAGAAATAGCTACAGCCTATCTGTATGGAAGCCCAGAAACCAGCTTAGGAGAGAGAATAGCTACTGCTGTTTCATAGGCAGTTTATTTCCCTTGCATGTTTTTTTTTTTTTGTTAACAATGTTTATTGAATTTTCAAAGGTCATTACAGTACATTGCAATATCATGAAAGACGGGCGTACATATTCTGGCACGTCTCTTCGTTTCATTAGCTGCCACACCCAAGTACAGACCATATTCAGGTACTGATCCATCTCTTGCCACTAGGGTACAGCATGGGGGGGGTGCTTTTGGGAGACAGAAATTCAACAACAACAACAGCACTATACAGAGTCAATACTGCCATACTTCCTGGCAATGTTATCTACTTTATACTCAAATGCTTAGCTACTAGGGAGGCAGTGCATGGCCACTGAAGTTGCACCTCTCGATATCTGTTACTAGGAGTTGTGTTGCCAATACCATGCTCATGCTTAGTATTATGGGAGGTCGAAGAGGTAGTTATGCTGCAATTAAGAAGGTCGAGGGGTAAGCCGGCCTGGTGGCGCTGAGGGTTGAGGCACTGGATACCACACCCCGTGCCACGTCGGCGACCCATGTTCAGAGGCGAGCTTGGACCACTGGGGATCGGCAGGGGGGAGGGCTGGGAGAGGACTGCAGTGGCCACTGTGCTGCTCTCCTCTCCTGGATCAGGAAGGCTAGTCACCTCACTCTAGACAGACACCTGGTGGAGGCTGGATGTCAGATCAAGGAAGGTCTGAGGGGCAGCCGTCGGGAGGATGGAAGGAGCATGGTCTCCAGGAGTGTGCATGCGCCTCCAAGTATGCGCATTCACCTATGTTTGTCACTGCTCTGGGAGGGACGGGGAGA
Source organism: Neoceratodus forsteri (assembly GCA_016271365.2). NCBI lineage: Eukaryota > Metazoa > Chordata > Ceratodontiformes > Ceratodontidae > Neoceratodus > Neoceratodus forsteri. Next base: position 725,447,352 of record CM057455.1, read on the forward strand.
AAACCACAAAATCCTATGTCTCCCCATGGCTGTTAGTGATGGTCCCCGAAACCCTGGAATCCCGCTCTTTGTGGATCCCCGATAGGGGGAAGAGGATGACAGAGTCGGGAGCTAGAAGGAACCTGAAGAAAGGTGTAGGTGGCCACAGAGGGGCAAACAGCTATATAACAAAACAAACAAAAAAAGGGGGTAAAAGTTGGATCTTTTTTCATGGCATAATGTAGCCGATCACTCCAGCGCGAGTTGCATATTTCCATGCAGTTATCGAGGGAGTGCACAATCTTTTCCATATGGTATAACTGGTTGACCACAGTCCTCCACATTGTCCCATCTGGTATGGTGGAGGTCAGCCAATTCTTTGTTATGCTCTTTTTGGTCACAATGAGTAGTACACCCAGTAGGTATATAGAATTAGGGTCTCTGATATCTCTGGGGAACTGGTGGAGGATATATAGAGGAGAGGTGAGAGGGACTTGCCCGCCAAACACCACCTGTAATTCAGTCTCTAGAGAATGAAGAAAGGATGGCAGGAGAGGACATGACCACTTCACATGAGTGTGTGTGGCTCGAGCCTCACCACAGCCCCTCCAGCACCTAAGTAGGTAGTTAGTAGGCAGTTATTACTGGGGTTCAGAAGAATCTGGTGAGCTGCTTCCAGGCATATTCCTGCCATTGGTGTAGGCTCATGACCTGTGACAAAGCCTGGCACGCCTCTGTCCAGGCCTCTATCTCAGTAGGTAGGTAGGTAGTTAAAAGTTTAATTGTTGACAAGTTATGTCTTTACAATACAAAACTTTTTTTTTAAATACCAATTACACAAAATCTATCTATCTCAATAGGGAGCTCAAGTTCCTCAGCCCGCTCTGTGGCAATATCCAAGGTATTGTCCTTTTCTAACTTTCCCAATTTGGATACCGCTGCGTTCCTACATGATTTAAAACAAGCTGACTGGTCCACCCTATTTCAAATAAATGACATAAACCGGGCTACTGACCACTTCAACACCACTCTGCTAGCCTTACAGACTAAACATATCCTGGTCTCAACGTGGAGGGTCAGAGGGCAGGCGACTAAGTGGCTGAACCAGCCTTTCCTGCAACTAATCAAGGAACGTGACAAGCTTTGGCTAAAATGGAAATCCTCCTCTGTTCAGACCGACTTTGATGCCTATCGCTCACAGCAACACCTGCAAGAAAGAGGTCCAAGCTGCCAAGAGTAACTGCTACTGGAAACTCCTCCATTCCCCGGCCTCTGACCCCAAGAAGTATTGGAGCCAGATCAACGAGATACTGGGGAACACCAGGCCACTGGCTCCCAAAGATATGCTAATTAACGATACTCTGTGCAACAACACCCATACTATAACCAATGCTTTCAACTCCCTTTTTATTGAGGCTCCAAAAATCTGCCCTTCGGAATCCAGTGGTCCCATCCCCCCTTCAGCTCCTCCACCACTTATCCTCTCTAATACTGCACAGTCAGATGTTCTCAGGTTATTTCAGTCCATCCCCCCTCGAGACAGCCCCAGGCCTGATGGTATTGAACCACGGATAATTAGACTTGGCGCACACCTCCTCGTCACCCCAATCACTAGGCTGTTTAATCTGTCTATCTGCACCTCTACGGTGCCCATAGCATGGAAAGCTGCCAAGGTTATCCCTGTATTCAAGAAAGGTGACCCCAATGTCCTAGCTAATTATCAGTCCATAGCCTTACTACCTACCCTCAGTAAGATTTTAGAGAAACTTTTCCATCGCTAGATCTCTACACACCTATTGAATTTTAATATTCAATAACCTGCTCAACATGGCTTCAGGGCAGGACATAGCACCACCACCCTCACACTACTCTCCAGTGAGATTAAGTCCAACATGGACATTGTCTTCTCACAGGTGCTGTGTTCATAGACCTCACCAAGGCATTTGACATGGTTAGTCATCCTCTGCTCCTGAACAAACTTCACTAACTAGGCGCCACTGGATCTACTCTGTCCTGATTCAGTAGTTACCTCTCCAACCGATCCCAATCCATCTCCTTCGGCAAAGTTCTTTCATCCCCTGCTCCCATCTCCTGTGGCGTCCCTCAAGGTTCCATTCTAGGACCTTTACTCTTCTCCATCTTCATTAATGACACTCCATCTTCCCTTCACTGTCACTCTATCAAGTATGCTGATGACCTGGTGCTCTACGCTGCGTCCCGTTCTGTCCCAGACATTAATGCCCACCTATTCTCCGCGTTCCAACAGATCCAACACTGGCTCTCCTCCAACTCGCTCATTTTCAATCTGCCTAAGACTCAGGTCAAGCTTTTTGGGTCTGCTAGGAAAGTCCGTGCAGAGCCTACTAAGTTTCGTGTGGTTAGCTACGATGGGTCAGTATTCACGTCTACCAACTCCTTCAAATACCTTGGAGTGACCCTTGATCCTGTACTTGATTTCTCTGCACATATAAATGAGGTATGCAGATCTGTTAACGCCAAGTTAGGCGCAGCCTACCATGTGCGTCACTCCCTTACCCCTGCTGCCAGAATCTCTGTGGCGCGTGAGGTACTGCTTCCTAGGCTTCTGTATGCACTCCCCATTCTCCCACATGCCAACGTGGGTATCCTTCATAAATGGGACACCTCATATAACAACATCTGTAGATTCTCCCTCTCTGCCCCTTGCCTTACCCACTATTATCTCCTATACTCCACATTACACTGGCTGTCCCCCAAATCACAGCGCTCTTTCTCTCTGGGTTGTTTTATCGACTCCATGAACAGAGTCCCCCGCCCTGACAGTATCGAGGCCATGCTCACTCCCATGATTCATTCCCGTACACTGAGGTCCTCTAAATCGCCTCTGTTCTCTGTCCCTTTCTGCTTGACAAAATTGGGGGAGCAAGCTTTCTCCCATTTTGCCCCCAAATTCTGGAACTCCCTACCTGCCAGCTTAAAGGGCTCCTTATCTCACTCTGTCTTTAAATCTGCACTTTTTTCCCACCTTCATGCACTTGATTCCTGTGTCTGTACCCAATTCTTCCCTGAACTCTGCATCCTGCTTATCTATGCCCTGTTCTACCCTGGTTTCTCTTAACTCTACAGTAATGCCCGACTGTTTTATATTTCTAATCATTGATGTTATACCATACACTCTCGCGAGAGGGTCAACACTGTTAATTCCATGATTAAGTTAATTATTCTGTGATTTCTTGTAAGTACTGTATTCACCCTGTATGTTGGAAGCCTGTAATTGTAAACTGTATGTACCTGTTTTAAGATGAGTTCATTGTCTGTAAACTATACTCTCCCAGGTCGTGCTTGAAAATAGGTAGGATTATTGCCTAATGCACCTACCCGGTTACCAAAAGCTAATAAATAAATAAAATAAAATTGTTTCCTGAGAAGTTTTGCAGTGCTTGGAAAATATGCAAAATCATATATGGGTTGATTCCCATTTTAACCCTTAGGGTGCCAGAAGATTTAGAACGTATAGGTTTTTAGGATGTGTACACATGCAAGCAGCACAGCAAGGGTTAAAAAAAGTAAGCAGTAGGTGATAATTGGAGGGGTAGGTGTCTGAGCTCCAAGCAGGAGTGTTGTGATATAATGCCACAACTGCAAATACCTGTACAAAGCAGTTCAGCACAGTTAATAATGCGTTTATACATGTCTTGAAATGAATGGAGGTCGATCCCCTGAAAAAATTTATAGATATATTGCAGACAGTATCTCTCCCAATTGGTTAATCCATAGTCCAGTGGCAAGAAGGTGAATCCCTCAAGGAGTGCTACAGGACACAGTAATAGGAAAGGGGTGAGATGTAAGGCTTTCCAAGTGGTGCTCCAGATTTTCACTTGGTGTCTTAGCCAGGGAGTTAGAGCTTGTGTCATCTCTAGGAGTGCCACATGGTGATACATGCACTGCTCAAAGTGACAGCTGGGGAATACATGTCTTTCAATTACAAACCATGCTGCATGGCTCCCTACAAGGTGGCGATAAAGTAGCAAATGCTTGGGTGCCGCCCAGTAATAACCCCGAAATTTGGGAGGGCCACACCACCTCTCACTTTGGGTAGGAAGAGCTGCAATAGTTCAATGCGTGGTCTATGGTCTGGCCATATACATCTTGAAATTTCTTTGTTCCATGCTCTCCAGCAGTTCACTGAGAGTGACAGGGGAACATTTTGAAAAAGATAAGTTGTCTGGATAAGGAAAGTGGCAACATCCCCCATCTCTGGACATCGCTTATCATTGCTTGTGCAAATGGGGCATAGTTGTCAAGAAAGGTGGAGATGTGAATCCGTGCCAAGTACATTCCCAAATACTTTATCTTCTGTAAATCCAATTTACTGGGGTAGGCTTCTCTTATGGTAGGGGGAGGGTTCAAACTAAAACATACAGTCACCATTTTCAGGTTATTCAGGTGGTAGCCGGACACCTCTCCAAAATGCTGCAGCAGGTCAAAGACCTTCAGTGGTACTGCTTATGGACTGCTGAGATAAAATAGCACATCATTCACAAAGTGCTATGCAGCGCTCTTCCTCTGACACAATAACACCTTGAAAGGTAGGTGAAAAGCTGTGGCCGCATAGATAGCCTGCACCAGTGGTTAGAAGTATAAAACGATGAGAACAGGGGACACTGGACAGCCTGAAGCGTCCCTCTTTGAAAAGGGAAATCCATAGAGTGATGTCTGCTGACTTTCATGCAGGCACTCAAAGCAGTGATATAATCTTTGTAGGAGTTTGATGAAAGATACCGGGAATCCCAGCAGCCCCAGCATAAAATAGAGGAACTGCCAGGAGACACAGTGTAAGGCCTTTTCTGCATCCAGGCTCAGTAGAAGTAATGGTGTTTTGATCTGATGTACCTGATATACGACACTGAGAATGTAGGGAATATTATCTGTCGTGCAGCATGTGCGCACAAAGCCTATTTGGTCTTGGTTTATAGAGATGGGGAGAAGTTTGTCCATTCGTTTCACCACGATGGACATGAAAAAATTACTTACCATAGTAATATTGTTTCTTCCAGTGGATCCCTCAGTATGCTTGACTTATGCATTATTGCCAGCTGGGTTCAGCTGCCCCAGAGGTGGTGCCTATGCTAATGATGGCATGGCATCTGCCAATCAGAAAGTGCTAGAAGACTGGAGTCTGTGGGTGCTGCTGCCAGTGAATCAGATTCATTTTGAAGCCTAAGGGCCAAAAGGCCCCAATCCCTACCCTTATTCCATAGAAATGGAAAAAGAAAACAAAAGGAAAAAAAGAAACTGCCTAAGGCGAACTATATACAATAAGTTTAACTGTGAACATCACACCAAATATGCCCCTCAGTAAATATGTGGCTTGCGAGAAGGACTGCAGAACCATAAATAAACAGGTTATGTGAGGGGAGGCTGAGTGAGAGGTCAAGCATACTGAGGGATCCCCTGGAAGAAACAATATTACTATGTTGAGTGATTTTTTTCTTCTCACCACAGTAATACCTCAGTATGCTTGACCTATGTATACTACAAAGCAATGTAATTGGGAGGAAGGAACAGAACCTGCTTGAGAAACAGGTTCTGCAGGACAGCAGTGCCAAAACTGGCATCAGATCTGGACTGTACATCCAGGCAGTAGTGTTTTGTGAAGGTATGTACAGTCTTCCAAGTAGCTGATTTACAGATATCCAGTAAAGTTATGTCCCTCCGTGCTGCCACCGAAACTGCAGTGCCTCTGGTGGAATGGGCCCTGAGGCCTTGTGGTGTCTCTCTGCCAGCTTTACTGTAACAGAATTGGATACAAGAGACTATCCAGCGAGAGTTAGTTCTCCTAGAGGCTGGTTGGCCCTTGCCACCTCACCATAGGTGAGGAACAGCTGGGTATGAGATGCCTTCAGCTGCTTAGTATGCTTCAGGTAATAGGACAATACCTTTTCAACATCCAGGTGATGGAGCCTGTGCTCACCAGGAGTGGATCTGTCTGTGAAAAGACAGGGAGAATAATGGATTAGTTGAGGTGAAATTCAGAAACTACCTTGAGGAAGAATTTTCTATTAGTCCTGAGAACTACTTTATCCCTATGGGAGATGATGTAGTTAGGTTCAGTGCTGAGAGCTTGTAGCTCTGATATCCTCCTGGCAGAAGTGATGACCACTAGGAACACTGTTTTCCAAGTGACATACGTTAGGTCTGCTGAAACCTTAGGTTCAAGTAGTGCATCCATGAACTTGGCTATACACAGGTTCAAGTTGCAGGGGGGGGAGAAGAGAGGTTCCCTAGGTAGGAGTTGAATGTGCAGCAGACCCTTAAAGAATTTCTTAAAAATGGGAAGAGAAATTAAATATTTCTCTTTGCTTGCAGAAATGTAAGATGAAATGGCTGCCAGGTGAACTTTCAGGGATAAGGCCCTAAGGCCTAAGGGCCTACAGGTGAACCAAGTAGTCCAGTATGGAGGGCAGATCTGACTACAAAGCATTAATCTGCCCGTCTTTACACCAGAGAGAGAACCTCTTCCAGTTGGAATCATAGGTCTTTTTTAGTACTTGGTTTTTTAGCTAGTCTAAAAATACTTAGGACTTGTTCTGAGTAATCGGAGTCAGGGAATTCTAACTCTTCAAGCACCAAGCTTTGAGGCGAAGGGACACTATGTTGGGATATGTTATCCCCATCTGAGGCAAGGTCAGAAGACTGTGGCTCAGAAGCAGGCGGATGGGCCATTTGGCTGACAGGGTGAGAAGTAGAGAGCACCAAGGCTGCCTTGCCCAGTCTGGAGCCACTAGGATCATTGTTGCAGGCTGTCTCCTGAGCTTGAGGAGCACTCTGAGGATCAGGAGAAATGGAGGAAAAGCATAGAGGAACCTTCCTGTCCAGCTGAGGGACAGCACATCCACTGGTACTGTGCATAGTGCTGGAGGCCTGCAACAGTACAGGGAAATCTGATAACTCAGGTTGGGGGCAAAGAGATTGATCTCTGGAGTGCCCCACCTCCTGAATACTGTGGCCAGTACTTGCCTGTTTAGGGTCGACTCATGGTAGCCCTGGCTGATGCAGCTCAGAGAGTCTGCCAGCACATTGTCCTTGCCTGGCAGATGTATGGCAGTTAGCTGCATGTGCGGGGAGTAAGTCAGCATCCAGCTCTTCACGGCTTCGGAGCAAAACTTTGTTGATCTTGTACCCCCTTGCTTGCTGATGGAATACATGGTGGTGGTATTGTCTGTCCTGATCTGGACAGAAAGGTTCTTGAGCTGGGGAGTGAATGCTTTTATGGCTAGGTACACAACTCTGAGTTTGAGAAGGTTTATGTGACATCTGGACTCCTTGGGGGACCATATCCTGCTTATTGATTGGTCTGCCAGGTGTGCTCCCTATCCTAGAAGGGAGGCATCTGTAGTGAGCACCCTGGAGGCTTCCTTGTGCAGGAAGGGAATTCCTTCCCTGAGGCTGTGACCATCTTTCCAACTAGTCCAAGACTTACAAGAGGGTCTTGGTGATTGGAACCAGCTTTGACAGCGAGTCTCTTTTCTGAGACTAGTGAGCTCTCAGATGGTACTGGATGTCCCTCATTTGGAACCTGGAACCTGGGACTACTGCTGTAGTGGAGGCCATGTGGCCTAGGAGCCTGAGAAAGTGCCTGGCTGGCCTTGGTTGGCCAAGCCTAAATGAGATTGCCAGGGTCTGGAGGTTTTGTTGTCTGTCTAGAGGAAGCAGGGCTTTCCCCTTGCTGGGTGTCTAGCTCTACTCCTATGAATTCCAGAAGTTGTATTGTCTTCAGGTGAGACTTTTCTGTGTTGATCAGAAGCCCCAGTGATTCCAGGGGCTGAGTGAGCCGCAGAGGATCCCAGAGTCTCAGTAGACTTGTCTACTATGGGCCAATCATCCAGACAAGGAAAGACAGAGATCTCCTGTCTTCTTACGTGGGCAGCAGCTACTACCAGGCACTGTATGAAGACCCTGGGGGCTAAGGTCAGGCCGAATGGTAGTATTATGAATTGGTAATGGCCTGTGGGCAGTCTGAATCTGAGATAATTTCTGTGAGAAGGCCTGATTAGGATGTGAAAGTAGGCATTTCTGAGGTCTTGGTAGGCTAGCCAGTCTCCCGGTTGTAAGGAGGGGATCACCACTGACAAGCTGACCATCCTGAACTTGGGGTTTAGCAGGTGTTTGTTTAACTACCTGAGATCCAAAACGGGTCACCAGTCCCCATTTTTCTTTTGGGTGAGAAAGTACCTTGAATAGAGGCCTTTTCCCCACTTGGAGGGAGTCACTCTTTCTATTGCCTTTGCTAGCAGGAGAGACTTGACCTGTAACTCCCAAAAGGATTTTTTTCTGTGGGAGTTAGTGGCTTTAAACTCCTGGTTCCCTGTTATGTGGGGAATTTCTTAAACTGCAGCGTGAGTCCCTGACCCACCACCTCCAGCACCCACTTGTCTGTGGTGATGAGCTGCCACTTGTGGAGGTAATGGGTCAGCCTTCCTACTACTGGGAGAGGGGAGGCTACCTAGGTATTCCCATCAAGGGTTTTGCTTGGACTGGGCCTTAAACAAGGGGGCAGGGTCAGTATGCTTTTGGGCCCTTCTACCACTTCCCCTAAAGAAGCCTCTCATTTGGGAGTAGTCCATGGGCATAGGCATGAGATAGAAGGCTCTGGGGTAGTAACCCCTGCCTCTGCCTCCTCTTCCCTGGGACTTGAAAGAAGTGGAGGCTTTCTCCTCAGCTGCATTACTCTTGTAGGTGGTTTTGCATTCCTCCACCTTTTTTATGTAAGCCTCTGTTTTGTTCCCAAAGAGAGAGTTATTCTCAAAGGGAAAATCCACAGCAAGGGGTCGAAATTTATATACCCAGCCTGTTCCAAATGCAAGTAGAAACAGGCTGGTGCAAGTAGTTTTATTTTTTGCCTGCACCATAGTGCATGTGGTGTTATTTAGTGCTCTTGAGGCTGTAATTCCAAGAGGCGCCACAGGGGGCATAGCACTGATTGCACAGGCAGACTGGATAACGCGATCACGCACGCACGAGTGCATGCTACTCTGAGGACGACTCGGGAGTGAGCAGGCGGCATCTTAAGAGAGCCTGCCTCCCGAACAGCAGGAGGAACACAAGCGGGAGCCTGGAGGAGTGCCACGAAGTAGGCGGGACACGGCGCGGCATTTAAAGTAGGCTGGGCTGGCAGGGCCAGAGGCAGTGTTAATAATAATGATTTTGGTGTTGGTGATTGGGAAGGGTTTAGGGTGTGGTGTGCACTGCACTGGGGCGGGCTGGCACGCTGCCTGCAGCATCAGAGTGGAGGTGGAGGAGTTGTTGTGCCAATGGGGAGGGGGGGACAGTCACTGAGGAGCTAGCTACGCTACTGTGACAAAAAGGTGGATCCATCATCCAAATCTGAACTGACTGGCATCTGGCAGCATGCTATGTGAACTATATTGTACCACGTGTGTCTCTTTCTGTCACACACGTGGTACAATAAGGTTCACATAGGCATGCGCATCCATTGTAACTACGCATAGTTGTGATAGACTTTGATAGAGTGCAGTTGCTAGGCGGAAGCTCCGTGAAGGAAGTGAATTTTTTTTCTGGGCCAACAAAACGGCATTTCTAGCTATCCGTAGGCAGGAAGAGGTGTTTAGCAAACTAAAGATTGCATATGAAGGGAAAATATATATACTTTATCTGGAGATTGTCAGAGACAGAACAAAAGTAAATTGGGGCTCCACCCCTCCCCCCCGACCCCAAGCAAGGGAGGGGATTTTCAGTACTGTGGTTTAATTACACCGACAGTAGTACCACAGTTGCTTTTGTTGAATACAGTATCTAAAAGGTAAAGAAACTGAGGATGTATCTGTCTCAGACTCAGATTATCTGTACTAGTGAAATTTGTGTGGTTAGCTAACTTAGCTTTTACCACAACCTTGCCACATTTTGATCCCTGATTTTTTTTTTTGTGGAACAAAAATTACTTTGGACCTGGTGTTTCTTTGCTTTTGTTTGTGGGGGCAGTTAATATATTAGCAGCAGGAGCTGCAGCAGTCAAATCCCTCAGTCTGTGTGTGGGTCAGTCAGTCAATCCCAGGTCAGCAGACATTTAACAAAAAGCAATTAATCAAAGGAAGCACTGTTGTCTCCAGTCCAGCAGCAGTACCAGTCCAGTTTGGTTAGATGTGTGTGGGGGGAAAAAGCCTGGAAATCATTAAACAAATACCAGGTAGTGTCTGTGTGTGTGTGTGTGTGTGTGTGTGTTATAAATAAAGTGCGAGACTGCAGTTTGCTCACAGGCTTATCTGTGTGTGTGCAGTAGCAGTAATATACTGCATATGGAAACACTGATTTTTTTACAGCAGATAGGACTACCTGGCTAAGGCTTACCTAGTCTACTGTATATGTGTACTGTACTATTGTGTATGTCTTAATTTGTTTATGACCTAACCATCATCCTGACCTAGTGCCCACTCTCTCTGTCTGTAGCTTGAGTGTAAAGTTACAATTTTTTTTTGTGTGAGACTCTGACAGAAATAAATATACAGTAACAGTACATTATTTACTACTACCGGTCACAGTGCCACCACTGCACTGGCTACCTAACCTGGCCCTGGTTCAGCCTAAGAAAGAGCCTTGTTGTGTTGTGGACTAAGGTCAGGTCAGGAAGGACAGACTTACTGTATTCTAAGGAATTTGCCTTCTACCATAATTGTTGCAGAGTAGAATCTCTGCTGTGCAGTGAGTGTGAGCGTCCACTGTGCTTTGTGTGCTACCTAGAGTACCGTCCTGTCCACTACCTATGCCAGCCTACTAGTCTAACTGGGATTTACTACTACTTTTGGGAGAAAACTTAAAAAGTCCTGCCTGATCCAGCTAAGCCTTGTAGACTTAGTGTGTGTGCAGTCAGTCAATGGTGCAAAGAATTTAACCTACAAAGTAATAAAAAAATACATGACCTACGCCAGCCTAGTCTAAAAGGGATTTTCTACTAATTTTGTGAGAAAACTTAAAAAATCCTGCCTGATCCAGCTAAGCCTTGTAGACTTAGTGTGTGTGCAGTCAGTGGTGCAAAGAATTTAACCTACAAAGTAATAAAAAAATACACGACATACTTTCTATTCTGACGGACAACAATTTTTATTGACATTTAAATTAAAACATAAAAGACGTCAAATTGTAAAAAGCTCAGTTTATTAGAAGACATTATTAAAATTACACCATACCACCCAAGAAAGTTTTACCCAAACCAGTGAATACTCTTTTTTGCTACAAGTTTAGCAAAACAAACGTTGAAACTGCAGCAGATGCTGCAGCAGCTCCTGCAGCTGACCAAAATCAAAGCCAGATCCATTCCGAGTCTTGTGTGACAGTAACAGTTTCTCAGTCTTCTGGCACTGACAAGTCTCTGGTGTATGAATCCGACTCGATTCCTGGCACCTCCAGCTTGTCTATAGCAGAATCTAACTCATGTGGTACTTCTGAATGTGCTGGTGTTCTCCTCCCACCTTCTCATATTCCAGTGCCCGTGCCTAGTCCTAACCCATTGTTGTCTCTGTGCTCCTCAGTGCCTCCTCATGAGCCTCCTAGTCCTACTACTAATGAGACAACTGATGGAGAGCCCCTTAAAAAAGAAAAAAACATATAAATTTGTGGACTCATGGAAACAGAATCGTAAGTGGCTAAAGTACGACAGTGAACTGAACATCAGGAAATGTAAGTGGTGTGAACTATTTGATAAATCTGGAAAAAATTAATTCCTTCCGGGATGGGTGTTCATCATTTAGAAAGGCAAATGTAGAGTTTCAAGAGTCATCTGATTTACATGAGGCATCCAGAAAAGCATTTTTTGCTCACTCTATAACCCCTGTAGAGCAGCCATTAATGAAACTTGTCCAAAAAATGGAAGAAAAAGAATTTGAACAAATGAAGGTTCTCTTCAGAACAACTTTTTTTCTTGCTAAAAAAGCACGGCCTTTTACTGATTTAAAAGATGAGGTAAACTTATTACGTGCGAATGGGGTCTCGGTCAGTGACACCTACTGCAATGACAAACAAGCGAGAGTATTCACGGAATATATTTACAAAGATAAGATGGAAGATCTTATCACATTGGTGAAATCGCAAGATTTCTTTTCTATTTTGTCAGATGGCTCAACAGACAAAAGTATTACAGAGGAGAAGGTAGTTTATCTCCGTATCTTGAGAAGGGCATCCCTGTTACTAAATTTGTAGCGCTTAAGCCTCTTGAAAAGGAAGACGCAGAAAGTATAACATCAACATTACAAAATACCATGGAAATTGACCTCCAAATACCAGACTGGAGAAATAAGTTAGTTGCTGCTTGTTTTGATGGGGCATCAGTCATGGTGGGCAGCAAAATGGGAGTAGCCACAAGGCTGAAAGAGGAGGCCAGAATTTTAAAAGTGGTGCACTGATGTGCACGTAGACTTGAGTTGGTCACTAAATACGTGATCAAGGGGACACCCCTGTACTCTGCAGTGGAGGATTTGCTTTCCTCATTGCACAGTTTCTATAAGCACTCTACTTTAAACTGGTCAGACTTACAGGCTGCGGGGGAGGCACTGGGCATCAGGGTACTGCGCCCTGTAAATACTGTGGGAACAAGGTGGTTGCCACACCACCAGCGTGCTGTTAAAGTGATGCAGACAAATTATCCGACTACTGTTACACATCTGGAGGACCTATCGGTAAATGGTACAGGGGATAAAAGAGAAAAGGCCACTGCAATTCTTAAGCAGATAAAATCACCTAAGGTTTTATATGTCAACTTCCTAGAATTCTACATAGCAGTCATGTCCAGACTAACGCTGACATTCCAGCAAAATAACTTAATGGTAGACTCCGTGCAAGCTAAAGTTCTGTCTCTCATGAAGAAACTAAAAACTCTAAGACATTCAGAGACTATTGATTGCCTTGAAACAGGAATCAGTATTGTGGATGGTAAGCTGCATTACAAAGGTGTGGAGCTTAGTTCCTCTGGTTCAGCAAGACGCAGCAGCAGATCAGTTCTTGATGAAGATGCAAACAGTGCCAAGAGCAGCGTAGTGTCTATTGTAAAGAAAGTGCTGGATTCCACATTAAATCAAATGGAAATTCGTTTTTCTGAATTTGTCAGTGATCCTGTCATTGCTGAAATGAGAATTTTCAGCTTGTCTGACTAGCCTAACTCTGAAGATTCCTTGGCAGAGTATGGAGCTTGAAGTCAAGTCATTATTTCTTACTACAGTGACATTCTGGAACCAAAGGGTACAGTGCTGTTTCAGCACTCTTGCAGTGGTCGGAACTGAAAGCATATGTCCACAACCTAAATGCAGCTTACCATCCCCCCTTTGGATTCCACTGCTATGTGGGTAGAGTTCTCTCGGAAGAAGGGATGACCTCAAAGATATTCTAGCTCTGCTGAAAATATTTCTTATAATTCCATCTTCAACTGCAGAATGTGAACGAGGTTTCTCATTAATGTCACGAATAAAAAATGACTGGAGGGCAAACCTGAGACCAGAAACTGTGTCAGCTTTAATGGCCATTAATCTGAGCAGTGAGACAGTGTCCACATACTCACCAGACAGTGCCATAGCTAGGTGGTGGACATCAGGAAAGAGAACAAGGAGACCTCAGATTGCTCCTTATGGTTCAAGAAAAGAGGAAGAAAAAGGCTGGGAAAGTGAAGAAGACACTGAAATGTAGAACAGTATATAAATATACTGCAGTTGTCCATATACTACTATTTCAAAATTCAGTATCTTTTTTTTCCAAGTTTTATCATTTTTGTCTACCAGGTGCAGGTAACCTGACTGTGGTGCATGTAACTTTTGTTGCCACATGCACCGTAGTGCAGGTACCGAAAAAAGTTAATTTCTATCCCTGTCCACAGCTTTAGTTTGTGTATCCTGGGAGATATTTGTAGTTCTTCTTACCCAGGAAAACCATCTGAGGGAAATGGCCTGTGCCACAGACCTGGAGGCTGTGTCATTGGCATCTACTACCATATGGAACTGGTACTTGTGTCTTCCAAGGCGGTTTTACAGTTTCCGCCAGGTCCCGAGCAATGTTGTCAGGATCCTTCTGACTAGTAGCCAGGACTGAGTTCCACAAAGCCTTTTGATACTGTATTCTATATGTCATGTAAATAGAGATGCACAACAACAAAGAGGCAGTGGTGTAAGATTTTTTTTTTTTTGCCCACGGTGTCCAGTTTTCTAGACTCCTTATCAGGAGGCTGAGAGGAGAGAAGTAATTTAGCCTTATCACAGGCTGCAGCCTGTACTACTGCTTCATGATCAGGGTGAGTGTAGAGGTACTCAGCATTGGATTTCTCTAACTGGTACTTTTTCTCAATTTTCCTATCCACTCCAGAGATGCAGGTGGGATGCTGGGGTAATTTAAAAGTAGCCCTGTGAAGGGACTTGTGAACTGGAAGCAGCAGCTTCTTAGGAGGAGAGAGACCCATCCTATCCAAGAAGTCTGCCTCCTCATCCTCCTTAGTGGTCTCCTGTATGGAGAGGTCTAGCGTGTCCGCCATGTGCTGGACAAACACATAGTGGGAGGAAAATCCTCCTGACCATGTGAGGGGGAGCCAAATTCCTGGTTAGGGGATACATAAGGTTCTATGTCGTCGTCCTCTTCGTCATTGTCTTCCTCAAAATAAAAACTTTGGCCTTGGTCAGGGGTCTGTGGGGACGGGCGTGGAAGGACCACCTTTCAAAACCAAGGCGCTTTATATAAAACATATACACACTGATAAAAAATTTTTAAAACAGCATTAAAATGTAACAACCATAATTAAACAAATGCTAAACTAAATAAATATGTTTTCAAACCAGTTTTAAAACCATCGACGATTAGCATTCTCTCAACCAACGAGGTAGAGAATTTCACAGGGTTGGTGCTGAAAAAGCAAAAGCACGAGATCCCGATGTCTTTAATCGAACCCTGGGAATCTCTAGCAATCCCTCGTTGACGGAGCGGAGAGGACGGAGGGGCAGTAGGAAACAGGGATCTTTCAGGTTACCAGGTCCCTGGTCATGTAGGGCTTTAAAGGTTAGTAAACCAACCTTAAAGGTGATCTGCCACCTAACAGGCAGCCAGTGCAGTTCGCGAAGCACGGGTGTAATATGACTGGTTCTAAGAGTACCAGTCAAAGGCCTGGCCGCCGCGTTCTGCACCAGCTGCAGGCAGCAGATATCAACCCCAGGTAGCCCTAGGTAAAGGGAGTTGCAGTAATCAAAACGAGTAGTGACAAAGGCATGGACCAATGTTGGAAGATCACCCGGAGGAACCAGGTGTTTCACCCGGGCGATATTCCTCAGATGGTAAAAAGAGGTAAAAACAATAGATAACTTATTTTGTTTCAGGTACAATGCACAGGCATTGCACACTGGCCAAGGGGGATTGTTTAGTGCTACTGCAATAATGGCACCTCCTATAGGGGAAAGACCGATGGCCTTGATGTCATAGGTGACCACGTGATATCGGCCACCCCTGCTCATAGGCCGAGTAGCCTAGTTAGTTCCAGTGGGTGGAGGGAGAAATAACAAAAGGTGATCAAAGGGGAAAATTGCTGTGAATGTTTATAACGACATTGCTACTCTGCCCAACTCTGCACTGCCAAACACAACAGTGACCCCACCTCTTCAAGCTCTATGATGACACTGATTGTTCCTGGGCCCCATGGTCTACGCAGACAGTTGTAGGGGCCCAGCTATGTTGGGGAGAGAAACAAAGAGCCCCAGAGGAGAAGCAGTGAGAGGATCTGGACCAGCAGTGCTGAGGACACCAATTAGCATATGACAGGAAAAGAATGGAGGGCAGGGCACCTAAGGCAGATGGAGTCAGGAGGTTGAAAGTTGGATTGTAAAAGGATACATTGTAAAAGGAAAACTTGTTCTGAAAAAAATACACAATTCTTTGTTGAACAGATAATTAATACCCATTTTAGTTACAAATGATTAGTGATCACTGGCCCATTTGCACAGTGACAGTGATACTGTTTACGATGCCTGGGACCTGGGTTCATGCCCTGATCCTGGACTGTTGGTGGGCCAGCAGAGGAGGAGAAGGATCTAGCATTCCAGAGGATGCCATCCTTTTCTGAGGTGGACGTGCACACAGAACTGGAGAGGAGGGCGGACCTCAGATAGCTCCATGTGGAGACACACTGCTGCATGCACTTGGCACATATTGCAGACCTAATGTGCAGATGTCCGCAGGGGAGGGACAAATAAGAATACAATTCCCTGGCCTAAGGCATGGCACCTGGTACACCCAGGCCCTGCGCAGCCCAAAGTACCCCTTACTACTCTTAGGACCTCCAGTGAGGTAGTGCCTGGCTCAGTCTGTCCACACTCGGGGCCAAGTTGGGGGTGGGGGCAGTACTGGATTATCACCTGCAGCAAATGGAAAGCAGGACCTGGATGGAAAAAAATACAAATTAAATTTAAAGCAAAAAAGAATAATGATCAAAACAAGGGCCCTCTGACAGACACGTGAAGTCCACTGCACTACCACTTGGAGACCAGTCCATACACAGCCCTTGCAATCCCACACTGTAGTTGGATGGAGCAGAGGCACGTTGCAGAGCCCGAGGTACTGTACTCAGATCCTAGAGAGGGAGGGCACAAATCACCTGGCATTCATGCATCTCCTGCCAGATCACCATGATGTGGCACTGGCAGCAGATTTGAAGGCAACTGCACGCACTCCTCCCATCACAGCAAGAAGGGTTCAGCCCTGGCTACCCCAATAATCAGGGTGAAAAACAGAGGAAACAAAGAGGACCAACACCAAATCATAAAGAAATGACTAAAACAAATCAACAGTGTAACAGTGTCCCTTAAAAGGTTTACTCTTGCAATGCTGAAGTAAGGGTCAGGTTGACCCTCTCCTCCTTAAAACTTGAGGGTCAGTCTAGGATGTCCAAAATCTTACAAACAAAGGTGAGAAAAAAGAACGTGCCTCAGCTGGAACTTGAACCCAGGCCACCCGGAACACCGTTCTGAATACGCTAATCAGCTGTGCCAAAGCGACAACTGGAACCTGAGCTGTCCCTGAGCACATTACTCTTTCTCAAATTCACAACTCAATGGCATCACACATATTTACTCGTAACAATCACCCGAGAGTGTGGTGTGCATATTTATGGAACACACACAAACGAAGGTGAGAAAGAAGTAAGTGCCTCAGCTGGGACTTGAACCCAGGCCACCCTGAATACCATTCCGATTGCACTAACCAACTGCTCCACTGAGACAACTGGAACCAGGACTGTCCCCGAGCACATTACTCTTTCTCAAATGCACAACCCAATTGCAACACAAATATTTTACTTGTAACAATCACACAGGAATGCAGTGTGCATAGCCCAGGTTCCAGTTGTGTCAGTGGTGCAGCTGGCTAGCACAATCAGAACGATATTTTGGAAGGCCTGGGTTCAAGTTCCAGCTGAAACACTTACTTCTTTCTCACCTTTGTTTGCATGTGTTCCATAAATATGCACACCACACTCCCATGTGATTGTTAGAAGTAAAATATTTGTGTTGCCATTGGGTTGTGCATTTGAGAAAGAGTAATCTGCTCAGGGACAGCCCAGGTTCCAGTTTTCTCAGTGGTGCAGCTGGTTAGCGCAATCAGAATGGTATTCCGGGCGGCCTGGATTCAAGTCCCAGCTGAGGCACTTACTTCTTTCTCACCTCTATTTATATGTGTTCCATAAATATGCACATCACACTCCTGTGTGATTGTTACAAGATGTCAAAAATCTGCATAGTGACTTTTGGCTGCATTGCATGTCACGTTTATAAGGGGCAAATTTCTCAGCAAACAGAGTAACGTCTGAAGCACAATGTTAAATATTCTGCTTCAGAATCGTATAAGACACCTTTAGGAGACACAAGTAAGGGTTAACACAGCCACCACCCTTTCTAAGACAGTCAGATTTTTTTGTGTTAGGAGCAGGAAAGATTAAGATCAGATCCAGAGTAATGGAAATACAGTGAAACCAAGCTGGTATTTTTCAAACTTCTGTCTTTTACAAGGTGAATATAGTAACAACTGGTAAGCATTGAATGTAGCTTGAGGAACACAGCAGAAAGCTGTAAACCTAGAGACCTGGATTGGAATCCTCCACCACTGCCACTTAAACACAGTGTGACCTTAAACAAGTCATGTAACCTCCCTGTGCATGTACCTACCTTCTTATTGACAGGCACGTGCGCGTGCGCCACACACACACACACACACACACACACACACACCTTTTTTGAACACATTTTAAAATCCTTTTTTTTCCCCAATTCAATCCTTAAAACTGAAGGCAAATCAGCTGTTTTATAGAAAACTATGCCTCAAAATGAAAAGCTGATGCCAAGTGGGGTTGTTTTCATAATAAAGTGGTGCAAAGAGGATTTTTTTTTAAATGAAGAATTTACTCCATGTGTTTAGTTTAAAAATGACAAATTCTATGATTTTCCATTGAAAACAGAAAATCACTGGCCCCACACATACATCATGTTTGACTTTCCCCATCATTGAGTCTAGAAACCAGACTTTCAAACTCTGGTCTCGGTGCATAACACTAAGCAATGATGTTGCATCACTGTCCCGGCTCTCAGGAGTATCAGTTTATGAAAAGGTATTAATTTACTTTTGCAGTTTGGTTTTTCATGCACATGTTATTTTTTAATATTGTTTTACTGGAAGCAGCAGAAGACAAGGATATACAGGTATGACAATTTAAAAACACTTTTGGGACAGAAAAAAAATATATGTTTGCAATTTCCAAGGACATCAACAGAATTAACATCTACTGTGAAATTCTGGTGATGTCCCTAAATAATCTCCAAGGCTATGTTCTGTAAGAAAATACATTTGCATGAGCAACCAAATTATATTTACAAATGTTTTGAATTTCTGGCCCTAGGTATTTAGAAGTTGGCAGCTGTAGTGCTGCGACTATAAGGCTTCATGTTAGAATATTTACGTAAAAATCTATTTAAACGGGAGTCATTTAGGGGAAATACAGGGTTGTGGTTGACACCATAAGAGTTTCTTTATAACCCTTATGATTCTCCTGAAATGGGCTTTTGCAACCCCTGTGAGTCCGGTGAAATTACACCACTGTCTTACTAAGTGCACCGAAGTGACATAGTATTACAGATATTATACAGTCCTAAAATAAGAATACATTATACCGTGACTAAATAGAACATTTCCTTCCCCATATTAAAAGACATGGTACTGCAGCTGATTCAAACAATGGAGAAGGAGGTCACTGTAACAGTGACTACATTTTAAGGAGAGAGCAGAGACACTGAACATATGCTGTATGTCTAACTTAAATGGAGTCCTCCAGGTACAGAAATTTTGTGGTTTAGATGCAAAATGTGTTTCTTTAATCCTTCTGAATATAAAATCTTTACTGAACAGAGTTGGTTTCAAACACCTCCAGGCACCAGCTGACACTTTGAATGCCTGCCCCCGCAAATGCAGTGCTCTTATCACTGTTCAGTATGATGAAATATTTGTTACCACAGCCGCCAGATGAAGAAAGTAATACTGATGTGAAGCAAAACCCATTTCAAGAAACTGTCAGGACTTAGAGATGTGGTACCATTTCTAATAACAAAAAAACAAACAAACACTGTAGCTAATTAGAGATCAGTCAAACGGTGAAAAGTCTGGGCACAGACGGGGCACCATCAGTACAAATACTTTAAACAGCACCAATTGTACATATGGAACCCCCCACACACATAATGTTGGTTTATCATTCGAATTTATCAATCCGAAAGGCAGAATTTCTCAACATCCCTATTTAGAATAGTTGTAGATGATTTTATTTATATTTAACATCCTTGCCCAGAGGCTCAGTGTGCCATTATAATACAAACAGTGGAACGTTTCAGACAAATGTGTATTGAAATAAATAACGCAGTAAAATCTCTTCATGAAATAGTAGTCTACTATATGAAGAGCATAAACAGAAAATAGAAACATAGAAACATAGACTTTGATGGCAGATAAGGACCACTTGGCCCATCTAGTCTGCCCATTTCCCTACCTAGAGGATAAGCTGCAGATCCTATTTAACCAACAGCCTATTTATTCCTACCCCCCACAAAAATTGCCTCATGTCTGTCTCATGCATTCTTGAATTCTCCCACAGTTTTAGACCCCACAACCTCCTCAGGAAGGCTGTTCCATGCATCCACCACCCTCTCTGTGAAAAAATACTTCCTCACAGTGCCCCTGAACCGTCCCCCCTCTATCTTTAAATTGTGTCCCCTTGTTCTTGCACATCTCTTTTCTAAAAGATGCTACCCTCTTGGACTTTGTCGATTCCACTGAGGTACTTAAACATTTCTATCATCCCCCCCTCTTTCCTCAAGGGTATACATATTAAGCTCCTTTAGTCTCTTCTCATATGGCTCCTCTTGCAGACCCTGCACCATTTTAGTTGCCCTCCTCTGAACTGCCTCCATCCTGTCTATGTCCTTGTGGAAATGGGGTCTCCAGAACTGGATGCAGTATTCCAGATGGGGTCTCACCAACTGTCTGTACAGGGGGATAACAACTTCCTGTTTTCTGCTGGTGATGCCTCTCCCTATATGTCACAGTATCCTCCCAGCCCTCCCTACCACCTTCTCACATTGTTTGCCAACCTTAAGGTCATCTGATATGATTGCCCCCAGGTCCCTTTCCATTTTTGTTGTTGTTACTACCTCCCCCACATTGTGTAATCTTCCCCTGGGTTTTTGTTTCCCAGGTGCATTATTTTGCACTTCTTTGCATTGAATCCAAGCTGCCATACTTCTGACCATTCCTCCAATCTTGCCAAGTCCCTTCTCATCCTTTCCACGCCTTCTTGTGTATCAACCCTGTTGCAGATCTTTGTGTCATCTGTAAAGAGGCATACTTTTCCTTCCAGTCCCTCTGCAATGTCACTTATAAAGACATTAAAAAGAACTGGACCCAGTACTGAATCCTGCGGTACCCCACCAGTAACCCCTCTTTCTTCAGAGTGGACTCCATTTATAATTACTTTCTGTGTCCTGTTATCCAGCCAATGTTTAACCCAGGCTACCACCCTGGGACCCACTCCCAGGCTGGTTAATTTGACTATTAATCTTTTGTGTGGGACTGTGTCAAATGCCTTGCTAAAGTCTAGGTAGGCCATGCCACAACCCCTCTCATGTCTACTACTTTGGTCACCCAGTCAAAGAAATCGATTAGATTCGTCTGACATAACTTTCCCGCTGTGAAACCATGCTGCCTTGGGTCCTGTGCCCCACTGGCTTCTAGGTACTCAACAATTCTTTCCTTCAGAAGTGATTCCATCACTTTCCCTACCACAGAGGTCAAACTGAGAGGTCTGTAGTTTCCTGCCTCTGTCTTGCTCCCACTTTTGTGAAGGTGAATCACATCTGCCTTCCTCCAGTCCTCAGGTACCACACCATCCTCCCATGATTTGTTAAAAAGGGTAGTCAGTGGTGTCACGAGTTCTCTGCTTAATTCTTTTAGAATTCTGGGGTGAATCCCATCAGGCCCCATTCCTTTGTCCACCTTCAGTTTTAGGAGTTCTTGCAGAACCCTTTCTTCTGTGAAAGGACTGGGATTGACCCCCCTATCCAGAATGCTTCTGTTAATTGGATTAGGCACCTCCCCCACTGAATGAAATGAATAATATAAATAAATAACACAGCTGAAATAGTAAAAAAGTAGACAATCTAATTATTCCTCAAAAGCTTGTAGAAAAACGAATGTAAAGACCCTTTGAAAGTCTTCCAATGAGGGGCCCCCCTCCAGGACCCTCGGGAATGAATTTCACATGGCTGGGCCTACCACATGAAAGGGCTAGTCTCCCAAGGTTTTTAATCTTACCCTGGGGACAACCAGGAGGCTCTCCTCAGTGGAATGGAGAGGTAGAGAGAGCACATAGGGATGCAGGAACTCACTCAGGTAACCTGGGCCCAACCCATGAAGGGTCTTATAAGCCAGCAAGCGGACTTTAAAGGAGATGCATCACTAAACCGGCAGCCAGTGCAGGTCACGCGGTGCCAGGGAAACATGGTACGACCTCAAAAGGCCAATCAGCAACCTAGTGGCTGCGTTCTGCACCAGCTACAGGTGCCATAATGAACCCCCACTGACCCCGAAATATCAAGCCTTGAAGTCACAATCGTGCACCAGCATCTTGGGTGGGGGAAGATGAAGGAGTTTATCCGGCTGATGATCCTAAGATGACAGGTACCACTCCAGTTTACTGCTGACATATGAGTTTCAACTGTCAATGCATCATCTAGAAGGAGACCAAGATTTCTCACCTTACAGGCAGCTAGCAGACCAACGGAACCAAGCCAAAGCCCAGAGCCCTGCCTAGCTGCCACCTTTCCCCCTTTCAGACCCAACTCGACTACCAATACTTCAGTCTTTTACGGGTTGAGACTCAACCAGTTAAATGAACCAAGCCTTTGATCTCAGTCAAGCATCTATTAAGCACACTGACTGCAACGGCATCCCAGGTGCAAAATAAATAGTTGGGTAACATCTGAGTAGCAGAGAAACTCAAGTAAATGCCATCTAATGAATCTACCAGGGGCAGCATATACACTATAAACAGCATGAGCAAAAGGACTGAGCCCTGTGGTACGTAACAGGTCCGTGACAGCAGGGGTGAACAGAAACCTCCCAACATCACTCTCTGTGTCTTGCCATTACAATAGAATTCAAACCAGCAAATGACTTTACCGGTGAGACTGACTTACTCCTTAAGCTTATCCAGTACCAGCCCATGGTCCATGGTGTCAAATGCTGAAGAGAGTTCGAGGAGAACAAGAATTGACCATTCTGTTCTGTCTCTGGCCCCGAGCAGGTGACTGTGCACCCTGACCTGACCCTGTCTCTGTGCTATGCTTTGACTTGAATAGGACTGGAGAGGCTCATAAATATCAAAGGTGTGAGATGTGCCTTAAGCCGCAGTGCGACCGCCTTCTCAACCTTGTTCCCAAAAAGGGCAGGTCAGAGGTAGATCAATAATTCGCCATGACATCCAGGTCCTGTGTTGACTTTTTCAGAAGGGGCCTCAGAAGTGCATTTTTCAATGCAGCAGGGAACATCCCTTCTGAAAGGGAACATCGGATAATCGTAGCGAACACCAGACCCAGCTGACACACTCAGCTCACTGGTAGCCATGTTGGACCTGGGTCCAGATAACAAAATGTCAGCCACAACCCAGAGATCACCCCACTGACCTTCTCTGCCATTACCAGTTTAAACTACTCCCATGACTGCTGAAGGCACCTGCAACACACACACACACACACACTCAGCTCTGCTAGGCTGCGACGGACCACTTGCAGAGATCCAAGCCCAAACAGACTGCACACTGTCCAAGAAAAACAAAGCAAACTCCTTGCATATAACAGGTGAAAAGGCTCTGATGGATTCAAGACAGGCACGGATGGAGAAGACTATCCATAGTCCAAAAGAGCAGAGTTAGTCAATATCGCCTGCAGCAATCTCCCTGTACAAAAAATGTGCCTTCTTTTGAGCAATTGCCATTTGATACTCATCATGATAAGCCTTCAAAGCCAGTTTGTCTTCCTGGGCCCCGGACTTTCAACAACGCTCCATCCTCTGCCTCTGGCCTTCAATTTCCTCAGCTCCCCATCACACCATGGTGAATCAAGGCATGAAACAAGTGAGCATACATGATCTGCCAACACATGATTAAAGGCTGCCATGACGATACTGTTATATGCCACCATGGCTTCCTCTGATCCCACAGCGCATGCCGCCAGCACACCCGACTTATCCAGCACCATCAGAGTCCCTCTGGCTGAAGCCCACGCAAAGGACAGTACTGGACCAGCTCCATAAAGGGTGGACTACAAGATAGGGCCTAAATAAGAATCTGACTGTGCAATGATCTAATCAGCTGACTGGATCAATCTCGATATACTGTACTGTGTCCAGTTCTGGAAACTACATCTCTGGAAGGACAGAGTGGAGGCAGTCCAGAGGAGGATAATTAAATGGAGCAAGGTCTGCATCAAAAGCCCTACAAGGAGGGACTAAAGGACCTCAATATGTACACCCTGGAAGAGAGGAGGGATATGATAGAGACGTTTAAATACCTCATGGGGGCATATATGGTATAGTAGGGAAGTATTTTTCAGAAGAAAAGGTACTCACAAAGAAGGGGACATGCTATGAAGCTGGGGGGGGTAGATTCAGGAGAGGTATGAAGAGGTACTTTTTGACAGAAAGAGTGGTGGATTTTTGGAACAGCCTTCCAGTGGAGGTGGTGGAGGTGAAAAAAGTGGTGGGGTTCAAGAATGTATGGGATAGGCACAAGGGAATCATAGTGGAAGGGGGGGGAGCGCTAGATCAAGTAAAGTCTGTGGTAATAAAGTAGGTAAGGAAAAATGGTCAGACAGAGTAGGCCAAGTGGTCCTTATCTGCCATCAAATTCTGTGTTTCTGTGATATCAACTACCTCAAGCCCCAGAGTGAACACCAAGTCCAAGGCGTGGCCATGTTGGTGGGTCACAGAAGTAATAACTTGTGCAAGACCTGGGGACTCCATATCACAAGGGAAATCTGAAACAAGCTGTGAGACTTTGTTGTCCACCCAAGCACTGAAGTCATTCAGAATAAGTCATCTGGGCGACTCCGTCTGTGACAAAATTTGCCATCTCATGCAGAAAATCCCCCTCATGCTCCAGAGGCTAATACATGAGTGGTATTCTGCAACCTGCACCTGTTCCCCATGCATACAGACATGCATTCAAACAATGAAGTGTCCCCCACTGGGTGCACCACCAAGTAGAAATGGAAGGGATCGTAATTTATTTTCCAAGGAGCCAGACCCTTTATCCAAGATTTAGTAATTTTGCTCCAAGGAGCTAGCTGCCCAACCCCTCTCTCTTCCTGGAATGCTGCCCTCGCCCTAACCAGACCCCCCCCCCATGCTCAGATTTTATATCACATCTTAGTTTCATGAGGGACATCTTTTCAATTACTTTTTTCAGTCATAGTAAAAGTCCATTTGTTTAAAAGCTCTTGTTAGTTGAGTGGTGGCTTTTTTTTTTGTCAACTCTCTTTATCTCTGGTTACCTGGGAACCTCTCAGGCTGACCCAACACATCACCGCCACTCTACCACCCACCTGAAGCCCACCCTCCAGAATCAGAAACAGACACCCCCACCTACCTCAGACCAATGGACCCCCGGCACTGAGCCCCCGAGGCAAGGCCACCTTCCTCCCAACTCTATCTGAAATCCAGTCGTCAGCTTAGGTAAGATGAAGGATCAGAAGGAATGGAGAGATGAGCCCCATACTGGGTTTGTGGCAGCAGGGCACTAGAGGTAGCCATCACCTATCCCAGGGCCAGGGCTTTTCTGGCTTGAGTTCCCCCTGGAGTGCGAACATGCAATGACGTCTGCGCAGGCACACTGCTGACGTCCACCGCCACTCCACCCCTGTACATCGTCTGTATCTGTAGCACCTGAAATTCATCGGAGGTCGCTAAGGCACCAAGCAAGCCCCCAAACCCTCTCCAGGAGAGGAGAGCAGTCCTCCGGATGCTCAGTCCTCTCCCTCCCCTGCCGACCTCCAGCACCCGAATCCGTTTCCAAACCCAGGTCGCCGGTGTGACACAAGGTGTGGCATCCAGCATCTCAACTCTCAGCGCCACCGGGCCAGCCCTGAGTGGTGGCTTTGATCTTAACTAAACATTTTGGTAGGGGGAAAATCGGGGCCAGTACCCCAGGAAGGGATCAGGTGGTTGCTCCTCACTGCAAAATTACTGGCCATTTTCCTTAATAGGGGCATCAAAATCTTTTTGGCCTTTCGTCTAATAAAATCCAACATGCTGTAGGTAAGCCTCAAGTGAGGCCACTTTTAGAGCACTGAAACTCATACTTTTTAAGCTGTAAAATATGTAATATTTAAGGGTTTACATGGTGTTGTTTTGGATAGCTAGGCCACAGGCATTTTAATCTGTCCTTGAGGCACTGTGACTATATGAAAACATAAACAGAGCGGAAAGAACTTCTTAAATGTTATTTGGAGGAATAACTGTATTAGTATGTCATATGATTAAAAAAAATAGGGATATTTTCAGAAGTTGAGATCTACCCTGGTTGTTGTAAATCTATTCATTGTATCACTAAGCTGAGTTTAGAAATGGTGCATGACTTCTGATAGTTATCCAGTCTGTGGTGGGCAAAATTAAGGAAAATGGTTCTCCTACAGGTCAAGACAGTGGAGCTGCTACTTCTTAAGTCCACTTGGTAAAGTTGCTTCTCCATCCTGCCTGTCTACAGCCGAAAAATACTTTTTCATCCACTTTGTGGGAAGAGTTTGCTCTGTTTTTCTCTGACAGAGTGTCGTCTATCCGGTCAGGGATCCTGTCAGGGAGGCAACTGCCTCACAGTAGCTGGACTGAGAGGAACAGAGGAACTCTGCCTGTCTGGGAGGAGTTTAGGTCAGTGGAGGTATCTGAAGTGACTGGGGTGATCTTAGAACTGAAGCACACAATACTGCGAACTGGACCCATCCCCGACATGTTTCTTAATGGGATGAGCCGAGGCTGTTGGCCCAATGTTCGCCATGATTGGCAGGTGCTCAATGGTGAATGAGGTGTTCCCAGTGGCTTTGAAAGAAGCACTGGCGAGTTAAGTGGTTCAAGCACATACAACGGATAATAGACAGCTTTATTTGGAGGGACAAGGCCCCTTGACGTGCTGATAGGAAGCTAGCGGCTCCCAAGAATATGGGAGGTATTAAACTCCCACATTTTCTTGTTTATTACTTTGCCAGTCATTTCAGTAAAATGTTCCAGTGACTTCTCCCTGCGCCAGCAAATCCTGCTCCCAGATATAGGCCCCTCTGGCTTGATTTAGAACTGCAGCTATTGCAGAAGTTTGGAGTGTCCCCGACCTCCCTGATGTATACTTCTTGGGGTATTTTGCCTCACAGCCTCAAAAAGTCAGTTATGGGAACCTCTTTATGGGTATATTCTCAATTTTCTGGTCTTTAAGTAAATCTTCTATTTCCAAAGATGTAATTCAGCCTATCTTCAGAATCTCAGTTTCAAGATCGGGGACAAGTTATTAAGTCAGATTGGCTTCCGCAATTAGCAGGGATTACAGTAAGAGACTTACTGGTAGAGGGGGCTCTAAAATCCTCAGTAGAAATCATGACACAATTTGGTCTGGGAGCCAAAGGTATTTTTAAAGTTTACCAATTAAGGCATGTTTTAACCAAATAATTCATTTCGGGCCTTCAGACCACTACCTTCTGAGAGCTTTTTTCCTCTATATTGGCTTTAGTTTCTCAAAAACATGCAGTATCAGCCCTCTGTTCCCAATTATTATCTACCCGCTTCCCAGAACTAGATGGTGCCTCCCCCTATAGGGATCAATTGTTTCACAAATCTTCCCATCAATGGTAGTATATATGGAGGGATCTATTCTGGTACATCGGCTGCGAATCACCTTTATTATACGCCTCAGAGATTGGCACGAATAAGTCGGCTTCCATCTTCCACCTGCACTAGATGTGACCAGGGGGAGGAATCCCTATTCCACATTCTCTGGAACTGCCCTAAGATTGCTCCTCTGTGGAAGACAACTGAAGCTAAGGCATATCCTGTGTTAGGTTTGCAGGGATTATTCACACCTGAAATATGTATTTTAGGAGAACATGGCTGCATTCCAATTAAAGAGCATAGATATTTCATGGCATTACTCTCTTTCCTTGGAGAAGGTGGTCCTAAGGCACTGGCTAGACCAAAGTGTTATCTCGTATCAGGAATGGTTACAAGGATTGTTATTTAACTTATGAGTGGAGCGTATGATTGCAAATCTTCGACACAGACCCCAGAGTTTTGACACCAAGTGGGGGAAATTGCATACACTATATACAACCTAGCATAATGATGGACTGAAGCAATCAAGTAGACTTCAAATATGGACAGCTGGTACACCTGTGTCTGGAGTGGAACAAGAGTAACAGTTTTTTTCCAGTGTAATCCAATAGGTCTTAGTCTTTTTTTTTTTTTTAATAGCTCCACGGGGGGATAAATAGTTTTTTTGGGTGGAGGGGTACGGGGAGAAGTGGTTTTCCTGACAAGCCTCCTGTCATTTGTAGATGTCTATGTCTGTAATAGTTAAAAAACTTAATAAAGTTTGTTGAATTTCAAAAAAAAGAAGGTGCACAGCCTGGCAGGTCATCTCAGTTTAGCATGCTGGCCCATTGCACCTGGGTGACCATTCAAAAGAAGGCTAGTGGGGACACAGCAGGAATCCAGCAGCCACACCACTGGGTCAAAATAAGCAGAGGTATTAGGTTGGCCCTAGAGGTGTGGGACTGCTTCCTGCAGAATGGCAATGGCAGGTCCATGTGGCAGGCAGCATGGCTGTATAACAAAGATTCGCAGTTGTACACTGAAGTGGCCAGTGATGTAGGAATGGAAGCCTTTTGGGCAGGTAAATAGAAGGAAGTGGAATGGCTAAAGCAGTGGTAGGAAGTAGGCCTGTGCAGTAGCATTGCACTCTCAGAGGTTTTCCCTATTTTGGTAGCCCTCTGGACATAGGGAGAGGCATAGGCAAATAGGAAGGTTTGGTTTTGGTGTGACAATTAGGAAACTGTGGAGGTTCTAAACAGGTAGACAGCTAAGTCATCCTCAGTCATGAAGGTGCTGTACATTCTAGTTCTCAGGTGCCTACAACTGAGCATTACATTCAGGGCACAGCACATTCCTGGTTACCATAACACAACTGCTGACTGTCTTTTTCATTTAAAGCTGGAGATGTTCAGGAGATGACTCCCTATACAGAGAAGGATGGGACACCAGTACTACCTATATTGTGGGAAACTAGACTGAAAAAGCTGGGTTCCTTTTCACAAATATTTGGGCACCTAGTACACCGAGGTTGTTCGAGTCATCCCTCAGTGCTTTTCATTAATTTTTGGGGACGGCCCAGCTCCCGGTAAGTTGGCCGATACTGGTTTAGCAGGTTATGCAATTCATCATTCATCTGGTGGAGGAGATGGCACAGTCCACCGTGGCCACCCACCTTGCAGCCATTTCAATGGCTGGCAACCTTAGGGGCAACAGAGAATCTACGCAACGTCAAGGTAGTGAGCGGGATGATGAAGGGGTGGGCCATACTGAGAGGCAGGTTACAGAACAAAAGGTAGCCCATGACCATAACTTTGATGAGAAGGGTAACTGGAGCTCTACCCTCAGTGTGCTCAATGGGTTACGAGGCTTGCTCATTTGCCACCATATTCAATTTGCTATTTTTGGTTCATTTTGTATTAGCGAGGTGGTGGTCAGGGCAGCATCAGATCAAGCCACAGAAGGCATAGTACAGAGGAGGGATGTATAGCCAAGAGAAAAATGGCTGAACATACATATAAAAAGATCCAAGACAGATCAAAGTGGTAAACGGGTGTGGGTACAGATAGCCAGAGGCACAGAGGAACTGCTGTGCCCTCTGAGAGCAGTGCAGAGGTTGCTAGAGGTGAGACAAGTGGGAGAAGGGGTACTTTTAATGCATGAAAATGGTGGGCCAGTGACTAAGTACTAGGTATGTGCAGTGTTAAAGAAGACAATAGCTTGCATGGGTTTGAACCCAGCTGAGTTCAATACACATTCATTTAGAATTGGGGCAGTGTCAGAAGTGGCCATGGCAGGTATTTCGGAAATAAGCCATTCAAAGCATTGATAGGTGGGCCACGGGCAGATACAAGACATACATATGTACACTGCAACACAACTGACTTTGTTCCTTTTTATCTTACAGGCAGGGTGCTACACAGAAAATGGGTGTGTGTGGACACTTATTCATTTTACTGGGTGAGGAGACAAGCAGCGATGTGACTGGGAAGATGGCAACTGGGCTTGGATACCACCAGAGGGAGAGTGCCATGGTTTGGGTTGAGGGGCATGCACTGGGTACAGCTGTTACCACAGCTATGACATTTGGGGAAAAACAGTGCAAGGCAGATATCCTGGTTCTACGTCCTACACACAGATGCCCTGGACAGAACTCTTCAGCCAGATACTGAGAGACATTAACAGCATCCAAAAGATGTGGCCTGGGGCTAAGTGATATAGTCAGCTATGGTCCCCAAGCGGGTTTGGAGGAATGGGGGAAACCCGAAGGCACTGGATCTGGCAAAGAAGGCTTTAACCAGGCATGTGAGGGCAGTGGCTCAAGTGGGAATTTCACAGCAGCATCACACCCAGAAATCACAGTGGACTGCCCAGGGTTGTACAGTCCAGATGGGGTACATCTGTCAGATGTAGGCCTAGACATTTTCAATATACAAATAGGAGAGACCATCTAGAAGGTAACTGGCAACCTGCACTAATTATACGAGTTTATTTTAATTATTCTGAGATTTATTTATTGTTCCATAGCAAGCAAGAGGTGGCCTGGTGGCCGCAAATATGGGATGGGGGGGGCAGGACAACAGGGACCCAAGAAATGTGACAACCCACATGTGGGGGTAGCTCACTGAGAGACAGGATGGCCTGAGTTACACTGGGCATGCGGGCATGACCCAATTTACATCAGGCAGGCCCAGAGTCAGGCAACAGGGAGTTACAGGACCTGATTTACATCAGACCTGGGTAACAGGAGGCATGACCCAATTTACATCAGGCAGGCCCAGAGTCAGGCAACAGAGAGTTACAGGACCCAATTTACATCAGACATGGGTAACAGGAGGCATGACCTAATTTACATCAGGCAGGCCCAGAGTCAGGCAACAGGGAGTTACAGGACCCGATTTACATCAGACCTGGGTAACAGGAGGCATGACCCAATTTACATCAGGCAGGCCCAGAGTCAGGCAACAGAGAGTTACAGGACCCAATTTACATCAGACATGGGTAACAGGAGGCATGACCTAATTTACATCAGGCAGGCCCAGAGTCAGGCAACAGGGAGTTACAGGACCCGATTTACATCAGACATGGGTAACAGGAGGCATGACCTAATTTACATTGGGCATGCAGCCAGAAATAATTTCCAGAGTGAGGTGTAAATAAAGAGTTGGACAAAAGCTTAACAATTCAAGTAGCTGTTGTAACAATGTACACTACCGGTCAAAAGTTTTAGAACACCCCTATTTTTCCAGCTTTTATTGAAATTTAAGCAATTCCAGTCCAGTGAATAACCTGAAATGGTACAAAGGTAAGTGGTAAACTGCTAGAGGTTAAAAAAAAGTTTACGTTAGCAAAAACTGCTTTAGAGAAATTGCAAAGAAAGCCAAGGTGTCAGTGAGTACAGTTTCCTACACCATCAAAAGGCACTTGAAAACTGGCGGAAACTCTGACAGGAAGAGGTCTGGCAGACCCAAAGCCACAACAGAATCAGAAGACAAGTTTCTAAGAGTCAACAGCTTGCGTGATAGGCGGCTCACAGGACAACAGCACAGAGTGACTGGCACCCTGAACCAAAAGGGCTACCACAGCATTTTGCAGCGCATGTACAATACCCTCTGGTCTACACCTAGTTGGTCAGGGGTTCATCCTACAACAAGATAATGACCCAAAACATACCTCCAGGCTATGTCAGAACTACCCGAGGAAAAGAACAAGGCAGTAGGCTTCAAATCATGGAATGGCCAGCACAGTCTCAGACTTAAACCCCCAACGAGCTGGTTTGGGATGAACTGGACAGAAGGGTGAAAGCAAAGCAACCTACAAGTGCAACACATTTGTGGGAACTTCTGCAACAGTGTTGGGAAGAACTTCCCGAACAATATTTGATGTCCATTGTAGGAAGAATGCCACGAGTGTGTTAACGATTACAGTATATCTGCAAAAGGTGGCTACTTTGATGAGTCAAAAATTTAGATTAAATTTTGTTAAACAAAATGATTCTATGATTTCTTTTTTATCCCCAATTGTTTATTTGTTCTATGCTTTAATTTCAGAGTACATTGAGACATTAACCTGCGTAAATTTCAATAAAAACTGGTAAAATGGGGGTGTTCTAAAACTTTTGACCGGTACTGTATATATCATTCAAAATGTAGGGCTGTAAAGTGAGGATGTTTGATATTTGAGTGCAACAAAGCCAAAGGCAACAACCAAAACAATAAGAGGTCTTCTGTCAAGTTTTTGGAGGAAAGAGTCTCTGACAATGGAGCCTGCTGCTCACCAGCAGTCAGAAATTGTCGGTGGCTCAATTCTACCGGGGATGCAGTGCCACAGTTGGCAGTAAGCATAGAGGCAGAATTGGCCCTCCCCTGAAGTGCTGGGTAGTGTGCATGTGCGGGTAGCCGGCACATGCACATTGCTTACTGCATGAAAAGGGACAAATGTAGTAAGGTGGAGGGAGGGAACAACAGGCAGGAAGCAGCTGGAAAGGTTCTGATTCGGGGGAGCAGGGCAACAAGATTTCTGGGAATTGGCTGGGAAGTGTATTTAGGACAGAAGGAACAGAAGGACAGCCTCTTTGTTCTAACTGATTTCAAGACACCCACACACCTACCCCAAATAACAAGAGGGAGCTGAAGGGTGCACCAAAGGACAGGAGGGGACCCAGGGTGACAGGGACCTGAAGGCAATGTGGTGCTCCAGGTGCAGGGGTAGGCTGCTGAAAAATAGCATGGCCTGATTTACACTGAGCATGCGGACATGATCTGATCTGCATTAGGCACACCTTAGATAGTCAAAAGGCAGGGGGTTCACAGGGGCATGACCCAATTTACATCAAGCAGACCCTGAGCCATGCAAGAAAGAGTGACAACACCTGATTTACATCAACCCTCAGTAACAGGAGGCATGACCTAATTTACATTTGGCATGCAGCCAGGGACAATTCCTGAACTGAGGTGTAAGTAGAATTGGACGATTTAACAATCTGAACATGTGTTGTAAATGTGTGTACGTGTACACATATATAAATCTTGCTATAAAGTTTGACAGTTTAAGAAAGCAAGCACTGTAAATATGGCTATATCATTCAAAATTTAAGGCTGTAAAGTGAGGATGTTTGATGTCTGACTGCAATAAAGCCGTAGGCAACCACCAGAACAATAAGAGGTATTTTTGTCAAGTTCTTGGAGGAAGGAGTTGCTGACAAATGCTCTGTTAACCTTGTCTTGTTAGTTTCACAAAGATGCCATCAGCAGAACTCGATGACACAACTTTCCAAAACAAGTTGAATTTCAAGTCATTCCATTCTTTATCACCAAGGCCATCTATATGAAACCAAGATCTTTGTCCCATAAGAGGTCTTCTCTTGTTAATGTTTATGCCCTAACTCTGGTCGTAATCCTCCACTCCTGACATCACAGTCATTTGATATGGGTATTTTTTTTTTTATTTGAGATGGTATCCAGAGAGCCACTTTTAAACAATTATGAGCATATTTCTTCTCTCCAGTCACCTAAACGTCCTGCTGCCTGAAAACAAGAAACTACAGAACAGTGACCTCTGTCCTAAAGATCATAGACACATTTATTTAACAAACAATAGCATAGAATTATTTAAAAAGTACACGTAAGGGGTCAAGTGTTCAAGATGATGAAAAAATATCTCTGAATATTGTTTTAGTGAGTGAATTCTCACTGGTGCAGTGCACTGAATTGTAACCATACAAGCTATGTATGCAACAAGTTTGAAAGGAAATCATTACAGTAGCTGAAATGAATTCAGTCTAACTAAAATGCAGTTGGTACCTTCCTGTGAATGAATGACATAATACACCCCCCCACCACCACCATGGTGGGGACTGAAAAGGGAGAAGATGAATTTTTAGAGTTTTTTTTGTGCTGCTGCTTTGACAACACAGGTTACACCAAAGTGTTAAAATATTTTTTAAATTATGTTTGCTCACTTAAAAGAAGTGCTAAGTTGCAAAATGCTGAGATGACATCTATCTGAGCCCCTTGATTCTATGAATGCTGCCTTCATCAAATAAACTTTGTATTGTATCACATTTTGTCTGCATCTGTGGCCATGTTGTTATTAGTGCAGACAAGTGTGCATTTGTTTTTCTTTATACTTCAACATATTGTTTTCAGTGGGGCCCTGCTTCTACTCAGGTTACAGCTAAGTCAGCAGAACCACTAGGAGGTTATGTGATATGCTCAAGGCCACAGTATGAGTACATTGTTTTGGTGTGATCTCAACTTGGATTCTTCAGATCACAGTTCTGTGCTCTTACCACTAGGCCACTCAACCAATAATTCCCCTCTTTTTACTTAAAACACTGAACCATGTTAATGGCGGTCTCAGTTCGAAAACCAGCCCAGCCACTGGCTCCTTGTGTTGTCTTGAGTAGAAGCAGGACCATACTGAAAGAGATTGTTCATCTCTGACGGGTTATCACAGATTAAAAAAACTGCCACAGTTGGTCATTCTTGATTCTAGCTGGTTTTACTTAATCAATAAGGCATGACAAGGGTTATGTTAATGGTCTGTTAATCACTCTCTAGGGAAGTAATGTTGCATGAGGCATAGCACAGTGCCATATGCCCCTAGAGGGTGATTAACTGACCATTAACATAACCCTTGGGAGTGCTTGCCCTTATTGCTATTATAACAAAAACATTTTTTATATATATACACATTTTTTTTTTTTTTGCCTTTTCTCCCTTCCTGGGGTCCAGAGGCGTGCCATGCGTGTGCCTTGAGGAGATGCGCATGCATGCCAGGATCGGTGACCCCTTCACCCCACCCCAGACTTATGTCGCACGCTCCTGCCTGCGCAACTATCGGGCCTCCCGATGGTGCGGGACTATGGAGGCGGACTTCCACCCCTGGATGGGAAATCCTGCTGTAGCCCTCCCCCCAGCCGGCTCCCGGAGAACTGAGGTCGTTCCTGAACCCAGGTCACCAGTATGGCGCAAGGTGTGGCATCCAGTGCCTCAACCCTCAGCGCCATCAGGCTGCAAAACATTTTTTTTTTTAATATCCTTTTATCCCCTCTCACTGTCACCCAACTGACCTCCAGCACCACTAGCCCAGGGGACCCACCATGGAGCCTTGGTTTCCCAGGTGAGGCCGGAGTGAGCCGAGGGCATGGTATAACCCCTGCCCGCAGCATAAGTACCTTGAGTTTCTCATCGCGTCCATCCTCTGGGCTATGGCGCGGTGTCTACCGGGCCAAGTATTTTCAGATATACCACCCCACAAGGGGCATGACGTGTGCTTGATGCCAAGGCGTAGCCAGCGTCATTCACGCCTCCTCCTCTACGGCAGACTCGAGCAAGCTGTTTCTCTGGCCACTACCAAAAGCCAGGCATGCACCAAGTTGGTGCACCACCCACCCACCCCAGAGGAGAAGAGCAGTCCTCTGGATGCTCAAGTCCCCTCCCCTGGCCAGCCCGAGTCCGTTCCCAAACTCGGATCACCGGTAGCACTACTGCTGTGCCCGTGAGCCAGCTAAAATATTTTTTTAATCAGTGTTAGGTGTCAGCATGGCTCAGTTGGTAGCACATCCGCCTCTGGACCAGAAAGTCGTGGGTTCTCGTCCCACACCGGGATTGGACTTGCACCTAAAAATCACTGGCATCTGAGTGCAGTATTGGGGGGTGCTGTACTGCTGGGGTGTGCCATCCTTCGGATGAGACGTTAAACCGAGGTCCCTTCTACCCATCCTGGTGTTGTCCTGGTGGGTGTCCAGGTGGAAGTAAAAGAACCCAGGGCACTCTTCGCAAAGAGTAGGGAACATTCCCGGTGTTCTGGCCAACATTCCCATAAACCGGTTCATGCAATTATCCAGGCTGTGTGTGGGTGATGATGTGCGATATGGCTGCCACCACACATTCAGTCACTTCACTACCAGTCTAGCATTGCTTGTAAAGCACTTTGGATGTATGAAAAGCGCTATCTAAATGCTGATTCTTCTTCTTCTTCTACCTTGTTCAGCATATGATTAGGCTCTACATGTATGGTAATAAAAGATTAACATAAGGCTGATAGAATGATTTCAGCCAATCAAAGAGCTCTATTTCTCAGACCCTTTTTATAAATTTACTTTCATATATTCAAGTATTTTGGATCTTCCTGCCTTTTTATTGTGTAAGCCTGAACTGTAGTATGCACTAAAGGAGGTGGCTTATGTAAAAATAAGCTTCTTCCATTTAAAGTAATGATCGTCTAAGGAAAATTACTGTAATTTTGCTACAAAGTTCGCCATACAGCTAATGGAATTTTACCACTACTTAGAAGACACAAGAGTCTAGATTCATTAATGAGGAGAGACAGGGAACAACAGAACCTACAAACATTCGGAATTGCCAGAAGATACAGGCCATTCAATCTATCTAGTCTGCTCGAGTGTGCAGCATGCCATCTATTAAACTGCAGCTGCCCCCCTTGCACCCCCTTCTAACTTAGTGCCCCCACTTCCAACTTCTCTTCCCCCACCTTCCCCACAGTTTTGACCCTCCCTTTGGCCCTGTCCCACCCTCTCTTGAAGCTGCCCACTGTCTGCAGTGCTACCACTTCTTCTGGCAATGCATTCCAACCAGCCACTACCCTCTCCGTGAAGTAGTGCCTCCTCATGTCTCTCTTGAACATTCCTCCCTCCAATTTTAGACCATGTCTCCTGGTGTCCCTCCCCCTTTTAATCTAAACAAGCCCTCTGAATTAATTCTGTTTATGCCCTTTAAGCACTTGAATGTCTCAATCATATACCCTCTCTCCCTTTTATCTTCTAGGGTGTACATGTTGAGCTTCCTCAGTCTCTTCTCGTATGCCTTGTCCCCCATCCCCAGGATCATCTTCATCACCCTTCGCTGGACCCCCTCCAGTAGTTTGATGTCCCTTTTCAAGCAGGGGCACCAAAACTGCACACAGTACTCCTTACAGTTTTTGCTCAACATGTCCCATTATCTGTCTACCTAACCCCCACTTTGCAAGGACTCGGTGGTGTCCCTTTCAAAAGGAGAATAAACCAGGACTAACATTTTTAGAAACTCAAGGCTTCAGAAATATTGCTTGTGCTACCAAATGTCAAGGATGGCAGCAATACTGTCTTTTCTTTTCGGTTGTATTCATGGGTAACAAGCATCTAGGCTGCTGCTAGATGAAAAATGTGCAGCTTTGTAAAGATGAACTATACCATTTTGAGAAGGGGAGATTTACACAAAGCAATGAAACAGCCTCACAAATAATTTTCATTGTAACATGGGCCTGAATAGTAGAGAGAAGTGGAGATGGTAGATTGATTGAGAGCAAGCATGTGACAAGAATGGAGCGGGTATTAACCCACCAGTACAGCCCGTTCCTGCACTACCAGAACTGGCCACAATGTGAAACGCTAACTGGGGAACATGAAGTCTTTTGTAGAGCCTGCTCGCTAGTGCATGTGGCTGAGAAAGAGCGCACCTGCCATTGTGAGTGCGCAACGAAGACAGAGTGACTGTACAGTGCTGCGAATGTCTGTAGATGGCGTTAGTGGATGAGCAGTGATAGAACCATCGCCGAGATGCAGCGGAGTGAGCGAGGTGCTCGGAGAACCTGAAACCCAATAGCCGAGGTGGGTAAATGCAGCAGTAGGGTGACAGCAGGTCTTAGAGTGCATACACTGGCAAAGGAACAGAAATAAGTGTATCCAGATGTAGCAGTCTTACTCGGTAGTTGTAAAAGTCTCCCATGATGCAGCGGTATAATGCAGCATCGGGACAGCACCACGATGGAGAAATGATAGAAGCTATCATTATGATTCACCAACGGGAATGTTGTTGGGTGTTTCAGACCTCAACATTGGCCGCGGGATATTTTCTGAAAGCAGTGGACACTATATAAATAGTAGTGTGCCGTAGAACAGGAACACGCAGGTTTCTGGAGGATACCTGTCTGTGACAAACAAGGAAGTGCAGCAGAGTTTTAAAAAAATACTTGCAGATCTTGGTAACTCCAGTGTGCTGTAAAGGGGAAGAATGTTACCGCAATCTGTGTCTTGCACGTCCCGTGTTACAAGTGCATTAATCCCTTCCAGAGTCTGGTTCTACCCAGGCATTAATCCACCAGTAGAGCCCTCCTCTGTCGGGGATTAATGCTTACATCCATCTGGAGTTTCACGTGTTGTTCCATGATCTGTCGTGGCCGCCAAATATTTGTGGCAGGTTACTGAACTGAGATTCACTAGCACAAGTAGCAACCAAAAAAAAACAACTATTGTAAATGTTAAAGCAGCAGTTCATATTACTGGGGGAAAACTTATACCTATACAGTTTTATTAAATTTTATATCATGCTTCTTTTCGCTCTCCCGTCATGTAAAATGCTCTTCCTCCTAAACTGCAGTTATGCTTCAGGATTTTTCCCAGAAAAAATAAGGCTATAGGGGTGCTTCATACGGGTGTGTGTGTGTGTGTGTGTGTGTGTGTGTGTGTAGTGATAAATAACAGGAAACTGATACTCAATGTGTGCATGGAATTAATGAGGGAGTCAAGGAACAGAAGGAGAAACGACATGCAGCTTCAGCTTAGGGGAAACAAACAAGATCCAGATAGATTTGGCCCACAAGACCTGCTCCAAGATAATCTGCTTGCTGTTAACCACCTATAGGGTAGATTTACTATTAGAACACCACACTGCCATGGATCACCGCTCCAGTAAAGTCAGAAGTTAAAAAGAATTTTAGGTAATCAGGATTCGGGCCCGGATTCACTAGTTCACAGTCCTGTGCCCTAACCACTATTAATAATAATAATAATAATACTTTATTTGTTATGCGCCTTTCAGGCACCAAGGCGCAGTACAATAAAAAATAAAATCCAACAGATTCAATCACATAATAAATACAATTCAATAAACAGTACATCCATAAGCTTTCTCCCCCAAAGGAAAGACTTAAGAGCCTGTTTAAAACTCCCCACAGTCGTGCACTCCCTAATCCGATGGGGTAGAGAATTCCAAAGGGAAGGGGCCGCAAACAAACGAACGGGCCCCAGCAGATTTTAAAGTCACCCTTGGAATCTCTAGCAACCCCTCGTCAGCAGAGCGGATTGGTCTCACAGGGTGGTAAGGAATCAGGAGTTCTTTCAGGTAATCAAGGCCCAGATCATGCAGGGCTTTAAAAGTCAGTAAACCGACTTTGAAGGTGATCCGCCACTGAACTGGCAGCCAGTGCAGTTCCCGCAGCACCGGTGTGATGTGGGAAGATCTAGAAATTCCCACGAACAACCGTGCTGCGGAATTCTGCACCAGCTGCAAGCGGCGGATATCAATCCCTGGAAGCCCAAGGTAAAGCGAGTTGCAGTAGTCAAGGCACAAGGTCACAAAGGCATGGATTAAAGTTGGCAGATCACCAGACGGAACAAGGTGCCTGATCCTGGCGATGTTTCTTAGGTGGTAGAAAGATGTCTTAACCACAGCTGACACCTGAGGCCGAAGTGTTACCCCAGCATCCAATATCACCCCCAGGTCTTGCACCTGTTCAGAGACCTGTAGCTCGGCTGCCCCAAGACACAATCCAGATGGGGAGCCGGCCACTGGACCCCGTATCCGGCGATCCAGATCCAAAACCAACACCTCCATCTTCCCTGAATTCAACTTCAACCAACTGGACCTCATCCAATTCTGGATTTCACTAAGGCAGCTATTAAATACCGAGATGGTGCTGGCCCGGTGGCGTAGAGGGCTGAGGCGCTGGACCTCTCACCTCACTGCACATCGGCGACCCGGGTTTGGAAGCGAGCCCGGGGCATCAGAGGTCAGCACGGGGGGGGGGCGTAGCTGGATAGAGTGGCCGTCAAGGCAGCTCTCCTCTCCGGGGAGGTGGGAAGGCATTCCTCGCACACGGCTGCCCCCTGGTGGAGGTCCAGTGGGTCATGCAAGCAAGGGGGTGCCGGCGTTAGGCCAAAAATGGGGCGGGTAGGAGGAGGGCCGTTACTGGGGCTGTAAGCTGCATGCATACCTCCACACACATGCATCCTTCTCCTGGGGCCCTCGGGTAATCGGGGAGAAAACAGAAAAACAGCTAGTGGTAGGATGGCAATGGACTCTCCGCAGGCACCGCTCCCAGGACCGGGAATAAGATAAGCCCCGGTAATTCCAGGTGACGGAGCTGGGGGAGTCGGTCAGATGGGGGCTGCACAGTGATAGGAGAAATCAGGAAGTGATAAAAAAAAAAAAAAAAAAAAATACTGAGACGGCTCCTTCCTGGTCGGGGCAAAAGACAGGTATACCTGGGTATCATAGGCATAGCAATAAAACCTCAGACCATACCCTCTCACAATGTCTCTGAGGGGAAGCACATACACTGCAAACAACATGGGGGACAAAACAGAGCCCTGAGGAACCCCACAAGGCAGAGAGGTGGGATCGGAAGAAAAAAAACCTGAAATCACCCTGTGAGTTCTTCCCATGAGGTATAAGGTGAACCATCTGAGGACCACCCCAGAAAGCCCACAAATATATCTCAAGCGCTCAAGAAGGACCCCGTGGTCAATGGTGTCAAATGCTGAGGACAGGTCTAATAGTACCAAAATGGACCGTTTTCTCTGGTCTCTCACCATTAGGAGATCATCAAGCACCCGAACCAGCGTCATCTCGGTACTGTGCCTCTTTTGAAAACCTGATTGAAGTGGTTCATAGATGCAATGGATGGTCAAATGGTTCTCCAACTGGGCCGCCACTACTTTCTTGATCACCTTCCCCACAAAGGGAAGATTTGAGATAGGCCTGTAGTTTGCAAAACAGTCTGGGTCCAATAAAGCTTTCTTCAACAAGGGTTTCACCACCACCTCTTTCAAGGAACAGGGATATTCACCCGAGTCAAGGGAGCACCAGACTATCTGTGCTAGAACCGGGAAAATGGCCTCCCCACAACCCAAAATAAGGAATGTAGGACCCAGATCAAAACTACAGCATGTAGGGCGCATCTCTTGGACAATCATCATAACCTCTACGATTTCCGGGCAGTCGAAGGTACTCCAGGAAAACGAAGGGGAAGCGACCAAGTCCTGATCACTAACAACTCACGTAGAATGTGTCAAGAGGATCTCTGACCTGATGTCCATCACCTTATCAGCGAGGAACTGAGCAAGCTCATCACACTGTAATTGTAAAAACGCTCTTCAGAGCTGCAGACAGGTTGGATTGCACAATCTGTCCACAGTTCTGAAGAGCTGAGCTGGTCGGCTCTGGGCAGCAGAAATTTCCCTGGACAGGAATTCTGCCTTCTTACAAGAAATTTCTGACAGAGAATTGATAATGTTCTAGCAGACTAAGATGATCGACATCAAGGCCAGATTTCCGCCAACAATGTTTTAACCTGCGTCCTAGTTGCAGCAACTCCCTCAAGGCCCCATCAAACCAGGGTGCCCGAGGTCGAATGGAGAGAGGGCGTACACGAACTGGAGCAACAGAATCCAGGGCAGAGGTGATGGCGTTATTATAGGCCAAAACCAAAGCCTCTGGATTGTTGCAATGCACAGAAAATTGTGATAGGTCAAGGACCGCAGCAAGACCATCGGAAGTAATATTCAGCAAAGGGCGGCACTTGACCATCTCCACAGGGGTCGGCCTACAAGCTGGGATGCCAAAATTGAATCTCACAGTGTAATGGTCAGACCATCTGACTGGTTCTACCCCCACATCAGAAGCCTCGATCCCCAGAAGGAAGACCAGGTCAAGGGAATGGCCACCTTTATGTGTAGCAATGGTAACCACCTGTGTTAGGCCCAGTGAATCTATCAACTGGAGGAAGTATTGTCCAAATTGCAAGAGTTCATCATCGATTCAGGTATTAAAATCACCCAGAACCATCAGTCTGGGAGACTCAAAAGCCAGGTCGACAATGAAGTCCGCTACTTCCTTAAGGAATTGCTTCCCATCTCCGGGTGGATGGTAGACGAGAGCAAATCGATAGCCCACACCTGCTACAACAGCACATTCAAAGGAGATGGTCTCCACAACTGGAACACTAGTGAGTGCCAATTCAGTCTTAAAACAGACTGCACCCTTCCCCCCGTGGTCCAACCGCGGGCGATGTATCACTGTATACCCGGCTGGAATTGCAGCCTCCAATATTGGGCCTGCATTATCATCCAGCCAGGTCTCGGTGATGCAAGCCAGATCTGCCGAACCGACAAAATCACAAATCACAGCGATCTTGTTCCAGACGAACCTAGCATTGCACAACAGCACCCAGGTTGGACAAAACTCCTGAAATGCCCAGGCTACCTGCCCATCACCAATGATGGTGCCCTTGGGTATGGGGACCAAACAAGATGGTCCGCGCTCCATGCTCCACTTCGCCCCAGGACATCTCCTGGACCTAACCATGCCTATGGGAGCACCCCACTCCTCCAGCCTCCACTGTTCCTCCCCCACCCATCCCTCCCCGGCACGGGCAATACCTAAGGCACAGCAATGTTGATAAGTAGAAAAAGCCAGAGGAGGGGGATAAAAAGGGCGGAGGGAGCGAAGGGCGGAGGCTGAATAGCGCACGACCGGGGGGAATACAGGTAAACACATATCCCAGACCAGTAATATCGTACTCCTAAAAATCAACCACACTTGAGGTTCACCTCACGTCACTCTACAAATACTGTACCTAAAAACCAGATAACAAATAACAACAACTTAACTTCTTATTATACCCTAAATTACCCCACTAAAACAAAAATGAGAAAACACACCCAAATTAACAAACAAAATAAAACAGAAACCAATAATAATATAAGGAAAAAAGTTACGTAATCCACCTCCCAGGTTAGTCTCTCACACTAATCTAAATGGAGGGTGAAAATACAGGTTTTCACTGAGCCCTCTCACTGCCCTAACTAATTTCAAAATATAAAACTTGAAGACAGGGAAAACACAAACTGGAGATACATAAAACATTAAAGTACTTGCAATCCAAGAAATACAGGGACCAAAAGGACAAACACATTAAAACCAGTCAGACAGCATTATAAGTGATCCTGGTGCCAAAGCAAATATTCAGAGAAGTCAAAAAGTCAAAGACGAAATTATCAAGCTTCGAAGAAGTTAGCCAGAATCCTCAGAGCCCACAGATATCTTCAGATGCAGAATGAGGCGGAAATATCTCGGGAGATCAGTGGCGCACCACTACGACCGCGGACCAGGCCAGCCCTCTGACTGACCACTCCGCAAGTCTAGGGAAGAGAAGCAGAACACCGGACCACCGACCGCCCCTCCCCAACCCTGTGGAAGCCAAAAAATCCTGAAATCCTCAGTAGCCCACAAGTCTAGGAATAAGCACGAGCAAAAGCCAGAACCAAAAAAGGCACCATAAAGACAATCCAGGGTTGCTAGAAAGTAAAAAGAATATGGAGCAGTCCAATCTGAATGGCTCCTTTACCGGGGCAGAATTCCAATTAAATCTCCGAAAAGCAGATCCAACGGGACATGTCTTTACTTCAACAACAATCCTTGCTCAACACAGTCCCAAAAGTCAGGAAAAGCTACTTCAAAGTCATCTCGATAATTCCACAATTGGACCCAGGCTGCCGACTCCCACTGCAAATAAGCCAGTGCTCTGGTCAAAGAAGCTGAAACAAAACACCGCTGATGCAGTTAAGCATAGCACTCACTCCAGCACAATCCCACAAGCAGTCCGATGGTCTGCCATCACAGTGGCTGATTCACGCTGCCAATCTGGAGGGTTAAACAAATGGAACCATCTCAGTGCCATACGCGGGGGATGAAACCCACTCCTCACCGCAAGCACTCTGGTTGCAAAAACCAAAGCAGAAAAGCAGGAGAAGCCTAAAGGTCCCAGTTGAAGAAATAATGAGCAGGACCCACCTAAAGCAGTAGAAGACAAGTCCCAAAATAGCAGGCAATAGCAGGCAGAACCTGATTAAAGTCCCGACTAAGAAGAAAGCGAGCAGGACATTAGCCGACCGGCGTTAACCTACCGGGAAATGAAAACAACTGCAAATAAATCATGCTGTACCATTATGCCATCTGATGCACTTGGCCCCGAATTTCGCAAAGCAGTAGGACTGTGATAAACTAAAATAAATAAAATAAATTAAAAAAGATAAATCTGCAGAACTACAATGAT
This sequence comes from Neoceratodus forsteri, assembly GCA_016271365.2. Classification (NCBI taxonomy): domain Eukaryota; kingdom Metazoa; phylum Chordata; order Ceratodontiformes; family Ceratodontidae; genus Neoceratodus; species Neoceratodus forsteri. The sequence goes on from CM057455.1 coordinate 725,491,335, forward strand.
GCCTGGCCCAGCATGTCCGCCATCTTGTCAAAAAGCATGAAACTAGTCATAAAAGTGTAGTGCTGGCTGCTCGTTTGTATAGTTATGACTCAATATGTCTTCCCTAAACTGACCCCAGAACAGTGCAGTTGTAAAGGAAAGAGAAAGTGATCGCAGATCACGTCTTTAAGGCCAACTCATCTAGAATGGAAGACAGAAGGAAGCACTTCTTCATTCAGAGAGTGCAGAGAATGTGGAACAGTCTGCCAGGTAATAAGGGCAGAGACTAAAACATTACTAAATAGAGTTTACTGAGAAATCTGAAAACATAGAGCTGTAGTCTAAGCCCTTACTTGCCATATGATGTGCTTTGTTTTCTGCATAGAGTAGTTTTTTTTTGTGTTATCTTTTTACCCCACCGACACTCCGGTGTCCGCCTCTCCTTCGGGCCTCCTAGTGCTCCACTAACCCCGTCAATCCTCTTCAGGAGCTCTCCCTTCTCTTCCACATATTGCAGCCATCACCCAAGTTTATCCCAGCATATCCATTGCCAAGTGGGTCCCCTCCTTTGGTACTGGGGAGGGGTAAAATCAACACACTACTGCGTCATGGCCCAGTGCGCTGCTGTGGAGAGAGGCTCCCGGAGGTTCCAGCAGTGTACAGGATGGGCTGTCATCCAGTGAGCGCCCGATGCTGTTTTCCGGTTTTCTTAAGTCCCTCCTGTGCTGCTACTTGTAGTGCCCCTGGTCTCCACCAGGGGCCACTACAGAGCGGGGCTAGCCCCTAAGCCTCCCCAGGAGAGGAGAGCAGTCCTCCGGAGGCTCAATCCTCTCCTTCCCCTGCCAGCCCCCAGCACCCTAAGTCCATTCCCGAACCTGGGTCACCGGCGTGGTTTGAGGTGTGGTGTTCAGCGCCTCAACCCTCTGTGCCACCGGGCCGGCATAAAGTAGTTTCAATAAATTTTCATCAGGTTTAAATAAAATGTATACAAATCGGTAAGTCTTTCAAAATGCCCACTCTGCTTGCAGCCTATGATGGCCGCGATGTGTTTGCATGATAATGTCAACATAGCAAGAGTGCAGCAAAGCGATAATGAGATGTGAATAGGGGTCTGTTAAATATAGTTCTTTATAACACCCTTGGACTGCATATATGGGTAAAACCCTTTACTGTTCATGTGTGAAGAGTGTATCACACATGCACAGTAAAGGATTCTACCCTTATATGCAGTCCAATGGTGTTAAAAGAACTATATTTAACAGACCCCTGTACACATCTCAATATTTCTCCAGAGCGCCTTGCTCCGTTGACATCATCATGCAAGCACGTTATGGCCATCGTAGGCTGCAAGCAAAGTGGGCGTTTTGAAAGACTTGCTGATTCGTTTACATTTTTTTAAGCCTGGATGAAACCGTGTTAAAACTACTTTATGCAGAAAACAAAGCGCATCATATGGCAAGAGAGGGCTTAGACTACAGCTCTCCATTTTCAGTTTTTTTAGGGCTTGATTTCCCAGCAAACCCTGTTTACTTGCCCATCCTCTCTAGTCTGCTCACGCTGAAAACCTTCCCCAGGGCACTCCGCCATTCCCACATCCCGTTGCTGAGCCTTCTCAAAGTTTGCCTTGCCTTCGGCAAGCGGTCCTTCTGTTTCTCAGCACCACAAAAATTGAATTCTCTCCCTCATAGTTTACTTTCCCACTCATCTCTTCCCCTCTTTAAAAGAAGATTCAAGAAAATGTTCTTTCCCCCCTCCTATATGCAACGGCAACTGCACTTAACCCCCCCCCCATCCAACTCCTGTGCATCCTCCCCCTCTCTGGCTATCCCTTCCTCTCCTAAACCCTTTCTCTTACCAATCTTCTCCCAAACCCTCTCCCTCCCCTGCTCCCACACTTTCCCCACTCATGTACTTTTGTAAATACATCATTTTTACGCTCTGAATTTGTACTGTTGCAACTACTCCTGAGCAAACTCACCAGCTCCAGGTCTACGGATCCATCCTACTCAAAGGATTATCGATATAGTACCTCCCCAGACCGGAATTGGATTTCATCATCCTGCTACTATGGAAAATGACTTTCTGCTCACTGCACCCCTTTGTGTGTGTATATGTGTGTGTGTATATTATAGGGGCGCGACCGGGTTATGAAGCCACTTCTATGTTAAACTCGAAATTCTGCATGTTAATAACTTTGGACCCATTCAACGGATTTGCATGAAAGCTGGTATGCACGCTGAGGCATGGTAGATCTCTTGATCTGCCAAATTTCGTTTCAGTTGGACTTATGGTATTTGCGCACCAAAACGCTGAAAAATGCGCTTTTTGCCAGTTATGTAGGCAGTTTTTCAGATTTTGTCCGTGGCGCTGCGTGGCCGTTGTGTGGTGTGCCACTCTACAACCTGGCACGTTGAAAGAGCTTGGGACAAGGAACATGCCGCTTTCTGTTTGGTGAAAAAATATTAATCCATTCATAAGTTATTAAACTTTTAAGTTCCCATTATAAGTCTATGGGAAAATTTATATGGTTATTTTGCAAAAGAATGGGGTTTTTGCCAGCTGGTCCCTCCTCACAATCAAAGAATTTGCAGGTTCATGATCAAAGCTTCTTTGATCGCGAGGGAGGGACTAGATGGCCAGATTTGGAGGGACCAGATAGCCCAATTTTAACAACTTTTAAAATTAAATATCTCGGAAACAGTTTAGTCTTTTAACTTGAAATTTGAAGGGTGTTGACGGGCTGTCCTGTAGATGTGAATTATGGTGTCTAGGTGTCGGAAAATACATTTGTTGCAGAGATATTGTGTGGCGCAGTTTATGTTTTGTGGACAGTGTTTTGCATTGTGGTAGTGGCTTGAAATTTATAGGGTGGCTAGCCTTACTGCCATGGACATACTTTTCAGTCGTTAGGTGTGTAAAATGTAAACCGGTGCGGAATTGTGCCACTCTGACGAATGAAAATCTCAAACTTTAAAATGTTACATCTCAGACACAGTTTGGTCTTTTAAATTGAAATTTGGAGGGTGTTGAGGGGATGTCCTGTACATGTGAATTATGGTATTTAAGTGTTGGAAAATTAATTTTCTTCGGAGATGTTGCGTGACACACTTTACATTTTGCGTATAGTGTTTTGCATTGTGGTAGTGGCTTCACATTTATAGGGTACGTAGCCTTATTGCCATGGAGGTTATTTTCAGTGGTTAGGTGTCTGACATGTAAACAGGTGTGGAATTATGTCACTCTGATGAATGAAACTTTGTTTTGTTTCAAGGTGGTGGGAGCATGGGGCCCCCCACCTTGTGTGACTGTCTACGTTTCTATTCTTTTCCAAAAAGTAAGGAAATTCTATGCAAAAAACTTTGTTAATGCATCATAGAAACACAGAAACATAGAATTTGATGACAGATAAGGACCGCATGGCCCACCTAGTCTGCCCATTTCCCTACCTAATGGATAAGCTGCAGATCCTAGTTAACCAGCAGCCTACTTCTTTCTACCCCCCCCCCACAGAATTGTCTTATGACTGCCTCATGCATGCTTGAATTCAACCACTGTTTTTGACTCCACAACCTTCCTCCGGAAGGCTGTTCCATGCATCCACAACCCTCTCTGCGAAAAATACTTCCTTACATTACCTATGAGCCGCCTCCATCTTCAAATTGTGCCCTCTTGTTCTTGCACACCTCTTTTTTGAAAGATGCTACCCTCTGGACTTTGTTGATTCCCTTGAGGTACTTGAAAGTTTCTATCATGTCCCCAACTCTCCCTCCTTTCCTCGAGGCTATACATATTAAGCTCCTTTAGTCTCTTTTCGTAGGTCTTCTGGTGCAGACCCTGCACCATTTTAGTTGCCCTCCTCTGGACAGCTTCCATCTTGTCTATGTCCTTGCAGAGATTGGGTCTCCAGAACTGCACACAGTACTCCAGATAGGGTCTCACCAGCTGTCTGTAAAGAGGAATAACAACTTCTTGTTTTCTACTTGTGATGCCTCTTCCTATGCATCCTAGTATCCCCCAAGTCCTCCTTACTGCCCTCTCATATTGCTTGCCCACCTTTAAGTCATCTGATATGACTACCCCCAGGTCCCTTTCCATTTTTGTTGTTGTTAGTATCTCACCCCCCATTGTGTACTCTTCCCCTGGGTTTTTGTTTCCCAGGTGCATTACCTTGCACTTCTTACCATTGAATCTAAGCTGCCATACATTTGACCATTCCTCTAACCTTGCCAAGACCCTTCTCATCCTTTCCACCCGACCTTGTGCATCAACTCTGTTGCAGATCTTTGTGTCATCAGCAAAGAGACATACTTTTCCTCTTCAGTCCTCTGCAATGTCACTTATAAAGACATTGAAGAGAACCGGTCCTAATACTGAACCCTCGTGTACCCCACTAGTAACCCCTTTCTTCAGAGTGGACTCCATTTGCTATTACCTCTGTGTCCTATTCTCCAGCCAATTCTTTACCCAGGCTATCATCTTGGGACCCACTTCCAGGCTGGCTAACTTGTATATTAATCTTTTGTGTGGGACTGAGTCAAATGCCTTGCTAAAGTCTAGGTAGGCAATGTCCACAGCCCCTCCCTGATCTACTACTTTGGTCACCCAGTTGGAGAAATCTATTAGATTCATCTGCCATGACCTTCCCGCTGTGAATCCATGCTGCCTTGGGTCCTGTGCCCCTCTGGCCTCTAGGTACTCGACAATTCTTTCCTTCAGAAGTGATTCCATCATTTTCCCTATCACTGAGTTTAAACTAACAGGTCTGTAGTTTCCTGCTTCTGCCCTGCTCCCACTTTTGTGGAGGGGAATCACATCTGCCCTCCTCCAGTCCTCAGGTACCACCCCATCCTCCCATGATTTGTTAAAGAGTGTAGTCAGTGGTGTCACTAGTTCTACCCTTAGTTCTTTTAGAATTCTGGGATGAATCCATCAGGCCCCATTGCTTTGTCCACCTTCAGTTTTAAGAGTTCTTCAGAACCCTTTCTTCTGTAAATGGGCTGGTATCAACTTCTGTATCCAGAGTGTTGCTACTGTTTGTTTTAGGTACCTCCCCCTCTTCATTTGTAAATACTGAGCAAAAATAATTGTTTAGTATCTCTGCCTTTTCACAGTCTCCCTCTGCCCACCTTCCCTCCCTTGGTCTTCCTTCGCTCCCTGATGTACCTATAAAAGGTTTTATCCCCCTTCTTAACTGAGTTGGCTATCTTTTCCTCGGTTTGGGCCTTTGCTGTTCTGACTGTCTTCTCAGCTTCCTTTTGCTTTAACTGATACAGTTCTCTGTCCTGCTCCTTCTGTGATTCCTTGTACTTCCTGAATGCTTTCTTTTTCTCTTGAACCTTCACTATCACTTCCTTTGAGAACCATAGTGGTTTCTTACATCGTTTTGTTTTGTTTATTTGCTTCACACAAAGGCTTGTTACTTCTGCGATGGCAGGTTTTTATTATTCCCCATTGTTCTTCCACCCCTCCTTCCTGCCCATTTGCTAGCGCATTCCTTAGGCACTCACCCATTTTGGCAAAGTCAGCCCTCCTAAAGTCCAGTACTTTTGCCTTTGTATGGCTTGACTCTTTTGCTGTGTTTATTGTGAATCATACTGTTCGATAGTCGCTAGTCCCCAGATGGCTACCCGCTTCTACATCTGGGATCCTCTCTCCATCTCCATTTGAGAGAACCAGGTCTAAGATTGCTCCCTCTCGAGCGGGTTCCAATACTAGTTGTCTAAGGCATGCCCCCTGTAGGGCATCTAGAATAACCCCACTGTTAGAAGTGGCTGCTGCAACTGCACTCCAGTTAACATCTGGCATATTCGGATCACCCATCAGCAATATCTCCCCTTTTTCTGCCATTCTAAGTATACTTTCTATAATTTCCGTGTCCATTTCCTCCCCCTGAGAGGGGGGTCTGTATACAACCCCTGTGTGGATTGTGGTGCCATTGCCTGCCTCCAAATTGACCCACAGTGCTTCTTCTTCTCCTCCCGGTTTATCCTTTTGTTCTGTTGCTTTGATTCCTTCCCTTATGTAAAGAGCTACTCCTCCTCCTCTTTTTACCCTCCCTGTCCCTCCTGTAGATAGTGTATCCTGGTATATTTACGTCCCAGTCATGGTTCTGTCTGTACCATGTTTCTGTGACTGCCACGATATCCAGATGTTCCTCCTCCATGAAGGCCACTAATTCAGGAAGCCTGTTACACAGACTACGGGCACTGGTACTCATTGCTCTCCATTTTTTGATGGCTTTACCTTCTGTAGCAGCATCCCCCACTGACCTTTCTACCTTGGTCTTTTTCTCATTTAGTACCCTGTTTTGTAGGGGGAGGCTGGGATTTTCCTGCTGTTTATCAGTGCCTCCCCCTTTGACTAGTTTAAAAGCTTGCCAATGAAGCATTTAAACCGACTGCCCAAAAGACTTGTTCCCTTCCTGGACAGATGCAGACCATCCTGCCAGTATAGGCTGGTGTCCCTCCAGGTGGAACCCCAGTCCCCAATGAAGCCAAACCCCTGTGCTCCACACCATTTTTTCAACCATTCGTTAAACTGCATGGTGCAAAGTACCCTCGCCTCACCCATGCCACTGACAGGCAGCACCTCTGAGAAGGATACTGTGTGTGCTACTTGTCTTAGGCCCCTCCCTAACTCTACAAAGTCCTTCTGCACTGCTCTAATCTCATGATGAGCCAAGTCATTTATCCCTAGGTGGACAACGACGTCCAGCTCAGACTCCCGTGCAACTGTTCTCGTGATCCTATGTATGCCTTTCCTGTCCCTCCAAGCCATGGCACCAGGCAGGCACCTTACTTCAGTTTTCCCTGCTCCCCCCAGTTCTATCCCCCTAATAATTGAGTCCCCCACCAGGAGCTGCTTCCTTTCCCCATGGTGCCCTCTGCCTCCTTCCTGAGGGCCTCCCTTGTGACAGTTGTTTGCAACCTCCTTAGTCTCCTCTGCGGGTGCATCCATAGGGGAACTATGCTCCCCCAGAATGGTGTATGGACTGTGGAATGGAACAACTGACTGGGTGTGCCTCTGTTCTACCACCCTTACCCTCCCTGAGCCCACTGTGGTCCAACTGCTGTGCTTTCTTCGCAACCTCTGAGGTAGTGGTGATGGTTCTGGTGCTCCCTGGATGGGGAAGGTTCCCTTACTACTGTCCAGTGTGGCCTGAAGATGGGCAACTTCCTCCCTCAGAGAAGATAGTTGTTCATTTAGGGTTAAAACACAAAAAGTAAGGAAATGAGACCTTTAGGGTTGCCACCTTCCCCCCCTCGTGTACCCCCCATCCTCCCGACATTGACAGATGACGGGTGTCATTAGAGTTAGGAGGCCTAAATGTCACCCCATTCTTCTTTACTGTGGCTTTGTGAATTATAGGGTGCTGCATTTAGGTTGAGTAGGAATTTTAATGTTAAACCAGATTTTGCACGTTAATAACCTTGCAACCGTTCAACAGATTTGCACGAAATTTGGAATACTCAGTCTGGTATGGTAGATCTCTTGATTTACTAAATTGTGTTTCAGTCGGACATACGGTTTTGCGCAGCAAAATGCCAAAAATGCAGTTTTCGCCACTTTTGCGTATTTTTTGTCCATGACGCTGCGCGAACACCGTGTGGGCTATTGGTCCGCAACTTGGGATGTAGAAAGAGCTTGGGCCAAGAACATGCCATCATTTGTTTGGTAAAAAAATATTAATCTGTTCGAAAGTTATTACAATTTGAAATTCCCACTATATCCTATGGGAAAATTTATATGTATTTTTTGAATGTTTAATGAGAAAGACCAGATGGCCCTAGGAAAGACCATATGGCCCAAATTGGGATGACCATATCTCAATCACAGTTTGGTCTTTTTACCTGAAATTTGCAGTGTGTTGAGGGGATGTCAGAGATGTGAACTATGCTGTTTAGGTGTTGGGGAAATAATTTGTTGCAGATATATTCAATGATGTAATTGACATTTTTCCTATAGGATTATATTGCAGTCTGTGTCGTGCCTTTTGGCGCTGTTATCTCGGAAACGAAGCGAGATACAGACTTTTCGTTAGGGGTGGCTTAGAAAAAGATTTGAAATCGTAGAGTAAGCCTGCAGTGGAATTTTGTTCGTACGTTCCACGGTTCATGAGATATTGTGAAATTACTGTCACAAGGGTTGAAAGAATGCCTGTCCAGTGCTTTTCGTTGCCCATATCTCAGAAATGATGTGAGATATGGGTTCAGTCAGTGATTGTTGTATGATCTTCTCACTGTCACAGTTACAATGACACTTTAATTGTTTTTCTAGCTGTTATGGTTCCCAAGATATGGACAAATTACTGTTACAAGCATTCGGTGGCCAATAGGAATGCTGCATGGCTCTGTAGCTATGCATAAGTGGCAGCGCAGGCCCAGAGAGCCTGGGTTCCCTTAGATGCATACTGTTATGCAGAATTGGGCAAGTTGGTGGGAGCACGGGGCCCTCTCCCACCAGTACATGCTTTTTAGTGGCTATTATTATATTTAGGGTTATGAAGCCACTTCTATGTCAAACTCTAAATTTTGTGCATTAATAACTTTGGATCCGTTCAACAGAGTTGCATGAAATTTGGTACACGGGCTGGGGCATGGTAGGTCTCTTCATTTACCAAATTTCATTTCAGTCAGACTTACTTTTTTTTGCGCACCAAAACGCTGAAAAATGCACTTTTCACCAGTTATGTGGGCAGTTTTTCAGATTTTGTCTGTGGCGCTGTGCGGCCATTGTGTGGTATGCCACTCTACAACTTGGCACATTGAAAGAGCTTAGGTCAAGGAACATGCTGCTTTTTGTTTGGTGAATAAATATTAATCCACTCCAATGTTATTAAACTTTTAAGTTCCCATTATAAGTCAATGGGAAAATTATATGGTTATTTTGCGAAAGAAGATTGGGGTTTTGGCCATCTAGTCCCGCCTCACAATCAAAGAATTTGCAGGCTTGCGATCAAAGAATCTTTGATTGCGAGGAATTCTTTGATCGCGATGGCCACCATCTTATTTTCAGTTTGGGGTCGGAAAAATTCAAATATCTCGGTCCAGGGCTGACTTCTGGGGTGAAACTATGGTGGGTTTTGCTCAGGGGTCTTCCCTCTATCGAGCCATGCCTGTGGTTTCTTTCAAAATGGTAAAAAAAATAAGAGTTTTTTTACTTTTTTATTCTTTGATTGCGGCTCACTAATGATCTTTGATCGCGAGCCTGCAAATTCTTTGATCGCGAGATTCTTTGATCATGATCTTTGATCGTGAGGGAGGGACTAGATGGCCAGATCTGGAGGGAGCAGATAGCACAATTTTAACAATTCTTCAAATTAAATAACTCGGAAACAGTTTGGTCTTTTAACTTGAAATTTGGAGGGTGTTGACAGCACGTCCTGTAGACATGAATTATAGTATTTAGGTGTCAGACAATACATTTTTTGTGGAGATATTGCATGGCGCAGTTTACGTTTTGCGGACAGCGTTTTCCATGGTGGTAGTGGCTTGAAATTACTAGGGTAGCCTTACTCCCATGGATGTACTTTTCAGTCATTAGGTGTGTAAAATGTTAATAGGTGTGGAATTCTGCCAGTGTGACGAAAATATGAAACTTTCTCGTTTTACGTCTCAGAAACAGTTTGGTCTTTTACACTGAAATTTGGAGCGTGTTGAGGGGATGTGCTGCCCATGTCAATTATGGTGTTTAGGTGTTGGAAAATTCATTTACTGCACCCATACTGCGTGACACACTTTATGTTTTACGTATGGTGTTTTGTATTGTGGTACTGGCTTCACATTTATAGGGTGCGTAGCGTTACTGTCATGGAGGTAATTTGTAGTGGTTAGGTGGCGGACATGTAAACAGGTGTTGAATTATGCCACTCTGATGACTGACGCTTTGTTTTCTTTCAAGATGGTGGGCCCCACGCTCCCACCCATATGCGCTGTCAGCAATACATATGATATTCAGTACTTGTATTCTTATCTTAGGGAGTAGTTTGCAAATTGGTGGGAGCGCGGGCCCACCAACTTGTGCAACTTTCTACTTTTCTATTCTTTCTCAAAAAGTAAGGAAATTCTATCAAAAAAATTTGTTAATGCATCGTTTAGGGTTAAAACACAAAAAGTCAGGAAATGAGACCTTTAGGGTTGCCCCACCCCCCTCATGGACCCGCCCATCATCCCCAGATTGACAGCTGATGGGGTGTGTCACTGGGGTTGTGAGGCCTAAATGTCACCCCATTCTTCTTTACTGTGAATATGATTACAGATGGAATGGGGTGACATTTAGGCTCACAACCCCGAATGGCACACCCCATCAGCTGTTACTCAGGATGATGGGCGGTCCACGGGGGCAACCCTAAAGGTCTCATTTCCTGACTTTTGTGTTTTAACCCTAAACGATGCATTAACGAAGTTTTTTGCATAGAATATACATATATATATATATATATATATGTATGTTTATATATATATATTATATTGCCACTGTTTGTACTCATTCTCATTAGTTTACATATTGCATCCTAGTGTACTGTGTACCTACTCATGGAATTGTTTTCATTCTTCGGGTCGCCCCTGAAAAAGGGACATGGCTGTCTCAGTGGGCTTACCCGATTGTCAAATTTCAAATAAAATAATATAGTAAACATGGAAAAATACAGGAGGGAGGTGGATCTCAAGTGCTGTAGCTACTGAGTAAAGGGCAGTCACAAGTGGCCACTGGGCCTGCTTCTGGCTTATAACCTTACATTCTTATCTGAAATAATTAATGTTAAGCATCATTAAATTGGTTACTGCCAGTGGGCTGGATAGCGCAAGGGCAGCGCTAACATTTGCTATACAAACAACCCTGGTTTGTGCCCTGAACCTGGGACATCTGGTGCACTGCCAACCAGTATGGTGAGGTTCCCCCATGTGTATCAGACATCTCCTGCCTTTACGGAGGACACCTTCTTTCTCTATACAACAAGGTTTTAGTCAGTATTTATTTGAAATTGTTTTGTCAGCTAACCATACAGAGATAAACAATATTTGTGTACAGATATGACTGGGGGGGGGAGAGCCAGGGGGCACTGTAAATTTACAGGTTGAGGCTCAGGCCACAATTACAGTAATAAATTAATGAAGTTAGAAATATAGAGAAAATTAACAATATGCAGAAATTTACATCTGAACATGGAACAAGTGGTTCTCAGCTGTATTTAAAACAAGCAACTTTTAACATGGTAAACATAAAAATAAAATGTGACACAATATAAATGGATTTGTAAACAAAAACAAACAGCAGGGAGCAACACTGGGGGTTAGAAAGGACTGACAGTGCATAATAATGAACTGCTGCTTTAACAGACCAGAATTATTTCTGTATTCACTGAAAATTTGTTAACCAGGAAAGGCACACTGAGCCAACTCTAGTTTCCAGGTGTGACCCAGACCAGGTTCTAACAAAGAATCTTAGCAATTTACTTAAAGAGCTAGTAGCGCTGACAACTAGCAGGCAGAACATTTTAGTAATTTTTAAATGTGGCCCCCCTTATTACTTTTAATTTCTCAAGTGTTTTTCTTTTCTATGTGCTCATTTGGTGGTTTTCTACCTAACAGTATTACGTGTGATGTAAAAAGCAATGCTTTATTTGCAAGCTGATATATCTAGTTCTGTTTCTCCCACTACATCATCAGTGTGTGACCTCACTCACTGTTGTATCACAAGCCCTGCTGCCTGACTGGTAACATGGGTGACAAGTTACCCACATACCTCTCAACTGTCCCTGATTTTCAGGGTCGTCCCTGATTTTGCCTCAAAATTTTACTCTGTCCCTCCTAAAAATTGTGTTTTCGTGACCAATCGGTGGGGGTTGTAAGCAGAAAATAATGTCAAACATTAAAGTTACAGTCTTTTTCTTCCTTAGAAAATGCATTTTACACTAAGCCCCTTATTCTACCAGCTTCCTGAGTGGATATCACCAATTTTGAAGATGTGTCCCTGATTTTGGTCCTTTGTCCCTGATTTTTTTAAGCCTTGTCCCTGATTTATGAGGCAGGAGGTTGAGAGGTATGGTTACCCAGCAAGCAGCAGGAGACTGGCTCTTCTTGGTTACTAGTGATGTCACTGTTAGTGAGGTCACAATGCTGATGATGTATAGGGAGGAAGAGAACTGACTAGGTCATCCTGCAGATAGAGTGCTGTTCTACACATCACACCTAGTACTGTCAGGTAGAAAATCTTTTAATTAGCAAAACAGAAAAGAAAAAAATACTTCGGATATAAGAAGTAATAGGTGATTACTTAAAGGTTTAAATTAGCATTAAAAACTTTTTTGTGGCACCAAGCTTTTGGTGATTAACTATGAATGATAACAGTTTGATTATATTGTTTGCTGCAGAGATGTAGGTTTGTTTGTTAATATCTTGATTTTAATATTGTTAAGGTGTCTTGGTTTTTGAAAGGCGCCATACAAATAAAGTTTATTATTAAAGTTATCATTAATTCCAGGCAGTACACTAGCTTTTTAAGGTAAGGCATTCGACTCTGTGCCGCATGGGAGGCTGGGTAGTAAGCTGGCAGGTACAGATGCAGGGCCAAAAATGGTGGGATGGGTAGTAAACTGGTTACAGAGAAGGCAGCAGAGGGTTGTGGTGGGAGGGGAGCTCTCATCTCAGAGGCAGTGACATGCGGAGTACCGCAGGGCTCAGTGCTGGGACCGGTGTTGTTTGGGTTATTCATATCAGACATCTCAATGGGCATCAAGAGCAAAATCAGTTTGTTTGCGGATGACACCAAGATGGGAGCAGTAGTGGATGACCTAGGAGGGTGGCATGAGTTGCAGAATGATCTGTCAAAATTGGAGACCTGGTCGGACACCTGGCAGTTGGGGTTCAATGCCATGAAGTTCAAGGTGCTACATTTCGGGGCAAAAAACCCAAGAAGGAGCTACCAGCTTTGGGGGGGGGGGCAACTAGCCATGACAGAGAAGGAGGAGGATCTGGGAGTGATTATAACAGGCTCAATGAACAACTCAGCACAATGCAGGAAGGCAGCTGCAAAGGCCAACAAAATGCTGAATTGTATTGCCAGAGGTATATCTTCAAGGAGAGGGGTGATGATCCTGCCGTTGTATAGATCACTGGTTAGGCCATACCTGGAGTACTGCGTGCAGTACTGGCGCCCATACCTGAAGAGGGACATTAGGTTACTGGAGGGGGTGCAGCACGGGGCAACAAAGATGATCCATAGACTAGGGGACGTACCCTACATGAGCAGACTGAGGAAGTTTAACATGTACTCACTGGAGGAGAGGAAAGACGGGGGATATGATTGAAACCTTCAAATACATAAAGGGAATAAACAAGACAGGCATGGAGGGACTATTCAAGTTAAGGCGGGGTATGGACACTTGAGGTCACAATCTCAGATGGGGGGGAGGTTCAGGAGGGAAATGTGAAGGCACTTTCTTACGGAGAGAGTGGTGTCTGGGTGGAATGTGTTGCCTGCAGAAGTGTTATCCTGTAGAACAGTGGACTACTTCAAAAGAGGATGGGAGAGGGTAAGAGGGAGGGGGAGAAGAGGGAGGGGCAGGGGAGAGGAGGGGAGGGTGGGGCAGCTGCAGTACAAGGGTTGCTAGCTGCACACTCGAGCAGACTCGATAGTCCAGAAGGCCTTTATCTGCTGGCAAATTCATATGTTTGTATGTTCATAAGAACTACAGTCAACATTTAAAAAAAAAATGTTGTGTAGTGTGTTTTGATCTGTGTGCGTAGCCCTCATGTGTCCTTTCTTTTGATTGCAATTAGGAGTTGTTTTCTAAATTTGCTTACTTGGTTTATGGCCCCTGTTTGTATCATTTATTGCCTCTCCATTCCCCACAATGACTCCTGTCCCATGTGACAGTGATGCAGCCAAGCCCATTGATTTAGTGAGTAATAGCTTTGTCCTGTATGCAGCAGCAATCTACTCTTAGAAGCCTGCTGTTCTGGCCTCAACTAAATAACTCTTTCTAATCCATTCTTTTTGTTTTCTAGGTGTGTGTCTCAGTCTAGCCAGCAGAAGTGAATATTTTGTTTTTTTTTTTAAAAGCTTTCCGTTTCATCAAACTACGCACAGCCATAAAAAAGCACACAAATCACCCCAGGTCATCAATGCTATAGCTAGCGAATACTGTAGATGTTTTCTAAAGAATAACCTACTCAGTTATCCCTCGGGTACCTGCCCAAGGTATTAAATTAGCTGAAAAAAATCTGATAGCAGTTTTACAGTGAATGTGCTAATTAGCTGTGAAAATGCATAGCACTTGGCATAGAATGGTTAGCACAGTTTAAAGAAAACATATAGTTTATTTTGTTCACTGCTGCATGGACCCCATTTAAAATGGATGGCAGTCTACTGCTACACATTTTTGGGAATGATTAGCACTACCCACTGTTTTATGTAGCATTTTGCTATGCTATACCAGCTACTTAATACCATGTTTGCCAAACTGTGAATGTAACTTTCAGTAGTTTTACAGCATTGTTATTTAGTAATTATTATAATTGTACATTACTGATTTATCTGATTGCACTTTCCTCATCCCTGTCCCCCACGACATGTCTGGAAATTACTGTAGTTGCTCAGTTTGTTTTTCCTGGTGAAACTCTTGAAATACATATAAAAGATAATATATGATCCAGTATACATAACAAGCATGTGTAGTCATCAAGAGGTTACCATGGCGACCGTTTACACCTCGAAAGCGATAGCTACTCATGCTTGTCGTGTATAGTGGCCCATACATTGTCTTTTATAGTGTATGGTCTCACAAGCACACACACACACACACACACACACAAACAGCAGGAGTCTAGGCACTTGCGGTATTGGACAGTTAAAAAAAATACAGCTTTCACAATCCCTGACACTCTTTAGTTTGTAGGAGCCACAGGTTCTGTGAGGTGAGCATGTATAGACGGTCGAAGTTGTTGTACTGAGTAACTATGTACATTATCTAGTGCAGCACAACAAGGATATTCTAAGGATGGATTTCCATCCACAACTGCATTCCACCATACACTGTAAAAAAAAAAAAAAAAAAAAAAAAGTGCTCACTGAATAAGGAGAGGCTTTTAAAATCACAGCTCTGCTGCTATAAACTTGACACTAAATGAGCACTTGCTGATTCAATGGTCATGGACACAACTGCGTCATATACGATGGAGACAATAGTGTGACAGGGAGCTCCTGCCATTCTTGAGGACTGACATTTTCTTAAATCTGTTGCAACAGTTCTTCTATTTCTAAGTCTAATCTATCCTTTACTATTTCTAGCCCATAAGGTTGGCCACCTATGGGCATCCCCCTCCCTTTTCTTGACTATGCTATGGTGTCCTCTTCAATTTTCCTTTTCCCTCTCAGGTCCTCGTACAGAGAGGTTATTGTGGTGACCTCCAAGTGTATGTAAAACAGGTTGTGTTTATTGTTGGATTTAGTATGTAATAGCACTAGGTCATAAAATACCTTGATGTATATACCTTATGTAACCCCCCTGCAAATGGGGGTTCCCAAAAGACTTCCAGGAGCTTGCTTGAATGCTCCAAGCCTGAATGGTGTTTGGCATTTAAGCCATTTATCAGTGAGTGTTTTTAGAACCTCTGGTACTGTCTCTTTAAGAGCTGTCTGCTTGCAGACATAATTAGTTTGTATGGGGGACTGTGTGTTTCTTTGATTGAGTACCATTCAGGCTGCTGCCAATTCACTTAATTTTTGCAGTCACTAGGAGTGCAAATGGAACCTATCTGAAAGATGTAACTGTTTACCAGAAATTATTTAGAGTAATAATGAAATTACAGTTTGTCTAACCTGCTTTCTTTGCAGTCAGAACTGTGTCTGCTAGTTCCCCATTCTAGTTTTGAACTGCTGAACTGGACCAATCAGTGTGGGGTAAGCTAGCTCTAAAATGGTGCCTTGGACAAATCAGAACTTGGACTCATAATCTGAGCCAGCCACAAGAGGATTGTATGGGCAGTGACTCTGGGAGATGTAGTTCAGACTTCAGTGCCTTTTGGACCAACAGCAGCAGTCTATTGTGAGTGACAGCCAATCCAGTCAAGAACTGGGAGGAACTCAAAGGAAGAGCCCGTTTTTGTCGGTTGGAGTTTCAGTTGAGCTTTGGCAGTGAAGAAGGAAGGAGCCCTGTGCTTTTTCAGTGTGCAGTTTTAGTCAAAAAACGTGTGTAAGGCCCAGAGTTCCAGTCTGCAGCTTGTTAGGACTGAATCCGTCCTGTGAAAAGAATCAAAGGATCTCTGAAGAGTAGAAACCAGGCTCACCCTGTAGAAGACTGGAGGAATTGCTGAAAATTGCATTCGGTCTGTCAGGAACTGAATCTGCTGTGTGTTCTCCCGGGTATTGTGCAGTAATTGCGATCGGGATACAGATGCAGCCTGCCTGGTATAGTGCTTTCTTTTATATGGATGTGTGAAGAGGTTTGTGTACCTCAAGTGAGCCCTGCTGACATTGAAGGACCCTATCTTATTTGGAGGTCGTGAGTACTAATTCAGGGTCAGCTCCTGTTGAATTGCCACATTAAATCCAAATGGAATTACTGTACTGCTGCTTCTTAATTCTCCTTTCTCTGTGAAAGGGGCCCTACCAGCTGCCACGGTTTGGACTAGCCACTAGGGCTTGGGTACCCAGGGACAGTAACTGATAGGGATAGGCCTGTGCACAGAGCCATAGGTAGATTATTAGAGTGATAAGCTAATTAACCTGATTTCCCTGTCCTTGTTATATCCCCTAAATAAATCAGAACTGCTTGTTTCAGCAAAGTTATACTGCCTGAGGTATTTGTCTATGTTAAGTACTGTACTGTGATTGTTGCACTGTATCTCATTTCACAGGAGGTCCCAGTGCCGGAACCAGACCTGGGGGTAAGTGTATACTGTGAAGGTAATTCTGATATATTGTGTGGGCCACTAGTGGGAAGAAAGGGGGTTGCAGTGTCCCAGAGGGCTGTGACCAAGTTAGTTTAACTATTACAAACCCTGACCTCTGGGTGGAGGCACCCGCCATTGGATCCAGGCCCCTCAACCTGTTAGTGGCAAATCAGGCAGGGGTAGTAGCCCCTGGGATAGTGCCATCTAGGGGTTACACTTATGTTTACGAAACCTGTAAATGTTGAAAATACCATGGCACTAGGTGTTTTTGATAATGGTAAAAAGTACTAGGTGACTATTACAGAAATTAAGTTAGTTGTGCTGTTTAAAATGTATGTAGATTGCTGTAAACTGAACAAGTCTAAATGTCATGGCGATTTGCATATATCCCATGATTCTTTGCATTATAGAAGTAGGTTTGATGTTGTATTTCTTGGAAACTTGATTTGTTACTAATGCCCTTTGGGGTAACTTTTCTTTCAGTGATTCTGCATTGAGGTTCTTTGTCTACAGCTTGTTTTTTTTTTCTTTTCTTTTTGGGCCCCCACTACCCAAGCAAATGGGGCCTGCATAGGGGTGGAGGTTGCATCCCAGGATCAGAGATCAGTGTCAGTAGGTGCTGGCTGCTGCTGCTGCTGCAAACTGATGTACTGAAGAAAAAATATGGCACTGCATAAGCTTATTTCTTGGGTTTTGAATAAACATCACACAGAGATTGTGTGCTGAACCTGAAGTTCGGTGGCTGGTCCATCTGTTATCCCACAACCCCTCCACAGGTAGGCATTGTAGGAAAAGGAAAGGCAATAAACATTTCAAACATGAAGCTCCCCAGAGGCCATAAATCTAGTAGGCACATTTAGAAACACTCCTAACAGCAAAGAAAGGAAAGGACACACCAAGGCCCTGTCCACACTTGCATTCTTGTAACATTACTGGCAGTCTGTAACATTACAACAATGGCAAACGCAGATCATGTCCACAGTGTAAACTGTGCTACGAACCATGTTTAAAAACCGTGCTAAAACTATGATCAGAGCAGAGTTTTCACATGGTTTCAGATCAACACGTTTACCAGTTGGGAGCTCAAGGGGGCAAGCATGGTTTTTGGAGCACAGTGTGGACACTCTGACAACCGTGCTCAAACACGGAAATAAAACTGTTGTTAAAAACATTTTGGAAGCACATGTCACTGTGGAAAGGGCCAAAGACTACACCCACAAATGAAAACACTCTGAACAACATATTATTTGTAAATTTAACTGTAGTTCCCCTTAACTAAAGGTTATAAAGGTTTACTCTTCAAAATGTTTTCACTCCAGAAATGAAAATGGAAATGCAGAATGCAGAAATGAAGTGATGACTATTATCATTTTAACAATTCAACAGAAAACTGGGAATATAAAATCTACTTAGTGCAGGTCATTCACAGCACTGGATGATTTAGAATTTATCTTATCCTTATGAATCTCTTGGGAATTTAGCTTTATAATTAATGAATTATCTGTATTAATCTCTTGTGAATTTAGCTTTATAATAAATGAACACAGGTCATCATGAAGAATCTCAACAAAAAGCATTGAGTCATTACTGAGAATTTGTTGCCTGAGAATGGATCTCATTTTGATTACATCTCTGTTAACAAAATTAAATTCAGTTTTCCATACCAATGAGTCTAGCATAGACAGCATCTGTCATCGGACCAGTGAACTCTACACAGTAAAAAAAACACAAGAAAAAGCACATTTTACATGACAGGTAGAAACTGGTGTTTGTGCCACTGAACTATATAAACAGCAAACATAATGAATAAGATTATCCTCTTAAGTTTTCACAGCTGGAGTCCCACCTCCCAACCCCACACAGTTATATGAATGCAGTAGCTCCCTTCACACTACAGAACTTAATAATTTATTGTTTTCAACTTGTCTCAGAGCATCATTGTTGACAACTTCGCTCCTGCTGGAATGTTCTCACTTATTTGCACAGTAATTGGTTACTGACAATGCTGTTCATAAAAACACTGTTGAGCTGGTGGGTTCTGATTATCAAGTAGCACAGACTGACAGGCAGGGTAATGAACTATTTTTCTAAGTAAGAGAAAATGTATATTTTACTAAAGAAAACAGCAGTGCAGGAAAGGAAGATACCTTAAAAATGTTCTTGAACATTAATTTATGTCTAAACTCCAGACATAGGAACTCACTGATAATAAAGGCTGTAGAAGGCGAGTTCCTATGACACTGCAGCCACAGCCCCAAAAAGTGAGAGGAAAGCAGCACCAGTGCAGACAGGTAGACATCAATTTAAAAATACATAAATAAAATACACCCCAAGTGTACAAATAAGGATGTACTAACAACTTGGGGTTCTGGTGGCAAACATAAATCACTTGCATTTCGCACCTATGGTTTACAAATGTCACCAGAGCCCACTGATGCCATCACAGCCTTATTATATACACTTGGGTGTACTTTATTCATTTTTAATACGAACATGCCAGTTTATCATTCCATTTACAATGCAGAGCTAACCATTGTGCTGTCCAGTTGATTTATAATATTGATCTTCAAAGAGAGTTCTCTCCATACAGCCGCACTCTACTGGTCAGTAAAAGGAAAGCTCTATGATCCTGGAGTGAGTCCACACTCAAAACGCCAAAAGGTCAGATCCTGCATCATACCTGGTGGCAAAACTGGTATTTAACGCCTTGGTCATTTGTCAAACCAAGGCCTGAAAAGTGGGATACTGTGGGGAGAAATGAGACTACAAGACAATATTCCCCTGCCTAGATCCTTAGATTTAGATTAGATTTATTACAAAATTACAACTCACCATGGACAGTTGAAAGTTCATACAAAAAATGTGAGAAACAAATACAGTGGTTACTGAACACACGATTACATTAAACATAAAAAGGGCAACATAAAAGATGAACATTATAACATATTTAAACAACAGTTCAGGCATATTTCAAGAAGTAACTCTCCAGTTGAGGGCTGTGCTAAGTTGCATTATATGGGACAGAAACAGGGGTCTGGGGAAGCAGAAAGGGAAAGTGAAGGTGGGAACCTACGAGACAGATATTAGCAAACTCAAGGGCAAACCGGATGGACTACAAGTCCATTTCTGCCATCACCTTCTGTTTCTATGTTTTAGGTGTTACCAGTTCAGAAGGCAGAAAGCTGTTCAAGTCCCCATTCTTGGTTGTTTAAATAAACGAACAAAAAAAACCCACGTATTTAACACAATTAATAGTAATATCCTGATCCTTAAGAGACCACATCTCCCAAGTAAACAATCCAACTATCTCTGTGAAGAGCCAGGTTCAACTGGGCCACCTGCTCCTGGAGAAACTCTGCTCCTGGTTAATGGGCTACTCTCAACTAAGGACTGCTGCAGGGGAAGTATCACTCCCAAATCTAACTGCACACCACCAAGAAACAACAAAGATCCCTTTCTGACAGAAGATGCCACTTCAGACACCGCAGTCCTTCCAGAAAACACCACCAGATGCAGCCCGATTCCAAATGGGTTCAAAATGGCACCATTCACCAGGGGAATACAGTGTGTATTCTAGCCCACCAGTACATAAGCCACAGCGAGTCGACCAAATGAGGGAGCACAACTCACAGCTTGCAAAGGGACAAGCAAGACGGCAGGTCACCGGAGGTCATGAGGGACTACAGGAGTAGCCTTCCCCCGCCCCCCCAAATCCCAAAACGTTGCTTCAGCTAGCAAAGGGACAAGCAAGACAGCAGGTCACCGGAGGTCGTGAGGGACTACAGGAGTAGCCCTCCCCGCCCCGAATCCCAAAACATTGCTTCAGCTAGCAAAGGGATAAGCAAGACGGCAGGTCACCAACGGTTGTGAGGGACTACAGGAGTAGCTCTCCCGCCCCCTAATCCCAAAACGTTGCTTCAGCTAGCAAAGGACAAGCAAGACAGCAGGTCACCAAGGTCACCGGAGGTCATGAGGAACTACAGGAGTAGCCCTTCCCCGCCTAATCCCAAAACGTTGCTTCGGTACAAGCATTACTCGCTGCACATGAGGAGAATCTCTGTTTACGCCATTTTTACTATTCAAAAAACAGACCGAACTGTATAAATAATGCCTTTAACTTTAATTAGCACTGTCTTTCAGTCGCCACACATGTAGAGATCGTTTTTGGTACTGAATTCTTTCTCTGCATACTTGTACTTATTTTAGCAACTAAGAGGTTACCTTAAGTAAGAAATTACAGCCGTTACTCTCACTTATTCTGTGTCTCTCACTACAAACTGTATTCCCTGCAAAGCATGTTATTATTCTCATTTACTCTGTGTCTCTCACTGTAAACTGTATTCTCTGCAAAGCATGTTTTCCACTGCTAAAACTGAATTCCCTGCAAAGCGTGTTTTTTCCGTTTCCACTGCTAAGCTGTAGTGTGTCTGCCCCTTAAAAAAGAAAAAAAAAACAAACAAAAAAATGAAGCCTCTCCTCAATTATTGACTATTTCTCCAGCCAGGCTCTAATTTAAATCTTACGGGCCCTAGACCCTCCCCCTCTACCCACAGGTACTGCCACAGTATAAATGAACTCACCGACTCCTTGTTTCTTCCACAGCTAGCAAAGGGACAAGAAAGACGGCAGATCACCAGAGGTCATGAGGGACTACAGGAGTAGCCCCCCGAATCCCAAAACATTGCTTCAGGTACAAGCATTACTCAGCTGCACACGAGGAGGATCTCTGTGTTATCTTTAACTTTAATTAGCACTGCCTTTCAGTCGCCACACATGTGGAGATAGTTTTTGGTACTGAATTCTTTCTCTGCATGCTTGTACTTATTTTAGCAACTAAGAGGTTACCTTAAGTAAGAAATTACAGCCGTTATTCTCATTTATTCTGTGTCTCTCACTGTAAACTGTATTCCTTGCAAATCATATTATTCTCATTTACTCTGTGTCTCGCACTGAAAACTGAATTCCCTGCAAAGTGTGTTTTTTCCATTTCCACTACTAAGCTGTAGTGCTCTGCCCCTTGGAAAAAAAAACAAAAAAACAACTGAAGCCTCTCCTCAATCGTTGACCATTTCTCCGGCCAGGCTCTAATTTAAATCCTGCGGGCCCTAGACCCTCCCCCTCTACCCACAGGTTCTGCCATGGTATAAATGAACTCACCGACTCCTTGTTTCTTCCACAGCTAGCAAAGGGACAAGCAAGACTGCAGGTCACCAGAGGTCATGAGGGACTACAGGAGTAGCTCTCCACCGCCCCCCCGAATCCCAAAACGTTGCTTCAGGTACAAGCATTACTCGGCTGCACACGAGGAGGATCTCTGTGTTATCCCCGCCACCCCCACCACCACCCTTGGTGGACTGAGAACTATATAGAGTAGGGGAATCCCGCTCACTCATGTTTTTCACTAATCAGCCAGCTTTCCCATCTGCAGGCTATATTTCCCCACCACTAGAGGTCCTTCCCACACCTATGATCTCGCCCCCAAATTGTTAAAGCTATAACTACTCCTCTCCAGCCCACCATGCTCCTGCCCACGTTCCTCTCCAGCCCACCATGCTCCTGCCCACATTCCTCTCCAGCCCACCATGCTCCTGCCCACATTCCTCTCCAGCCCACCATGCTATTGCCCACATTCCTCACTATCACTCTGCTGCTCTCTTTTCCTTCCTATGTGAAGTGGACCATCATGATCGCGTTCCATCTTCAAGTAGTTTGGCACTCACCCTCTAGCTCTCCCTTCTCCAGCTTACTCTTGAGTGATGAGCGTGCACAATGGCAGGCTGGTACCCTGTTGCCCTCACCCCCCACCACGAAAAAATTCACTTTCACCCTCTCTATCAGTCTTCATCCTTATGGGCAAATGACTCTCTGCAGCCCCTCTCTCTTCTGCTCCCCCCCGTTGTATCCTCCCCTCCGCACCCTATCCCCCTTCCCCACTTTCTCCTCCTCCTGTCTGCCCCCCAAACCCTGAAACTCCCGATACCCACATTCCATCCTGCCAAGGGGTTTATGCTGCAAAAATGTCATCAACTATATATTCAAACAAGAAACAATCATCTCAGGTCCCTCGTCCTGCTACTACTCCTGACGGGAAATGTCCACCCTAACCCTGGCCCACCGACCGCCCCCCTGTCCAGCCCCATCCCACCCAGAGGGTTGCGCACTGCCTCTCTTAACATCTGCAGCCTTCAAAAAAAATGGGACCCCTTTTAAGGGTGGGTACTCCAGCACCACCCTGACATCATTGCACTGGGGGAAACCTGGCTCTCCACTCCTGTACCAGACTCTGTTGTTAACCTCCCTGGATACCTCCTCTATTGCTCCGATAGAATGGGTAAGCGAGGGGGCGGCTGCGCTCTCTATCTTAAGGACTCACTGGCAGGCCAGCTACTCCCTCCGCCACACCTAAACTCGAGGGCACAGGCTCTTATGCTAAAATGAACTCTAGGCAGGTCTACTTCCTCTCTCCTACTCACCATTGTCTACCTTCCACCCAAGGAACACAAACTAGCCTTCCAAGACATTCTGTCCTATCTCTCCACTCTTCCCCCTCAACATGAAAAAATAGTTATGGGTGACTTCAACATAAACTGGTTGACAAAGACAGCTGCCCCATACATTGATGCCACAGTGGTTGGCCTCACTCAGGTTGTCACCTCCCCTACATGGGTAAACGCCCATACAGGGACATCCTCCCTCCTGGATCCGGTTTTCACAAACCGCCCCCATAGAATAATCAACACCCTGGTACTCCTCAACGCTCTAAGTGATCATTCTCCTGTACTTTGCACTTGGTCCTGCAGTGCCCCCAAAACCACCCCCAAAATTACCTCACAACGCAAACCTGTCCCTGGCAAACTCTCCATGCTCAAGGCCCACCTCAGAAACTGGGACTGGACACCCCTCGTTAACACCCTAGACCCTGATCGTGCTCTTGATCTATTTATCTCCACTTTCAATGGTATCTGTGATAAATTCACCCCCCTTACCAACAGACTGTCCAAAGAACACCAGGTCTCTTGGTTCTCTGATCACCTCCCGGATCTAATGTGACAGCGTGATTCCCTCTGGCACATTGCTAACAAGACCCAACAGCCAGTTGATAGGCAACGGTATAGGGAGGTCTGCAACAAATGTACACGGGCACTATGCACTGCTAAAGCGGACTACTACAAAGCGTCCTTAACATCTACCTGGGGAGAGGGGCTCAAATTCTGGAATAATATTAAGGAACTCTACAGTAAAGTCCCAAATCCACCTCTAGACCAAATAGAAATAGATGGCAACATCTTCACAAATCCTCTCAGTATAGCCGTAACCCTAAACTCTGCTTTCACTAATCTCAACCATGTCCTCCCCCCTAATTTCTTTGATCCCTTGTCTGCCCAGGCCCACACCCCTCTGACCCACGCTCCGCCCTTACATCTTCGTGTCCTCATCCCCAAGGCTGCCAGACCCTACCTAGCCAAAGCCCATAGCCACTCACACCACTGTTGCGACTCCCTAGACCCGAGAAATCTTCACCTTACTCTCCGGGAAGTCCTTTACCCGCTTACTCATATTCTGAATCATTCCCTCTGTCAAGGGAAATTCCTCTCCCACTGGAAACTGACCTCCATCACCCCTATCTATAAGAGTGGGAACTGCACCTCCACTAACAACTACCACCCTATCTCCATTCTCCCCCCCTTATCTAAAGCCTTAGAGCGTATTGTCACCGATCAAATCACTGACCACCTCACAAAATACAATCTTCTCTGCAACCAACAACATGGCTTCCATAAGGGGCATAGCACCATCACCACCCTCCTCGATTTCACCTCGCATGCCCACTCCGTCTTAGATCGGGGCCATCTCAAAGGAGCTATCTTCGTGGACCTCTCTAAAGCTTTTGATACCGTCAACCACGCCCTTCTACTGAACACACTCTCCTCCAGTGGCTTTTCCAAAGACACTCTAAACTGGTTCACCAGCTAGAAACATAGAAACATAGAAACATAGAAACATAGAAGTTGACGGCAGATAAGGACCGCAAGGCCCATCCAGTCTGCCCATTTCTTTTTCTACCTTATAAATGTGCCATCGGCCTTTGCTATCTGTCAGACAGAACACAACAGGTCAAGGTAGGCTCTGTCCTGTCCCCTAGCCTCCCTGTCCGCTCCAGTGTTCCACAGGGGTCAATTCTTGGACCTCTACTTTTCAGCCTATATCTTAACTCCCTCCCATCGGCCATCCCTGGCAGCCTGCTCCTCTATGCGGACGATGCCATCCCGTACTCCTCCAATCCTGACCCCCTTAAACTTCACCAAACACTCCAACATTGTTTCCACGAATCAGAACACTGGTTCACCACCCAGCGACTAATAATCAACTACAAGAAAACAAAAGTCATGATCTTCTCACATCCACAGAACCCCCTTAAGAACCTCTGTCCCCCATTTCTCACTGTCAACCACACCCCTCTAGATCAAGTTAACAACTTTAAATACCTAGGGATCACACTAGACCCTGCCCTCAACTATAAGCAACATATTCTCCACCTAGTTGCTGCCCTTAACTCGAGATTAGGTGTGCTTTATCGGTACAAACATTGCCTCACCCCGAGGCTCAACGGCTTGCCGTAAATTCCTCTGTTCTCTCCCTCCTGGACTACGGTATTACCATATACAGTGCTGCCCCCACTTCCGCACTAAACAGACTCCGCCTTGTACTAAACAAAGCTTGCTGTCTCATCCTCGGTTGTGATCGTTTCACACACACCTGTTCACTCTACAGCTCCACTAAATGTCTAAACTTAGACAGCAGAATCAGGTATCACACCTGTCTAATGACAAAAAGATAGTACTAGGTCTCACCCCTCCCACCCTCTCCACAATCATTCGCCCAGCATCACCAGTCAGATCCACACGTAACTTGGACAAGCCGTTACTTTGGGTACCCTGCTCTCGAACCTCCCAATTTCAAAGAACCTTCAGCTACCAAGCCCCTTACTGGACTAACTCTCTCCCAAACCATATAACCAATGAAATAAGGCTTGGCCCTTTTAAATCTAGACTAAGAGAGCACCTCCAGGAATCTAACATATGTGATTGCCCCCGACACCTTCCAGCAGTACCTTGTCCTATATTCGCACCTAACTGCTTCCGATCCCGGTGACTAAATCCCACCTATATTTCTATATGACTAACAGCCTGTTACAGAACAGCTGCAACTCTGTGGCTGAGATAAAATGCTGATTCATTTCCTATCCTTGACTGTAAGCCTCCTACTGAACAACATTGTATTCAAATGCCTGTCAAGTAATGTAATGTAACGTAATGTATTGTAATGTACGGTCATCTTTGTAACAAATGTTGCCCTGTACCTTAATGTATGACGTAGAACCTTTGTAAATGAGTCTCTGACTCAAAGGTCTTTCTGAATACCTCAATAAATAAATAAAATAAATGTGTCAAGCCACCTAGACACCACAGCTGGCAGGACATAATACAAAGATGTCCGGTACTAACTAGAAGATATAAAGTACTGCCATTAAAAAAGGTGTCGGCAGCAACAAAATGGAGTGGTCATGATGGGTGAGAGCAACACTCACCTGACCATCTCTGTAAGGATGAGCCGATGTTGAATCTGCATTCAGTGAATGTGCCAACATTCTGCACTTCTGTCTTCTGTTCAGTTCAGTCGAATTTTTGTGCCATTTCGACTCTCTCCAAACTTTGGAAAATCATTAAAAAACAAACAAAAAAAAAAAGAAACCACACTAGACCTTCCCAGGTAGCCATGCCTAATCTATGGTTACCCTTTTCCCAACCCCTCACAGTCTACATTTTTCCTCCAGTCCCAGATATTTTTTATTAAAAAAATAAATACTCTAGATCGTGGCACAGTGTCAATTGCAGAATGAGCATTTTTTAGAAAACAGATTGGTGGATGAACTTGGAATTAACTGGAGTGGGTGAAGGGTGGTGGAGGGGTGCCACACCCTCCATTTTTAGCCTGCTAGAGCCTCCATACCAAGGACCCCAAGTTTCTTTGGCCAAAGTGTCAAAGCCAAACTGAAGTCAGGGGTCTCTAAAGCAGAACCAAAGTTGCCAGATTTCTTATTCGCTCATCCTTACACCACAGGCACCATCTCGTCGGATTACTGTTAAATGCGTATAGTCCTCAGGGCTAGAAATTCATGAAAAAAGTCTGGTGTATTTGACAGAACACCAAGTTACAGGTTTAGGTATTCCACTGAAAATCTGGTATACAAGCCCATGTTTTGGTATACAATTTTTTCACTGTTGTTTTATAAGTAGCAAGCAGTATTAATGCGTTTTAGAGTATTGTTGACTTAAAGAACTAAAAAATATAGATTTTGAACATCTGTGTCCTTTTTCTGTCCTCCCAGAAACCCCAACTACCCCAGTTGCAGGCACACAAATTAAAATTCTACCCACCTGTGCTGCCTGCACAGGGAAACAGAATTTGGGAATGCAATAAGCAAATACTGATTTTTAGGTTGTCTACTAGCACATTAATGGAGTTAAACCCTAACAAGCACAATTTTATTTTTTTAAATGCTTGCCATAATAAAACACTCAGACTATAGCTGAATGAAACCAAGCAAAAGACTGGTCACTCTTTTTCTACAGCCTAACCACCAAAATCTTGTCTCACTAAAATGAATCTGCCAAAAATGCTGTCTGTTGTTTAATTAATATACATTGCCTTTTTGTTTCCTATATGCTATTTGAACTGTACTAACTTGCTGTTATTCCTATGCTATCAAACTGCTTACTGTTTTGCTATTATTTTTATGTTATCAAATTGTTTATTGTACTGTATTGCCTTACCCAGGACCTCTTTGTAAATGAGCTTTGCTCAATGGAGCTTTTTTCCTGGTAAAATAAATACAATTACAAAATTACACCCACTTCCCACAGGCCAGGGCTCGCTCTTCCTGTAATGTGGACTGTTGAAAGCCCTCTGGCACACAACAGGGGATAAGAAAGGTGCTATGCAAAAATGGAGATGCAGCCTGCCCTCTTCTGAAAATTAAGCAACCCTGAATGCCTAAGCACAGTTTAACTTGATCTGCTGGCAAAACATTTTGTAAGACATTTTACCAATATAGCAATTAAAAGTAAAAAATTCCTCTAGCGACCTGCTCTGTGTCTTTTTCTGTCCCTCCCCTAATTGAGCTGCTTTTCCACTCTGTCTCCTTTTCTCTCCTTTGTCCTGTTTCTGCCGGATCTCTCGTCGTAATCAAGCAGCCCTTGCCTTCTGCCCTACCCCCCCCCATCTTCAGCACAATTTAAATTACTATTCTTCTCTCCACTTAACGCCTGCTTACTATAGTCATTTTCTGTCCTACTCCCCTCCCACTTCTTCAGCACAATTTAAATTGTATTCTTCTCTCCTCTTAACGCCTGCTTACTGTAGTCATTTTCTTCCGGTCCCCCCCATCCCGGATTTAGCTAGGTGCCTGGCTATAACACTATTTTGTCTGTCTCTTACACGCCTTCGGGCTTCCCTTTGTTCTGGCTCTTATTTAACTGGCACTTCCATCTCTCCTCTTGGCAGATCTAGCCCTAGACCTCCGGTGGTGCAGCATCGTACTGGGGTGGTCGGGTCCAGAAGGCGCCCTGGGGCGAAATGGAATCCAGACCGTGGTTTTCCATGTGTGGTGCCCATACCCAAGGGTACTACTGATTATCGTGAGCAGATGGCCTGGGCAGCCTGTGAGATTCATCCAACTCGGGCGGTGTTGTGCAATGCCAGGTCTATTAAAAACAAGACCCCAACTATTGCTGATCTTGTTGGTACAGTGGACCTGGCTTGCATTACCGAGACCTGGCTGGACAAAAAATCTAGCCCCATTTTGGAGGCTATGACTCCAGCCGGGTGCTCGGAGTTACACCGTCCAAGATTGGTCTGCAGGGGGTTGTGGTCTGTTTCAAGACCAACTCGACTCACGGAGGTCCCGGGAGGGGGTTGAGTCCTTTGAGTGTATAGCAGTAGCAGGTGTAGGCTTTCGAATTGCTCTCATTTACCGTTCACCCGGTGATGAGAAGCTATTCCTTCAGGAAGTGGTGGACTTTGTCGTCGACATGGCATTTGAGTCGCCCAGATTGATGGTTCTGGGTGACTTTAACGCCTGGGTTGATGAAGAACTCTCACAATTTGGTCAACACTTCCTCCAGCTAATGACAACATGGGCCTTACACAGGTGGTTTCCTCTGCTACACATAAATTTGGACACTCTCTGGACTTGATCTTCCTCCTGGGGGTTGAGGCATCCGATGTGGGGGTGGAACCCGTCAGGTGGTCAGACCATTACACCGTGGGGTTTAGTTTTTGCACCCCCTCTAGAAGGCCTGCCCCTGTGGAGTTGGTTAGGTACCGCCCTCTGTGGGATATAGATTCCCAAGGCCTTGTGGTGGTGCTTGACCTCTCGTCTCCCACGTTGGCAAGCAGTGATCCGGAGACCCTCGTGTCGGCTTATAATATAGCCGTGGCGGGGGCTCTGGATTCTATTGCTCCAGTTCATGTTTGCCCCCTCTCCCTTCACCCCCAAGTCCCCTTGGTTTGATGGGACGTTGAGGGAGATGCGCAGACATGGGCGAAGGTTAGAGCATTGCTGGCGAAGGTCCGCCCTTGATGCCGACCACCTTAGATTGATGGATCATTATTCGGTCTATCAATCCACTATCACCCATAAGTAGGCAGAATTCCTAAGATCGCGGTTGCGTGGAATCGACCAGCTCAGCTGTTTCGAACTGTGGACAGACTGTGCAACCCAGCCTGTCTGCAAGTTCAGAAAGCTTTTTCGGAATTGGGTGTGACAAAGCTTTGCTCAGTTCTTCGCCCAATAAAATGGCGGCTGACATTAGGGCGGAACTGTTGCCATCACACTCTAGGGGAGCGGCCATGGGCCACTGTGAGATCACAGTGCCTCAGTTTTCCTGTAGTTCCTTCAGCCAACTGGAGTTCATGGATGTCATGAGGATCATCCAGCATATGCGCCCTACGTGCTGTAGTTTGGATCCTGGACCGACCTCCCTAATTTTGGGTTGTATTGATATCATCAATCCTGTCCTTGTGCAGATAGTCAGGTGCTCCTTGGAATCTGGTGAGTTTCCTAGCTCTCTGAAAGAGGCAGTGGTGACACCCCTCTTGAAGAAAGCTGCCTTGGACCCTGACTGTCTTGAAAACTACAGACCTCTCTCTAATCTTCCCTTTGTTGGGAAGGTGATTGAGAAAGTAGTGGCTGCACAACTGGAGGACCATTTGACCATCCACGACATCTATGAACCCCTCAAGTCCAGATTTCGTAAAAGACATAGTACCGAGACAGCGCTGGTTCGGGTGCTCAATGATCTCTAGATGGCTAGAGATCGGAAGAGCCGTTCCATCTTGGTTCTCCTTGACCTTTCTTCAGCGTTTGACACCGTAGATCACATGGCGTTGATAGAACACCTGAGGCTGCTTTGTGGAATATCTGGAACTGTTTTAAGATGGTTCACTTCATTCCTCACTGGGAGATCACAAAGGATTGTGTTCAGGGTTTTTTCCTCGGATTCAACGGCTTTGTTGTGTGGGGTGCCTCAGGGTTCAGTATTGTCACCCATATTATTTGCGGTATACATGCTACCCATCGGAGACATTGTAAGGAAGTATGGGCTGAGGTTTCACTGTTATGCAGATGATACCAAGCTCTATCTTTCTTTTGCCCCCAACCAGAAGGGAGCTCTCTCGGTCTTCAATAGCTGTCTAAGAGAAATCCAAGAGTGGATGAATTCCAGCTGGCTGAGGTTGAACTCGGATAAGACTGAGGTACTGGTTGTGGACCCGGGCCGACAGACAGGGGGGTCGGGTAGTGTTGCGTCCTCTGGAATTTTTCTTGGTGGCGTTTCTCTCCTGATCTCTGAGCGGGTGCAGAACCTGGGGGTAGTTCTTGGCGATAGGTTGACACTGCATTCACAGGTGTCAGCAGTCGTCAAGATCCTTTCTTCACCTTAGGAATATCGCCAGGGTTCGGCATCTTGTTCCGTCTGCCAACCTGCCTACTTTAGTCCACACCTTCGTGTCCTCACGCCTGGATTATTGCAACTCCCTTTATCTAGAGCTTTCTGGGGTTGAAATCCGTCGTCTGCAGCTAGTGCAGAATGCTGCAGCCCAGCTTTTAAAGGATTCTAGAAGATCCTGTCATATTACCCCAGTGCTGCGCAAACTGCACTGGCTGCCAGTTCAGTGGCGGATCACCTTTAAAGTTGGCTTGCTGACTTTTAAAGCTCTACAAGATCTGGGCCCAGCCTATCTGAAAGAACTTCTGGTTCCCTATCGCCCTATTCAATCTCTCCTCTCGGCCGACGAGGGGTTGCTAGAGGTTCCAAAGGTGAATTTAAAATCTTCTGGTGCTCAGCATTCTTGCATGTTGCCCCCACCCTTTGGAACTCTCTACCCCATCAGCTGTGGGAGTGCACTTCTGTGGAGGGTTTTAAGAGGGATCTAAAGACTTTTTTATGGGAAATAGCATTCCCTGGATATTGATTGTTTTAATTGTTTGGTTTGCCTGTATTTTTTATTACGCTTGTTTTAATTATTATGTAGGGTGCCTTGACATTTGAAAGGCGCCTTATAAATAAATATTATTATTACTATTATCTATTCCGCTGCCAGTCATGCCTCTGAGGACTGCCCACCTCCCTTACTCACTGCCAAGGTACGGACTGCTCAATTTTGGACTTGGGGACTTGAATTCAGGTGCCTTGTGGCTACTTTGAAGCTATTGGTGGACTCCACATATTCTGTGAACTGACTGGCTGCTGGGTGCTGAGCCTGACCAAATCAGCTTGTAGCCTTCCAATTCTGGTCGTACTGGCAGATTTCCCTCTGGAACCCTGAAGCACCGCACGGTCAGAAAGCACACAGGTTGCTGTATATGCTGTGGAGCTGATTTTCTGGCTCTGGTCTGGTTTGTCTCTTGGGAGAATCCTGCCATCGTCCCCACCCCAATCTGCCGCCTTTATTAAATACAGCTAAACCCCACCCCTGACGACCTCTTATTGGATACAGTTTTTTATCTCCTCTGTGGCATTCGTGACTTAGCCCTTCCCATCACAACTCTGGCTGCAGAATCAAGGCAGAGTACTAGCCAACTTTGGCACATCTAGCTGGTACATATACTTAATCATATCTCTGTGGGGTGCTCTTGCAATTTCATAGGCTGGCACCTTACACCCTAGTCCTTATCCCTCGGTACTAACTATGGGTCACTTCATCTGGATTATTTTTCTGTTCTGCCTATCAATCCTGTGCCTTGCTGACCAATTCACTGCAGCAGCCCTATGGCACCCCCATGGGGCAGCTCGGGCCCTCCCCCTTGTCACCTTCAGGCAGCCCCTGCATGTGTCCACTTAATTATACCGTGCATACCCAAGTCTGACTCAGCTCTCCTGGGACTATGGTTCTGAACACGTCTACATATTCCACATGCCCTGGGGGATCTCAGCCTCCTGCTGCCATGTGCCCCCCCCTCCAATCACTGCAGATTACTACCCTACTCCTACTGGTACTTGCTGGGGACACTGAACTCAACATTGCCCACCCTATGTCTACTCATTACCCAACTGCAGCAAACCTAGATCTCCCAAAAGGTCTAAAAATTAGCCATATGAACATTCAAGGTCTCCACCTTAAAATGGCTGAACTAGAGGCCTGGGTTACTCATATTCTTCCGGATATTCTCTGTATCACTGAGACTTGATGCAAGCCTGCTAGGGGCAGCATGAAATTGCTCTTCCTGGTTACAATTGCTTTAGGAAGGTCAGACTAGGCAAGAGAGCCGGTGGTGTACTAATATACACACGGTCTGACCTCAATGCCCGTGGGCTCCCCAACCCTGACTCTGAACCTTCCTCAGCTGAATCTCTTTCTCACCGTAACTCTCAGCAATGTTAAAAAATTAATCATAGGTTGCGTCTACCTGCCTCTGGACATGGCCTCGCATGATCTAGCCCCTTTCCGCCTCGCTCTCTCCAACCTTCCTAACCATGATCTGGTACTGTGTGGGGATTTCAAATACAGATTGGCATAGCCCCACTGCTAACAAATTGCAGGCAACCCTGGCTGACTCCAACCTGGCTCAGCTTATACTTGAACCCACCCACCACAATAAAAAGTCTGGCAAACATACCTTGCCTGACTGGGTTGTCACCAACTGCCCCCTGAAGATTAAATCACTGCAGTTTTGCCTGACTGCATAAGTGATCACTCCCCCATCACATGTGTCTGGAGGAATAACTTCTCAAACCCTCCCCCTAAGATCATCCTTGTCTGTGACTTGTCCAAACTTGATGTTAACAAATACATCTCTGAGATCCATGACACTGGCTGCAGCCCCATTACTACGCTCCCCGATGTCAACCTAGCCTTGGATTATTTCATCAACACTCTCGCTCAGATTATTAAGTGCCATGCTCTCCCCCCCCCCCAATAAATGCAGATCCAAGGGCATCAAGGCCCCTGGCTCAATAAGGATCTAAGGATGCTCATGTCCTCCCGTGACCAGGCCTGGTGTTCTTACAAAAAAAGTGGACTTCCATAGGACTGGCAGAGGTATAGGCACCTTAGGAATCTTTGTAAGAATTCCCTTCATAGGGCTCAACACTCCCACTACAAATCGTTGCAAAAAGACCATCTCTGTAACCCCAAAGAGTTCTGGAAGCAGGTTAACTTGCTGGTTAAAGCGAAGAGAACTGAACTCCCTAGCTCCCTTATTGCACAGGGCAATTCCCTCACTGACCCTGCAGATATTGCCTCCTCTTTTAATGAATTCTTCACTGATCTAAACAAATATACCTCGCCATTTCTTAACTTTCCCGTCCCACCTGCTATACCACACCTGGGGGACAGCCTAGAATCCTGACCGGCCTTTCATCTTAAATTAGCCACCCGTAAGGAGGTACTACAGCTGCTTATGTGACTAAAAGCAGAGATCTCTCCTGGCCATTATACACTTGAACCACAATTCTTAAAACTTGCTCTTTCTCACCCAGTACGGGACTTAATCAATCGATCCTCCCTATCCAGCACTGTGTCTGACAAGTGGAAGGTTGCTGTGGTCATCCCGGTTCACAAACAGTGGGCCAAACAATGCTGTTGAGAACTTCAGGCCCATTTCCATCATGTGCCCACTACCCAAAATTCAGGAGCACATTGTTTATAACCATCTCCAGACCTACCTTGACCACTACAATCTGCTGTCCCCATATAAACATGACTTCCAAAAAAACCATAGCGCCCTTACAACCTTGTTAAAGTAACCTCTGATATCTTTCATTCCATGGATCTAGGTTATGTCACTGGGGCCATCTTTGTCAACCTCACTAAAGCATTCAACCTAGAAGATCACAGACTCTTGCTTCAACAGCTACTGGACACTGGTATGGATACCTCCTCCATTTGCTGGTTACAGAGCTACCGCTCTTGCCGCTCCCAAAAAGTTAAATGGGCTGGCTCGCTCTCTGGCCTCAACAGCATAACCCACGGGGTTCCACAGGACTCAGTCTAAGGCCCAATCCCATTCTGCTTCTTTGTCAATAACTTGCCTAGTCACTGTGGGGGTGCATCAGTTCACCTCTATGTGGACAACGCTATGCACTTCCCACGACCCTTCCAGGATCAGCAGCGATCTTGCTGCGGACTTTACTGATCTTGAGCACTGGTTCCAGAGCAATTGACTTGTCTTCAATACAAAAAAACCAAATGTATGCTCTTCTCCCATCGGGCCACCTCCACACTTCCCATCTTCACTCTGAATATCAAGCTCCTCAATTGTGAAACACTCGAGACTGTCCAGTCCTTCAAGTACCTGGGGGTCACCTTAGACTCCTCACTCTCCTTCAGCATCCAAGTATCCATCATAGTCAGGACACTGAACCAAAAGCTGGGGCTCCTATACCATATCCGCCCCTACCTCACCTCTGCCTCCTAGATCAAAACTGCCTCCTTGTCTCTCCTTCCGCTCCTTACCTCTGGGGCTCCCATGTTGCTTTCTATCAATGCATCTAACTTGTCTCTCCTTACTCTTGCTTACCATAGCGTGGGAAGATTCACGCTAGGAGTTAATACTCGTCACCACCACTGTGACGTCCTCTCAACCCTGGGTTGGCTGCCCTATGTCTCCATACTGAAATATTCTACCCTGAGTCTTATGCACAAGTTGGTACACAAGTTCACCCCCCCTTGTCTCAAAGACATTATCCGAATAAAGCAAGTACCACGTGCACTCAGGTCAGAGTCCCGCCCCCTTCTCTACAGACCTAATCCACGGCTTACTGTTGCTTGCAGGTCCTCCTCTTATGCAGCAGTGTCTGACTGGAACTCTCTACTGTCTTCCATAATCTCATGCTCATCTCTCCTCCTGTTTCAACATGCTTTATGCTCCTCTCTTTCCTCCTCTGCTACTTGCCCCTGCTTCCTTTGACCCTCCTCCTTTTTCTCCTCCTCTCCCTCTCCTGAGCCTCTCATGTCTAGGTATTTTTGTACCTTCACTCATTACTCAAGCCTTAGATGTCTTATGACTCTACTCAACTGTGCATATCCACTGCCTCCTTTAAGTTAGTGCTGTTTTTGTTTTCACTGTACTCCGAACCAAAATTGTAACTGTTTTGTACCAGCTTATTGTAACACGTCGTTGCTTAACTATAACTCCAGGCCTTGCTCCTTGTTCTACATTTTGTTTTTCAAAATGCTATGTACTACATGTTATTGCCCGCTGGCTATATTAGTCCTTTGTACTGCTATGCATCATTTTGCACTGTGTTGTCCCGGGTCGACCCTGAAAAAGGGACTCATTGTCTCAGTAGTCTTACCCGGTTACCAAAATTCAAATAAATAAAACAGTTTGGGAGTTTTTTTGTTAAACAGATGACCACAATTTGCAAACTTCATACACAAACCACTTTACATAACATGCCAGTATTTATTCACAGATAAGCACAAGTGTGTCTTTAAGTACTGTACTGTATTTCTAGGCAAATCACCTTAAACACACACATACACTGTGCTGCCAAACAATGCCCTAAATGGTTGTGTTCACCTCTTCCCCACAAAATCTTAGGTTTCCTTAAAGAGCAACTTCCTACCAGTATTAGTAGCCCCATACTGCACAGCAAATGATAATTGACCTGGCCAGGATTAAAACTGTGCATGTTCTTCCATTTCTTGACATCTCTGAAAAAAATCATTTTGTCTGTAAATTTATTCCCCAACCCTCCGGGATAAGAAGTAGCTGGTTCTGCATCCTATGGCCATGCCAGCACACACAGCCCATTTTGTGATGTCACTAAACGAAGGTTGCATGTGCGCGCCCCATTGTCCTGAATGGGGTGATTTTCTCAAAGTTTTTACACCCATTAAATGTCAGGATTTTAAGAAATCAGCCCGATCACTTGACTAATAGGGTTCCGGCTGCTTTTTATCCCAGCAGATCGGGGAATAAATTTATGAAAAAATTTAAATTTAATAAATTACTTTTTTCATAGACTGTAAGAAATGAAAGAATATGCAGTTTGCAAAGCAGTGTGCAAAAGATGGAGATTAGTGCCCAAGAGGTGGATAAGCAGAAAACGAGCAAAATTCAGCAGAAGGGCAGACAGCAAGGAGAACCAGGGATAAATGACAACCAAGGAAGGAGCTGGAATAAAACAGTGAAACAGTCTAGGGAGGTCAACTCATGGAAAGCCATGTGTGCAAATGCCAGGAGCCTTAGCAACAAGATGGAAGATCTGGAGGCTGTCATGGTACAGTCAGACCTGGACATTGTGGCGATCACTGAAACCTGGTGTAATGATAACCACGACTGGGAAATGGCCATACCTGGCTACAACATATTCAGAAGAGACAGAGCAGGCAGGAAGGGAGGAGGAGTGGCACTGTATGTGAAAAATGACATAAGGGCCACAGAGATCCAGGAGGAACAAAATGGGGAGAGATACTGTGGGTTGAGTTGGAAAGGAAAATGGGACAGCCATCCACACAGGTGTGGTCTATAGACCACCAGCCCAGGAGGAAGAAACAGATAGAGTTGATGCTAGCCATCCAAAGGATGCAGACAAGGGTGAGGTAGTACTGGTTGGAGACTTCAATATTCCAGACGTGGACTGGAGCATCCCAGCAGCAGCATCAACTAGGAGCAGATTTATCCTGGACTCCTCCAGGGTGCCTTCCTCAAGCAACTGGTCATGGAACCAACTCAGCAGAAGGCAATACTGGACCTTGTGCTCACAAACAGGGAAAGTGTGATGGGGTAACAGTGGGGGAGCACCTGGGAAACAGTGACCACCAGTCATTGTGGTTTGAAATCACAGAAAGAGCAGAACCAAACCACACAAAAACACATATCCTGGATTTTAGGGGGCAGACTTTGGGAAAATGGGGAGATACTTGAAAGAGGCATTAAGGGGAATGGGACAGGAATCAGGGGTTGAGGAACAGTGGGCAGTATTTAAAATGGGGATTACAAGAACAACAGAATTATGCATTAAGCAGGTTAGCAAGAGGAAAAGGAAGAGGAGACCATTATGGTTTTCCAAAGAGGTAGCAAAGAAAGTGAAAGCCAAAAAGATTGCATTCAGGCAATACAAAAAGACACTGGCAGAAGGGGATAGGGAGAAGTACCAGGAGAAGCAAAGGGAGGCAGGGAGGTCAGTAAGGGAAGCCAAAGCTCAGACAGAAGAACACATTGCAAAATCAGTGGGTAGAGGGACAAAACCTTTTACAGGTACATAAGTGAAAAAAGAAAGACAAAGGGAGGGATAGTGAGACTGAAGGGGGAGGATGGGGGCTGTGGAGGATGACAACAGTAAAGCTGACATATTGAACAGGTATTTCTGCTCAGTCTTTACTGAGGAAGAGGAGGGTAATGGGTCTGAAAGGAGTACAAGGGGTGAGAATGGTGCAGAAATGGACACAAGTCCCTTTACACGAGAAAGGGTCCTGAAGGAACTGGAAGTAATAAGAGTTGATAAAGCAATGGGGCCAGATGGGGTGCACCCCAGGGTCCTTAAAGAACTAAGAGAGGTGGTGGCTGAACCTCTGGCTATCCTGTTTAGCCGATCACTGGAAACAGGGGAGGTACCCAAAGACTGGAGGACAGCAGATGTAGTCCCCTTATACAAAAGTGGGAACAAAGAGGAAGCAGGGAACTACAGACCAGTCAGCCTCACCTCGGTAGTGGGGAAGATCATGGAAGCACTACTGAAGGAGAGACTGGTGGAACATCTAGTTGTCAATGGACTACAGGACCCAAGGCAGCATGGTTTCATCAGGGGGAGGTCATGTCAGACCAAACTCGTTGAATTTTTTGACTGGGTGACTAGGGAGGTGGATCAGGGGAGGGCAGTGGACATGGCCTATCTGGACTTCAGCAAGGCCATTGACACTGTGCCACATAGAAGACTATTACATAAACTGGGGAATATGGGTGTGGGCAGGACAGTAGTGTGGTGGGTAGGTAACTGGCTGGGTGGCAGGACACAGAGGGTGGTGGTAAATGGCTGTCACTCCACAGAGGGAAGAGTGACCAGTGGGGTACCACAGGGATCAGTGCTGGGACCGGTCCTATTCAACATCTTCATCAGTGACATTGCGCAGGACCTATAAGGCAGAATTTCACTGTTCATTGATGACACAAGGCTCTGTAACAGAGTAGACACACCAGAGGGTGTAGACAGAATGAAAAGTGACCTGCAGAAACTTGAAGAATGGTCAGGGGTTTGGCAGTTGAAATTCAATGCAAAGAAGTGCAAGATAATGCATATGGGGCACAAAAACCCTGGCACAATATATCAGTTGGGGGGTGAGGATATAGCATGCACCAAGCAGGAAAGGGATCTTGGGGTTGTCATCTCTGATGACCTCAAGGTAGGGAAACAGTGTGACAAGGCAGCAGGTAAAGCAAATAGGATGCTGGGATGTATAGGCAGGGGCATCACCAGCAGGAAAAGGGAGGTTATAATTCTGCTATACAAGACACTAGTGAGGCCCCACCTGGAGTACAGTGTACAGTTCTGGAGACCATACCTACGTAAGGACATAGACAGGGTAGAGAAGGTTCAGAGGAGGGCAACAAAGATGGTGCATGGATTGCATCACAAGTCCTATGAAGACAGGTTGAAGGAACTGAACATGTACTCCCTGGAGGAGAGGAGGAGAGAGGGATATGATAGAAACATACAAGTATCTTACAGGGAGGAACAGGGTGCAGGAAAACACTATTTTTAAGCGAAAAGATGTTCCAGGACTAGAGGGCATGGGATGAAGTTGGAGGAAGGACGATTCAGAGGAAACATGAGAAAGAATTTCTTCACAGAATGGGTGGTGGACAAGTGGAATACCCTGCCAGAGGAAGTGGTGGGGGCTGAAACAATCACAGGATTTAAGAATGCATGGGATAGACATAAAAGAATTCTGGAGGTCAGGGGTAAGGGGCAACAGACTTCTAGGAAAACAAACTGAACTTACAAGCTCAAATGGGCAGACTGGGTGGGCCATAGGCCCTTATCTGCCAACACTGTCTATGTATCTATGTTTGAATCCTGGTCAGGTCAGTTATCGTTTACTATGCAGTATGGAGTTACTACGAGCCTGCTCTTTAACAAGCCCACTCCACTAGCATTATTTTTTAGCCCATACTATTTAAAAAAAAAAAATAACTGTTCTTTTTCCTGACTGCATGTTCACCCATAATTTCACACCATGCCAAAGTGCACATTGATGAGTCTCCTAAAGTCGGATTCTCTGGCAGCTGCTGTTACAAGCTTTACCAGCTTAAAAACTGGAATTCGGAAGACCGAGTCCAAAGCTGTTTTTCAAAGATGGCCAGAGGCAGAAGTACTGACCACATTTGTGATCGCAGTAATCCAAGGTCCCTGAGAGAGTCTTGCCTGCTGGAAATGTGAATGGCAACAGAGTGATGAAGGTTGGCAGGCAAGACAGAGGGCGAGACTCACAGTGATCTCAGGCTCATTCTCATAAGATTAGAAGCAGGTTACTAGGCAAAAATGAGTGCATCAATTGTAGCACAAAACTAGAGGGAAAGACTTTCCTTCTAATTCTGTGAATTGTAGGATGCTGGAAGACAGACTCAAACGGTCAACAACATGGCAGTGGCCACTCAAAACTGGGAAGAAAAAAATTGGTATCAAAATGGGTGATCAGCTGTCAGTATCTGGTGTTCCATGCATGATTTTTGGTACACATGGAACACCAAATAGTGGTGATTTCGAGCCCTGCTCATAGACCCACCATCATGGCCACCTTCCATTTCCACATCACTCTTCACCGTTCTCATGAACAGAAATGTAATCCAGATCATTTTACTCTCCTCTTCCCTGTGTCAGAGTCCCAGAGAACCTCAAAGGATAACAAACTCACCCCCCAGAGTTGTCTGGGTTTAGGCGTAAGGAGAAAAGCAGCAGGCGTTGTGAAGACAGCCACTGAGGCTTCATCACTGGTTAGGAAAGGAGTACTGGAGAAAGAGTGCAGGGTGGTGCATGATCAATAGGACTGACAACAAAGGTATGGAGTAGTCTGCTAAGATTTCTTTTCATTTTTTTCATTTCAACTATACAAATCACGAATAACATCAACCAAAATGGAAAATGAATGGCTAACTAGCTACAAAATTATACTTAGGGGAAGATTATTCTGCAAAAGCTTCAACCACTGCTATTCCTAGCTTGGGAAACTAGAGGCTTTTATACTGTCCCCACATGTGTGTGCTGGAACAATTAGCACCCCTCGATATTAATTTTTTTTTAAAAATATTTTTATTCTATTGTTTTTCATTTGGCTATATAATAAGGAAACAGTGCTGAAGACAACTAAATCTCTCAGTTTCCATGGTGGTCTTCCTCCTTCCTGCATTACATTTTCACAGAGGGGACAAACATACCCTGCAGACCTTACTTTAGCCCAATCTGTCAGTGGCACAACCAATACAGCTAGTTGTATGCCACAGTTAATTTGCCTGCAAGCTGAACCAGAACACTATGAGAAAAGCTAGTCAATAGCTTCTGCTCCCATTGGGATTCAGTTCTGCAAGGTCAGTGAATCACCAGCTGTTCCCAAACTGGTTAGCAAGTCTTCAAGCCCAGGAGAGTTGTTCTTTCGCACCTGATCACCCTTCTTCAGGAGTATGATACAGATTTTATTCTGCAAAACCCAAACTCCCTCATCATGAAACTGGCCATACACTACTAAATACTAGTATGCCCTCAGTAGCAGAATGGATGCAGCTCCTGCTGGTCTCTTTTTCCCTGCTGCTCTTTTTCAGTCTGTTCATTTGTTGTTTTAGTAGTTTTAGAGATTTTATTAGTGAGTTAGACATGATACCAGTGGATATTTTAATTATCCTATTTGGGATTATTTTTTTTTTTATTATTATTTTTATTTTAGTTACCCCACTACTTTAGTCCTATGCTCCCTAATTACCTTATGTTTTATGCTCCCTGGAGTCCTGAATAATCCTCCTAGACAAAGTTCTTAACATTTCTGCTTGCATCCCTGCCCCTTTTGTTTCGTTTGTCCCTCTATGTAGGTTTTTGGCCCCTTGTCACCCCTGACACGCCCCCTTCTGTCCAGTCTCCCCAGTCCCATCACCCCACTTCTCTGGGATTCACCTTCTCACCGATGTCCTGGCTCGTTGAGACTGTGCCAGGGTGCCCTGTCACCATTGGGGGACCTGCGCGGGCCTAGACGTCGTCTTGCAGCCAGAGGGAATTTTCTTCCTTGGTTTTGTTTTCTACTGGACCCAACCATGCAATGGTGTGACAGACAGGCTCAGACTCCACAGAGACATCCTCAAATGCCTGGATGTGGTCCACCTACTTTTCCTGCCCAGACGTGCACTGCCACCCGGACACCTCATGATGGCAGAACAGCAATGGGTCAAGTTGTCCCCCCTCCCACCATTTCCTGAGGGAGGCTAGTTCTCCTCCAGATGCTTGATTCTCCCTCCCCAGGCCAATCCCCAAGTGATCCGCGTCCATTCCTGAACCCAGGTCGCCGGTGTGGCAGAAGGTAAGGTGCACAGCACCTCAGCCCTTCACGTCACTGGGCTGGCTATCCCTACCCATTTTTTCAGGTGGAAATAATGCAGTAATGGAGAGACTGTCTGCCCTCTGTGCATATTCTGACTCTGAAAGAAAGTTAAAGATCAGCAAATTACCTTGCTACCCATTTGATTTGTGTGAGTGTGGGGGACCTCAGAGTTGCTGCCAGTGCTGTTAGCATTAGCTGGCTTGAGGCGTTATTTGTCAGTGTCTGGTTTGGGCAGCGCGTAGTTGTGGATGAGAATGCAGTATCCTGCACCTGTTGCTGGGGAGATCTCATGCTTGTCTTTGGGTAGGACAGTTATTTATTTAGTTAGTTAGCTAGTTATGTGTTTATTTAAAAATTGGTAACCAGAAGTCAGCCCGGTGGCATGGAGGGTTGAGGCATCACACGCCTTCCCCCCTGCCATGCTAGTGACTCATATCCATAAATGAGCACAGATCATCAGGGTCGGTAGGGGAAGGGGATTGAGCATCCCAGAGACAGACTTCCTCTCTCAGGGAAGGTACACAAGCCATCTCGGCCCATGACTGCCACTGGGTGGAGGCCTGGTGGTAGTGCTGGCGCAAATGACTTAAAGGAGGGGGCTGTGGTGGCGTAAGATGTGTGCACCTCTATGCACATGTAGTGGCACCGCAGCACAGGGGTGGAATGAGAAAAAGCGGAAAATATGGGGACCTGGGCTTCGTGAAGCCCTGCCTGTGTCCCGGTGGTCCCCCCTGCCGTTCCTGTGCCGAGACTGAACTGGATAGGTCTGCTGGAGGGGTAATTGCCCTACCCCATCTGCCCCGCCACGGAGGGGTGAATGTACAGGGGTACATGCTTTCAGACCAGGAGAGAGGTAGAGAGATGACCACCAGGCAAGGGGGCAGGGCTGACAGCCACGCAGGTGCACCCAAGAAGATAAAACTCATTGTGGAAAAGAAAAAAAAAAAAAATTGGTAACCAGGAAAGGCACTCTGAGCCAAGACTTGTTTCCAGGTACAGTTCAGGGGAGAGGGGAAGGGAAGTACAGACAGATCAGAATTACAATAAAACATTAGAATGCGGTTACAACAAGAACAAGTGCAAGAGCAAAATGACGAAGAGGCAGGTAAACACCGCGGATCATAGCAATGACTTGTAGACAAGTGTGCGAGTATTAAATAAAGCGTCCAGTGCCTGTTGGAGAAGGTGACAGTACCTTAGGGGTCTAAAATCAGACTGCTGACACAGCCTAATTAATAGGAGGGAGAGCACATGCAAGGCAAGGACAGGAGGGAGAGGACAGTGAAGAGCACAGTTACCCTGTGTGTGCTGGAAGTGAGCATTCTTCCATGGCTGGAGGGCTTCTTGAGCAGAGAGCAGACCAGGCTGGGAGAAAAGTGGAGAGGATGGAAGATTGATGTCCTTAGAAGATCCCCAGTTTTCATTGTTTGGCACTGAGTTACCAGCAAGATGTCCGTAAATCCTCCTTCAAAAAAACTTGCACTCTACAGCTTCTAATAGTGGCTACTTTTTTATTAAACGCAAAAAACACAGCACCAAAACCAAGGACATGTATTTATCAAAATTTATTACAAAAAAAGGTGCTCAAATGCTTGACAACAACCACCTGGCTAAAACACGCATATATATGCAGTACATTTTGATCAATACATGTCATTGGTTTGGGTGCTATATTTTTGCATTTTGTATCTCTATGTTACATAGCACCAAACCTTTTTCCTGATGCGACCGCTTCTCCTGTTTTATTAGCTACTTTTTCATTCCATTTTAAAATTTCCACTTCTCATCCATCTTGTGTGATACCCTTTTTTCTCCCAAGGGCATGATACTGTTTTCATGCATGATGTGTCTTTTCCTACTGTAAGTCTGCCTGACCACTTTTTTACATTTGAAATAATAAAAGAATCGCATATTTTAAAGAAGTAGTCCACCCGGAATTTGCAAAAGACGTATGTTATGTAGAGTGTTTTGATATGTATGTTAAATCCTAGTGTGTCCTTCTCTTTATCTGCTAGTATGAGTTTTTTCCCAAATTAGCCTGCTAGCTGTATGGTAGTTTTACGACCCCTGGGGATCTCCATCACAAATAGGGTTATTGCCTTTCTTGCTCCTACAATGTACCCTGTCTCATGTGACACTGATGTAGCCAGGCCCTTAGATTTAGCATATGCACTGCTTTAAAATCTGGAGAATATTTGTTTTATTATTTGAAAAAGTGTGATACACTAAATGTGTTCTTATCCAGGGAGAACAAATGGCAAAAGTTAAGAGTTTAGCAGATACCTGAAAGCTAGCTAACTGGGGTTTATGTAAGAAAACAGCTGCTAAATAGCTCTAATTCATTATTTG
This sequence comes from Neoceratodus forsteri, assembly GCA_016271365.2. Taxonomy (NCBI): domain Eukaryota; kingdom Metazoa; phylum Chordata; order Ceratodontiformes; family Ceratodontidae; genus Neoceratodus; species Neoceratodus forsteri. The sequence continues at coordinate 725,535,650 of CM057455.1, forward strand.
CGTTTTCAGTGTATGTCAGGTCTAGCTAGCAGTAGTAAATGTTTTCATTTTAAAATGTTATTTTATCAAACTACACACAATAAATAGCACAGAAATCGCCCCAGATCATCAATGCTATAATTAGTACAAACTCTAGCTGTTTTCTTACAGAACACCTACTCAACTATCAAGTATTTGCTAAACCATAAATGTAGGCACCATCATTCTACCAGAAGGCACTGGAGGTAGGGCTGATTTTGCTCTGTGACATGACTTTCATTTATTTATTTATTTTTTTGTTTGTTTTTTTGTTACAAATGTGAAATGTCTTTTTAATAAAGTATAAAACTATGTACGTGTGAGTTATTTAGTTTGGAGAATATTTGTTTTATTATTTGAAAAAGTGTGATACACTAAATGTGTAGTGCAGTGAACCATTGTAAAATGGAATCAAATGTGTAGCTGTAATAGTCACTGTCATCCTGTTGCTTTCATGCCATACCACAGGCAGGAGAAAAGCTGACTTCAAAGTATTTTGCAGGTTCTAGGCTGCAGCTTCGTAACATACGCTTCATTTGTTAAAAAACAATATGAAAATCTTGTCACAGAGCAAAATCTGCACTAACTGCTAATAGAATGTTGATACCTACATTTACAGTTTAGCAAATACTTGACATCTGAGTGGGGTTTCTGTAAGAAAACAGCTAGAGTCTTTATTAATTATAGTACTGATGATCGGGGCAGTTTCTGTGCTTTTATGCTTGTGTATAGTTTGATGAAATTAAAAAGTTTTTAAATTAAAACACTCCTGCTAGCTAGACATGATGCACATAGAAAACAAAAACAGTGAATTAGAGCTATTTAGTAGCTGTTGTCTTACAGAAACCCCAGTAAGCTTGCTCTCGGGTATCTGCTAAACTGTAACGTTTGCCATTTGTGCTCCCTGGAGAAGAACAGTTACAAAGTTCTGCTGTAGTGAACTTATTTTAAACTGATTTTAAAGCAGTGCACATGCTAAATCTAAGGGCCTGGCTACATCACTGTCACATGAGACAGGGTGCATCGAAGGAGAAAGAAAGCCAATAAACTTATTTGTGATGGAGATCCCCAGGGGTCATAAAACTACCATACAGCTAGCATGCTAATTTAGAAAAAACACCTAATAGCAGACAGAGGGAAGAACACACTAGGACTTAACATACATATCAAAACACTCTGCATAACATATGTTTTTTGCAAATTCTGGGTGGACTACTCCTTTAACATGGCTTGTTCCAGGTTTTTATCAGTATTGTTTGTTGTTTTTGAACATCCATTGTTTAACATCACCTTTCTTGTTGTAAAATGAATTAGGATGCATTAGACACTGGTCCCTATTGTTGTGGGAAAACAGATGCACAAAAACGGCTGAGAATACTGAGGAAAACCTGATCCGAGCTGTGTCTTCCTTAAACTGAACTTTTGAGACAACTGCAGTGTGCTTCACATGCTGTTCTGTGTTAGACTGACACCTGCATGTGCTGGAGGGATTGTTTGACGGTTGGTGAGAGAAGCCAAACTGTGACAGAAAGTGAAATAAGTAATTAATGTTGTATTGGCTCTCTGAGCCGAATGGCAGTGCAGTGTGGAGTTGTACAGGAAGTTTACCTGCTGGTCAAGCGGTTGTGCCACTGCTCCCAAGCTTTGCATCGTCTTGAAGTCTAACAGTTCCTTGCTTCTGATTTTTTTTTGCATTTTCCCCAGTGTGTTTATCAAGTCTGTGCAAGTTCTCCATCCACACTGATAGCAACATCCCCCAGCCCGCCAGCCACTGCCGTTTCGAGCCCTGTCCGAAATGTCACAGCCTTACCAAGATCCATAACTGTACAGTTTTTAAAAATAAGCTTTCGTTCTATAGTCTGCCTAGTTTCTGAACTGCACATTCTATAGATAATGCTCCCTCCTTTCTTCCTAAATGGCATTGGTAAACGACACGTTCACACATCATTTACCAATGTTGGGCAGGAAGGAGGGATTTTTTTTTAGCTCTCTTTTTTTGTTACCTCCTTGGCCGCCTGGTCTGCTGTCCCTCGTTGTCGCATCTATTCTGCTGGACAATCAAGCCACCATCCACCTCTACCACACAGCTTGGCATCCAACTTCTGCAGCCCCCCCCCCCCCGCAGCAGGGCCGCAGGGAGCCCCCAACTCCTCCACGGAACACAGATCAGATGGGTGCCACTCATACAGCGAAACTTACGGACAGCCATCAAGCCAGGCAAAACAGGCGCCATCCCCCTTTTCCAATTAGGACTATCCCAGAGCCAAGGACATGCAATGACATCGACGGAGGGGAATGTGCACACATCTGCATGCGCTCCCTCCAGATATCTGCCCCCAGCTACACCCTCAGAGCACAGCGTGCATCCTGTCCCCCAGCCACCGCCAGGGAGCAATCATGTGCCGACTGTCGCGGAACCCCCACTCCAGAGAGGGACAGCAGTCCATCGGACGCTCAATCCCTCTCCTCCCCTGCCAACCTCTGGTGGCCCATGCTCATTTCTGAACACCGGTAGCCGGCGAGGTGCAGGTGACCAGTGCCTCAGCCCTCAGTGCCATTGGGCCTAGGAGGGATCATTTTCAGTAGCATGTGCAGTTCAGAAACTAGGCAGCCTCTAGGACAGAAGCTTATTTTTTAAAACAGTGCAGTTATGGATCTCATTGGGGCCACGACATTTTGCACAGGGCTTGATGCAACAGCAGCTGGCAGGCTGAGGGATGCTGCTGTCACAGTGTGGATGGAGAACTTGAGCACACTTAATAAACACACTGGGAAACTTCAACAAAAAAAGAAAAAAATACAGAAGTAAGGAATTGTTAGACTTTGAGACAATGCACAACTTGGGAGCAATGCCACAACCACACAGCAGGTAAAATTCCTCTATAATGCTGCACTGTACTGTCGTTCAGCTCAGATAGTTGATACAACATTGATTACTTTTTTGACTTTCTGCACTGATAAAATGATCAAAATCATAAGCTTAACATGTGTACTGGCAAAAACAATATATGTGTGAAGTCATAATTCTGATAATTTTGACAAAACTGTACTGCAACTCAACATTTTAAAACAATGGTACAGCACTATACAGCAACAGAGAGCCGTCTAGCTCTCACTTTTCTGCCATCATTACATCTCACATTTGGTGGCCATTTTGTAGAGCAGACAGACCATGCTTTTTGAAAGGAGAGGGCTGTTTACATTTTTAAATGCTACAAAACTGCATTTATGCTTATTACCCAAATGCAGTTTTAGCATCCATATAAACAGCAGCCTTTCTTTTACATGTCTGTGTAGTTTTGTTTTTTTAACAGTGTAGCAGCAAGATAAGGGGGTTTATTTGTCCTTTAATGCATAATCAGATGTTTTTACTATGAGCAAATGTCTGCCATTTATTCAGGTGGTGGCCCACCGAGGCGCTGAAAGGAGGGTCTGTGCTAGTTGCCGTCCCTCACATCAGGATATCTTATTTCTGTTGGGGCTGACTCGGGGTAGCACAGAGGTGGAGGGTAGATGGGTGCTGCAGTGGGTCAGTTTGGGAGGAGGGATATTTGTTGTACTAATTTTGTACAGTGGCCATGGGGGAGGAGGTTGAGACTGGGTTTATGATCAGATGGAGGGAAGAGTTATGTTCTAACTTCTCTCTGCCATGATCCGGGGGTGCTACTGCAGCGGATGGGGTGATTCAAGAGAGTGGGGAACAGTTAGCTGGCAAAATCAGCAAGAGCAAAGCCTAGGGTGACTGCACTCTCCAGTGGAAAATAAAGATCTGATAGGGATTGTCTGGCAGCTTGAGACCAGTATAGAGAAAGTGTGTTCCTTTATAAACATTCAGGGGCCACCCAATAGCACAGCTGGTAGTGCTGCATGCCCCACGCTGGCAACCCATGTTTGTAATTGAGCCCAGAAAGCTAGGTGGGCCACCCTGAGGATTGGTGAGGTGCTGCTATAGGGTAGTGCTCCCAGCCAGGGAAAGATGGTGTTGGGTTTTGCCACTGTAGTGACCCTTCCGGCGGGCCATGGGATTTGCCTCTCCCACAGGATTATGCTAGAGTGCACAAGGTCTGACACGGCATGGTTTGACATCAGGGAGGTAGGTGGGGTGTGGAAGACCAAAGGAAAAAACCCTGATAGCAGGATGAAAATGAAAATTATGTACTCATTGTAATTATTGATCTTCCCAAATATCTTCACCATTCATTACTAAATGGGTCCTACCGAAGGTCAGGACCCTGCTCGGGGAAAAAAAAAAAGAGCACTGCCTCTTTAAACTTTTCTGAGCTGAAGGAGCCGACATCGGGACGGCACCGCCCACAAGGCTAGCGTTCTATGTGGCGCTCGCAGGTTGGCTAGTAACTGAAGCCGACTCCTCCCATTCCTCAGTTCTGTCCGTCAGGTGAGGAAGAGAAGAGAAGAGAAGAGAAGGAATGGGATAGAGGGAGGGCCAGGGTGCCCAAAGGACAGAGGAAGGAGAAGAGAAATAAATATAAAGCCGACAGAAAGGTTTTAGAAGAGAGGGATAGGCTAGGAGATCAGGGGTGGCCAGTACACCTGGCAGCCCTAAGAGGCAGAAGAGGCAATAGAAAGGGAAAAGAAAAAGAAGAAGAAGAAGAAGAAGAGAGAGAGAGAGAGAGTAGTCCCCCTTCCTGAGGAGGGGGCTCATACCCTCTATTCACCCCCGAGTCATTGTGCACTGAAAATCATGACTGGGACATGGCATTCAAGGCTACTCTCAGTTCTGAAGAGACAGGGAGAGGAGGAGGGGCTGTTCTATGTAAGAGGGAGGATATCAGGGCTATGGAAGTGCAAGGAATCTAGAGGTAAAGGAAGGGCTGGAAGTGCTGTGGGTCTCCCTGGAGACAAGAACTGAGCACACTATTCCTGGGGTGATATACAGACCTCCAGCACAAGGGAAGGAGTTGGATAAAATACTAGGCAAAACCATCAGCAGGATGGAAAAAAGGAGGGGGAGCTACTGCTAGTTGGGGACTTCAGTCTGACAGATGGGGATTGGAGCCTTCCAAATGCAGCTCTGTCTTGAAGCAGGGCCATCCTTGAGTCCCTGTAGGGGGTGTTTATCAGGCAGCTAGTCAGAGAACCTACTAGGGATAGGGCAATACTGGACCAGGTGCTTAATAACAGAGAAAGTACAGAACTGCAGACATCACAGTGGGCTGTCCTCTGGGGACCAGTGATCACTCTTCTCAGTGTGCTTCAGCATTAAGATGGGTGCACAGGCAAGCCACACAAAGATGAGGATCTAGGATTTTAGGAGGACAGATTTTAAAGAAATGGAATGCTACCTCAGCAGCAGTCTACAGGAAAGAAGGAGAAAAGTGGGGCATCTCTGGAGCTCAGTGGGTGTGCAGCGAAGGGTAGCCAATCCCAGAAAACAACTACAGAAAGACAGAATGTCTGAAGACACCCCAAGGAAGACCAGCACAGGTCGAAGCACTGGGGCACTGTGGTCAAGACATTCTGTGAGCTACAATAAAATAATTTTTAGTTTGCATTTACTTGTGCAGTTCCTGTGATTTCTGGTTTCTTGAGTGTAGTAGCTTGTCTTTCTCAGAAGCAGCCTAGCAGGCAAAGATTTCCAGGGAGAGGAAGAAAAAACAGTGGGTACAATTAAGGGATGGAACAGTGAAGGCAACCAGCCTCTGCATAAAGGTAGTGAACAAAAGCAGGAGGGGAAAGACCATTATGATACTCAAGGAAAGTAGTCACAGTGCCGAAGGAAACAAACTCTGGCTAGAGCAGATAGGGCAGCAGCAGGGGAATTTGGGGTAAAAATATTGAAAATTGATATTTTAATATTATTTATACCAAATTTTTTACATAACCTTTGACCCCAACTCATGAATAAGGTAAGAGAAAATTTTCAACTCCTGTCCAAAAGGCGATTTCGTGCAGGGATCGCAAAATCACATTTCGGGATATAAAAAAAATTTCACCAGGAGTTGAAAAATTACAGCTATCAAATTCATGAGGTGCTGTAAAGATATGGCTATGTTGTATATCTGGGTTAAAAATATTGAAAATTACCAAAGTTACAAGCCTGCATTCACAAAATTCAATGTAGGCTCATAACTTTGTTGTTTTTGAATATTTTTACACCACAATTTTCAACATAGTCTTCTTATTACCCCACCTCATGAACAAGGGCAGAAACAATTTTCAACTCCTGCCCAAAAGGTGATTTCTCACACAGACCGTGAAATTACCTTTCAGGATGTAAAAAAAAAAAAAACATTTAGGCCAGGATTTGAAAAATTATAGTCACATTCATGAGGTGCTATAAAGATATGGCTATATTGTAAATTTGGGGTAAAAATATTGAACATTACCAAAGTTACGAGCCTGCATTCACAAAATTCAACGTAGGCTAACTTTTTTTTTTAATTTTTTTACACCACATTTAGAACATAGCCTTCTTATGACCTTACCTCATTAACAATGGCAGAGAAAATGTTCAACTCTTGGCCAAAAGATGATTTTGTGCAGCGACCGCAAAATCACCTTGTGGAACAGATTTACCTAACATCATTTGCATTGTTCTTGAGGTGATGTCCCAAAACGGGTATGTTGAAAATTTGGGGCAAAAATATTGGAAAATGGCCAAGTTATGCTACTAAGTTCAAAACCCCATCAAAATACATTAAACCGCATATCTGATTTCCTCAGTTTGCGGTCCGGCGTTGAAGAGTGAAGACGTGTCTGTGTTCCAGAGAGGATTATGGTGTTGTGCTCTTGATAGGTTAAGTAAGGGCTTGGGAGGGTTGGGGGCAGTAGGTGCTGAGTGGGATGGTCGGTAGGGGACAAAATCGGCCGTAAAAAGACAATGATGGATAGTTTTCTTTTACAGGATATATATATATATATATATATATATATATATATATATATATAAAAGAGAGAGACTTTGGATTACAACACGGGATTGGGCACCCTCCAGTGTCACTCTTATGCTTCTTGGTGGGTTGGGGGGCACTGAGAGGGAGGGTCAGGTGGGGAATATTTAAAAAAAAAAAAAAACACAGAGAAGTACTGATGGCGACCCTGGGGGATTGGGCACCCACAATGTCACTCTAATGTTTCTGGGAGGGGGGGTATGAGAAAAAAAGGGGTAATGGAACACAATCGCGACACTGGGGTACTGGGCAACCCCAGTGCCACTGTTGTGTTTGTGGGGGAGGTGGGGTGGGGGTGCTGAGAGGGAGGGTCGGGTGGAGAGGAAGATGGCCACCACAGTCCACTGCACATGCACTAGTGGTCGCACATGTGCAGTATACTGCGGTGGCCATCTTGGAGATGGTGGAGTGTGCTGTGACCGCCGATTTTTTTTCCCTGTTAACTTATAGCTATCTCCACCTCCCCCCCCCCCCACAAACATAAGTGTGACACTGGGGGGTGCCCAGTCTCCTAGTGTCGCAATCAGGATGGCCTGATGGTTTTTGTAGTAAAAAAACAGTGCAGTGCGAGTGCAGTGCTCCACGGATGTAGAGGCGACTGTGGGGCATGTTGTTCATTTGCAAAGAATGCAAGGAATGCAGAGTCCTTTTTTGAAAGCAATAGGTCTGCAAGGCTCCACCCACTGCAGCTCTAAAAAGGGTGGCATTCAGGAGGTATAAAGAAACTTAGAAGCATAAGGATAGGGATGTGTACCAGATAAAACAGAAGCAAGGTAGTGAGGGGCGCAAACAGAGGAAAAGATAGCCAAAGAGGTAGCAAAAAGGGAACAAGACCTTCAGGTACATAAGTGAGAAAAGGAAGGCAAGAGTAGGGATAGTAAGGATAAGGAGGATGGCACAGAAACTGTGTTGGCAGAAAAGGACCCGTAGGCCCATCTAGTCTGCCCAATTTTCCCTGCCTAACACTACACACTGTACTCTGTTTGGTTACAGGTGTCTCTCCGTCCTTCTTACCTCTATTTATTATCAGTCTCCTGTGTGGCACAGTGCCAAAGGCCCTACTGAAGTCTAGTTAGGCCAAATTCACTGTCCTCCCTGATCCACCTTCCTAGTTACCCAATCTATGAGACTTGTTTGACACGACCTCCCCACTGTGAACCCATGCTGCCAGTGGTTTTGCAGTCTATATGTCTTCAGGTACTCCATCAGTTTCCCCTTCAGCAGGAACTCTATTAACTTCCCCACCACTGATTTGAGAACTGACTGGTCTGCAATTGCTGACCTTCTCCCTGCTGCTGCTCTTGTGCAGAGGGACCACATCAGCCTTCCTCCATTTCTCTGGAACCACCCCATCTCCAGTGCGGTGCTAAATAGTGTTGCCAGAAGGGCAGCTAGCACGATGATCAGTTCCTTAAGCACCCTTGTGTGGATCCAGTCTGGACCCACTGCATTGTTTTCCTTTAGGACTTCCAACTCCTGGCGGAATCTCTTTCGTAAATGGACTTTTGTCCAATCCCCCTAGTGCCTGTTAATGCATGTCGGCCTGTCCCCCCCTTCAACTATGAAGGTCAAGCAGAAATATTTGTTTAAAATTTTAGCTTTTTCTTGGTCTTCCACTGCACAGTACCCCCTCCTGGTGTCCTGATCTTCACTATACCACCCTTTGCCTTCCTGTTCTCGCTCACGTACCTGAATAAATTCTTATCCCCATTCTTGACCTCCTGGGTGATCCTTTCCTCAGGTTGAGCCTTTGCTGTCCTTACCCTCCTTGCCTTCCTTTGTTTCTCTAGATATTCCTCCCTGTCTGCCTCTGTTTGGGTCTCCTTGTACTTCATGAAAGCTGTTTTTTTCTCTTTGCTGCCTCAGCCCCCCCCTTTGAGAATCACAGTGGCCTTTTTCTCCTCTTACCCTTGCATATTACAATTAAACCACTTGCACTTAAATTTCTTATTCCTCCTTTATTCTATTCCATTGTGTCTCCACCCCACCTACCCCCATTCAAAGTATTTCCTAAAACAGTCTCACATTTCTTTAAAATCTGCTCCCCTGAATTCCTGGACCTTCATCCTATTGTGGTTTTTCTCCTGTTCAATCTGTATGCCAAACCACACTGTGCAATGATCGCTTGTACTCTGGGCGCTACCCACTGTGATGTCTGTACTGCGATCCCTGTTTGTAAGTACCAGATACAGCACTGCCCCATCTCTAGTCAGATCTGTAACCAGCTGCCCAAGGAATACTCTTTGCAGGGAGTCTAGGATGACCCTACTCCTAGCTGTAGCTGCAACCAGGATGTTCCAGTCCACATCCCTCAGATTAGAGTCACCCATAATTACTAGTTCCCCTTTGTCTGCCATTTTTCCAGTGGCCTCCCCCAAACCCTTGTCAATTCCTCCCCATGTTGGTGGCCTGTACACAGCCTCACACTTATAAAGGCCCCTTCCCTCTCTGTAAGCCAACCCAAAGAACATCCAGCCCCTGCTTTTCCTCACTGTGTCCTTGTATTTCCATGGCTTTTATACCTTCCCTTACATATAAAACAACCCCCCCTTCATCCCCGCCCTATCCTTTTGACACATGCTGTAACTCCAGTATGGCCACCCCCACACTGTGACTGTAGGTGCACCATGATTCTGTTATGGCCACCAGATCCAGGATTGCCTCTGCAATGCCAGCCTCAAGGTCAGGAATTCTGTTTCCTAGGCTCTTGCATGGGAGCACATGGCTTGCAACAGTTTTATCCCTCGCTGCCCCTACTTTGCCCTCCCTTCTCAGAGTCCATCCTTCACCCCTCTCTTTCCCCTGGTACTGTTCTTCCTCCTTTTATCCTCCCTCTGCCCACCCTCCATAGTATTTTTCTCATCCTTAGTTCTACCTCTCGACACTTCCGTACCTTCCCCCTTGCCCATACTCCTCACTACTCCCAGGGAATTTATTTCCACTGGGTTTTTCTTCGCTGCTGCTCCATTATTGGGGGGGGGCATTCACTGCCTCCCTTGTGTCTTCTGCCTTCTGCCTCCCTCCCTTTGGCTAATTTAAATACCCATTGAAGTAGCATTTAAACCTTCCACCCAACACAGCCGGTCAACTCCTGGATGGATAGAGGCCTTCCCATTTGTACAAGCCTTTATCCTTCCAGGTAGGACCCTAGTCCCCAATGTAGCCAAACCCCCTCCTCCTTGCACCATGCCATCAACCAGTTGTTGAAGATCATGGTACGGTGTTACCTCTCCTCCCCCTAGCCTTGCACAGTCAGCACCTCAGTGAAGGTCACTGTGCATGCTACCTGCTTCAAGCCCCTCCCCAGCTCCCTAAACCTATCCTGCACCACCCCTGCTGCGTCCCCTGCCATGTCATTTGTCCCCAGATGGACAGTTGCATCCAATGCTGCTCCTGCCCCACCATGCTTGCAATCCTAAGGATCCACTCCACATCCCTACATGCCGAGGTGCCAGGTAGGCACCTCATCTCCCTCCTTCCCTTCCTGTGGCATTCCCAAAACTACCCCCCAGACAACAGAGTGCCCTACCAAAAAGTTGCTTTCTGTTCTGCTAGGGTCTTCTTCCTCCCACCTTGGGACCTACACTCTGAAGGACCATCACATCCTCCCTTGCCACTACCACTGGTGCCTAGTCTAGGCAGTCCCATCTCGCCAGGGCAGCAAGAGTTCTGCAGTTGCCCTGGCTGAGGAATGTGCCCCTTTACTCTCTCCCTTTTGGAGCCCAACACAGTCCAGCTGGCCTTCCTTCTATGCAACCTCTGAGGCATCGGTGGTGGACTTGGTGACCCCGGGTAGGGGGGGAAGAGATCTTCTGAATCCTAGCCAAGTCAACCCAGAAGCTAGCAACCTCCCTTCCCCTTAGCCTAAAGAGGTGCACACAGATGGGGTAGCACCTCACTCTCCAGATGGTCTCCCTGAAGACTGCCGCTCCATAGCCACTGCACTGCACCACTCCCATCATCCCTAAATCTACTTCACTACTACCTGAAAATGAATTTAAACCCTTATCCAAGATAGGGTGTTTCTTGATTTCCCTTTTTTTCTGGGTTACCCCATGTTGCTATACCCTAATTAGGTACTAACTTGTTTCTCCCTTAAACTTTTACATAGACTTTTATTAGTTTTCCCCTTTGTACCCTGACCCTAGGTAAACTGTTATTAGTTTTCCACTATACCCTCTTAATCCCCTTGTACTTCTACCCTAGTTAGGGTGTTGCACCTATTCCCAGTTATGGTCTACCATTTATCCTCCACCCTTTTCTGCAATGAATGTTACACTGAAGTGCCCAGGTACCTTACCTTAGTCGACCGGCAGAAGAGTTCCCTGCTTTGCTGCTTCCTCTGACACCCAAGATGCCAATCTCATACCTGTTCCACTCCTGTACTGTTACACTCACATGCTAGGACACAAAGTGTATGGGATGCATCTAGATGTGTCTGCTATTATACACCAGGTGGAACCTCAACAAGGCAGGACTTCTTGTGTCAGCTTGTGCTCTAACTGGTAGCTCTACTTAGACCCCTCAAGCCACAACTAGGTAGAACATTACATCAAACTCTCTCCTGGTTGGTCTGTGCTGGTCACATGACCTTCCCTTAGAGCTTAGACCTGTTGTCGATGCTGTCCTGGAGAGACTGAGAAAAGCTCACAAAAGGCTAGTTACTGTATTGTTTGTTGTATTTAGATCCCCACCTGACTCATTCAGCCTGCTTTGCTCCCTCTTGATGGCTGTACTGTATTCCCAGCATTTAGAATGAAAGCACGGCAAAAAACAAACACAAATGAAAGCAGCCCTTTACACTGTTAAAATAAGCAGTTGCTGTTAGCAGAAAGCAGCTTCAGATTTAAATCTCCCTCCAACCTACACTGAGCTCACTTCTGTTTCCTCCCAATGGCTGTCCTGTATTCTGGACGTTTATAACAAAAAGCACCCCAAAAACTACCAAATATAATAAAAGCCTTTTACCTTATTAGAAAAGCAGCTCCTGTAAAAAAAAAAAAAGGCAACTCTGCTTAGACCACAAGAGCCCTGACCTGGTGGAAAACAAAGAACCCCTCTTGTGCACCAATCTGTTCCCTTTGCACAGACCCCTCTGTTCCCCTTTGTGCAAGCCACACCTTTACCCAATTGTGGTCCTGCTGATCTCGTCGACACTAGCAGCTGTAAATGAATGTGCCAAGGGAGACTGTGCAGAGGAGGATTGGGAAAAATCAGACATCCAGAAAAGGAACTTCTGCTCTGTCTTCACAGTGGAGGGAGAGGGGTCAGACCACTAAGGAGCAGCAGAACTCTGTGGAAGTGGACATTATCCATTTTCAGAGGAAAGGATCCTGCACAGACTTGTAAATCTGAAAGTGAACAAGGCCATGGGACTGGACAGGATACACCCAAGGGTAAGGGAACTCAGGGAGGTGCTTGCTGCACCACCAACTGCCTTATTCAACAACTTACTGGAAACTGGAGTGGTTCCACAGGGCTGAAGGAAAGCAGACATAGTCCAGCTCCATAACCGCGACAGCAGGAAGGAGGCTAGCAACTATAAGTCAGTGGCACACACATCAGTGGTGGGGAGATTAATGGAAGCCCTATTAAAGGAAAGACTAGTCGAGTATCTTGAATTCAACAGGTTACAAGACCAAAAGAAGCATGGATTCATGGGGGGGTTGAGGGGGGAGGTCATGCAAGGGAAGTGGATCAAGGAAGGGCAATGGACATGGCCTACTTGAACTTCAGCAAGACCTTCTACACTGTACCACATAGGAGATTGATAAAGAAATTGGGCAGTCTAGGGGTGGGATCCAAAGTGGTAAAGTGGGTAAAATTAAAAACTGGCTAAAGGGAAACTCCTAAAACCACAGACAGTGCAGCAGCTGCTGCAAAAAAGGCCCAGTTAGGGCTTTTAGCCTGAAAGTGATTTATTTACTTACCTGCTGCACTGGGATTTTACTTCTAAACAACCACGCCATCCAAAATGTCTGCACAGCCGCCCGCTGCCGTCTCATGCACCCTGCTGCATGGGTTATGCTAATGAGGGCTACCAACTCTTCCATTAGTTGGCGGCTCTTATTAGCATAACTCATACGGTGCGTGACATGGTCGCAGGTGACTCTGCAAACACTGTGGATGACACAGTTGTTTAAAAGTAAATTCCCAGTGCCGCAGGTAAGTAAATAGATCAGTTTCATGCTAAACGCCCTAACTGGCCATATCTGCAGCAGCTGCTGCACTGTCTGGGGTTTCAGGAGTTTCCCTTTAATGGATCGGCGAAAGAGGGTAGTAGTAAATGGCATTCCCGCTAATGAGGGGACAGTGACCAGCAGGGTGCCGCAGGGCTCAGTACCGGGACCAGTCCTCTTCAATGTCTTCATAAGCGACACTGCAGAAGAACTGGTAGGGAATGTATGCCTTTCTGCAGGTGACACCAAAATCTGTAATATGGTGGCCACCCAAGACGGAGTGGAAAGAATGAGTAGGGGCCTTAAAAAACTTTGAGAAGTGGCCATGGCAAAGGCAGCTGGGGCTCAATGCCAAAAAGTGCAAAGGGCACAGAAATCCAGGAGCTGGCATTCAGAGGACCCCCCCCCAAACTACACGTGTGTCCTCAAACCTCTTACCCAGGTGGCTCAACTGGGCCATTTAAACAAAGACACCCCCATACTGCCTGTATGTGAAACTTCTATAGATTAGAGGGTTGTAAGGGGCCATAACAGGGTTAGCAAGGGCTGGCATGCTCTAAGAATGGTCCTGGAGGCCATCCGTGTGTTGGTACTTAACTCATTCACCACACGGTCATAAACTGTTTCAAAACCATTCATGAAAGGGCTGTGATCTCCACTCCACACAATATAAAAGTGTTGTAAGGATGCAACTTGTAGAGCAGTCATTGCAACAACTCTGTGCCAATCATTCTGACTAAAAATAGGGCCCAACTACTTTTAGAAATCAACATTTATAATCTGTTAACGGAGCGGGTACACTAAATGTAGTTGTTCTGATGTTGTAATAGAGGCTTTTATAGGATTTTAACAAATAGCTATACATAGTTCAAATAATCTAACTGCATAGATTATAATGGTATACTACGTAATTATAATATTGCTCTCTTTTATTCATACATTGTTTTCTGCTGTATTCTATTATACAAGAAATCTACTTGGTCTGTGAGACTCTTGAAAATGAGCTTATTGCTCAATGATGTTCATCCTTTTTTTTAAATTAAGAATACATTTATTACTGTACTACTACTATTAGATCTTTAATCCAGACAATTTGTTTAACTAATTAATACTTTCTCATAGCATTTAACATATTAGAAGCAATCAAGGTGTTTAACAATATTTGTGAATGCAATTTGAATTAAACTGTATACTATCAAAAAAGTTCTACATACAAAAAATTATGCACTTACTAACACATCTATGAAATTTACTAAAGCAAAAGAATATATTCAACAATTCCCACCTCAAGTACTTTATAAGACAAGGACCAATAAGAAAGAAACAGGAATGGTAAAAGAAAACATGAAACAACAACAACCTATTATGGTGTTGGGGGTAAGAAAAGTGGATGAAAAGTAAATGAGCAGAATTAAATATTTAGATCTGCGAAAAGAGTAGTGATAGTTAACTCACTTGGTAAAGGTGAATGTGTTAGTTTATATTCATGGTGCTCCAGTCCTTACACCTTGGGTTATGTTCACCTGACAAGCAGCTAGATGCACGTGACCTAGGATCAAATTTCTCTAACCTACCTAGGTCCTAGAAGCTCCTAATGTCTCCAGTTAGATACTCCCCCAGATTAAATTTCGTGAGTGAACCATAAAGAGTCTGACAAAATACACTACTCTGACTGTTTTTTATCAGTATTTATTTTCCTACTACTACACTGACTAATTATAGATACCCTGTAAGTGAGATACTTCATGCAGAACATATGTAAGTAATAAGCCACGACAGGGTGTGCATTATATAATTTTAATGCACACCCCAGGGGTGTAGTAAGGCACGAGGTCAAAAACCAAGTGTTCTTATGCTCCTGGGAAGTGCATTAAAATCATATGATGCACACCCTGGAGGGGCTCATTCTACTTATAAAATGGCTCTAAGTATTCTTTTTTGGAAGAAAATGAGATTTGGCACCTGACCATGTGTTTATAGAGATCTAAGGCACAGCCAGGTGACATCTCTCAGCCAGTGTCATTTCTAGATTAGAATTCTCTTGCCATTTTATAAATGGCTGTATACGATCATGCTGACCTGTAGGTTTTTCAGGTTTCACAATGAATGCTCATGTAAGAGTGGGCCGTGGAGTGCCATGACTATAAATGAACACAATCACCTTTACCAGGCAAGTACACTACCACTGTGTTGCATATGTATAAATGTGTATATATTATATCATGGCACTCCAGTTCTTACATCTCGAGTTTTTTAACAGCAGTGTCCCATCAAACGAGAGGGCTAGAGTGATCAGCATTAGGACCTGGATGGTAGACCACTGCTATTATTTTTGCTCTGAAGGATGCTTTTTGAAGGCAGTAGTCTCAAGTCTGTAGCATTTGGCAAAACATATGACCAGAAGTCTGTGTTGCCACTTTGCAAATGTCCTCCATGGAGGCATTACTCTCCTCTGCCCATGAGGTGGCCACTGCCCTTGTGGAATGGGCCTTTATGCCTTTGGAAGGGTATCAAGCCCTTGTTTTTGTAGGATTTTTCTATAGTTCGTTTCAACCATACTGATGGCCTTTGATGTGGTCTTACCTTTCTTGTGGCCTTGTGATATCACAAATGGTCTCCCTGTCTTTCTAAAGGTTTGTTTTCTTTTAGTGTATGTGTCAACACGCATTTGACATAGGGCTAATGAAAATATCTCCCTGCTCCTTCCGGCATTTCTGAGCAGAAAGACGGTAATTTGATATGCTGGTTGTGGAATGTGGATAGTACCTTGGGTGCGAATGGGGGCACTGTCCTTAGTGTGACTATTAATGTAAAGACCATTTATGGTTCTTTGCATGACAGTGCCCTCAATTTGCCTAATCTGCATGCAAAGCAGATCGCCACCATGAAACAGGTCTTTAGTCCCATCCAATACTGTTCAGAGTCACTGATGAGTTCACACAATTTGGATCTTATTGAGTCCAATACAAGGGTGAGGTGCCATGGGGCCACTGTGCTTCTTTTTCATGGCCTTACGAGATCTGTCACTTTTAGAAACCTCAGCATGTCTGGATGGGACCCTGGAACTGAGATGCCAACTCATCCTAGGGCTGCCCCTGTTGCTGAAAGCTGCACTATGAGTGATGTTGGTGACAGCCATTTTTCTAGGCCTTCCTGCAGGCATAGTAGGATAACAGGTATGTCTGTCACTTCCGGTTCAATGCCTTTTGATCTGCTTCATGAGGAAAATACGCTCCACTGTCTGTGGTATGCAGTTGTTAACAACCTTACAGACTGTAGCACCGTACATACTGAGTCGTGGTAGCCTGCATTCAACAGTCTCTGCCTTCTGGGTGCCAGGCTGTAAGCTTCAGCTTGAATGTAACACTGGGCCCTGTGATATGTCTGGTCTGTACAGGAAGTGCCATTTGTCCAGGGCCATTGCCATCACTGTGGCGAACCAAACCTTAAGCCAGTATGGTGTGATGAGAATTATCAGACTCCTTGATGGTCTGATTTTTTTCAGGACTTGTGGGATTAGTGGTAGCAGGGGGTGTGGAACACGTATGATTGATAATGGTACCAGTTCTGTGATAGTGCGTCTATCCCCAGGACTTCTTGTTCTCTGAATCTGGAAAAATAATTTGTTGACCTATGCATTTCTCTTGGAGGCCATCAGACCTATTGGAACTGAACACTATCTTCTGTTTATCATTTTAAATACTAATTGGTGGAACAGCCATTCCCTTGGGTGTGCTTGCTACGTACTCAGCCAGTCTACGCTTGTGTTGAGTCTTCCAGCTAGATGTGTGGCATGTATGGGTGTCATGTTCTTTTGTGCCCAAACCATGACCGTTGTTGCCTACCTCTGCATGGCCAGACTCCTGGTTCCACCCTGTTTGAATATGTACACCACCGTCACCTTGTTGACTGATATGATTAACAGTTATTTTCCTTAAAATGCTTTCTTGAATACCTGCAATACACTGAATACTGCCCTAGTTCGAGTACATTTATCAATAGTTTGGACTCTGATTTTGTCCATTTTTCCTGAGCCACACTGTTGTCCATGGATGCACACTGTCCCATGAGACTTGCATCTCTTTCTATTACGATACTGTGTGCAATTTCATAAGGGGAACCTTGTACTACATTGTCCCTTTTTGTTCACCACTGTAGTACGATTTGTCTGGTTTGGTGAGCACTCATTTGCAGATTTTCCTCAGCAGCAGAGTGTATTGTAGAAGGAAATTCTGAACAGGGTGGATGTTCTACCTGGCCAACTGCACCAGGTTGATGCACAAGAACATACACCTTAGTATCTTCGCCACCTGAGCTGTCATTGCCAATTGGCAGGTGCTGAGGTTCCTGGCTAGAATCACAATGTTGTTGATCATTTTGATGTAAGGTCTTGCCTTGCTCTCAACTGTGTTGATCTCCATGCCAAAATGTTCTACAGATTGTGTCAGTGTTATAGAACTCTTGGTTTCATCCACTATGCAGCCATGATCTGGCAGAGCTGATAGGACCATCTCTGTGTCTCTGTGAGACTGAACCTTGCTTTTTGTGCATATTAGCCAATCGTAAAATTATGGTTTTGCGTGGACGCCCCTTTCCCTCAGACAGACCACCAGTACTATTGATAATTTTGTAGACAACCTTGGTGCCGACGCCCTGCCGAACGGTAGTGCCTGGTATTGGAAATGCTAAACCAGTATATGGAAACCTAGGTACTTGTTATGGGTATGTGCAAGTAAGTGTCCTTTAGACTGATTGATGTAAGGTAATCATCTCTTTGTATTGCTCTTAATGTTGACTTTAGTGTTTCCATTTTGAATTTTTGGGTAAAGACATATCTGTTCAGGAATTTTAGATCTAGCACCAATCTGGTCTCCCGTTTTCTTTTGAACCAAAAATAATATTGAATGTATTCCTTTTCCTCTTTCTCCCTCTGGTACCATTTCTATAGCTTGGTTGTCGATTAGTTTGTGCAGTACCTCTTGCACCTGGTGTGCGGTAGCCTTTTTCTTTGATACGGGGGACAGTACTATGTTGTCCCTGTCCAGTTTCTCCTTTAGTTCTGTGATACAGCCATTGCTATTTCCTGGACCACTTGTCTGAGGTTGCCTTCTGCCACAGTTTTGCAAATTAGGTCTGTTGTCTTCCTACTGGTATCATCTATTGGTGTGTTATTGATTGTGTTAACTATACGTTTGACAGAAGTACGTGTTGGCCATCAGGTGTAGTCATTGATGACTGGATCTGCTGTCTCTGCCTCAGATTCCATATCTACCTCAGGAGGATTCTCTACCTTTGAATATACCTGGGCGAGCCAGTACAGAGACCTGGCTCAGCTTGGCTCACCTCTATTGCTGACATGCGAGCCACGAGCCAAGCCAATAGATGGTTTAATGAAAAAAATACAGAATTTTGTGAATCTGCATATCCTCCAAGTGACCCGCATTTCATAGGTCCGACCTGATTTTGAGCTTTTAAACCCACTGACACACACCCCCCCGGCCAGACCAGCTAAACTCAAACTTCCCAGTCTGTGCATGTGCAGAATGAGAGTGCGCACTCCTGGTGCTCCTTCCCAACCTCTAGCTCCACTGCACAGCCGCAAAATCATGTCATTGTGTCCTGTGGACATAAAAGCGCAGGCAGATCAGCGGGGAATGAGGATGAGCCAGCAGCAGTGCGGTTTCCAGTTTTGACCACAAAAGTAAAATAATTTGCCCAGTCACTGCGATCATGTCAGAGTCTGACACGGAATACTCCAAGGAGCTGGGGGAGGCCTTTATAGCGAGGTAGAGGAGCAGCTGCGAGTTTATCTGAGAAGCAGCCAGGGGTGTCAGGTGTCAAGATTAAGAGGAGGAAAGAAATACTGTTCCACCAGCTTCCAGTGGGAGTGGTCTCAAGTTTGGCCCCGCGTACAGCCAGTAAGAGGGAACAATGAAAGAGCACGATGCACAGTAAGTTAATTTTGCTCACACGCTCCCAGTTCAGGTGACCATCTATTTACTCATCATGAATGTTTTTTCTTCTTTTTTGCTGTTTCATGACCCCTAGATAAATCCCCGTCAAGGCACTAGTGAAAGGTCATCCTGGTCCACTGGTCAAGCAAGCCTAGTGTGTGTTGGACTACTGTCTCAGATCTGGTCAGTGGTCTGAAGTATCTGCCTGCAGATTTGGGAGCACAAAAAAAATAACGTGAACGGAGTCTGTCAGCAAACCAGTATCTGCACCTAAGTACTTGAAATGTACTTTGGAGGACAGACTGAGTGGGGAGAGGGGACATTGTGAGAATGGTGTGCAAGAACAATAACCACTCTATTACCACAGCAGTTTAAGTGGAAGCCAGCCAGCCTACTGAGTGTCCAGTTGGCAGTCAGAGCTGCTGATCATGTGTGGCACTGAGTGCACAGAGATGTGCAGTGAGTGTGCCCATGCTCCACCTGCTGCTCTGTCCAGTCTAACAAACAGCAACAATTTGTTCTCCACTAAGAGTCCATGCTCCATACTGTAGTGTCCGTGCTTACTCAGTGCTGGTCTGCTTTTCCCATCCCCCTGTGTCTACCATGCTGCTTACTCTGTCAGGTCTGCCTCTGCCCTTGGAATTGCTTGCTTTTGCTGCGATTCCTCTGACTTGCCTTCCTAGGCTGTTTGCTCTTGCCTCTCACACATTTTTTTTTTTTTTTTTTTTTTTATAATTGGGATCACCTGTATATAAAAACAAATTGTGAATTGTTGTGAGTTTGTGACTGCCAGGGGGGTCTGGAAGGTGATGACTGTCGCAGGTCAGTGGTCGGACTCTGCTTGTGGTGCTGTAATGCATCATTTATTACAAGTAAAATTTTCGTAATGTGACTCAGTAAAAACCAATGTGGGTAGGTGCTGGCCGGAAGGAATTAAGTGAAACCTTGGATTGGTGCTTGTTAGTAGGCCAAAAAATACATCATATATTTTTATATGAAAAAGATATTGTGGACATCCTAGAATGCATCTTAAGTGAGTTATTTTGTCTCAGATACTTATAAAAGATTTTTTTTAGTTAGAAGCATTTTCTGAAATACACAAAATACCCTGTAGAAATTTACTGCAGTATAAAAATCTTATTAAAAAAAAAAATCAGTTTTTATATTTTCCGATAACCTTTGGCTTGGCTCGTGACTGGCTCTAAGAGCCAAGCCAGAGCATTGGCTCGGCTCTGGCTCAGCTCTTCTTCAGAAAATCAAGGCTTGCCCAGCTCTACCTTTGAAGCTGTTAGTACTGTTAATCAAATATGAGGGGCGAAAGTGACTGAATGACCTTTTTCTTCAAAAACTGTTGCCTCCTTGTCTCCTGCCTTGCTGGAACTCTGTTTCCAAGAAAGCAATGTCTGCTAGACAGTAGGTAAGGAAATCTGAGCTTGTCCTTTTAGATAGGCCTTTTCCTTCATCACTTTGCTTTAGAAATTCTTTTAATCCCTCTCCAAATACGTGTCACCCTCTCACGAGTAGCATCTGCAGTATTTATTTATTGAAAATTTCACAGAATACCTTTGAGCACAAGTGCTCTTTCACAAAGGTTCCACATCAACAACAGAGATTATAAAGCAACATAATAAATACAGTAAGCGAGTTCCAGTGAAATGAAGTCAAACAAACACAAACATGCTCAAACAAGTACAAACATAGTCAAACAAGTACAAACATAGTCAAACAAGTACAAACCAACAGCTTAATCAATTGTATACAATGTTACAATAAGGCAGGTAGACAGAATTAGTGTAGAACAAGCAGAGTGATAGAACGTGGCCTCAGGGTCAGAATCTGACACAGTTCAGAGTATACAGGGAGGGACTTTAGTTAGGATGAGTAACAGTTACAGTTGTACCAAACTGTTAGGGCTGCCTGTAGTGCTCTCTTAAACTGGTCAAGCTTTGCTAGCCTGAGCAAGGTAGCAGGCAGCTCATTTAACTAGCCAGTGGCCCTAACTGCGAATGAATGCTTGCCCCTTTGAGTATGGCAGAAAGGCAGTTCAAGGGCATTCCAAGCCATGCTCCTGGTGTTGTAGAGATTGGTGACAGGGCAGAAGCAGTTAGTTAGGGCTGGGGGTGGGGGTTAGGCCAGAAGTGCCTTGTTGGCTAGTAGGCATGTCTGGAACTTAATTCTGCTAGGCAGGGGTAACCAATCTGTTTGGGTGTTGAGGGTGCCCCTATGGGTGCACTTGTCATCCCCCAGCACAAAGCGACAAGCCTTATTTCACATCAGATTTATTCTACTATGAAATGAGCCACAGGCAGTTGTGCAATCTGGGAGGCCATAGTCAACTAGTGACAATACTGAGATTGCCATTATGATGCATCTAGCACTGGCAGTGAAGTTGACTGGGTTACAATAAAAAGCTCCCAATCTTCTGTCTACTGTGAACACAAGGTGGTCAATGTGGGGGGTGCAAAAGAGAAGACATTGCCCAGGATCACCCCAAGGTATTTAAAGGTTCACGCCTGTTCAAGTATATGTCTCAGCTCACTGTCGATGACTGATATTGGGGGGGGGGGGTGGAGTACTTTTTTCTTCATTTCTGGGCTTATGAAGAGCATTCTTAATGTTTTTTTTGTTGTTTGTTTTTTGTAATTTAGAACTAGTTTATTTTGGGAGAACCATTTTTTTTTCCAAGGGCTACAAAATTACTCTGGAGGACGGAGGTAAGGCTGCCAAGGTTAGGTTCCTGGAATAGATAATGGCACCATCTGCATAGAGAACTACATTCGCAGACTGACAGGCATCAGGCAGGTAGTTTATGAATAAGCCAAATAGTAGGGGGCCCGCAGGAACACCAATGGATACATTCCTAACACCTGACAAGGAGCCCTCTATCTTAAAGGAAATGTCTAAGATTTCAGTAATGGCATTTTAAATTCAGTAGCTCATTACCATCTTCTGGGGATAGCCATTTGAGCACAGAAAGGAATGTTTTCTTTAAGTTCAACTATGGGAGGGAAGGGATCAAAAATTATGCTCAACAGATGGCCAGGCAACCCCTTCAGTTTTTGACCTGCTGCCCCACACCCATGCTCAGGCAGTTTGTGATGTCTAACCAGGCAAAACACAGGAGTTTGCCACATAGAAGTCAATGGAGGAAATTTCTGAAACAGTTTTACGTACGTTAAAGCAACCTACGTTATAAACAAAAGTCATTGCTCAACTAACAGGGCCCCTGTTAGCTGGGCAGTGACTTTCATTTATATCAAAAGTTACTTTAATATATACGGCATCAAACGTTCAGAAAATGTCCTTCTTTGACTTCTGTGTGGCACACCCCCTCCCTCTGCCTGGTTAGACATCACAAAACATCCGAGTTGGGGGGGGGGGGCGGCTGACCAAGAAGTGGAAGAGTTCAACTGGCTATCTGCTCAGCACAATTTTCAGTCTCTTCCCTTGGACTTAATGAAAACAGTTCCAGTCTGAGATCAAATGACCGTCGCTAGCATAAGGTAATGGAATAATATATTTTAAAAGCCATTACCAAAATCTTAGACATTCTCTTTAACATGCTGAGTGTGATTAGTGATGACAGTAATGACTTGGATTTATCTGCCCTCCGTAGTTTCAACCAGTGGGATCTCTGTGCTCTATTTTGTACAGCCACTTTTCTTTAGCAATAAGGTATGACCAGGGGTTATGTTAATGCTCTAGTTAATCACCCCTTGGGGGTGCAATGTGGCACCATATCTTCATCTTTATATCTTTATAAGTGACAATGCAGGGGATCTAGAGAGGAAGGTCTGCCTATTTGCGGATAACAAAATATGCACTAGGGTAGATACTCCAGGTGTGGTGGAAAGGATGAGCAGAGACCTAAGAAAACTTGAAGAGTGGTCAAAAGTATGGCAGCTGGGTTTTAATACGAAAAAGTGTAAAATAATACATTTGGGGCACAGAAACCCAAAGGCATAGTACAAAATGCATAATGTATTATTGATGACAACCAAGCAGGAGAGAGGCCTGGGGGTAATAATCTTTGACGACCTAAAAGTGGAGAAGCAATGCAACAAAGCAGTTGGGAAGGCTAGTAGGATGCTGGGATGCATAGGGAGAGGGATCACCAGCAGGAGAGAGGCAGTGTTGCCTCTGTATAGGTCATTAGTAAGGCCTCACTTGGAATATTGTGTACAGTTTTGGAGGCCACGTCCATGGAAGGATAGAGAGATTAGAAGTGGTTCAGAGGAGAGTAACTAAAAAGATGAGGCATCTACATCACAAGCCCTACAAGTAGAGATTGAGAGAACTCAACATGTACACCCTGGGGGGCAGAAGGGAAAGCGGGGATATGACAGACACCTTTAAATACCTTATGGGGGTGAATAAGGTACAGGAAGGAAGTAAATTTCATAATAAAAGATTTACAAGAACAAGGGGACATGCTGTGAAGTTAGAGGGAAGTGGGTTCAAGAGTGGCGTGAGGAAGTATTTTTTTCACAGAAAGAGCAGTGGATTTGTGGAATAGCCTACCAGCCAAGGTGGTAGGGGCAAAAACACTGATGGGGTTCAAGTATGCATGGGACAGGCATAAGGGGATCTTAGTCAAAAGAAATGGGGTGGCAAAGCTCAAATAGGGTCTATAGTGATATTGTAGGTAGGGAAAATTGGGCAGACTGGTTGGGCCAAGTGATCCTCATCTGCTGAGAAATTCTATGTTTCTAGGAGGTGCAACCTAGAACTACATGGCCCCAGGGGATGATTAACTAGAGTATTAACATAAACCCTGGGAGTACCTTCTTGCTATTATAAAAGGCAATGAGAAATTCTCATTCATTGTTGTTTATTTTTCTGTTTAAAGTTGAATACCTAGGATTTTGATGTGAAGTAGCTCATCTGCGGTTAAGAGGATTCCATTCCTTGAGCCAGATTATTTTAGTGCTGGCTTCAGAGTGTGCTGGTTCCTGGAAAGTGAAAGTAACTGCAGCATTGTTGTGGAGCCAGACAGAAGGAAGGTGATCAGTTTTGTTGCAGAGTTTAACAGTCAAGGTTTTCTGTTTGTTTAACTTACAGATGGAAAAATTATTTTCAAAATCATACCGACAGCAAAGGCATGCTGAAGATGTCATGGCATGTCAACCATCGTCATTCCATTGCTACGGCTACGTCAGACCTTGTCTGGCTTTGCTGAGGGGAAAAATAACAAAACATAAAAATTATCCATAATCAAACGCACTCATCACTCTCAGGCTGTAATTGTTCCACTATGGAGGAATTACAGTAGTGCCTCTTAATTTCTGTACTTCAGACTCCAATGCTTGCTCTCTTTCCACTCCCCCCACCATCACCACTGAAACAGATAGTGGCTAGGAAATCCTGGCTAGCACGAGGGGGCTCAGATCCTTACCTCTGAGTGGGTGCATGACCAGGAAGTGGTGCTTGACGATGGGCTGACCCTTCGTCATCCGGTATCGGCAGTCGTCAAGTTGGCCTTTTACCATCTTAGGAACATTTTCAGGATGAAGCATCTCGTTCTGTCTCGCGATCTGCCTGTTTTGGTCCACACCTTTGTGACCTCGCACCTTGACTACTGTAACTCCCTTTACTTAGGGCTTCCTGGGGTTGATATCCACCGCTTGCAGCTAGTGCAGAATGCTGCTGCACGTTTGTTGACTGGGGTATCTAGGAGATCTCACATTACCCCAGTTCTGCACAATCTGCACTGGCTGCCTGTTCAGCGGCGGATCACCTTTAAGGTAGGTTTACTAACTTACAAAGCCCTACACGGACAGGGTCCCGACTACTTGAAAGAGCTCCTGGTTCCCTACACCCCACTGCAACAGCTCTGCTCAGCAGATGAGGGGTTGCTGGAGATTCCGAGGGTTAGCTTAAAGTCATCTGGGGCCCGTGCCTTTGGGTTTGTTGCCCCTACCTTATGGAATTCTCTGCCCCATCAGCTACGGGAGTGCAGGACAGTGGGGTGCTTTAAGCAGGCATTGAAGACCTTTTTATGGGGTAAAACCTATTCTGAATTTCACTGATTTTAATGATATCCATTGTATTTGCTGATTTTTTAATCTAACTGTTCAGCACCTTGATATTTGAAAGGCGCTATATTAAATAAAATTTATCACCATTATTAAAAACATAGGTTTGTGAGGTAGTATGCTTTTATTTTTATTAAAGTAGGCAGAATTAAAGACACTGCTGCCAGTGAAAGTGAGCCACCATTACTTTTTCTATCCTGCCGTTGATGCTGTAACAGTTGCACATGCTAGTGATGCCGCCATAGTGACTGGCTGTGTTCATGGAGGCCACTGGCATGCACACTGTTTTTACAGCTGTAGTTGAAAAGGAAACTCCGACTTACACCAGCATTAGAAGAATGGAGAAGATGGCTGACAGATAGTGATCAAAGCTATTGACAACAGACCAACTGCTGACAAACTGTTCCTGCGACTAGAAGGGAGGAGAAGGTGGTGGTAAGAAAGTTCAGGTGGGCTCTGGCTTGTGAGGCAGTCTACAGATCAGTACCGGTAGTTAATGTTACATGGCTGCAGTGATGGTAAGATGACCTGAATGGGTTTTTAACACATATTTGATTCAGTGGGGTGAGGAAGGCTCTGGAGATGGGTTTACATTTAGAAGTACATTGTGTAGTGTTTCCCAGTAAGTCCATAGGTATTAATGGCAGCTCAGAGTTCTGTTAATTGAACCCAAAAAGATGTAGGACCTGCTATATCTCTGGTGATCATGCTCTGCAAGTATATTAATAAAAGATTAATGTAAGGCATCTAGAATGTTATTCACCAAGCAGACCGCTTCATTTTGACTACCCTTTTAATAACTGCATTTAACTTGACAGCATCTCTCGACATATCTCCCATATACTTATCAGCGTGCAATGTGCATTTTGCTAACTCCACCGCCTTTTTATTTATTTATTTTTTTTAACCACAACATTATTTTACCACCTCCGCGGACCTGGCAGGGCCTACGACCTCCCCTCATTGGTGACATCATGAGTCCTGCAGCTCCCAGTATTTTCCTCCTTTTTTCTCCCCCGCGCACGTGCAATGGGCGCAGCTGAATGTCTCACCTCCATGGAGGCAGCTAAGCACCTGAGCGGGCCGAAACCCTCTTGTTGTGCTGACACGCAGCACAACCCCCCAAGGAAGAGAGCAGTCCTCTGATGCTCAATCTTTACCTCCCCCGGCCAACTCCTGAATAACCCAAGTCCATTCCCGAACCCAGGTCGCCACAGTGGCACGAGGTGTGGCATCCAGCGCCTCAACCCTCAGCGCCACTGGGCCGGCCTAACTCTGCCTCTTGAGATTTAGGTATCAATTTCTTTTGATGCCTCCTCCAACTATCTTATTTGTGACCTGGCAGCATAGACAGCCACAGTGGTGGCCCAGGCTGCCAGGCCTGCCATCTTGAACTATTTTTTTTAACATGTCCGCTACCTTTTTGTCAGTAGAATCCCTTAAAGCTATGGTTTCCTCTGCTGGTAGAATAGTCTTACTGCTCAATATGGTGATTTGTGGATTGATACTTGGGGCTGACAAATCTGAGTTTGTCTTCCTGACTCAAGTACGTTCTATCCAGACAGCTTCTCTCAGGGATGCGTGACTGGTCAATGGCCTCCCCACTATTTATTTATTTTTTTTAATTGAGCTATTTGCTGGCCCCACATCTGTCTGCACCCTCCACCCAGCCCCATCATGTCTTACCTGCTGCCCTCCGAAGTGTACCCTCCCTTACCTCCCAGGGTAGTGCTGACAGGGGGGCCATACCTCCAAATGGAGACTCAGACTGATTCAGAGACAGAGTGCCTCAGTCAATGTTGTGGGGCTTGCAGTGCGGGGGCAGATGTTCTCCTGCACAGCCTGGTGTTTTTTTCTGTTTTTTTTCTTACCGAAACCCGTTGGACACCGAGGAAGCTACGTGATGCATGTGACTGCGGTGGCTTCCCCCTGTGTCACAGCGTGGTGGCACCCCTCATCTCACTGGCTCCCATGCACCGCCACCTGTGATCACCCAGGGGGCGGGAACAGCGGGAGCTCGAACACCCACCCTCCCTGAGGTGGAGAGCGCTCTGTGGGATGCTCATCACACTTCCCCCAGCCGGCACTCCAATGACTCTGGTTTGTTCCCGAACCCGGGGTCATCAGAGTCACAGGTGGCAGTCCTGCTGCTGCACCGGTGGGCCAGTTCACCTCCCACTTTTTAGTTATGACATCTATCATGGGGCAAACTGTAAAGAAACCCTGGTGCATGTATGTTTGCTGTATCATCAGATCTAGTTTGGATTCTGGTTTGGGTGGTGGCAGAACGAACATCATTGTTACTTTTATGGATTTCATCAGCTCTGGTACTAGTTCAAAGGAGCAGAGCTTCAAAGTCAGTGGGAGTTCCTCCATTACAATGGGCTCTTCTTCTTCGCCTTCCAAATCATGGCTGCAAGCATGTGTTGTCAGAGTACCGAATATCCTTTCTATTGTCCTCATCATCCAGATTTTGTATCTGTTGATCCTCCATGTAATTTGGATCTCCCTCCGGTGCTGTTGTGGCTGATGTTGTTCTTCCTGCTGTATTCGTTGTTCTAAGGTTGACTCCCACAGGTGCCGATGGTCCTGGGTTCACCATAGCCTCCGGTCTCTCCATCATTTTCAACATAACATTCTGATAACTATCCATCATGACCATAGTTGCCTGATGGGTTTGTAGAAATGAGTTGGAGTCCACCTTCCATCCAACACTACTGTCTGCCCCTTTGTGGCCCAATATGTTTTCCAGAGAGAGTGAGATTGCTACATAGAGGACTCCATCTCTTCTAATTCACATGCTGGGCAGTGGAGGCCTCTATGAAGGAACAGCAAAGTCACACCGCAGGCGGTGCATTTCCTCTTTCTCTACATATGTAGTGGTCGGTATGATTGGGGTGTACGGTTAGTACACTCCTTCTGAGCATATGAAAACAGACCTAGTCAGGAGGCTTCATTAAGTAGCAAACGCAGGAATATTTTTGTTTACTGGCCTCATTGTTGGTGCATGTGAATGGAATGGGCAAAGGGAGAAATCATAATACATAGAAATTGTTGGCAGATAAGGACCACTAGGTCCATCCAGTCTGCCCGTAGATCCTATACATTGTATGTAACCATTGACCCTATGTGACCAATGGCTTTTCATCACTCCCTCCCCTTAAAACACAAGCATAAGTTCCAGGACCAGGAGTCAAACCCCAGTCCACCAGCATTCTGCCACCCTCCACTGCTTGTGGCACTAACCTCTGTGCCACAGCAGTTGCTAATAACAAACAGTGCATTAACTGTGACACTGGTACTCCGTTTAATTGTCCTGTACACTCTTTTCATTTTGTTGGGATATGCAATGGTGACTGTGTTGCCCTGACAGCGCACCTCTTAAGGCCCTGCATTTTGAAGTGAACATTCTTTTTATTTAGAATTTTATGCCATCTCTTATGCAGCTCCGATCTACATATTCTAATGGCCGTGCTTGTTGATGGGCCGCTCACTGCGCCCATTATAACAGCAGCCATGCTGTCCGCCATGTACAATATGGCCACCACAGTAAACTGTGCATGTGACCATCTAAGCAGGCTGATCATAAATGTGTATGCATGACCACAACCAAGACAGGCAATTTCAGAGCAACTGGAACAGTACTCCACACAGGGAAATTCAGTTTTTTTTGGTTTTTTGTGGCAAACCTCTGGTCACATAATTCCATTTAAGTATCGGGGCTGAATAAATTTAGTGAGATTATCTGAGCCAACCTTCTCTAACATTTAGCAGCTGAGAGAGTGGCAGTCAGCTGTTTTTCTGTGGCCGCTCGTGAGGGGCTAAAGAGTATGTTTCTGTTTAGGCTAATATCCCGAAAATCCTGCTATGTAAGGGGGGGGGGGGGCAGACTGGATTATTTCTCAATTTTTTTCTGCTTATGCTAGCCCAGCCCACATCAAACTGTTGCCTCTGTTAAGAGGAGCAGTAGGTATGCACACACTCTAGAGGCCCTGCTCGTGAGGGAAGATGCCCCGCGTGCTTAGCGTACACCTCCAGCACCTAAATGGGATCTTCTGGGACCTAGGTGGACTGGAGAAATTTGATTCTTGGTCACATGTGGATATAGCAGCCTCTCAGGTGAACTCAACCTAAGATGTAAGGACTGACATTCCATGGACATGCAACACAACTGCAATTTCTCTTCTAGGAAACCTAGTCTTGATCTGCATTCAGTATTCCTGGTCTAGAAACAGATTCAAAGAGAAAGCCCCACATACTGTTGATTTTTTCAGTTCTACCAGCGAGACCATGTGCTAATTTTTCTTGTTTTAGAGATGCTAAAATATATATTCTCCATTCAGAGAAAGATGGGGTTGCACTCTCAATCTAGTATTTTATAATCATGTTTTTGGTAACTATGCAAATTGAATGTACTGCATGTACTACCTCCTTAAAATATAGTATTTCATCCTGATAATGCAAATGAATGTATTGAACGTAACCATTCCATAGTGTATATGCTGTGCTACCATTATGTATTTATATAGAGAATAAAGTATGGGTCTGGGTGTGTAATGAGAATTTACACACACCCAAGGGGTTTATGCGTAGCATCTAACCCTGAGGGTGTGTGTAAATTCGAGTTTATACACACTCAGACCCATACTTTATTTTATATAATTGCCAGGATGTCCTTTTTCCCCACAACCAGCATATAAATTAAAAAAGATGTTCTTGTGCAACCTCGGTCTGCTTAGGTGTGAGAGCGCGCTCTACGGTCTGTCGGTCGCTCGCTTTTGTTTCCTTTTTTTTCAGTTTAGTTTTGCGTGGAGCCAATACTTTGAGATATTTCCCTCATTTCGATTTGTTTCTGCCTGCCAGCACTTATCACAGAGTTAGAGTAGCGTTACAGAGGGGGGAAAATGAGGCGGACAGTGGCTAGGAGGAATACCTTCAGAGGTGGGGGAGCCTGCGCAGTGCAAGGGAAGCTGAACGCGTGTCTGCCGTTATAAATGCTCCTTTATAATGGCGAATTATGCCACGGTTTCCCTATGGGAAAAAGGACGTCATGGTTATTATAGCTTATTTTTGTCCTGTTGTATTGTAATCACTTTGTCTATTGTCTATTATCTTACGTGGAACCTCTGTAAATGAGATTCTAGCTCAAAGGTTTAAAATCCTAGTATCAATAAATCAAATAAATAAAACTACCACTAACAAGGAGATAATGTAATATAGTTCTCCCTTTTTAGTGTATTTAAGCAATCTGAGTTCCCTACCATATATGTTTTTACTGATAAATTTAGATATTTTTGATTCTTTACCAGTGAATTCTGATATTTTATTCCACAATTTTGTTGCAGTGCCAAAACATGAGTACCAAGTCTGCTTTTGGTTCATCACATCCGGCACACTTGTTTCTTTTTTTCTTTCCTTCCCATTTTGTATAGATGGGCCAGAGTATAATATAAATTATTCATTATTTTGTATTGTGTTCAAAAATAATAAATGGGCATAGAAAGGCACTGTACACATCAGCAACATAAAAACTGGTCTGCATTTTAAAGACCTTCAGAATCTCAAACAAGATTTTAACTTTGAACCCAATAAAGAGAATCATTACATAAGACTTCAAGAAAGTATTATTTAACTGTAACTTATCAATGGGCCTTTGCCAAAATCTGATGAAGCCACAGCTTTCGCTGTGTCCACATGTAGACTAAAACCCATCATCTCTCTATCATTAATTCACTAAAGGCTAAAGGAGAGACACTACAGATAATATAGATAGTGTTTGTATTTAGTATCTTTGGACAACTAACAATTGGAACTGGAATGAAATCTGGAAAAACAGTATTCAATCATTTACCTCAATGAATCATAAAACTTAACTACAATATATGGCTACTTGACTGTCTTGCAATAGAGAAACATCATCTAATGGGTACATTCCTCCAGAACTCCCTATGGCTTTACAGGAGAACTGTTTTATTGTTTTAACATTTTCAGTAGGAATCTGCAAACCTCCCATGGTGACAGTACTCTAAAGGAAAGTACATATCACTTATTTAGTGCCTGTCTCGTAAGCATGTAGCAGGCCAAACATCAGAAACGTTTTGGCAGTTTGATAGCAATGACTTTGTGACCTCTCTTCCATTTAAAAGTCAATCACACTTTTAGGAAGCCATTAGTTTGTGGTAGACAGTTACGTGTAACACCAAAACTGAGTAATGTAGTCAGCAAAGAAGCCTACTGCTTAACACATGGGAAAAAGTAAGGATTTTTTCACCTGCTCAGCGTTCATAACATTACAATCAAAAGTAAATGTGCATGGCTGCATGGCCTCCTAAACAAATGAAGAAAAAGTCAACTGAGAATTCAATGAAAGTTGCAGAGTTTTTTATGGAACCTCCCAATGGCCAACAGTCGGGCATCGCATTTCCATGGCAGTAACCTAGGTTCAGGAGCAGACATGGGATGCTGACAACTGGGTACCTACGAACGAAACATTCTGCCCCCACAGTATTCCCCACCCAAATAGTAGGCAAGGAAGCTTGCTCCTCCACTGGATGCACACATGATCTTCTATGGGCTAAGCACACCGCCACATGGAGGAGGGAGGGTCAAGGGTCATGGGGGAGGGGACATGTTGCCAACTAGGACACTGCTGATGGTACTCTAGGGCCCTGCACTGTGACAATCCCAATAAGGTAGCAGTTGTTGGGGCTGGGAAGTTACAAGGGTACAACCCTAGGACAGGGAGGACAAGCAACAGGGAAAAAAAACGCTTTATCAGAAAAAGTCCTTTTTTATATCAGTTTTCCCATGTGCCACAACAGTTTTTTCCACCCATATCTAAACTTGTCAGCGCTCTTCAGCAAAAATTCAGTGAAGCATATCAAAGCAACAGCAGTTTTGAAATGGTGACATTCTAACATTGAGCAGTTTTGGAAATTTACAGTATATAACAGAGTAGGTCTGAGTATAACTTCAGGAGCCACACACCAATAGTTAGGGTGCTAATACATTTTCAATGTATCAACGCTTCTAAATGAAAATTTTATGTAACTCACCACTGGGCAGTTTCTGTTGCTCCAAATATTTATTTTTAGTGTGGAAGCATATTTACATGGATAGCGGCCCACAGTTGAACCCCATTACCGGTTGTGATGAGGCATCATGTTACAGGGAGATCCTTTTTTAAAAATGGTCTTTAGTCTCCTATTTTGTTAATACATTTAAAAGTATTTTTCCAGTATCCAGAAAAACAACAGAAGATTTGGACATAATTATGTGTATATTGTCATTAATTTTCTGTTTACTGTTCTTCGTCTTTATTACCAAGGTCATTTACAATAAAACAGGGTCTTTGGTGTCTCAGATTTCATCTCATCCTCATGCTGTTCTCCCCGCTGAAGTCATAATGCTCAGTTTGTAAGATCAGAATAGCTTTATTTTCTTCATTTATTATTTTTGACAATTAAAGGCACACCGAGCTGTGATAGCCATTTCCAGGGCAACAGACTGTGATGTCAGAAAGAGAATTAGGACTTCTGCTAGGAGAACTGCAGGAGAATGAGATAAAGTCTGGGACAAATAAATGTTTTCATGCAATGTCTTTTGTCATAAAGAATAAAATGACAAATACAGAAAATTAAATATATGCTGAATTGTGTCTGAATATTATGCTTTAAAATATTCTTCTGGACACTGGAAAAACACTTTAATGTTAGTCCCAAGTACCACATTTTCCTTAGGCAAAAAACAAATAATTTGGCTCAGTACTTAATGTTTGCTTCACTAACCTTCCTGGTAGAGCTGAGTGCAACCAAACATAAAGTCTTTCATGCAAGAGATTTTAGCTCGCATATGCACAGAAAGGGGATACTCATCTATTGAGTGTGTAGCAAGCTGAGGTCCTGTGCAGCAAGTGCATCCCATACAGAAAGGTTTTAAATGGATAAGGCCCTTGCAAAATCATTTAAAAACAGAATGTGAAGCAACTGTTTGTGAATTTGACTTTGCTCTGTGTGCAGACGTTTCTGCAAGATTAACTTTAAGTTATAATGGTCTTAACCCTTTAGACTTTCACTTAGACACATCAGGTACTCCAAGACGAATGCAATGTCATCAGTGTCTGTGTTTCTAGTTCTATGACTGCACCAAATTGAAAACCTTTTCCATTTTGTGCAATATGTTTTTACAGTGACACTTTCTAGCCACCCTTCAGTACTTTAATTAGTTATTCTAAGTTGCAAATCACAGAATTCTAACTCATTAGGAACCATGATCTCCAATGCAGGGATTTCAAGTACGAGTGAAAAACTCCACCCTATGGAACTGACATTAAAAAAAAACAGCAGTAGGCAATGAACACAGCCAAGTACCCTTCTCCCCGGTAACAGGGAAGACTAGTTGGGCCTCAGCCACCAGCACAAGGAACTTCAGAAAGACTGGCCTTGCAAGGTGAGGGAGCTGGTAGCCAAGAGTCCAGAGAAGCTGCAGGAGGCCGACAACATGAGATTTGTTGAAAAGGGTGCTTGAAGCATCTAGAGAAGTCTGCATTCCAGTAAGCAATAACAGAAAAAAGCACCCCCCCCCAACCTCAACAGTGACCTTGGGCTACTGATCCTGAAAAAAAGTTCAGAAACAGCTGGAAAGAGACAGGTTGCATGAGGATTACAGAACATCATGGAGGGATTACAAGACTAGAACTAAGGAAGCATATAAGGGACTGGTAACCAGGATAGCAGTAGGGACTTGGATTAGCACTAAAGCCTTTTTCTAGTACATAAATGGAAAGAGGATTTCGGCCCCTAAAAACAAAGTGTGTGGAGGAAGAACCTGTAAGAGAGCCAGGGTGATTGCCAAGATGCTGAATACTTAATTTTGCTGTTCATCAATGGGCCCCAGAGAGTGTGTGTGTGTGGGGAGGTGTTGATACGCACTGGAAGGCCCATGTCATCAAAGGAAACCATGATGCAACCTGTGGAAATAACGCACACCCAGGCACCCAGGTAACTGACCATCTGGCAAAGACGAAGACGGGTAAATCCCAAGGGGCAGATGGGATACACTGCAGGATCATGGTGAAGCTAAAGGAAGAACTGGTGGGGTCACTTGCAGTACATTCATGAGACTGTACAGGTGTGATGCCAGAGGACTGGAAAGTGGCAAATGTGGCCCCCGTCTTCAACAAGGGGACAAGGTCAGTCCCAGGAAACTACCAACCAGTCAGGCTCACCTTGGTGCTTTGCAAGGTCCAGGAATCCATTATCAAGGACGGAATCATGGATTACTTGATTGTGGCCAAGATTCTCGCCTCCTCTCAGCATGGCTTTTTAAGAGGTAGGTCATGCCAAACCTTCCTGATCACCGCTTTTGGGGGTGATGGGGGTATGGACAGGGGCAGGGCCACAGGCACGGTCTTGCTGTACTTCAGCAAGGTATCTGACACTGTAACGCATGACAAGCTTCTGGTAAAAGTACACCTGTGTGGCATACATAAGTCAAACACAAGGTGAATTACTAACTGGCTCTGGTTAGGCCTCACCTAGAGTACTGTGTGCAGTTTGGGGCAGAACAAAAAAGGGCACCGAGGCAGTCAAGCGGGTGCAACACAGGGCCACCAAAATAATCAGGGGTATGAAGGGTAAAGCTATGAGGAGAGACTGAAGGCACTTGACATATTCCCTCTGGAGAAAAGAAGGCTGAGGTGGGGAGATTTTGTATTTATTTTATTATTTGTTAAAGAGGTGGGTGCATTGGTCACAGGGACCATCTTCAGGCACGACCCGAGCCATCAAGATTCCACAAAAAGTGAATGGTAGAAGCAAAAGCAGAAGTGCATACATGACAAGCATGGAGCGATGCAGTCAGTTTGCCTAGACAAACAGTATACACGTCAACAAAGGAGTAAACAAGTCAATAACCAATACATTCAGAGGTACCAGTACAAACTGCAAATTATGTGCCAAGGCTATGGTAGTGATCCTGGCAATAAATATGAACAGTATACACAATATACAGGATGCACAACAGCAAGTGTGATGGAAATGGCACAAGAATTAAAGGAAAAGACACCAGTAGGACATGTAAAAAGACTAGACTGTGACGTTACTTGAATCTCTTTTCGGGAGTGGGAGCACCTGCAGACCAAGGAGGCTGTGAGGGCACTCCTATAATGTGATTTTAATATTAGTCTTCTGTATAATGAAAGGTATCAACAATGTCGAACAGAGAGACATTTTTCATCTAGTCAGCTCCAGGAGACATGAAGACATGCCCTTGAACTCAAAAGTGGTAAATCTGGATAATGTTAGGAGGCACTTCTTCTAACAGACGGTGGTGAAACTATGGAATACACAGCCTATCAGCGGAGACAGTGGACAATAAGACAGTACAGGTCAGGTCTTCAAAGTAAGTTTGGACACACTTCTGTTTAAGGGAATTACAAGATACCCTGTGTAGTACAGTCGCTGGAAATCCCTATTAATTAGTACATTTGCACATCATACTGTACTTTCTGGTCCCTGATTAGGAGGCAGGGGGAAGATTTGATGGCCCTAGATTCCGTTCTGACCTACAAATGCTATGTTACCATCAGTGCTCCAGATAAGGTACATACAGCCATTAATCCTTTTTTTTTTTTTTTACTGCATATTTTATCCCCCTGCCACTTGCACACAACTCCTTAGGGAGTCACCAAGGCATCCAAGCGAGCTCTCGTCTCCCCCTTATCT
Source organism: Neoceratodus forsteri (assembly GCA_016271365.2). Classification (NCBI taxonomy): domain Eukaryota; kingdom Metazoa; phylum Chordata; order Ceratodontiformes; family Ceratodontidae; genus Neoceratodus; species Neoceratodus forsteri. The sequence goes on from CM057455.1 coordinate 725,571,471, forward strand.
GGTGTCCAGTGCTTGGGCCCTCCCCATGGAGCCTTGGTTTCCCCTACATGGGGATGCGGTCAGGTGAGACTTCCAGCTACATCTGCCCCCCCAAATGAACTTCATTACTCATAAGGAAAACCACGCCATGGAACAGGCGGGAGGAATGTGGGATGGTGCTGGGCGCTCCTTCATCTATGAGTGCAGGGGCCATTTTTTCATATTAGCTACCATCTCCCCACAGATGTCTGCACACAGAAGGGATGCAAGTGGCAAACTCACGCAATGGTATGGCACTGCTTCCGGACCCAACAGACTTCCTTCCCTCCACTGGCGTCCCCCAATCTGCACTTCCACCCATGTGCACTCAGGTGGCAGTACAGCAGCGGGGACAGCAACCCTCCCTCCCTGGAGGAGAAGAAGGACAACATTTGATGGGCTGCTTAATCCTCCTCCCCCTGGCCGGCCACCAATGACACAGGGCTCGCTACCAGATCCTGGTCACTGGCATCGCAGGCGGCAGCGCTACCGCTGAGCCGACGAGTTGCAAACCCTCTTTCAAAGTATTCTGTACAAAGTATGTCTCTCTTACTGCTGAATTGGCTGTGTCATACTGTTCTTGTCCCCCTGAAAAACAACAACTGGTGCCTAAAGTTCCCGCTTGGAGAGGACCTTTTTCCTTCTGTTATCGACCTCCACCTCAACCCCGTTAATCCTCTCATCCTCCCAATTCCAACTGTGCCTCCTCTTCTTGCTCTGCATAATTTGCTGGCACAATCTTTCTACTTCACCGAGTTATGCGTGTGTGTTTCCCCTTTGGTCAGAGAGAACACAAGAGTGAGTGGTGCCACAACAAGTCAAGGATGGGCAGGCATTTGAGTGGGGGCAACAGAGAGCAAGGGAGTGAGCGATAGCAGCGCAGGTAGTGATTTTGTTTAATAGGTTTTTATGGGGGGGGGGTTCTTTGCAGATCCAACCCCGCCTGAGGCCCTGGCACACGGCCGTATGTGCAAGTGGAGGCATGCACGCACACCGTGGCCCTTTCCGCCCTCCTCTCCTTGCCGCCCATCTGCCTATACTATCCCACTGGACCTTCACTCAGTGGGAGCGGAACTACAGGAGGGTAACAACCCACTCCACAACCCCCAGGAGAGGAGAGCAGCCTGCTGGCTCCGCTCGATCCTGCTCCCCCCTCCCCCCAAGCTGGCACCCTGATGACCCGAGGTCATTCCTGAACCAGGGTCGCCGGCTGAGCACAAGGTAAGGCATCCAGCGCCTCCATCCTCAGCACCACCAGGCCAGAACAGGCAGTGATTTTGAAAAGTCTTATGCCAGCAGTAACTAGTCAGTGTGTAAATGTAATGTGCATTACTTTCAGCAGCAGTAAATTACAATTACATTGAGTAGGTGGAGGACATTTCCTTTTTTCTAACAGACACAAGGACATCAGAGCCTAAGCAAAAGAGGTTTTAATTGGTGTGATGAGCACATGACACCACAGCATTACATTTAAAATATCTCCTTTTCTCCTACAGGCTTGACATCTTTGTGGCCAACTCAGACTGTGAAGAAAATTTATATTGTGCTTTCACTGGCATAAAGAAAATACATGCTTTAAAAAAATACTCTTCCCTCAATGCTTATCTGGTGAATCTCTTAAATAAATAAATAGATTTGTACACAACTGACTTGATGCCAGTTGTATAACTTTGAAAAATGTGAGACTTGGACACAATTCAGTTTATAGTGCTTATATTAATGCAATATATTTTTTCTTAATATAGACTTTATGCTCCTGCTCTTCCCCATCGTCCCCTTTCTACTGTCGAACCCTAGCCCCTCGACCCCACCTCCAGGATTTACTGCATGTACTTGTTGCCTCTTTGTGTGAGTGGGGGGCTATGGATGGTGGTGGTGCGCACCAGTGCCTTCAGGATTGCAGCATCATTTTGCCAAGAGGGGTTCTTTTTCACCCGTTACCCGTTACTCCCCCCCCCCAAAGTCAGAGCTAACAGCATGCAATAGCAAACATTTAGGCCGTAAAGACGATGCAAGTTTTCAACGCCCATTTCCGACTTTCAATTCTGCTGACCACTGCTGTGTCTCCTATTTTCCACTAGCCTATCCTCCACTGCCAGCCAAGCAGTGGTACACATTGTCCCCTACCCTGAAGGAGGAGATCCGACAATGGATGCTGAATCCTCCTTCCCCCCTACAAGCCCCGAGCGACCTCCTGGTCCATTCCTGAACCCAGGTCACTAGTGTGGTGGGAGCTGAGCACCCAGCGGCTCAACCTGGTCTGGCTACATGTTTACTGTAGCTCTGATTTCCTCAAACAATACTGGTCGTGGTCCTGAGGGGGCCAAGCCTGTAACTGACTGGTTTTAGAGTTCTGTGCTTTTACCCATTGTACCATTGAGTCAAAACTATATTTTGTGCAGTTCTTTCCTCTTTTTCTTTATTACTGAGGGAAGTGACATAAAAACAAGACTACTGTCCCTTGAATTTTATTTGCTTTGGCTGCTTGTCTACACATGACATCTTAATACCCTGTTTATGACATCATCATTTTCTGCAGAACAACGGATTAGGATGTCATAAACAGAACTGTAACTGCAGAAGAGACAAGTCGACAAAGCCAAACATGGCAGAGATGTTGTTTCCATGCAAATATCCAAAAGGGTGACGTATAAGCAAAACTGTGTCTCGATATTACGTTTTTCAGAGTTGTCACAGCATCATCAGGGGCTCTTTAAAGCCCTGTTACACTGCAAGCAAACATTCGGCATTGACAAATGCTCATTTTACATAGTGGTTTTACATACGGGAAGTAGCATGCAAATGTTTAAAGTTGTATGTTTTCAGCTCCCTCCACTGCCACTTTGCATTTACACAAAATCCTGCAGCCCCGTCCATGTGTATACGCCATCACCATGCCGGTTTTGGGGGAGTGGCAGCAGGACTCAGGGGCCACTCCACTGATTCATGGAAGTTAACAGAGCAGCATAGAAAAGTATATATTTAATGATAAGCTTATAGTGGCCATCATAGTCTGAACGCTCATGAAAAGCTCTTTCAAACCAGGTATTGGGCTCATCTGTAGTTGGAAGCACTCCAGAGATATATAACCGAGTCTGGTCAACATTAATATAACATTCCAGCCATCTGCAGGACACTGTGATGTCATCACAGAACAAGCTGTCTTTGACTCTATGTAGGCAGGCACAGCTTGTTCATTGATGACATCACAATGATTTACAAATGGCTACAATCTAGTATTAATATTGAACAGACTCAGCCATGTATATCTCTGGAGTACTTTCAGCTACAGGTGAGCTCAATACTCATTTGAAAGAGCTTTTCATGGGTTTTCAAACTATGTCAGCCACCATACAGCAATGTTTCCCCTTTATATTATAAAATTCAAACATTTCCAAAATTAACTCCTCAGGCAGGAAGCTACTTCATATTAGTTGCTTGCCTAAAGAAATGTCTGCAGTGCTTTAATAAACCTGACAGTCCATTGTTCTAAGCTAGGGGCACTGCTGATATCTCTATTTCCAAACTGAATGCCAAATTTCAGATTTTATTGTTTCCCTGTATATGTTTGAAGATCTTGCCCTACCATATTTAAGTAATCCATAGCTGTTGTGTTTTCTTTCTTTTACTGTACTATTTGCCAGAGAAAAGACTGCTTTGAGCTCTAGGAGGGTTAAATTCTCAAGTTTCTCCACTGTAGACCAAACCCCATTTACTCGTACTGGCTATATCATCATCATCATCATCATCATCATCATCATCATCATCATCATCATCATCAAATCTTTATTTATTCAGGTGAACATCATTGAGCAAGGCTCATTTACAAGATGGACCTGATAAGGTCAAGGTTCAACAATTGATACACAACAGATACATCATACACTTATATAAAACAGTTATACATACAGGGGAAAATAACGTTTATAAACACAGTGATGTACAGTAAATTCACATAATAAAAAACGGTTACAGGAACGTTAAGCTAATAGTTACAGTATGTACAGTATATACATATCCCAGTGGGGCATGGCAGACACTCAACATAATGTAATACTAGGATGGTGAAGGTATTACTGGGTGCCATAAGATGGGGTGTCTGTCTGGAAGAAATATGCCATATATAGGTTTGGAAGGAGATTTGTGAGATGACAATGCTAGCTCTAGTGGTAGTAATTGCATTTCTCTTTGAAGAAGACTGTACAGTGCTGTTTAAAGGATGCAAATGGAATGATATTGGACAGTTTTAGGGATTTTTGTAGGGTGTTCCATGCTATAGCTAGAGAATAGCTGATTGCTGTCCTCTCTAGCCTGGTGTTGAATTTGGGCAATTTGAGCAGGATGATGTTGTTGCTTCTTAGGGCATAGGAGCTAGGAGAGGTCTGGGTGAAGCAGTCCAGGATATAGTTTGGAAGTTTTTTTGACAACGCTCTGTAAATCCATAGTGCTGCATTTCTGTTCCTTCTGAGGTGAAGGGAAACCCACCCAACTGCAGCATAAAGAGAGCAATGATGAGTATTAGATGGCAGATCTGTAGTGAACCTTATTGCTCTATGATATAAGGTATCCAGCTTGTGATGATAGGAGATGGGGCAGTGACTATAAAGGAAATCTGCATAGTCAACAACTGATAGAAAAATGGTCTGGACTAACCGCATCTTTGAGTCTCTGGCTAGGAAGGGTTTTAATCTATAGAGAAGGCCAAGCCTTTGGCAAAGCTTTTTTAGCAGTTCTTCTAAATGATGAGTGAAGTCAAGTCTGTTGTCAATCCACACACCTAGGTATTTGAAGTTTTCTACATACTCCAGATTTTCTCCAAGTATAGTGCATAGCTGGGGGAGAATGATTGGAGAGGATGTGCTGGTGGAGCTTTGATTTGTGAACATCACTGCTTTAGTTTTCTTTGCATTTAACAGAAGCTTTTTCTCGAGTAGCTGATATTGTAGCAAGGAGAATTCTGATTGTAGGATTTCACGAGCAGCTGCAGGTGAAGGGTTGCTGACATACAGAACAGTGTCATCAGCAAAGAGGTGTACAGAGGAATTGGTAAGGGTTGAATCAATGTTATTTATATAAATGGCAAAAAGGATAGGACCCAGAATAGAACCTTGGGGGACTCCTCTTGACAGTGGTTTTAATGGGGATAGGTCACCTTCAGCTTTTACCTGCTGTGACCTACCGGTGAGACAGCATCTGAACCACTTAAGGGAGGATGGATCTAGGCCAATGGAGTACAGAGATGAAAGTAGTAGCTCGTGGTCCACAGTATTGAATGCTTTGCTCAGGTCCAGGAATACTGCACAGACATTATTCTTTTAATCTAATTCGGATTGCCAGTCATTTGTGACCTTGGCTAGTGCAGTGATAGTGCTGTGCTTGGCCCTGAATCCAGATTGAGCTGGGTTTAGGAGGTTAGCATTGTCAAGATACTCCCTTAACTGACTACTCACTAATTTCTCCAGCATCTTGGATAGCACTGGTAGAATGGAAATGGGCCTGTAATTATTAAGATCCATAGGGTCCCCTGATTTTAGAAAGGGAACCACTTGGGCTGTCTTCCACAGTGTGGGAATAGAGCCAGAGTTTAGGGATAGGTTAAAGAGGTGTGTTAGGGGGACTGCAAGTACATGGCATGCAAGCTTTAGAAAGTAGGGGTCCAGAGAGTCTGCCCCTGCGCTTTTTTTGGTATCCAGTTGCCATAATAGATCCTCTACTTGTTTCAACAGTATAGATTTGAAGCTGAAGGAAGAGTCAACTCTCTGATCACCAGTGTAATGGGAGCTTAATTGTTCCCTCAGCAGGTTAGCTGGAGAGGTGTCAAAGGCAAGGCCAACCGTTGTGAAGTGGTTATTGAGGCGTCCAAATTTCCATTTTGCAGTGATAGGGCCATAACTGTTGTGTAATTGAGTTGGAAGGGGTGTTAGCGTCCTGCCCCACCATACTCTTGATGGTGCCCCAAAACCTAGCAGGATTATGGTAGGAAGAGTCAAGTTCGGCCAAGTAGAAGGCAGCCTTTGCATCCCTAACTTTCTTGGTGCATCTATTCCTGGCTTTCCTAAAGATCATCCAGTCATTTGCATTCTTGGTTTTTCTTGCCATTTTCCAGAGTTTGTCTCTCTCCAGCAGTGCAGCTTTGAGGTCAGCTGTAAACCAATGACAGGATTTGTTTTTTATTTCGGATACTAGAGATTGGGGCATGGGTGTTAAGGGCATTTATTATAATGTTATTTAACACCTGCTGAGCTTTTTCAACAGAATGGGCAAGATAAAACTCTTGCCAGTGTGGAGAGTAAGCTAGATCATGGAAATATCCTTCAATATTGATGTTTTTCTTGGATCTCCTCATGAGGAATTTTGCAGGGCTTGTTGTTATGCTGGTGGATCTTACCCCTGCGATGGGGCAGTGATCACTTATATCGCAGAGAAGCACTCCAGCATGTGAGAATAGATGTGGTTTATTCACTAGCCTGATATCAAGTAGTGTGCTGTTATTACTGTTCCTTGCGTTAATTCTTGTTGGTTCATTAATTAGCTGTGTGAACCCATATGTATCACAGAATGATACCAGAGGTGCAGCTTCCTGGGTAAGCCAGTTGAAATTCAGGTCACCTAGAATAATGACTTCTTCAGTACTGGGTTTGAGCAGGTTCCCCAGATGGGATAAGAGCTTGTGTTCAGCAGGGGGGTCTGTAGCAACCAACTAGCTGAAAAGTTGCTGTATTGGGGAGAGAGACTTTTAGGGATAGGCATTCAAACTCCTTGGGCATAGATGTTGCAGCAATATAGGATACAGCTATACCGGATTTTGCATGTATGGCTACTCCACCTCCTCTTGTTTGGCGATCAGCTCTGAATAGCTAGTAGTTAGGTAGGTTAACATCCCTGTCTGCTGTGGTGGGTTTGAGCCATGTCTCAGATACCACAAGAAAGTCTGGCAAGGTATGGGCAACCCAGGCTTGTATCAGTGTGAGTTTTTCAGCAGACTGCATACATTAATATGCAGGAAACTGAGGCCTTTAATTGAGGTTAGGTCTGATGGAGAGGTGATACATTCAGGGGTCAGGGTTGATTTCCGTTACCAATACAGAGTAATAGAAAGAGCAGGAGTTTCGTGAGGGCTGCCAGTGATAGGGAGAGGGCTGTCTTTGGTCCTCCTTCTTTATTCTGTTGCCACTCTTTGGGGTGCTCCTGTGGGTTTAAAGATTGTGTCGAGACACCAAATAGCAGTTTGGTGGTTAGGCTTAGGGGATTTGTATATCCAGCAGTGGAGCCTTGGTTGAAATACATGTGTGGTGGTATGTGTCTCTTTATGGTGATCACACCACTGTAGTCGATGCAGCAATGGTAGAGCATATGTGAGGGTTTGAGCATCAGCCAAAGGGGATGGTTCAGAGAGACTGGGCGGATGGATCACCCTAGTTTGTGTGACAGGGACATCTTCTTTGTGGAACCCTATGGCTGACAGTGAAAGGAGTATCATATAATGATGGTGCCATCAGTCATCGGGACATAAAAAAAAATCCTGTATCTCCACTGATCAGCACTTTCAACAGTCTGGCAAACCTCCATCCTAATGAACTGCCCTGCTGGTGCTCCTTACACTTTCAGGTATAAAACGTGGTTGGGAGTAGGACGTGGGTCTAGTACACAAATATTTTTAAAAGGTGTTGTGATGTGACCAAGTGTTGAAGCAGCAACGTGGGGATCAGATTACATTAAAAACAAATTATTTGACAGCACTTTACTGGATATACTGTAAATATGGTGTACACTATTTTGTTTTGACACCCTCTCCACCCTACCACCACCACGTTCTAATTTTACTGTTCGGGGTTTCACAGCATCCAAACTGCCTTTTTATTTATAAGTTTTGCTGGTCAAGTAGGTGGAATTATGGGAACTCAATGTCTAAAGTGTAGAACTGTGGTTTATGGTAGCTGGAATACAGAAAACACTAAGAAGCCAACATTGGTGTTTCACTTTAAGCAATTATGCATAGGTTGTCCCCCATGCTTTCGTGTTAAGTGCCAAACATTAATTTGCATGCACCAAGTTTGTGTTGTTCAGCAAATTATCAGTACTCAAAAAGCATGTAGGTAATAGAAAGCTTTAGAGGCAGCATGGTCTATTGGCTAGAGCAACAGCTTGGGGACGACGAGACCCAGGTTTAAAGGGACAGTCAGCCTCATTAGGCCTCAAATTGTCCCTAGTTTAAAAAACACATTTTATAATTGATGCATTCTGTAAAGATTGCTGACGTCCCTGGTTGTGTGATTCCAATTTCTTTTCTCTTTTTATAAATGAAAAACAGACTGCAAACTAGGGATGTGTGAGTAACAAATAGTACTTCTCGAATACCACAAACAATGCACCATTCATTGTTCAGATATCAGTAATGAACAGTGGCATTATTCATGTCTATTCCTATTCACCAAACACTAAAACCATATAAATACAACCCCTGTCCCAGGACCCCCACTTAACTGCTACAGTTCCAATTCCACCCTCCTCCCCTGCCAGCACCCACAAATGCTAGTTTAATGGAATAAAACTACCACAATGGCAGTCATTACAAACCAACCCGCCCTCCACGACCAGTCACTGTCTCATTTTTAGCACCTATTTTTGCATAATTTGTTTATTGAAATTTTATGCAAATACAACAAAAGACAATACCAAACGAACCAACAACAAACGCTAGAAACAAAACAATAAATTAAAAATATTGTTCATAAAACTATGTATATGGGACCAATTCATTTCTACATAACACTGTAAAATACATGGCACTTAAATTAATATATTTATATATATATATGTGTGTGTGTATTTCAGAACTACATAATACACAATGGTCAGAACAACCAGCAGGGTACAACAGAATATCTCTGGCCCCAACTTTATCATATCCCTTGACACGAGGGAGGTCCATCATTTGGTGTACCAATTTCAGAGTCACTGTAACACTTCTCTTAAGAGCTGGGCTTCCCCTGGAGAAAGTGAGGATGGAAAGGGGTCCCATACAAGGAACAACTTCTCAGCCCTCCCTTTAGGCACATACTGTAGGATAAACATTCTAGGGCAAGTGTTTGAATTGCAAGGTTACGCCACTGCACAATTGTGGGTTTAGCCCCAGAGACCCATGTATTCAATATACATTGCTGGGCTAAAATCAATAATACACAAATCTATCTCAACCAAGAGCCCCCACCCTTCAGGCCTCATATCCTCAATACCAAAAAGAAGCAAAAGGGTGTCCAATGGGATATGGCGCCCCAGCAGGGTGCCTATTTCCTGGGCTATATTCATCCACAAACCGGCAGCACTCCTGAGGTTTCAAAACCACTAGAATATAAATAAAGAAGAGTACAGACCAGAGAATAAGTTTAAATTATGGAAGCCCGTGGCTACAAACCCCAGCACTTCGGGTCTGAAACGTGACTCTGCTCTCCTTTATTTATGTTCTAGTGGTTTTGAAACCTCAGCAGTGCTACTGGTTTGTGTTTTGTAGCATTTTACTTTTCGGTAAGCACCCACTCCATTCCTGTGATGCTCCACCATTTGTTTGCTTTTGCTATATTTGTCCAGAAGACCTGAAGGACCAGACATGACCAAAAATAAAGGACATAGGAGCCCTGGTCCATTCCACATCTCCCACATATCAGAGTGACAGCAGGGTTGAATTTATGCATAATCAGTGGGGGGGGGGGGGAGACAGTAGAGTCTGTGCACAAACTTATAAAATGGTTCTTTATATTTGTTACATATCAATATACCTTTGTGCAGTCCCAAAATAATTTCCCAATTTTCCTGTTGAATCTGCATCCCTAGGTCCCGCTCCCATAATAACTTGGTTTTATACATAAAATCAGGAAGAAGTTGCCTCCCCAAATGCGCTGCCTTCCATATCAACCCCCTATCATCTCTTCTGGCCAAGTATATGAGGCGTTCTACCTGTGTCCGGGGAGACTCTGTCCCTGGTTTCCTTCCTAGGCTCCTAGAGAAGGCCCTAACCTGAAGGTAGCAGAAGAAGTGACTATATGGCAAGTCAATCTCTCTCTGAAGCTCCTCAAAAGAATAATCTCTAGCACTTTAATGTAAAAAAGAAATCAATATTTCCCTTCTCCACCCTTTAACACCAGCAGTGAAGCACTCAACAACACTCCTACCCTCCTCCCCCGGCACCCAAAGACCGCAACTCAAGTGAGAGAGAAGGCGACCAGACAGCTACCCACACTCCACCATAGCCATCGGTCTTCTGTGAAAAAAAGCACTCCCACACATTCTCGCACAGTAAGACATCTGATCAAAGTGTTGTTGAGTGCTGCACTACTGCTGTCAAAAGAGGGGGAAATACGGATTTCTTTCTTTCATTAAAGCGTGAAAGATGAGATGACTACTGACCACCCACCATGGGAGTTGTATTTGTTTTTAAACTTAAGTTTGTGGGTGCTGGGGGGTGGGGCTAGAACAGCAGCAGAGGGGGAGGGGTGTATTTTAAAGGACTGGGCTGGGATGGAGGGTGGGGGTTGTTTCTTTGGGCTGGGAAGGAGGGTGGGGTTGTTTATTTTTTCCCCAGAGGGTGGTGGACAAGTGGAACAGCCTGCTAGCATAGGTGGTGGCGGCAGAAACAAAAAATTGATTTAAAAATGCTTGGGATAAGCATAGAGGACTAGTGGCAATTGGAAATATAGAAGCTAACGGCAGATAAGGACCGCAAGGCCCATCCGGTTTACCCTATGAATGTGCCATAGGCCTTTACTCTGTCAATAGCTTATCTATTCATACTCATCTGTATTGCTCACTTATGCCTATCCCATACCTGTTTGAAGCCCTGCACTGTACTCATATCCACCACTTCCTGAGGTAGGCCATTCTATGCATCCACCACCCTTTCTGTGAAAAAGAAGTTCCTCACATTACCCCTTAATCGCCTCCCTCTAGTCTCATGCTATGTCCTCTTGTCCTGCTATTTTTCTTATATTGAAACATGTTAGACTCTTTCACCTTGTTAATGCCCTTAAGATGTTTGAGTGTTTCAATCATATCACCTATCTCCCTCCTTTGCTCTAGGGTATACATATTGAGCTCTGTTAATCTGTCCTCATATGTTTTCTGATGCAGTCCCTGCACCATTTTGGTTGCCCTTCTCTGGACTGCCTCCATTTTGTTAATGTCCTTGTGCAGGTGCAGCCTCCAGTACTGCACACAGTACTCCAGATGGGGCCTAACCAGTGTCTTGTAAAGAGGGATTATTACCTCACCCTTACGACTTGTGATACCCCTACTAATACACCCCAACATCCCTCTAGCCTTACCTACTGCTTTGGTGGTCTACTCGGATGATTTCAGGTCATCTGTGATGATGATGCCCAAGTCTATTTCTTCCCTTGTGACTGCCAGCAACTCCCCTCCCAACCTACAGGTGGCTTTAGGTTTTCTCTTCCCTATGTGCATGATCTTGCACTTCTTTGTGTTAAACCCCAGGTGCCACTCTTCTAACAATTTTGCCAGTTTATCCAGATCTCTTCTCATTCTGCCCAACCCATCTGGATCATCTACTCTGTTGCAGATCTTGGTGACATCTGCAAACAGACAACCCTTACCCTCCAGTCCATCTGCAATGTCACTGATGAAGATATTGAAGAGGACGGGCCCCAGAACTGATCCCTGAGGTACCCAACTGGTGACTTGCATCTCTTCTGACTGTATACTGTCTACCACCACTCTCTGTTTTCTGCCCGGCAACCAGTTTGCCACCCAGTTGACCAACTTCTGACCCAGCCCGAGCCTACCCAGCGTATTAATCAATCTTCTATGTGGAACAGTACCAAAAGCTTTCCTAAAGTCAAGGTAGGTGACATCAACTGCTCCCCCTTGGTCCACCACTTTGGTTACCCAGTCAAAGAAATCTATGAGATTAGTTTGACAGGACCTGCCTTTGTAAACCCATGCTGTCTTGGATCCTGTGCTCTTATGGATTCTAGGTGTTGCACTATCCTTTCCATAAGGACTGCCTCCACAATCTTGCTCACTACTGAAGTAAGACTGACTGGTCTGTAGTTCCCTGCCTCCTCCCTGCTACCACTCTTGTGGAGTGGGATCACATCAGCCTTTCTCCAGTCTTCTGGGACCTCTCCTGTGCTTAGAGACTCACTAAACAGTTCTGATAATGGCTCTGCTAGTTCCACCCTTAGCATCTTTAGTACCCTGGGATGTATGCCATCAGGTCCCATTGCCTTGTCTACCCCGAGCTTAGCGAGCTCTTGTAGGACCCTTTCTTTTGTGAAGGGACTAGAGCACACCTCCCTTCCCCCTGTGTCCATGGTACTGAGCTGTGGGCCCTGCCCTACCTTTTCCTCAGCAAATACTGAGAAGTATCTATTTAGGATAGATGCTTTTCCTTGGTCCTCCTCCTCACACTCATCCTTATCCCCTTTGATCTTAGCAATACCTACTCTGGACTTTCTCCTTTCACTAATGTATCTATAAAAAGTCGTGTCACCTTCTTTTATTCATGCTAGTGTTTCCTCAGTTTGGGCATTTGCCTGCCATACTGCCTTCCCTGCTTCCCTTAGGGAAGTTCTGTATGCCTCCTTATCTTCGTCCCACTGCATTTCCTTATATTTCTTGAAGGCCAGCCTTTTGGCGCTGACCTTTTCTTCTACTGTTCTTGAGAACTAAAGTAGTTTCCTTCTTCTTTTGCTCTTGCTTTTCTCTCTAACTCAATGGAATGTTGCTTCAAGTATTGCATCCTTAATGCTTGCCCACTTTGCCTGTACCCCCTCACCTGTATTTCTTCTTGCCAGGGCTAGCTTAACTCTGTTGGCCATCTTATCAAAGTCAGCTCCTCTGAAGTCCCATATTTTTGCCTTGGAATGGGATGATTTAGTTCTAGTGGCCAAATTGAACCATGCCATGCGATGGTCACTGGCCCCCAGGTGACCTTCTACCTGGAGATCTGTGATCCTTTCCCAGTTAGTCAGTACTAGATCTAGGATAGCCCTGTCTCTTGTGGGTTGTTCTATCAGTTGTTTGAGGCCCTCCCCCTGCACGGAATCCACCACGTGTCTAGATCTGGCAGATGTTCCTGCTGGTATTGACCAATCTGTACCTGGCATGTTGAAGTCTCCCATTATCAGAACCTCCCCTTTAGCAGTCATGTTTTGTATATCTTCTAACAGTAATGTGTCTATGTCCTCCCCCCTGGTCTGGAGGCCTGTAGACAACCCCAATTCGTATGGCAGTCCCATTTCCTGTTTCCAGGGTGACCCACAGTTCTTCTGGCTCCATATGTGTATTCTGAATTTCTGTAGGAGGTAGACAACCTAATACTGGCAGAGCATAAAACAGCAAAGTTACTGGAGATATTGGGGCAGACTAGGTGGGCCGAAGGCCCTTATCTGCTGACAAATTGTTATGCTTTTGTGTTTCTAAATAGTCGAATACCAAATTTCTGAATATTTGGGGCCCCAGATATGAATATTTGGCCAAAAATTCAAAATAAGGTATTTGCCCACCCCTACTGTCAAACATACAGGTGTTGCCACAAAACAAATGGAGGGAGAGTTCAAACAATAGAATTAAACACTAGAATGGCAATGATAGGAGTCCATATTCTACTTCCTGGTTGCCATTAAGAGAAAAAAGTAATGTGAGCAATTCGCGTTGCCATTCTAGTCTTGATAATTCTATGGTTCAAACTACTTTCTAAAATGAAGTGGTAAAAAGACCTAGGGCTATCCATTACAGACGAGAACTGAGCATTGCTGATCGAATTAAATATAGGTCTCCTGCTATGTAACAGATATAAGGAAGTACAATTCAAATTTTTACACAAGCTCTTCTACCTACCTAGCAGGGTACATAGATTTCACCCTACAATATCCCCAAACTGTGGGAGATGCAAAGTAGAAAGGGGAACATATATCCATGCCTTCTGGGGATGTAAAATCTTACAGGCTTACTGGAAGGAAGTCGCTGTGAACTTTGAAGGTATATGGGGGTTGAAATTGATGAGCTCACCCGCATCCCTGCTTTTTGGGACTGAAGATGGGAGAATAAGAGTAATACTGTTAGTTAGGCAAGTTATCCTTAATACATGGGTCTCCTGTGCGACGCCTACTGAGCAGATGTGGGGAAACCTGCTCCTGGTCAATTTGGCTCTGGACAGATTAACTTATGCCTTACGAGGTAAGTTGGAATGATATGACCAAGACTGGGGTCCACTTCTGGCCTCCCTGACACCAACAGAATATGATGCCCTGCATCAGGGGCTATTCTGATTTAGTAAAATTGAATGGCCATGACTGACATCTAGGCCTGGAAGCAACAGGTGGGAGATTGCCTCATGCTGAATTACTCTTATAAACTGAATCTGGGAGAACCACACACACATGTTGCAGAAGGTTCTCCTATCTCTTACAAGGGAAGGAGATACAAGTTTTACATATATCTTTTGTATCCACCAAACTTGTTACATTTTTTGAATTTCGTGAAATGCTGTACTTTCTATCTTCTTATATATCTGTTTTCTGTATTATTTTTCTGTAGTTAAATAATATACTTTTCATACCCCTCTCTGATCATTTTGACCCTGGTATAATGGGATTTATAAGGCCTATAGGAAACGCACTAAATATCATAATGCTGGGTGGGGGGGGCTTAAGATGAGGGTTTAATTAGAAATGTGATAACTTGTTCCACTGACTTAAAGATGATTGTTTAAAAAAAAAAAAGGACTAATATGATATGGATGTAAGTCGCAGCATGTGATATATTGATATCTTGATTTTACTAAAAAAACTCAATAAAGATATTATACAAAGAAAAAAACATGTTTCTTGGGGTGATCTGTATCTCAAGTTAAAAGTTATTGGTCCCATTAATTTAAAAGTATCAATGGAAAGCGCAGCAACCACCTCACAAGGCTAGCTTCCATCCTAGAACAATCCTGGCAGCATTGGCTGCCTGCTCCCAGACTCTCCTCTCTATTGGTTGCACTCCGAATCCTAGTGATTGTAAGCTGCCTTTGGACACTCAGTGACAGCGCTTACCACTGGGCTTCTGGCGCCTGCCTAGCACCTGAATCAAATTTCGCACCCACCCACTCTCCTCCACCACTGCTAGTCTTTAAATCCACTCTTTTCCCACCTCCCACCTCTACCTGCCTCCCTCGATTGGTCCTCTTCTCACTACATTTTCTTCCAACTTAAATGCACCTCCTCCCAATACAGTACTCCCTCTACTTTTCAAATCCACCACACAGCTACATTTTCTGCTATCTGCATACTCCCCTCTCCTCCTGCTGCTGGTAGTGCACTGACTCTCCCAGTTCACCCACCAGTCCAGTTATGAAGTCTCTTTCACTGGCCATTATGGCTACCTCTCTTGTAGGCACCCTACTTACCTTCGACTTATGTGCATCCGTCCTTGCCTAAGACCAAGCTGACCTCATTAAATTTCATTCTAACTCTCACCACCCCCTCCCCAGCTTCCTTTCACTAAGCTGGGAATGCTCCCCCACTCTTCGGAATGAATATCGGTGCCTCAGAAATCAATGCAAACACTTGACCCATACCCTTAAGAGAAACTACTACTCCAGACAGCAGAAAGAAAGTTTTGGTAATCCCAGGAAGTTCTGTGACTCCATCAACTCTCTACTCATCCCTCACACACACAACCTCAATGTAAATTTAAGCTCCCCGACTGGTCTCCTGACTAACCCAACCGAAGTTGCCAATGCCTTTAACCTAAAATTCACAGATCTGTCTGCCCTCCTCAGCAAACTACCAGATAGGAACACCTCAAACTAATGGTCTGGCATGCATGCACATCTCCCCTCCGCAGTGCCCCCAGCCCACAGCGTCACCAGTCCTTCCCCCCACCAAGGGCTTTCCCCTCCAACCAGGACACCTGCCTCGTCACCAGTTGCTACACCCCCCCCGCCCCCTCTTTTATTTCAAGGTCCTCTCCCCTAAGGAGAAACTCAAACAAACCAAGGAAGCCCAGGATCGGATGGCCTCTCCCCTGTGTTCCTCAAAATTGTGTCGCCAGCAATAGCCAACCCCTCACCTATGTTTTCAACCTTGCCCTGACAACCTCCTCCATGCTCCCCCATGGAAAACTGCCAAGGAAATGCCCATCTTTAAGAATGGTGACCCCCTCTCAGCGGACAATTACCGGCCAAAATCCATTCTCCCTCACCTGAGTAAACTGCTCAAGAAAGTGGTCCATCGGCGGCTATCAGAATACGTCACCAACTATGATCTGCCATGTAGCCAGCAACATGGTTTCTGCAGGCAACATAGCACTGCCACTGCCCTAGCCCTATTTACCAACCATATATAGACCAACATGGACTGGGGCGTGCTACTGGTGCCATATTTGTTGACCGATCAAAGGCATATGATCTGGTCAACCACTCCCTCCTCCTCTCCAAACTAATTTTGATAGGATCATCCCCTGAAGCCACTCACTGGTTCTGGAGTTGCCTAACCGACCAGTCTCAATTTGTCAGTATTGGCCCAGCCACCTCTCCCACCCTCTCTGTCACCACCGGGGTTCCCCAGGGATCAATACTGGGCCCTCTGCTTTTCATTATATTTGTCAACACCCTTGCTTCGGATTGTCTCTCCTGTGAATCCCTTCTCTACACCGATGATCTGGTCATATACCACAGTAACAAATCCCTTCCTCACATATCTACTATTCTCACACGGAACTATAGTGCTGCCCACAATTGGTTCACCAAAAATCTGATGCCGATTAATGCCAAAAACACAAAGGCGATGCTGTTTGGATCAAAACCGTACTTGGCCAAACCACTTAAATCGAATTCTTCACTCCAGGTTCACTCACCCAATGGCCCCGCCATGGACATCGTTCATTCCTTCAAGTATCTGGGAGTCATACTGGACCCCACTCTCTCTTTCACTGACCATGTGAATTCAGTAGTTCGTAGAATAAACCGAAAACTTGATGCAGCATACTGCATCGAGCCCTACCTCATTGTGGATGCTCGCCTGGCTATTGCCAGAGAAAAGCTTCTCCCTGCTTTATTTGGTGGCCGAAAATAAGTACCTTAAACACATCAGAGTCTTGGCAGTAAGAAAAACATACACCACAGAAATTTAGGCCTTCTCGGTTTACTTTCATTCAGCTCAGATACAAGGGGAAAACTTATCTCAATGCACACAGGAAGTAGATTTCTTAAAGCTGCACTACACATAACAATCCCTCCTGACTTAGAAAGTACACAAGTCAATAATTCAAAAGTAATATGAAACTATTAAAGTTATTACTGCAATGTCCATTTAAGTTAGTCTATGTCATTAGACCATATCTCTACAAGTCCATTCTCTTTGGTGGATGTTTTATACGTCCTCACTGATGTAGTAGGACTGGAGGCTGTTGCTCTGGAATCTGATTAACATCAGACATATCTTGTCTCAATTGCTGTGGTTCCACTATTGCTTCCTGTTTTTGTTCTGGAAGAAATAATGCTGAATAATTACCCCGACTCTGGGTATCCCTTTTTTGTTCTGTCTCAGTTCTAGTATGTAATTGGTCCACATATCTTTTCACTCTCCTCTGGTTAGTCAGTCAAACAGTACAGACAACATTTCCAAACTTTTTTTCCACAACGCCTTCTATCCATCTCTTCGGGCCTGCATATATCCTGACTCACACAAGATCACCGGGTTTGAAGGATCTGGTCTTGAGAAGCAGTTCAGTTACTGACTTACAGCCTAGAGGTTGAAGAAGGTCCAACTGAGTTTGAAACTGACGTCCAAACAACAATTCTGCTGGGATATTCCCGTGACACAATGTGGTGGTGTTCGATACATAGCAAGAAAGTCCAAAAGGGCTATTTGTACTGCCGTTGGTGCAGCAGGATTAGCTTTGTCCATACTCTTCTTAAAAGTCTGAACTAGGTGTTCTGCTTCACCATTTGAACTTGAATGGTAGGGAGGTGAGAAAATATGGTGAATATCACATTGCTGGCAAAATGCTTGGAATTCGACAGACGTGAACTGTGGTCTGTTATCTGAGGCAATCATTTGCGGGAAACCATGGGTAGCAAAGATAGATTTCAACACTATGATGGTACTCTCAGCAGTTGTTGAAAACATTTGATGAATTTCTGGCCACTTTCTATAAGATCAGTTAACAGCAACCACATGGAATTTAAATAAGGTCCTGCGAAATCAATATGAAACCTTTGCCAGGGTTTTTCAGGTCATTCTCAATGGTGAACTGGAGCTCTTGCTGGATTTCCCATCGATACAGCACAGCCTTCGCATCTTTGCACAATCTGGTATATGTCTCTGTCAATGGAAGGAAACCATACGTGAAGTCTGGCTAGGGATTTCATTTTAGCAATGCCTGGATGGCCCGGATGCGAAAGAGTCAACACATTTGAGTGAGAACAGTGGGATACTATGACATGCAATCCCAATAGAGGACACCCTTCAGTAATGGACAAGTGCTGTCTCTTTGTATAGTAGGGCTGTAGTGCAGTCGAACAAGTAGTGCCTTGTGGCCAACCCTCAAGCGTATACTGATACACTTGTTTCAAAACTGCATGTTAATTAGTCGCTTTTGCAATGTCCTTGGCTAGTACTGGAAGCTGATCTAACTGTTGTAGCTCCATTGCACACACAACAGTACAGTCGTTCAAATCTTAGAATTGCACTGGAAAACTATCTGGTCCCACCTGGCATACTAATGGGTCCTCTTTAAGCCCACATCAAACTCCATTTCTCCATATATTGGTAACCTTGACAAGGCATCCGCATTTCCATGCTGGTCAGTTGGTTGGAATGCGACCTTAGAATTATAGGCAGACAAAATTAATGCCCATCGTTGTAGTCGGCTAGCGGCTATTTCTGGAATTCATTTTTCTGGACTGAAAATTGTCACTAGTGGCTTGTGATCAGTCTTCAGGTGAAACTTGCGACCTAGCAAGTATTGGCGAAATTTCTGGACTCCAAACACGATTGCTAATACCCCTCTCCGAATCTGGGCATAATTCCTTTCAGCTGCAGTGAGTTTGCGTGAAGCATGGGCTATCGGCTTCTCCACTCCTTCTGGATCTGTATGGAAAAGGACAGCTCCTATACCCACAGGACTAGCATCACAGGGCAGTGTGATAGGTAAGTTAGGGTCATAATGAGTTAAATTATTCACATCAGTTAGAGAGAGCTTGATGGCTTGAACTGCCTTACTGTGGCCCTTGGTCCACTTTCAGAGTACCCCTATGTAACAGTTCATTTAGGACAGCACATTCAATGGCTAAGCCAGGTCTTCAGGTGAAACTTGCGACCTAGCAAGTATTGGCGACATTTCTGGACTCCAAACACGATTGCTAATACCCCTCTCCGAATCCGGGCATAATTCCTTTCAGCTGCAGTGAGTTTGCATGAAGCATGAGCTATCGGCTTCTCCACTCCTTCTGGATCTGTATGGAAAAGGACAGCTCCTATACCCACAGGACTAGCATCACAGGCCAATGTGATAGGTAAGTTAGGGTCATAATGAGTTAAATTATTCACATCGGTTAGAGACAGCTTGATGGCTTGAACTGCCTTACTGTGGCCCTTGGTCCACTTTCACAGAGTATCCCTATGTAACAGTTCATTTAGGATAGCACATTCAGTGGCTAAGCCAGGTATGAAACAGTCATAGTAGCGCACCATACCCAAAAATGAGCGCAACTCAAACATTCTGCCATTCAGGCATGTGCACAATGGCTTCCACCTTTTCATCATTTGGACGAATTCCATCTTTGTCAATAGTGTGACCTAAGTACGTGACACTTGGTTGACAAAATTGCCATTTTTCTCCCGAGTCTGAATCCACTCTGTTGTAATCTCTCTAGAGTCTTTAGTAAGTTAAGTGAATGTTCTGCTTCTGTCTTGCCCATGACAATGATGTCATCCAAATAAAAAGCAACACCTGGTATATCACCCACCATTTGCTCACTCACTTTCTGAAAAATAGCAGGTGCAGAACTAATGCCAAATGATAACCGTTTGTACTTGTACAGTCCTTGGTGTGTATTAATCACTACCAATTTCTGAGAGTCTGTATCCAACTCCACTTGAAGGTATGCATCAGCGAGGTCCAGTTTAAAGAACCCCACACCACCATTCAGTCTATGAAAAAGTCCCTCTGGTAAGGGTAAAGGAAATACATCTGTGCTAAGTACTGGATTAAGTGTCACCTTAAAATCTCCACATATTCGAACCTTACCACCTGGTTTAGATACCACCACAATTGGAGTAGCCCAATCTGAACATGAAACCTTTTCCAGCACAACTGCTTTTTCCAGTCTGTCCAATTCTGCCCCAACCACTGGTTTTAAGGCAAAATGAAGTTTCTGTGGTTTACAAAACTTAAGGGCTGCATTAGGCTTTGTAACTAGCTTGGCTTTAGCTGTTGTGCAACATCCCAGACCTTTCCACAACTCTGGATACATGATGGAAGATCTGGAGGCTGTCATGGTGCAGTCAGACCTGGACATTGTGGCCATCACTGAAACCTGGTGTAATGATAACCATGACTGGGAGATGGCCATACCTGGCTACAACATATTCAGAAGAGACAGAGCAGGCAGGAAGGGAGGAGGAGTGGCACTCTATGTGAAAAATGACATAAGGGCCACAGAGATCCAGGAGGAACAAAATGGGGGAGAGATACTGTGGGTTAAGCTGGAAAGGAAAATGGGGACAGCCATCCGCACAGGTATGGTCTATAGACCACCAGCCCAGGAGGAAGAAACAGATAGGGAGTCTGATGCTAGCCATCCAAAGGATGGCAGACAAAGGTGAGGTAGTACTGGTTGGAGACTTCAATATTCAGACGAGACTGGAGCATCCCAGCAGCAGCATCAACTAGAGCAGATTTATCCTGGACTCCCTTCAGGGTGCCTTCCTCAAGCAACTGGTCATGGAACCAACTCGGCAGAAGGCAATACTGGACCTTGTGCTCACAAACAGGGACAGTGTGATGGGGTAACAGTGGGGAGCACCTGGGAAACAGCGACCACCAGTCATTGTGGTTTGAAATCACAGAAAGAGAGCAGAACCAAACCACACAAAAACACGTATCCTGGATTTTAGGGGGGCAGACTTTGGAAAATGGGGAGATACTTGAAAGAGGCATTAAGGGGAATGGGACAGGAATCAGGGGTTGAGGAACAGTGGGCAGTATTTAAAATGGGGATTACAAGAACAACAGAATTATGTATTAAGCAGGTTAGCAAGAGGAAAAGGAAGAGGAGACCATTATGGTTTCAAAGAGGTAGCAAAGAAAGTGAAAGCCAAAAGATTGCATTTAGGCAATACAAAAGACACAGGAGACAGGGATAGGAGAAGTACCAGGAGAAGCAAAGGGAGGCAGGGAGGTCAGTAAGGAAGCCAAAGCTCAGACAGAAGAACACATTGCAAAATCAGTGGGTAGAGGGACAAAACCTTTACAGGTACATAAGTGAAAAAGAAAGACAAAGGAGGGATAGTGAGACTGAAGGGAGGATGGGGGGCTCGTGGAGGATGACAACAGTAAAGCTGACATACTGAACAGGTATTTCTGCTCAGTCTTTACTGAGGAAGAGGGGGTAATGGGTCTGAAGAGAGTACAAGGGTGAGAATGGTGCAGAAATGGACACAAGTCCTCTTTACACAAGAAAGGGTCCTGAAGGAACTGGAAGTAATAAGAGTTGATAAAGCAATGGGGCCAGATGGGGTGCACCCCAGGGTCCTTAAAGAACTAAGAGAGGTGGTGGCTGAACCTCTGGCTATCCTGTTTAGCTGATCACTGGAAACAGGGGAGGTACCCAAAGACTGGAGGACAGCAGATGTAGTCCCCTTATACAAAAGTGGGAACAAAGAGGAAGCAGGGAACTACAGACCAGTCAGCCTCACCTCGGTAGTGGGGAAGATCATGGAAGCACTACTGAAGGAGAGATTGGTGGAACATCTGGTTGTCAATGGACTACAGGACCCAAGGCAGCATGGTTTCACCAGGGGGAGGTCATGTCAGACCAACCTCATTGAATTTTTTGACTGGGTGACTAGGGAGGTGGATCAGGGGAGGGCAGTGGACATGGCCTATCTGGACTTCAGCAAGGCCTTTGACACTGTGCCACATAGAAGACTATTACACAAACTGGGAAATATGGGTGTGGGCAGGACAGTAGTGTGGTGGGTAGGTAAATGGCTGGGTGGCAGGACACAGAGGGTGGTGGTAAATGGCTGTCACTCCACAGAGGGAAGAGTGACCAGTGGGGTACCACAGGGATCAGTGCTGGGACTGGTCCTATTCAACATCTTCATCAGTGACATGGCGGAGGACCTAGAAGGCAGAATTTCACTGTTCGCTGATGACACAAAGCTCTGTAACAGAGTAGACACACCAGAGGGTATAGACAGAATGAGAAGCGACCTGCAGAAACTTGAAGAATGGTCAGGGGTTTGGCAGTTGAAATTCAATGCAAGGAAGTGCAAGACAATGCATATGGGGCACAAAAACCCTGGCACAATATATCAGTTGGGGGGTGAGGATATAGCATGCACCAAGCAGGAAAGAGATCTTGGGGTTATCATCTCTGATGACCTCAAGGTAGGGAAACAGTGTGACAAGGCAGCAGGTAAAGCAAATAGGATGCTGGGATGTATAGGCAGGGGGATTGCCAGCAGGAAAAGGGAGGTCATAATTCTGCTATACAAGACACTAGTGAGGCCCAACCTGGAGTACAGTGTACAGTTCTGGAGACCATACCTACGTAAGGACATAGACAGGGTAGAGAAGGTTCAGAGGAGGGCAACAAAGATGGTGCATGGATTGCATCACAAGTCCTATGAAGACAGGTTGAAGGAACTGAACATGTACTCCCTGGAGAGAGGAGGGAGAGGGATATGATAGAGACATACAAGTATCTTACAGGGAGGAACAGGGTGCAGGAAAACACTATTTTTAGCGAAAAAGATGTTCCAGGACTAGAGGGCATGGGATGAAGTTGGAGGAGGACGTTCAGAGGAAACATGAGAAGAATTTCTTCACAGAGCGGGTGGTGGACAAGTGGAACACCCTACCAGAGGAAGCGGTGGGGCTGAAACAATCAGGATTTAAGAATGCATGGGATAGACATAAAGGAATTCTGGAGGTCAGGGGTAGGTGCAACAGACTTCTAGGAGAACAAACTGAACTTACAAGCTCAAATGGGCAGACTGGGTGGGCCATAGGCTCTTATCTGCCAACACTGTCTATGTATCTATGTCTAAAATCTCCCCCAAGCTTGGACAGATTACTGCTGTGTGGTACCTGGACAGCAGCAAGTAGGGCAAAATCTGCTGGATCAATATGAATGTTTAGAAGAACCAGAGCATCTCTGTCCAAAATGTTGACACCCTTTTTTGAAACCAGAAAAGTTAAAGGTGTACTAGGAGAACCAGTCCTGCATACTAAAGTGGTAAATGAGCCCAGTGGCTGAATTGGTTGCCCTTCAAAAGCCTGCAGCAACTTATTACAAGGAGACAATGGTGGCTTATCCAGATCAGACCATGTTTGATGGCTAATAAAAGTAACTGGGGAAGCAGAGTCTAACATTAAATGCAACTGACGCCTCAGTTGTGGCAACTGAAGTAACACATAGAAAGGAGGAACATCTTTAGTTTGCATTTGTGGTGCAATAGGAACCACTGCATTGTCTGTGCTCCCTGAAATGACCACTGCAGTTCTCCTGCTTCTTTAAACCTTAGCAATATGCCCCTGATGTTTACATGCATGACACTGAACTTCTCTGAATTTGCACTGGTCCCTGCTATGCTGAGACAACCCACATGATGCACATTTGTACTGGCCATGCAGTTTGGGTGGAGTGGCTGAATTTTTCTTTGAAAACAGTGGGTTAAACATAAGTTTGATCTGTTTCAATTTGGGGTTTACTGCAGTTACTTGTACCTCATTTTTAGTGTTCATCTTAGCATGTGCTTCATTTTCTGCAGCCTCATACATTTGTGCCAACTGTAAAAGTTCATCAGCAGACTTCTTGACACTTACAGAAAGTAACTGCTGAATATGATGTTCATTATTCAACCCCATAACAAACTTATCAGCTAAATTAGATTCAAGATGCTCCCTGCTCCACTCACACATGACAGCAAAGTGTTTGATCTAAGTCAAATAAGATTGTAATGACTGACCTGGTTTCTGCTGGTAACTGTTGAATTTATAATGTTCAGCCCCTGGGAAAGTTGTTAAACTGTACTGTACATTCAATTTAGCCGTTAGCTCTTGATATGACAAATCCTCCGGCCAGTCTAGTGCACACAGACTGCATAAAAGTTTGAAGGTTTCACTCCCCAAGAAAGTACAAAAAGCAGCTCGAATAAGTTCACCCTATAGCTGTTCATTTGCTGATTGTATGGCAGGATCAAGTAATAACCACTGATCAAACCGTCTGGACCATGAATCCCAGTCTGTTCCTGTAAGAATTTCAAAGCTGGTTGAAGTTTCCATGGTATAGCACAGTTCCAAATTGCTTACTTGCCTCCAATGCAGAAAGTCAGAAAATGGTGTAATTCAGTAAGCTGGAGCTATTAAAATTTCCACCTTCCGTCATCATCAGTTTGTTGTATTTGGTGGCCGAAAATAAGTACCTTAAACACATCAGAGTCTTGGTAGTAAGAAAAACATACAACACAGAAATTTAGGCTTTCTCTATTTACTTCCATTCAGCTCAGATACAAAGGGAAAACATATCTCAACACACACAGGTAAATTCACAGGAAGTACATTTCTTAAAGCTGTACTGTCTAACATTTCTTACAACTGTGCTACACATAACACTCCCCATCCTGGACTACTGTTCCCCTGTTTACTCTCGCATCTCCTCTTCCTTCTGGTGCAGACTGGTCATATACAATAGCATCTGACGATTTTCCCTGTCTGCCCCTTACTCCACACACCACTGTGACCTCTACTGCCCCCTGAACTGGCTCTCCCTACAAGGTCGCTTTGACTTTACTACTGGCTGCCTCATCGATACCTGTATTAGAAGTGGTCCTGCCTCCCCCTATCTACCTTCTTCAAACCACGCATTCTGCCAAGGCCCCTCCATTCCTCCCTTGTCCCCCCCACTGGAAACTCTTGTACCACCACAAATATGAGTAGCAAAGCCCTATCAATCACGGTCTCCATCCTATGGAACGGACTGCCTGTCCCCCTTAGATCTACTAACAAACCTCGTGCCTTCAAGTGAAACTATAAAGTCTGGTTCATCACTAGGGACACCTGCACCTGTACTCTCGAGCGACTGACCCCCTTCCAGCCTTCTATTGCCATGACCCTCAAACCTCCTCCCTAACTTTCTTGCTGTGGCCTTAGACAGCCGGGACTTGTCACAAGCAGGTATGATTAGATTTGTAAACTCTTACTACCTTTTCTACTGCTTAATTTGCACATGTTCTCTCACTTGCTTCTGCAGCCAAGATCCCTACTGTACTGCTGCAAGTACTGCCTTCTCACCTGCTATTTCATTACTATTGTCTGCTGTACTTACATACCTACCTGCTACATGTTTTCTCACTTACTGTTTGTTTCCTCTGTTACAGCCTTCCTGGGGCAGAAACTGTTGACTGTATTGTAGCTGCCTAATTTTAGCATATGGATTGCACATAGCTGTAACAAATTTGTATTATCTACTATTTTTAACTATTATATGTGTATCTATCTACTACTTTACATTATCTTCTTCTGTAACTATTTACCCTGCCTGTGCCTTTTTGGCCCAGGTCATGCCTGAAAACGGTCCGTTGGACCAGCAGTGCATCCTACCCAGTTAAAAAAGTCATAAATACATAAATAAATTAATCCTTTTTCTTAAAACCAAGATATTGCCAGATTAAAAACTGGACCATCACATGACCAGTTTTACAGGCTTAATCAGAACAGAAAAGTTAATGAGATGGTGGCACTTTAAAGCAGCAGTATTCTGACATCCTTAGATTCATGCTCAGTTTAGTTTTGGTTTTTGCAGATTATGTTAAAACAGTTTTTATAGCTAATTTTGTAATTAATGACTTATGTAGTTAAAAGATGGCTGCCAAATGCAATTTTACAAATCTCTTCCAGCGAAGTTACCTATGAATGTACGTGCTAGATAAATAATGTGGGTGTACTATGATGGTGTTATCACATGTTTCAGATGGTAAACAGCATAACACTGTATCAAGATATTATTTTTTTATATAGTGGACATGGCAAAGGAGTGGGCACTTTTAAAAACTTCAAAATCCTGTATCTTGGTTCAAGAATGAAAGAAAACTGAAAGAAAATGGGATAGCATCATATTTTTGCCAGATAGACATTATTGCTGAAAAAATCTACGTGGTCATTAACCAATACCGTTCTGCTGCTTTAACTCTGTACTTCGGCATGTACGTTCATAAATACACTATGATGTTTCAGCTACAATATTACAGTTTGCTAGAGAATACATTTTGTTTATCTCCAATGTGCCTTTCCAAGGTTTACAATACATTTTGGTAGTTTATCTAAAAAGTCTGTATAAAAAGTATTTGTCTCTCCCCAGTTAACCTTACAGTGCTTTTGTTTATGACATCATAGTGCTCACCATAACAGCAGACTGATGTCACAAACAGCAATCTTAAGATCAGCTGGGATGAGTCGGATATATGTTCAGAATGACTTAGTGCAATAAGGAAGAAATGTGAAAGGAAAAGTGTGGCTCCCACTGGGACTTAAACCCAGGCCCCTGGCGTACCAAGTAATACATTATTATCTGCAATATTTAGTAGACCTAACAACAGGAAAAAAGTAAAAAAAAAAAAAAAAAACCTAGAAACACTAAAGTTAAAACGTAACTGGTATAAAACTAATGATTTTACACTTTTTATTACGGTACAGAGTTGCTCGTTATAGAGATAAATGCTTGTTATAGAGATACATGGATAGACAGATAGACAGGCAGTTATTGTTCCATAAATTGCTATTACAAAAATGAAAAGTTAAACATTGACACTATAGATATATACAGCTTGTTTATTAAATCACCATCACCATCATCATCAGGCAAAATATATGACCAAAGCAGTAAACATGTAAGTAATAAGCCACGACAGGATGTGCATTAAAGGATTTTAATGCATGCCTCAGGGGTGTGCTATGGTATGAGGCCAAAGGCCAAGTGTCCTTACACCCTTGGGAAGTGCAATAAAATACTTTAATGCACACCCTGGAGTGGCTGATCACATTTATAAAATGGTTCGTTTGCTCATTTGTACTGTAATTATTATAAAAAGTAAACAAAAAATGTGGTGTATTGGTTGTCTATTTTAAAACATTCAATTTTATATGTTTTGAACCTTTAAAAGTGCAAGTCTTCATAAAATACTCCCATAGTTGGTGTGTTTAGTCAGTGAGTGGCGCTGTTCACACATCGAGCTCTCCCATGGCTGGAGTAGCTGATCAATGTGTCTTTCACTAATTTAGAGTTGACTTTCTGCCCTGGCCTGTACAAATGAGGCTTAATATGAGAAGTTGTTCCTCACCATGCTTATTCTGCAATTCCCCCCGGCATCCAGACGCTGGTGACCAAGCTGTGAAGTTTATATCAGTAGTCTCAAAAATTGCAGAAATCGAGCAGGAGCTCCTCATTTAGTTAGCACTCCTTACCCTTGCTTGGTGATCCTCTAGCACTGGGACACTGGTAACAGAGCCATAAACAGTAAAAAAAACCCTGCCTCCACCAGAACCAGCAGCAGCAGCAGTGTGAGCCATGCACATTGATTTTTATTTCTGAGTCCGCCACTCCTTCCTGACTGGAATGGCACCATTCGTGACCACGGTGCTGGCACCATCTTTAGTTGGTGCTCTCACACCCACTTGTAGAAAGAAGCCGCAGCCATTGGTTACAGTTGTGTTTACAGTGAGACTGTGTGATGGGGCTTCTATTGCTACAAGGTAAACTTTAACTTTCAAAATTCAATGACCAGTTGGTACAATTTGGGAAATACTGTTGGTGCAATGTGGGAAATATTGTTAAGTGCTGCAGGTTGCAAGTTAACACAAGTAATGTGTTATACCCGGTTATTTCTTGAAACCATTTGTGGTATGTTGTGATTAACGGGTGCTTAGTAAGTGAACAAGCAAAACCCGTGGATTTGTTTTTGTTTTTTGGTCACAAGACACAAAACTCAATTTTGGTCTGGAGAGTTTAAAAAATAGTTTTAGTAAGTACTAGGGACATTTTCTTTAAGCTGTTGTGCTGCAGGCAGCGTCGTTTTTGGGTTAAAAAATTGTTTTTAGTTTACAAGCAATTAATTTGACATGCAGTAAAACATGTTTTCTTGAAAGTCATAGGG
Organism: Neoceratodus forsteri; assembly: GCA_016271365.2. Taxonomy (NCBI): domain Eukaryota; kingdom Metazoa; phylum Chordata; order Ceratodontiformes; family Ceratodontidae; genus Neoceratodus; species Neoceratodus forsteri. The sequence goes on from CM057455.1 coordinate 725,599,877, forward strand.
GACACGAAAAACTTTTGGATAAATGGGGTTTTGGTTAAAGCAGCAGTACTAGATAAAAAAAATTGAATCTTTTGCAACAGTTTGTTTTCTGTGCTCTATTGAGCACTTACCTGGTAATTTTTCTTGTTTTCGCTGTTCTATCACCCCCTAATTTGCTCCGTTTTTTGTTTTGTGTTTGTTTACATTTCTCCCACCCACCATGTTGAAATGCAACCCTGTGCTGCAAATCGCGCATGTGCATGACTCACAGCAGTACCAAACAAAGACTGCGGGAACGCGCATCACAGGGTCCCATGGAAGTAAACAAAAGATGTGATGCAGCCAGCTCAGTGGCGTGGAGGGTTGAGGTGCTGGACGCCACACCTCACACTGCGCCGGCGACCCGGGTTTGGGGATGAGCCCGGGTTGTTGGGTGTTGTTCTGGGGGGAGAGACGGCAAGGAGCAAGATCGAGCTGCCACAAGGCAGCTCTCTCCTCCTGGGAGGGATTGGAGGCTCCATGGTCACTGGCCAACATCCGGTGGACGGATGGTGGCGCCGACCTAGGGAGCTCTGGCATTAGCCATGGGAAGGGGGCGTGTGTGCAGCAGGACGAGGGGAGAAAACGGGCAAAAAAACACATAAAAATATACATGTGATGCAATGTGAGGGGGAGGCTTGGCTGCAAATTATGCAGTAGGTATATTTACTGTGGATCCACAACAATGGAAATACATTTTAAATATCTAAAAAAACTAAAGATCGGGGGTACCAGAGAGCCATCTTCCAGGTTGGAAGTATTTCTTCTGCTCTCTCTTCCATGTGGCAGAATTTTGTCTAAAAACTAAAAATTAAGAAACTTTTCCTGAGTTCCAGTGGCAGATCTTGATTTAATAAGACTTTCAAAATCAGGAGATACCACATTTAAAATGGGCAGAATGAAAGCTCAACAGCAGGGACAGCTTAAAAATGCACCACCAAGTAATAGCAAGGCCGCTGAAGCCTCGGGTGGAACCAACAATGGAAATACTAATAGGCAGTCAGAACCACCGTGACATACCTTGCTGGAGTCCATGCGGGCCATGGACTCCAAAATCGAAAAAACACTACAAAGGTTAAAGAAGCATGATGCTGCCATTGTACAGCTTACTGGGTCCCTGGCAGAAACAGATAAGAAGGCAGTCTCAACCCTAGCCATGGTAGCCACCATCACTAAAGAAAATGGCCAGCTCCGTGGACTACCGGAGTTGCTTGAAAACAAAATCAGAGCTGGAAATATCAGAATTGTGGGGCTTCCTGAGGGTGTGGAGGGGACAACATTATTACCCTATTTATTGAACTGGCTGAAAGAGACACTAAACCTTCTGGATGATTTTCCTTGGGTTTCACTCACCAAAGAGTACAGAGTGAACCCGAAGATCCTCCCAACCTCCTCCAGCCAGCCACGCACTATCTTGTTGAAGTCTACAGGTCCAAAATTCGGGATCCGGTCCCGTTTGCAGCAAGGGCAGCATACCCACTGGAGATCAGCGGCAAGGATGTCAAAATGTACCAGGACCTCTCCTTCCAGACCCACACTAGGAGGAAGGCCTTTGATGTGGTGAGGCACCAACTCCGTAGAATTGGCATTATTCATTCGTTCTTGCTGCCGGACCGACTTCGGGTGTTATATGGTGGGAAAACATGGCAATTTTCCAGTCCCCAAGACACTGGACGGAGAAGATACAGCTTGAATTTGTGACAAGGAAGGAACCTACTGATCTGCAGATCTCAGAATCGGAAGAGGACTGATGGATTGCAGTGGGGCCTAATTGTGTAACCGGTCGGGATTTACCTTTTGATGTGACCTAGAGCTTTGGGACTTTACTGATTTCTACCGAGATCTATATGCTCATAGATCTCGGAGAGTAACTTGGTTCGGGTTTTCTTATATTAATGTGGGGATTACTGTTGGGGCTGTTTAATTTTAAGAATATACTGGCGAAATCTCCATTTGATTTGAGCGTGAGGATCCGCCATCTTTGTGGTCCCTGAATGTTTTTCTCCCATTACTAAGGGCACATATAAGGTCAGATCTGGGTGTTTGTTAGGATACCTTATAAGGAGAAAATATACCAGTTAAGTGCTGTTGAGGGCATTACTGCTTAAATGAGAAATTATTCATTTTCCTTTTCATCAACATCATCTGTTGGGAACCATTATTGATTCTGTGGTGGTTGGGAGCTTTAGAGAGAATAGTTGTTTACGTATATAAGTTCTACTTAGTTATACCAGGTTTAAACAGCAATCTATTAGATTGTGTTTGTTCTCCCTTATAGAAAACACCTTTACCTATGAAGAGGCTGGCAATTCTCAAGAGACTTTTGGATTTATCATTGGGGCTTATTGCCCAGGACCCCCCCATTCCTTTTGTACAAGAATACAGGGTATTAATATGGGAACATAAAAATTACTTATTGATGTGATGTCATTCTAAATCTGAACCCTGTATGAGATTTGGTGGATATTTATTGTCTGCTTAAACAGAAAATGAATAAACATAAAGTTAAAAAAACACCACTAAAGACCACTAGAAAAAAGTGTCTGCAGATATGGAAACCTGAACTATGGCTGCATGCTTCCAGCCAAAAAGCAGAATTTTAATAATCATTTCCTGATTATCCAGTACTGCTGCTTTAAATGAGGGAACAAGAGAGTCTAGCCTGAGTTACCAACAGTAGAATGGACAAACGCTGAGTAACGTAATGAGAACTGTGAAATCTTTATTTACGACTCAAAACATAAAAAAAAAAAAATCAATACAGTATTGAACTGTGCAAAAAAAAGTTAGCTGTCCCTTAGCTTTCATTTTTTCCACTTTGAAGTAGTCCTTCATGCCCTTCTGTTTTTTGTTTGCAATTGTCATAGAAACAGAATTTGACGGCAGATGAGATCCACTTGGCCCTCCTAGTCTGCCCATTTTCCCCATCTATTGCAACACAGCAGACCCTACCTTATCTCCAGCTTCCCCCCTTTTCCCTGCCACTAAAGTCTCCTAATGCCTATGCATTTTTGAATTCTGTTACTATTTTTGCCCCCACTACCTCTGCAAGGAGGCTATTCCAGGCATCAACCACTCTTTCTGTGAAAAAGCACTTCCTCATATCTCCCCCGAGTCTACCCCCCTCCAGCTTCATAGCATGACCCCTTGTTCTTGAGTATCTTTTTTTCTGAAAAATGCTTCCTTCTTGAACCTTATTTATACCCGTGAGGTATTTGAAAGTCTCTATCATATCCCCCCTCTACCTCCTTTCCTCCAGGGTGTACATATTGAGGTCCCTTAATCTCTTCTCATAGAGCTTTTGATGCAGACCCTGCACCATTTTAGTCACCCTCCTCTGGACCACTTCCACTGTGCCTATGTCTTTCCAAAGATGTGGTCTCCAGAACTGGACACAGTACTCTAGGCGAGGTTTCGTCAGTGATCTATACAGCGGTAACACCACCTCTCTCTTTCTGCTGGTGATACCCCTCCATATGCACCCTAGCATCCCACTAACTCTCCCTACTGCCTTGTCACACTGTCTGGCCAGCTTTAGGTCATCAGATATGATTACCCAGGTCTCTTTCCTGTTTGGTGGTCATTAATACCACTCCCTCCATTTTGTACTCCATCCCTGGGTTTCTGTGCCCTAAGTGCATGATTTTGCATTTCTTTGTACTGAAACTTAGCTGCCACACCCTTTACCACCCCTCTAGCTTTCTTAGATCTCTATTCATTTTTCCCACTCCCTTGGAGTGTCCACCCTACTGCAGATTTTAGAGTAATCTGTAAAGAGGCATACCTTCCCTTCTAGTTCTTCTGCAGTGTCACTAATGAAGACATTAAAGACAGTTTTTCCCCACAGCTGCCACAGTAGAAGAAGAGGTAGTGTGTCTCTCTCGGGCTGGCTCTCCATCAACCACATGCACCGCTGGAATGACTCCACGGCCTTTGCATCAGTCAGTATGGACGATGGCTTGACGTTGTTATCCTTGCTGCTGCTGCTACCCTGCTCTGCATGACCAGTTTATTCAGCACATACAATTTTAACAATTTCAGTGTCCGAGAGTTCCCCATGTCCCGGGTCCTCTGTGTTTTGTTCCCATGCTTCAATATCAATTTCAACCAGTTTGGCTGTTCTGTTTAGTTCCTCTTCCACTTGCCATACTTGGTCATTCTCATCTGAGGGGGTGTCTAAATTCCTCAGTCCTCAGCTAAGTTTTCAGAAATGTTGATTTGTCCCAGCATTTACAAATTGTTTCAGCACAGATTTCTGTCCAACTCTCAGACAGCATGTAAATGGCATTCTTAATTGTTAGCCCCTTGATTATCGTGCAGAGGTCTCTCTGACCATTTTCCTCATTGAGGATCTGTGTCAGTAACTTACTCCTGTACACCCTTTTGAGAGTTGCTAGGATCCCTTGATCCACAGGCTGGATTGTTAGCCACAGTCGTAGTGGGGAGGAACTTGCAGCGAATGGACCCATCTGCAGTTGTCATTGTTTCTGTGCTTGGGTAAGCACCTTCATTGTCTATGAGGACAACCCTAGTCGGTAGTCCACAGGATCTTAGGTGAATTTTAACACTGGGCACAAAACAGGACAAAACCATTCTTTAAAGATTTCTGAAGTCATCCAGGTGCTTTGCTGCACCCGATACATAACAGGCAGATTTGACATATTTACATGCTTGAAGCACCTGGACTTCTGACACTTACCAATGACTAGGAGGTGTACTCTGTGGCTTCCAGTGGCACTGCTACATGCCAGTAGTCAGTCAGTCTATCCTTATTTTTGGTTTTTAAACCCTGGGGCATGCGTTTCAGACCCTGCAGCAAGAGTTTTCTCCAGGAGCATTTTCCAATCGGTCCCAGTCTCATCGGCATCATAAATCTGCTCCTCAGTGAGCCCCTCATGGAACATCATTTCCTTCAGTTTTTTCCCTGAACGGGTCAATTGAGTCAGAGGAGAAGGACAGACTTTCACCAGCAATTGATAGCTGGTGGATTCCATGCTGGTGTTTAAACCAGTCCAGTCAACCTTCACTTGCTGCAAAGGTTATGTCACCACCCACCTACCGGTGGAAGTGCCTTACTTTCTCCTTCAAAATTGTGCAAGATATGGGGATGCCCTTCGTGCGATTTTGGACTAAACATATGTAGACAGCTTTATCGAGGCTTTTGTTTCTGCATATATGCATGGTTTTGCAAGATGAAGCATTCACCCTACTTTCCACTGCTGTGGCAAAGTCTCAGATTTTTTCCTTGGCTCAGCGTGTCTCACAAACTGTGGCATTGCCAATTCCGAAATGCCAGGTGACACCCAGAGCCTTTTTTTCCAGCCTCCAGGGACTCCAAAACACGGCTCTTCTGCGAGATGTCAAACACTGACCTCTTTCACTTTGCCATGATGGAACATCCGCAGATGAATCAATCACTGTGTGACTGAATGTTTTATAATGCAGTTTTTAACACCTTTGACTTGATTAGTTAAGTGTTAGCAGCCAGTATTATTTGCCGTTATATACTATAATTGTATTAAACTGATTAATGCTTTACTGCTAAAAAAAGTTTCAGTTACTGTAACTTGACAGTAATTGATAGCAACTTTAGAGCCAGACAGCTCGGGGGACATGTCCTAATTTTAAATAACTGAGGGTTTCAGTTATCTGAGGTTTGGATAAATAGGTTTGTACTGTATATTGTGGTAGTAAAGGCTTGTATTTTCTTCTTTTTTTTTTTGTTATACTTTTTCTCTCTCATGGTCCTGGATGGTTCTTTCCTTCCTTCCGCCCCACCAGCGCCATTCCTCATGGATCAGACCCCCTCCCTTATGCCCCCACAACTTACCCTTTGTGGCAGGGTGGTGAAGAGTGACACAACCCACCAGGACATGGATCCAGCCAGGGAGGTGTCATCTCCGGGGGGGGCTGGTATTCATGCTGCGCAGCCAGGACCTGCTTTTCTGTTTTTCTTGTGGAGGGGGAATGTGCACTGCAGACAATGGCATGCAGTGCACATGTCTGCATGCTGCCCAGTCGGCTGCTCCTCCTCTGCCCTCCCCCAACATACAGGACTCAGCATGCCAACACCTAGCTTCCACTAGGTGTCAGGCAAGTGCCGGTCCATGATCCCACCCTTCCCAGAAGAGAAGAGCAGTACCTTGGACGCTCAATCCTCTCCCTCGCCGACCCCCGGTGACCTGCTCATACCATGAACACAGGGCACAGGCGTGGCAGGAGGTAAGACATGATGCCTCAGCCCTCCACGCCACTGGGCCAGAAGGCTTCTATTTTCAATATAACACCTACTGCCTTTTTTGAGGCTTTGTGATACTCAGCAAGGAGGTTTCTGGGGGGAGGAAAATGAGATTCAGCAGCTGACTATGTATAAGGAAATGCAGAAGGAGCAGGACAGAGAGCTGTACCAGTTAAGGCAGAAGGAAGCGGGGAGGGAAGTCAGAATAGCAAAGGCCCAAACTGAGGAAGAGATAGCCAACTCAGTTAAGAAGGGGGATAAAACCTTTTATAGGTACATCAGCGAGCGTAGAAAGACAAAGGGAGGGATAGTGAGGCTGAATAGAATGAATGGTGGGTGGGCAGAGGGGGACAGTGAAAAAGCAGGAATACTGAACAAATATTTCTGTTCAGTATTCACAAAAGAGGAGGAGGAATTGCCTAATCCAATTAACAGAAGCACTCTTGATAGGGGGTCGATCCCAGTCCTTTCACAGCAGAAAGGGTTCTGCAAGAACTCCTAAAACTGAAGGTGAACAAAGCAATGGGTCCTGATGGAATTCACCCTAGAATTCTAAAAGAATTAAGGAAGGAACTAGTGAAACCACTGGCTACTCTTTTTAATAAATCATGGGAGGATGGTGTGGTACCCGAGGATTGGAGGAAGGCGATGTGATTCCCCTTCACAAAAGTGGGTCCAAGACAGAGGCTTGAAACTACAGACCTGTCAGTCTGACCTCTGTGGTAGGGAAAGTGATGGAGTCACTTCTGAAGGAAAGAATAGTCGAGTACCTAGAGGCCAGTGGAGCACAGGACCCAAGGCAGCATGGGTTCTGGCGGAAGGTCATCAGACGAATCTAATAGATTTTTTGACTGGGTGACCAAAGTAGTAGACCAGGGAGGGGCTGTGGACATGGCCTACCTAGACTTTAGCAAGGCATTTGACACAGTCCCACACAAAAGATTAATAGTCAAATTAACCAGCCTGGGAGTGGGACCCAGGGTGATAGCCTGGGTAAAACATTGGCTGGACAACAGGACACAGAAGGTAATTGTAAATGGAGTCCACTCTGAAGAAAGGGGTTACTAGTGGGCACGAGAGGGTTCAGTATTGGGTCCAGTCCTTTTAATGTCTTCAGCAGTGACATTGCAGAGGTACTGGAAGGAAAAGTATACCTTTTGCAGATGACACAAAGATCTGCAACAGAGTTGATACACAAGGAGGCGTGGAAAGGATGAAAAGGACTTGGCAAGGTTGGAGGAATGGTCAGAAGTATGGCAGCTAGGATTCAATGCAAAGATGCAAATAATGCACCTGGGAAACAAGAACCCAGGGAAGAATACACAATGGGTGGAGAGGTAGTAACAACAACAAAAAGGAAAGGGACCTGGGGTAATCATATCAGATGACCTTAAGGTTAGCAAGCAATGTGAGAAGGCAGTAGAGAGGGCTGGGGGTATACTGGGATGTATGGGAGGGCATCATCAGCAGAACACAGGAAGTTGTTATCCCTCTGTACAGACAGTTGGTGAGACCCCATCTGGAGTACTGTGTCCAGTTCTGGAGACCCCATCTCCGCAAGGACATAGACAGGATAGAGGCAGTCCAGCGGAGGGCAACTAAAATGGTGCAGGGTCTGCAAGAGAAGCCGTATGAGGAGAGACTAAAGGAGCTTAATATGTATACCCTTGAGGAAAGAAGGGAGAGGGGGGACATGATAGAAACTTTTAAGTACCTCAGTAGAATCAACAAAGTCCAAGAGGGTAGCATCTTTCAGAAAAAGAGACTTGCAAGAACAAGGGGACACAATTTAAAGATAGAAGGAGGGCGGTTCAGGGGCAATGTGAGGAAGTATTATTTCACAGACAGGGTAGTGGATGCATGGAACAGCCTTCCTGAGGAGGTTGTGGGGTTCCAAAAACTGTGGGAGAATTCAAGAATGCATGGGACAGACATAAGGCAATTCTTGTGGGGGGTAGGAAGAAATAGGCTGCTGGTTAACTAGGATCTGCGGCCTATCCTGTAGGTAGGGAAATGGGCAGACTAGATGGGCCTAGCAGTCCTTATCTGCCGTCAAAGTCTATGTTTCTATGTTTCTATATACATTTATAGAGATTTACTGTATGGTCAGCTGACGTCTCTTGGCCAATGAAATTCATAAATTCAGCAGATTCAGTGGACTTCAGAGCATCAAGGTAGCAACTAGGGTCGAGAGGGGAGACAAACTTTGAGCAAGCCCCCCACCAATGACCAGAGACCCCCCGTCAGCAAGGGTCAGGAATTTCAACACTGAATTTTGGCATGCGGCATTTCTCTCTCTGCTCCAGCCTTCAGCCAATAGGGAGGCAGCTATTGTCAGACTGGGAGAAGGGAGGCAGCTACCATAGACTGGGAGAAATTAAAGCCGCTGCCTTTTTTTTTTTAACTTTATTTTTAATTGTTTTATCATAAACATGTCTTATTACATACAGCAGACACACCATGTTATTGATTAACATTTGGGAAAAGTTTTCCCTTAATCACAGGGTATATTAAGCATTCGCTGCATAGTGATACATCATTGGAGAGAGACAACATTTTTCTATATTTCCTATATTAAATCCATATCTTGCCATAATTAAGTCCATGAGCTACATGGCTTTTTTTGATGTAACAGAATTGTCCAGCAGTCTATTCCAATAATATTAGCATCCCTATATGGAACAGTTGATGCCATGCATAAGGTTACCACCTATTCAGTTTTTGACCGAATGATTCGGTCCTCCTGTTTTCACCATTTGCAAATTCGGTTTTTATGGTGGGTCAAGCAGCACCTGTTAGATTCCCCACTAACTGTTTCATTTTCTTCTCATCTGACTGTAAGCAAGTGTCTAACATTTCAGTGGCGCTTGCTTGCAGTGCATGCTAATCAGGAAGTGCCTTCAAGTGCAGGAGCATAAGAACTAAATAATGTGTCCCTATCTGCTCAGCTGTCACCTCTAACTTCACACCAGCAAATTGGAAGATTATTCATGGGAAGGGTAAACAATACCACCTTAATTAACATCTCCATTTTTCTGAAACTAGACAGGTACCACGTTAGGGTAGCCTCCCGTCCCAGTGTGGACTGTAAAATCTGTGTTTCAGAAACTTTACCTGCTAATCCAGTTTTTTCCAGAGGTAGTACTTTTTCAGTCATTTTGAACGCTCACATGCTTGTAAAACAAATTCTGTTAAATCCTTCACCATTTTACTTGCATGGTCAGATGATAAACAAATTCTGATGTCATGCAGACCTTTGTTTGTATACCAGTCAGTCTGAGAGGTGTAAAGTAGGGCTATTAAGACCATTAGCAACAAATCAAACTAATCCTTTCCAGGCTGCACTGTGAGTATGGTCTTTGACTGCTGTGATAAAGAATACTTTTATGCCTTTAAATGTTCACCATTTTTTCTTTTAGGGTCTGTCCTATATTTTAATATTTGTTACCCCTTTTGTTGTTAAATTAATAATCTACTATTCTATTTCATTTCTAGCAATACTATGCCTCTCTCTCCTCAGTAGTTATTGTTGTCAATTTTCATACTACTTGGATATTCCAGGAAGACCAATCCAGGCATCTCAGATGCACTGCACAGAATAGTGTGGCTAATGTCATGTTAAAACAACAGAAATGAGAAAAGGAAAAGAGAGAGCAGTAGCTGGTGATGAGATGACAGGAACACAATCTAGATTTGATGGCACTGCAAATTTAGGCAATTTATCAAACATTTTTCAAAACATTATTATTTTCTTACCATAAGAGACACTCTAAGCTAAAGCTTGTTTACAGGTGCAACCTGAGAGCAAAAGGGAATTAAGTGATTTGTGTAGGGTCACAAAGTATGCAAGTCTGGGCTGTAGGATTCAAACCCTGGTCTCCAGAATTGAAGCTCAGAGCTTTAAACCACTGTGCTATACTGCCTCCACACTACGTATCACATATCATGCTATCTGCTATGTATGACTGACATGGAAAACAAAATAGGGTATTTAACAGCATAGAATAGTGCCTACCACTTTAAAAAACTTCTCCGACATTACAAATATCTTTAGAGTAGGAGCAATGGGAGGGACAGTAGCACATCTTAAAATGGCAGATGATATTTGTAATTACATCTAGTCCACCATTACTAGTGTAGTTTATTTATTTATTGAAAGAGTTTTACCAGAAAAGGCCACCTGATCCAAACTAGCCAGTTGTCAGAGGTGTCCTTGTAGTCACTCAATTTGTCAGCTATGCTGTGTACACAGGATGGAAAGTCCCCTAACCCCCCCCCCTCCAACCCCACCAAATGTTAACACACACTGAAATTTAAAATATTTAAATCTAAATCAAATAAACCAAAAATAATAATCATGATGTAATTTAAAGAAGTTGTACACAATGTTAAATCAGGAGCAATTCTGAATAAATCAAGTGAATCAGAGTCCAGATGATGCCCTCATTAGTCATAAAAGGGGCGGGGTTAGGGGTGGAGTTTGGGGGTGTGGTTTAGTATTCGTTTTTCATCTCATCCAAAGGTGGCAACCCTAGCCATGCATAAAAGCTTAATGAAAAAATCTCTACAGTGTAAAAAAAAAAAAAAAGTATTTTATTGTGTGAATTGTATTGTACTGAATTTTTGCTACGTTACCCTAGCTTTGCTAAGTGTTTCAGCTCTTTTCTGCTTCCTTGCACTCTCACCCCCAAGTCAAATCTCTTTTGGCGCCCAAACTGAAATTTTCTTTTGTGTTGCTAATTTTCTGACCCTTGCTAGCTCTGTCTGCTCCAGCAGACTCTACTTAACCCAGTTTCTCTTCTCTCCCCTAGCTGCTTACCCCTGACTAGGGCTGCTACAGCTCCCCCCCGTTGGCTGGCACCTCGGCAGCCACCGACAGAGATCAGGACCCTGGACCGAAATCCTACAAAGGTTTCGACCCCTCCACCCATCCCCACTCCCTCTCCTGTCCCCTCCACTCTTTAAATACACTATCTACCCGCCTTTTTCACAGTTCTCCTCCGATTGGCCACCAAGTCTCTTGTACCATTGGCTTCCCAAGACCTCACACAAACCAATCAAATCCTTGGGTCCCTATCCCCTCCTAGCAAGCCTGCATAGATTGGGGACGTCGCTCCTTAGTATCGGTACCTCGGTCCACCTGGCTGGCTACCTGCCTCTACTCACTTTCCTCTTCACCTGCCTCCCACCGTTCCTCTCCAACATGCCTCCTACCTACCCCAAACTCTACACCCCTTTCCTGCCCGATCTCGTAAGACCACCCTGCCCCTCCAACCTGGCGACTACTTCTCTACTCATCCCTACCTTGTCCCACTCTGCCATACGTCCCTCCACCTTTCTTGTCAATCCCTCGCACTCCTGGACAATCCTGCATCTACTTGCTTTCCGCCTCGCTACGCATGCTCCCTCAGGCCTGCTACAGAGGTGGCATTTGCTCACTTCTTGGTGCCTTCATTTGGTAGCGCACCACTTAACATTCGCCCTCCTACTCCTCGCGGCAGGGGACATTCATCCTAACCCCGGACCCCAAGCTACCCCTCCTCTACCCAACTCCACTGGCCCTTCCCCCATGTTACCTGCCTCCTCAAATCCAGCAGGTTATCCCCTCCCCAGAGGCCTCCGCCTCCTGCACCTAAACATAAGAAGCCTAGCCCTCAAGCTCGACTCACTACTAGTACTCGCAGCCCACTACACCCCTGGTATCCTTACTCACTCTCTCTCCGAAACGTGGCTAAACAAAAACATTACTGAACTCTCGGTCACCATCCCAGGCTACACAATGGCCCGCCAGGATAGGACCTCCAGAGGTGGTGGTGTGGCCATCTACATAAGCTCAGACTTATGTTACTCAGTAGTCTTAGCTAAGGCTGAACCAAAAGCATACAAACTCTTACTGCTGCAATTCATCTTCCCATTCTAGCTTCCAATATACGCAGCCAGTTTATACTGCTGAACTGGCACCCCAGCCACAACTGTCACTGACCTCCTTACGCAAATCGCGTCCCTAACCCCCAAGGGGGAATTATACATTATGGGTGACTAACCATAATTGGCTAGCCCCAGCCCTTAACAAAACCCGGTTAGAAATTTCTGCGTTAAACCTATCCCAAACTATTACTGAGCCCACCCGCCTTAACCTCAAATCAGGCAACCACTCTCTCACAGATTGGGCCCTGACCACCCATCCTCACTGGGTCATCAAAGCAGGACTGTTTCCTGGCTCCATTAGTGACCACCATATCATATACATAGTCCGCAAAATTCACCGCCCCAAATCTCCTCCCAAGTTCTTAGTCCAACGGTCCTACAAATCCCTCAATCTGGCCCCCCCACTGGAAGACCTTGCACTAGCAAACTGGATCCTCTCCTCCCCCCGCACCATCTATGACACCCTCCTCCACTTCAAAAACACGTTCCTCAATGTATGGGACATTCATGCCCCACTACGCCGTACCATGGTACATGGCAATCACCTGCTTTGGATCACCCAAGAGCTCCTAGCTTGTCATAGTGCCCATGATAAAGCATGGCAAGATCACAAATCTTCAGGTCTACCACAGGATCTCTCCCAATATAGCTTCCTATGGAACAAGTGAATAAGAGCAACTCGGCTAGGTAAAGCGGAGTACTTCAGATCCTCCCTCCAACTGAACTTAAACAGTCCTTCAAAATTTTGGAAGGTCATCCACTCCCTCTTCTCTCCACCGGCAGCCAACCCCACTCCACCTGTAAATGTAAACAACTCCATTCTCTCGGATCCAGACACAGTCGCTGCAGAGTTCAACCTATATTTCTCCACGTGCACCACTACTCTCCTTTCTTCCCTACCCACTCCGGAACCACACTCACCGCATGAAAGGTCTAAACAATTTCATGGGATCGGTACCTTCTCCTTCAAAGACATCTCACCAGCAGAAGACCTTGAAGCCCTGCTAACTCTAAACTCTACAAAAGGGAAATCCCCTGATGAGCTGGACCCCAAACTCCTCTTCCTTTCAGCCCCGGCCATAGCTACCCCACTCGCCTACTTCCTAAATCAATCCTTCACCACTGCGTCAGTCCCCCAGACTTGGAAGCACATAGTCATTATCCCCCTCCCTAAAGGAGGAGCCCCAACCTCCACCTCAAACTACCATCTGATCTCTCTCTCCTCCCTGCCCTTGCAACACTGCAAGAACACCTGGTGCTTGCCCAGCTTACCTCCTATCGCTCTGACTCAAACTTCTTCACACCATTCCAGTCTGGATTCAGGAAGGGACATTCCACCGCCTCCTCCCTGTTAAGACCCACTGACACTATCCACACTGGAATGGACAGAGGGCAAATCACCTTGGCCATCTTCATCGACCTGGCTAAAGCCTTTGATATGGTCTCCCACCCCTTACTGCTTTCATGCCTCTCGGACTCTCCGCGTCTACCACCAGTTGATTTAAAGCCTACCTCACAAGCAGAACACAATCTGTTAGAATTGCAGACGCCACATCCTCACCCCTTCCTATGATCACTGGCATCCCACAAGGGTCAGTACTCAGCCCCGTCCTGTTCTCCATTTTCCTCAACAACCTGCCTCAAATCTGCTCCCCCTTCATCGATCCGCATGTACGCAGACAATACCGTCCTTTTCTCTTCTGGCTCATCACCTGATATGGTTGCTTCTGACCTCTAGGCTGACTTCAATATGTTTCATCACTGGTTTAACTCCAACCAACTCTCCCTAAATACAAAAAAGCGACCAGTTAAAACATTCAAACAGTGGAAGGTTAATAACCCATAATGCAGTACAACAAACAAAGTCTCTTAAGAGTCCAAGAAAATATTATTCTTCAGGGTACATCTAGAGCTTCATCATCCTCCGATTCCTCCGATCTGACTCTCGATTCCACCATTCTATGTTCAACCCACTTGCCGGCTTCAATAGGATCCGAAAAAATAAAGGTTTTTGTAACCCCTAGGTGGCGCTATCCCAAGGGCTACTACCCCTGCCTGCTTGGCTAGTAGCAGGTTAAGAGGCCTGAGTTCTGAAATGGGTGCCTTCACCTGGAGGTCAGGGTTGGTAGTGGTCAAGCTAACCTGGGCACAACCCTCCGGGACACTGTAGCCCCCTCTTTCCTTACTAGTGGCCAAAACAATACACAGTAATAACTTTTACAATACCCCTGATACACCACACAAGTACCCACACTGTCTGCACTTACCACCAGGGATTTCCTCTGGCCTGGCCTTGGGGACCCCCCTGTAAAACAAGGTTATACACAGCAAATAACAGCAGTATAGTACTCTTGCACAAACTGGAACCACAGTCAGGGTAAATGCAAAAAAGAGGTAGGTCTGGTTTATTTAAGGGACTTGAACAAGGGACGGGCGTAATCAGGTTAATTTGCTTAAAGGCTCTATCAATCAAACAGTTATGCATGCACTTCAGGGTCCATAAACAGTCACACACTCTGGGTACCTAGATGGAGAACGGTGGGCTAGCCAGGAACGTTGCAGTTGGTTGGGACCCTGTGATGGAAGAAAACAACATGCACAATACACACTATTTGTAATCCGGAGCCGGAGGGCTCAGTTCATGAAAAAAAAAAAAACAACAAGACAATCAGATGACACACTTTTAGATTAGGCTGTTGTTGCAGGAGCTACCGTGATGATTACTCACGATACCCAAGACTAGACACAGGCTGGACGAAAAGCGAGACAGCAGGTGGTTAACCTGGAGTGCCAGGAGAAGCAGGGTCCACACGAATCGCCGAGGTGTTCCTGTTCAAGCGTGGAGCAGGTGGCTGATCCCCAGGCAGGTCTCTCGTTGATGGCTTTCTCTGTGCAGCGGGTAGTCTGGCTGGGCCAGTGTGGCAAGGCTCTGGCCAAATGGAGACAAATTTGGATACAGTCCGTTTTGGGATGGATACAGCTTCCAGCAAGCAGAACATAGTTCACACAGTGGGGAACCAAATCACGACCCACTAACAACTCACAGCGCATTTTCATGTAAGGAAATTCTACTATACCAGGCAAACCACTCTCCGGTCATGATCGCAAAGTCTCTGCACAAACCGGGGATTCAAAAGCAGCTGGAAATCCTGACAGGCCGATCGCATTCAGCAAAATCTTCGGTCTTCTTCAGATATGAGCCTGGTAAAAAAAAAAAAAAAATCAGTGGCTTACTTCGTTCTCACAAACTTGGATTTAGTCTGAAATAATTCTCTTCTCTCCCTCTCACAGGCAGCAGGAAGACATGCAGGCCACAACTCAGGCCTTTCCATAGTTCTCCCCTGTAAAACTACTCAGACGGCTGCTTGACTGTCTCAAGCTTGTTGCTTCTTCAGCTCCCAACTCTGATCTGACAAAACTGCCAGCAAGCCTGGGAACTTCCCCAAGATCCAAAAGGTTCGGTTGGCTGATTCATCTGTCAGTCACAAGAGGAGCTCCCCCTTCAGGTGCAAAAAAGGCGCCAAAAGCCCAAAACTACAATTCCTACAGATTCTGACTCCAGGCAGCTCCTGTAGTCCGGCTCCATTTTAGGTCCCACCAGTACTGACTGGTCCAATTCGGCAGTCCAGGACCAAGATAGTGGAGAGAAACAAAACAGTCCTTGCTGCAAAGAAGGCAGGTTAGACAAACTACATTATCATTATCACTTTAAATGATTTTCAGCAAATAGTTACATCTTTCAACAGAGCTCCCTCTCAGATTACTTATGACTGCAATCCAGACAGCTCCTAAAGATACAGTACAGAGACACTATACAGGCACTCTCTGGCAATCACATTTAAACTGTTAAAACGCAGGACTCCAGCCTGGCAATGAGCATTTAGGCAAGCTCAAGGAAGACTTTTCGGGAACCCCCATTTGTAAGGGGGAGGGTTACATTTTGTTCTGGTACACAATGCAAAGCCTTGCTAGAAAGGTAATTGTGTGCGGCATATTCAGGTCTCGAAGCACTTGCCTCACTGCATCAAACTTTTTGCGCCTTTGCAGCGTGGTATAAGTGATATCTGGGAAAACATGCACAGGACTTTCATCCTGCACTAGTGGACTGGCCCGGCAAGCATAGCGATGGATCTTGTCCCTGGCCCCAACACTCGAAGTGACCAACATCAAGGTATGAGGTTTCTCTGAATTTAATGCCCATCCACGAGGGGTCACATAGTACATTTTTTGAATGTCCCAGTTCTCTTGCACTCCCTCCGACAAAAATTTCTCTGACACCCAGTCACTGATATTCATATACGGGTGATCACCTTCCAAACCTTCAGGTAGTCCCTCTATCCCAATGTTTGCTGATCGGGATTGATTTTCTGGGACTTCTAATCTAGCCCACAGATGCTGAAATTCTTTAGCCATAAGAGCAGTGGCTCCAGTAGATGTATCGGCCTGTTTGCAGACCTGTTGCATTTCTCCTTTCAATCCATCTATCGCTGTTTCAAGGACCACGACTCGACTGTTAAAATCATCCATTTTCTGGTTGAGAGTGGACATGGAAGCAATTAATGTTTGCAGTTTGTTTCCCAGAGTAGTCGGTGTTTCTCCTGAACTGGAGGTCTCCTCGGCCTGCATGGTTTCTTCAGGTCTGGTAGGCCCTCTATTCTTTCTGACTGCACCAGCTATTTTATCCCATTTAGGATTACCCATCTTGATTAAGCCGAGGTTGCTCTTTCCACTGGTGTAGTCCAATTTCAATTTTAGAGCTTGTAAAAGGGAGGATTTGGGCAGATTTGGCAGATAACTGCACAGAGCTCTGAAAGTTGCTGCTCATTGCTCGGGCTCAACAGTGCCCCCAAGCGGCTGCCTTTTATCTTGTGTGAGTCAGCTTTCTGACTCAGTGGACTTCAGAGGATCAATGGAGCAACAAGGGTTGAGAGGGCAGATGAACTATGAGCAAGCCCTCCCCCCAACATCCAAAGACCCCCGACAGCAAATGTCAGGAATTACAAATTTAATCCGATTGACGACAGCCTCTCACTGGCCCCTGCAGCAGCCCACCGAGACAGAGACAACAGAGCTGCACAGATACTCCCTGTAGCCAGTCACAGTGCAGAACTATATTGGCACCAACTTTTGAACTGCAAACAAAGGGCTTCCAAGCTTTAAAATCACAGCTGAGCACTGTTGCCCACAGACAGTTTTGGCCAGAATTCAAATATCTGCTGCATTTCTGGTACAGGGGACCTACTCCTGCTACACAGCCTGCATCCAGCTACCAGAGGTTGTCTGCCCTCCCTCCCATGCCCTGCCCACCCAAGTATTGATAGGGCTCCAAAGTTGAGAGACATCTGCCTCTGGAAAATGGGGATGGTGTACCCAGAGTGATGTTTGATAGTAAGCGGGGTTTGTGTGCTTGAGGGATTGTGTTGCTTGTCCTGTGGAGTTCTGACACCATCTTATGCTCCAAAGCAGTCCTGCACAGTGTATGAAGAATTCATTTTGCATAACTTCAGGAGACAAATTCGATATACAGGGATCAGACCACTAACACACAACCAGGGATAGACCAATATTGTTGTTTGTGTATACTGTTGAAAGTGCCTTATTTAGGAGCTTTGTGCCAATGCTTTACTTATAAATCGACATCTGTTTATACCGTTAAATGTGCCTTAGTCAATGCTTAATTTATTATTGCCAGAACTGTCTGAGGTCAGCTAAGCACTCAATCAGGGGTAGGCCAATATTGGTATACGAGTATACTGTTACTTGTGCCTTATTTTAGGAGCTCTGGGGCAAAACGTAACTTATACTTACTTGCCAGTACCATCTGATACTTGCCTCATTTAGGAACTCTGGATCAATGCTTAACTTAAAATTGTTTTCTGTGTCTGCTGCTGAATATGCCTTAGTAAGGAGCCCGGGGTCAATGTTTAAGTATAATTGCCAGTACCGTCTGAGGTCAGCTAAGCACTCAATCAGGGATAGGCCAATATCATTATCTTTTATCTTCCTGCTTCACTAATTAGGCCAACAAGTGCCTGCTGAAGTCATGTAGACCCCTAAAGTCCCATTGGCATTACTATGCCTAGCACCTGCCTAAGTATTCTGCCTCATTTCAGAGGGCCAGTCCTGCACTATGCTAAACTACTGTTTGCAATAGTAATATTTCTAGGTCAGGTGTTGCCTCGTTCACAATGGGAGGACATCTGGCAACACACTGATGCTGGTAATTTCTCAGACTGAATACAGTGCACTAGGAATGAAGGTGCCCCAAGCCTAACCATCATCAGCGCAGACCCACATCTTTTGCTTAGCCCAAAGGTAGGCAAGGCTACTAATTACGAACCTAAGTGGAGTTCCGGCCCAATACTTGGTACCCTAGGGTATGACACAGAAATAAGATGCCATTCTCATGCTAAGAAATCCATGAAGATTACCCCTAGTACGAGGGACCGAAAAAAAAACTGCTATTTATTCTCATCCTCATGTCAGCTAATATTCATCCCAGCCTGGGACAACCAGGTAGCACTGGGCTTGGTAGGGGTCAAAAAGGAAAACTAAAGAGATGGTGACCCAGCTGATAAAAGCACTCTCTCTCTCTCAACATTAATGGGCTTAACAATCCAATTAAGAGAGCCAGACTTTTTCAATATATAAGAAAACACCCGAGTGATATTATTTATCTTCAGGAAACACATTTAACAGATAAAGAACACTCCAAACTAAATTGTGGCGGACCATTCCAGGTGTATGCCTCATCATACCCTAAAGGAAAACACAGATGGGTAGCCATTATAATTCCTAAGACCTCTCCTTTCCATCTGGACACGCAGTGCATAGACTCACAGGGACTGTTTGTAATTTTAACAGGCACCCTATATGGGAAGCAAGTCACCTTAGCGAACGTATACTCCCTTCCCCCAACAACAGCTATAAACTTCAAAAGATTTTTCGCTAAACTGTCAGATAACATTCAGGGGTGTTTGCTTTTGGGAGGAGATATTAATCTAACATTAGCCCCACAGCTTGATTCATCTGCTCCCTCCAAATATCGTCTTACTTCAGTCTAGCAGTTATTTACCTCTCAGATGGACTCTCTGGGGCTAACTGATGTCTGGAGGCATTTTTACCCCACCTCCAGGGGTATACTTTTTTTCTTCCAGGCATATTTCCTACTCAAGATAGGACTATTTCTTTGTTTCCAAGGAACATTTAGATAATCTGCAAGATTTAACTATTAGTCCCAGGTTTCTTTCAGACCACTCTCCCCTTTTTCTAAGATTAGATTTTAAAATACCGAAAAAAAACACTGGGTGGCACCTGAATAACTCTTTTCTAAGGGATAAAAATTTAAGGATAGCTTTAGTGTCAAGACAGCTCGGGTTATAGCTGAAAACACCTCCCCAGAGACTTCTGCCACTACAGTATGGGACACAATGAAGGCGGTGATAAGGGGAGCGATTATAGCTTATTCCACATACAAGAAAAAAAGCTGGGAAAGGCAATATGCTAGACTCCATGAGTAGTTAAAAGAGTTGCAGTCGATAAATATTCCCACTACAACAGAGATTAAGACACAGATTAATCAGATAAAAGCAGGTTTGCGGAAACTGTTAGATGAGAAAATGCAACAAGCACTGTTCTACCTGAAAACCTATAGATATGAGGGAGGTCCAAAAGGGGCAAGAAATTTAACTCATAGATTTAGGGGCAATAGAACAGCTACAACTATTACTTACTTAGTAAACCCACAGAATAACATAAGGGCCATTAACACATTACAGGTAATGGAGATTTTTTGGAATTATTATAAACAGCTTTATGAGACACCAAATCCCCCGAATCCCCTCAGAATGGCGGAATTTTTCCGTCCTCTTTCTCTGGGGAAATTAACCCAGGAAATGGAAGAAAGATTGAAAATCCCTATCAAAACAGAGGAGCTTAAAAGGGTAATAAAGGATATGAAAACACTAAAAACCCCTGGCCCTGATGGGCTGCCTTCGTAGTGGTACAAGACTTTCTTTTTTTTTTTTTTTAAAACAATTAGCCCCCTCATTAGTGAAAGCTTTTCAAGAGATACAGGATGGGAGCACCCCCCCACCCCCAACCTTCCTGGGATTACACTAATATTTCCCCCATACTGAAATAGGGTTACCACCTGTCCTGATTTTCACAGAACTGTCCTGATTTGGGCAGCTGTGTCCTGCAAAAAAACATGAAACATACTAAATGTCCTTACATTATAGTAGAAAAAATATTTTCTGATTTTCTTCTAAATGTTGCAAAAAACTATAATACCTTACCTAAAAGACCTTAAAATGATAAGAAACACTAGAAACAACTAAAAAACTACAAGATATAGTCTTAATTCTGATTATTTAGAGAAAACAAGTCTGATGCATTGGTCGAGGTTACATATAGTCCTGCGAAAAACCATGTTTCAGTTAGAAATGTCCCACTTTGGGCTTCCTAAAAGGTGGTACCCCTATATTGAAACCCGGAAAGTCTGCTGAACTAGTTACATCTTATAGGCTGATATCCATTTTAAACATGAACTGTAAGTTATTTATGTCCATATGGGCACATAGGCTGGAGGACAAGGTGCCACACCTGATCAATTTGGACCAGTCCGAGTTTATCCAAGCCAGACAAACCACAGACAATATCCGTAGAACAATACATTTGTTGGATCATCCTAAACATAGATGAATACAGGCTGTTCTGGTCAGCCTAGGTGCCGACAAGGCTTTTGACTGAGTCAGCTGGCCTTTTTTTTGGGAAACATTGTCGAGGTTCGGATTCCCCAGGGAACTGATTAGCCTCTTACAACGAATGTATGCCTCCCCTAAAGCATATGTTAAAGTGAATGGACAGCTCTCGCCGGTGATCCCTCTGAGAAGGAGGACCAGGCAGGGCTACCCCATCTCCACTTCTCTTTGCCTTGTACACACAGCCCCTAACAGAAGCTATACAACAACACCAAGCCATCCAGGGGATAACACTGGGAGCGAGGGAGTTTATCCTTTCACTGTATGCAGACGATATAATGTTAACCTTAATAGATCCAGAAACATACATCCCAGCCACTCTCGAGGTGATAGCCATATTTTCTGAGATTGCGGAATATAAAATAAATATACAAAAGACAGAGCTAGTACCTTTAAACTTTTCCCCAAAACAGACTAAGGACACTTACATCTTTGAGATGGAAAAATAATAAGATTAAATATTTGGAAGTAGTTATTCCCCAGAATTTAGAGCTCTTAGAACTCCTTAATTTAGAACCCCTGACACTGGAAATAGAAAGACTTCTGGAGACCTGGACACATCTCGCTCTGTCTTTTCTTCTCAAATACAAACAATTCGGATGACAGTGTTCCCCGAGATATTGTATTATTTCCAGACCTTACTTCTGATCCCTTCTACAATTTATTTTACTACTTGGGCTAGAATGTTTTCTAGATTTGTTTGGGCTGGGCAACACCCAAGGGTCAGATGGTCCTTGTTACAGCTGCCAATTGCTAAAGGAGGATTGAACCTCCCAAATCTGAGAGATTATTACAGGGCAGTAGTCTGTAAAACAATCATGATATGGCTGAATAGCCACATAGAAAATGCATGGAAATACATAGAATTTATATTAAACAACCTCTTTGATATATTCCAATTCTATTTGCCCCCCCTTAACTCTCCCACACATTTAGGGGACTTTACATTTGGAACCCCTAACACTTTAAATATCTGGTATGAGCTCAGGGCACTACCAACATTAAGGGAGGTTTTCTATTATTTCAGACTTATAGTGACGGAGGGGGATTTTTTAGCCCCCCAACTAGATCATATCTACAGGGAATGGCAGGACAGGGGATTATCCACGCTAAATCAATTCCTAGACACAAACGGAGTGGTTCCTTTTGCCACCCTACAATCCAAATTCCATCTCCCACATACAAATCATTACAGATACTTACAGGTGCGGACTTTCATACTGAAGGACCTAACAAAGGATACATTACCGAACCCCCCACCCATGTTAATGAGCCTGCTTGTAGATGCTATTGAAAGACGGGAACATAACACATTTGACAGGCCAGTTATACAAGTCCCTCCGAGACCACTGGCAGGAATCGACAAGGGATATTCTGGCTAGCTGGAACAAAGAGTTAGGTACCCAAATAACATATAAGAAATGGCTAGAACCCACTGCCTACTCTAGGAAAGCTTTACAAGCCCCATATTGGTCAGAAAATATATATGGAAATGCTGCATTCATTTTTTTTTTTAACACCCCAGAAAAGATAGCTAAATTCTTGTCAGGCAGACATGAGGTATGCTGGAGGGAATGTGGTGAACTAATGGCAAATATCACTCACGTTTTTTGTGCCTGTCCGAAAGTAACTCAATATTGGTAAGATATTACAAAAAGCTTACAAAGTTTAATAGGTCTGGAACTGAATTTAACCCACCAAATGATACTCCTATACATAGGAGAAGATAGCGGGGTCCCACCAAATAATAAGTTATACCTCTATTTAGCAGCAGCTAAAGAGGCAGTAACTCGCCTATGGCAGACAGCTACAGTATCCACTCTCTCTCACTGGCATACTATAATGTCAGAAACTTATCTGGAAAGAACTGTAGCAACTAGGGCAAGACTTATCTCAATTTGAGCTCCAATGGAAACCCTGTTTTTTTTTTTTTTTTATGTAACACCCTTGGATGAGGCTTTTGTCCCCTGATAGAGATATATGAATTAGTTTAAAAAGAAGATATAGAAACTATGATACCGCCTTTTGATGAAATGTTAACAGAATTTGAGCACTGCTGTTTTTTTTTCCTCCTGTCTACTATGTTGATTTTAATGGAACCGCTTTCAATTGTAATAATACATTCCTGCTGTAATGTACTGAATTATAAAAAAACAAAATAAAGAATATTAAAAATAAAAAAAAGGAAAACTAAAGATTGCCTCACTTAATATTGGTAGCCTGCTCCTTAAACTTCCCTTGCTCAAAGCCTGGGTGGCACTTGACCAACCCAATATAATCTACCTCACTGAAACATGGCTCACTCACAAAATCCCAGATTCTACAATTAAACTTCATGGCTATAACATATTTAGGGAGGATCGGTATGGCAAAAAGGAGGGGTGCTGCTTAATCTACCTAAGGGCCAACTTGCAAAGCCACAAATTGACCGTAGACAACCTCACTGGTGTCTGTGAGTGCCTGGTCATTAAAATTCAACTGGGATGGGGTAATAAATCTCTGCACATATTATCAGTCTACATATCCCCAGGCAAACAGGAATCTGGCATCATATCATTTGCCAGATATTACAATCAACCATGCTTTACTAGGGAAACTATAGTCACCAGGGACTTCAGTATCAACTGGGCAGCCAAATCTAGTGTTACTCACAAGGACCTGGTATCCAGCATTTTCCTAACACAAGTGGTGAAAGACTGCATCCGTGTCAATTGTAAAATCGGGCCCAAAACCCTAATTGACTGGATCCTAGCCACACACCCGGAAAGACTAATCAAGGTCTCAGTCCTGCCAGATGCCATCAGTGACCACTCACCAGTCGAATGCACGTGGACATCCCAGTACATTAAGACCCCTCCAAAAACCATTAATAGCAGGGTACTACGGAAAGGCTCAATTGGCTCCTTCAAGGCACACTTGGCTCAGATAGACTGAAGTTATCTGGAAGCCATCCTGGATATGAATACGGCCCTTAAGTTCCTTGTAACCCAATTTACAGCCACTTGTGACAAATTTGCCCCTCTAAAAAGTATGATACAAGGTACCACAGCCGACTGGGTCACCCCTGCACTCCTAGCTCAAATGCATGGCAGGGATAATCTCTGGTGTCACTCAAGGGATGCAGGTTCACCTGTAGATCTGCAAAGATACAAAAAAGCCCACCATAAGTGCACCAGGGAGATAAGACAGGCTAAAGTGGCATTCTATAAAGACCATCAAAATAAAAACTGGAACAGGAGAAATAAATTCTGGGACAATTTAATTCTCTTGACAATTTGCTCAGTATTTTGGAGTAAAAGCAAGCTGCATTTCCCCACAGAAGAACTACACAAAGTGATGCTGACTGGCATCTCCTCCGAAAAAATGACAAAACATCCCTGACAATGCTTAATACCATAGGGAGTGTCACTACTGCCCCAGCCAAAATAGCAAATATCTTCAACACAGCCTTCACAGACCTGAGTTCTGTCCTCCTTCCCTCCAGACACGGTGCCTGGGGACAGTGAAAGACTGCCCTGGGTGAAGTAAAATACTCGATCCAGACCCTGACCACCCCGAAGTCTATTTTAAACATATCACCATTAAGGAAACCCTCAAATATGTAAAAAGAGTCCTGGGTAAAACAAGAGTGAGGGTGATACAACAGATAAGAAATTGTTGGCCATAGCGCTCGAGGAACTAGCTATTCTCTTGACTAAGATATACAACTTTTTACTGCACTTTTCCCAGGTCACAGAAATCTGGAAAACTGCAATAGTAACCTCAGTGCATAAAAGTGGGGACCGTACCAACGTGGCCAACTATAGGCCTATCTCAATGCTTTCTCCCTTATCCAAGGCCCTAGAGAGAATAGTTTCGGACCTACTCACCTCAAACCTAAATAAGTACAATCTTCTGTGCAAATAGCAGTATGGTTTCAGGAAGCTCCACAGCACTGGTACTGCCCTAATAGAGTACACCAACCTCCTGCATGAGGCCCTAGATAATGGTCATCTATTTTCAGAGCCACCGACATAGATCTGACTAAAGCATTCAACCTCATAAATCACTCACTTCTGCTTAACAAGCTCTTTTCCTAGTGCCTCTCCTCGGAAACGTTGGATTGGTTTTGCTGCTACCTCACAGGTCGAACGCAGTGGATAAGTATTGATGGAGCTCTCCCGAATGTTAAGGGTGTCACATTTGGGGTCCCACAAGGGTCAATACTTGGCCCTCTCCCTTTCGACCTGTTTATAAACAGACTCCTAGAAGCCTGCCCTCTCTCAAAGGTGCTGCTCTATAGCGATAATGCAGTGATCTTTAATAGCTGTCCAAATCATGGGAAACTCTCCAGTGATCTCCAGAGCAGCTTACAGTCACTGGAGGAATGGTTCAGACTCAATAAACTTGTCCTAAACTATAAAAAGACCAAGACCATGTTGTTTGCTGATCCACAAGTGAAGAAAAAAGGTCCCTCCTCTTGTTATCCAAAATGCTCATGCAGCTACCTTGGATCAGGTTGAATCTTTCAAATACCTGGCTATCACCTTTGATGATGCACGTTCATTTGCAGCACGTGTAGACAGCATCACAGATATTGCCAATAGAAAGTAAGGAGCGCACTACAAGTGACAGCTGAACCTTACGTCAGAGACTAGATGACTGTCAGTCTCCAGTACAGTCCTACCGCTCCTCGACTACGGTCTCCCAGTTTATGGGGTGGCTAATGACTCTGTTTTCAACAGAGTTAGGCTGGTACTCAGTAAAGCCCATTGCTTTGCTAGTGGGGCTGACAGACTCATACACAGCAGCTCCTTGTATGCTCTTACCAATTGGTTACCCCTACAGGACTGGCTAAAATATCTATCCTGCTTGATGGCAAAGAAAGCGCTGTAGAGCCCCCCGCAGTTCAAGATCTCTTCTGCCTAGTCACCAACCAGTGCTCCACTAGAAGTATGACTAGACATGCCCTTCAAGTCCCCATCCAAAAAACAAGCCTGGGAAGGTGCTCATTTGCAACCCGTGCTGCCCAATGGCTAAATGAACTCCCGGAATCCCTAATGAGTCACCCCAAAATTACACAATTTAGGAAATCTCAAAAAGAACTCACACTGAATTCAGCCTGTTGTTGCTTTAAATGAATCATACCATTTAATCATGTTGCTCCCTGACTGTCAGTGCTTGCAATCTGCACTGGTAATACCTTCCTGCTATTTGTGAATGTTGTCTCTCTGGGACTGCTGTGATACAGTTTGATAATAACTTTCCTAGTAATTTTGGCTGTTTGTACCTGACCAGTCTCCCCTGGAGCTAGTGAATGTCTGTAGTATTCCAGTTTGTTCTTTGTCCTTTAATGAAGTGGAACATTTGTAAAACGGTACTTGTGCTCAAAGGTGTTTCCAAAATTACAAACTCTGGTCAGAGCCGATATGGCTACGCAGAGCTTTAAAGAGTGGTTGGTTCACCTGTCATGTCAGTGAAAGCAGCTATGACAGGTAAAGGAGCCTTTAAAAAAAAAAAAGGCAACTTGGCAGCTGATGTAACTCTCACATTAAGAGTAGCATTTACCTCACTGGCGCTTCCATGCCAGATGACAGTCCATATCACTTTGTGTAGTTCTTCTGTGGTGAAATGCATTTTGTTTTCATTCCAAAATAGTGTGCAATTTTAACATGGAGCGTATTGGACAGCCGCTGGAGTACTGCCGGAGAATAGCATTCTTGAGATGGCGACAGAACTGTGCATGCGCAGTCTGAGTCACGCATGTGCACTTATGTTATCGCCACCATTTTGGGAATGGCATTCTCCGGCAGTGCTCCGATACACTCCGTCTTAAAACTGCTCAGTATTTTGGAGTAAAAGCAAGCTGCATTTCCCCACAGAAGAACTACACACAAAGTGATGCTGACTGGCATCTGGCATCTGGCATGGAAGTGCCAGTGAAGTAAACACTACAGCAGTTCACTGCATTTTTGTAACTGCTCCTTTTATGGCATCGTCACTTCCTCAATTGCGGAAGAAAAGGAAGTGTGCTGCAAAGTGGGTGTGTTTATGTGGCCAGCAGAGGGGAAGCACCGCATAAACACAACCACTGAAACGTATGCCGCAGCACTGTGGAAGCACACTGCATAGCGGTCCGCTCACGTGCTTCCATAGTGCTTTTTTGATATAATGATTGATGGCATCATGTCTGCAGAGCTCTGCCCACACAGCGGTAATGAATAGAAAATTTCTCTTGACATTTTATAAATAGTTTTATTACACAAATTTGATACAAATATCTGAGGAGAAGTAATGTAGAATGTGGAAATGTAGCTAATTCTGCTTTAATACAGAATGTAAACAAGATTATCCCACTACCAGGTGGTTCGGGCCTGGTTACCTACACCACTACATGGGGCTGGATCCCGTGATCTCTAAAAGCTAAACAGCCAAGGCAGTGCATAGGCGATATCCACTAAAGGCTCATCACTCCACTAGCCATTTCAGCTACAAACAGAAATTTAACAAAGTACTAAAATTTCAGGAGAATATGTGGATCAGATAAATGATGCATGTAACATTATTCAAGCTTGTGTACGTTGTTAATAGCATTAAAAAAAAAAAACACAACCAGACTTTTGATCTTTTCAGGGGCAGCTGAATTCATTTGTTTAGCAACTAGTAAGATGGTAGGTAGTCTAGACTTAGAAGGTTGTACAGAAATAAAAAATTACACACCATGCAAATGTTGTTTCTTCCAAAGGGATCCTTCACTATGCTTAACAACTGCAATCATTCACCTGGAAAGGCCCGCCCCAGAGCTTAAGAGTTTTATGCCGATTACAGAATCTTAGAAAGAAATTTTAAACTCTGCTGTATGGTCATGTTCACCCCTGCATTCTAAAGGCAAATTTATTTCTAAAGCCAGGTTGAGTAGTGACCACTAAACTAGCTAAATGGCTACCAAACAAAGCATCAAAAAAAATTTAAAAAGTTTTCAAAAACTTTTTCAACATAGAAGAATCATTTTTAAAACATAATGAAAAAACTTAAAAAAAAAAACTTAGATCACAGAGTATCATTTGTAAGCGTGTGTAGCAAGTAATCCTGAAGCAAACAGAAAGAATCGATTCCTGTGTGAACCTTTTTCAGGTTCTGGAAGGAGAGGTAGGGATTAGGATTGTTGAGCATTGTGAGGGATCTCTTTGGAAGAAACAGCATTACTACAGTGGGTATTTTTTTTTCTTCAAACCTCAGGAATCCCTCACATATGCTGAACTACAGACTCCATAGGAGTACCTTGGGAGGTTGGATACAGAACCTATTTAGGGAAAAGGTTCTGTAAGACAGCAGTGCCAAAGCAGGCACCCCTTCCAGACTGTATGTCCAGGCAGTAGGGATTTGTGAAAGTATGTACTGTTTTCCAGGTAGCTGCTTTACAGATTTCCTGCAAGGAAACACCTCTTGATGCTGCCATAGAGGCAGTGGTGCCCCTTATGGAGTGAGCCCTGAGGCCTTCAGGTTACAGCTTGCCAGCTTTGCCATAATAGAACTGTATGCAGGAAACTATCCAATGAGAAATGGTTCTCCTGGATGCTGGTTTCCCCTTCCCCACTCATCACAGGTGATAATCAACTAAGTGCTACTGGACCTTACATCCTTTGTGTGGTCCAGGTAATAGCACAGAGCTCTCTTAACATCCAGACTGTGGAGCTTCTGTCCTCCTTAGCTGGATTTTGCTGTAAAAAATACTGGAAAGCGTAACTGACTGGATCAGACAGAATTCAGACATAACTTTGAGGAAGGGATGTTCTGTTAGTTCTTAAGACTACCTTGTCCCTGTGGAACATGATATAGTTATAATCGGTGCAGAAGGTTTGCAGGCTGCTCACCCTCCTGGCAGATGTCAGTGTCACCAGGAAAACTGCTTTCCAGGTGACATACTTCAGAGCAGCAATTGCCATAAGCTCGTAAGGAGCCTCTGTCAGTTGGGTAATGTACACACTCAGATCCCATGGAGGGACAGAATCATGAGCGGGTACAGGTGATTAAGGTCTTTAAGGAACCTTTTGAAAATGGGTTGCAAGGCCACTGACCTGTCTTTGCCAGCTGAGGGTCATGCCAACACTGCTGCCACATGAACCTTTAGGGTTGAGGGCCTGACACATAGGGACTGCAGTTGGACTTGGTAGTCCAGGATAAAAGCCAGAATCACCTGCAATGGACTGAGCTGTCTAGAGGAACACCTTGAAAACATTTTTCACTTTGAGGCATAGGTTTTCCTTGTTGCTGGTTTCTTGGAAACCTTAAACACTTCCATGACCTTTTCAGAAATATTTAGTCCAGAGAACTCTAACTCTTCAAGTATCATGCTCTATGACGCAGAGTTCTCAGATCTGAGAATGTTATCCTGCCTTGAGACAATGTCAGCTAACTGTATCTCAGGAAAAAGTTGACCGGATGTCTAATGGAGATGGACAGGAGCAGAGAGTGCCAAATCTGCCTGATGCAATCTGGAGCCATGATAATCATTCTTGCCAACTCCCTGCTCAGATCTAGCACAAGTCTCAGCAAATGTGGGAAGGCATAAAGAAACCTCCCTGACCAGTTGAGGACTAGAGCATCCTCGAGGACTGTACCCACTGATGGGGGTCTGCAACAGAACAAAGGGAGCTGGCTGTTTTCCCAGGATACAAATAAGTCTATTTCTGGTGTACCCATCTTCCAACACTGTCACCAGCACTTGCTGGTTCAGGGTCCATTCGTGATGTCCCTGGCTAATTCTGCTCAGGAAATCTGCTAGCACGTTGTCCTTCCCTGGCAGGTGTACTGCCGAGAGCTAGACATCCAAGGAGTATGCTAGGTTCCAGACCTTCACTGCTTCTGTGTATGGTTCTGAAGAGCTTGTTCCTCCCTGTTTGCTTATGTAATGCATAGTTGTGGTGTTATCTGTTCTGATCTGAATGGACTGACCTCTGATATGGAAGGAAAAGGCCTGCATTGCCAGCTAAACTGCTCTGAGTTCCAGGAGGCTTATGTGTTCCTCAACATACCATTTAGAGTTAGGTCCTCAAGGTGGGCTCCCCAGGCCAGGAAGGAGGCATCTGTAGTGAGTATGACTTTAGGTGACTGCTGAAGGAAGGGAACTCCCCCCCCCCCCGTGTCTGAGGATGTATTCTTCCTTCCACCACTCTAGTGCCCTTAGCAGACACCTTGTGATGTGGAACCAATAGTACTGGATATCTCTTATATGGAACCTGGTGCCACTGCAGTGGATGAAGCCATGTGCCTAGCAGTTTGGACCTGTCAGTCCAGCCAAAACATCGACAACCCAGAGAAGATGTTTCAGTTTCCAGAATTTAGTATAAAACACTTATACGGTAAAATAAGTGTGAAAATACAGAAATGTAATTCAGTTCCATTTTAAACAGAAACTGCAAAATATCCTAACACAAAATAGTGCTCAATACGGGAAAAAAAAAGCCAAATATTTCAGTTCCAAAAGAAAAGGGGAATAATAAACAAAAATGTTGCAAAGTGGTACACTTACAAGAAAAAGAAAGAAAAAAAGAAAAAAAAAACTAAGTAAATTACAAGTGGTTACCTGAAGGCAGGAACCACACTACAAAACGGCATGCTCCTGTTCCTGGGAACCGGAGAAAATCACAAACACACAAAAATACCTTAACTAATGCTGTTATCAAAAATATAACTAAACTTGTACAATGTATAAAATAGATTTTTTGATTTTTCAGATTTTAGGTTTTATTAGAGAATCGAAATTACAAATCTTTGAGCTAGGAGCTCATTTACAAAGGGTCCTTATCAAACAGAGGGAAGGGACAGTTACATGAGTTGGGAAAAATCAGAGCTGCAAACAGGCACTGTCATATACTTTTAAAACACATTACAGACTGAGTACTTGGGGATTGGGTAGGAGAGACAGAGGTACACAATATAACACCGACGTAATACAAGTACAAAGGAGGAATCTAACACTAGCATTACAAATAAGTGCTAACAGAGGCATATTGTAAACACTGACTAAGTCCTAAGTTCATAATGAGCAGCACAACACCGCATGTACAAATAAGTGCCAACAGTAAGTTAGATACTGATAAAATAGCGGCTATTAGGCCTAGTTGCCGGTAAGGATGCCAATTTTAAAAATAACTAGGAATGAGTAGTGGGCAGCAGCTGAGAGAGATGGGGACTGTTTCAGCAGTTTCTTATAAGGATAGAGTCTAGTGGGTACACTGGTAGGCTCAGGGGTTAGGTGGCACAGGAGCAGTGTACCGGAGGGGTGATGGAATTCTGTAGTTTGGATTTGAAGAGACTAATGCTGGTGAGATTTGTGATGGCTAGGGGTAACTCGTTTAACCAGGATGGTGTTGTAACTGCAAATGCACAACACCCTAGTGCAATTCTGCTGAAGGGCACTGCAAGCGCATTGTTAGTCACATTTCTCGTAACATGTTTAGAGGGGGCAGAGCAGGGCAAGCCTGTATTGAAGGTAGGGCAAGTCCAAGCAGGGATTTCATCCCTAGGAGGCATGAGTGGAGTCTGATCTGGTCCTTGAGTAGGAGCCACCTTGTTCTAATATACAGCTCACAAATTTGCGTAAGGCAATCAAGATCTAAAACAAGTCTGCAAGCTTTGTTAATGGTAGTGTGGACTCTGTACAGGCTGGTGTACAAGGTTGCAACATACACCACTATTCCATAGTCTAGGATGGCAAGGACTGCGCCTTGGACAGCTTGATGCCTTGCCTCTGGAGTGGGGCAGGACCGAAGCCTGTATAGTGCCCCTAATTTCCTGTTAGCAGCAGTGGTGATTCCACAAATATATTCATCAAAGGTAAGGGACTCATCAATAGCAATCCCCAGGTACCTGAAGGAGGACACTTGCACAAGGGCAGAGTGAGAGCTGTCAGATATGGTAAAGGGAGCAGTGGTTCTTCTCTTTTGACGTCCAGTGAGGAGCATCACCTTTGTTTTTTTTGCTGTTGAGTACTAGTAGGCTGTCCTTGAACCAGTCTTGTAGCATGTCAAAGTTGTGCTGCAGATGCCTGGTGAGTCTCCAGGCAAGAGTCGCGCAAAAAGACAACCGTGTCATCTGCATAAAGCAGTGCCCTAGCCGATGGGCAAGCCTCTGGGAGATTGTTCACAAAGAGGCTGAACAAGAGTGGGTCAAGTATGGAACCCTGGCGGACCTGCCAGACTGCACCATTAATTTTTACCTGCTGGGAGCGTCCAGTTAGGTAGCTAGCAAACCACTCAACTATACCCGGGGACAGCCCCAAGCAACCTAACCTATGTAGCAGTAATTGATGATCCACGAGGTCGAAGGCTTTTTTGTAAGGTCTATATAGATAGCTCCAACAAGCTGACCTTGGTCAAGAGCCTCATGCACGTAGCCTGTGAAGTCAACTAAGGCAGTGTTCATGCTATGCATCATGTGGAAGCGATGCTGCTGTGGGCAGAGGAGAGGTTGTATTTGTACAGGTGGTCTGCGAGTTGGTCTACTATAATTCTTTCTAGCGCTTTGGAGAGTGAGGACAGTATGGAGATGGGCCTGTAATTTGACACAGTTGCTCGATCACCACCTTTTAACACCGGGGTTACAAGAGCAGATTTCCATATAGAAGGAAATGTGGACAGTCGGAGGGACAGATTACATAGAAACATAGAATTTGACGGCAGATAAGGACCGCTTGGCCCACCCAGTCTGCCCATTTCCCTACCTGATGGATAAGCTGCAGATCCTAGTTAACCAGCAGCCTACTTCTTCCTACCCCCACCCCCTAGAATTGCCTTATGACTGTCCCATGCATGCTTGAATTCCACCAGTTTTTGACTCCACAACTTCCTCTGGAAGGCTGTTCCATGCATCCACAACCCTCTCTGTGAAAAAATACTTCCTTAAATTACCTCTGAGCCGCCCCCTCTATCTTCAAATTGTGCCCCCTTGTTCTTGCACACTCTTTTTGAAAGATGCTACCCTCTTGGACTTTGTTGATTCCCTTGAGGTACTTGAAAGTTTCTATCATGTCCCCCTCCCTCCTTTCTCGAGGCTATACATATTAAGCTCCTTAAGTCTCACTTCATATGTCTTCCGTGCAGACCCTGCACCATTTTAGTTGCCCTCCTCTGGACAGCTTCCATCCTGTCTATGTCTTTACGGAGATTGGGTCTCCAGAACTGCACGTAGTACTCCAGATGGGGTCTCACCAACTGTCTGTATAGAGGGATAATCACTTCTTGTTTTCTGCTGGTGATGCCTCTCCCTATGCATCCCAGTATCCCCCCAGCCCTCCTTGCTGCCCTCTCACATTGCTTGCCACCTTTCGTCATCTGATATGACTACCCCAGGTCCCTTTCCATTTTGTTGTTGTTAGTATCTCACCCCCCATTGTGTACTCTTCCCCTGGGTTTTTGTTTCCCAGGTGCATTACCTTGCACTTCTTAGCATTGAATCTAAGCTGCCATACATTTGACCATTCCTCTAACCTTGCCAAGTCCCTTCTCATCCTTTCCACCCCACCTTGTGCATCAACTCTGTTGCAGATCTTTGTGTCATCTGCAAAGAGACATACTTTTCCTTCCAGTCCCTCTGCAATGTCGCTTATAAAGACATTGAAGAGGACCGGTCCTAATACTGAACCCTGTGGTACCCCACTGCTAACCCCCCTTTTTTCAGAGTGGACTCCATTTACTATTACTCTCTGTGTCCTATTCTCCAGCCAATTCTTTACCCAGGCTGTCATCTTGGGACCCACTCCCAGGCTGGCTAACTTGTATATTAATCTTTTGTGTGGGACTGTGTCAAATGCCTTGCTAAAGTCTAGGTAGGCCATGTCCACAGCCCCTCCCTGATCTACTACTTTGGTCACCCAGTCAAAGAAATCCATCAGATTTGTCTGGCATGACCTTCCCGCTGTGAATCCATGCTGCCTTGGGTCCTGTGCCCCTCTGGCCTCTAGATACGCAACAATTCTTTCCTTCAGAAGTGATTCCATCATTTTCCCTACCACTGAGGTTAAACTAACAGGTCTGTAGTTTCCTGCTTCTGCCTTGCTCCCACTTTTGTGAAGGGAATCACATCTGCCTCCTCCAGTCCTCAGGTACCACCCCATCCTCCCATGATTTGTTAAAGAGGGTAGTCAGTGGTGTCACTAGTTCTATCCTTAGTTCTTTTAGAATTCTGGATGAATCCATCAGGCCCCATTGCTTTGTCCACCTTCAGTTTTAAGAATTCATTCAGAACTCTTTCTTCTGTAAATGGGCTAGTATCAACTTCTGTATCCAGAGTGTTTCTACTGTTTGTTTTAGGTACCTCCCCCTCTTCCTTTGTAAATACTGAGCAAAAATATTTGTTTAGTATCTCTGCCTTTTCACAGTCACCCTCTGACCACCCTCCCTCCCCTTTATTAAGCCTCACTATCCCTCCCTTGGTCTTCCTTTGCTCCCTGATGTACCTATAAAGGTTTTATCCCCTTCTTAACTGAGTTGGCTATCTTTTCCTCGGTTTGGGCCTTTGTTGTTCTGACTGTCTTTCCAGCTTCCTTGCTTTAACTGATACAGTTCTCTGTCCTGTTCCTTCTGTGATTCCTTGTACTTCCTGAATGCTTTTCTCTTGAACCTTCACTGCCACTTCCTTTGAGAACCATAGTGGTTTCTTACCTCGTTTTGTTTTGTTTATTTGCTTTACACAAAGGCTTGTTACCTCTGTGATGGCAGTTTTATTATTCCCATTGTTCTTCCACCCCTCCTTCCTGCCCATTTGCTAGTGCATTCCTTAGGCACTCACCCATTTTGGCAAAGTCAGCCCTCCTAAAATCCAGTACCTTTGTCTTTGTATGGCTTGACTCTATTGCTGTGTTTATTGTGAACCATACTGTTCGATGGTCGCGAGTTCACAGATGGCTACCCACTTCTACATCTGTGATCCTCTCTTCATCTCCGTTTGAGAGAACCAGGTCTAAGATTGCTCCCTCTCGAGTGGGCTCCAATGGGAGGACCTTTCTGGGTGCGTTGTTACGACCCAATCGATCAAGGTGCTTGTACCTGTGCGGTAGTTGGTCCGAGTGCAGCTTGAGCCCATCTGCATCAGGTAGATTAAACAACTTTGTTAGCGGTACAATGACCTCAAGCAGAGCAATGGCTAGCAGCTTCATGTCGACACCATCACTGCTCATCCTGGTTTTACCTAGCACTCTAGTTAGGTATTTTGTTTGTTTCAGTGGCAGTTACCTGTTTGAAGTAGAAGTTTGGGCCTGTAATGGCATCAGGTCCCGAGTTAGAAGAGGAGGTGGCTGATACCCCAGTGGGGTACATGGCCGGTCTGGGGGGGGGGTGGACTGAGCTATAATCTGAAAATGCAGAGTTAAGGATATTGGCCATGGCATTATCCTCTAGTATTACCTCACCATCATGCTGAAGCATGGAGGGGGGGGCCCCGTCATCTGACCCTATGAGGTTCTTTATCGAGGTCCAAAACTTCCCATCACCCCAGCATTGCGCCTGTTGGTTTTTGTGATATGTGACCTTGGCCTGCCAGATTTCCCATGTACAGCTGTCACGGGCTGCTTTGTACCTTTGAATATCTGCAACTTCCCCTGTCTCGCTGTCACATCAAGCTGAGCAGTTGAGGGGTGGCCCAGGCCATGTTACCTCCTTTCATCATTTTCTTGCAATATGGAGCGAACTTTCTGCAGCTGCGTTGAAGTGGGAGGTGAACAGCTGGAGTGCTGTATCAATGGAGGGACATGTATCCATAAAGCTTGGGTCTATATCTGCGAGGTAGTTCTTTTAGTGAATCATGGCATGTTTCTTTATAACCTTATTCCTCACCAGTCTTGAGGGGATCTAACCTGCTTGGCTGACCACTCGCATTGGACCAGTGAGTGATCACTCAAGGTATATGGGAGGACCTTTCTGGGTGCGTTGTTACGACCCAATCGATCAAGGTGCTTGTACCTGTGCGGTAGTTGGTCCGAGTGCAGCTTGAGCCCATCTGCGTCAGGTAGAGTCCAGAAACCAGGTCTCTGTGGGTGACGCTGGTGTTGGCAAGCCAGTTGGAGTTGAAATCACCTAGTACGATAGTCTCCTTTTTTTTGTAAACTTGGGAGAAGTAGTTGGCAAAGGCTTCAAATCCTGCTTTCTGGTGCCCATGAGGGATGTAAGTGACCATAACATTTAGGCACTTGCGCCCTTTGCCAAGTATGATTTTTACTGTTAAGCACTCACAGTCCTTGCTGACATGTCAGTGGTGCTTTGCTGCGCTGTAGGTGGCTGCGAGTGTATATTATGCAGCCACCTCCTCCTTTACCGGTGCAATACATCCTGTGCATGTTGTAGCCAGGGATGGAGACAGCCGAGTCCACATTACGTGTGGGGAGAGTCAGGTCTCAGTTAGGGCAAGGACATCTGGCTGGGTGTATTCCAACCACGCTTCAAGCCGAGTGAGCTTTGCTAAGAGACTGCAGATGTTCATCCCCACGATTTTTAGTTGCCCTTTGGTAGCTGTGGCCTGTGAGCTAGTAGTCAGTGGGCCAGGGTTAGTGTGGATATTACTCGAGATCAGCAGTAGAATTAAAATACGTTTTTTGCATAACTTTCGGTAGTTAGGTTTTGCTTGTAGCCTCAGCAGGTTCTGGGAAGAGCATTTGGCAGGAGGGCCTAGTGTTAGCTGGAGGCCAGGGAATAGGCTTAAGGCAGAAGTTGGGCTCATCCTTAGGGTGCAGGCCCAAACATACAGTAGCACTGGTTGCACAGGAGAAGGTGGCATACTGTGGGTCTCCCATTTAGCAATCTTGTAATGCTGTATGGTGTAGTCCTGGTGGCTGTTTGTGTAAGTGGATGCAGTAGCAGGATATCCGGGATCAAATGCGAGCACCAAAATTAGGATCAACTGTACAGGGAGTCCTCCTCGAGTATTGTGCTTGCTATTTTTGGCATCCATTTTGGGTAGTATAAACGCCAGGATGGGTGGGGTAACAAGTTGGGTGCTGGGCCTGCACAACATCTAAATGTAGGGTCCGGCAACCTGGTGTCAGCTGACCTCAAGAGTTAAAGGTTTAAGAGAGGATGTCAGTTGAGGGAAGACGGTTGCGTTAACAGGTATTAAAGGGAATGATTTCCACTAATTTTGGGTAATGGGTATCACTCAGCAGTTACTAGTTAAATTGAAGGTGCAGACTGTTAATTGAGTGGAAGGAGTTCCATGTGGTTACTATAGGGGAGTGAATTCTACAAGTTTATGGGGGAATGATTATAATCAGAGAGTGAGTGTGGGAGATAGGGTGATGTAGATGCAAGGCAGAGCTGGCTGTGTACAAGGGAGAAAGGAGAAAACAGACTGGAAATTAAGGTGGATCACAATTGGGAATGTAGAGGTGAATGAGTTAACCAGAAGCAGCTAGTGGACTGCCTTCCACAGTGCTGGGGCCAACTGTAGAATCAGTCGGCAGTGACGAGAAGACTATGGGGCAATTGCTTTCTTCAGGGCGGAGAAAGAAATCTGGTTCTAAAATGTAGGAGTGAGCGTGACCACACAGCAGAGTTTTGAATTTCATTCTAAGATTTTCTAATTAGCATAAAATCCTAAGCTCTGGGGCAGCTCATTCCAAGTGAATGACTGCAGTTATTAAGCATAAGTGAGGGATCCCTGCAGTTTGGGAAATCCCTTTGCAACTTAAATTTCAGACAGACCATTAAAGGTGTACTAGATCTTTTTTATGACCAAAACCGCAACTACAATTTATTTATTTGTTTCAAACCTTTTACCGGGAAAGACAAACTGAGCTGGTATCAGCTCATTTCCGGATGCGTCCTGGGGGGAGGGGAAAGGGGAGAGTACAGTGTAATTCCAAATACAATATTAAGAAATGGCAGTAATACAGCAGTAAAGCAGATCTATAACAAATGAGCAATTTGTAGGCAACGCATCTGAGCAGAAATTATGCAGTTCTAAGGAGGGGAAGTGGTAGTGGCTGCGAAATTAGGGAAAGCGGTGTTGTGCTAGTAACAAAGTTGGGAGCAGGGTGGTGGCTAAGACCAGTACCCAGTATCAGGAACAAATGCAGAAGTGAGTACTGAAATCAGCGAAGGAGAGATTTCAGACCATGAAGGGAAGTAGCAGAGCGAATAAAAGGAGGGAGAGAAGATGCTCGGGGGTAAAACCCCTCCATCCTGTCCCTGCCCAGGGTAGGAGGGCAAGCTCTGTGGAGGATGGTACCTCAAGTGAGGCAAGGTAGGATGAGGATCAGTGGTCAGCCTTGGTGGACCAAAGGGAGTTTGAGGGCAGAGTGAGATGGGGGCAGAAAAGTACAGTTGCGTAAGAACTTACTGTAACAGTAGATCTTTGAGAGAATCTCTTGCAGCAGGACACACTTATAGGAACTTCCAGCCACAGGCGCTGTTTCCAGTTGGAAGATTTATTAAGCAGTCGACTAGGGACCACCCACAACGACACCACGTGTCATGTCCTGTGAGGTATAAAAGTGGACCGTCCCAGATACTCCTCGGTTCTTTTCCCTGTTAGCGACCGTATGTCACTAATATTATGTAGGAAATTTCCGAGGTGAACTGAGAAGGAAATAGGAGTGCCTCTCAGTAAATTAGAAAGCTGGAGTAAGTTTTCCTCCTAGAGCAGGAAGTGAAGGGGATGGAGGGAGGATCAGCATGACCTGCTGCAAGAGATTCTCTTGAAGGTCTGCTGTGGTAAGTTCTTACGTAACTGTACTATCTTCATCGAGGATATCTCTTGCAGCAGGTCACACTTACAGGAGTGAGTCCCTAGCACTTGGGAGGAAAAGCCAGGAGGAGGAACAAAAAAAAACGAAATACTACTGAATTAGGACAGCAGGCCTTGTAGTACTGCACGGCCAAAACTGGTCCTCCTCTTGGACGCTTTTGCCAGGCTGTAATGTTTGGTAAAGGTAAGTACTGTCAACCGTGTTGCTGCTTCACAAATTTCTGTTGCAGACACCCCTCTAAAGCATGCCGCTGAGGTCGCCATCCCACATGTGGAGTGAGGCTTCACCACACCCGGAAGTTGTTTATTATATTTTTTTATAAGAAAAATTAATAGCCAACCACGTGGACAAGCACTGCTTTGAAACTGAATTGCCCTCTCTTCTTGGGGCAAAGGAAACAAAATGTTGCGTTGTCTTGCACTTTTCTTTAGTTTTTAGTAATGTCTCAAAATTCTATGTACATCTAATGTGTGAAGTAATGCTTCCCCTGAATTTGCAGGTTCAGCACAGTAAACTGGTAGGTGGATAGTATGATTTAGGGTAAACTCTGACACCACCTTTGGGAGAAAGTTAGGGTTAGTTCATAATGACACTGCATTTATGAAAAATCAAATAAGGTTCTTTACACATAAGAGCTTGTAACTCAGATATACATCTAGCTGACGTAATGGCAATTAAAAAAAGAGCTTTCCATGAAATATATTTGAGGTCATACTCAGCCGCTGGTTCAAATGGTAGTAAAGTAAGCTTTTCTAGTACGAAGTTCAGATCCAATGGGGGAACGGGATCCCACATAGGAGGTCTTAAGTGGAGAATACCTCTTAAAAATGTTTTCATCTCCAATTGAGTTATAGGGCAGTTTTCTATTGGAACTTAAAAAGCCGAAATGGTGGACAAATGCACTTTTATGGGAGAATATTTTAATCCTGATTCTGAAAGAGCTAGTAAATAATGCAGGATTCACTGTGGTGGACAACTGTAAGGATCTAGTTGATGATCCACTGCCCATATAGTAAATTGTTTCCACTTCACTGCATAAGTTGGTCCTGCTGGAAGGCATACGGGCTGCCCTCAAGACCTCTGCCACTTGGGGGGAGAAACTTGGTACCTAAATAATACTATGTCTTAAGAAGCCAAGCATGCAGATGTAGGGATCGAAGACTGGGATGAAGGATCTTCCCCTGTGCTTGGGTGAGAAGGGTACAGCACGTGGGAAGAGGAAGAGGTTCCAGTGTGGAGAATTGTTGCAACAGAGAGAACCACACTTGTCTTGGCCAAAGAGGTGCTATGAGAATCATGGACCCCTGGTCTCTGATTAGTTTGACGAGAACCCTCTGAATGAGAGGAAATGGAGGAAAAGCTTTAAGAAATGTTCCTGTTCAGGAAAGAGATAATGGGTCTGGCGACACAACCCCAGGACCTGGCTCTAGCGAGCAGTACTGTAGCAGTTTTGCATTATGCGGTGAGGTGAACAGATCTAGTTCGGGATGACCTCAGAGACAAAAGAGGTCTACCACTTCTTGGAGCAGTTCCCATTCATATGGTCTGTTTTTTGAGTGGCTGAGTACACCCACAGGAGTGTTCCTTTGTCCTGGGACATGCACAGCTATCAAATGTAGCTTGTGTTGAATAGCCCAGTACCCGATTCTCATGGCCTTCCTGCATAAAGGGTAGGAATGTGTGCCGCCTCGTTTGCTGAGCTAATGAACTACTGTAGAGCTGTCCATTTGAATCTGAAGACATCCCCCTCGGTGAACAGTCTCAAATGCCTTTAGGGTGTAGAAAACTGCCCTCATCTCCAGAATGCTGATGTGGAAACACGCTTCCAGTGGGCTCCACAGTCCCTGGGTCTGGAGATGATTCAGATGAGCTCCCCAACCTTGGGAGGAGGTTATCAGTAGTCAGGGTAAATTGTGGAATGGGTTGTTGAAATGGGGCTTCTTTTAATAGGTTGTCCCTGTTCTGCCACCATTGAAGGACTCTTTCTGCGGGGGTCTAGACTAGTACTGTTGCTTCTAGTTTGTTTGTTGTTTGATCCCATTGTACTCTTAGGGTCCACTGCAATGTCCTCATATGTAAGCAGGCATAAGGAACTGTTGAAATGGCAGTTGCCATATTTCCCAGTAGCCTGAGATACTCTCTTGCTGTAACATACTTGTTTTTGCAAAGGTATGATGCCTGGTTGATTATTTTTCTGCTTGGTCTTGGGGTAGGAATGCTAGGCCGACAGAAGTGTCCAGTATGGCCCCCTGTGTACTGGAGGCACTCAGTATAATCCATCTTGGATTCTGATATGTTGACAGTGATTTCCCAGAGACTGAAACATTTCGAGGGTGCGAGAGAGAGTTATAGCCAAATGCTGTATGGGTGAGGCCTTGAGGAGTCAGTCGTCCAGGTAGGGAAACACATAGTGGCCCGACCTCCGGAGAGCGACTGCTACTACTACTGCCACATATTTTGTGAAAACCCTGGGAGCCAAAGCCAACCCAAAGGGAACGTCTTGGTATTGATAGTGATGGGGTTTTTTGGGGAGCTCGGGTCTGGCTAAAGTGAACAACAGGGATTAATATTGGGGATATTTTCAAAAGGTTGTCCTCATAGAGCTCCACTTGAAATATGTAAGTAGTTTTCTTCCAAAAGGTGAGATGAATATATCTAGATATGGTTCCCTTCCAAACCCGGTTTTGTATTTAGCTAATCATTTACAAGCTCCCTGTACTTTTACTGCTGCCATCTCTTCCTGGGGTGCTTGCAAATCTAGTCCAAGGAAATATTACATTTTAACGGACTGAAGAAGCTCCATGAATGGAAATTACCAAAAGTAACCTTATCCGAGTTTGTTTAACATCTCCTTTATGGCTGATGACCAGACAAAAGCAAAACTGCTTTCGCTATAACTGTTCTTTTCATTCAGACATTGTTTTGGAAGTCTCTCATCTGAAAAAAATCTATTGATCTTCGGCCAGCAGGAGAGTCTTTTTCATATAAACACTTGTAGGCTTGGTTGACCTAATTCAGCTTACGCTACACAGGAAGATGCGGAAAAATAAACTTGTAACAGTTGTTTAAAAATCTTGTTTAGCACTGTGTTTAAGCAACTTACATCTTTGTGACCCCTAGATTTCTGCCCCAAGTAATAGTTTTGCCTTAAGATTTGTGTTAGTAGCCAAAAAAACATCCTTCACACTATTTCCCCCATGTTCTGTATTAAAATTTTATAAAGCTTCCAGTGTTTGCTTGATGTTGTTTATAATCCATTTCTAAATGTCTACTCCATAATCTGTTGAAAATAGAGCTCTTGTAACATTTGGGTTTACCAATAACTATGCATTGGGTTTTCTGTTCATCTCAAAGTCTGTATCCTTGCAATGAGCAGCAAAGTAATTCGCTTTTTAGTGTAACCTCAATTTTGATAGGGGCAGCTGTATAAT
Organism: Neoceratodus forsteri; assembly: GCA_016271365.2. NCBI lineage: Eukaryota > Metazoa > Chordata > Ceratodontiformes > Ceratodontidae > Neoceratodus > Neoceratodus forsteri. Next base: position 725,641,973 of record CM057455.1, read on the forward strand.
ACTGTCTGCGATGCCAGATAACCAATGTCCCCAATAAAAAACACTGTGGTTATAGAACTCTTTCTTATTCAGATTGAGGAGGACAGAGTTCATAAAGAGACTGAACAAATTGGTGGTAAATTACAGCCCTGCTTAACCCCAAAATGTGTAAAAAAAAGTATATGAACATTTACCCTCTAGCGACTATCTGACTTTCAACCAAGTGTTACTGTGCAACCTGATAACAATACAAGAATGTCCAAAGTAATCACACTTTGGTGCATTTCTGCCCAGGAAAGTTTTCTCCTGACTTTATCCTAAGCTTGGCTAAAGTACATGAAGACTAAGAACAAAGCATGTTTCCTACTTGTTCATGAGATAATCCAGTACAAGACAATTAATCCGCAACTGATCTACTCTCCCAGAGCCGTGACCAGGGGGGTGCTAGAGATGCGGCTGCAGAAGGGCCCACATTGTCTGGGGGCCCCCTGCCTCTGAGGTCAGTATTAAGAAAATCTTATACTGTCAGGCTAATGTGCAACTTTTTATGTGTACTTTGCTTATCCATTTGAAATTGGAGCTGTTAACAGTGGCAGCAGTAGAGTCTGTTCTGCAGATTCCAACTCCAGTTTCAATCTGTAGGGTGGAGTGAGGAGATCAGGGCAAAGAAGCAACAGAGTCCCATTACTCAATAGCACTGGTGTCCCCAACAAGAGCAGGGACAAGTTACACTGTTCTGTTTCTTGATTCAAGTGCCCGAAAGGCGAAGGGGGCAGCAATACAGATGCTCAGCAGGACTAATACTAAAGAACCTACCCTAGAAATATTTTATATGCACTAATGGCTATTTTACACTTATTGTTGGGGAGGTAGGACCCTCACAAAATATTTTGCAGGAGGGCCCTTAAAGTCATTGGCACAACACTGTATTCTCCATGCAGCCAGACTGAGCTTCAGAGAGGTCTTTGTAATCATTATCCCTAGTTTGTAAACTTTCAAGGACTAAAACACTAAAAATGTTTGTAGGTTATCCCAGACTAATTGTCCGATGCAAAGATGCAAAGTGTGTTGAGATTTTTTTTTGTCAGCTGGGTCTATGATTGAGAGGAGAGCTGCTCTTTAAGAAACGGAAGCTGCCTAACCCTCTCGGCTAGGCTTGAGCTCGTCCAGAAAATGATTCTAGCTATTTTTGACTACTGTGATGTAGTGTATAATGCCGCTCTACCGTCTTCTCTAACCAGACTGGACTCTCTCTTTAATGCCTTCTGTCATTTCACCCTTGACGCACCCCCCCTCTCACTCACCACTGCTCCCTCTATCAATCCCTTGGTGTTCCCCTCTCTGTCTGACAGGTGACTAGACCACTGCATGAAATTCACCTTGAAATTCTGGTTTGCTTCCCTACCACCCTACCTATCTGATCCTTTGTCTCTTTGGCAACAAGGACCCTTCTCCCTCCGCTGCTGGAACTCGTGCACCTTGGCTATCCCACACCGCACCACTACTATCGGCCAATCAGCATTCTCCCATAGATTCCCGAAGTTATGGAACTCGCTGACTCATTAGATCAGGCACACCTCCTCTCCTTGGTCTATCTCGACCTCCCTAAATAACTTCTTTTATCCTGCTTGCAGCTGCTCTTCACCTCACTCACTCTCCTGCTCCTGTGCCATTCAGCTCTTAGTTCTAATCGAATGTAGCTCCTACCCGCTCTATTGTATGTTTGCACTCAGTTCCTAAGTATATAGTGGTGCTGACAGTATGTGCTATTGTCAGTGCTCCTAGCCCTCGCTCCTTGCTAGACCACTCAATGTTAAACTTAAACTGAACTCCATGTACTTGTATTTTCTTTTTGTAATTGCCTATATCTGTATGTTGTAACTATATCGCTGTATTTTACCAAGGCCAGCTGTGTTTACCTCAAATGTACTCTGTATTATATTGTTGAATGTTTTGTTTAGACTATTGTAGTCCCATTCTCCCTGTCCCCCATGACACTCCGTGAGACGGGCAATTATATATTGTTCAGTGTGCCTTTCCTGGTGAAACTTTTCAATAAATAAACACTTGGGGAATTATACACAATTCACACTGAACTTCATATATTTCTTTTTGTCTTTCACTCATTCAAAATAACAGTCAACTTTCACTATCAGAGATAAGATACTTGGTTGCTCATTTGGCTTTGATGCATGTCTATGTATGCTGTCATAATGTTTGGTTTATGATACGACAAGCCTGCTGCTGTAGAAATATAGAACATTATGACTGCACAAGGGTCAAAAATACTTTTCCCATGCAGCCTCCCTTAGTAAGAATGAAGGGAACAGAAACAGAAAATATGTAATACGCTTTAAAAACCTATTTGTTTGAACTTGCTTACCCTGACTGTGATTATTAGACTGAGTTTATGTTCTGATTTTATGACTATTTATTTATTGATTGCATTTTATTTTACAGGCACTGTGATCATTCGGAATAGCACCTTTTTAAAAAATAAAGTGAACTGAATTGAAAAGTAGCCAGGGAATATTTTACCTGGTATTGCGTAGCAAAAAATGACAATTTTCATCAACTGCTAGACAAAACCATTTATGTACAGCAATCACTTGCTACACATCCAATTTCAATCAAAAGTGGTTGTACAGTTACGTCACACAAGATTATATGCAAAATGCTGCACAATATTTTCCTTCTGCTACTCCAATTGTTTTTTTGTATCACAGCCACTGTTGGAATTAAGCCGGGGACTGCCGGGGTGGCACCCCAGTAATTAATCAAGGAGCCCCAAAAGCTATGAAAAATAAATCTGTGCACTAGGGCCGGGGTTTTAACCCCTATACCTCTTCCGTCACTAGAAACTTGCAGGTTAATCCCTCAAACCAAGAAAGAGCAACTTTTTTTTAAATTATTTATACTCCTGCCCTATCGGCCCTTGCATTCTTGGGAAGCCCCACTCTGTCACCCCTGCATCCACCATCTGGCATTTATAGCCCCAGGGCTCCCCCCCGGTGGGGTCAGGGGCCCTCCCCTACCGAACAGGATCTAGTGTTGCACCATAGCTGGCCAGGTGCAGGGCCTGCGAGCTCCCCCGTCAACCACCGGGAGTTTTTCCAGTTTTTCTGTGCCCCCCTGCGAGCGCGCAGCATACAAGGACACCTGCAACAGGGTTGTGCACACTCCCATGCATACCCACGTCAAGCGTCTGCCACACTACGGCCGCACATTGTTGCTGCTCCATGTCGCCAAACCCTGCCTCAGATAGAGGTCAGGCGTACACCGGCCACTGATCTCCCCCCTCCCCAGAGATGGAGAGCAGTCTGTCGGATGCTCGTTCCATCTCCGCCCCTGCCAACCCACAGCGGCCTGTGCTCATTCCCAAACACGGGTCGCCAGCACGGCACAAGGTGTGGCATCCAGCGCCTCAACCCTCAGCACCACTGGGCCGGCCCAGAAAGAGCAACTTTTGAGAAAGGAATCTATGCAAGGCTATTACTGCAGTGGGAAGCAAGACATTAATGGGTTAAAGTCCTACAAACAGTTAAATGCATCATTAAGCAACAGAAACACAAGATGTTTGTGAATCCTGTAAAGAAAGAATCATGCCCCACTTCTCTAGAGCTGGCACCAATATCAGAGACAACACAGATTCTCCTTCTGTCTGAGAACAGACTGGGGATTCATTATTTTAAAGGAGGAGGGTCACAGTTGCAGTTAATTAAGATTACATATTTTCAGTACTATCAGACTGGAATATGACATCATGCTCCTTGGTCCTCTTTCAGTCAACTCTTAGGAGAGGGGAAGAGAATAATGGCTCTTCGAGCTGGTTGGGTCAGGGATTAGCTCTTAAACAGAGAACAGCACTGTTAGAAGCTTGCCATGAAAAGTGCCATGGTTTTTCTACTTCGAAGGCAGAAAACCTGAACTGTTGCTGTTGTGTCAGAAAGACACCTTTTTTGGAGAAAGACACCTTTTTTGGAGAAAGACACTATACCTGTTTGTCCTGTGAAAGGAGGCAAACATTTGCTGATCTAGTAAGTGTACTCTAGCTACCAGCCCGTGGGCACAAGAGACATTGTGAGAAAACGTGCAGGTGATCCATGGAATGTCAGTAGCAGAAATGCAAAATAATTAATTTTGATATTAGAACCACTCTCCTAATGTTCTGTTTTACTTTTGACGGGCCTGTGAAGGTTGGTTACTATAACCTTTTACGTAATGCATTTAGTGCTCTTTGGGAGTGAAAGGATAATTAGAGCTACACAAACAAGGTAAATTGAAGATACAGGTACAGCACATTAATGAACCTTGGGCCAGATTTTCAAACACTGAATAACTGTGCATGTGCTCATACAAAGTTGCATAAGGGTGGGTACCCTTGCAGAGCTGCAATCTGGCATGCACACAATGTTCAAAAATACTTTTTTGCAACCTTTACCACAGTTTACAGCAGCTTGCAGGGATTTATTTTACGTGGCTGTGCAAAAATGCTACATCAGGTAGTGCAAAAAATTGCATTTTTTTGCATACTATACCTGGGCAAAAACAGTCAACCCCACCAATACACAAACAAAATGCTGAAAATAACATTTACAGTTGTGTGAGGTTTTTCCTCTGCATCGGCAAGTTGCACATGGGGACTTAGTCAAGGGTCATACCAGGCCCTTTGAAAAGCAGACACCCTCCCTCCCACGAGCTCTAAGCTGGGGGATGATCTCCCCCCCCCAAGATGATAGGGTAATGTACTTGTTTTAGAAAATGAGTAAGGAAAAGTCTTGATGTGATTGGCTACAAGTGTTGCTGTGTAATGCTTGAAAATTCCCATTGCTCTGCTGCCCCAGCCATTGGCTACAAGTCTTGCTGAGTAACGCCTGAACATTCCCTTGCTCCGCCCCCGAGTCCCACACTTTCATTTCAGAAACTGACTCTCATGATGGGATGATTATACTCATTTATAGAAGTGTCCATGATTATTGGAGGTACGTCCGGGCAGTTTTAAGGGTGCAGCAGACAGACAAGGTAAGACAATTTATGCTGGTGTTTCTTTGATGACCATGAAAAATCCCCCTCCCAGCCCCACCAGTTTGACAGAGAACTCACTGCTCCTTACCAGGCAACTGATAAAATTAAGATTGTGGCTCCACCTGAGGACTTTGTGTGTATGCCACTGGAACTCTGAATAATGTTTAATTAATTTATTCCATGTTACCATTCCTTGCGTCTGTGTGTGGGGGTCCACTACTGAAATAATGCAGAGCTCTGAATTCTTCTGTTCCATGGTGAACAATCACACAGTGTACTGAATATGAAGACTGACAGGTGAAAAACATCTGTGGAAGGACTATTTTGCATTATTTAGCAATATTTTATTGTAATTTTTGTGGGTTTGAAAACTTTTAGAGTCTTTGTTTTGTAAAAGTTGCCTCTGGGCCCATTTTACTTTGCAATGTCCTCACAACACCCCTGACCCTGGGTTAAACGTAGTGCAATCAATGCCCTGTCGTGCCTTATTGCTTAAGTATGATGAGAGCTGTAGAGAGAGAAACACTGAAATGACAGTTCTGCTGCTGTGCTGTTTCACTGTTATTAGTCAATACAGCTTGTTTCAGATAGCTGATGGTCACCAGGAGCTCTTTCACTATAGAATAGGCTTTTTTCTTGTGCAGTGCATGTATGCTGCTGTTGCAGGCCTGTTTAGTTCTGAACCTTGGCAAAAGAAGCAGCACAGTATGTCAGACAGTCTATTGAACATCTATACTTTCTCCCAGAGTCCTTGTTGTGTTTTGTAACTATTACCGTTTTCATTTTTGCCAATCACCTGTGGATTCAGTGCTGATATGAGGTTATTCGGCCAGTACTTCAGGACCCATCTCATTCTGCTTGTACTGGAGCTCATCAGCTGTAGGCAACAGCATGAAGTACAGATCAGAGCAATAGTTTTAAAGTATAAGCAGAAGGGGTTGCAGCTTGGACCAGCATGGCAGTACTTTAAAAAATAAAACCAGGAGAAGATCCTGGATTGCAGTGAATTACTGAAAAGCATTTTGACAGGCAGGCTTCTGTTTCCCTGGATGGTTGTGTAACCCCTAGATGGCGCTATCCCAGGGGCTACTACCCCTGCCTGATTTGCCACTAACAGGTTGAGGGGCCTGGATCCAATGGCGGGTGCCTCCACCCAGAGGTCAGGGTTTGCAATAGTTAAACTAACTTGGTCACAGCCCTCTGGGACACTGCAACCCCCCTTTCTTCCCACTAGTGGCCCACACAATATATCAGAATTACCTTCACAGTATACACTTACCCCAGGTCTGGTTCCGCACTGGGACCTCCTGTGAAATGAGATACAGTGCAACAATCACAGTACAGTACTTTAACATAGACAAATACCTCAGGCAGTATAACTTTGCTGAAACAAGCAGCTCTGATTTATTTAGGGGATATAACAAGGACAGGGAAATCAGGTTAATTAGCTTATCACTCTAATAATCTACCTATGGCTCTGTGCACAGGCCTATCCCTATCAGTTACTGTCCCTGGGTACCCAAGCCCTAGTGGCTAGTCCAAACCGTGGCAGCTGGTAGGGCCCGTTCACACAGAAAAGGAGAATTAAACAGTCAGCAGTACAGTAATTCCATTTGGATTTAATGTGGCAATTCAACAGGAGGCGACCCTGAATTAGTACTCACGACCTCCAAATAAGATAGGGTCCTTCAATGTCAGCAGGGCTCACTTGAGGTACACAAACCTCTTCACACATCCATATAAAGAAAGCACTATACCAGGCAGGCTGCATCTGTATCGGATCGCAATTACTGCACAATACCGGGAGAACACACAGCAGATTCAGTTCCTGACAGACCCGAGTGCAATTTTCAGCGATTCCTCCAGTCTTCTACAGGGTGAGCCTGGTTTCTACTCTTCAGAGATCCTTTGATTCTTTTCAGGGGCAGTTCAGTCCTAACAAGCTGTTACACAAGCTGCAGACCGGAACTCTGGGCCTTACACCGTCTTTTGACTAAAACTGCACACTGAAAAGCACAGGGCTCCTTCCTTCTTTACTGCAAAAGCTCAACTGAAACTCCAACCGACAAAACCGGGCACTTCTTTTGAGTTCCTCCCAGTTCTTGACTGGATTGGCTGTCACTCAATAGACTGCTGCTGTTGGTCCAAAAGGTGCTGAAGTCTAAACTACATCTCCCAGAGTCACTGCTCATACAATCCTCTTGTGGCTGGCTCAGATTATGAGTCCAAGTTCTGATTCGTCAAGGCACCATTTTAGAGCTAGCTTACCCCACACTGATTGGTCCAGTTCAGCAGTTCAAAACTAGAATGGGGAACTAGCAGACACAGTTCTGACTGCAAAGAAAGCAGGTTAGACAAACTGTAATTTCATTATTACTCTAAATAATTTCTGGCAAACAGTTACATCTTTCAGATAGGTTCCTTTGCACTCCTAGTGACTGCAAAAATGAAGTGAATTGGCAGCAGCTTGAGTGGTACTCAAAGAAGCACACAGTCCCCCCATACAAACTAATTATGTCTGCAAGCAGACAGCTCTTAAAGAGACAGTACCAGAGGCTCTAAAAACACTCACTGATAAATGGCTTAAATGCCAAACACCATTCAGGCTTGGAGCATTCAAGCAAGCTCCTGGAAGTCTTTTGGGAACCCCCATTTGCAGGGGGGTTACAGTTGCAATGCAGATACTCTGTCTTCTAAAGTCTGTTATCAGTTATAAAAAATGCTTAGGCAAGTACCTTTTGTCAAAGGATTCATATTCGGGTATACTGACATTTAAATACAGTACATACAGAGCTTTTAAAGCTGTGCACAGATTCTGGATTAGGTTACAGATGTGTAGGCAAATCAAGTGCAGCATACAAGAATTCAATGTCTTGAATACAATATGTTCATGGGAAGCATGTATATAATCCAGAAGCAGTACACATGGCCAGCAGCTGTATTTTAAATAAAGATGCTTAGCTGTATAATTTAAATGCTGTAGGTCTGTGCAGCTGTATAGTACGTGAACACTCAATTTGAAACTGTATTTTATTTGTTTTATCTTGGTATAATTAATCATGTCAAAAGCTGCTGACCGCCACCCTCCAGACATGGCTCTCTCCTGCCCCGCATTTGCACTGTGTGGTTGTCCCCCCATCCACCCTCACCAATGTACAATACTGTTCTTTCCCCATATGTGTATTGCTTTTGTACATTTGCAAATTTATTTTACTTCGTGCACCTTATTGTAGTGTATTTCTCTGCACCTGGTATTTGCTTGTTCTACAGTTGTTATTGTTTTGTATTTATTGTAACTTTATTTATTTATTTAGATTTTGTTTACCGGGTAAGCCCACTGAGACCAAAGGTCCCTTTTTCAGGGGCAACCCGGGATTAGTTACAGAAATGACACCGAGAACAATAATTGCAGCAATTAAGTTAGTTACATTTGTTACATCACAGTATAGTGAAGTCATTTGTACAGGGGTAGCAGGAAGGTTCGCATACAGATCCATATTAAAATCAATATGTTAAAATCTCACACATTATATACAGTATGTATGAACTTGTTAGATTGCACTGTTCTCCAGCACCTCCCTACCCTCAAAAATAAGTAAATATATAAATGAATAACTAAGTGTGCATTGTAGCTTTTTTTCCTTTTTGGCTTGGAACCCCATTGTTTCCCTCTCCCAGATCGCACCTATAAATGAGCTTTGGCTCAGTATGCCTTTCCCAGTTATGCCATGCTCAAATATATAGTTTTTAGAAAATGCATTAAAAGCCATGTAACACAAGGCTTTACACTGTATGCTTATTTTTACTAAGAAAACATGGGCTACACAAACTAAGGAGTAGTGTTAAGTGCAGTGTGCCTTCCATCTGACTCACTGGCATGCATTACGCACCAATTTGAAACAGTCGCAGATGGTCCCTAATCCAAATATTTTAGGGTACTGGAACCTCTGGAAGTATAATTCCAACACTGATCACAGCAGTTGCTACTTGCTACACAAATATTCTGAAATAAAATGTTTCCTGGTGGTGGGGCTCAGACGGATGGGGCATGGGCTTTACAGTATTTAATGAGTGGCAGCACTGTGGTGAGGAGACGCGCGGAGGTGGGCACTTATACTGCATGATTTAGGAGACAGGAGAGAGAATGTTGCTACAGTTTTCAGCATGTAGGGATGTTATTTATTTACTGAAATGTTTAGCCAGGAATGCACACTGAGTAACAAGTCGCTCGTCTCCGGTGCAACCTGGGGGAGGTACTATTGGAGTGAGACATTAAACATTCAAGTTACAAGATCAACATTAACATACAGTTGTAAGGCAGGTGTTACAAACAGTGTCGCGCATAACATGTAGAAAGAGTGGACAATAATAAGTGCCGAGTTAATAAGTAGACAAGTGCTTACGTGACGGGAAAGGGGAGGAAGGGGTAGGTGGGGGGGGAAGGGGAAGAGTTGTGTCCCTCACATTAGAGAATAATATATGGGGTGGTGTGTGCAACGACAATTTTACACACACACACACACACACACACACACACACACACACACATAGTTGGATGCTACATGAACCCCCGAGAGCGAAGCTCAAGGGGTTTATCTAAGCATCCGACACCAAGGGTGTGTGTAAAATTTTAGTTTTACACCACCCCATATTTTATTTTATTTAAATGCTGGGGTCACTTTTTTTGCCTGAGCATAAATATGCAGAGAGGCAGTGACACGAAGGGGAGGAGCAGTACCTGTAGCAGAGTCAGTGGTTTCCTGAGAGTAGCGATCCAGTGGCAGCAGTGAGGGTTCTGTATAGCCCCATTCCTTTTTTTTTTCTTTAGTGAAAGTCAGGAGACAAGCAGGAGACGCAGTAGCCGAGCCTCAGCGGTGAATGAAGGTGGATAGAACAGAGCATCAGGTGGGACAGAAAAGCCCGGAAATGGCCCCAGCTGCCTTTCACAACTATTATCAAAATATCTTCAGCCTCCCTCGTGCCGACGGCTCAATGTATTAAAATGAAGAAAAGGAAAAAAGTAAATATATTTTGTTTACAGCACCAGACAGTGTGAAAGAAATGCTCCAAAGAGGTGGAGCTGCTGTGGCTTGTGGTTTTCCTGAAGTGAAAGCGGCACATGTTTACAATTATAACCAGCTGGTTATAATGGCAAATTACAACTGCCTTTTACTAAGGGAAAAAAAATGAACCAGTAATTATAACAGCAAAAAGGAATTAAAGAGAGATAAAACACTGTCAAGGAGGTTAAGTGATTTATACTAAGAAGGTGTTAGTTTAGGTTTCGATCCTGGGTATGCAGGTTTTCTGCTCTATGTTCAAACCACTAGGCTAACAAGGGAAGATGGATGGCACAGAAACTGACAATAAATAACTAAATAAATAAATGAAAAGCAGTGTAAAATGATAGAATGCAAAACAGAAGAAAGAAAATATAACATTTAGAAACAAGAGAAGGGGCATGAAACAGAATGGAGCCAGAAGATCAGGGGTAAGAGCATGATGGACTTAATGAGTCCCTTCTGACTTAAAATTAATATGTCTCAAAAAAGTAGAATTGTAAGTCAGTATGTGTGTGTGTGGGGGGAAGAGATCTGGGGTGCTAAACAAAACCCACTACCTATACAAGCTAAAATGGTAAAGCTCGACTGTTGCTACACAAAATTCCTTTTATATAGCACAGTAGTCACTATTACACAAAGATTTTGGAGTAAAATTTTCCCTGGTTGTATCTCTTTACAGATGACTGATTGAAAGAATGGCCCTTTCTACAAGGGTTACTACTCTCTTGGTACAAAATACCCATGAGGGAACAGGGGCAAACTCTAAATCCTCCCAAGTACCCTATCCCCATAACTTTTAGACAAAAAATACTCCTCCGGTTGAGGCACTGAACGCCACACCTCACGCCACGTCAGTGACCCAGGTTCAGAAACGAGCCTCAGTCAGCTGGGGCGGGGGGGGATGCCAGGAGTTGGACTGAGCGGCCGCATGGCAGCTCTCCCAGGTGGGGACTCAGTCGCGCCTGCTGTAGGGCTGCCTCCTCTGGGTGAAGGCCTGAGGGTAGTGCAGATGGGAGCAGCTAGACTAGGGAGGGTGCAGCGGATCGCTGTGTGCAAGTGTCGCCACATGCGCCCAAACAACTGCGGCAGGGGGAGGGGGATAACAGTGGAAAATGGAGCAGGCAGGCTCCATGATGGCTCTGCAACACCTGCACCAGCCCCCCGGAGTCTGAATGTTGGTCTCTGGGAGAGCGGATAAGCTGACGCCCTTCGCCCTCGGCCCTGTCACAGGGGGTAGCCCATGGGGGATTACTGGAAGAGTCAGGGCCGGAGTAAAATGTACATAGAAAAAAAAAATTTAGTCCTCCAACGCTCCCCACCCTATCCTCATGGCCTGATTCCCCCCCCCCCCCAAAACGGGCTCCCTGAGGAGGTAACCAAGTAGAGACTGGCTCCACTGGCAAAAGACATGAAGAAGAGGGACAAACCCTTCTATAAGTACGTTAGTGAAAGGAGGAAAACCAAGGGGGGGGGACTGTGAGGCTAAAAGGAGAGGAAGGAAAAGGAGTGGAAGGAGACCAGGAAAAAGCATTCATCCTGAACAAATATTTCTGTTCAGTTTTCACAGAAGGGGAAGGGGACAGACTGCAGATAAGAAACTGGATAGGAAGGGACGTGGACACCAGTCCGTTCACAGAGGAGAGAGTCCTAACGGAACTTGCAAATCTGAGGGTGGACAAGACGATGGGACCAGATGGGCTACACCCTATGATATTAAAGGAGTTAAGGGAGGTGCTAGCAGCACCACTGGCTGACCTGTTCAACAACTCCCTGGAGATTGGTGAGGTTCCGTAGGACTGGAAAAGGGCAGATGTAGTCCCTCGCCACAAAAGTGGGAGCACAAAGGAGGCTGTTATCTATAGACTTGTCAGTCTGCCCTCGATGGTGGGACAAATTTTGGAATCACTGCTAAAAGAAAGGATAGTGGAGCACCTTGAAAGCAGTGGAGCACAGGATCTGAGGCAACACGGATTCACGTCAGGAAAATCGTGTCAAACAAATCTGATAGACTTCTCTGACTGGGTGACTAGGAAAGTGGATTGGGGGGGTAGATGTGGCCTACCTGGACTTTAGGAAGGTGTTCGACTCCGTACCTCACAGGAGGCTTGTCAACAAGCTGGGTAACTAGAAAGCAGAGGGTGGTGGTAAACGGAGCTAAATAAGAGGAAGGGAGAGTGACCAGTGGGGTGCCACAGGGATCAGTTCTTGAGCCAGTCCTGTTCAATATCTTCATTAGTGACATTGCAGAGGGGCTAGAGAGGAAGGTATGCCTCTTTTCAGATGACACTAAGATCTGCAATAGGATGAACACTCCAGGAGGGGTGGAACAATGAGAAAGGACCAAGCTAAACTGGAGGAATGGTCCAGAGTGTGGCTACAGGGTTTCAATGCGAAGAAGTACAAAATCATGCACCTGGGGTGCAGGAACCCAGAAGTGGACTACAGAATGGGAGAGGAATTATCAGTCACCAAACAGGAAAGAGATCTGGGGGCGATCATATCTGATGACCTGAAGGTGGCCAAACAATGTGCCAAGGCTGTGGGGAAAGCCAGTGAGATGCTGGAGTGCACAGGGAGAGATTTCGCCAGCAGAAGAACAGAGGTGGTGATGCCACTGTACAAGTCATTGGTGAGACCTCATTTGGAATACTGCGTCCTGTTCTGGAGGCCACATATCCGAAAAGACACAGGAAAGATGGAGGCAGTTCAAAGAAGGGCAACCAGAATGGTGCAGGGCATGCACCAGAAGCCCTATGAAGAAAGACTTAAGGATTTAAATATTTACTCCCTAGAAGACACCAGGGAATAGGAGGACATGATAAGAGACATTCAAGTACCTCAAAGGAATAAACAAGATACAGGAAGGGAGCATTTTCCGAAGGAAAAGATGCTCAAGGTCAAGGGGTCACAATATGAAACTGGAGGGAGGCCAAAAGGAAATGTGAGGAAGTACTTCTTAACAGGAGGGCGGCGGATACATGGAACAGCCTCCCAGATGAAGTGGTTGGGGCTAGAATGGTCACAGGATTAAAGAATGAATGGGATAGACACAAGGGAATCCTAGAAGCAAGGAGTGGGAGCCGGAGTCCAAACAGGGACTCCAGCGGCACTACAGGTAGTGAATTTAGGGTAGACTAAGTGGGCTGGGTGTCCTTATCTGCCGACAACGTCTATGTTTCTAGGTTTCCAACTTCTGCGGATGCCTCCAATGGTAAGCAGAGGCTGTAATTCTATTCACTCTCTCATTCGCTACTTTCACTCAGGCTGCATGTTCACCTTCATCTCCATGATCGTCTCACCTGCCCTGCCCACCAGTGCGTGTCGGACCACCCCATTTGCTACAACACCCCTGTGGAGGAGGTGCGACACATCAGAATCCAACCATCCAACCAATGCAGGCATTGTGGGAGTACTGCGACAGCATTTCCTCACTGGGAAGGAGGTAACTGCATCCAGCAGCACTTCCAAAACATAGGTCACCTGTATGGTACACTTAATCCATTTCTGATCAAACAGGGCATACCATCCCTTTGTGCCACTTCTCCACGGTAATAGATTCTCAGTCACAGTAGCCTTCTTCATGCAGTGTTCTAGTTTGGGACTCGTTTGACTCAAATGTTTTATTTATTTATTTATCTTTTGTTGACCGGGTAAGTGCACTAGACAAATCCTGCCTATTTTCAGGCACGACCCGGGGGAAGGGGATACAGATGAATGCCAACTGACTTTGAACCAGATTAAGCTGTTGGTGGTATTTATAGTGAATGAGGGAAATTTGGCCAGGACACCGGGGAAATTCCCCTACTCTTTTCGATAAGTGCCATGGGATCTTTAACATCCACCTGAACTACCACCAATCCAGGCAGATGGGACCTCGGTTTAACGTCTCATCCGAAAGACGGAAACTGTCCTTCTGTATTTGTATAGCTTTACATGGAAATATCTTTTCCAAAAAGCAAGTCAACATACTCTGAATATGGGACATACTGACCTGCCTTTTCACAGTCGTGTTATGTCACCTAAATGTGCCAGTGGTCGTTTTTTGCCCTTAGCGTTAGCTTGAGGAAAGCACTGCCCTGTGGGCAATGCATTCGTTCTTCCCACTCCCCTTCTCTAGTGGCTGAATTCTTCCACTTAGCTCCTGCTCCCATTGATCAAAGAATGCTGCAGCACTATTGGTCAGGGGCTCTGTGGTCCGCACTACCCAGAGGGCAGATCCTCGCCCCCCACCACACGCACACACACAGCCTGCTTATATCCTATTGGGCAGGAAGCTGCTCTGATCAGACTGGCCATTCTCGGTTTTCTCTGAGCAGCAACACAGAAATGCAACCACACCTTATAGCACTTGTGTTAGCTTTCTGCCATCCTCTCACTATCTGATAATATAGGACGGTAGAGTTTATTCTTAATTGTTGTTATGCTAACTGGTATTCAAGTTGGTCCACGTTCCTGGTGAGTTTAAAATGGAAAATACTAGGTATTTTTAATTAGCCAGGAACCATTTAGCCAAGCCAGAAAAAAAATGGCCGATACCCAAAGGGCACCACTTGCTTAAAGGCAGCAAGAAATGACTATGGGCTACCCCGAGGGCACCGATTCTGTGACGGCAGCAACAAATGACTTACTGAAAGTGGTACCCCCATGGAACAGCTTGCCTAAGGGCAGAAACAAAAGACTGATAGCCCAAGGGCACTGCTTGTCAAAGAGTAGCAACAAATGAGTAAGTGATATCCCTCAAAGGCACTGATTCTGTGAGGGCAGCAACAAATGACTAAGTGATACCACCACAGAACAGCTTGCCGAAGGGCAGCAACAAATGAGTAAGCAATACCCAGAAGGCTCTGCTTGACTAAGGGCAGGACAAATGACAAAAAAAAATGGATTCTTTAAGAGAAGCAACAAATGACTGATATACCCTGTGATCATTTGTTTCTGCCCTGAGGCAAGCTGTTCCATGGTGGTAACACTTACAGTAGTCATTTGTTGCTGCCCTCACAGAAACAGTGTCCTTGGGGGCATCACTTAGTCATTTGTTGCTGCCCTCAGAGACTCAGCACCCTCAGGGTATGACTCAGACATTTGTTGCTGCCTTTAGGCAAGCAGTGCCCTTGGGGTATCACTTTTTTTCTAGCTTAGGAAAGTGGCTCCCAGTTAATTAAAAATATTAATATTTTCCATTTTAAACTCACCAGGAGAGCAGACCAACTTGGATATCAGTTAGCACAACTACTAAAATTAAGAATAAACTCTACTGTCAGATATTATCAGACAGTGAGAGGATGGCAAAAAAGCTAACACAAGTATGGTAAGGCATGTTTGCAATTCTTTGTTGCCACACAGAGAAAACATAGAAAGAGTGGCCAATAGGATCAGAGCAGCTTTCTGCCCAATAGGATTTCTGCGAGAATCTGCCCTCGGAGCCAGTGGCGGTTCCAGCTTTTGTTGGTTACCAGGGCACTGGATAGGCACCACAGTTGGGAGCCAGGGCACCTATAGAAACCAGAATGTAAATTATGCATGTATATTCCTGCATGCTCATCCATTTACAATTTGAAAAATGAATATTATGTTTCTGAAGTAAACATGATGTTACCATGTCATGTTTTAGAGCTTTTATTTAACATTTAAGAATGCAACACATACTAACTTTGTAATTAAATATGTTTTTGTCTCTCCATTGTCTCTCCCCGTCACATATTTCCCATTGTATGTTACCATCTCCCACATGCTGAACTGGTTGATGGGTTTGTTTTGAGCATTGCATTGGTCAAGCAGCATGCTGGTGCTCACTTCAGAAACCATAAAGGACATATACCATACTGGCTCAAAAATCAATCTGCGTTTAAAGTTACAGGTCAATTTTTCCCCCGATCTCTTCATACCAAACATAACTGACTGGAAACATAAAACAGCAGTGCATGTTATGATAAAAATATTGACCATATTACTTTTTATTCCATTTTAGATCACCTATTTCTCCAGTCTTGTAAGAGCCACTCTATTTCTTAGCTTCAGAATTTCTGAGAGCAGAACTAACCAAATGGGAACTCATTTTAAAGTGGCTAGCCCCAGGTTCTGTGGATTTTTTTTTTAATACATATAATTTAAAAATCACTTTCTTGGAACTATGGTAAACTAGTATGCAACAGATTCTGCTCCCTGACTGTGGGTGTTCAAAGATAGCTAGCTATGAATACTGCTAGAAATCTGAGGCTACCCATATTGAAAGAAACTTGATTTATTTATTTGTTTGTCCTTTTCCCCCCCTCAGTCCACAGGACCCCCAGCCCTGTCACCCCAACATCCACTGGGATTTACCACCAGCCAATAACCCCATGGCTTGCTTCCCACGTGGGGTTAGCGGGGTCCCCCAATCCGCTTCCATAGATGGGATCCAGCGGCTGGACCAACGAGCCCAGCTAGTCAGATGCGATGTCTTACACCATCATGCCACTGAGGTTTCTCATTTCCCCTTTTTCTCCCCAGAGATGCAGTGTGCAATGGCACCAGGATGCACGACCTGTGTGCTGTATGTCTATGTCTGCCCGTCCCTCCCCCTACTCACTCTGTGGCAGTCTAGAGGTGCTCTCCCCCTTGCCACTGCTAGGGCCAAGTGTACACCAGGATCTGTGACCCCCAGAGGAGAGCAGTCCTCCAGATGCTCATTCCTTCTCCACCCGGCTAGCCCTCTGGTGGCTGAGCTCACTACCAAACTCATGTCACCAGCGTCACAAGCAGTAGCGCTACTGCTGCACCAGAGGGCCACATATGAAACTCTCCTTTTTAATTACTTCAGATTGTAAAAGAAAGGCTAAGGTAGGCTCAACCTGTTCAGCAAAACCTTTTACAAGGCAGGATAAAAGGGATGTTCTAAAATAGAAAAAAAAGTTATAATTTCAGACTATTCACAACAACCTGCACGGATGCATTTGGTACAATATATTATAAAGACTTGACAGGCCAGGTCTCCCCTGGAACTGGTTGGGGCCTCCCCAGGGAGGCTTGCCTCACCATTTATGAAACCCTGGGTTACAACCATGAGCAAATGAATGAGCCTGAATACCATGCAGGCCCAGTTTTTATTCCGGCGGCCTTCACTTGCATACTCTGTGACCCTGAGCAAGTCACTTAACCTCACTGTTCTGCCAGGTCACCCTTAAAAATGGGCCTTATAATATACCTAATGAGCCTCGCCAGTAATTGGCAAAGAACAACAATACAATAAAAAATTAATTTAAAATAAATACTTCTTCTTTCTCCCCTTAAAAACAGTACACCAGCAGGAGGAGCCAGTCCCTTATTTTCAGTGTACCAGCCCTCCCTAACTCAACCCCTCCCTCCATCCACAGACCCCAAGGTGCCCCCCCAATCCCTGGCTTCTAGGCTAGGCCATCTGTTGGCAGTGTGCCAGCTGACCCCAGCCACTTAGTTCCCCAGTCTTCTGTAACCCAAACCCCATCAGTCCCCACACCGCCCCACTCCAGTCCTAAACACAAATCTCTGGTTTGGAGGCACAGTTAAAATACAGTATTCTCAGCTAACTCATACACCTCACCCCCCCCCCCCCAAGCATCCATCCTCCATTTTCCTGCAGCGCTGAATGGAACAATCCAGTGTATATCCACTGGACGTACATCCAGTGTACATCAGCAAGGGAGTCAAGTAATGAGGAAGAAAACATTTAGCGCTCTGTGGGAACAAGAGCATGGCAGTACTGTACCCCTTGCTTCCACTCAGAGTCAAAAATACCAGTCTTTCAGACTTTGCCAAGGTGAGTGTCTCCTATCGTACCGGGGGAAAAGCCCGGGCCTCCCCAAGTCTCAAGCATCAAGTTATGTATCCTCCCCCCAGACACAGGCCCATCTCTCAAACATCCCTAGCCTTCGGCGATATGCTGCACAGACTACAGTCAGAGGCATCATGTATGTTCGGTACCGGGGAAAGCCCGGGCCTCCCCAAGTATCAAGCACAGTGGCAGATACACCAAATGGATGAATGACATGGGGATGACCCCATTCCCCCAAGCATCACCATCTGGCACTTCAGAACCCACCCACCCTCCATTGCAGACCCACCGTTCCAGAACAAACCTAACCCAACCATGGGGGAAAAAAATCCCACTACAACCCTTCACAGTGCAGACAGGCAGCATAAAAAGACGGGCAGCCCATTTAAACACCTCACAGATTCAATATATCCCCAGACACAGCAGGCCCATCTTTGAAACACCCTAAACTTAAAATTCTGCATAGTGCACACCATCCAGAGCCATCATGTATGTCGTGCCTCCCTCCCAAAACACAGGTTCATCTTTGATTATAAGAACCTCAACTATATAAAAAGGCTGAGCAGTCAGCCAGTCGCAGAGGTATCATGTTATGTATCCTCTCCCTAGACACAGGTCCATCTCTCAGTCAGAGGCATTCATGTATGTTCTCCCCCAAGCAGGCCCATCACTAAATGACCCACAGAAAGAGTGGCAAACACTGCCAGGAATAAACACCCCCAGCTTTGAGGCATGTATGCCCCCCATACAGTCCCATCTTATACACACACCCTGACACAGCCTGGAGGCGTGCATGTCTCTTGAGTCTCTCCCCCTCCCTCCCCTTTCTCCCTTGTGGTGAAGTGCAGGTGGAGGCCAGTATTAATTTGCAAATTCATTTCAGTGTGCTTACCTTAGCTGAGCAGCCCGGAAGTGTTCAGCAAGTGATTCAGTTGAGGTTGAGCGGTCACATGCAGTCGGCAGCTTGAGAAGCTCCAAGGGGGGGGGGGGGTGGTTTCTAGTCCGAGGACACAGGAGGACAGTGGCAGCACTGGAGAACTCTGGCTGGCTGGCAATCGGCAGGGGCACACTCCAGCTCCAGGCAGCTTCAGTGAACAAGGAGAGCGGTGGCATTAGCAGGCAGGAGAATGGCTTCACTGGCCAGTTCATCCGAGGATACGGCAGCAGGCAGGGGAAAATGTCTCTGGTCACAGTGCGGTTGTGGCAGGCGCAGCAGACAGTTTGAGATAAACAATCCAACCATCTCTTCTAGGCGGTACACATGGCGCACCATTTTCACAAGAAAGTTCAAGCAAGCAACCAACACACCTCATTGGATGAGGACTGGAGGAAGCCTTTTGCTGATTGGCAGAGTTTTGCAGCCATCGATTGGCTGCAGCCACCTCCCTGCCATTGGGTAGAATTTTCCCCATGAACCTACAATTGGTCCGCGTTAAAGACATTGTGCTGCACTAATTGGCTGGCTCAGGATCAGTAGCTAGCCCTCCCAAGCTCTGCATTTTCACAACCAGGCGCCAGTGTTAAAGTTAGGAGACCCAGCGGCGGGGCTCAGGCTCATGACAGCAGGGGGAATGGGGGGGGGAGGATCTCCCTGAGGCAATCCAACTGCCGTCGGCGTCTGCTGCCTGCTAATTTTGCACAGGATGGACTACGAGGCTAGGCTTGCAGAGCAATGCCAAACAGAAAAAAAAATCTGTTTTCGGAGCACCGGGGCACGAACTGGGGTACAGCATTTTCTGACCAGGGCACGTGCCCTGGTGTGCCCCGGTGTAGCGCGTTTGCTATGGGACAACCAATTTCACAGTACTTGGTTGTCCCACGGACAACCAAATCAGTGATGTCTTTTTTTTTTTTTTGGTTTGACTTCTCATTCGGTCCATCCAACTCCACCGCTAGATGTCCCCAGATCTCTCGCTCGGCTGTGGGCAGATGAAGCAGTGGAGCTCCCGTCACGTGATGGCTTTAGTCATCACCAGTGCAGTAGCAGGGAGTGCTGCCACCGGAGTGGAAGCCGAGAGGGAGAGCGAGTACCGTGTGCCCGCTGCAATGGGGACCTCCTGCTACCCGCCCAAGATCATCACAGCACCTGCTGACAGTGGGCCACCCACAGGACTGCCAGGTAAGTCCACCAATGCTTTGGGACAGTCCTGCAGGGTGCGGGCATGATGGATGGGGGTGGAGCTGGGTGGGTTAGCACAGTACTGCACCGCACACTGACGCACCATTTTCATGAGGCAATGCTGGATTAACTTCGGTGTTAGGGCAACTGCATGGGCTGTTCAAGTGGCATGGTGACACTGTAGTGTGGAGGGGCTGGCTGCTCAAGAGTGTACTTGTGGGGAGGAAACAACAAAAAAAAGACAAACTGGGACAGGAGGAGGTGGGAAGCTTCCTTGCCAGTCAGGTGATGTCTGTCGATCGCGAGGCATATGTCAGGATCGTCAACGACAAACTCAGTGAAAGGAGGACAACTGTGAGAAATAAAATAAAGATCAGAAAAAGTACAATTTGAATTAAGTTAGTCAGTGACTGAGAAGGACCCCAACCTAAGATATAGTAACGCATCAACCAGCAGGCAACCAGAAAGAAAGTAAAAGTGGTTGCCAATGCTTTAGCTAAAAAAAAAAAAGAATATTTTAAGAACAGCCTGCAGTTCAGCAGGAAAGTGTGAGGGTAGCTGGAGTTGGGCAGTTTAGGGTGACACAGGAGAAAAGAGGAAAGGGCACAGGTGGGAGACTGGACTTGTGTGTGGTGTGGGAATCTTGGGCAGTTGAGTAAGAGGACTTTAAAGAAAGAGATGGACTGGTTAAGGAAAAGAAAAAAAAAAAAGAGAAAACTGTGCACTACAAACTAAAGTGTATTATTTAAAAAACAAAATCTACCCCACCTTATCCTACCTGACATCCAGAGGGGCCAGGTGAACACCAAAGTGCACTATAGTGTTGTACTCTCTGTGCTGTGGGCACTGCTGTAAAAACCACAGCAGAAGAGTGTGGGACAGGTTTAAGGAGGTCTACTTGTCAGGGCTTGCTGTGTGTGGGGCACTTGGACATGCAGTTGTAGGGGTGAATGTATTCAGCTACAGCAACACTGCCGGCTTGTACCCTGACTGACAGACACCCAGATGGTTGTTAACTGTACCAACAAGTGCCTGCCTGTTCCCACTGACCTGCCTCCAACCCAATCTACTGGTACCACCACCCAGTGAAAGACGCACACCACACAGTGACTGGTAAAAGAAATGTTATTAGCATCGAAGAAATAATTTTTACCTATCTTCTGATGTTCTATATCTACATACTATTAACAGTACAACCCCCACACCATGTACTTTGTTTCTACATATGTTTTTAAAAAAATTACACTGAAATGTATTGGACTACCACTTGAAACTCGGGGACCACCATTTTTGGCTAGGCCAGTTGTCCTGGACTAGCATGCCATTTTGAAATTTGTCGATCCCTGCTAAGATGTTGATATGTAAATCTAGAAATTTACATTTTTGCCTATCAAACGTCTTCCATGTGACCAACTGAGCTCTGATTCAACATCCTACAAACATTCCTAATTATTATTGTCTCACACCATTCATAGTGATAAAGGATATTGACAAACTTGGCATCATAATCTGTCAGAAAAACGTCAGTGTAAGCAATTGGTTCTTACCAACCTCACTACAAACTGTGAAAGGGAAGCAAAAACCTCTGGAAAACTTTAACTGTAAAATTAGACAAACAGGCAAGCCCAAAGTACCCAATCACCAGTAAGACAGTTTGCAGGGCAGCCCGGTGGGCCAGTGGCAACATGATATACTGCTGTGCTGGGAACGTGGAAGCAAGTGGCACCGAGTTTCTGCTGCCACAGCAACCCCCTCCACAGGGCTGGGTAGCTTTCCCCTCCACAGCAGGGTTGCTTGCTAGCATGCATGTAGGTTTTTGTCAGGACAGAGCTTGGCACCAGTTGGGAGGGTCTGGGGGTAACAGGAATAAACACCTGGAGAAAAAAGGAGCCCCCAGGATGATGTTCCCTGGTACTCTTGGGCCCTGTGTTGCCACCAGAACCCCATGGCCCTTAATGAAGATAAGGTGGGGATGGGGCTGGGTGGTCACCAGAGGGGAATGAGTGGGGAGGAGGTGCAAACTGACAGGAAAATAAACACTGCTATAACACACACAACAATTAAACAAAAAAACATTACACAGAACTCACATTTATAAAAAATGCATATGTAGTAGCAGCTCTGCAGGCTCTGCCAGCCATCATTAGTTTGAATCCTACTCCTCACTACCACCATCCCATGATGGACAGCAAAAATGGGATCATCCGAAGGAGGACTAAGTGACGAGCAGTGTGCAGTTCCCTTTTTTTCTTTTTTTTTGCAGTTTTACTACCACAAAAAAGACAACAGCAAACATCAATGATTTATTTCTTAGAAAATAGCTAGAATGGATTGTGAAACCTGATTGGCTGAAAGCAGTTCTAACCTGGGTGTCTATTTTTCAATAGACACCCGGTGGAAAACAAGTGCCAATTCAGGGTGCTCCATTAGTGACAGTATCATTGAAGGCTGCAGCACAGTTCAGATTATATGGGCACATCGTTGTGGTGCAGCCAAGCCCATACACTTACTGCACACTCTGTCTCTCATTGCAACATAACCATATTATAATTCTAGCAAGCAAACACCCACAGTAACACCCCAGCACACAGTTTTCTCTGGGCAGCCACCGGCCTCTCCAGCTGCTTTACCAACTACTGAAGGAGGAAGGACCGAACTGAGGGACCAAACCAATTCACAAATGAAAACATGCCACCGTTACCGGCCCACTGTCTGCAATGCATATGGGCAACCCAGTTGTGCACCGGCCTTTAAACACCAGCTCCTGACATCTGACCTCCTCCTTGCTCCACTAAGCCCCATGAGTCTCTGCTGATGTAATACTGGGGCAGCAGCAGCAAAAACCACAACACAGCAACACCTGACCTGCTCCCAAATCGAATCAAGCAGGGGGCTGGGGAGGGGGAGGGGGAGGGAGAGTTCAGCTAGCCAAATGACTGGTAGACTGGCGAACAGTGCAGCAGAGGGATCAAAGCAACTCTGTCTCTGTACTTCTGGAGATGTGGTCTCCAGAACTTGATACAGTACTCTAGATAGTCTTACCAGCAATATATAGAGAGGCAACACCACTTCCCTCTATTTGCTGGTGAAACCCCTCCCTATACAACCCAGCATCCCACTAGCCCTCCCTACTGCCTTGATGGGTTTCCATGCCCCACATGAATTATTTAACACTTTTTCACAATGAAACCCATTCATTCAAAATAAGTTGATCCTGGGTAGTAAAATAATAAATGTAATGTTGTTTAAAACTGGGGCTGGGAAAAGCGGGACTGTGTCAAGTGATATTTTGCAGTTAATCTTTTTATTGTAGTTATTGTGATTATACATACAATACACTACATTCTTCAATATACACTTACATAAATTCTTAGTGGGAGAAGGAAAAAACATGTTGTCTGAAGTATTATACAATGATATAAATGGGGAAAAATATGTAGCAGCACAATCTGTATGAGAGAGAAAATATGGCAATTTATGGTTCAAGGGGTAAAAGGAGTAGATACAAACAAGAAATATGAGTAGTTGTGATTGTGCTTCTATTATGCTGTAATTTAATACAAGTATGTGTAAGACTGTATAAAGGAAGAACATAAAAAAGGGGAAAATATCTAAGAAAGTGAACAAGAATGAAGAAGAAAAGGAGATAGAAAGATGGAAAGAGAGGAGATGAAGAAGGAACGAAAGAGCTAGAAGCGAGATTCCACTGTGAACATATAACAACCCGTGGATTAAGTGACGACACATGTATACGTGTTTAAATATTTAAAATAGTCCTGCTGGCATTTATTATATAAATTAAGTCGGACAGAGGCTAAGTGTGACATACGATCAAGGATGGCGTATTGAGATAGTTGTTTGAGAATATCCGGGAGGGTGGGAATGATGTTGGATCTCCAATACATTAGTATAAGGCGTTTAACTTGAAGGAATAGTAGGGATAACCACCTATTCTGAGAATGGGATATTTTGTACGAATGAGCATTGAAAATACGAAGTATGCAATGTTTTGGATCTAATGCAAAGGATAGACCAATCACTTTCATTGCAAAGAAATGAATATGATGCCAAAGATTGTGTATGGGAGGACAATGCCATAAAATATGTAGCAAATTGCCATTGGGGGAGTTACAGCACCAACATTTATTGTTGTTCATTGAGCCCATTTTTTGTAAAATCTCAGGAGTTCTGTACCATAGATATGGAATTTTGGTTTGCATGAGTGAACTGCGATTATCCTTGAAATATTTATGGCAGGATAGCCAGCAGTTATGCCATTGTGAATTGGTTATGTTATAATTTAAAAAGGGTACTCCATTTATTTTTTGCAATGATAGATTGATCTTGAATTGTATTTCTGATATGATTGTAAATGATACTATTTAATTTAGAGTTTGTTTTGCTCCATTTAGAAATAAAAGTATATATAGATTGATGAGGAATAGTAGGAAGATAAAGGTTCCATGCCATGCGTAACTGTAAATATTTCCAGAAATCGTGCTGGGGAAGATTCCATTGTTTGCGCAGGTCAGAAAAGGATTTTAATTTGAGAGTCTGAGGTATAAGTATATCCTCCAAGAAAAAAATGCCCCTATTTTTCCAATTACAACAGAAAATTGGGTGATTATCAAGAGTGATGTTGCGATTCCCCCAAACGGGGGCATATATGAGAGGGGTTGGGTTGGATTTAAGGTGTTTATGAATTATTTTCCAGTAGTATATGGACGATGCTATAATCGGTATAGATTTTAAACTGGGGGGGGGGTTATAAATAAAAGAAGTGGTGACACTGCCTGGACATAGAGATGTTTCCATTTTGACCCTCAACGGTGATTTATTGCTGGGTATATTAAACCATTTGACAGTTTGGGCAGTGCGGAAGGCCCAAAAATATGCTTGGAACCAGGGGAGCCTGAAGCCCCCTTTGGACCAGTGGGAACGCAGTTTGTTATGACTGAATCTGGGAATTTTGCCTTCCCATAAAAAATTGGCAATTATATCATCAATTCTGACAAAAAAGAAAGTAGGGAGGGTTAAAGAGATATTAGAAAATAAATACAGTATTTTGGGAGCTACTGACATCTTGATAGTGAAGATTTTCCCAGTAAAAGAGAGGTTAAGCAGTTTCTATCGGTTGAGAGTGTTTTTAATATTTGCTAATAACGGCGAAAGATTGGCGTCCTATATCTTGTCTAATCTGATTAAGTTAATTCATATATGTACCTGGGCCTTAGGTTCAATTCTGAACTAAAGTTAAATGATCATATAGATTAACTGTGTGAAGTTTAAGCCAGTTTTGAGTCATCCAAGCCTGGATCTCATCGAGTCAGCTGTTAAATACAGATGCCAACACCTGGGTATTGGGCACACAGGACAGGTACAGCTGGGTATCATCTGCATAGCAGTGAAAAACCAGCCCATACTGCCCGATAATGTCCCCCAGTGGCAGCATGTTCACCGTGAACAGCAAGGGTGACAAGACTGAACCTTGCAGTACCCCACAGCACAGAGGCTTCGGGTTAGATGGAGCTAACCCCATCGTCACCCTCTGCACTCTGCCTGTTAGGTATGACCTGAACCAGTTGATGACATTACCAGACAGGCCACACCAAAACCGCAAGCAATCAAGTAGCACCTCATGTTCCACGGCGTCAAATGCTGCAGAGATGTCCAGGAGGACCAAGATGGTCTGGTCTCTCCTGTCCCTTGCCATCAGGAGGTCATTAAGCACCCTCACCAGGGCGGTCTCTGTACTATGCCCCACACAAAACCCCGACTGGAAAGGCTCATAGGTGGATGAAGAAGCAAGATGTCTCTCAAGCTGCATGGCCACCACTTTTTCAATAACCTTCCCTAAAACTGGGAGGTTTGAGACCAGCCTGTAATTGGTGAGGCAGTCCGGGCCCAGGGAGGATTTCTTCAAAAGGGGTCTAACCCAGGCCTCTTTCAGGGCCATTGGGAAAACCCCACTCCTCGGGGAACTCCAGACAACCCCAGCAATCACAGGTCCAATCCGGTCCAAACATCTGACCAAAAGTCGGGTTGGACCTGGGTCTAGATCACACTGGGTTGGTCGCAGCTTCAGGATTATCTTTGCCACTTCCTCCACCCCAACCAGCTTAAAATCATCCCAGGCAGGAGAAGTGTCTCAACACACCTCAGGCCGGCCCATGCATCCCCTTCGGGAGGTACTCGAGGAGATCTCGTCCCTGATAGAGGACACCTTGTCAGCAAAGAATACAGACAGCTCCACGCATCTCATGCTTGAACCTGCTCCCCCAACACAGAGACAGGCAGGATGTAATAGCCCGTCCACTGTGTGGAAGAGCTGAGCTGGTCTGTTCCTTGCCGCAGCAATCTCCCTAGACAGATAACCTGCCTTCTTACAGAAGATTGCCCCCTGATAACTGGTATAATGTAACCTCAGGGCCAAGCTGTCCTCCAGCAAGCCAGATCTCCTCCAGCATCTCTCTAACCTCTGTCCCTTAGTCTTTAATCTCCGGAGACCCTCATCAAACCAGGGAGGTCTCTGGCAAGTAGATAAGGGATGGACACGAATGGGTACGATGGAATTGAAGGCCGCAGTGACCGCCCCATTGTAGGCTGTCACTGCTTCCTACACTCCAATCACACAAGCCACCCTGACACTCGATATGTCCAATGTTGCCAATAGTCCCATCAAGGACACTCCTCCTAATGGGTGACACTGGATCGTCTCCACAGGGGCAGGACCATCTGGGGGGTATCATCAAGCGTGAACCTCACAGTACTATGATCTGACCAAACTACAGGATCAACATTGAGGTCAGTTACATCTAAACCTAATGAAAAAAACAAATCTAATGTGTGGCCACCCAAGTGCGTAGCTGCTGTAACATTTTGCGACAGGCCCAGGGCCCCCATGCTTCCTAAAAGATCGCTCCCAAAACCTGAGAACCCGCCGTCAACCCAGGCACTGAAGTCTCCCAGAATTAACCACCTGGAAAACTCCAGCACCAGACCAGTGACAAGCTCCTTCTGCTTCTTCTGCTAGTGATATCCCTTCCTATGTACCCCAATATGCTACAGTCTTTGTACTCTGCTTGTCCACCTTTAGGTCATCTGAGATGATAACCCACAAATCCTTTTCTTCCCTGGTGACTGTCAGCAACTCCCACAGCCTCCCACCCCCCCTCCAAATCCTTTAGCTCTCTACAAGGTTTCTGCACCCCAGGTGCATGATTTTGTACTTTTTCATATTGAACCTCAGTTGCCACATTTCAGACCATTTTTCCAGCTTTCCTAGGTCCCTCTTCATTTTTTCCACTCCATCTGGAGTATCTACCCTGTTGCAGATCTTGGTGTCGTCCGCAAACAGGCAAACCTTCCCTTCCAGTTCCTCCGCAATGTCACTAATGAAAACATTGAAAAGGACTGGCCCTAGGACTGATCCTAGAGGTACCCCACTGGTCACCCTCCTTTCCTTGGATCCCATTTACCACCACCCTCTGCTTCCTTTCCCCTTGCCAGTCTACAACCCAGTTCACCACCTTGTGGCCCACACCCAGGCTACCCAACTTGTTTTCCAGTCTTTTATGTGGAACAGTGTTGAAGGCCTTGCTGAAATCAAGGTAGGTGTCATCCACCGCTCCCCCTGATCCATCTCCCTCGTCACCTAGTCAAAAAAAAAAATCAATCAGATTTGTTTGGCGTTACCTTCCTGCTGTGAATCCATGCTTCTTGGATCCTGTGCTCTGTAGGACTCCAAGTATTCCACAATCCTCTCCTTGAGCAGTGCCTCCATAATCTTACCCACTATTGCGGTGAGGCTCAATAATGTTCCAACACATGAGGCCAAGTAGGTTCCCTTACAACTGTGGGGGCAGTTGACGTATTTACAGTCCCAATGAATCAATTCTGTGAATAATGGAGGAGGCAGGATGCTGCTAAAGATGTCTCTGTCAGGTTTATTTTTATATATTTTTTTATTTGTCAGTAATCAGGAACCAGGTAAGGCCCACTAGGCATAACTGCCTGTTTTCAGGGGTGACCTGGGATCAGAAGAACAGATAAGGGGAGTAAAGGAGTATTTTACTACCAGTTTTGCATGATTTACTCCCACTTTCTAATTTTAGGAATTTGTTTCCCACCCTGTATATTTACAGTATGTTGGTACATATACGCTACTAGCCATAAATCCACATACTAATAGACTGTCAGCAGTAGAGGTGGGGTCAGAAAACAGCATACAAATCAGTTGCGTACATGCAGGAGACTGTTTGAGGAGTTCTACACTAGTTGGCAAGAAGCACAGTTGTAACACAAAATGTTAAAAATAGGGTCGCCACACTACATAACAGTGGGAAAATATCTCAAGACTCCTCACTGGTATCAGAGAAGGAGGATCAATGGTTGCAGACACCCAGTGGAACTGTGACCTTTTTTAGAGATGGGAGTCCGACACAGGTCAATGCATTATATTACTACCATGTAGATGAAAATACTACAAGGTGAATTCAGCTAGCAGTAAATACTTCCCACTCCTAAAAATTATCTTGACTCCTGCTGAGCTGCTGTGTCTGCCAAGTTGTAGGAGGATCGTAGCACGTGGGTGACAACGTCCGATCCGGACTTTAGGACTAACTTGGCAGGAAGGTGCATTCCCACCCTGTATATTTACAGTATGTTGGTACATATATGCTACTAGCCATGGATCCACATACTAACAGACTGTCAGCAGTAGAGGTGGGGTCAGAAAACAGCATACAAACCAGTTGCGTACATGCAGGAGACTATTTGATGAGTTGTACAGTGGATGGTAAGAAGGGCAGTTGTAATATAAAATGCTAAAAATATGGTCACTGTGCTGCATAGCAGTGGGAAAGTATCTCAAGACTCCTCACTGGTACCAGAGAAGGAGGATCAGTGGTTGCAGGCACCCAGTGGAACTGTGACCTTTTTTAGAGATGGGAGTCCGACACAGGTCAATGCATGGTATTACTACCACGTAGATGAAAATACTACCAGGTGAAAGCAGCTAGCAGTAAATACTGCCCCGTCCTAAAAATTATCTGGACCCCTGCATGGGAGCACTGTGGAGGTTAAGTGACTTGCTCAGAGCCGCATAGTATGCAAGTGGAGGTTGTGGAAATCAAACCCAGGTCTGATGGATGTACTGAGCTCACTCACAGCTTGTTACTTTAACCTCTAGGCTATACTGCCAGACTTTAACATATTATTCCTGTGATCTAGTTCTCACATGTTCCATTAATAATAATATCACACTGCTGTGCAGTTAGTAGGGGAACAAATTAGTTAAACTGAAAAGGGTCTTTGGTCAATCAGGACAGTTCCCCCTCCAAATGTATGGATTATTAAAGCAAGATTTTGAATATTTGGGACAAACACTTTAAATACCAACAATGCTTATCTACAGATGACTATTAAATGAAACAAATGATTAGACTGTAATACATCCTCTCCCCTCCACAAGAATGTGCGAGTGTTACAGTGACACATAGTTCTCCCTTGGAAGTGTCAAGTTTGGTACAGCAAGGGTTCAGGGCTGCTAGGTTCAGGTTGCAGTGGAAGAGCCCTAGATATAAGAATACTGGTGAGTGCCTTCTTCTAGGGCTCCTAGACAAAAGAAGGCTGGTGACAGCCCTGCTCAGGGACTTGGAAAGATGTACTGCAGCACCAGAGAATGGATGGACTGTGGGGTAGTCTCCCCTCAAGGTGACTCCTTTTGGCCCTGGAGTACAGTCCTGGGTTACAGAATAGCATTGGGACCAGAAAAACAGGGGACCAAGCAGCACGGCATCTACAGTGCCATATGGCAGAGGAAAGGATGGTTTAGGTTTAATTAACCATGGCCTGTGAGACTGGACACCAGTGGAGGAAGGATTCTCAGATGGGATGGGATGGGATGGGGTGGGCTGAGAAGGCTCAGGCCAAGGAACAAGGCCGAAGGGCCCTGGAGGCACACTGGTTACTGTACAATAGCACAGGCTCTACAGATGGCTCAGATGAAAGGCACACAGGCAGTGCTCCAGATAAGGTGAGTAATGACATATTTTACTCCCTCCATTTTAGGAATATTCTTCAGATTTTTTTTTTTTTTTTTTTTTTTTAATTGGACTACTGATACTCATACTCACACTTGGAAATCCTCTGCACCCAATGGAACAATGCTTCATAACTGGTAATTCAAAAGGATCTTTTTTTTTCAGATTTAAACCACTTGTACAAATCCACATTTTGTTTTACTCACTATATTTCAAAACTGGAGAATAAATTACTCTTACCTGCCAATATTATCTGGTGCACTGTGTGCAGGAATGTAGTTTGTGACTGCCTGTGAGGCAGAAGTAGGGCACAAAATAACCACCTGTGTGCCTGTCCCAAACATCTCGTTTTCCCCAGGGACAGCTGATTTCATTTTAATGCCTATCCCTGGCGCAGGCACGAAGTGAATAAACATTAGCAGGCACCAGGACCCAGGAGATGCTACCATCTGTAAGGCTGGGCTATAAACATCCCACTATCATGGTGTCACATGTTAAGATATGTCTATTCAACCCAACTTGCCATGATGGGCTCTTCTGTTTGGACAGCAGGTTCATCAAGCAGCAGAGATGAAAACAGTGCTGCAGTAGGACTAGACTGTGCACATGCACACGGACCATGCTGTGAATTTACTCTGCTTCGATTTCAGCAAGGCTTTCAACTCGATGCCATGCAGAAGAATGCTGAAGAAGCTGGAGGACCTGGGCGTGGCTAGGGACATAGTCAGCTAGGTAGGAAACTGTTTGAAAAAGAGAAAGCAGAGGGTGGTGGTAAACAGGGCCAAACTGGAAGAGGGGGAGGTCTCACGTCGGGTGCCGCAGGGATCTGTCCTGGGTCCTGTCCTCTTCAATATGTTCATTATGCACTGAAGAGGACATGTGGAAAAGTGGTGCCTCTTCACAGACAACATGAAGCTCTGTGGTAGGGTAGATAGCACTGAAGGGATCAGGGAGATGCAGAGGATCTGCAAAGACTACAGAGGTGGTCTAAGGCGTGGCAGTTAAAATGAAATGCCAAAAAATACAAGGTTATGCACACGGGGGGGAAAAACAGGAGAGAGAGTACTGGACGAGAGGGATTAAACTGAGCGCTATGGCAGAGGAAAGGGACCTGGAAGTCTTCATTAGTGACTCCTTTAAACAATCAAACCAGTGTAACAAGGCCTATAGTAAGGCTAATAGGATGCTGGGGAACATCAGAAGGGGTACTCACAGCAGGAGAAAGGAGGTACTATTACCGCAATACTGGTCACTGAAGAGGCCACACCTGGAATACTGTGCTCAGTTCAGGTGTCCTCACCCAAGGAAGAACAGGGACAGGTTTGAAGACGGTGCAACACAGGGTGACCAAGATGATTCAGGGCCAACAGAGCAGATCTTATGAAAATTATCTGAAACCACTGGACATGTACTCGCTGGAAACCAGCTGGGTGGGGGGGGTATGAAAGAGATCTTCAAGTTCCTGAAAGGAATAAACAAGGTGAACTGCAGGGAAATATTTAGGAGTAAAGAGTCAAAAAACAAGAGGCCGCAAGTGGAAATTGGAGGGGGAAGGTTTAAGAGAAATCTGAGGAAATTCTATTTCACAGAAAGGCTGGTGAAGCCATGGAAGTCTGCCAGTGGAAGTGGTAAGTGCCAATACCATAAATGGTTTCAAGCATGACTGGGACAGAGGAAAGGGTTTGGTGGTTGCTCAGATTGGCAGCAAATAAAAAAAGAAACTTTCAGGGCTGTCTACTAACAAAGACAGGGGCCTGGGTAAGGCTAATTAAAAGCCTCCCTCTCTCTCTCTCTCTCTCTCTCCTCTCTCTCTCTCTCCCCCTCCCTTGCTCTCTCTCTCTCTCCTCGCTCTCTTCTTTCTCTATCCCCCCACCCCATTCTGCACTTATACTGCCCTATATAGCTTAGCTCTTAAAAAGGTGTCTTTGTTCTTATGTTTCACCCTTGCAGCTTCTGCATCACCTGTGAACCGCCTGTAATGTAACTGTATGCATTTGTCTACATTGAATCCTATGCTTTTGACCCAGTACTGATTTTGTATGCATGTATGTATGCATCTCCTATGAACCGCCTGTAATGTAACTGTTGCATCTGCCTACCATGTATCCAATGCCTTGAACCTGTTTTGATATTGTATGTATCTATTCATCCTCTGTAATGTATGTATCTATGAATTCTCACTCTGTACATCCCTCTCCCAATTTCAGGGGCGTAGCTACAAGGGTGGTAGGGGTGCAGTCGCACCCGGGCCCACAAGGTTTGAGGGTCCCAAATCATAATTTTAATGTTTATTCAAAACCGGGAGGCCCTATAACATACCCTTGCACCCAGGCTTTCTGGGAATTGCTACGCTACTGCCCCATTTCCCCCAGGATGCACCATGAGACAAGCATCAAGTTGCTCAGTGTATCTTTCCTGGTAAAACAATTCAATAAATAAATAAAATAAAAGCCATTACAAGGGCTACAAAAAACATATTTGAAAGCCCTTTTCAGGGCAGACAGTCAATGCAGAAAGAGGGCGAGACTCGGTATTTAGAGATCTGGAGAGTAACCCAAAGGACTGCGACAACCACTTAAAATCCCCCTGTCTGGGCTTGAAGAGCTCCAGAGACAGGACATGGGGAGGCTGGTTAAAAGGTCTTAGGATAGCACGACACTAAAATTATCCCTCTACTTAATAACTCTGACAGAGGAGCAAAGAAAGCTGATGGGCTTGTCAGGGCAAGCCAGAAGGGAGTTAAAGGCTACTAACGAGCAGGAGGGGGAAGTAAATTAAAAGACTTTATCAGGGCAGTAAACTGTGGGCACACATGTTAAGTCCTTTTTATAGCCATGTACCAGCCAGTGAGCAATACTTAGTAGCCCTTTTTTAGGGCACAATGGGCACTATCACTTATTCAGCCATTTTCAGGGAACTGTACCAGCCAGGAGGCACAATAGTTATTATAAGCTTGTATTGGGAAACAAAATGTAAAATCAGTTAAAAAAAATCAAAAGGACAGGTACAAATTCTGTGGGACAGTCGAAATGACTACTGTACCTGTCCCTTGGACAGCCATCCACAAAGAATTATTTCTAGCTCTGGGCAGAGGGTTCAAGATGGAAATGAATTGAAAAGAGAGGTTACCTGTAATGCACCAACACTGTACACTACTCCAGGACTTCACAGTTTGATTCCACATACAGTAAAACTGTGTGATCTTTTATATACTAATCCAGGCAGAGACTTCTTCACATCTAACATATCACCCCTGAGATTCCTGAGGAACTTACAATAAAAGCACCACTGGGGTGCAGGACCACAGCACCCAAAGTTGCAGGTGCAGTCTATTTTACAAAAAAAAAAAAAAAAATTATGTTTCCAATTTATCTTATGTGAGCACACTTGGAAACAGCTGCCGTGCATGAGCGTTGGATTGTGCAATGCTTGGGACTTGCCTCACATGGAGGAGGAGCTGAAGAGCTACATCCTCCAGTGAGCCAGTGTTTAAGTGAGAGAGAGATCCACAAGCAAAGCTGCCTTCCCTGTGAGTGTGCAGTGGACTGCATCTGGCCAGAGAAATCTGAGCCTCATGTGGACTGCACGGTGCGAGAGAGAAAAACAAATGCCCAGACCTGTTACTGCAGGGAGGTTGGTGCCAGAAGTGGGCAATCTGTAGAGGAGAGACAGAGCTGTGCAGCAGAAGAATCCCAAGGGAAAACCATCAGCACTGGAGGTCTATGGCGGGTCTGTGTAGTTAAACAGACCAGACTGTAAGTGGAACTGAGGCTCTACAAGGACACAGAGCAAGGCTGTGAAAGTGAAGCATTAGATTAGCTGAAGGACATCACTAACAGAAGGTGGCTTGGCCAGAGTATCCACGTGGAAGCAGTGGTGTTCACATGGATTTAGAGGGTCAGATCTATTCTGGTACAGTGTTTGTGAAGGCAGTGCCAGCAATGAAGATCACCAGGCCGGACAGGGAATCATATAGCACAGTATCTATCTACTCTGTCATACGGTAGGAGGGAAACATGGTTCAGGTCTGATCACCTGTGGCATTTGGGGATCTGGGCATGGCAGAAAAATTCCCAGTAAAGCCAGTGCGCTGGGACACAAGTGGGTTTAGGATTTCCAGATGGGATGGGCAGAGGAGGCTCAGCCCACAGACTAGCAGAAAAGCCCTTGGGCCTCATGGCTGGTCTTGGTCTACGAACCAAAGGCACACTAGTTATTTTACTTTGGCAGGGATCTGTACAGGTGGCGCAAATAAAACTGTGCGGGAGAGTATAGTTTGTAAGGTGAAATATGTAAGTAAGACATCTAAAAAGACAAAGAACCTTGGCACAAATGAAAAGGCTGAGAACAGACGAACAGAGATGTATGTTTTGCCCTACTCTGGATTCAGTGTGCCTCACCTGTATCTCATCCCAGGGGAAAAAGAAACCAGCCCTTATGTAAGTAAGTAAGTAATGTTTAATTATGAATGCCAAATTCTGCAGGCTGTAGGTGCATTACAAAAATTCAAACCACAGCAGCTACAAAACATTGCTTCATATACTGTATATGCCCATCAGTTCAGGACCATTTAATTAAAATCTACTAAACAAAATGAAAAAAATAACCCCTAAGCATGTCAGCTTCCTTATGAAACTTTCCACCGAGGGGGCCTCCCTAATATAGTATGGTAACACACTTTGACTGCCTCTGGGCAGAGGTTAAGGATGGAAATGAATCGTGAGATGTTAGATCAGGACCTAGATCAAGGTGGAGTGGTGGATGTAGCCTATGTAGATTTCAGTACGGCATTCAACACTGTTCCACATTAGAGACTAGTAAGTAAGCTGACTAGCTTAGGAGTGGATCCAAAGGTAGTACACTGGGTAAGAAATTGGCTAAGGGATAGGCAGCAGAGGGTGGTGGTAAACGGAGTTCACTCAGGGTTTATATCCAAGGCTTTTTTTTTTTTTTTGAAAATCAGCTTTATTAAAGCATTCAGGTAGTAACATACAGAGTGTCAAGCACCACTTCCTTTCTAACATTTGAAATGTACAGAACAGGGTATCGACAAGTGTTCCACCTAATGCAAATATATTCATAGTCCACTCCACAAGGAGGGAGCACCCTGTGAAACACCATCTTCCTGTTGTAGTCCATTCAAATATCTTTTTGTAAATCAACATGAGTTACACATGTAGTCAGAGAAGAAAATACGCAGAAAAGGAGTTAGTCCCACACATCAAATAGTGGGGTGATGCCCAATGTAAAAGGCTGTTAGACAAAGAAGGTTTATGACCCCCTCCATCTCTAAAATTAAGGCTAACAAATAATAAACCTTATGCTGATATTGGTATACCCAAGGCTTTCAGGGAAATTGTGTATTCACCATCAGCACAGATAAAGCCTAGACACCATGAAGTTGTGTTTCTGTTAAGTATAATTCTAGCTTCCATGTCTGAGTACAGTATGGTTGGGATGTGGGAGGGCAGAACTCCTTCAAAGTGGGCAAAACCACCGCTCTCACTTCTGGGCAAGGGAGGTAGACTGGTGCTCTTGCCTGGGGGTGCAGTATGGGTTTCATTTACTGTTGCACATGAACAAATACGGCAGGACACTTTTTTTTTTTCCCCCCAATTCTTTTTCCCTCCGGTCACGGCCCTGAGGTCCTCTCTCAGGCAGCCCATCCATTGTCCTGCCCGCCTGAGAATCCCAAACTGTGCCTCCTCTCTCCCCTCCTCGCCGATGCCAGTACCCCCGGCTAACCCTATCCGGGGATGATTGCCCCCCACCTACTTGGGGCACTCTTACACATCAGAGTCTGGCATCAGATGAGGGGGCCGGGTGGGAAATCGAAGGCCAGCCGAGGAAACTCTACGTTGGGCATTGGGGAAAGGTGCCATCGCCTGATCCTCGGCACGAGGTTTTTCCTGTGTTCTGTTCTGCCTCCTTCCTCCCTGCGTGTGCACCCCTTGATGCTGTAAGGTGCACGGCAACCCTGCCTTATGTTGGGCACGCTATTACCTGCAGCTCATGCTACTGCGGCGCCCCCGATCTCCACCAGGGGCCACTGGAGCGCAGAGCTCCCCAATGCCCTTCCCCCAGGACTGGAGAGCAGCCCTGTGGGCACTTAATCCAGTCCCTCCCCTGCCGACCCCCGGCTCCCAAACTCGGTCGCTGGCATGGCGCGAGGTGTGGCGTCCAACGCCTCAACTCTCAGCGCCACCGGGCTGGATGGCAGGACAAGTTGAGCGTAATACTGTCACTTATGTAGCAGTAGTAGTAAAAAACCTTTATTTTTTAGACAGGATGACAGATGGAATAACACATCATTAGGACAGTGTCCTATTTATAAGATGGTCCTGTATATAGTGTCGAAGGCCGGGCTAACTCCGTGAAATGCAGCAGAGTGTTGCAAGAAAGCTTCAGTGGCTCTGCTGCAGAAGACGTACCTTACATAGGTCGAGCATAAAAAACTGAGATGATCCTCAGTGGGGTAATGTTATTCCTCCTCTTTCCAAGAACACCCACACAGGCGAGGGGTGGCCATGTTAGCACATAGTGACTTCCTTGTACAGGTAGACAGAATAGTGGAAGATGACAAGGGTCAAAATATATATATATATATATATATATATACATACACATATATATATAAATATCAGGCTACCCCATTTGCCTTGTTAAATATCTATGCCTCCTGCTAGAGTCCAGAGACAGTGGCCTTCTATAAAAACGTCATGCTGAGGTTCTCGGCAGGTGCTGGGAAATTATATATCCTCGGGGGTAACTTCAACACATTATTAAATATGCAGCTGGATAGAAGGGTGGACGAGGGGGTGGACAGGGGGAAGGAGGGGAAGACACTTAGGCACAGAAAACAGCAGTCAAATACTTCTCATGCTACTCAGAGAGTCGGACCTGAAGGACTCTTGGTGGATTCAGATTTTACTTTCTACTCCACACCCCAGCACTCATACTCTAAGACAGATATGCTTTTTCTGGCTAAGGAATGGCACTACACCATACAGAATGCCAAACAGTAGAACATTTGTCCCACAACAGAGAAGATGATACATCCAAGGGGAGCAGATGGGACAGACTGAAGTCCTGTTTCATTCAGTTTGCCTCCAGGCAAAGAAAATAAACAAACAAAAAAAAAGGACATACCCATAGGCTCGCTCTAGAACAGCAATTATTTGATCTGGAAGCCAAACACAAAATCACATTAGATGATACCCACCAGGCGCAACTTACAAATTTATCTAGAGAGAGCAAAAAGTTGAGGGCCAGCCTTGTTTCACCAGGCAGAAGTTCTATGAGGTGGGTAATTGGGCGAGCAGGCTGCTAGCATGGCAACTTCGTACACAGCAAAATAAAAGAGCAGTCCTTAGGATTCAGCACAGAGGGGAAAACAGGTCACTGATGTGCCACCCTGTTAAAACTGCCAACACCTCTGTATGCCCAGGAAATGCTCCCAAACCATATGGCTCTAATACAGTCCTACTTGGGGAAGCTACAGCTACCCACGCTATCCTAACATGAGATGGAACAATTAGAACAGCCCATTGGGGGTGTTGAAGGCAGTCATTAAGGCCTTAAAAATGGAAAATCACGTGGCATGGATGGCTTCAGAGCCAAATTCTATAAAGCAATGTGGGAGGTTTTGGCTTCACAGTTACTTACACTATTCAGAGAAATTATGGAGGGAGAGGGGATACCTAGCAGACATCACAGATTTCAGTATTATTAAAACCTGGCAGAACCCCTACTCAGTGTGAGTCTTATTGCCCATTTCCTTTTTGCCAGTGGAGCTGAAGTTATTTGCCACAACTGTGGCCAGGCACCTGCAGAATGT
This sequence comes from Neoceratodus forsteri, assembly GCA_016271365.2. Classification (NCBI taxonomy): domain Eukaryota; kingdom Metazoa; phylum Chordata; order Ceratodontiformes; family Ceratodontidae; genus Neoceratodus; species Neoceratodus forsteri. The sequence goes on from CM057455.1 coordinate 725,679,828, forward strand.
GGTGGTGATGGGGTGGGGCTAGTCTACCTGGACCAAACAGGTTTTATTAAAGGGCAAAACTTACATGACAATATCAGGCGACTTCTTAACATAATCTCTTCTCAGCAAGGCAACCCATTGGCCCATATCACTATTCTGATGGGTGCAGAAAAAGCATCTGACTGGGTGGACTGGGCCTTCCTACAACATACCATCCTGGCAACAGAATTCAGACCATTGTTTAGACAATGCATGGAACATTTATACAGAGAGCCAGAAGCCGCGGTCAGGGTAAATGGGGTCATATCATCCCACTTTCAATTGAGGAGGAGACCAGGCAGGGGTACCCCCCTCTCCCCTCAATTATCTGTGCTTTGTATTGAGCCTTTAGCAGCTGCAGTAAGACAAAATCCAAATATTAAAGGCATTCAGGTTGGGGCTGAAGCAAAAGAAACTTTTATATGCAGATGATTCAGTCTTTTTTTCTGCAGGAGCCAGATACATCCACCCCAGCCCTTTGCCATGAATTGGAGGAGTTTGGCACAATTACTGGTTAAAAATTGAACTATCACTAAACAGAGGCACTAATGCTTTCTGGACATCAATCCGCCCAATTCAGTAACACTTTTCCCTTTTAGTGGGCTCCCAAAAACCAGATCTGCTATTGAGGGTACAAATCACCTCACAGCTTTCCAAGTTATACCTTCCGAATCACCACTCTGCCTCCAGAATGTCATGGCAGGAGACAAAACACATGGGCTTTACTCTCCTTAACTTGGGAGGTCGGGTGGCCATGCTAAAAATGAATGTCCCCTTCCGCACCTCCTCTTATTTCCAGGCCCTCCCTATCTGGATCACACAGTGTTTCTGGACTCAACTATACAAGCTGGCAAGGATATCAGAAACATATTGGCTTTCCCACATTATGCTTACCTAGGGAGCAGGGGGTATGGGGCTTCCAAATTTTGAGGATTACCATACTATTTGGGTGCTCAGTCAGCTCAGTTGTTTTGACACGGTGAAACAAAACTTAGGGGCCAGGTGATATGCCTTGGAGAACAGAAAAACCTTACTAGGTCCTCTATATTTCCCTTTATGCCTTGGTATGAAGCCACAAATAAATAAACACAGAATCCCCGGACAAGAAACTCAATGTGTGTCCTATTAAACTTAAAGAGCAGGTTTCTACTTCCTGCTCCCTAAAACATATTGTATAGCTCACCTGGCCCTTATTCGATGGCTATACATATTTCCATCTGTAATCCCCCTACAAATGGGGGTTCCCGAAAAGTCTTCCTTGAGCTTGCCTAAATGCTCACTGCCAGGCTGGTGTCCTGCGTTTTAGCAGTTTAAATGTGATTGCAAGAGAGTGCCTGTATAGTCTATGTGTACTGTCTCTTTAAGAGCTGCCTGGATTGCAGTCATAACTAATCTGAGAGGGAGCTCTGTTAGAAGATGTACTTGTTTGCTGATCATTTGTTACAGTAGTAATAATACTGCAGTTTGTTCTAACCTGCCTTCTTTGCAGCAAGGACAGTTCTGTGTGTTTCCGACATCTTGGTCCTGGACTGCAGAATGGGCCAATCAGTACATTTGGGACTCTAAAATGGAGCCTGCCTACAGGGGCTAGGTGGGGCTAAAACTTGTAGGAATTGTAGTTTTGGGCTTTTGGTGCCTAAAATAACCTGGAGGGGGAGCCCTTGTTGTGACTGACAGACAGATTAGCCAACCAAACCTTTTGGATCTTTCGGAAAGTCCCATACTGCTTGCAGTTTCTGTTAGATCTGAGTTGGGAAGTGAAGAAGTAACAGCTCGAGACAGTTCGAGCAGCAATCCATAGTGGATTTGCACTGGAGAACTGTGGAAAGGCCTGTGTTTGGCCTGCATGCCTGCCTGCTGTTCCTGAGAGGGAACTTTTGCCTTTTTTTCCCGAACTGAATCCGAACTTGGAGAGCGAATTAAGCCACTGAATTGTGACCAGGCTTTAACCTGAAGAAGACCGAAGATTTGCTGAATGCGATCGGCCTGTCAGGACTTCCAGCTACCTCTGAACTCCCGGACTGTGCAGAGACTCTGTAATTGCAACCGGAGATCCATTTGCCTGGTACAGTGGAATTTCCTTACATTTGAATGCGCTGTGTGCTTATAGTGGGTCGCGATTTGGTTCCCCACTGTGTGTCTGAACTGTGTTTTGCTTGCTGGAGGCTGTATCCGGCTCCACAGACTGAATTGGTATCCATTTCCGTTTGCCTGGGCCCTGCTACGCTGGTCCAGCCAGAATACCTGCTACGCAGAGAAAGTCATCGACGAGAGACTGGCCTGGGGATCAGCCCCCTGCTCAACGCCTTGAACAGGAACGATGCCTCGGTGATTCGTGTGGGCCCTGCTTTTCCGGGCACTCCAGCTCAACAGCCTGCAGCCTCGATTTCATCTTGCCTGTGTCCAGTATTGGGTATCATGAGTAAACATCAGGGTAGCTCCCTGCAACAACAGCTAACTCTAAAAGTGTTGTCGTCCGATTGTCTTGGTGCCTTTTCTTTCACGAATTGAGCCCTTTGGCTCCGGATTACAAATAGTGTGTGTTGTGCATGTTGCCTTCTTCCATCACAGGGCCCCAGCCAGCTGCAACGTTCCTGGCTAGCCCGTTTTCCTACCTGGGTACCCAGAGTGTGTGACTGTGTAGGGACTCTGAACTGCATGCATAACTGTCTGATTAAGACAGCTTTTAAGCAAATCAACCTCTTTACGCCCTCCCTTGTTCAAGTCCCCTGAACAAATCAGATTTAACTTTGTTTGCATTTAACCTGACTGTGGTTCCAGTTTGTACCAAGAGTACTGTACTGTTATTTGCTGTGCTTAACCTTGTTTTACAGGGGGTCTCCAGGGTCAAGCTAGAGGAACCAGCCCTGGTGGTAAGTGCAAACAGTGTGGGTAATTTCCTGGTGAATAAGAGTCACTGTGAAAGTGATTATTGTGTACTGTTCAGGCCACTAGAAGGAGAAAAGGGGGGTTACAGTGTCCCGGAGGGTTATGCCAGGTCAGCTTGACCACTACCAACCCTGACCTCCGGGTGGAGGCACCCATATCAGAACTTAGGCCCCTTAACCTGCAACTAGTCAAGCAGGCAGTGGTAGTAGCCCTTAGGATAGCGCCACCTAGGGGTTACACATTTATTTCTTCATTTTTTTTAAAGTTATAGCCCTCGTAAAGTTGTCCCCGGCCAAAACAGAACCACTTCCTGAAGCGGACAACACGTCCCATGTAAGCCACATAACCCTTTTTGGTGAGGTCATAAAACGAAGCAGCGTGTGTGTGTACCCCATTCAGTTCAATGGGGTGAGTTTCTATACATTTATTAGCATACAGAGTTGAGATTTTAATAATCAGGACCGACCAACAGGGTGGTCCGTGTTAGTCGAGCGATCGCTTTGATTTATTAAAATGTCAACTCTATATGCTAATAAAATGTATAGAAAACATGCCCCATTGAACTGAATGAGGTGCTCACATGCTGCGTTCATTTTATGATGTCACTAAAAGGGAGTGCATGTGCCTACTTGGGGCGTGTCATCTGCTTCAGGAAGTGGCTCCGTTTTTGGCTGTGGTGCCTGGGGTTGATTTTACAAGGGCTACAACTTTCAAAAAATGAAGAAATGAATGAAAATATCTATAGCCATCGACTAAGGGCCAGGCGAGCTATACAATATGTCTGTGGAAGTGGGAACTTTTAAACTAGGAACCTGCTCTTTAAGACAGCAAACACAAACTATGAGGAGATGGGGTCCTTTACTATAATTACAGCAAATACAGATCTTCCCCAAGGCTGCACAGACCTTCCCTTCCCAAGATGGAATCAAGGGGGCTTCACCATGTTTGCTCAATTATTTGAAATAGGCATATATGTCTCTTTTGCAGATCTTAAAGCCCAGTTCAACCTACCTAATAGTGACCATCATTACTTCCTACAGGTGAGACATTAGGTCTTCATAGTGGACTATGGGCAGCTACTTACCAAGGGAGTTATCAGTACTGGAAGATGGCTTGTTTTGGGCAGTGCACCTCACTGACAAGCCTCGGTACATTTCTATTATGTATAAAATATTATGGGCATTTGAAGAACACACTATAGATAAAATAAAATCGAGGTGGGAGCAGGAGGCCGGACAACCAACATCAGAAGCTAATTGGAAAAAAATTTTAGAATGAGGTTGGAAGGTTATGTCCTCTCCTATATGACATGCATACAGGTGGAAAATACTGGTAAATTTTTTCTGTACCACCATGATATCTGCTCACTTTAGACAGCAATAGGGACACTTGTTGCAGGAGCTGTCAGCGGAGGGGGAACACATTACCATATTTTTGGAGATGCCTCAAAATCTACTCATACTGGCAATCAATCCATACAGAATTGTAATGCATATGGGGTTATGGGGGGGGGCTAGATTCCTTCTAACTATGAGACTATGGTGTTAGGACTTCCCCTGCCCCTCCCCAAAAGGTAACAACAGAAAGAACTACTCCATATCTTATGTTTAATGGGTTTTAAAAGTCTAGCTTTTCATTGGCTCTCCCATACGGTCCTGATGACTGGTGAGTGGCGGAAAAGGGTTCAGCAAATAGCCGACATGGAAAAGATCACTGCAAATCTAAGGTTCCAAAGGAATAGGCATGTGGAAAAATAGGAAAGGTGGCAGGTGTATTGCATCCATCATGGAGATAATCTATAACCCCTGTGGTTTAGGCGGGTGCCTTTCTATGTCCCAAAGGTTGTATGCATAGTAATGACAGACATGAACGCCGAGTGTTTTATAACTTTGTCACTTCATTAATGGTTCTTGTTCTTGCATAACTTTGGCTACTGGCACAGAAAGATGCTTGGCATGTATGACAGCCATGCCTGGCTTCAAACTGACAGCATGTTTTCTCTTTGGCTACATGACAATCCATTATGGGCTACTCACCCCATGACAGATCGCTCCCTCCAGATCTTGGGAACCATTACAGGAAAGTAAATGTTTCCAGTGTAAGGTAAGTTATTAATTTAGGGAGTTAAAAAAAATACACAAAAAATAATTCTGCGGTATTCAGTTTCATGAGGAGAGAGAGGGAGGGAGCGAACTGTTGTGGGACGAATTGCCCATAGCGCACTGACATGCTTCCTTTCTATTTTTTTATTCACAGGATGGCCTATGAGGTGTTGCAGTTTCAGACTTTTCCTTGATTGGTAGACAGACTTTCCTTTTTTTTTTTTTAAATTAGTATTTTATGGGTTTTTCCAGGGTGTCTCCCGTCCCACTCCCGCTCATCTCAGACATGACATGCATGTGTGGAGGCATGCGCACACATGTCTTGCGGGATGCCCCACCTACCAGTCGCTTAGTAATTACCTATGCCGCCACCCAACCTCCATCTCGGTGAGAAGCGGGATCTACGGGCGCGGCACCCCCCACCCGAGGAGGAGATAACTGCTCATCCTACTCCCACCCTCCCCATAGCCGGCACCCTGGTGACCCGAGGTCTGTTCCCGAACTCAGGTCACCAGGCAGCACAAGGTAAGGCGTTCAGCACCTCAGCGCCACTGGGCCAGCTCAAACTTTACTTTTTATGGTCACTGCAGATATATATCTTACAGATACCTTGACTGTGTAGTACAATGTACTGTCACGTGTCTCTTCCTCAATAAACTTGAGTTACAAAAAAACAGAGTTCACTCAGAGGACGGGAGGGTAACCAGCAGGGTGCCTCAAGGATCAGTGCTGGAACCGGTCCTCTGTAATGTCTTTATAAGTAACATTGCAGAGGAAGTGGAAGGGACGGTCGGCCTCTTTGCGGATGACAACAAACTCTACAATAGGGTGGACACTTGGGGGGGTGGAGAGGTGACCTAAGAAAACTTGAGGAGTGGACAAGGGCATGGCAGCTGGGTTTCAATGTTAAAAAGTGCAAAATAATGCACTTGGGGCCTAGAAACCCAGAGGGCGGAGTAGAAATGGGGGGTGGTAGTGACAACCATCAAGCAGGAAAAGACTTGGGAATGATCATGTCAGATGACCAGAAGGTGGCCAGGCAGTGCAACAAGGCAGCTGGGAGAGCACAAGGGATTCTGAAGGGGGGGCACAGAGGGGGATATTACCAGCAGAAAGAGTGGGGGTTAGTGTTGCCTCTGTACAGATCACTGGTAAGACCCCACCTAGAGTACTGTGTCCAGTTCTGGAGATCATATATTGGTGAGAACATAGATATGAGTGGAAGTGGTCCAAAGAAGGGCAACTAGAATGGTGCTGGGTCTGCACCAGAAGACTTACGAGGAGTGACTGGGAAGGAATATGATATAGACCTTTGAATAACTCATGGGAATAAACAAGGTACAAGAAGGAAGTATTTTTCAGAAAAAAAGGTGCTCAAGAACAAGGGAGCATGATAAGACACTAGAGGAGGGTAAAAAAACCCAGGGGAAGAGTACAAAATCTGGTTGAAGATACTAACAACAACAAAAATAGAAAGAGACCTGAGGGTAGTCACATCAGATGACCTTAAGGTAGGCATGCAATGTGAGAAGGCAGTAAAGAGGGCTGGGGGGGATAGTGGGATGCTTAGGGAGAGGCATCACCAGTAGCAAACTGGAAGTTGTTAACCCTCTGTATAGACAGCTAGTGAGACCCCATCTGGAGTACTACGTGCAGTTCTGAAGACCCATCTCCACAAGGACATAGACAGGATGAAGGGAGTCCAGAGGAGGGCAACTAAAATGGTGCAGGGTCTTCAACAGAAGCTATATGAAGAGAAACTAGAAGAGCTTAGTATGTATACCCTTGAGGAAAGGGGGGACATGATAGAAACTTTCAAGTACCTCAAGGGAATCAACAAAGTCTAAGAGGGGAGCATCTTTCAGAAAAAGAGATGTGCAGGAACAAGGGGGCACAATTTGAAGATAGAGGGGGGATGACTCAGGGGTAACGTGAGGAAGTATTTTTTCTCAGAGGGTGGTGGATCCATGAAACCGCCTTCCTGAGGAGGTCGTGGAGTCAAAAACAGTGGGGGAATTCAAGAATGCATGGGACAGACATAAAGCAATTATAGTGGGGGGGTAAGAGGAAGTAGGCTGTTGGTTAACTAGAATCTGCGGCTTATCCAATAGGTAGGGAAATGGGCAGACTGGGTGGGCCAAGCAGTCCTTATCTGCCGGCAAATTCTAGGTTTCTATGTTACATGTACTGTAAATACACTGGGAACAGTAAAGTAATATGATGCACTACTCCTGGATGCCAGGATTCCATATGTAGTGTGTGTGTGTGTGTGTGTGTATGTGTATGTGTATGTGTATGTGTATGTGTGTGTGTGTGTGTGTGTGTGTGCGCAAGCGCTCATGGTCTGCCTCCAGTTACCCTCATTCACTGTATGACCAAGGCCAGCCTCTTCACATTTGGGCTATTACCAACAATGGTACCTCTGCTTTTACAAGACTATCAAAGTCCACCAATGCAGCTGCGAGCAAACCTTGTATTGATATCAAAATAATTGGTTTTCTGAAGTCTAATGTGACTAGCTTTGTGGTTAAACATCTCCAAACATGCAGTTCAAATAGTACTATTCATAATTAATGAGTTGACTGAAATCAAAAACTCACCCGATGCAGTTATGTGAACTTCATGAATAAAACACTCCCCATCTTCAACAATTTTTTTATTGAATGTCCAGAATCTGCATACAATATTCCCATTTTCATAACATACATAGGTCTCTTAATCGGTGCATTTCATTGAAACTGTCTTGTTCAGTCTCCCTTTTAAAGTTATTTTCCTTACCCCTTAATCTGTACTTTCTTGGCTCTTCACTATGTATCCTCTACAAACTGGCTGGCTGACATACTCCATCTTGTCCATCTCTGGACAAATGTTTCACCCCTTGGTTCATCTTGTGCGTTAGCTCCTCCATCTCTTGTATTTCATGTATGATGGAGAGCCATTGTTTTAAGTCACGTTGATCAGTGGTGAGCCACTTCCTGGTGATTCATTTATGTGCTGCTACTAGGTGGATGTTCCATAAACAGAGGTCATCAGCCCCGCTCATCTCATCGGGGGGCATTCCCAACACCAAGTTCTTTAATGTGAGCTGGGAGGAACAGGAGAAAAGTTCTCCCATGACCTGAGATATTGATCTCCAAAAGGGTTTTAAGACCTCACAGTCCCAGAATATATGGGAGTGGTGAGCCAGCTGGACCCCCACATCCCCTCCAGCAGTGTGAGGATGTCCCGCCACCCCATTTGCCCTGAATTTCAGGTGTGTAGAAGTACCTTACCCTCACCTTCCAGGCGAATCCTCGTCAGTTCGGAGAGAGAGTGGTCTTGTTAGTTAGCTTGAAAATTGTCCCCCATTCCTCTTCTGAGATGTGCAGGCCTGCCTCTTCCTCCCACCTGGCCTTGATTCGAAGGGAACCTCCGACTTGGAGCTGTCCGATTGCTTTATAAAAGGCTGAAATATGGCCCCTTGTGAGCTCCCCCGAAAGGACTGATTCAATAACTCCAAGGAGGCCAGTGCTGGTTTCTGAGCCCGAGGCTTTTTTAATACCGTGGATGTAAGTTCTCAACTGCAGGTATTGGTAGTGGTCACTGTTTCTTAGCTGGTATTTCTGTTTAATAGCCTAAAAATCTGTTAGTGTCTCCAGAGACCATTTGCCCCAGCATATGCAGGCTCAGTCTACCCCAGAATCTAAAAACATGGTCTAGTCTGGACGGGATGAATTTGTCCCACCAGGCAAACCACTGAAGAGGAGATATTGCTTTCTCCAGGTCGTACCTAGTCCATAGCTTATGTGTCATTTTTAAAGTGCCCCCCACTGCCATCAGAGGGGAGTCCCTTCCTTTATTCAGGGAGACATCAGCCACTCTTGCCCCCAGGGGAGGACCCTCCGAGAGGTGGGTTTCAATATCTATCCAGTGGGCCTCATATGTCCCAGAGCTCCACAGCAGGGCGTTCCTCAGGTTTGCGGCCATACAGTAGTCCTCTAAACTAGGGACTGCTCTCCCACCTCCCTGTTCGTCTGCTTGTAGGATTTTCATTTTTATTCTCAGTTTGCCAGAAGCCATGTAAATTTTGTGATCATCTTCTGCCATGACATGAACTGTTTTCTAGGGATGTTTATTGGGAGGGACTGAAAAAGATACACAAATCTTGGGAGGATGTTCATTGTTGTAGTTTGAATTTTTGAGTATATTGGGAGTCTTAGTAGCTGCCATTTATCTATGTCTTGTTGGAGCTGGGACAGCAAGGTACCATAGTTGGTCATGAACAGCCTTCCTAGATGCTTCGATATTTGAATTCTGAGGCATTTAATTTGAGGTTTGTTCCAATTCAAGGGGAGGATCTTAGTTATTTCCTGTGGGGGATTGTAGAAGAACCTCAGCACCTCTATTTTATCTTTGTTTAGGGAGTATCCTGTGTGGCGGTCAAATTCCTTGAGGGTACTCCAAACTCTGGGAATGGTTTGGTTGGGGTTGGAGATGTACAGAAGCACATCATCTGCGTATAGCAAGATCTTGTGCTCTGTGTCCCCCACACCGACTCAGGTGATATTTGGGTTTGTGCAAATGACACAAGCCAAGGGCTCTATATACAGAGCAAATAGCAGGGGGGACAGAGGGCATCCCTGTCTTGAACCCCTCCCCAGTGGGAATCTGACACACTCCCGTTAACTCTAATATAGGCCTGAGGGGCCATGTATAGGGACTTTAGGGTGTCTATCATGGCTTTGGGAAAGCCAAATTTTCCCAAGACTGCAAACAGAAAGGGCCAAGAGACTTTATCAAATGCCTTTTCGGCATCGAGACTCATTAAGCATGCAGGGGTTTTATCTTGGGAGATCTTATTTATGGTGTGTCTGACGCTATCTGGGCCTTGTCTGCCGGGGATGAAGCCCGTCTGGTCCTTATTGATCAATTGGGGAAGAAAGTGGTTTAGTCTTGTAGACAAGATGGATGTGAAGATCTTATAATCTACGTTTAGTAGTGAAATGGATCGATATGAGCCACATTCTGTCGGGTCTTTACCGGGTTTGTGAAGGACTGTTATGGTGGCATAGTCCCAGGAGGGGAACCCCCCCCCCACCCACTACCCAGATCCCATTCGTAGCCTGCAGCAGATGAGGTGCCAGTTCTTTATATAAAGTTTTGTCAATTTCCCTGCTGAACGTGTCTGGACCTGGGCATTTCCCTGTTTTTAAATGTTGGGTGGTAGCTTTAATTTCAGATAATTTTATAGGGGCCATCAGGGTTGTTTGTTGGTCTGGGGTGAGAGTTGGGAGGTTTAAGTTGTTCAGGAAGTTATTCTTATCCTGAAGGGGAGTCCCCTCCTGGCCATGGTACAGGTGTTTATAATAGCTGACAAAAGCATCCATTACTTGTTCGGCCCTATGTTAAGATCCCAGATTTGGGATGTCCAATTTTTATAATGGTAGCCCTACCTTGCCTCTGTTTAAGTCTAAGTGCTAGCATTTTTGAAGCCCTTGAGCCCCCCTCATAATATAACTGTTTCAGGTAACTAAGGGATTTCTCTATTTCTAGTAGGTGTAGTGTCTGCAAGTGGTTCTTAAGTTCTTTAATTTCTTTGTCCGTCTGTTTATTCCATTTCTGTTTCTGTTGTGTTTCTAGGCTTCTCAACTGAGTGTTGATCTGCTCTAAGTGGGATTTCCTTTCTGTTTGTGGGCTCCAATAGAGATTAATTTCCCCCTTATAATTTTTAACGTGTCCCACAAAATCTGGGGGGTTATGTCTGGGTGGGAGTTATGTGTTAGCATCTGAGTGATAACTTCTTTAAGTTTCTCTGTTGTGTCCTTGTCCCTGAGAAGGGAGAGGTTCAGACGCCACTGTGTTCATTTCTGGGGTAGGCCGAGATCCAGTTCAGCAAATAGTGGCTGGTGATCTGAGTGTAAGGCTGTTACTACCCATGAGTGGCCAAATCTAGATAAATCCCTTGCTTGGGTCAGACAGAAATCTATCCTAGAATAGATTCTGTGCCTCGGAGAGTAGCAGGTGTAGTCCCTGGCCCGGGGGTATATATATCTCTCTCTCTCTCCAAATGTCTACTAGGCCTGTCTCAGTGATCAGCTCTCTAAAACTTTTAGCTGTTTTTGTTCCGGGGGTGGGGATCCGAGATGTAGAGTCCAGCTGGCGATTTAGTGTGAGGTTCCAGTCCCCCCCCCCCCATAACCAGGATCCCCTCGGCCTTTTCCGTTACCGTTCTGATCAAGTCAGAGTAAAACGCAAAGGAAGAACCTGGAGGTGCATAAACATTTACTAGAGTCATCTTGGTTTCCTGCATTTTCCCCAGTAATGATGAACCTCGCCCCTGGGTCAGTTACAATCTGCTCCTCCTCAAAAGGGAGTGTATTAGATATGAGTACAGCAACTCTCCTTTTCTTGCCCTTATCCAACGAGGCATGAAAAAACTTGGGGTAAGTTCCGCTTTTCAACTTTTCTGCCTCTGAGGGGGAAGAGGTGCATCTCCTGTAGGAAGATTATTTGACAGTGTTGTTCCCTAATATACTTAAACACTCTTTTTTTTTTCTTAATCGGACTGTTCAGTCCATTAACACTGTATAACACTTTAGTATCCATGGGTGGCATACTGTGGTTTATAGCCTTGTATGGTTATTTATAGCAACTATATACTACTGTATACGATGTTCTTGGATCTACGAGCTTAGAACTCTAATTCTCAGGCAGAATGCAGATTCTATTTGATTCAAATAGTCTAGCAAAACAAGTATAGTTTCCAATGTAAACTATTTACATCAACTGTAGTGCTATCTATGTTTGGTAAACTTAGGATTGGTAATGGTGTGCTTCCAAGGTCAGGCAACTCAATCTGGAGCCTGGGGAGTGCACCTTCTAGGCACTTATCACCCTGTGGTGAAGTTAGGTATACAGTGCACACCAGGAACAGTGGAAATCTGCCCCCAGGGTTAACACTACATCAGGGAGACCGAAGCGGTTGAGGCAGAAGATCCCGGTCTGAATATTGGTGAGCCGGGCCGACACCGAGCGCTATATAGGAGTCTGAGATAAGCTCATTTCGACCTAGGTCTCGAATGGCCACTTCTGATCCTATGAGTGATGCTGGGACACATGTTAAATATTTTAATGTGCTGCCATCACTCAGGCCTCTGGTCCACCTATCCACTCAAAGCTGGCCGCGGTATAAGGTCTGAAGACACCAGTCAGCAACTCCTGGATGATGGTGTGTTGACCCCCGCAGCTCTCCAGTATGTAATGGTGGCCAGGCCCATGGCAGTAATCAGCATTGCTACCTCTCTCCCGCCGTAGGACCCACAAAGTGGGGAAGAGGAGAAACGTTCGTCCCAGTTTTGAATCAAGGAGTGAGTTTTAGCGGCGGTCAACGGGGCACCAACAGCAATATAAACTACTAACTTAAAAAACAAACAATATCTAATGCAACCCTTGTTAATATAAAAGCAAGTGGTACAATCCTGTTTACTGGGCAGTACTGTGCCCCTTTTACTAAGTAGCAGTGTCAGAGTTCTTAATTCTTGCCGTAGGCCTCTATGGCCTAATCGGATGTCTCGAACCGTCTCTGCCTGCTGGTGCTCCTGGGATGTCCCTGAGGCCCCCCACCCTTCAATCTGCTTCACATCGCCGGTATTGTTATAGGAGTCAGTACAAGTCAGTGATGTTGATTTAGTCTAACTGGCGATGCCAGGCTAGTTAAATGACAGACTGTTTCTGAGGCCAGGGTGTTCAGCAGGCGCTTCTGCTGGGCCCGGCTTGCGTGCTAAAGCATTGAGATGTGGGTATGACCCGGAGGGGGGGCGCTAAACAGGTACAGAGGAGAAATTGGGTGTACTTGCGCTTTACTGCAGGATGGTAATCAGGTGCTCTGCATCGTGTTCGTAGCTTGTTGTGTCTGATCCTCTATGCCGCATGCGCTTCCATTTGCTGCATCGGTGATCCCCTGCAGAAAAGCCATCAAGGTGTACGGCTTGAGTATCCCTGCGATATCCGAGCACAGGTTAGTGTGGGGGACAGCCTGTTGAGTGCCCTTCCTCTTTAAGCCTTTTTGTGCAACCATCAAGGAAGATCTCATCAGTTCTCTCCATGCTCTCCTTAAGTAAGGTGGGTGTAGTGATCCCCATTCCGTCCAGAAAGGGTTTAGTTGCAAGCAGGTCAGCGAACACTTGAGGGCTCCTGTCTGTCTCGATTCTCAGACGGGCAGGAAACAATATCTGGGCTCTGATGTTTTTCCCCCTCAGCTGTCTGATTATTGGCCAGAGTGCTTTCTGTTTCTCCTGGACTCATGAGGTGTAGTCATTGTTGAGAGATATTCTATGCTGCTGAAAGATAATCTCTCTCTGTTTCCATGCTCTGCTGAGTAGATCCTCTTTTGTGGCATTTTGTGTGAGTCTGACTACAAATGACTGAGGCCTGGAGACGGGCTTGGGGGCCAATGATCTATATGCTCTGTCCATACTTAAATCCATGTTGTCCAGTAGGTGAAGGGCTTCTTTTAGGACAGATTGAAGGAAGACTATAATACTTGGGGCTTTGTTTTCAGCGCCCTCAGTGATTCCACATATCCTTGTGTTGTGTCTTTTGTTGTGCCCCTCTAGATCATCCAGCTTGTGGTTGAGCTCTCTCTCTCCTGGGTGAGGAGATAAAGTAGAAGATGGTCATGGCAGTCTGTCTGGTCAACTACAGTCGAGAGGCCCAGCTCCAGTTGGTCTGCCCGATGTTCAATTCCGCTTATATCAAAGCGGAGGTCCGAGAGTGTTTTATCTGTCTTGGATACAGTGCAGGCAGTTTGCAGGATGGTAGCTATGAGGTCTGGGGCTTTCAGAGTCTTGCTGCATCTCGGAGGCCATGCTTTCCCCAGCGGCCTCCTCAGCTAAGAATTTGCTCATCTTTTCTCTGTTTAGGAGATCTCAGAGTTTAAATGACGGCGTTTCTGTTTGTTTGAAGGCATTAGCTTTGGATCAGGTTGCCTTTGCTGGTGACTGCATGCTGCTGATGGCCAATGAATTTTGATTTTAGACAGAGTCAACCCGGAGTGCCGAAATTAGGCGCCCACTGGTTTCCTGACATCACCAGAAGTCACAAAATGTTTTTTCTTGTTAAGAAAAGAGCTTTATAGTACACTATCCTGGCTTGAATTCAGATACTGTTTAAATTAGGCGAGGTATTCACTTTCAGTTTGGGAGTGTACACATTCAGCATTATGCACATCCCACTCCAGGTAACACTGCAGGAAAGATACTAGAGTCAAACTTCATAGGGTAGAGGACTTCAGTGTGACAGCAGTGGATATGCATTTAGTGTATAAGAGACAAGATATTCAAATAGTTATCATGGTGCTACCATGCTAACTGCTTTGCACACTGAACAGTGTGTTAGCTGGGTGGCAGGGGCCATGTTCGTAGACACAATGTGGCCCAAATCGGTCAGTGTATGACAGCTAATACCAGCTGCACATGCAAATGAGGGGTGCCAACATGCATAAAGTGTGCACTGGCATAGAAACATAGAATTTGTCGGCATATAAAGACTGCTTGGCCCACTCAGTCTGCCCATTTTGTCCCTGCCTATACTGTCACTGCATATCTACCTGATCTCCGCAACCCCCCCCGCCTTCCTACCAAGATTCCTTTGTGCTTATCCCATGCGTGCTTGATGCCCACCATCATTTTCACCCCCACTACCTCTGTTGGAAGGCTGTTCCAGGTGTCCACCACTCTTTCAGTAAAGATGTACTTCCTCACATTTCTCCTAAAATCTCTCCCCCTTTCAGCTTCACTGCATGACCCCATGTTCTCATGCCCCTTCTCTTCTGAAAAATACTCCCCTGATGTCCCTTATTCACCCACGTGAGGTACTTGTAGGCCTCGATCACATCCATCGTGGGTAAGCTGATGGAGACTATCCTGAAGGAGAGGCTGGTGGCCCTCCTAAAGGACAAAGGACTACAGGACAGCAGACAGCATGGCTTCATACGTGGCAGATCCTGCCAAACCAACCTGGTCGAGTTCTATGACTGGGTAACTAGGCAACTGGACAGGGGCCATGCAGTGGATGTCCTGTATCTGGACTTTAGTAAGGCATTCGACCCGTGCCACATGGAAGGCTGGGAAGGAAGTTAGTAGGCACGGGGCGGTGGAAAGCTGGTGAGATGGGTAGAAACTGGCTGCAGGGAAGGCAACAGAGGGTGGTGGTGGTGGAAGCTCTCACACCCAAGGGCAGTGACGAGCGGTGTCCCTCAGGGCTCGGTGTTGGGACCAGTGTTGTTTGGGATATTCATTGCAGACATATCATGGGACATCAAGAGCAAGTTGTTTGCTGATGATACCAAGGTTGGCACGGTGGTGGATGACCTAGGGGGATGGCAGGGGTTGCAGGATGATCTGGCAAAGCTTGAAACCTGGTCAGGCACCTGGCAACTGGGCTTTAATGCCAAAAAGTGCAAGGTGCTGCATTTTGGTATGAAGAACGCAAGGAGGAGTTACCAGTCAGGGGGAGTGCAGCTAGCCCAGACAGAGGAGGAGAAGGATCTGGGTGTGCTCATTACAGGGTCAATGAACAGCTCAGCACAATTTAGGAAGGCAGCTGCAAAGGCCAACAAAATGCTGGGTTGTATTGCAAGGGGTATATCCTCGAGGAGGGAGGAGGTGATTCTGCCACTGTATAGGTCATTAGTTAGACCACACCTGGAGTACTGCGTGCAGTACTGGCGTCCGTGTCTGAAGAGGGACATTAAGTTACTGGAGGGGGTGCAGCGCAGGGCGACAAAGATGATCAAGGGGCTGGGGGACTTATCATACGAGAGGAGGTTGAAGGAGTTGAACATGTACTCACTGGAGGAGAGGAGAGACAGGGGTGACATGATTGAAACCTTTAAATACATGAAAGGAATAAACAAGACGGGTACAGAGTTCAAAGTAAGGGAGGAGAGGGCCACCAGGGGCCATGATATGAGACTGGAGCGAGGAAGGTTCAGGAGGGAGATAAGGAGACACTTTTTTTACAGAGAGGGTGGTGGCTGGGTGGAATGCGTTACCTGCAGAAGTGGTATGCAGTAGAACAGTGGACTGCTTCAAACGAAGATGGGACAGGACAAGGGGGAGGGTTAATGAAGGGGAAGGGTGGAAGGGAGGGGCAGCTGCAGAATAAGGGGTGCTAGCTGCACATTCGAGCAGACTTGATAGACCTCTAGGCCTTTATCTGCTGGCAAATTTCGTATGTTCGTATCATGTCCCACCTCTCCCTCCTCTCTTCCAAGGTGTTAATATTGCTATCCCTCAGTCTCTCCTCATAGGGCTTGTGATGCAGCCCCTGCACCACTTTAGCTGCCCCCCCCTGTGGAAAGCCTCTACCCTCTCTAAGTCCTTCTGAGCTGTGGTTTCCAGAATTGGATACAGTACTCCAGGTGGGGTCTCACCAGCGATCAATACAGTGGTACCACCACCTCTCCTTCTGCTGGTGGTTCTCCTCCCTATACACCCCAGCAACCTGCTGCCCCTGGCTACTGCCTTGCTGCACTGTCTCGTGACCTTGAGGTCATCAGATATGATAACACCAAGGTCCCTTTCCTGTTTAGTGACCATCAACACCTCTTCCTCTTCCCAATTTTATACATTGTCTCTCGGTTTCTGTACCCTAGGTGCATGATTTTGCACTTTTTAGCACTGAAACCCAGCTGCTGTACCCTCAACCATTCCTCAAGTTCTCTATGGTCTCTATTCTATCCTTCCACCCCTTCCCGCATAGCTACTCTATTGCAGATTTTAGTGTCATCCGTAAAGAGGCATACCTTCCTTTCCAGCTTCTCCACAATGACACTAATAAAGACACTGAAGAGGACTGGTACCAGTACTAAGCCCTGGCATACCCCACTGGTCACGCTCCCCTCCCTAGAGTGACTGCCACTTACCACCACCCTCTGTTGCCTATCCATCAACCAGTTCCATACCCAGTTGACCACCTTGGCTCCCACCCCAAACTGCTCAGTTTCCTCATGAGTCTCCTACATGGTACAGTGTTGAATGCTTTGCTGAAGTCTAAGTACGTCACATCCACCGCCCCACCATGATCTATTTCCCTGATCACCCATGGGATATTTAACTGCCTGTTCAACCATGGCACATTTGACTGGTTACGGAAATGTTAACATGTTGTTGACACTGCACTAATTATGAATTCTAAAACCCTACTTTAACAATGTTTAATCCTCCCCTCCCCATCTCCCACCCATGCATCACTGGCTCTAGTTGCACCCTTCCCTGCCTATCCCAGTGTCAATCCCACTATATCAGCATACAATAACTCCAATCCCTGGCTCTAGTGGTTCCCTTTTTCCATTCTCCTCATCCAGAAGCACTGTCCCTGATGGTATCCTCTTCCTTGATCCTGCTAGAAAACTCATTGGTGTCCAGTGGCACCCGCAACCCTTCCTGATACCCCACAACCCCCACCACAACGCTTCAACAAGACGCTGTCTGCTGCATATAAGTCTAGTATTGCCATACAAGCATTTATAGCAATACAGAACTTGTAGCATGTCTATTCAAAAACAAGGAGATTTCTGAACAGATGGCCCACAAGTACAATATCGCTATACATGCTTATACAGCTATACTACACTTGCGTGCTTAAGACAGTGCCAACCATGGAGGTGCACCGAGAGTATGTGTCAGCCGCCATTACTGGGGTGGGGAGTGACAACAGACACCAGGATGTTAGCCAGTGGGGCCAGGAAGGGAGGAACTACGATACGCCGGGGACAGCTCTATCAGGAAAGATCAAGGAGGGAAGAGGGTACCACTAGAGCCACTGTTTGGCGTTTTTATATATCAGAATCGACATCGGATCAGGTGAGGACGTGGTACCACTAAAGCCACTGTTTGGCGTTTTTATATATCAGAATCGACATCGGATCAGGTGAGGACGTGGTACCACTAGAGCCACTGTTTGGCGTTTTTATATATCAGAATCGACATCGGATCAGGTGAGGACGTGGTACCACTAGAGCCACTGTTTGGCGTTTTTATATGTCAGAATCGACATCGGATCAGGTGAGGACGTGGTACCACTAGAGCCAAACAGTGTGGAGATGGAGAAGTAACAGCAGTGATGGCAGCTGAAAGAAGTAGCGCAGTGCACTCAACAAAACTAATGATCATTCAGGTGCTCACAACAGCAAGGCAAATTTTATTTTTAAGGTGCCCAATCCCTAGGGCTCTGGGTGCCATACACAAACAATAATAAATGTAAAACCTGAGCAAAGATGGGGAAATTAAAACTAAAGTAGCTATTAACAAGATTGACTTAAAAAGTGGGATTTTAAGACTGATTTGACACTATCCTACAAGGTGACCCCGTCCACATTGGGTAGCAGAGAATTCCAAATCAGGAGTGCCACCACCGCAAAATCTGGTCCCTGAACAACTTCAAGTCAGATGACATGACACCTGCCTCAGTGGAACAGAGGGGGCAGACAGGGGCGTATGCACTCAGGACATCTTTCACATAGTCAGTGAACCAGACTGTGCAGGGCTGAGTATGTCCACAAGCATATCTTAAAAGTTAATGCCCCACCAGACTGGCAGCCAGTGAAGATTATGGAATATCACCATGATATGCTCTGATCAGGGTGTCCCAGCAATGAGTCAGGCTGATGCATTTGGCACTAACTGCAGACAAAGAATCGACCCCACAGATAACTCCAGACAGAGAGCATCACAACAGTCCAGTCCTGATGTTGCAAAAGTGTGTACTTTCATTACCAAGTCCCCTGGCGCAACATATGGCTTAATCTGGATGATATTTCTTAAATGGAAACACCAGTCAAACTACTGACAACACCTGATGTTTTAGTATCAGCTTACAGACCAACATGACCCCCACCAATTTCTTCCCCTGAGCCCTTTAGAGAAGGCAAACCGACACCAACACTTTTCACCGACCCAGGGTGGCCTGGCTCGATCAGTACCAACTCTGTTTTACCCAAGTTCAGGCTATGTCAGCTGGAGGCCATCCAATCATTCATGTCATCTGGACACCGACTAAGCAAAGAGACCACATCACCCCCATTTTGCAGAAGACAGATACAGCTGGGTATTATCAACACAGCAATGAAATTCAGATAGTTTCATCTGATTATCTCCCACAGTGGCAGTATGTACATGGTGAACAATATGGGAGCAAGGATCAAGCCCTAGGTTTTCCACTGCAGAGCAAAGCCATCCCAGACACCGAACTACTCACAAATACTTGTTACATCCTGTCAGTGTAGTAGAACTAAAACCAACATAACACTGTCCCGGCAAATTCCACACAGTGCCGCTGTTAATCCAGTAATATCCCAGGATCCACCATGCCAAACACTGATGAGAGATCAAGCAGGACCATGTGGAACAAAGTCCCAGTCTCACGCTGGAGACAATCATGGAACCCCTTATGGCACTCAGAGTGCCGGCATTATGGCACCAGACAATCAGGGCGCCAAATGTGGGATGTGCCCCTTCTCCCCAAGATCCGCCCACCCCCAGAGTAGGAATCTATCAGTAGGGGGGTATGGGAGGCACAGTTCTGTTGGGGGTGTGGGGCAACCCCCTACAAGAAATGTGATCGGCGACATTGCTGATTGGCACCCTAACTGCCCAGCGCCAGACTGCAGGCATGTTCTGATGGTGGAACACCTTAATATGGGTGATTCTGGTGCTATGACGGGGCCTGAAACCAGACTGGAAAGGCTCACAGATATCATTTTTTCTGTTCGAGTCTCTAGCTGCACAGCAACTATCTTTTACATAATGGGTTGGAAATGTTCTACTTTCTGATTGGCTAAACAAGTTGTGAGCCCTAAATCTTAATTCCACACACCAGCACAGGTTGGAAAAGTTTTCAGTGTGATTTGGAATTTGAGCAACTCAAACAGAATTCATGAGCCATTTCACCAATTCCTGATTGTCATTACAAACATGGTTGCCACCTTTAGTCATATATAAAATCCTTCAACTAGGCCCTAAAAATTAAAAATCCCTTAAAAGGAGAACCGTGCTGAACCTATTCATCGTTTTTCCCAGTAGTAGCTATTTTTCTCTCTCCTAAGCTGGTCTCCAGGCTTCTACCAATGGGCTGTACCTCCTGATGCAAACATAGGCAGGAATCAGAACTCAGACAGCCTGGATATGCCTCCCTCCACTTCCTGTCAATTCCAGTTTAACTTCCTACCTTCCTAGTGGCAGGTACTCTGCAGCACAGCTCTGTCACTGCAGTTTCAGGGCCAATGGCATTAAATTGTAAGTTTTCATTTTTATTTTACATTTTATATTTTTGGAGAGATCATCAATCCTACAGTGGCCCCCATTTTGGCTTGGACCCAGTCTCAGCCCTGCATGCTATACTGACTGGCTCCTCAACGCCGTTACTTTCCGCTCTTTTGGGAGCCTAAGTGCTCTTCAGGGCAGATCCATCGACGAGTGCCTGTACTCTCTACTCACTGACGGAGGATCCATCCAGAGTTTTTTTCTCACAAAAAGCAGCTGTCGATGAGCACTTTAAGCTCAGCTCGTCGACTGAGGATCCACCGCTGGCCTAGTCGCAACGTTGACGAGCACTTTATCACAAAGCAAGTGCTCGTTGACAGAGGATTCAATGAACAGCCTGTCCGTCGACGAGCACCTAAAACTCCACAGCTCGTCGACGGAGTGTGTGCCCACCATTTGCCACTGGCCCTGCTGGAGAGTCGACGAGCACCACTAAAGCTTGTTGACGGAGTATTCAGCCACTAGCTCCTGCTGCTTGGAGCACCTCGTTGAAGGGAACCACTGTTTAAGGAGATAAAGAATTTAAAGGGACAGCAGCCTTATTCAGTCTACAGCATTAAGGGGGCTAAAGCACAGCAAGTCTGGGGACAGCTTATAGTTAAAACAACAATAGCTTCATTGGTCAAGGCCTCAGACAAACCCTCCAGGGGCAGAAAATGTCTGCAATGCAAATCCCCCTTGCTTGTTACTTTTGCGGCTCGCTGTCTTTAAAATGTGAGCAAACAGTGGCTGCGAATGCAGAGGTCCTGATGGAGGACTCAAATTCTTCAGCTCAGATGGATAGCCAACTAGTAGGTAGGTCTGAGAGGGTGGCAGCCACCAGGGAGACCCAGCACTCCACCCCCCCCCATCGCTGGCTTCAGACCTCATTAACAAACTAAATAGGGCATTTGCCATGGACCCCTCATGCTTCAAACTGGCAACCTCCGGGGTCTCCTGAGGTGAGGCCACATAAGAAAGCCAAGTGCAAGAGAACCCCATCCACGTCTTCATCTGAAGAAGGGCAGTCATCCTCGTATCACTACGGCAAAAGGAAAAAATCCAGGTACAGGAACAGATCCTTGGACGAGGAGGATCTGCATTCTTCGAGACACAAGAGCAAGCATTAC
Organism: Neoceratodus forsteri; assembly: GCA_016271365.2. Lineage (NCBI taxonomy): Eukaryota > Metazoa > Chordata > Ceratodontiformes > Ceratodontidae > Neoceratodus > Neoceratodus forsteri. The sequence continues at coordinate 725,701,248 of CM057455.1, forward strand.
AGGGAGTGCCCCCCAGCTCCATCAGACTCCAGCTATTCTTCACCGGAGGAAGGGGAGCTCGTGGACTCGTCCATGGATTTGGACGACTCAACTTCCAGAAATTTTGATCTGGATGACCTAGAGTTTTATTTATTTTTTTTTTTATTTTTTTAGAAAAAAGGCGATTGCCGAAATCCACCTGGGTTCTTCCACAGTGGCTCCAACACAGCCAAAGCAGGCATTTCGCCTGGCATCTGCTGCCAAACCGGCCACAGCTTTTCCTATTCCTCTGGCCATAGAGGACTTGCTAAAGGAAGAATGGCAAGGTCCCAAGCGTACATACCCAGTCCCTCGGTGGATAACTAAGCTGCTAAAGATCGACAAAAAGCAATCAGAAAAGTGGCTTGACTGCCCCAGAATTGAACCTTTGATTTCAAATCTCACCAAAAAATGATCATTCTGGCAGAAGGAGGGGCATCTCTTATGGACCCAGTGGACAGGAAAGTGAACGCCTCACTGAAGAAGGCCTTCCAAGCTTCAGCAGCTTCTCTTAAGGCAGCAACCGCCAATCTTTTCTTTGCCAGGGCAGCTCTGTCCTGGGCCTTGGATTTAGCCTTCTCATTCGCCGAGGATCCAGAAAAGAACAAGGCTACACTTTGTCAACTTCAGCTCATGGGTTTGGCATCCGCCTATGTGGCAGACGTCTCAGAGGAGGCAGTTAGGTGTGCCGCTAGAACCATGTTTTATCAAACCTCTGCTCGTGCAACCTCTGGCTTCAGGCCTGGCAAGCAGACGCCTCATCGAAAAGCCATTTGGTGAATGCTCCATACAAAGGTAATCTCCTTTTTGGCTCCGCTCTTAAGGAGGCCGTAAAGGAATCAGGGGAGACTGTTAAAGTACACATGCCTCAATCAAGAAACAGGGGCAAATCATGGTCCTCAGGACCCAAAATGCAATTTTCGTGATCAAGGTTATAACAAGGGTCAACAGAAAAAATTCTCAGGCAAAAGAACATAGTTCTCCTCTCATAACCAGCGTAACTTCAGAGAAGGAAGTTCCGGTGGAGGAGGTGGCACCAGAGACACCAGGAGCAACAATAAAAAGTCTTAATGAAGCCATCCTGGCCCATCCTCAAGTAGGGGGCAGTCTTTTAATCTTTCTTGAGGAATGGGTCCAAACTACGACAGATAGAGGGGTCCTGGACATCATCAGCAAAGGTTATCTGATAAGAGTTCTTATCAAAGTTCCCACTACCACGTGTGGTGCCCTCCCCTATTTCAGGCAACCCAATAAAAAGGCAGGCAGCATTTCAGGCTATCACAGACCTTATCCAGGCAGGGGTTATCTAACCAGCTCCCCCCACAGAAAGACTAAAGGAACTAAAGATATATAGCCTCGAGGAAAGGAGGGAGAGGGGGGACATGATAGAAACTTTCAAATACCTCAAGGGAATCAACAAAGTCCAAGATTGTAGCATCTTTCAGAAAAAGAGATATGCAAAAACAAGGGGGCACAATTTGAAGACAGAAGGAGGACGGCTCAGAGGTAATGTGAGGAAGTATTTCTTCACAGAGAGGGTTGTGGATACATGGAACAGGCTTCCTGAGGAGGTCGTAGAGTCAAAAACAGTGGGGGAATTCAAGAATGCATGGGACAGACATAAGGCAATTCTAGTGGGGGGTAGGAGGAAGTAGGCTGTTGGTTAACTAGGATCTGCAGCTTATCCGTTAGGTAGGGAAATGGGCAGACTAGGCGGGCCAAGCGGTCCTTATCTGCCGTCAAATTCTATGTTTCTATGTTTCACAGAGATCAACCAGTGCGTATATTCCCTATTCTTCATGGTTTCCAAACGCACAGGCGGATTCAGACCAGTCCTACACCTAAAATTCTTGAATTGCTTTGTCCTCAACAGACCCTTCAAGATGGAAACCCCATTATCAATAAGGGGATTTTCTGGCCTCAATCAACTTACAAGACACTTAGTTGTATATTCCCATTCAAGAGCTGCACCATCAATATCTCCAATCCAAAGTGGGGAAACATCATTTCCAATTCAAAACACTTTCATTAAGACTTTCTTCGGCCCCAAAAACATTTTCAAAGATTTTGGTAACAATTTTGGCCCACCTCTGGAACCAAGGGATTCAACTGTTCCCTTACCCCATATTCTACGATATTCTAATTAAGGCTCCTCAGCTACACCAAACAGTACAAGCTGTAACAGAGGTCGTTCGGTGCCTCTCGTTGCATGGATTTATCATCAACTGGAGGAAGAGCTCCTTGACTCAGATATAGACCTAGAATCACCTGGGGGCAGACTTCAAGACACAGGTGAACAAGGTGTTCCCCATGGAAGCAAAGTTCAAGGATCTGCAGAAGCTCATCGAGAGGTTTCACTCTGCCCACCACCTGCCAGCTCACAGCTTCATGCAGCTCATTGGGACTATGGTATTTCTGGCAGATTCAGTCCCCTGGGCACTAATTCACATGCGACCCATTCAGGCTCACCTACTCAGTCTGTGGTCCCAGATCAGACACAGCCAGAACAAACGGATCCCGATTTCTCACCAGATAAGGACTGCTCTTCATTGGTGGACCCATAGGACCAATATTATAAGGGGTCGCAGGTTGGGCCATCCGCACCAAATATGAGTCACGACTGATGCCAGCCTCAGGGGCTTAGGGGCACACCTAGATCAGAGATCAGATCAGGGAAAATGGTCTCTGCTAGAAACAAGGTGCAGCATCAACGTCCTTGAAATGAAAGCAGTGCGCCTAGCCCTTCTGCACTTCAAACAGCATGTCCTCAACCAGGATGTGCTGATCCTAACAGACAATCGAATGACAATGGCATACATCAGTAATCAGGGTGGCACAAGAAGCTCACAAATGCTCAGGGAATCTCTTCTGCTGTTTCAATGGGCCAAGGACTACCTGGCAAGCAAAAGGGCGATGTACATTCCGGGTTAAGAAAATGTCATGGCAGACTGGCTCAGTCGCAAGGATGTCCTGCTGGGGGAATGGGAGCTCAAGAATAGTACCTTCAAGACCCTAACCAAGCTTTGGAGCAATCCTCAGATAGATTTTTTCACCTGCTGATGCAATTCAAAAGTCAAGCAATTTTGCTCCCTGGCCAAGGATGAACAGGCGGTGGCTCAGGACACCTTTTCCCTAAACTGGGGTCAGTTCGGTCTCCTCTATGACTCCCCCACCCCCATACTGCTTCTATCTAGAGTCCTCCACAAAGTAGCGTTGGATTAGGCAGAGATGATCATAGTCTGCCCACAATGGCCACAACGCCCAGGATATCCGTTTCTGATTCATCTGTCAAGGCAACTACCTCTTACTTTTCAGATCAGCCCAGCCCTTCTTCGTCAAGGTACTGTCCTACATCCGAATCTGTGCAATCTATCCCTCTTGGCCTGTAGATTGAGCAGGAAACTTTCAAAGAGCTCAGATACACAGCACTGGGGATCGAGATGATGATTCCTCTCGTCACCCATCCTCCTCTAAATGCATTACAGGCTGTGGAGAAAATTCTGGTTCTGGCTTCTATCTAAACAAATGCATAGCCAACCAATATCTTAACCTATTTTGCTCCAATTTGTCCAGGACGGATTTGACAAAGGTTGCAACTGGCCACCTTATGAGTTCAGGTCTCCGCCCTGGGGGCACTCTTGTCAGTGGAGTCAGGGGAGTCTCTGGTTTCCCATCCCCATGTTAGAAGGTTTCCATGGGCTGCAACATTGAAACGCCCATCAATCAAACCAACGGTTCCCCCTTGGAGACTTAATTTGGTTCGAAAAGCCTTGTCCAAAGCCCTTTTCGAACCTCTTAAGGAGGCATCTCTTATGCATCTCACAATGAAAGTTGCTTTTCTAGTAGCCATTACTCCGGCAAGAAGAATCAGTGAGCTGGGAGTCTAGTCCACTAAAGAGCTTTATACGGTTTTTCGTCAGGATTGTATAGTCCTCCGAACAGATCCAGTTTTTTTTGCCTAAAGAAATGTCTCCTTTCCATTGCAACCAGGAGTTGATTCTGCCTTCCTTCTGTCCGCATCCGAAAAATGACAAGAAGGATATTACACACGCTGGACCCCAAAAGAGCGGTGAAAATATACATTAAAAAGAACCAAATCCATAAGAAAGACTTCTAGTCTGTTCATTCTAACTACGGGTCAAAATATGGGCAAAAAGGCTTCCAAAGACTCTATAGCCAGATGTATTCGTTCCACCTTCACCACTGCCTACAATTAAGCTGGAATACCCTTGCCTGGCCCAGTGAAAGCCCATTCCACCAGGGCTATGGCCACTTCATGGGCAAACTTCAGAGAGGCTTCTCCACCTGGTCTTCTATTCACATATTCATGAAATTCTACAAACTGGATGTGATAGCCTCAATGGAGGCATCTTTTGGCCGCAGAGTTCTTCAGGAGGTGGTGGACCCTTAAAGACATTTACATTCTTCACAGCCAGGATGTTTGGGTATGTACTGCTTTTGTATATCCCATTGGTAGAAGCCCTGAGACCAGCTTAGGAGAGAAAAAAACTAAATTTAAATACCTGTTGATTTTCTTTCTCTGACGGCTGATCTCCGGGCTGCTTCCCTCCCAGGATGTATAAAGTTGGACACTTGGCCGTGTGCTTGGATCATGTTTTCACTTTTTTGTTTCCAAGTTCTTGTAGTATTTCCACATTTGGACTGCTTAGGAAGAACTGGAGTTGACAGGAAGTGGAAGGAGGCATATTCAGGCTGTCAGAGTTCTGACTTCTGCCTACGTTTGCACCAGGAGGTACAGCCCATCGGTAGAAGCCCGGAGACCAGCCGTTGGAGAAAGAAAATGTACAGGTATTTAAATTTTTTTTTTTTAAATACTGGCTTGAATTCTATTATCATTCCATCTATACTGGCCTTTTAGTAACCTTGGTGCCTATTTGTGATCTACACTCAGGTGGTAAGTGCCATTTTAGAACTGTATGGTGCAGTTTATGTCCCTTCCAACTGCAAAATTCTACAGCAGAACATGGGTGCATTGTAACAGCAACGGAAGAGCTGAGCAACGGACATAAACTACATCATGCAGTTCTAAATGGTGCTTACTACCTGTGCATAAATCAGAAACACCCACTAGGATGATTAAAAAACCTGTAGAGATGGAAAGGTAACTGAACTGCAAACGACATTTAAAAATCATCTTCTTTCAGGGCGGTTTTGTATATTAAAAAACTAAATACCTGAATGTTCTATCCACGAATGTTCTATCCACTCATGATCCCCTCCTTGCACACTTAAACAAATTTTTACAAAAAAATCAAGTACTATTCAGAGTTGCGATTTCTAGTAATTCTTGGATGACCATGAAAAATCATTCTTCTCCTTTCAAGTTTGTCAGAGAACTCTCTGCTGCTTACTCAGCCAGAGATAAAATTGAGGCTCTGCTGCCACTTGAGGGTGTGTCTGGGTGTGTGTGTATGGAATCCTACAGAATTTTAATTAATGTGTTCCTTGTTACCATTGTGTGTGTGTGTATGGGGGGATAAGCATTTTACTAGAGAAATACTGCAGAATTATGAATTCGTATACTCTACAGTAAACAAGAAAAAAAAAAATCACTCACCGTAGTAATGTTATTTTTTCCAAAGTGATCCCTCACTAAGTTTAGCAACAGCAGTCATTCCCCTGGAATGAGCCGCCCTGGAAGTTTTAAAATGTATTCAAATTACGAAATTTGGAACTAAGTTCAAACTGTGCTGTGTGGTCACACTCACCCCTGCACTCTAGCGTCAGATTTATTTCTAAGGCAAGGGTGAGCTATGACCACTAAAACTAGCTAAATAGTTACCAGAAAAGAAAATTACATTTTACCAAATATTTAAAAATAGTTAAACAAGACAGATTTGTTATGAAAAATAACGTAAATCAAACCACTTAGAAACAATTATAAAGGTACTGTAACAAATACAGTAAAACTCCAGTTATCCGAACCTTAATTCTCCGAAACTCTCAGCTGTCTGAAACTGTGGTGTGTTTCCCAACTTAATAGGCTTAAATGTAAAGTTCTCTCACTTATCCGAAACCACATTTATCCAAACAATTCTATTGGCCCCCAGCACATTCGGACAAATCCCAAACATCCAACCATACACCTATATCCATCCTACCTCCCCTTTCGAAGGTCCTTGAGAAAATGGTCTCTGAGCAGCTTACTGAATACCTTGATAAATATAATCTACTTTGCCTGCAGCAGCACGGCTTCCGAAAAAAGCACTCTACACTCACCGCCCTTGTCGACTACTCGTCTCAGCTATATGATGCCTTAGATAGTGGGCAGGCAGTTGGGTCAGTCTTCATTGACCTTAAGGCCTTTTGATTCTGTTAATCACAACCTTCTCCTAAGTCGCCTCCCGTCTAGGTCTATCCCCAGATCACGGTGTTATGGTTTGGCAGCTACCTCTCAAACAGGTCACAACGTATGAAAATAGGGGATACCATATCTGCAGCTAAGTAGGTGCTACTAGGGGTTCCACAGGGGTTAATTCTCGGACGTCTACTCTTCAGCTTATCAACTCTGTCTAACGGCTTGCTCAGCTCGCACAGTTCTCTATGCGGACGATGCAGTAATATCAGTCGCTGGAAATGACCACAACTCCATCACTATCATACTCCAAAGCTGCTTCCTGAAACTTGAATCTTGGTTTATACAAAACAAGCTACTATTAAACCACAAAAAAAAAGCAATGAGTCTGCTCTTCTCCACCTCCCAAAGCAAAAAGAAATACCTACCCCTGCTTACATAAAACCAAAAGGCTGAGATTCTAGAACAAGTAACAAATTTCAAATATCCAGGCATTACCTTCAATGACACACTCACCTTCTCAAGCCACATAGACTCTAATCAAGACTGCAAACATAAAATTTGGTGTTCTATTCCGACACAGGCATTCACTGACACCTGATGCTCTCAAACTCGCCATAAGTAGTTCAATACTGTCATCTATTGACTATGGGCTGCCTATTTATGGGGCTGGCACAAAAGCTGCCCTTAATAGGGTTAGTACACTCCTCAATAAGGCCTACCGTCTAACTTTGGGGGCTGCTCTTGATACCCACACCTGCTTGCTCTACACTGATACTGGGTGGCTCCCTCTAAATCTTAGAGTGCAATTCCAAACCTGCCTACTACTAAAAAAAGTGCGTCTTGGTCTCAGCCCCCCATCTCTGGACAGTCTCTTTAAGCTGGCAATTCCAACAAAATCAACTAGAAGTGCCGCTACTGACAAGTTGGTGACCCCCAGCCGGCCCGTCGGTGCTGCGGTTGGATTTCCGCATGCGACGCCGGCGACCCGGGTTTGGGAATGGACTCGGGTCGCTGGAAGGGCTGGCCAGGGGAGAAGGATGGGCGTCCCAGGACTGCTATCCTTCTCCAGGGAGGGTGGGATGGCGTCCGAGCACTAGCGACCCTAGTGGAGGCGGAGTCGCGACAGCTACTAGCTGCAGCGTGCTTGGGCAGCGGGCGGACGTCTGACGCGCCATTGCACCACTCCCCGCCTCCCCAGAAAAATGAAAAAGGACGGCTGCCAGCCACCTCAATGAAGCCCGCCACGGCTTCAATTAGCTCCTCCAGGCCAGCTCTCCCACCATCCCCAGTGTCTGCGGCGGCATTCCCTTGCCTGCTTCCGCAGCCCCACCGTGGGGGGTAAGCCACGGGGTATCAGACAGCCCGAGGCCGATTTGGGGAGTGGAAGCCGTGGCCCATGACCGGGTCGATACTACCGGGTGGCTGGCAGCTAGGAAGGCGTCATAAAGACGAAAATTAAAAAAAAAAAAAAAAAAGTTGGTGACCCCCTTCAAAAGGACAACACTTGCCCAGAATTCCTTCTTGTACCAAGGACCGAAATGGTACAATGAGCTACCTGCTTACTTCACTGGCACGCCCAAGATCAGTACTTTCAAATCCAGGCTCAGATCCTTTCTTGGCACTAAAATGACATGTACCTGCCCACGCTAATAAGACAGGACCTCACCCTCCCATATCTTATTTGCTTCTCTACACATCCCCCTCCTCCACCCCTCATTCACCTGACGATGTCCACTTATGGCTGACAACCCTACCCTACCAACCCCTGACGATGCCATTTTCTGGCTGACCACCCTATCCCTATCATCCCTAGCCATCCTGGGTTGGCCCACTATATAGTGAACTCCAAGCATGAGCCTTGCCAACCTTCTCTTATCAGCCCTTTCTTCTCTGTTAGCTACTGACTAATTTGATGTATGTAAGTCTGAGTTTTTATTTTACTGTCTCTGTAAATGATGTACATAAGTCTCAATTTTATTTTTTGACTTGCCAATATAAATGTATTAATGTCATTTTCTGTATGCCTTGTGTTATTGTAATTGTTTGTGCAACACTGACTTGGAACCTTCGAAAACGAGTCCTTGACTCAAAGGTGTCAATCCCAAACTGAAATAAATAAATAAAATAAAATAAAATTACTGCGGTTATACTATTACACTCGAGCACGTACAAAAGAACAGAGTCTTGTCTGAACCTTTTACCAGGCTCTGGAAGGGCAGGCAGGGATTAGGGATTGTTAAATTTAGTGAGGGATCCCTTTGGAAGAAACATTACTACAGTGAGTATTTTTTTCTTCAAACCCCAGGAATCCCTCACTTATGTTTAACAATAGCAGACTCCATTGCAGTACCTTGGGAGGCTGGGAACAGAACCTATTTAGGGGAAAAGGTTATGCAAGACAGCAGCTAGAGCTGGCATCTCTTCTGGACTGTATGTCCAAGACAGCAGTGTTTTGTAGAAGTTAGTACTGTTTTACAGGTAGCTGATTTACTGATTTCCTGCAGGGGACACTCTTTGATGCTGCCACAGAGATAGAAGTACCTCAAGTGTGCCCTGAGGCCTCTAGGTGGCTGTCTACCAGTTCTGTCATAAAAGAACTGACTGCAGGAGACTATCCAGTGAGAGATGGTTCTCTTGGATACAGGTTTACCTTTCCCCACTTCACCATAGTTGACAAACAGCTGCGTGTTAGTGGACCCTTTGTGTGGTCCAAGTAATAACGGAGTACCCATTTCACATTCAGACTGTGGAGCTTTGCTCCCCCTAGCTGGATGTTCCTGTGAAGAAAATTGGAACGGCAGCCGACTGATTTCCATGGAATTCAGACACCACTTTGAGGAGAAATTTCCTATTCATCCTTAGGACTACTGTAACCCCCTACCGGGTCATAATATCGCGGACAAAAATGCGCACAGCAAGACCACGCTACTAGTACCGTGTGTGGCTTTATAGCGACAGGGGAATTATAGTGCTAGAAAGTATTGTTAACCCCTGATGCTCACCAGCAACAAGGAAGTGGATGTAGTCACTGCCGGTTGGGTGCTCAGTCGAGCCACTCCCATGGTGGAGTGGCTAGAGCACCCGACCCAGTGGTGGATGGGGCTGGGGGAAGTGGTTTGATTCCCTTCTAGGGAATCTTTTTTTTTTCAATTTTATTTCTTGCCCCTGTGTCCACACCCCCTCAGAGTTGGTTATAATTGTTCCAGGGGTGTGGGGGTGAAGCCCCCTGCAAAACACAAGAAAAACAGCTGGGCATTGCCACACGCTGTATTGTGACATGCGGTCTTGGTGTGTGCAGTTTTGTCTGCAACATTATGACCCTGTGCCCTGTAACCCCCCTTCAGGGGTGTTCAACTCAAAACGTTTAGGACTTGCCCAGGACTGTAGCTGAATTCTCACTTGCCCCTATTCATTTCAACGAAATTAGCGCTCTTTTTGTACTTGCCCTTCAAGGAAGTTTACTTGCCCCAGGGATTTGCACACCCCTGCCCTTCCCCCTCCATTTAAGGGCATAAACTTCATCGCAGATGTACCAGGGGAAAACAGGAGGGATTACCACAATGCAAAACAACTCCGATAGTGCACCTGAAATAAAGATAGGAAAGCATTTGCCCTATCTCTTGATGGCTTCATCAGGCTGTGCAGTCTTGATCTGTATCTCTATGAACTGGTTCAGTCCCAAGCTCTGGCCACCAGACACAGGACTTATAAGCAGACGATCCTGGTGCAGCCTGATGATCGCCTTCTGGAAGTACAACTTAAGGCACAAAAATAAATACAAGGGGCTTTACATGTCGTTTATCCCCTCTTTAACTTAAATAAAGGAAAAGCACTACCAAGTGACTTCTCAAACAGCTCTTTATTTTGTCACCTGCACTCCAAATGATTCCAAGGGAACAGGGGTCCCATCCTTCTCTAAATAAATAAAGCAGCTCCATGGGGCCATTTAAACTTTTTACAGTTCACCCATGCTGGAACTCTTGAGCAGACATGATGCCATACAGGCAGTACAAACAGGTATCTTTTGTTTCTGAAAGCCAGGATGGTTTACCCAAGCGGATCCTTCACCACAGAATCACCAGGCTCCAGGCTCACTGGCGCTGGAAAGCCAAACTCTTTTTTCCTTTTCTGGGTTACCCTTCCCTTGTGTCCCTATCTAGCTCTGGTCGGCTGCCCTATCTCCGGCGTGGAGAAGCGTGTTGTTCCCCCCACCTGGCCCCTGGACCAAATCTTGAGGGGTACCAGGATTTTTCCTTTCTGGCCCAGGCCCTGTAACCCTTATCTTTTCCTTTCACTTCGAGCCTGAAACCCACCAGTGTACCAAATGACTCCCACACCAGTTCCATTACTATGGCCATGTTCATTCTCTTGCTCCCACTGGTGCCGAGACCCTTAAACCCGGCCCAGCTCCAATGCCCAAACTGCACCTCCTGGGCTGTTCAGCCACTAGAGGACCCTGAGCTCTGCCACCGCTCAGGCCCTCCGAACAGCCCACATTTATCATCAGCTTCCATGGTGCCTTTTTTCTCTATGGTGCCCCAAGTTGACCACTTAGGATTGGCATCCGGCCTCCTGTCCACATCCCAGCCAACACCTACGTCCTGGGCTTGAACTAAGCTCCAGCCAGTAGCTGCCCTCCAAGGCCTGCCCAGCCCTTAAATACCAGTGCCCCAGGACTTGCCCCTCCATGCAGGCCCCTTTTTTTGTGGGTGAAGGACATTCCAGGCTCCCTATACACCCCGGCTGTCCTGCCACTTCGGGTACAGGAGGGGACCTCTGCCACCAGCCCCTCCTCTGTGGGAACCCTGCCACCACCCCCACAGCCCTGAGAGCACAAACCAACTCCTGCATGTGATCTACATGGGACTCCTGCCTACTCTGCCATTTCCCTACCACTAGGCCCCCATCCAGATGACAGAGATTCACTGGCTGGCCATCCTCCCTGCAGAGCTCCCTTCCCGGCTCCTCGACGCCACATTGCCGTAGAGGCCATCCCTATCTACTGACTTTTGGGGGGGGTGCCCCCACAGGCCCAACCCAGACCGACGAGCCCCCTCCTTGCCTGCCTCTCCTGCTCTTCCAGCCGCCCCCCTTCAGGCCAGGCCTACCGCCCAGGCTGGAAAAAAGACCCAGAACTTCCCGTTTCCTTTTCTTATATATCCTTCCTAACCTGCCCTCAGCTGCCACCTTTAGGCATCCAGCAGGGATTAACCCCCAGAGCACTAATAAATCCCTAAGCTCTGGGGGGGGTAGGAGGTGGAAGGGGGTCCCTAGTGGGAGCATAAGCCCCTCCGAAGAGAGGGGGCTTACACTATCTTGTCTCCATGGAAGATTATGCAGTTATGATCTGTACAGAGGGCTTGCAGCTCACTTACCCTTCTTGAAGAAGTTACTACCACCAGGAAAACTGCTTTCCAGGTGACATGCAGCAGTTGCATGGGCTCAAAAGGAGCATCCATCAACTGTGCGATACACACATTTAAGTTCCAGGGTGGGGACAGGATACCTCACTGGAGATTACAGGTGGTTAAGGCCCTTGAAAGCATTTTGAAAATGGGTTGTGAAGCCAGTGACCTGTCTTTACCAACTGATGTGTAGGCTGACACTGCTGACAAGTGTACCTTCAGGGTTGAGAACCTTAGGCCCAGAGACTGGAGGTGGACCGGGTAGTCCAGGATTGTTGACAGACCTGCCTGGATAGGGTTAACCTGCCTAGGAGTACATCAGAGGAAAACCTTTTCCATTCTGAAGCATAAGTTTTCCTTGTTGCTGGTTTCCTAGAAACCTTCAGCATCTCCATTACATTTCTTAGAAAGATTTAGCACAGAGAACTCTAGCTCTTCAAGAACCATGCTCTGAGCCACAGAGTTCTCAGGTCTGGAAATGTTATCCTGCCCTGAGACAGTGTCAGCAGATTGTATTTCAGTGGCAGATTGGCAGGAGGCTTGTTACAGAGGGACAGCAGCATGGAGTACAAGCTCTGCCTGGCCCAGGCTGGAGCTAGGCGAATCACTGTTGCCGACTCCCTTCTCAGTTTTATCAGTAATCTCTCTCAGTAAAAGTGGAAATGGGGAAAGGCATACAGAAACGTCCCCAACCAGCTGAGGAGTACTGCATCTTCTGGGACTGAACCCACCACTGGGAATCTGCAACAAAACAATGAAAGCTGGTTGCTTTCCCAGGAAGTGAAATATCTAATTCTGGTGTACCACACCGTCTGAACACTGATGCCAGCACCTGCTGGTGCAGGGGTCCATGTGTGGTTTCCCTAGCTGGTCCTGCTCAAAGAGTCTGCCAGTACACTGTATTTTCCTGGCAAGTGGACTGTGGATAGCTGGACTTCCAGGGAGTAGGCCAGGTTCCAGGTCTTCATGGCTTCTGTGCACAACTTTGAAGATCTTGTTCCTCCCTGCTTGTTTATGTAATATACTGTGGTAGTGTTGGCTGTTTTGATCAGAACAGAACAGACTAAGCTCATCAGGTCGGATGTGAAAAAGGGCTTGTCCCAATGTCCTTACCCAGTAAACAAAATACAAACAAATAAACCTACCTCTGATCTGGGAGGAAAAAGCCTACATTGCTGCAGGTACACTGCACTGAGCTCCAGGAGATTTATGTACTCCCAAGTCTCCTTTATGTACCAGGTGTCACTCATAGAGAAGTCCTCCAGGTGAGCGCCATAACCTAAGAAGGAAGCATCTGTTGCAGGGATCTAAACTGGCACTGGCCCGCTAGCCAAATGCTGGTTGATTTTGTATAGGGCTATTAAGATTTTCATTTATCTAGTCCCATGGGCTTGTACTGTAGAAGGCAACACTTCAGTATGTACACCAACTGGGCCAGCAGAAACGTCTGTGGGGCCAGTGGATTTTCCGAGGCACTAGCCCCACTGGTTAGTGGCTGCAAAACTCTATTTCAACCCCTGTGTTGTGAGTATAGCTGTTGCAGACTGTGGATGGAAGGTAATTCCCTCTCTGAGGTTGCTTTCATCTTCTACCATTCCACTGCCTTCAGCAAGGTTTTTGTATCAGGCACCAATTTGGACAGAGAATCTCACGTCCGAGTCCAATAATCCCCTAGGCGATACTGGATAGCTCTCATTTGGAACCTGGCCCCTGGTACCACTACAGTGGACGAGGCCATGTGCCCCAGTAATCGCAGGAAACTGTTTGCAGGTTTTGGCTGACCTGTCTTGAAGAATTCTGCAGCTGAAATCAGATTTGCTATGCTTGCTTGAGGAAGGAATGCCTTCCCTTTCAGGGTGTCCAGCTCTGCACCTATAAAGTCAGGAACCTGAAATAGTTCTGGGTGGGACATTTGAAGATTTACGAGGAAGCCCTGGTCTTCCAATGTGCTTGCATCAGCAGTATAGGGGACTTTGCTTCCTGGTCTGTTTTTCTCAAGATCAGCCAGTCATCCAGGTAGGAAACCACCACCACCACCACCACCACCACCACCACCACCACCCCCACCCCCACCCCCACCACCCCTTTCCTTCTCAAATGTCCTGCCACCACAGCTAAGCACTTTGTGAATACGCTTTAGAGCTAAGGTGTGAGGCCAAAGTGAAAGGCTGTGAACTGGTACTGGTAGTTCCTTAACCTGAAACTGAGGTGCTTTCTGTGACTTGGCTTGACTGGTATGTGAGAAAGTAGGCATCTTTCAGATCCAGTGAACCCCAGCCAGTTTCCTATTTGCAGAGACCATCATGAACTCGCTTTCTTTAAAGGTTTGTTCAGATATCTCATACATCTAAAATGGGTCGCCACACCCTATTTTTTGTGGGTGAGAAAGTATCTGGAATAAAGCCCCTCGTCTTATTATGCGGCAGGTACGTTTTCCACTGCATTTGTTTTTAACAATTTCTTTACCTCCATCTCCAACAGATTTTTTTCCTGCTGGGGCGTGAGGCTGGAAATCTTTGGGTTCTGCAGTTTTGGGAATTTTCTGAACTACAGGGACAAACCCCCGACTCACTGCTTCTAAGACCCACTTGTCTGTGGTGACTTTTGTCCATTCCTGGAAGCAGTGAGTCAGTCTTCCCCCACTGGCAATGGATAAGCGACCTGGGCAGACTTGTCAGGGGTTTTGCTTTGTCTTGGGTTTGGGGGCTAGTATTGCAGCTGCATGCCTAGTGCCCCTCTTACCCCTGTCCATACAGTAGTCCATATGTGGAGGGTACTCATAAGGCGCAAAAACATGAGGGCAGTAGTCCCTATCCATATCTTCCCTTCCATATGGCTCGTAGGAAATGGGGGACTTTTCTTTCTAAATATTGCTCTTGTTGGTGGTTTTGTACTCAGTCACCTTTTTCATGTAAGCCTCTGTTTTGACACCAAACAGTGAATTTCTCTCATACAGGGAAAATCCACTGCTTTTGCTCGAGTGTCCTGGAACAAGTTTGTAGTTCTACGCCAGGCAAACCCATTCATTCCCATAGACGCCATATGGCATCGGAACCATCCATTGCTGGAATGGGCCCAAAATGGCCACCGGGAGCAAATGAGGACACTGCATGGGCCATGACCCTAGACGCAGTGTCATTTGTGTCCACTGCCATATGAAACGGATATTTTGTGGCAACTATGGCTGCTCTTGCTGTGTCAGCCATTTCCTGTGCCATGACTCCAGTAGCTTTATCACTCAGTGCCAGTATGGAATTCCAGAAGGCCCTCTGGTACTGGGCTGTGTAAGCTACGTAAGCTGCCAGCCTCAGGAGCAGGGAAGCTGAAGTATAAACCTTTTTACTCGAACTATCCAGTTTCCTAGAATCTTTTTCAGGAGGCTGGATGAAAGAGGCACTTTTGCCTTATGACAGGTGGCAGTCTGGAGGACTCCTTCATGATCAGGGTGGGAGTAGAAGTACTCAGCACCCTGTTGTCCACCTGATATTTTTTTCTCAATTTCCTTGTCAATGCCAGCAGCTGAAGTGGGTGCTGTCAAGACTTTGAAAGTGGCTTTCTTGAGGGATTTGTGAATGGGCAGGATTAATGTCCTTGTGGGTGCTGATCCCACCATATCCATAAAGTCTACCTCATCTTCATCCTCCTCAGTCTCATAGCAGGAGATGTTGAGGGTATTTACCATATACCTTACAAAAGACATAATGTGAGGTATAGTCCTCCAAAGGCCTAGGAGGAGAGCCAAATTCCTACTCAGGAAATCCATCTGGTTTAAAGGGTTCTCACTCCTCTTCATCATAGTACATTTCAGCCTCCTCCTCCTCCACAGCCACTGGGAATGGAAACGGAGCCTGGGGAGAGATGCCAAGCATAAAAGTTCCCCATTGTTTGGAATGCCCAGAGAAAATGCCATGCCTTTGTCATGTCCTCTAGTGGGGACATTTGTTTGGTGCCCACTGGTGGCTCCTTTCCTTGTTCAGGAAGAGGATAGCAACATGTTTTTTCTGTTTGTTTTTTCTTAGCAGGCACTGTCTCCGATGTCTGCTCAGAGGCTTTTTTTTTGTTTGTTTGTTTTGTTTTTTGTTTTATGGATTCAGGTTCCCCCTTTCAAACACTGTTAAGTTCTGAACCATGTTTAGCAGCTTTATCTTTCTTTTCGGTCCCCTTTGATAGGGATTGCTACTTAGTCTGAGGGGTTGGACCCTCACCTGAGCCTTTTGGTGATGTTCAGGCAGACTGAGAAGCCATAAGAACTTCTAATTTTTTAGCTCTTTTCTTTTGTGTTTTAGAGTAAAACATTTTACAGAGATCACAACTGGCAAAATCATGACAGCTCGTGGCAGTCTGCCGTTGCCAAGAGCAGAACTGTACAATTTTTAAATCCTGTGGGTCCCGTCTTCTTTTTGGGTCTGTCAGTGATGCAAAA
Source organism: Neoceratodus forsteri (assembly GCA_016271365.2). Classification (NCBI taxonomy): domain Eukaryota; kingdom Metazoa; phylum Chordata; order Ceratodontiformes; family Ceratodontidae; genus Neoceratodus; species Neoceratodus forsteri. Next base: position 725,717,413 of record CM057455.1, read on the forward strand.
CCCTGAAGACCCCTGAGAAAGCACTTCTAGTTCCCAAAATGAAACCAAAAACTGCAGTAAGTCCAATAAACATTAAAAAGGGGCTTTAAACAATAAATGTGGATAGGTTCCACAAGAAAAAAAAAGGCGCAATTTAAAATTTACCTCAAAAGAGGTTCCATTGACTAGAGCAGAATATCATCTCAGTTCCCCAAAACATGGAACTGAGACTAATGTAAAACTACTAAAGTGGTTGTGAAAAAAGGGATTTTTTATTAGTTTTAAGTAGGGGTTCCTTTGGAGAGGGAACCGCACTGAAAACAGCCTTCTCAGTTTCCTGGGAACCACTCAGGCACCAGAGAAAAACAGTAAAGTAACACAAATATAGAAAATAACACCCTAACTAACTCAGCACATCGAATTCTAAACTAAAACACTTAAACACTATAAAATATATACAAATAATACTGTAAATCGGACAGAAGTGTAGAGAAGACTTTGGGGTGACTGTTCTCTCGGGCAAAGAAATAAATCCAATGTTAGAGTGCAATGGTAAGCATGACCACATAGAGTTTGAATTTAGTTCCAAATTCCATAATTTGCATACATTCTAAAAGCTCCAGGGCTGCTCATTCCAGGGGAATAATCATTGCTGTTAAACTTAAGTGAAGGATTTCTGGGGTTCGAAACACACCACGTTCTGAATGTGCAGAAAGACAATTATGGATGAGTGTAAACCATCAGGGGAAGGGACTATATTACATTTTCTAGCAATATTTTGTAACATTTTTTGTGTCTGTTAAGTTTTTTTTTTCCTTCGATATGCTTATTGACCCATCGTACAAGTGCAATAAGACACATCAGGGTATAAACCACACATGTAACTTGGATAGATATGTTTGGGCAGCCAGAAGGATGAGGAGATAGTGACTTGCAGGGGATCTTCCGGAGGGTGCTCTGGAAGATGGGGATTGCAAAGTTTGTAGAAGATTAGGATTTCTGATGCCTGAAGTTCACCAGCTCAGGGATGATCTTTACAGACTGATGTATACTACTATCGACAAGCCTGGAAGCCTGGACACCTCTCCCCCCGACAGCTTCCTGAGCAGGACGGTACACAGTATGGAGTTAAGGGAAGGGTGGCTGGGAAGGGGAAAGCCCAGTTCTCAGAGGTGGTGACTATGATGCGATTTTAACTCTTGGAGTAACCAGAGACAACTGCGTTCCAAGGACTCCAGGCAGAAGGCACAGCATAGACACTAAATCTGGAACCAAAGGCCCAATCCCTGAAGAAGGATTGAAGCCTAGCAGAGTGGCCCATACTGTGAAGGAGAAGCCTGCCAGGGGGACTAAACAGTAAGAGGAGAAAGGAGGGAGGAGAGTCATAGTACTGGGGGACTCAATTTTAAGGGGAGCAGGGAGGCTGGTTGATCACCTACAGTCTGGGAGGCAGAAGGTGGTGTGCCATCAAAGATAACATAGTGGTGATGATATTAGCCAGGCTCCAGACACAGAAGAGGAGTACTGAAAAGACAGACATTGTGATCCACTTGGGAACCAATGACCTGGAGGGTAACATGGTACAGGTAGTAGAGGACAGATTCAGGGTACCGGGAAAGAGGCAAGGGGAGAGGGCAGCAGCCTCAGCAGCCTTCTCTGAAATGCTGCAAGTGCCACTTGCTAGCCAGACCAGAAAAGCTAGGTTTGCAGACCTCAACTCGTGGCTAAATGGGTGCTGCAGGGGAGGGTGCTTTGGGTTTATAGGTGGTTGGAGAACCTTAAGGGATTTTAAGGCAGTGTATGCTACGGATCGCCTTCACCTCAGCAGAGGGGAAACCAGGGCACTAGAGAGAAATCTACAGGAGTATGTAAGTACTTATTTAAACTAGGTTGAGAAGACCCCCTCCCCACGGCAATACTCTCAGGGTAAGAAGGGGAATCATGGGGGCAAGGGGACAATGGTGGGAGGTTCACAAAATCTGAAAGTACAGTATATCACAATGCTACACAAAGGAACAACGCACAAAGGGTCAGCATACTCTGCAACAGGGGAAGGCCCTAGGCTCCAACAAAATTACTAAGGGGAACCAGTCATCCTGGAAAGCTATAACCATCAATATCAGAAGCCTGGGTAACAAAGTGGGGACTCTTCAAGTGTTGGCTGCTGAAGCACATGTGGATTTAATGGCCCTCAAGGAAACATAGGCAATCCCCGCCCCGCTATGGTGGGACAGCTGCAAACTAGGGGTGTTGGCTGCACACTTGAGCAGACTTAGATAGACTGGGTGGTCTGTTTCTGCTAGCACATTCGTATGTTCGTATGTTTGTATGACTAAAACCCTCACAGTTCCAGTGTACTCAATCTTCAGAAAAGATAGGTCTGGAGTAGGGGAGAAGGGGTGGCCCTCTACATGAGAGAGGCATTAAGGCCCCAAGGGACATAATAGCAAGACAGGCAGCAGAGACAGAGATGCTATGTTATAGTTAGAATTAGAGATGGGTAGGAAGGTAACACTGAGGAGTGATTTATAGACCCCCCCCCCAAATCAAAAGGGGGGGGGTGCTGATAAAGAACTAGAAAATGAAATCCATTTAAGAGGGCATATTATCAAATATGCCTCCAGATATAAAAGATCTAAAATCCAAGAGAGAGTAGAAGTAGAAAGAAGAATCTATCAGTAAGAACAGAATCATCAGGAAACTCTGGACCCAGTGATTAAAAAAGATCTAGAGGAAACAAAAAAAAAAAAACTGAACGCGATATTAGATGCACAGGTGGAGGGTCAACTAAGGTATTGTAGACAAAGATACTATGAACAAGGGAATAGGGCAGGCAGAGTACTTACCTGGCAAATTCGGAAAGAGAGAGCATCTAGAGCAGTCCCTAAGTTACGATCACCGCAAACTAAAAATTTGATTACAGCCCCAGACTTAATAGCGGCCCAATTACAAAAATTTTACAAGACCTTGTACCAGGAGGAGAGGGAATCTGGTCACCTAGATATTAGCTATCTGGAGGGTACAGTACTCCCTAAACTGTCAGATTCACAATGACTAGAATTAGAATCACCTATTACTACAAAGGAAATATTACAAAGAATCAAACAGTTAAAGAACGGTAAAGCCCCTGGATTGGATGGTTACGTGGCAGAATTCTATAAAGAATTTCAAGAAAGGTTGATCCCCCCCTATGAAGGAGGCCTTTAATGAGCTATTGCAGGGAGAGGGGGCACGCCCCAGATCCTGGAGTGAGGCACAGATTTCGGTGATCCATAAACCCGGTCGAGATCCAGAGACTTGTGGCTCATACCGTCCCATATCCCTACTCCCACTAGATTCCAAGATTTTCACTGGAATAATAGCGGCCCATTTACATAAACAAATACAGACCTTAGTTCACCGAGATCAGTCTGGTTTTATATCGGGGCAATATCTGCAGGACAATGTATGTAGATTGTTAAACATAATCTCATCCCAAAAATACAAGAAACAATTCCAAATAGCCATCAGCATGGATGCCAAAAAGGCATTCGATAGAGTAGATTGGGTATTTCTAAAGGAAACACTTAGAAAATTTGGCTTTGAGGATAAATTTGTAGCTCTGATCGGAGCATTAGATCAGGCACCAAGGGCTAGAATTAAAGTAAATGGCTATCTTACAAATAGCTTCCCATTGGGGCGAGGGACAAGGCAGGGTTGCCCGCTCTCTCCACTGCTCTTTGCGTTATCTCTGAAGCCTTTAGCAGTGGCCATTAGGTCTAACTCCCTCATAAAGGGGGTCCAAGTTGGGGGCCATCATCATAAAGTGGCCCTCTACGCAGACGACTCCCTGTTTTTTATTTCAGAACCCGAAAAATCTTTACCAGTCCTAATGGAGAAGTTAGCAGTCTATGGGAAATTAGCAGGCTACGAAATCAATCACTCCAAGTCAGAGACACTTATTTTAAGTGGCATGCCTTCCCGAGAATTTAAGGCCACCTTCCCATTTGCCTTGGCAAAAAAAAAAAAGTGATGAAATACCTGGGAATCAAGGTATCAGTTGAACTGACCTTACTATATAAGAACAACTATGCTCATCTGTTCCAACAGATTCTAGTAGATCTGGCCCATTGGCAAATTTTGCCATTAACCCTATATGGAAGGGTCCAAACTATAAAAATGAACGTTCTACCCAGGTTCCTTTTCCTTTTTCAGACTTTGCCCCTGGGGATACCTAGGGACTTTTGGACCAACTTGCAGAAAGTTACACAACGGTTTATATGGAATGGTAAATGCCTGAGAATAGCACTGACTACACTGCAGGCACCGAGGGAGCAGGGAGGCCTTGCCTACCCTCACTGTTATTTTTACTTTTTGGCAGCTAGGGGGTCCCAGCTATGTACCTGGGCAAAGCGTAGGATAGATTCAGGGTGGTATCTCCAGGAGGAGGACTCGCTAAAAGGGTGGGCACTATGGGCCCTACCTACTAATACACTGCCCCACATAACACAGGGTCTTGATTTAAACCCATGGGTTGAAGATATTACATAAGCTTAGAAAACTCACATATATTCCTGAGGGGTTGGGACCCCTCTCCCTGATACGGTCAGAACCCACCTTTGTGCCCCCAAGGTCTGACGTAGGATACAAGGTCTGGGCTACTAAAAGATTAACTACCTTTGCCCAGTTTATAAGGAACAACTCTCCCCTATCTTTTGCACAATTAAGTGAAAAATTTCACCTACAGAAACAAGATCATTTTAGATTTTTACAGGTACGTCACTACATATCTACAGCAAACAGAATACAAAAAATAACTAGGGAGAGGACAGAGCTGGAAGACTTTTTCTATGGGACTATAATGATCAAGGGAAATACACATCCATTATCGCAATTATACAAGATATTAATGCACACCCTCCCACCAGGACTAGATGATCTTAAAGATAAATGGGAAAGGGAGTTGAAAGTTAACATAGCAGAGAATGTCTGGATCAGAAGATTTAGCCTGGGCTGGCAGGTTTTAAGTTCCCCCACATGGCGGGAGTTTCACTGGAAAGTGATATGGCGATATTTCTTAACCCCTACTAAATTGAGACATTTTGGTCGGTCAGGGTCTGTAATGTGCTGGAGTGGCTGCGGAGAGACCGGAACGCAAACACATATTTTATGGGATTGCCCACAGATTCGTATGTTCTGGAGGGAGGTGCACACCTCAATAACCAGGCTCACGGGCCTGCAGATACCCTTTTCGGGGGAGGATTTAGTGTTGGGACTCCCTACACTAATTAGTGGACCTAGACAATCTACGAAATTAGCTCAAATCATGAGACTGGTGGCACTTAAATGTACTACGCTGGTGGTAATTCCGCCCTTCGGTGCAGGAGTGGCGGTCCAGAATGTTACAGGTAGAAACTATGGAACGAATTACAGCAACACTAAGGCTACAAAGTAAAGGATTTGTCTAACTTTGGTCCCCATGGTATCAACATAGGTGAAGAAGGAAAGATGTCTCACACAAAGCACGTGTTAAGACAGTAGTAGAGAGAATTAGGTCTCAGAAATAGGAAAATAGCCATTGAGGTTGTAGAAAATGGATGCAACCTAGTGCCCGCCTTTAAGTTTAAGTTGAAATTTAAGTTCAAGTTTGAATTCAACTGTTATCCTTAAGGGGAAGATTATTTCAACCCCAGCTAGATCATCCAGGTTGAAACCTAGAAGCTATAACAAAGAGAAAAGAATGCTGTAAGCTGTTAGCTGAACAGTTATGTTTAGAAGGACAAAACACAGTTGATTGTATAAATGGATGGAATACTGAGAGATAAGATCTAAACTTATGAAATGAACCCCATTGCTAAGTAATGTAATTAATGAAAGCCCAAAAATAAGATGTTGAGATATGAACTTTGTATAAGAAACAAAACATACAAACATAATCAAATCTTGGCAACAGAAAAAGACAGAATGGGGGGAAACAAGAACAAACTGTAACACAATGTATATGGAAAAATAATGTATACTGTTATACAATGATCAATGTGATGTCCTAAATAACTAACAATAAAACTAAGTTTTAAGAAAAAAAGAAAAATGAAATCCAAAGTGTAGCAGCACTTGGGGTTCTGAAGGTCACAGGCAGGTATGATCACTTAATGTACACTGCAGCATTCAGAGGGCTTGCATTAGCAGAAGTCAGATACTCTTGGATGCATTACATGATGACTTCCTGCTCCGAGGGGTCTGGAAGCCAATGAAGGATAAAGTGGTGCTGGACCCTGTGCTGACAAATAGCGACTATACGTAGAATATCAGAAAAGGACAACCACTAGGTACTAGTGACCACCTACCAGCGTGGTTTGCTATTCAGCTTCGCATGAAACACCCGAATTCCAAAACGGGGGGCTTTGATTTCAGATGAGCTAATGCTGATGAAATAAAGCGGAAACTTAAAAGGCAGGCTGGGAGTGTGGAAAAGAAATGGGCCATCATCAGGGATAGCCCAGGGCCTTGGTGAACCACTATTTGCATCTCCTCCCACTTCTGTTTAGCTGATTCCACTCACCTAGCTGTACCTACCTGTCTACCCTTACCTACCTACTTGTCTCCCAATGTCCACTGTGTTCCCCCTGTGTCTCAGGGCCTCCTGTTAAATAATGAGTTTAATATTTTGAACAGATCGGCACCTTATGTACAGTCCTCAGTCTTTAGCCCTACCAAATTCACTGTATATGTTTATATGCTCTAGAACCTTACTGCTGCATAGTATATTGTTTAGTTATCACTTTGATCTTTGCACCTGTGATTCTCATGACCTGATTTATCCTTCCATTTTTGCACCTTTTAGATTGCTTGCCAATTTTGTAACCCCCCCGCTTTCCCTCCACCAGGCTGCACCTGGAAATGAGCTTTGGCTCAGCATGCCTTTCCCTGTTATCAGTTTTGAAATAAATAAAACGGAGGTCACTAGGCTCCTGCTTGAAGCAGACGGGAATAGCAAAAGTACAGAAAACCAGTCTGGTTCACGAGGTGGAGGGTGCAGCAATAAAAAATAGGAAGGCTTTTAAAAGATGAGTCAGAAGGATAGGGATAGGGATGAACATCCTATTAGACTGAATGAAGCCAAACAAGATGGAAGGCTAAAGCAAACACAGAACAAAGGATGGAGGAAGAAGTTAAAGGATAACTACGTAAAAAGTGCAAAAACATACATTGTGTAGAGTGTTATGACTTGTGTGTGTAGTCCAAGTGTGCCCTTTCCTTTGTTGCCTGTTAGGAGTTTTTTTATTTATATTTGCCCACTAGTTTTATGGCCCCTGGGGGTCTCTATGTTTAAAATTATAATTGTTTTTCTTTTTCCTACAATGCCTCCAGTCCCATGTGATAGTCCTTGACCAGAGAGTCAGTGAGTGACAGCAGCTGCTGTTAGGAGCACGATGTTCTGGCCTCAACTAAGTAACTCTTTCTAATCCAGTCTTTGTTTTCTAGATACAAGTCTAGGACTAGCCAGTAGGAGTAAATGTTTTGTTTTTAAAGCTTTTTGTTTTACCAAACTACACAGACATAAAAACACACACACACACAAAAATCGGCCCAGGTCATCAGTGCTATAAATAGTGAATACTCTAGCTGTTTCCTTACAGAATGGTACCATCAAATATCTCACAGGTGTTTGCAAAACTGTGAATGTAATGTAACCTTTAATAGTGATCCCAGCATAAGCAGGGGCATTTAATATCACAGCTTTACTGCTCTAAACCAGCACTTGCTGAATCTACGGTCACAGATGCATCACTAACATATGGAACAGGAGGTACTGTAGGAAAAAGAAAAGCAATAAAATAAAACATAATACCCAGAGGCCATAAAACTAGTAGGCAAATAAAAAAAAAATCCTAACAGCAAACAAAGGAAAGGACACACTAGGACAATTGTCTTTTTTTATTTTGTAAATTTTGACTGTAGTGCCCTTTATAGGTCTGGGACAACCCCTTCTTTTCACTACATCAGGGAGAATAGAAAAGCTAAGGATGGCATTGTCAAGCTGAAATAGGGTGATAGGTTGAAGGAAGACAACAAAAGCAAGGCAGAAATACTGAATTAGTATTTCTGTTCAATATTTAGGAAGGAAAACAAAGGGTCTCTGCCTTAGAGTAACCGCCTGGGTGACCACAGATGGCAGTGGTCAGAGTAGCCTGCAGGTAGAACAATGCTGACTGGCGCTGTTCACAGCCACTCATCTGCACGTGCATGCGAATGGCACCCTCGGCATCAGCATCCTGTGTGAGGGAGTTGAAATGAAGAAAAAAAAAAAAAACCTGAGTGGACAAGATGATGCCACTTGGGACCCACTGAACCCACTGGCTAGGCTCTTTCCCATACATGAGAGGGACCAGAGGGGACCAACCAACACCCCCTACGGCATTAAACACAGCTGCAAAGGCTGCACTGTTGACCCACTGGTAGGTGGTTGTGGGGTTGCACGGGTGACAGAGACTGAAGAAAGCATTTATTAAAAAAAAAAAAAAAAAAGAAAGCATATCCCCTATATTAGACATCGCGTTATAAAGCAGCTACCCTAAATAATATCCAAGATGGAAACTAACTGTTCTCTCATCATTCTGGTCATAAAGAAGTACCAAGGTCTGGTATGACTAATTAGGAATATTTGGAATAAATACTAGGCCCTGGTTTACTATTAGCCAGTCATCAGTCATGTGAAATTGTAACCCCTAGATGGCGCTATCCCAGGGGCTACTACCCCTGCCTGATTTGCCACTAACAGGCTGAGGGGCCTGGATCCAATGGCGGGTGCCTCCACCCAGAGGTCAGGGTTTGCAATAGTTAAACTTACTTGGTCACAGCCCTCTGGGACACTGCAACCCCCCTTTCTTCCCACTAGTGGCCCACACAGTATATCAGAATTACCTTCACAGTATACACTTACCCCCAGGACTGGTTCAGGCACTGGGACCCCCTGTAAAATAAGATACAGTGCAACAATCACAGTACAATATTTTAACATAGACAAATACCTCAGGCAGTATAACTTTGCTGAAACAAGCAGCTCTGATTTATTTAGGGGGAATATAACAAGGACAGGGGAAATCAGGTTAATTAGCTTATACTTTACTCATTTACCTATGGCTCTGTGCACAGGCCTATCCTACCAGTTACTGTCCCTAGGTACCCAAGCCCTAGTGGCTAGCAAACGTGGCAGCTGGTAGGGGCCCTTTCACACAGGGAAAAGAAAAATTAGTTAAACAGTCAGCAGTACAGTTATTCCATTTGGATTCAATGTGGCAATTCAACAGGGAACGACCCTGAATTAGTACTCACGACCTCCAAACAAGATAGGGTCCTTCAATGTCAGCAGGGCTACTCTTGAGCTCCACAGACTCCTCACACATTTATATGGTAAAAAAGAAAGTACTTTATACCAGGCAGGCTGCTTCTCTATCCCGATAGTGCACAATACCGGGAGACACACAGCAGATTCAGTTCCTGACAGACCGAGTGCAATTCAACAATTTCTCCAGTCTTCTACAGGGTGAGCCTGGTTTCTACTCTTCAGATATCTTTTGATTCTCTTCACAGGACGGATTCAGTCCTAATAAGCAGTTACACAAGCTGCAGACCGAACTCTGGACCTTACACATGTTTTTTTAGACTGAAACTGAAGGAGCACAGGGTTTCTTTCCTCTTTACTCCCAGAGCTAAACTGAAACTCCAACAGACAAAACCGGGCACTTCCTTTGAGTTCCTCCCAGTTCTTGACTGGATTGGCTGTCACTCACAATAGACTGCTCCTGTTGGTCCAAAAAGGCGCTGAAGTCTAAACTACATCTCCCAGAGTCACTGCCCATAACAATCCTCTTGTGGCTGGCTCAGATTATGAGTCCAAGTTCTGATTCGTCCAAGGCACCATTTTAGAGCTAGCTTACCCCACACTGATTGGTCCAGTTCAGCAGTTCAAAACTAGAATGGGGAACTAGGCAGACACAGTTCTGACTGCAAAGAAAGCAGGTTAGACAAACTGTATTTTCATTATTACTCTACATGATTTCTGGCAAACAAGTTACATCTTTCAGATAGGTTCCCTTTGCACTCCTAGTGACTGCAAAAATGGAGTGAATTGGCAGCAGTTCGAGTGGTACTCAAGCAGAGAAGCACACAGTCCCCCCATACAAACTAATTATGTCTGCAAGCAGACAGCTCTTAAAGAGACAGTACCAGAGGCTCTAAAAACACTCACTGATAAATGGCTTAACGCCAAACACCATTCAGGCTTGGAGCATTCAAGCAAGCTCCTGGAAGTCTTTTGGGAACCCCATTTGCAGGGGGTTACACCCTTCCTGGCCTGGGAAGCTTGATGTCCGCATGCCAAGTACCCTATAAGTTTTAACTGCAACCATATACATTTGCATTAGGCTCACACATGTAATCATCAGTCAATATATCATTTTACCAAGAACACATTTCTGAAACATTGCAGTATGTCACTCTTTACACAGTATTACACACATTGTACCATAACTCAAGTTATTACCTCTTGTACATGAAACCTGTAGAGAGGGGGCCCTTCCCTATCAGTTACCTTGGGGCTGGACGGGGCAAGGGCACCATACTTAGAGGGCAACACAAGTAACTTGGAGTTAGCACTGACGCTCAGTTTGGGCAATGAGCTCGGGGACACATACACTCATTTATGGACAACATTGAGAGGCAAGTCCACAGGCCTCCCAAGAAAATCATAACTGAGGTGCACCACAGGCTTTACAGCTCCACCAGTCTTTCTAGGGAGAACTGTTACAGTCTCTGCACTCTGAGCCTCATTTTCAGCATTGTCCTCACTTGTCAGGGGAATCTCCATGGGGGTAGAGAGGCTAGAACTTGGGGCACTTTCAGCTCCAGGAGTTACAGTTTCTGAGTCCACAACATTTGGCGCATGGAGAGCTTTCGACACTGGCAGTGGACTGTCAGGGCACTCAAAATACTCTTCTGGTTCTGGTGTATCACCAGTCTGCCCAATCCATCATTTTCCTCTGAAAGCTCAAACAGTTCAACCATGCACAATGATTCCATTTCATCTGATCTGATGCTTTGCACTTCACTTTCTGGGAGCATTGGCTCCAGGGACGTAAACTGGGGCTTAGACAGTCCAGAAGGCCCAGCTTCATCTCCAGTATTGACTAGGGATTGCCCTCAAACAATTGACTCAGTTTGTAAGAAGGATAGTATTCAAAATCACTCTCACTTTCTTCTGATATGGACTGACAGTCATGCTCAACTGGGACTTGTGGAGGGAACACTTTAACTTTGCTTCTGTAGGTGCAGACTTTCTTGATCTTTTCTTAGCAGCAGCTCTAGTCACTGGTCCAGAGGGGGCATCTTCTGGGGCTCAGACTCAATCAAGATTTGTCCAATGGGCAGTAAATGATTTCTATGCATTGTTTTTACATCTTTTGAATTATTCTCAGGCCTTACTTTGTACACTGGCAGATCATCTAGTTTGCCGACTACAATGTGAGGGAGATGGTGCCATCTGTCAGCAATCTTGTGTTTGCCATGCAGTCCCAGATTTCTTGGCAATACCCGATCTCCTCCTGGAGTTCCTGTGCTTTCACCTTTTATCATACCTTTCTTTGTTGGCCAGATTTCTTTTGCAGCCATGGTTTGAGCCAGTTGGTATGCATGAGTTAGCTGGGCCTTTAACTTTTGCACATACTGTAAATAGTTGTCAGCTTGAACCCCATCAGGAGAGACCCCAAAACACACATCTACCGGTAGTCGAGCTTCTCTTCCAAACATCAGGCGGTAGGGGAGAACCAGTGGCATCACTTTTGGTGCAGTTATAAGCATGTACCAGGGTGCTAATTTGTTGGCTCCATCTAGGCTTGTCCTTTGGGTGCAGGGTGCCTAGCATATCTAGCAAAGTGCGGTTGAAAGCGTTCAGGCTGTGGGTCCCCTAGGGAGTGGTAAGGAGTGGTTCTGGACTTTGCACTCCCCACAGAGAAAAGCATCTCTTTGATCAGACGACTCTCAAAGCTCTCCCTTGATCAGAATGGATTCTTTGTGGAGCCCCATAGTGAACAAAAAGTTTTCTACAAGTACTTTGGCCACAGTGGATGCTTTCTGGTCTTTGGTGGGGAAAGCTTGGGCATATCTCGTGAAATGGTCAGTGACCACCAGCACATTACTGATATTTCTTTGATCTGACGCCAAACTCAGAAAATCAATACAAACCAGCTCCATGGGTGCACTGGTGGTGATGTTAACAAGGGGCAGCCCTCTGGGGTGCTTTCCTCTGTGAAGCAGCGACTACAAGTTCGGAATGTGTTGCTCCACATCAGCCCCCATCTTAGGCCAATAGAATCTGGATCTCACCAAGTCAAGTGTTCTGTCTATACCAAGGTGCCCCATGTGTTGTGCAAGGATCTCAGTACTGAGTCTCGAAAGGCAGTGGGCAGCACTAGTTGTTGTTTGTCTACTTGTCCCCTCTGTCTACTGTTTCTCTGTATAACAGTTTATTGATCAGTTTCAACTTAGGACCTTCTTTGTATAACAGTGCAGTTCTCAAATCAGTGGGCGTAATTTGGACACATCTTTTCCTGCATAGAGGGCTTCTAAAGCTGCTTTGATCATGGGATCGCGGGATTGAGCCCACTAATACTGTCATTGTCCAGCTGAGGCAGTGCACCAATGTCTATTGCAGAAAAGTGGCACAAGCAGCAGGTATGCAATTCTCAGAGGGTCCCAAGCAATCCACCATGCAGTCCATCGTCCGTGAACATTTGTTCCTCCTGTCAAACTTCCGGCAGAGTGCCGAATGTCAGGTTCTGCAATCGGACCCAATCATTCTGGGAAACAGGCCTCCGGAGAGAGCATCAGCATCTATGTGGTTCAGACCTGCTCGGTATTCAGAGCATAGTCATATGTAGATAATGCAGAAAGCCACCTATGGCCAGTGGCATCCAACTTAGCTGAGGTCTGCACATAGGTCAAAGGATTATTGTCAGTTTTACTAGTATTTTAGCCCCATACAAGTACTCATGGAATTGGTCAACAATAGCCCATTTCAAAGCTAGGAACTCTAACTTATGTACAGGATAGTTCTTTTCGGATGGGGTCAGGCTTCTACTGGCAAAGGCCACTGGTCTCAGGCCATTCTCGTTCTTGGTACAACACAGCCCCCAACCCTGCAAGCTAGCATCAGTGTGCAGGACGTAAGGTTTTCTTGGATCGGCATAGGCCAGCACTGGAGCATGGGTAGTTGATATATGATCTCATGAAAAGCAGTCTCACAATCAGGAGTCCAGCGAACCCCAAATACTTCACTCGGATGAAAATACACTCTTTCAGTCTTGAAGGATGCTAACTTTTGGTATTTTTGTGGGTTGGGGATACCCTTGAGTAAGGTTAAGTAAAAGGCGGATCACTCTTGAATAGTCCTTGATGAACGCGATAATAACCACAGAATCCAGGAATCTTTGGGTTCTTTAGATTTTTGGGCTGTGGCCAGGTGGTCAAGGCCTCAACTTTACTTGGTCGGTCTCTATTCCCTCGTGGATACTATGTGTCCCACATACTTTACTGATGTTTGAAAGAATTGACACTTATCAGTGGACAGTTTAAGGCCAAAGTCCTCCAGTCAGTCCAATACCTTAAATAATCTGCTCTCATGTTCCTCCAGTGAGCTGCCAAACACAATAACATCATCTAGGTATACCAGGCACTCTAGTAAGTTCATGTCCCCACTGCACGCCCATCAATCGCTGAAAAGTGGCTGGACACCTGAAACCTTGAGGCATCCTCATGAATTCATAGAAGCCAGGACAGATAAAGGCTGTCTTCTCACGGTCCTCTGGGGCCATCGGATCTGGTAGTACCCTGCGGAGATCCAACACAGAGAACCAATTGCTCCCGTTTAGGCAGTCCAAAGCATCCTAATGAAAGGGGCATTGTGTACTGATCAGGATAGTCCGCCCGGTTTAAGGTGCGATAATCACACACATCCTTACTGTCCCATTCTTTTCCTCACTACCACAATGGGAAGCATAAGGGCTTCTGGATTCTTGTATTACACCAGCAGCTAACATCTCTTGCAGATGCCGCTCTCATCGCCTATGTCAGCAGGTGCCAGGCGTCGAGACCTCTCACGAAATGGTCTTTCGTCATGCAGCCGGATATTGTGCTCAGCTCCTTGCACACATCCTACATCCCATTCCTTTAAAGAAAACACCTGGTCTCTGGGCAAGCTTCTCACTGATCCTCACTTTCCATTCAGCTGGCAGCGAGGGTCGCGAAATCAAACAAGTCAGGCGTTACTCTGTCATTCTTCCTTGAACTCTTGCTGCTGGGTAGCACTGCAGTGTCTGCACAATGCACATTAGCCAGGATGCAACCTCTATTTACTCGAATGTCTCTTCAGACACATTATGAACTTGGACCATTACCCTTCTGGCATAAGCATGGGCTCTAGCGGGCAAAATACTAGGCTTGACCAGCAGTCCCTCTGGCAATTTTCCATCGCCTGGTGCATCCAACATTAATATTTTATTCTTAACATCCTTTCTGATACGGACCTCTCCTGTAAGGTACACTGGGCATTTGGCGCCAGGATCAGAGACTCAGGATCCTTCTTCCATACAATTCCGACCGGTTCCTCTGGTTCTATTTTTTCAGCATCTCTCTGTGCCTCATAGGCCTTCTTAATTAAAGCCGAACTCTTAAAGCTCTACTAGTCTTTGACCCCTGTTTTTCATAACACAACTGTGCCAGCCTTCCGAACATATGAGCATTTGTTCCAATCAACAAAGGGACACCATCATACAGTCCAGTGGGGGGACACACTAAGGCTAGGGTCTCTACTTGTTTGGCCACTCCAGCCATGGAGGTGGGGAAAGACAGCCAAATTCGGATATACCCGGAATAGGGGTAGGCCTTCTCACTTAACCCCCATACATGCAGTCCTTCTAATGGTTGTAAGGGTACGTCTGACAAATGCTTCTGATACCAATCCTGGAACATAATTGTCACTTGGGAGCCACTGTCTAATACAGCTCTGTAGACACTCCATTCACCTTTACAGTGGTCTCCATGGAGGGACCCACTATTCTGGACCAGTCTGGAGAGGCGGTAGTGGGGCCTGGGCAACTGACCTTGCCACAAAAGGACGTGAGTTAGCATTTTGGTGCCCTCACTGGGATCATTTCGTCACCTCTTAACCACTGATTTGTTCTCCGAAGCTCTCCTTGTAGCCTATATGCAACTTTGTCAGTGTCTTTTGGGACCGCATTCCCTTTTCATGTGCCCATCCTTCCCACAATTATAGCAAAACATACTTTCTGGAGTTTGAGCTGGCGGAGGCGCCACACTGGGAGCCAGGGCGGGGTATTACTAACTGGAAACCTTGGTGCCATCTCTGTCTGCGGCGTGATAAGTATTTGGAGACATCTCGTCAGTTTCTCACTTCCATGGTCAAGGAATCGAGGTTGAGACTGTTATCAGCAGGAGATACATGGGTGGGTACCCTCACCCCCATAGCAGATGCAGTTGGATATAGGTCAGGGCCCGTACTTGCAGGCGTGGCCTTCATAAAGGGACTGTTTTTGAATTCCCGGATGTCTCTCAACAGTTCGCCCCATTGTGGCATATCTTTTTCCTTGTCAGAGCACTCATTGACTGCCAACCTCTGCCCCTGAACTTCACTTGATGGGTCACCCACAGTCACTCGGGTCGTAGCCGCAGCTATTGGTGCAGGTCCTCCCGAGGTCGCCTTTTCTCAACTCCTCAATTTCTCTCATTACTCATCATAGGAGGGTGGGATTCCAATCATTTGCCAGGCGAACTGGACAACAGCAGTTCTGAGAAGGGGCAGACTTAAGGATCCTGTCCAGCCTGGTTCGTCCAGTTCAATCGCTGGCAAACTACCTTTCAGGCATTCTGCAACAATTTTCCAGCCGAGATACATACACAGACAACAACTCCCTTGGTACTGTTGTGCATCTCTTACTCTCCACCATAGGTCCTCATCAGAATCTGGGCTCCCATACACATTCTCCAGGGCCTCAAGATAGGCCTGTGCAGTCACTTCACGGTTACTGGCCCATTTAGCACGGATGGTAGCCAGGCAGAACCTCGAGGCTCTCACTAACCCTCTTCGCCGCTTCCGAGCATTGCCATTCAAGCACTTGGGGTAACATAGTTCATCCAGGTCTCCCAGTCATCCTCCCCTTGGGGGGTGGGGAGGGTGCCAGAGAAGATCCTCAACCTTCGGTAAGAGTCGTGACTAATGGCAGGTGCAGAAATAGGAGTCTGCATTGGTTCAGCCACCATTACGGGTACTGGAGCGTGAGAGGGTGTTGGGGGAGGAACACCCCCAGGTGGCAAGAATAGTTTCTTCAAGTCCTCCAAAGTTTTCCCTTCCCCCAGCAGCCATTTAGCAAATTTCTCCTCAAAAGTTTCAGACAGTGGTGGGGGCTCCCCCGGTCTTTACTGTCCTTAGTTATCACTCTCCAGGCAGTGAGGGCTCCTCTGGGGTAATGGTCTGTGGCACTTTGGAGCTATCTATGGGATCCTTAAACTCTACTAGGGCCAGGAAAGTGTGGGTGAGCAGATTAGCATGCCGACCCACCACCACAGGGTTTTGTAAACCTTCCACCTTGGAAAGTACTCCCTGTACAGTGTCCGTATTGATACCCAGGGGAATGTCCAGGATAAGCATAGCATTTTGGGGGTCAATCTCCTCCCCAGTACACCACTCCACCAGCCGGTGCACAGCCACTTCTGTCAGGGTACCCATTTTTTTTTCTTAACAGTGGTTCGTAAATATGGCCACTAGAGGACACACAATCCCAGCGGTGAGCCTCCAAGATGTAACCCCTAGATGGCGCTATCCCAGGGGCTACTACCCCTGCCTGATTTGCCACTAACAGGTTGAGGGGCCTGGATCCAATGGTGGGTGCCTCCACCCAGAGGTCAGGGTTTGCAATAGTTAAACTTACTTGGTCACAGCCTCTGGGACACTGCAACCCCTTCTTCCCACTAGTGGCCCACACAGTATATCAGAATTACCTTCACAGTATATACTTACCCCAGGACTGGTTCAGGCACTGGGACCCCTGTAAAATAAGATACAGTGCAACAATCACAGTACAATATTTTAACATAGACAAATACCTCAGGCAGTATAACTTTGCTGAAACAAGCAGCTCTGATTTATTTAGGGGAATATAACAAGGACAGGGAAATCAGGTTAATTAGCTTATACTTTACTCATTTACCTATGGCTCTGTGCACAGGCCTATCCCTACCAGTTACTGTCCCTGGCACCAAGCCTCTAGTGGCTAGTCCAAACCGTGGCAGCTGGTAGGGGCCCTTCACACAGGGAAAAGAAAATTAGTTAAACAGTCAGCAGTACAGTTATTCCATTTGGATTCAATGTGGCAATTCAACAGGAGCGACCCTGAATTAGTACTCACGACCTCCAAACAAGATAGGGTCCTTCAATGTCAGCAGGGCTACTCTTGAGCTCCACGAGACTCCTCACACATTTATATGGTAAAAGAAAGTACTATACCAGGCAGGCTGCTTCTCTATCCCGATCGCAATTACTGCACAATACCCGGAGAACACAAGCAGATTCAGTTCCTGACAGACCGAGTGCAATTCAACAATTTCTCCAGTCTTCTACAGGGTGAGCCTGGTTTCTACTCTTCAGATATCTTTTGATTCTCTCACAGGACGGATTCAGTCCTAATAAGCAGTTACACAAGCTGCAGACGGAACTCTGGACCTTACACATGTTTTTGACTAAAACTGTGCACTGAAGGACACAGGGTTTCTTTCCTCTTTACTCCCAGAGCTAAACTGAAACTCCAACAGACAAAACCGGCACTTCCTTTGAGTTCCTCCCAGTTCTTGACTGGATTGGCTGTCACTCACAATAGACTGCTCTGTTGGTCCAAAAAGGCGCTGAAGTCTAAACTACATCTCCCAGAGTCACTGCCCATACAATCCTCTTGTGGCTGGCTCAGATTATGAGTCCAAGTTCTGATTCGTTCAAGGCACCATTTTAGAGCTAGCTTACCCACACTGATTGGTCCAGTTCAGCAGTTCAAAACTAGAATGGGGAACTAGGCAGACACAGTTCTGACTGCAAAGAAAGCAGGTTAGACAAACTGTATTTTCATTATTACTCTACATGATTTCTGGCAAACAGTTACATCTTTCAGATAGGTTCCCTTGCACCCTAGTGACTGCAAAAATGGAGTGAATTGGCAGCAGTTCAAGTGGTACTCAAGCAGAGAAGCACACAGTCCCCCCACACAAACTAATTATGTCTGCAAGCAGACAGCTCTTAAAGAGACAGTACCAGAGGCTCTAAAAACACTCACTGATAAATGGCTTAAACGCCAAACACCATTCAGGCTTAGAGCATTCAAGCAAGCTCCTGGAAGTCTTTTGGGAACCCCCATTTGCAGGGGGGTTACAAAATGAAAAGCCAGCCCTCCTACCCTCCACCCCCATTGAAATGAGTAAACAGATTCAATGGACTGGTTCTTCATTACAGTTTGCATCAGCATCATCACTTAACTGCTGATTCAAAGTTATTCAGGTTTAGAGGCTGCTCACTAGGGCTCTGTCTGACTTCATTCATGTGCTAATTTACATGTTGCAGTGACCTATAACAATATTTACAGAAAAACACAAAAAGGAAGCGCTCTGGGTTGTTACAGTCTGGTAGAGTTCTGGAAAAAAAAATGTTGCTAGAAAAAAAAAATCAGTGGACATCATACAGATAGATGTATTTATCAAATGCCACAGGAGAAGTTAAAAAAAAAAAAATTGGGATGTGCGAGGGCTCAGGCAATGAATCATCAGTGATGCAGCCTTTCCACTGCTTATCCTGTCTGTAATAATTACAAGGGGAAACAAAGTACTGCAGCATTACCAATTTCATATCTGCTTACTCACGATTCTCTTTCTGTATAGGTCCGTCTTTTTTTTCTGCATCCCTGATCTTTAACTTAAACAAGCTTGGTATATAGCCTCCCTATCGTGAAATTAAAGATACTCCAAACAGTGACACCATCGGCTGAAATCTACCATTGGCTCCACTGATGCTACTACTTGCATAAAGGGAATTTTATTCCTTACCATTACATAGGTTACTAACATGCTAAGTTGTCAGCAGAGTAGGCTTACAGGTCTATTGAATCTGCTCAAAAATCAGCACCCAGTTAGAACAGTGTTGCTGCCCTCCCTACCTCCCCTATAAATCCTCCCGACCTCATCCCCCAACAGAGGTGCACCTCCAGATCTGGCATGTCTCAGTTTTTCCCTCACCTTGTATCTGTCTCATCCCCTCTTGAATCCCTCCACCTTATCCACCACCACCAACTCTGCAGGCAGTGCGTTCCATTGGTCCAGCACCCTCTCAGTAAAGTAGCATCTCCAAGTCTCCCCCTTGAGCCTCCCACCAACCAGTCTCATGGAATGCCCCTGGTGGCCCCTTCCTCCCTCATCTGGAATATCCTATTTAGGCTGACCCTGTTAATCCCTTTTAGATATTTAAAGACCTCGATCATATCCCCTCTGTCCCTCCTCTCTTCCAAGGAGTACAAATTCTGCTCCTCAAATCTCTCCTCATATGATATGATCTCTCCCCCAGGCCCTGCATCATCCTGGTCACTCTCCTCTGGACTCTCTGCAGAACAGTGATGTCCTTTTTATGTTTGCTTACACGCTTGCGCAAGAAACATTATGTGGCAGCTTAGGAGAGAAGCGGGTTGTGGAGATGCGGCACTGTAGCGGCCAATGCAAGCACTGCATTTGTGGTCTTGGCAGTGTTCAACCAATGCAGGCCCACTGTCCTGATGACACTGGTTCTGCAGAAGTACCACCAACTTGAAACGATTTGGCTGCCCACAATCAGGGGCCGCCTCGTTATTGCAGCATCAACCATTCCGCTGCAATGAGACAGCGACCCATCACTGCAGGGCAGTACCTTGCCTGGTGTTACATTTTCACGAACATGGCGGCAGCTATTGCCATCTGCCTCACAGCCCCATGAAAGCCGATGGGGGTGCCCAATCCCCCTGTCGGCATGCCCCTGACCCAGTTAATTTGCCACCGGGGGAGCCAACTCCCCGTCGGCATAATTCACCCATTTGTTGTGTGCAGAGGGAGTGCCCAATCCCCCTCAGCATCATGCCCCCCAAACAGTCTTTCTTTGCCGATGAGGGGCCCAATCCCCATCGGCTCCAGTCCCCTTCCCCCAAAATGCAGGTGGCACACTGGGAGCCCACCCCAGTGTGACCAAAGCAAGCCTGAAAAACAAAAACCTTCCCGTGACGTCTTTTTTGTTCTCCCTGAAACCAAGAAAATGGTCCCTCACAGTGTCTCGTGCCCCCTCCTCCCAACCCGCACCCACCTTCTGTGCACCCTGCCTCCCCACACACCCCCTAACCCCATACTTACCTCTGGAGCCCAGTGCGACGATCTCCGGTGGACCGGGAACTGGTCTGTGCTCTTCAAAGCCGACCGCGAACTGAAGAAATGCCAGTAAGCTGTATAATGGCATAAATATATAGGGTTTTTTCAACTTGTGTGGCTATCTCGGCCATTTTTTTTTTTTTTTTACTTTTGGCACCACAGTTTCAACATGGGGTTATTGGGACCCCTCCTCATGAATTCAGTCATTGTTATGGCATTATTCGGTCCCAAAAGGTGATTTTGATTTCACTGTGCGGAATCACCTTCCAGGACTGACTAACGAAACAACAGTGCCACTGTTCTTGAGGTGGGCTCTCAAAAAGCCTATGTTGCAAATTTGGTGGAAAAAAATCCAAACAATGACTGTTTCATGAGCGTGTGTTGCGCAGTTTCCATGCACACTTGTAACTTCGCAAATCTGTAATATTTTCTCTCCAGATTTTCAACATTGGCATTTTTTCAGACCTCCTTATGAACAGTACAGCTATTATTTTTCACATCCTGGCCAAAATGCGTTTTCGCACTTCCGGCACACAATAGCACAGTCACTGTGGGAAATCAGTGTTCAGGACAAATTAAGAAAATCACAGTGACACGGTTCATGAGCAGAGGTGCTAAAATGCCTATGTTGAAAATTTAATGACAAAAGTTCATAAAATGACTGTGTTACGAGCATACGTTGAGCACTTTCCACGTACCCTCGTAATTTCACACATTTATATTTTTTCACTCCAGATTTTCAACACTGGTATTTTTTCACAGCTCCTTATGAACAGTACAGCTGTCATTTTTTATATCCTGCCTGAATATGCGTTTACACATCTGGCGCAGAACAGCGCTGTCACTGTGGGAAATCAAAGTTCGGGACAGATTAAGAAAATCATAGTGAGCGTTCATGAGCAGAGGTCATAAAATGCCTATGTTGAAAATCTGGTGAAATAATTCCACTAAATGATTGTGTTATGCGCATACGTTGTGCAGTTTCCATGTACGCTCAGAAGTTCAAGCATTTTTAATATCTTCACTACAGATTTTCAACATTGCCATCTCTTCACACCTCCCTATGAATGGTACAGCTGTCATTCTTCACATCCTGCCCGATCTGTGTTTTCGTACATCTGGCGCACAATGGCATGGACATTGTGGGAACTCAAAGTTCAGGACACAACAAAATCACAGTGCCACTGTTCATGAGAAGAGCTCTCAAATGCTTTCATGAGATTGGGGTCACAAAAAGGCCATGCTGAAAATCTGTAGTGCAAATACCAAACGCCCAGTGCATTAGGGTTTAGAACCATAACGTCCCACCCTGTACAGACTGACAGGCATCAGGGGTGTGCCTTTGGATAGCCGACTGTAATGCTCATGCCATTCCACCACCCCCCCATCCTGCAACCAGTGACAGGCACTGAGGTGTGCCTTGGACTCTTCGGCCCCAGAGTTCACCCCATTCTCCTATACTGCACCCATTTCAGCATATGTCCTTATGGAATGGGGTGACTGTAAAGCCGAACACCTCAAGGCACACCTCAGCACTTGTCAGTGTCTGCAGGATAGAGTGAGGTGAAATGGCATGAACGTTATGGGCAATGACCCAAACGCATACCCCAGTGCCTGTCCATCTCTGCAGAAAGGAGGTGGGGTTGGCGTGAAGTTCAATACTTCAATGCCATTCCTGTTCTGCATCTGTCTAATGCCTGCATTTCCAATGCTAATACCAGCAAGCAAACATTTAGCATTGACAAATGCTTGTTTAAGTAAGGGCACCAAAAACTGCATGCAGTACTCCAGGTGCAGTCTGACCAGGCAGTTATGCAGAGGGAGAAGTACCTCCCGTCTCCTCAAGGTTATCCCCCTGGCAATGCACCCGAGCATGGTTCTGCTTATATCTGGAATACATTCCCAGGCCTTGAATTTTTCCTGTTATGTTTGTTTTTCACCTCAACGCCACCTCAGATCTTGACTATCTATTGCCGTACTGTAATGTTTTGTTTTATACTCATTAGATGGCACTTAATTTTGCACCTTTTTAGTCCATTATTCCTATGTATTTTGCACTGTCCTGTAAACCCTGTAATTTACTGTTGTTTTGTCTTAACTGGATGCTTGTGAAAATGGGCAATTTTGCTCACATGCCTTTCCAGTATAAAAAAGAAACCAACTTTTGAACTGAAACATTCAGACCATCAGGAAAACTCCTACTTCTCCTCCTTGCAAATGGAGACAGAGGAGTTGGAGCTTAATATAGCAGGAGTTACCCATACTGCCCCAGTCAAATATCTGTCAGTGCAGAAGTACCAACCACAATACTTAAAAACAACAACAAGAAAACAAGCATTTGTCAATGCCGAATCTTTGCTTGCTGGCATTGGCAGTGTAGGAGTTAGAGAGAGGCATAATAAGAATGGCAGTGAAGTATTGAATTGAAGCCAACCCCACCACCACCCTGCAGAGACCAAACAGGCATTGGGGTGTGCCTTTGGGTCATCAGGCATAGTGGCCATGCCATTTGACCACACCCTACCCTGCAGACACCGATAAGTGTCAGTGTGCCTTGGAGTCTTTGGGTCTTATGCCCTCCCCATTCCATAAGAAATACAGTGAGATGGGTGCAGTATAAGAGAATGGGGTGAACTTTGGGGTAAAAGAGTCCGAGGCACACCTTGATGCCTGTCACTGGCTGCAGGGTGTGGGTGGGGGTGGAATGGCAGGAGTATTACAGGCGACAATCCCAAGGTACACCCCTGATGCCTGTCATTCTCTACAGGGTGGGGCGTTATGGTCAGAAACCCTAACGTCCCAGGCTTCATTGGTATTTTCACTCCAAATTTTAAACATGTTTTTTTTTTTTTTGTGACCCCTACCTCATGAACAGTGTCAATATCAGTTTGTTAGAAGAAAGCTGATTTTGCAGAGCGACTACACCATTTGGCATCATCGGTGCGACAACACATTTCAAACAGGATGTGAAAAATTACAGCTGTACTGTTCATGGGGAGGTGTAAAAAATGGCAATGTTGAAAATCTGGAGTGAAAATATAAAAAAAAAAAACCTGGTGGTCATGAGCGTGCGTAGAAACTGCGCAACGCACACCCGTAATGTAATTTGTTTGGGGATTTTTTTTTTGTTTTTTTTTTTTTTACAGCAGATTGTCAACACAGGCATTTTGGGACCTCAGTGCATGAACAGTGTCACTGTGATTTTCTTAATTTGTCCTGAACACTGATTTCTCACAGCGACCACGCATTTCTGCGCTGAAAGTGTGAAATAACATTTCAGCCAGGTTGTGAAAAATGACAGCTGTACTGTTCATAAGGAGGTGTGAAAAAATGGCAGTGTTGAAAATCTGGACTGAAAATATTACAAATTCGTGAACTGACTTGGGTGCATGGAAACTGTGCAATGCACGCTTGTAACACAGACATTTTATGGACTTCTGTCACCAAATTTTCAACATAGCCATTTTAAGACCTCTGTTCATGAACAGTGTCACTGTGATTTTCTTAATCTGTCCAGAACATTGATTTCGGACACCAACTGTGCCATTGCGCGCTAGAAGTGCGAAATCACATTTTGGGCAAGATATGAAAAATGACAGCTGTACTGCTCATAAGGAGATGTGGTAAAATGGCAATGTTGAAAATCTGGAGTGAAAATATTACAAATTTACGAAGTTACGAGCGTGCATAGGAACTGCGCCACGCACGCTCGTAAGACAGTTATTTCTGGGAATTCTTTCAACTAAATTTTCCACATAGGGTTTTGAGGGGCCTACCTCGTGAACTGTGGCACTGTCATTTCGCTACTGGGTCCCAAAAGGTGGTTCCGCACAGTGACCGCGAAATCACCTTTCGGGACCGAACAACAAAATGACAGTGACCGAGTTCATGACATGGGGCCCCAAGAACCCCATGTTGAAAATTTGGTGAAAAAGTTCCCCAAAACGGCAGAGATATGCACCAAAGTTGAAAAAAAACATTTATTGCATTATACAGCTTACCGGCATTTCTTCAGTTCACGGTCGGCTTTGAAGAGTGCAGACATGTTCCGGTCCACTGAAGATCATCGCACCAGACTCCGGAGGTAAGTATGGGGTTGGGGATGGGGAAGGGATGTGAGAGGGTGGGTGGGTGGGGGCAAGACAATCAACGAGGGACCGCTTTTTGTTTCTAGGTGTTTTTTCATTTTAGGAAGACGACGAGGACTTTTGCCACACTGGGGTGGGCTCCCAGCATGGCAGCTGAAGTTTTTTTTTGGGAGGGGGGCCAGTGGAGCAGACAGGGGATTGGGCACCCTCATCGGCCATAAAGACGTTTGCCATGCTGGGGTGAGCTCCCAGTGTGGCAACTGGAAGTCTGTTTTTGTTTGGAGGGGGGAGTTCAGTGGAGCCAACGGGGGATTGGGCATCTCCATCACCATTCTGACTTTTGCCACACTTGGGTGGGCTCCCAGCATGGCACCTTGAAGTGTGTTTGGGATGCAGCAGACGAACGTGTGCCACGCTGGGGTGGGCTTCCAGCGTGGCACCTGAAAAGTAATGTTTGGGGGCTGCAGACGATGGAGGATTGGGCCCTTGCCATATGGTGTATGGGGATGGGGAAGTGCATGACACGCTGGGGTGGGCTCCCAGCGCGTGCAATGATGTGTTCAGATAGGGGGTGAGAACTGTCTATGACAGTTCAGATGCAGTGCCGACATAGGCAATTTGCATACTGCCGAAGGCAATATGCAAATTGTCTGTGGCAGTGTTTTTCATAGAACTGTACACCACTGCATCTGAACGGCTGTCAGACAGCTCGGGCATTCATTAGCGCAGTGCAGTCGCACCTGCAAAAGGGAGCATAGCACTGGAAGTGGAGGAGGTACGCCAACGAAAACTCATATGGTGGCACTATGTTTCGTAAACATGCGTGCAAGCAAACATAAAATTTAAGGCAATATAATATACAACATGCCACAGCCAGCCACGTGGCACCAAAGACCTTGACAAGCTTAACCCAAACTAGCTGACTCCTACAGTAACAAAGGAAAAATAGAAAAACAGCCTAGAAGAAGCAAACCCTCTATGGAAACCCAAACTAGAACTCAGCTAGACAAACGCACCCGAATGCCTCACATAACTGCAGTATATAGCAGATGAAAAAATAAAACCAAAAAAAGTTAGAGGGCTGTCCAGATGTATTCCATAAACAAGCAAAAATGAATTAACAATAAGAAATAAAATTACCTTTATAACAGACAGCCCTTGTTGTATATGTAAATCGGTGGCTTTCAAAATGTTGTTGTACCACAGTTCAAAAGGTCATAGAACATTATCGTACCCTACTGTGGTACAATATTTTGAAAACCTCTAGACACTCCACATGCTATCTAGCACACAAAACACCAGTGTTCAGCCACAGCACCACCACATGCTCCTCAAGCAGTCAGCGAAACATAAGTGGCACAATGGCGGCAGCGGTATTTTTAAATGGGCTGACGGGAGGAAACAATTCATAGAACAGCAGGGAAAACAGAAGAACGTCACAAAAAATAATAAATGAAAAGCAGGATCAACCAAATATTTGAATTTACTCAGAACGAAAGGCTGTTCCTCACAGCCCACATCCTCTCGCTAAGCGAGAGCTACAGTTACCATTTTTTTTTTTAATCCCTCTCACACCCGACTGACACATTACAAATGTAGGGACGTCTGCTCCCTAGCAACTACACATCCCACTCTAGCAACCAGCCCCAACTCCCAGAATACAACATGGCCACAACGTTTTTTTTTGTATTTTAAAAATAAAAAAAAGTGTTAAACTCACATTGGCAACTCTCTTGGTAAAAGGGAGGGAGAACTATACACAGCCCAATCAGCCTATTGTGCCACCTCAGGGTTCTGATTACCTCAGACCTCTCAAACTTCGCTCTCAAGGTCTGAGGTAATCAGAACCCCTCTGTGGCACAATAAGCTGGTTGTGCATGGTTGCCCATGCACTATTCTCTATCTGCTGCAATACTTTCAGATACAGATCTTCAGAATGTAAGAAGTACACAAACTAAGGGACAGAACTCAACGCTGCACAACAGCCTGCAGAACTTTTGTGCTAAATGCTGCATCAGCATGACCAGTCTATAATGTTTGGAACATATGGGCAATGAGCTCCAGATAGCTGCTTCACACACATCAACCATTAAGGCATCACCTTATTCAGCCCGAGAGGGAACCATGGCCCCAGTGCCTAGTGGAATAAACCCAGCTTCCACCGTGTCCCAACAGAAGGCCAGGAAACATTCTCTGGAGGACAAAGCTTGAGTTTGCTAATGCACAAAGTAGAGCAAATGGCGATCAAGAAAACCACCGTGAGGAATAAGAAAAATTCCAAAACCTCTGAAGGAGTTTGAAGGGAGGAAGCATAAGAGCGTCAGCATAATGTTAAGTTGTTAGGAAGAAACAACCAGTCAAACCACTGGCTGAGTGAGGGAACAAATCACATAGGGGTGTGTACTCCGGAACAAAGACCAATGCATTCTCAAATGAAGATGGCTGCCACCTGAACTTTAAGGGAAGTAGTACTATCCTTGTCAAGGCCATCTTGGAGGAATTCCAGGAGGTGAGGAAGAGGATGGAACATGGGCCACTTTCCCGACATAACCGAGCATCTGGGATTGTATTCTCTCAGGAGCTATGCTAAGAGATGTAGTCAAGCTGAACCTGGGAACCAAAGCAATCCTTACATCAGCAAGTCCTGCCATGGAAGGGGAAGCTGGGTCCCTATTGGGCAAGTTCCACCAGGTTAGAGAACCTATTTCTTTGAGGCCAGTGAGGCATGACAATGACTGTCCAAGTCAAAGAAAGAAGGCGCAGCCCAGACTGAAAGTCCATGGAAGTGACAGACAATCCACATTTGTGGACTTCAAATTTCTGGATCCGTCACATCAACAGCTTGGCATTGTCTCAGGACGCTATAAGGTTGACTTCAGGCCATCCACATTTATGGAAGAGCAACTAAATTACGTCCCAGCACAGCTCCCTTTCCCTAGGGTTGAGGTGGTATCTGAGGAGACAACCCACCATCTCACTGAAAGAGACCACCAAATAAATAGAGATAGAGAGCAAGTTGGCCTTCACCCAGAACAAAAACTTAAACAATTCAAAGACCATCTGGTGACTATGAGTGCACCCCTGCCTATTTAGAGATACCACTAACACTGCATTTTTGAAGCAGATCAGGACTGCCAAAGAATCTGCAGGCACGCCTTTAGTGCCCAGGTTACCACCCACATTGATCAGGACACACATCCAACTGCAGAAACCACAGTCAATGTACAAAGGATTATGTGGCTAGACCCCAGATGCAGAATAAGAAAAGCTGCAGCCCCCGCATATTAAGTTGAGACCCAGGTACTAAGCTGATACATGCAGTCATAAGACCTAGGATGTGCAGACATCAATTTATCATGACTCCAGAGACAACTGAAGTGTCTGGCACCCATTCACCACTCTGTTGACGCGAGGTACCTTGACAGACACTCAAGAACTACACTGAAAACAGCCCCAAGGCAAACTAGAGTCTGTGAGTAACAAACAGCAAGCTCTTGGCAAGGTTGATCACCCATCCATGATCCAGCAGAAAGCAACAAGCATGCCAAATTGCCAGGGAAGCTCTTAGCAAGCTTGATCACCCATCCATGATTCAGCAGAAAGCAACAAACATGTCGAACTGCCAAGGATGCCAGCCAGAGGCTGTCCACTCTGGTGAGCCAGTCATCTACATAAGGGTAAACATGAAGGCCTCATGACCCCAACACTACAAGCACCTCAGTAAACACTGATCAGCCCAAAACTGGTAGTGATGCCTCAAACTGGGGGATGGGGGTCAAAGAAACTTCTGGTGCACATCTTTTTTTTCTACCATAGTATTTATACTTTTGTCTGCATTTACTGGAATCCAGTGTGGCCAATCATCTGTGAAGAAAAGAAAAAACAAGGGGAGGAATCTGTCCCGTGAAGAAACAAATTACTCACCTGTAGTAATGTTGTTTCTTCCGAAGGGATCCCTCACTAGATTTTAACAACTACATCAGTCCCCTGGATGGAGCTTGCCTTAGAGCATAGAATTTTATACTAATTAAGAAATCTTAGAATGAAATTCAAAATGCTGCTCTGTGGTCACACTCACCTCTGCCTTATAACAGCAGATTTATTTCTCAAGCTGAGGTGAGCAGTGACCACTAAAGCTAGATAAATGACTGTCAAGAAGTACCCTTAAGGACTAAAAGTTTTGGGGGAAGAAAAAAAACATACTATGGCAGAAAAAAAATATTTAAACTGTAACAACCACTGAGTATCAGTTGTAAAGCAATGCAACAAGTAATGCTCCAGTAATTAAAAATAAACTTATTTTTACGAGAACCTTTTTCCAGGTTCTGGCAGGGGATGTTGGGATGGGTGGGATTGTTAAACCTAGCGAGGGATCCCTTCAGAAGAAACAACATTACTATAGGTGAGTAATTATTTCTTCAAACCCCAGGAATCCCTCACTAGTTGTTAAACTGCAGAATCCATAGCAGTACCTTTGGAAGTGCAGTACAGAGCCTGTTTTAGAAAAAGGTTCTGCAAGAGAGCAGTGTCAAAGCTGGCATCTCTACTGGACAAAATATCCAAACAGTACTACTTTGTAAAGGTGTGCTGTCTTTTAGGTAGCTGCTTTACATATCTCCTGAATGGAGACACCTCTGGATGCTGCCATGGAAGCAGAGGTGCCTCTCAGGGAGAAACTTGCCGGCTTTGCCATAACAAAACTGAATACAGACTACTATCCAACAAGAAATGGCTTTCCTGGATGCTGGTTTACCTTGTCCTACCTCACCATAGATGACAAATAACTGAGAATTTGGGGACCCGACATGCTTTGTGTGGTCCAAGTAGCACCACAGATCTCTTAACATCCAGATTGTGAAGCTTCTGTTCTCCTGGAGTGGAATGCTCCTTTATAAAAAACACTGGAAGAGAGACTGACTGGTTCAGATGAAATTCAGACACCATCTTGGGGAGGAATTTTCTATTAGTCCTCAGTTCTACCTTGTTCCTGTGAAATATGATATAGCTGGGACTCGTACAAAGGGCTTGGCGTTCATTCACCGTCCTAGCCAAAGTAAGTACCACCAGGAAAACTGTTATGCAGGTGACATTTTTCAGAGAAGCAGTTGTTATATGCTCGAATGTAAACTCCATCAGCTGTGCAATACATATATTCAGGTCCGGGGGGGGGAGGAGACTGGATCCCTAAGAGGAGAGATCAGGTGAATTAGACCTTTTAAGAACTTCTTACAACTAGCCCGTGAGACCAGAGGTCTATCTTTGCCTGCTGAAATATATGCTGACACTGCTGCCAAATGCACCTTCAGGGTTGAAGGCCAGAGGCTCAGGGACTGCAGGTGAATCAAACAGTGGACAAGCTCGCATGAAGGGGGTTCAGCTTCCTGAACAAACATGACAGGGAAAATCTTTTCCACTTAGAAGCATAGGTTTTCCTAGTTGCTGGTTTCCTGGAAATCTTGAGCACATGTAAAACCTCTTCTGAGTGGTTTAGTCCAGAGAACTCTAGCTCGTCAAGTGCTATGCTTTGAGGCGCACAGTTCTTGGTTCTGGAAATGTTATCCTACCCTGAGATAGAGTCAGCAGATTGTGGATTCAGGGAAGGAGGACCGAATGTCTGAAGGAGAGGGAGAGGAACAGGAAGTACCATGCCTGCCTGGCCCAGACTGGTGCAATTAGAGTCATTGTTGCCAACTCCCTCCTGAGTTTCAGTAGCATTCTCAGTAAGAGTGAGAAAGGAAACATAGAAACATAGAATTTGACGGCAGATAAGGACCGCTTGGCCCACCCAGTCTGCCTATTTCCCTACCTACTGGATAAGCTGCAGATCCTAGTTAACCAGCAGCCTACTTCTTCCTACCCCAACCCCCCAGAATTGCCTTATGACTATCCCATGCATACTTGAATTCCGCCACTGATTTTGACTCCACAACCTCCTCCGGAAGGCCATTCCATGCATCCACAACCCTCTGTGAAAAAATACTTCCTTAAATTACCTCTGAGCCACCCCCCATCTTCAAATTGTGCCCTCTTGTTCTTACACACCTTTTTTGAAAGATGCTACCTCTTGGACTTTGTTGAATCCCTTGAGGTACTTGAAAGTTTCTATCATGTCCCCCTCTCCTCCTTTCCTCGAGGCTATACATATAAGCTCATTAAGTTCTCTTCATATGTCTTCCGTGCAGACCCTGCACCATTTTAGTTGCCCTCCTCTGACAGCTTCCATCCTGTCTATGTCTTTGCAGAGATTGGGTCTCCAGAACTGCACACAGTACTCAGATGGGGTCTGACCAGCTGTCTGTACAGAGGGATAACAACTTCCTGTTTTCTACTGGTGATGCCTCTCCCTATGCATCCCAGTATCCCCCCCTGCCCTCCTTGCTGCCCTCTCACATTGCTTGCCCATCTTTAGGTCATCTAATATTACTACCCCCAGGTCCCTTTCCATTTTTGTCGTTGTTAGTATCTCACCCCCCATTGTGTACTCTTCCCCTGGGTTTTTGTTTCCCAGGTGCATTACCTTTCACTTCTTAGCATTGAATCTAAGCTGCCATACATTTGACCATTCCTCTAACCTTGCCAAGTCCCTTCTCATCCTTTCCACCCCACCCTGTACATCAACTCTGTTGCAGATCTTTGTGTCATCTGCAAAGAGACATACTTTTCCTTCCAGTCCTTCTGCAATGTCGCTTATAAAGACATTGAAGAGGACCGGTCCTAATACTGAACCCTGCGGTACCCCACTAGTAACCCTCCTTTCTTCTGAGTGGACTCCATTTACTATTACTGTCTGTGTCCTATTCTCCAGCTAATTCTTTACCCAGGCTGTCATCTTGGGACTTACTCCCAGGCTGGCTAACTTGTATATTAATCTTTTGTGTGGGACTGTGTCAAATGCCTTGCTAAAGTCAAGGTAGGCCATGTCCACAGCCCCTCCCTGATCTACTACTTTGGTCACCCAGTCAAAGAAATCTATCAGATCTGTCTGGCATGACCTTCCGCCAGAATCCATGCTGCCTAGGGTCCTGTGCCCCTCTGGCCTCTAGATATTCGACAATTCTTTCCTTTAGAAGTGATTCCATCATTTTCCCTATCACTGAGGTTAAACTAACAGGTCTGTAGTTTCCTGCTTCTGCCTTGCTCCCGCTTTGTGCCCTCGCAAAACAATCAGCACAACAAAGGCTCGTTACCTCTGTGATGGCAGTTTTTATTATTCCCCATTGTTCTTCCACCCCTCCTTCCCGCCCATTTGCTAGTGCATTCCTTAGGCACTCACCCATTTTGGAAAAGTCAGCCCTCCTAAAGTCCAGTACTTTTGTCTTTGTATGGATTGACTCTATTGCTCTGTTTATTGTGAACCATACTGTTCGATGGTCACTAATTCCCAGATGGCTACCTAAACTGTGCCCTCGCAAAACAATCGACTAAAAGCCCTGACCCACTGCTGCAATGAGTGCCTTCCTGTCAGCAAGATGCCCTACACAACAATTTGATAGAGAAATACTCTGCTAATCAGACAGAGAAAAATCCACACATCCAAGTCAGACACAGGTAAACCTCCCCAGCCCCAAAACAGGCCTGTTGGTTTGTGCTCTGAGAGCCGTCAGCCCCAAAATAAGTCAGCTGTGCTTTAAACTCTTCCTGCACTGAAAATCTTAAGAATTGTAACAAACAAACGAAACCTACATCCACCACCTCTGTTGCTTGAAAGACTGTCTTTTCCTGTTTCACACTGCAGGTTTTCTGTGACCACTCCTTAACCCCAGTAACTTTGTTAAAAAGAGTTTAACTATCACAAACTCCTACGCACCAGTAAATTATTTAAAAACAGTTTCTGTCCCAAAATCCTAGTAGTCAATCCAGCTACCCCCAAAGGACAACCAGAATACAGTATTCAAACACTTATGAGGTTACTTCCAAGATAAGCAGAGTTTGCAAGTTTCTTTTTCAACTCCTCAGACACCTGTAATTCATTTAAAAATAGTTTAACTGTCAGCAAATCCTAGTACACAATCTAGCTACCTTCAAGGACCTACCCAAATGCAGTATTTAAATCTTTCTGAAGTTACTAACAAGATAAACCGAGTTTGCAAGCCCCTTCTTGGTTAAACACTAAAATATGTGAATAAAAAGCAATTACCAAGGGTAGTTAATTTCACCTCCCACAGAATTAAGCAAAAGTGCACGTTTGTTGCAGATATCAAGTGCAATATAGAATTTCTCACACAGCTCACAATTGAAGAAAGTAGTGTCCTTCCAGCTCCAGAAAATGTGCTTTGGAGGGAATGGATAAAGAAATTCCCCTGTTCATGAGAGGACTAGTGCATCCTCTAAGACCGTTCCCACTGAGGGAGGCCCATAGCAAAAGTAGGGGAGCCAGCAGTTTTCCCAAGATGCGAAAAAATCCACCTCTGGTGTGTCCCACCTTCTGAACACTGCCGAGAATACTTGCTTGTTTAGTGCCCCTTTGTGGTTTTCTTGACTGATTCTGCTTAGACAGTTTGCCAGAACATTGTCCTTGCTTGGCATGTGAACTGCAGATAACTGAACCTGCAGAGAATCCAGATCTGCCAGAGCTGCGGAGGGCTGGTAGTAAGGCAGATACTCTAGAGACTGGGGTGCCCCTTCTGCAAGACAGTTGCAGAACTACGGCGGGAGCTATGGCAGGCAAAAGAAGAAATCACAAGGCTGCAGAGGAGACTGGATTGGGGATGCCCACCCCCCGCGTCCACCCACTCCCCCAAAGGCCCATGGGTCTTGGGGATAGAGGGTGGTGGGAAGGGGCAGCAGAGCACCCTGGAGCTAAGATGGGGCACCCCAGCCACACGTTATCCACATGCAGAATCGTTTTGCCCCCCCCCAAACCAGGGGACAGAAATCAGGTGAGAAAGAAAGAAGGAAGACTCAAACAGGACAAACCTGATACAAGAAAGCAGAAAGGAGGCACAAGGAAGGAGAGGAAGAATACACAGAGCATTCTGGTAGTGGGAGACTATGTTGCGAGAAGTGGAGGCACAGTCCATTAGTGCGAAGGGAGCCAAAACCATGGTGAAATGCATGCCAGGAGCATCTGCAAGGAGAGCTAAGGACAGTATAGGATGGCTGGTGAGAAGAGATCAGGATTTCACGGGGATCATTGTCCACCTTGGGACAAATGACACAGCAAATAGGACTGTGGAAGAAGCCAAGGCAGACATGGAGACCCTAGGGGACAGCCTAAAGGAGTACACAACACATTAGGCCTTCTCAGAGGTGTTGCTGGTTTGGAGGAAGGGCGGACATGAGGACAAGATCAGGAATGAAGAGATCAGGGAATTCAGCCAGTGGCTCCAGGGTTGGTGCGCAGACAACAGGATGCACTACACTGGAGACTGGGGGACCTTCTGGGACAGGAAGCTCTTCAAGCATGATGGTCTGCATCTCACCAAAGGAGGAGGAGCGAAAGCACTAAGGCAGAAATTGGAGGTCTTCTTGGGAGGGTTTAAACTGGGAAATCTCCAGCACAGAGAAGAAGACCTAAATGAGGATGCAGCAGGAAGATATAAAGGTAAGGGGATCAGCAAATAGAAGGCAGCCCCCAACATCAGACTAAAGGAAACAGGCATGCCATGAGCAAGGAGTGGCCATAGGTAAAAAAGGAGGGACCTTATGTAAAGTACAGGAGGGGCAGATGCAGAAAAGGGGGGATAGTATTGGGGTTATAGCAGAGGTGGGAGGCCGTAATTGGAAGGCTATGTGCACCAATGCCCACAGCCTGGGTAACAAAATCCTGGAACTTGTGGCATTAATGGACTCCAGGGACCAGGATATCATGGCAGTCGCAGAGACATGGTACAAAAGCAACCATGCATGGGAGCTAGCCATTCCAGGGTATACACTGCACAGACAGGACAGGAAAGGCAAGAAGGAGGGAGAGGTGGCATTGTATGTCAGGGAAGGGATAAAAGCGACAGTCCCACAAGACAAGGGGGGAAGCAGAGGCATTGTGGGTAACCCTGGAGGTGGGGATGGGAACAGTACTTAGAATGGGAGCGATATACAGGCCACCAGGGCAGGCGGAGGATGTAGACAAAAAATTGCTAGAGACTATAGAGAACATAGCAACAAAGGGCCAATTGCTGCTGATGGGTGACTTCAACTTGCCGGATGTGGAGTGCAGCATCCTGGTGGCAGCCACAGCCAGGAGTAAGAGATTCCTGTAATCCCTGCAAGGGGTGGGTCTCTCATAGCTAGTGAGGGAGCCTACAAGGGAGAATGCAATTCTGGATCTTGTCTGAAGCAATGGGGACAGGATAAAGGAAGTCATAGTGCGGGAGAGCCTAGGGACTAGTGACCATTGAGCTGTGAGGTTCACCATAAGGACATCGCAGGAGGCTAGCCACACAAGGACTAGAATCCTTGAATTCAGAAGGACAGCCTTCGGTAAGACGAAGAACGAATTCAGGAAGGCTATGCAGGGATACAATAACATAATGGGAGTGGTGGAACAGTGGGATAAGATACGGGAAGCCCTGCACCTAGT
Organism: Neoceratodus forsteri; assembly: GCA_016271365.2. NCBI lineage: Eukaryota > Metazoa > Chordata > Ceratodontiformes > Ceratodontidae > Neoceratodus > Neoceratodus forsteri. The sequence continues at coordinate 725,752,474 of CM057455.1, forward strand.
AGCAAACAATTCTGCCAGGCCCTGCAGCAAGAGCAAAAGAAAGAGGAAAACACTGTGGTTCTTGAGGGGGAGTAGCAGAGCTAGTAAGAGGAAAAAAGATGGTGTTTCTGGGGGCGGGTCACACCTGGAAATGAGCCTCAGCTCAGTGTGCCTTTCCCAGTCACCAAATTTTAAATAAATAAAATAAATAAATACATTTCTGAGGTACAGGCACAAAGCAAGGACGACAGGCAAGAATACTTGGAAAAACGAAGGGAAACTAACAAGGCAGCAAAGGCCAAAACCGAGGAAAAGATAGCTAAATCGGTGAAGGAAGGATAGAAGGCATTCTTTAGGTACAATAGCTAGAGAAGGAAGATGGGAGAGGGGGGATTGTGAGACTTAGGGAAGAGGGAGGCAGGGTAGTGGAGAAAGACACTGACATGGCAATCATCCTCAACAAATACCTGTACTTCTGCTCCATATTCATGTAAGAAGACAGTGGGGATGGTCCCCCGTTAATGGAGATGGGCAAACCGGGAGAAGGGGTGGACATTAGACCTTTTTCAGAGGACAGAGTAAAAAAAGCACTAGAATGGCTTAGGATGGATAAAGCTATGGGGGTCTGATGGAGTACATCCGAGGATCCTAAAGGAGCTCTGGGAGGAACTGGCTAAACTGTTCAGTGGATCACTGGAAACAGGCGTGGTTCCAGAGGAGTGGAGGAGGGCACAAGTGGTATCCCTGCACATAACTGGTATCAAGGAGGAGCAGGAAACTACCACCCAGTCAGCTCAACCTCAATACTAGGTAAAATGATGGAAACCCTGCTTAAGGAAAGGCTGGTAGACTACCTTGAGACAAGGGGGCTGCTGGACCCAATGCAACATGGATTCACAGCAGGGAGGTCATGCCAGACCAACTTGATTGATTTCTTCGAGTGGGTGACAAAGGAAATAGACCAGGGCAGAGCGGTAGATGTGGCCTATCGGGACTTCAGGAAGGTTTTGACACAGTCCCACACAGGAGACTGATCCACAAGCTGGCAGATCTGGGGGTGAGGACAGAGGTGGTCACTTGGGTTAGAAACTGGTTGAGTAACAGAACACAAAGAATGGTAGTAAATGGAGTTAGGGATGGATAACCAGTGGTGTACCCCACGGATCAGTGCTGGAACCAGTGCTCTTCAATGTCTTCATAAGTGATATTGCAGGGGATCTAGAAGGGAGGGTCAGCCTGTTCGCAGATGATAGAAAGCTATGTAACAGAGTAGATACACAGGAAGGTATAGAGAAAATGAAGATGGATCTGAAGAGGCTAGAAAACTGGTCCAAGGATTGGCAGTAGGGTTTCACCGCAGAAAAGTGCAAGATTATGCACCTGCTAGCAATAGGGAATCCTACAGTCAAGTATGAACTAGATGGGATAATACTGGAGGCCACCACAGAGGAACGGGATCTAGGGGTAGTCATAGAAGACAACTTCAAAGTGGCTAAACAGTGCAACAAAGCAGTTGGAAAGGCTAGCAGAATACTAGGAAGCACAGGGAAGGGTATAACAAGTAGAAGCAGAGAAGTGGTGGTACCATTGTATAACTCCCCAGTAAGGCCTCATTTGGAGTATTGTGTTCAGTTCTGGAGGCCCCAACTCCAAAAAGACATAGATAGGATGGAGACGGTACAGAGGAGGGTAACAAAAATGGTGTTGGGGATGCAACATAAGTCATATGAGGAGAGACAGAGCTCTCAATATGTACTCCGTGGAGGAAAGTAGAGAGAGGGGGTCATGACAGAGACCTTCAAGTATCTAAAAGAGATCAACAGGGTACCAGAGGGGAGCATCTTTCATATGAAGGGAAACAGTAGAACAAGGGGGCATAGCATGAGACTAAAAGGGGGAAACTTAGAGGAAACTTGAGGAAATTCTACTTCGCTGAAAGGGTGGTGGAGAGATGGAACAGTCTCCCCTAGGAAGTGGTGGAGGCAGCCACGGTTCAGGGATTCAAGAATGCATGGGATAGGCACATGGGAATTATCAAGCTAGTGCAAAAGGGGGAGGGGGGAACATGTAGCATTTAGGGTACCTTAAGGAGATCCATCAATATATCCTGTATTGCCCCGCAACTGAGTAGTCAACCGGTGCCCAAATTTCATTACCAAGTGGCCATCGTGTTATTTAAAAAAAAAAAAACAATTGAAAAGCTGCTGCCCATTGAATATAATAGGGTGTGCCCCCACGCTCTCACTGACATCTCATCATCACACTAGTGAGTGCGGAGGCAGAGCCGAGTGGCAGACAAAAAAAAAAAAAAAAAAACAGGAAGTGTATGGGACCCGGTTTCTACAATTTTACGGAGGATATAACTTTTTATAGGCTGCATTCTCTTGAGAAAGATTTACACATTCAGACTTCCGTGGTGTTAAGTCACTATTTACTCAGTTGCAGGGGCTAATCTTCATAAGTCTCTTTAAGCATTAGAGGGATACGGCAGACTGGATGGGCCACAAGACCCTTATCTGCCAACAACATCTATGAATAAGTCAGATTCCAGATCTTCATTTCTTCTGTGCACAGTTTGGAAGATCATGTTCCTCCCTGCTTGTTGGTTTAGTATATAATGGTGGTATTGCCTGTCCTGATCTGGACTGATTGGCCCCTGATGTGGAAGGAAAAGGCTTTCATTTCCAAGTACAATGCTCTGAGATCCTAGAGGTTTATATGCTCATGAGACTCCAGTGGGGTCCATACCCCACTTGCAGTGAGATCCTCTAGATGGCCTCTCCACCCCAGGAGGGAGGCGTCCATAGTGAGCACCACTATGGGTGACTACTGGAGGAAGTGAACGCCTTCTCATATGTTTTCTTCCTCCTTCCATCACATTAATGCCCTTAACAGGCACTTTGATACAGGCACTAGCTTTGACAGAGAGTCCCACCTTTGAGACCAGTGGGCCCCAAGAGGTTCTGAACATTTCTCATCTGAAATCTGGCCCTTGGTACCACTGCTGTGGAATAGGCCATGTGTCCCTAGTAACTGCAGGAAGCCCCTGGCAGGTCTTGGCTGCCCTTTTTGATGGACTTTGCCAGTTTTATCAGACTGGCCACCCTCTCCTGAGGGAGGAATACTTTTCCTTGAACAGTATCCAGCTCTGCTACTATAAAGTCCAACAACTGTGCAGGGTCTAGTTGAGACTTCTGGAGGTTTATCAGGAAACCTAATTCCTCCAGGGTTTGTTGAGAGAGAGAGAGAGAGAGAGAGAGAGAGAGAGAGAGAGACCTAGGGAAAGGCGTTGGCCTCTTGGTGGAACTTGACCTGAAACCAACCAGTCGTCTAGGTATGGGAAGACCACTACCCCTTGCTTCCTCAAATGTGGTGCCACTGCCACTAGGCACTTTGTGAAAACTCTTGAAGCTGAGAAAAGGCCAAAGGAAAGGGCTGTGAACTGGCAGTAACCATCCCGCAACTCTGAACCTGAGGTTTTTCCCTGGGAGAGGACCTTACTAGTATACAGTCTGTGGAAGTAGGCGTCTCTCAGATCCAGTGACTCCAGCCAGTCTCCTTGTTGCAAGGATGAAATTACTGTTCCCAGTGTTACCATTTTGAACTTTTCCTTCTTTAAATGTTTGTTCAAATATCTGAGATATAAAATGGGTTGCCACTTCCCATTTTTCTTGTGGGTCAGGAAGAATCTGAAGTAAAGATTCCTTCAGATTTGGGGGAGGGGGGACTGCTTCCACTCCATCTGTTAGTAGCATCTTTTTTTTACCTCCAACTCCAGTAGGAGTTCTGCTGGGATATGAGGAGGAAATACTCTGTGCCTCTGCAGCTTTGGAAATCTCCTGAACTGCAGCAAAGACCCTGACTCACTATTTCCAGAACACACCTGTTTGTGGTAATATTTTTCCAAGCCTGAAAACAGTGAGTTAGCCTTCCACCCACTGGCAATGGTTGGGTGATCTGGGCACATGCGTCAGGGGTTTTGCATTGTCTGGGCATTGGGAGCTGGAATAGCACCTCCTCGTCTGGGACCCCTTCTTCCCCTACCTCTGAGAAAGCCCCTCTGGATGGTGTAGTTACATAAGCACAGGGGTAGTATCCCCAGTCCCTAACTCCCCTTCTGTAATACCTGAGGAAAGTGGAGGCCTTTTCTTTCTCAGTGTTGCTTTTGTAGGTGGCTTTGTACTCATTTACCTTCTTCATGTAAGTCTCTGTCTTGTCACCAAACAAGAATTTTCCTCACAAGGAAAATCCATGGCTTTTGCTTGAGTGTCACGGGAAAGGGTTGCAGTTCTAAGTCAAACTAACCTTCTGAGAGACACTGTATGCGCCATGACCCTGGAAGCAGTGTCACTGGTATCCACGGCCATATGAACTTGGTATTTGGTGGCATCCATGGCAGTTTTTGCTGTATCTGCCAGATCCCAAGCTAAATCCCCTGGTGCATTTTCACTCATGGCCACTACAGAACTCCAAAGCACCTTCTGATACTGAGTAGAGTAGGCCATATAAGCTGCCTGTCTGAGCAGCAAAAAAAGGAAAAAAAAAAAAACTGGTGTGTAAACTTTTTTGCTCATACTATCCAGTTTTCTGGAATCTCTCTCTCTGGAGACTGAGAGAAATGGAGTACCTTAGTCTTGTAACAGGCACCAGTCTGAACCACTCCTTCATGGTCAGGGTGGTTGTATAAGTACTCAACATCCTGTTTATCCACCTGGTGCTTTTTCTCTATTTTCTTGTCAATGCAAGCAGCTTAGGTGGGGGCTAACAAGACTTTGAAGAGGGTTTTCTTTAGAGACTTGTGGACAGGCAAAACCAATATTTTTGTTTGTGGGCAAGATCATCATATCTAAAAATTAATATCTTATCCTCATCCTCTGCCTTCTCCTTGGGTGAGAGATTGAAGGTACAGTATTTGCCATTTGCCTCACAAAGTAAAGTGAGACATTTAGTCCTCTGAAGAACAAAAGGGGGATCCAAATCCTGCTCAGGGGAACCATCCAATTCTATAGGTTACATACGAACATAGAAAATTGCCAGCAGATAAGGCCATTTATTCGGTCTATCTAGTCTGCTCGAGTGTGCAGCATGTCAGTCCATTAGACTGCAGGTTCCTCTGCCTCCTCTTCCTCCTCCTCCTCCTAATATAATCCTGCCTCCTCTCCACAGGCATTATCACAGGTATCAGAGCTTGGGGACGGGAGATGGCATGGTCATACAGGCACCCATAACCAGAAAAGCCTGGAAAATTGCCATGCTTTAATCATATCCTGACGTGGAGCCTTTGCAAAAAAGTCTATGACTCAAAGGATTGTAATTCTGATTATTTTCAATAATAAATAAAAATATCTTCAAATGAGAGAAAATGTATTTTGCTCACTGGCGTCTCCTTTGCCTTTTCAGCGGGAGGGACAGTGACACGTTTTACTTTACATTTTTTCTAAGCAGGCACCATTTCTGATGTCTGCTCACTGGCTCTTTAAATTTTCACGGAACCAGGGCTCCCCCTTTCAGATGCTCTGGTTTCTGCGTCATCTTTAGCAAGCTTGTCCTTCTGCTTACTTTGAGGGACTGGACCTTCCAGTGAGCTTTGCTTTGACGAGGAGTCATAATGTGGGGCCATAAATTTCTATAACTTCAAAATACCCTTTTAATAGTTTATTGGCAAAATCTCATGCACAAATCACAACTGGTAAGCGAGCAGTTAGGACCCAGACACCTAAGCCACAAACAGTGACGATCTGCTTTTGCCAAGTAATTTAGCACTCAAAACAATTTTAAGCCTGCGAGTCCTGTTCCTTCCTTAGGTCCTTTTGGAAATGCCAGAAGGAACACCAAGAAAACCCAGTTCCCAAACTATAAACTGTCAATGCAATTTGGCTCTGCTGAAAAACAGAAGCGATAAAGTTCAATTAAAAATAAGTCCAACAGAATTTGTTTCAGTTCCCAAAACAAAACAAAACAGAACCAGAACTAGAGTAAAGGACCTCAAGAGTGGTCAAGAGTAAAACACTGACTTTTTTCTTTTCTTTTTTTTTTTTTTGTTAAATTTAAAAGCAGCTCCCAAGCTGGGGAACAATGTTCAAACAGTCCATCTCTAGTTGCCTGAAACTGAAAAAAAAAAAGAGACCACAGAAACACACCGTACAACAAAGGTTAAAATTAAGACACCCTGGGCCGGCCCAGTGGCACTGAGGGTTGAGGCGCTGGATGCCACACCTCACACCACACCAGTGACCCAGGTTCTGGAACGAGCCCAGGACATCGGGGGTCAGCAGAGGAGGGAGAGGATGGAGCATCCGAGACAGCTCTCCGGGGACACATGCTCGGTGCCTGACTGGCCTCTGGTAGAAGCCGGAGGAATAGCAGATATGAGCACACAGAAATGTTGGGAAGTGGCAGACGCCGCAAAGACACTTTGTATCGGTGTACCACCCCTAGAACATCGGAAAAACACCTGTGGCACTTCGGGTAGATGGGAGCCAGGTCCTAATACTCCCTACTCTGCCCCTGTGACCGGCGTCCTGACGAGACTCAGGAATTCAGGGTGCTTGTCCCTGCCTGGGGGTAAGCCAAGGCTACATAGAGGATGGACCACCATGGGATACAGGTAGCAGGTGGGGACTAGAACGCCCATAGGCATCTCCCGAAGGGAGTGGAGTGCCACAGGAGGGAAGGAGTATAAACAGATATTAAGACACCCTAACTAATGTAGTTTATCGATTAACTAAGAAATATGCAACACAAATACTGGAAAAAAATAAAGAAATATCACATTTCCGAAATGGAATCAACTTCAGGGCAATGCTTCTCAAGTGGAGAACTAAATCTGCTGTTAGAGAGCAGAGGAGAGCATGACCACACAACAAAGTTTTGAATTTTAATTCTAAGATTCCTTACTTAGCATAAAATGATTTCCTCTGGGGCAAGCTAAATCCAGGGGACTGATGCAGTTGGTAAACAACTAGTGAGGGATTCCTGGGGCTTGAACAAGGCCTTTACAACTGTTACCAGCCCCTGGATAATGAAACTCACTCATCCAATAATTTAAGTAATTTGGTTATTTTTACTTCTTTAACTGGCCAACGTTTCAAGGAGAACATCTCTTCTTTATCAAGGCACAAACAGTTACTGATACACTCCACAGTGTTTAACTGTATTTTTTTTTGTTTTGTATTATTATTCCATTTTTACTTTGTTGGCATAGCACTGAAAAATGCCTTCTTATTTTATTTTATAAAGCCCAACAGGTTCTTGGTTATCTCTTGTTTCACAGCCTACCTGACTAGGTGACTTTTATTCATAAATCTATTTGCCAAATGAGGAGAGAAGAAAGAGCGGTGAGATATTTCCTGGTATAGGCAGTCAGTAAGTGCAGTGGTCTGAGGCAAGTGCCTATACTCACAGTCAGCATGTCTGCTCCGTAATCTTTCCTTAGGTGTACTGAGCCCTTCTGCAGTCTGCACTTACTGTCTGCACAGACCAGGGGATGTTTCACTGAGTTTTCTTCTCTCTCCTTCTGGCAAATAGATTTATGAATAAAAGTCAATAAGCAAAATATTGAAGAAATACAAAACAGAGAAAGAAAACAGTGAGTTGTTTTTACAACACAGTAAAGCAGACAACATTGTTAACTTTGACGGAGTTTAGAGAGTAGCAACTGCTCCCATGAGAAGTGCATGAGACAGCAGGAGTTATAAAAAGCAAAAGCAAGTGGCCCGGTGGTGCTGAGGGTTGAGGCGCTGGATGTCTTACCTCGTGTCACGCCGGTGACTCAGGTTCAGGAACGGACTCGGGTCGCTCAGGGGTTGGCTGGGAAGAGGAAGGATTGAGTGTCCACAGACAGCTCTCCTTCCTTGGGGGTGGGAGGATTCAGCATCTCGCTGCAGACTGACACCCAGCGGAGGCTGGAGGTCAGCACAGGTGCGATGCTAGAAAAGATGGACCCATGCACAGGGCATAAGATTGCCTCCACTGAGGTGGAGACAGTTGCCCTGCCCATTGCACGTGCGTGGGTCCGGGGAGAAAAAGGATCACAGCTGGCAGGCTCTATGATGGCAGGCTTCGCTCTGAGCCTCCCCCAGCAATCCTGATGTTGGCTTCTGGGGGTGAGGGGAACTGGCACCCCTCACCAGCAGCCCTGTCATGGTGTCATGGGGAGGTAACCCATGGGGGATGGCCGGTTGGGGTGGGTGCAGGGAAAAGCCTTGCCAGAGAGATGAGTACCCTCCGAGGGAGGGGCCAGAGCCACCTGCCAGCACTACAGGAGGAGTAAAATGCATATGGGGGGGAAGCTAAAACAAGTTTCCTGTATGTTTCTTTGTATCTGAGGATTAAAAATGAATATATCTCTCTATCTATGTAATACATAACCCACTCTAAGGTGAGTGGTCGCGCTCTGATATATGCTTGCCCTGGTGTGCATTGTTACACATGAGGCTGAAGGCTGGGTGCATCAATCACCCAAGGTGTGCGTACACTGGAGTGCAACTGCTCACCCTAGAGTGGGTTATCTATCTTATAAAATGGCAAAATTGTTTTGGGGGGGTGACAGTACAGGTGTGTGGTCGTGCTCTGATATACGCACGGTCATGTAATGTGTTTCAACCAACCAGCAGAGATAATTTTTCCTACCCATCTGATATACATATACATATATACATATATACATATATGTAGGATATAACATGGCCTGACTGAAGATATCATATTTATGTTCACGAAGAGGCCAATGATACCATGAGGTCATTGGCCTCGAGTGAAGGTAAATATGATATCTTCAGTCAGGCCATGTCATGTTCTGTTTACAATGTATGTTTTGGGCTGCACTCAACAAAAGCTTAAAATGTTCCCTTAATATAATCCCCTACTTTGATATGATGGCTGTTTGAACACACATTTTTCTGTATCTCTACCAACACAACAGATGTGTTACGTTATTTTAAAAAAATATATGTGGTTGATACTGACTCTAAATCACAAAAAAAAATAAAATAAATAACCTTGTCTGGATTCTGGTTGACCAAGTCATGGCCACCCTCAGCATAACTCTCCATAACCCCCCTGCCCCAAAACAGCAGACTGCATATATTAAAAAAATTGTCTGATCTTGCCACTTCAGTTATTTAATAATACATATCTAGTTGATCCTTCTACATCTTTAAACAAATAATTATTTTTTGAACATATCTGGTTGATCCTCCGGCTTTCTTTTATCCACCAAAAACTGTAATATAGCGTGACTGAGCGCTATGACCTCAAATGTAGTGTGACCGAGCGCTAGGAAGGTTCAAATGTGAGGCACTGTCAGATATTTTTAATTATGGAGCCTGTGCTGTAAAATGTAGAAAAATTTGCCCTTTTCTTAATACTGCCTGTAATTTGTGAAAAGAAGTTGCTGACAGTACTGAGAGAAGAGCGAGCAAGTTGGCAGCTTCAGAACACCAGATGGAAGCGTGAGCATGTGTTGCTATTGCAACAGAAACTCGCCCTTATCTCTGGTGTTCTGAAGCTGCCGACACACTTGCTCTTCTCTCAGTATTGTCGGCAGCTTCTTTGCACAAAATACAGGCAGTATTAAGAAAAGGGCACATTTTTCCAAGTTTTACAGCACAGGCTCCATAATTAAAAATATCTGACAGTGCCTCACATTTGAACCTTCCTAGTGCTCGGTCATACTACATTTGAGGTCATAGCGCACCTTCACGCTATATTACAGTTGTGGGTGGATAAAAGAAAGCTGGAGGATCAACCAGATATGTTTTAAAAATAATTATTTGTTTAAAGGTGTAGAAGGATCAACCAGATCCGAGAGAGTGTGTGTTTTTGGTTTTTGGGGGGCTTGTTTGTACAGGGACACAGCAAAGACAGACAGTTGGATGATGAAAAGTGAAAACATTCACTTTCATTATGACAACATATAGAACGTGGTATATCAGTGATATCTTCACATGTGAAGATTTCATGATATCTCCACGCCTGGCTGAGACATTACTTTTATCCTGCTTTTATCCCAAAACATACATTGTGTGTGTGTGTGTGTGTGTGTGTGTGTTTGTATATATACTATATATATATATATATATATATATATATATATATATATATATATATATATACACACACACACACACATATGTATATATATATATATATATATATATATATATATATATATACACATACACATACACACATATATATATATATATATATATATATACACACACACATATACATATACACACACACACACACACACACATACATGCATATATACATATAGATATAGATATATATATATATATTACACACACACACACACACACATATACGTACACATACACACTCACATATACATATATGAGTACAAGAACACAGGAATAATATCTCCAACAACGTAAGGAGATGAGGATGAACTTTTTGCAGAATGTTATGTGACATATTTGAAATACAATGACATTTTCTGTTGAAAAAATGTAACCAGAAAGGATTCTAATTATTGAGATAATATCCTATACTTGACTAGATAGGGACCACGTATCACAGTACAACTGCCTTTTCCATCCCACTGTATATGTGGAGAGGTGATAATTTATGATGACCTGAGATACTTTTTAGTAACTCATATGAAGAACAAAATGGGGGGTATGAAATAATATGTTGGCAGAGTGGTATTGCTATTTAAAACAAGAAATATTTAAACAGGATGGAAAGAAGAAATATAGGGTGTTGTGAATGGTGTATGAACAGTGTGTTTCTATGACAATAACAGTGAAACAAGACAGACTGCTGATACAAGAAATACATCAGAATTGCATTTTTAATAAATGAAAACTACTTTGTAAGTGAATAATTTTTTGTTATTAATATACTATAAATTCAGCAATGGAATATAAACCATTAGGGTACACAAAAATGTTCACAACAGTATACATAGCCTAAAGCAGTTGACAGAAGAATCTTGGGAGGCATCCATGGCTCCTTGTGGTCTGTATGTTTATTTATTTTATTTACTAAGCATCAGTTTACAACCTTTGAGCCAGAGGCTCGTTTACAAAGGTACCTCGTCACAGAGAGGACAATACAGTGATAACAACTTGGTACAGAGAAACAGTGTACAGTTTTTTGAGGATACAGGAGGACAAATGAGATGAACAATTTACAACATACAGGATTGGTGAAGTTAACATTGTTCAGGGAAATAACTAGAACATCAAGCAAAAACATAAGATATCAATACAGTGTGTTTTAGCGGTGTCAACAGGGAGGCAACAGGAACCAAGGGTATGTGTGGGGGCAGTAGGCTGATGCAGTACTTACTGACATCTTGTTGCAGTATAAATCATTACAGTAGAAGATTTAGCCCAGGATTTACATGCTTGTCTATGTCAGATTGCTCCAAGATTATAATCTGCTGTTTTTTAAATAATGTTTATATGAGGTCCTGTACATAACCAGAGGGGTCATGAGACCATAACAAAATACCAAAAGAATACGTTATTTATAATATGATTTGTAAACATATCTGTGGGCTAGGGTGCTGATGGCAGTAGTACCCTACAATACAGATCTCTTAATATATGTTCATTTTTGTCCAACTATGTAAATAGGCACACCATGCCAACCTGAAGAAGCCCCTATAGAGGGCAAAACATTGGGGGTCCTTGTCCGGGACTTGGTGATCTATGTGCAACATTCGATGTAATAAAAGAAAATCAAAGGTAATTGCTTTGGAATGGAGCTGGCTGGTTTTCTGCATACTTCCTCATGCAGCAGAAATCGTCATTTCTATGAAACTTGAGTACATCAAGGAACTGCTTCTTTTTTCATCAGTGAAGCAGTCCATGCAAGTGGCAGTATCAAGTCAAGTCTATAGGTATATAAATTACAATAATATTTTTGAAATATCAAATACTACAATACATACGTGCAAGCTGTACTGTATAATATGAACTACAAAAATATCAAGAGTAAAAATAGATACAGATATTCCAGTTCTAAACAGCACCATCTGAATATATATTCTTTTATCTTACTATATGTAAAACGTTTTACTAGACGAACAAAGGCAACAACAATATTTTTCATTACTGGACCTAAAACACCTGTCCCTGGGATCCTTATAAATGGGGCAGATAAAGTGTATCCAATTATTTTAAATTATACTTACAGATATAAGAATTAAGGGATACTATTAAATCTTCCAGACCACATTTCGGAACCATAGACCTTAAATCTAAGTCTAGTTAAGGCTCTTCTAAGCTTTGTGTTAGCCAGAAAGGTAAGCTACAGTTCCCATTTGACGACACTTTTTTAATAAATTAAACAACACAGAAGTTTTAGTTACTTTAACCAAACCCAAATCATTCTGTTTTGGTACAAACATCTATTAGCTTCATCTTTAAAATCAGTTTCATAAGCTGATGTTCCACCGTTTCCCGTTGCACCCACTGGCACCCCAACCCAAAGCAGTATAGGTAATCCTTAATTAAAATCAAGGAAAAGAAATGATCATAGGATTGCATGATGCAACTTCCTCCAGACATACTCTGTGTAACCTAACAAAGTCAATACAAGAATGTTTATCCATTAAAGGAAAACTACACCCAAAACTTGAATAAATATATGTTGTGCAGAGTGTTTTAATTTGTATGTGAAGTTCTAGTGTTTCCTTCCCTCTGACTGGTATTAGGCGTTTTTCCCAAATTAGCCTGCTAGCTTTATGCTAGTTTAACGACCCCTGGGGATCTTCATACCTGATAGCATAATTGTATTTCTTGTTCCCACAGTGCATCTTGTCTCATGTGACTGTGACATAAGAGAGACCCAACATTCAGCACATACATGCCAAACAAACTAAATATCTTGGAAGCTTTACAAGCTGCACAAAAATTACCAGCAGCAAAGTTGTTCAGGACAGTAAAACCTTTAGGATGAGGGTGGTCACCAAGCTGAATTCTACAGATTTTAAAATATAGCCATCTCTATTGTTGCGAACTGATTGTAATGCAATGCTTTCTGCTGGATTTATGGGCTCTGCTACATCACCATCACATGAAACAAGGTAGGACAATTGTAGGACAAAAAAATGCAATAAAGCTATTTGATATGGAGATCTCCAGGGGTCGTAAAACTACCCTAAAGCTAGCAGGCTAATTTAGGAAAAACTCTTAATACCAGTCAGAGGGAAGGAAACACTAAAACTTCACATACAAATTAAAACACTCTGCACAGCACATATTTTTTCAAGTTTTGGGTGTAGTTTTCTTTTAACTAAAAATAAACAAGCACATGTCAATGCTTAATGTTTGCTTCCTGTATTTGCTGTGTAGCTGTTGTGCACAGATACTGCAGAGGGTCAAATTAACAAATTAAAAATAACAGTTCCAAGGCTTCCGATGTTTAAACAGGCAATCCTCAGCCCTTTGGGAAGTAGTAAGGGAGGAGTTGTGATGGGGCCAGGATTAAGTTCAATTTCAGCTGCTACTAGAAGCAGCAAGGTTGACAAGAAGCTTTAAGGAACCAATATGCTGCCTGAATTTGGGGGGGGGGGGTGCAGGAAAAGGGATAAGGAAGGATAAGTGAAGAAAAAGGGCAGGAAGTGGCAGAGAGCTTTAAGGTTGAGCCAAGGAGCAGGAAGAATTTAACACCTAGGACACCAGGAAGAATGGAGGAGGAAGGGGAGAGAAGAAGCGGGGAGAGCAGTGGATAAGGAGGGACAAAGGCTAATAGAGGGGTTGGGGAAAGGACAGCAGAATGTGGGTGAAAGAGAAAAGAAAAATGTGAAAAAAGTTAGAACGGTAAACAACATAGCGGAGAGAAAGTGCAAAAAAATTAAACAACCTAGGATATAAGTAAAAGGAGGAAAAAAGATAAGGTAAAAGGAGGAAGCTAAATAGATAGGAGAGGAAATGAATGGGCCATATCAGACACAGAATTAAAGGGGAAGGTTAAAACAAAACAGTAAGCTACAGGGGAGTAGGCTGACCCAAATAGGGAGATAACAGGGATGATGGCCTAACTAGAAATTCTAGTGAAAAGCAGGCCTGTAGAGATATGGGTAATGTTAACCATGCTCACGTGGGAAGGGAACAGGGAAGCAGTGGGTCTGATCCAAAAGGAGGCATGCTCAGATACATACTCAGTTGAGATGTCATTCATTTTTGATACCACGTTGGCAGCCTAGTTTGAATTTTGTACTTTTGTTCCTTTGAACCACTGAAATCACAAAAAACACCTTAACACCTCTCTCTCTCTATATATATATATCACCTCTGACATGGTCTAACCTAAAGTAGCTATATTTGTTAGCAGGGAAGAAAATCATCATATTGTTTTTTTAGTAATAATATATTTCTGGTAGAAACATATAAGGCATATGTTAGTTTTGAAAACTTGATTAGCAGTCTTTGTATTCTGATTAGCAGAAAGCCAGGTTTTAGGAATAATTTCCCTAAATGGTGTTTAGTCTACTATATAAAACACAGTCCAGAAGAGTACAATTGCAGGGAAAAGTGTCCAATTACAAGAACAATTACTGCAGTTCTGTGCTTTTTACCACAATTGCCGGACAATGCTGTTGCAACTAGGAAATATTTACTCAATGTAGCAAATCTGTGAAATAGTAACTTCTGCTAAGCAAGGTTGCACTTGATTTACACATAGCATTTTTTGGGTAGCAAACTGCTATGCAAATCTGTTATTTTATGCCTTTCACTATGTCCATTTTTCTTTTCATTGTATTTCACTAGTGAACTGAGATATGGAGTTGTGAGGTTTTTAAAAGTCCTTGTTTTCTGGCCACATCCACTATGAATAAATTAAATATTTTGCTGTGGTGCTGTGCCACTTACCATCAGACATCAGTGCTAGCACCTTCCTAATATATCCACAGTGTGCCTCCTAAATGTAAAGTCAAAAGTATCCTCAAGGAAAGGGAGTTAAAAAATGGCTAGTAGCTGCCATCTTTAATGACCCAAGTCATTATTTATAATATTAGTAATAAAAGCCGTTTTAAAAACATCTGCAAGAAAATACAAATATACTGATGGTTACCAAATGCTGCAACAGAGTGCACACCAGGAAAGTTGTGCTTCCATAAACAACACAAAGTTCAAAAACAGTTTAGAGCACTCACCACCCCACAAGAGGAACGCAGAGACCATAAGATTTCTCACAAAGTCATTTCATTAGGAAAGAAACAGACATGTCTTCGCCTATAGGTTTTTATACTGATTTTTCTCTAATTTAATCAGAACTATATTAATGTTAACAAAAGTTATGTGATTAACTGTTTTGCAATCCAACAAATACTGCTGCTTTACAATATCAATCTTATCTTCATTTGCGAGTACTGATCTAATGTTATCTCAAGTGTGGCCTTGCCAATTGTAAGATAAACAACATACCAATACCCTCTCCTGAAGATAAAAATTAGATCTTAAATTAGGCTATGTTATGTCCCACATACGATGTACTGTTATGGCGATGAACTATAATGTTTTAAAAGAAAATAATTTCAATAAAGAATTTTAATTTGTATTTTTTTTTTATACAAACAACAATGAAACAAAAAGTATAATACGCTGCTGTGTCTATGACAAGTGGTATTATTTATTTATTAGTCTTGATTATTGTGGGTTTTGACTGCTATTTCAGAATATGGCATGTACCAGAAAGTATGGTTTTGGATTTTGGTGTGGGCTGTTATGTATCCACTTGGCATCGGTGAAGCAAGTGTTGTTTTTTTGTTTGTTTTTTTTGTCAGCCTGCAGTTTCTCAGTCCCTGTATGGATGAAAAGCTATGGTATGAAACAGTACCTTCCATCTCTATGTAGGAATTGGCTGATCTGCATTCACAGGCAGTGTATTCCCAAAAGTTACAGTTATATAATATACAGCTACAAACTGTGATCATACAGGTAGTTTGCATTGAACACTTCCTAGAGTATATGTTTCACAGGCTGGGGATCACTCTGGAATCAGATTTCATTCAGGTCACAAAATGTATTCATGTCTTCTTGCCTGCATAAACACTGATGTATAAATCCCCCCATCCACTACCACCACCTGCAAAGGAGACCAACAGAGGAATAACTACAGACGTTTTGTCTCTGTCTAAAGCTAATTTAGCCTCAGTGGCTAACAGGAAATGTTTAGGTGGGGTAACTCTTGCATCCAGATTTCTAGGTGGTGAACTGTTATTTCTGTGTGGTGGAACTCTCTTACAGTAGTCAATGGAGAAAGATGACAGAGGTGGTGAAAGTGACACAGTTTTATAAGAGGTGGTGGAACAGGGTTCCTGTGGGCTCCTGCCCAAATTAACTGCTGTTTAGCCTCTACATTTTCCTCTCCTTTTCTACCTACATAGCAGAAGCATCACATTCTCTCCTCTTGGTTGAGAAATATGATGCCTTCAACCTGATTATGGGAACTAAGTAAGTAAGACACAGAACCAGAACACAAGAGGATACCTCCAGGACCAGAACGGCATAGTTCTGAATTGATGTCTCCGAGCATAGTGAGCTATGTTCCTATATAACAGGAGTCGGAAGATGGCCACCATCACACAGTAGTGAGTAGATTTGTGTTACAGAGTTCCCCCTGATACAGATAAGACCTATAAAAAATAAGTTACAGATAGTGTCAAACTAAATGAATTTGCCGAGTGCTGTGAATGAGGCAAATATATGCTTGGCAAATAGTGAAAATAATGAAAACTAAAGTTATAAACTTTCTGCAAACTACAGAATAATGACCCCAAAAAGGACGATAAACCACCCAAATTTACTAGGGGTGCAGTGGGATCTCAACGGGATGCCAAATCATCTAAGCATCAATAGCTGGCAGTGAATATGATTAGTATCAGGAGGTCGATGTCTGCACATTTCAAGAACAGAAGCATACTGGTAGAAATGGACACAGCCAAGCCTGAGAAGCAACCGATACCACCAAACAAAGCCATGGCGAAGTCAAAGGGTACATTTTAAAGAAAATAAATCAACAAAAATAAATTCAAAGTGAAGAGCAAGTTGAAGAAGCAGTTATGTCTGGTAAGGATGCCAGTGGAGAAAGCTGTAACTATGATTAATACTGCAGCATAAGTAGAACTGGAGAAACCACTTCTCTCAGTGGTAAAGGGAGAAGCAGTCAAAATCCAAAATATAGATACAAAGCTGATCAAAGACGAAGTACCAGTATTCACTGGAAAGCAGACAAGCAATACTATCATTCGAGCTAAAGAAATGAAAAGCTGCCCCAAAATAAATTGCTGTGGCCAGGTGTCGGGTCATGTTCCGCTAGCAAAGTGGTATCAAAATTACACGGAATGGAAAGACTGATAAGGCAAGTAGTAGCCAAATGGATTAAAACCTGGAGCCACTGGTAGCTGGAGGATGAGAAAAGGCTGAGAAAGTCATTAGCGGTAAAGGTAGGATGGAGAGCTAGAGAACTAATACTGCTACAAATTCTGAGAAAACAGTTACAGACCCTGCAGCTGTTACAGAACTGCAAACTCCAACAGTTATGCAAGACATTCCTGAACTTCAAAGACAAGCACCGTTAGAAGCTAAATCAGCTGGTTTACATTGAGACAATACCATAGTAAGAAAGACAGTCCTCAAATGTCAGACTCGGAATCAAGTGAGTAAAATCTTTGACATTTTTACTTTTTCTGAGAAATGTCAAAAGGTGCAAATTTCTGTTATTAAATCCCAGATATCTATGGTGGTACAAGGTAATCTGAAAAAGAAGGACAAGTATATAAGGAGAATGGAAAAACTAAAAATATCTCATCTGAAAATCAGCAAGCTAATGGCGGATGTGACAGAAATGGGAAGGAAGGAGTTAATGGCCAGGATTTTTTTTTAAGCAGTCAAAAGAAAAAAAAAAATACACACAGGCTGGGATTCCACTGTCCACCAGCATCTAGATAAGGGCTGAGTAATAAATCTCAGACACAGTGACCGAGAAGGGGAGTGGACATATCCACATAGATTCACAATTTAAAGGGGTTGGATCACTCAAATATAAACTTAAGGTTAAAAATGAACATAATTGGACACCAATAGGTGTTCAGTCTGATTGGGACTATTAAATCCATACATGGTAGATGGCTGGTGCATTCAAAGAGGGAATAGGAATCACCTATTCTCAAGAGAGAATATAAGATGCTGAAAGACAGTTAGTGGAGAGTTGCTCTTGGAGTTGTTGGAGGATGCTACATCTGAGAGGCTAAGCTTGGGCCTACCCTTCGAGCTATGTCCGTGGGAGCTGGCAGATAGCATAGGGTCAGTTACTCTTGATGGATAGGGAAGGGTAAGAATAATAATAGCATATCTCAGTAATAGCCTTTTTCTTTTGTCATCTGTTATTTAAAAACATTTGTTTACTTTTCCCGTAACAGTGTTATTCTTTTGTGTTAAACATATACATCATGTAAGGCTACTTTTGACCTTCTGTTAAGTAAAAAAAGCTATTTATTTACTCAACATTTGTGGCTGTGATTTCAATAATGTCTAAGGTAATTTATGATTTCTACTGGCTGAGGCAAAACTCTGTTTAGCATCCAACACCTGAGAGACACACTACCAGGCTTTGATCAGTGCAACTGCATGTTTGACCTCCTAGTTCTGCGCAAGGGGGAGTTCGGTGCTGGGCGAACCAAGCTGGTGGCAGTGAATATCCAAACACAAACACCTCTCAGAAAGCTGTTACAGCCCAGACAGAGAGGTGGCTTGTCACAGGGGACTGACACAGTTTTTCAAACAATATAATAGTAAACCAGAATTAAATGATTAATGTTAATAATGCTAATACTGAGCCACAGGCGATAAATTAAACAACCCCCCGTGCAGCAACCATGATCAGAAGAGATGACCAGCAGACTTTAATGCATGCCATTATATTGGGGCATGAAAAAAGTAATCAACTGGAGAGACTGGCACACCAAACTGAATGTGTGGCTACTAGACCTCAAACTAATCTGAAAGTTAAAGGGATTAAGAAACTACAAGCCCAGGGTGTACAATGCCTAAACCGAGGAGACATCACAGTCTGAGAACTGCTGCGAAAGAGTTTCCCGGATTATGTTGGCAAGAGTTTTTGCTTGATTAGGCAGTTTATAGTTGTATATAGCTGCACTTCACTGGTCCCCTGACCTTTCTTCCTTCTTATATTCCGAAATTTAGCTGCCTGTAAATGCTCTGTGACTGAGTAGTTAAAAAAGACCGAAGAACCAACATTGTTTTAGAGAAATATTTACCTTATTTTTCCTACTACAGTATGTAGAAACATGGGGCGGTGCAGTTCGAAAAAAACCCTCCCCCCACAATGTCATAAAGTCGATCAACTGCTTGCGGACCCACTTCATTCAAATGAAAGGACCAAAGTCCTTTAAACTACACTAAGTTTCTACCCAGCAAGCAGTAGTAGTGTCATAACCAGATTGTCTGGTCACTGGTCTGCACTGCTAAGCCTACTGCAGCTCATGCTGCAATGGGCTCAGCAGTGACACACATCTGAAATGCCATCCACTGCAACAACATGTTTCTTGTGTAAGTGCAAGCAAACGTAAAAACAAAGCATGTTTTTTTATGGTAACAGTGCCAGTCTCAGTCCAATAGTTTAGAGTACCTAATAGAATATTAAGTATTTTGTGAAGAAATGTATTGCAGACTTTTTATAAAGAGTCTTTTAGCCATAAATTACCTGGAAGCTGATCTTCTTCTAACAAACAGTCAAAGCATTTTGGGGGGAGAATTCCCCCCATAATGGCTTTTAAAATGGAATAGGATATTAGAGGCTTGAGTGGACAATTTTTCTCTTCAAAAGATATGTGTAGCCCACAAACTGTTACTATTAAAAATGATATCTGAATAATTCCATTTTTAAACTAGTTCCCTAGTGATGGGACAGTGTCAGCATTAGCATCAGAAGCCAGTGATTGATTGCAACCGATGATTTCACTGGTTAGACCACCAATAATGGTGTAATAAGGGGGTCACACACAGCTGGTTTAAAGACCAGGAGAAAAACAGGGGGAAAAAAAAACAACAGAAATGTCAGCGGTAGAAATTAAGAAAATAATCTGGTATGGGAAGTGGAATCCGTAAAACCCAAATTTGGTATCCCTGCTCTGTATCTGGTATTCCACTAATCCCAGAGAGCATCACTATAGATTAAGCTTCTCCCAACCCCTTCCCACCCTCACCCCACCCACCCCTGAAATAGTTCCTTTATACCTGGGGTTCTGACATCATTTCCTCAAGAGTGCAAGGTGCATGTCACTGTCATATCCTCTCTAGCACACTGCACTGACAATATAAGCATAAACATTGTATAATATAAATATATATTTCTACATTACAAACCAATCACACAAAAAAAAAAAAAAAAAAAATTTGTGGGGAGTAGTGCAATGTAATGGCTGTGGGGCAGCAGTCTTCCGGGAGTCTTTCTGGAGGCTGAGATGCTGCCTTATTTGCAGACAACTGTCTGCCCTGAGGGAGGAAGTTGCCCGTCTTCAGGCCACACTGGACAGTAGTACGGGGACCTTCCCCCAGGCCACAATGGACAGTAGGAAGGGAACCTCCCCCATCCAGGGAGCACCAGAACCACCACCACTACCTCAGAGGTTGCAAAGAAAACACAGCAGTTGGACCACAGTGGGCTCAGGGAGGATGAGGATGGTGAAACAGAGGCACACCCAGTCAGATGTTACACACCACAATCCATACGCCATTCTGGAGGAGCATAGCTCCCCTATAGATACACCCGCAGAGGAGACTAAGGAGGCTGAGGGCAACTGTCACAAGGGAGGCCCACAGGAAGGAGGCAGAGGACACCACAAGGAAAGGACGCAGCTCCTGGTGGGGGACTCAATTATTAGGGGGATAGAACTGGGAGGAGCTGGGAAATCTGAAGTAAGGTGCCTGCCTGGTGCCATGGCTTGAGGGACAGGAAGCATCCTCAGGATCACAACAACAGCTGCAAGGGATTCTGAGCTGGACGTAATTGTCCACCTAGGGACAAATGACTTGGCTCATCATGAGGTTAGAGCAGTGCAGGAGGACATTGCAGAGTTGGGAGGGCCTAAGACAAGTAGCAAACACAGTATCCTTCTCAGAGGTGCTGCCTGTCAAAGGCATGGGGAGGCGAGGGTAATTGGCACCATGCAGTTTAATGAATGGTTGAAAAAATGGTGCGGAGCACAGGGTTTGGCTTCATTGGGGACTGGGGTTCCACCTGAGGGACACCAGCCTATACTGGCAGGATGGTCTGCATCTGTCCAGGAAGGGAACAAGTCTTTGAGCAATCGGTTTAAATGCTTCATTGGCAAGCTTTTAAACTAGTCAATGGGGAGGCACTGACAAGCAGCAGAAAAATCCCAGCCTCTCCTACAAACAGGGTACTAAATGAGAAAAAGACCAAGGTAGAACGGTCAGTGGGGGATGCTGCAACAGAAGGTAAGGCCATCAAAAAATGGAGAGCAATGAGTACCAATGCCCGTAGTCTAGGTAACAAGCTTCCTGAATTAGTGGCCTTGATGGAGGAGGAACATCTGGATATCGTGGCAGTCACAGAAACATGGTACACACAAAACCATGACTGGGACGTAAACATACCAGGATACACTATCTACAGGAGGGACAGGAGGGTAAAGAGGGGAGGAGTAGTTCTTACATAAGGGAAGGAATAAAAGCAACAGAACACAAGGGTAAACAGGGAGGAGAAGAAGCACTGTGGGTAAATTTGGAGACAGGCAATGGCACCACAATCCACACAGGGTTGTATACAGACCTCTTCTCAGGGGGAGGAGTGGACAAGGAAATGATAGAAAGTATACTTAGAATGGCAGAAAGGGAGATATTGCTGATGGGTGATCTGAATATGCCAGATGTTAACTGGAGCGCAGTTGCAGCTGCCACTTCAAGAGTGCAGTTATTCTAGATGCCCTACAGGGGCATGCCTTAGACAACGGGTACTGGAGCCCACTGAGAGGAGCAATATTAGACTTGATACTCTCAAATGGAGATGGAGAGAGATCACAGATGTAGAAGTGGGTAGCCATCTGGGAACTAGCGACCATCGAACAGTATGGTTCACAATAACACAGCAATAGAGTCAAGCCATACAAAGACAAAAGTACTGGACTTTAGGAGGGCTGACTTTGCTAAAATGGGTGAGTGCCTAAGGAATGCACTAGCAAATGGGCGGGAAGGAGGGTGGAAGAACAATGGGGAATAATAAAACTGCCATCACAGAGGTACGAGCCTTTGTATGAAGCAAAATAAACAAAACAAGACGATGTAAGAAACCACTATGGTTCTCAAAGGAAGTGGCAGTGAAGGTTCAAGAGAAAAAGAAAGCATTCAGGAAGTACAAGGAATCGAGCAGGAGCAGGACAGAGAACTGTATCAGTTAAAGCAAAAGGAGGCTGGGAAGGCAGTCAGAACAGCAAAGGCCCAAACTGAGGAAAAGATAGCCAACTCAGTTAAGAAGGGAATAAAACCTTTTATAGGTACATCAGGAGCAAAGGAAGACCAAGGGAGGATAGTGAGGCTTAATAAAGGGAGGGAGGGTGGGCAGAGGGAGAATGTGAAAAGGCAGAGATACTAAACAAATATTTTTGCTCAGTATTTACAAAGGAGAGGGGAGGTACATAAAACAAACAGTAGTAACACTCTGGATACAGAAGTTGATACCAGCCCATTTACAGAAGAAAGGGTTCTGAAAGAACTCTTAAACTGAAGGTGGACAAAGCAATGGGGTTTGATGGGATCATCCCAGAATTCTAAAAGAACTATGGGTAGAACTAGTGACACCACTGACTACCCTCTTTAACAAATCATGGGACGATGCGGTGGTACCCGAGGACTGGAGGAGGGCAGATGTGATTCCCCTTCACAAAAGTGGGAGCAAGGCAGAAGCAGGAAACTATAGACCTGTTAGTTTAACCTCAGTGATAGGGAAAATGATGGAATCACTTCTAAAGGAAAGAATTGTCGCGTATCTAGAGGACAGAAGGGCACAGGACCCTAGGCAGCATGGATTCACAGCGGGAAGGTCATGCCAGACGAGTCTGATAGATTTCTTTGACTGGGTGACCAAAGTAGTAGATCAGGGAGGGGCTGTGGACATGGCCTACCTAGACTTTAGCAAGGCATTTGACACAGTCCCACACAAAAGATTAATATATAAGTTAGCCAGCCTGGGAGTGGGTCCCAAGATGACAGCCTGGGTAAAGAATTGGCTGGAGAATAGGACACAGAGAGTAATAGTAAATGGAGTCCACCAGAAGAAAGGAGGGTTACTAGCGGGCACCGCAGGGTTCAATGTTAGGACCAGTCCTCTTCAATGTCTTTATAGCGACATTGCAGAAGGACTGGAAGGAAAACATGTCTCTTTGCAGATGACACTAAGATCTGCAACAGAGCTGATGCACAGGGTGCGTGGAAAGGATGAGAAGGGACTTGGCAAGGTTAGAGGAATGGTCAAATGTATGGCAGCTTAGATTCAATGCTAAGAAGTGCAAGGTAATGCACCTGGGAAACAAAACCCAGGGAAGAGTACACAATGGGGGTGAGATACTAACAACAACAAAATGGAAAGGGACCTGGGGTAGTCATATCAGATGACCTAAAGGTGGGCAAGCAATGTGAGAAGGCAGCAAGGAGGGCTGGGGATACTGGGATGCATAGGGAGAGGCATCACCAGTAGAAAACAGGAAGTTATTATCCTCTGTACAGACAGCTGGTGAGACCCCATCTGGAGTACTGTGCAGTTCTGGAGACCCAATCTCCGCAAAGACATAGACAGGATGGAAGCTGTCCAGAGGAGGGTAACTAAAATGGTGCAGGGTCTGCACCGGAGGACATATGAAGAGAGACTTAAGGAGCTTAATATGTATAGCCTCGAGGAAAGGAGGGAGAGGGGGGACATGATAGAAACTTTCAAGTACCTCAAGGGAATCAACAAAGTCCAAGAGGGTAGCATCTTTCAAAAAAAGAGGTGTGCAAGAACAAGAGGGCACAATTTGAAGATAGAGGGGGGGCGGCTCAGAGGTAATTTAAGGAAGTATTTTTTCACAGAGAGGGTTGTGGATGCATGGAATGGCCTTCCGGAGGAGGTTGTGGAGTCAAAATCAGTGGTGGAATTCAAGCATGCATGGGATAGTCATAAGGCAATTCTGGGGGGTGGGGGTAGGAAGAAGTAGGCTGCTGGTTAACTAGGATCTGCAGCTTATCCAGTAGGTAGGGAAATGGGCAGACTGGGTGGGCCAAGCGGTCCTATTCTGCCGTCAAATTCTATGTTTCTATGTTCTCAACAGTGGAAACATGGACTGATGCACCAGCTGGAATACCAGCATAAGGAAAATGGTTTCCCTCCTTGAAAAACTGTTATGTGCGAAAAAAAAAAAGGCATAGTGTGAATACCACTAATTACTAGTCCTGTACGTACTTCAAAAAAAATAAACACAAGGGGCAAGCAAATACAAACTGCCACTGCTACAGTGTTTCCTTTTCCATTTTAAAGTTGGATTTGAATACACTGTAACATTGTTTTTGTCCTAAGAAACTGAACATAAATGTTACAGTACACAACCTTTCCAGTTCACACATTTTCTTTCAATCAGGCAAAAGTGAAGGTATTACAATAGCTTGAGCTTCTGAAGAAGGACTGGTTGGTCCGAAAGCTAGAGCACTTTGTTCTTGTTGTTACATCTATGTTGGTCCATTAAAAGGTATCAAATCATTTGCTTCTGGAGGTATTACAATAGTTAACAAATCCAGTTTTCCAAGGACTAACACTGCTGTCTAATAAAATCTAATAAAAAGGTGAACATTTTTCCTTTAAAGTAGGAAGGAATGGACCCAGGCCTGAGCTGGTTAGTGTTACTGTTGCATTTACATGGGAAAACGTCATAGCAGACGTCATTCAACGTGTTTTAAATCCATTAACTTTTGAGGTAAGCATCATCAGCTCCACCTGGTGTCAATTTTGACATTACTTGGCATGACCAGGACATGGTCCATGAGGACTGGTTGATGTATCGAAAATTATGGAACGCCAGCACTAAGTTTCTCAGGCAGGAAAATGCAATTACTTTGCCTCAAACACTGCCTTCATGCCAATCTTAACCCCCAAAATAAATTCTGGAGGGTTACCACTTCATCTTTAATCTCCCTCCTATCTCCACACCTACCCTCAAGTTCAGGACCTTCCAAACGCAGTGCTAGTTTCCATGCCTGCAAATGGTGGCCGCTGCTTTCATCATGCACCTCACCTCCTGCACCATTTCTACTCCTCTTTTATCTGCTTCCTCACTATTTGTTGCTCACCTATCCCCCTCATTCTCATTTGTTTTATCACCAGTCACTGAATCAGATGTTTTGTTTGCCCTACTCTCCCTTAATCCCGAAGGTCATAGTCCTCATGATCTTGACCCTAATCTTCTGCACCTTGTCCCTGCCACCGCTGCCCCCACCCCTTCTACTTCTGAATCTTTCTTTTCAGCTTTGTTCCATCCCCACTTGCTGGAAACTAGCTAAAGTTCTCCCCCTCCACAAAGAGGGTGACACCCCAGGAACTGCAGGAAAAGTCTTACTCTTAGCTCTCCAACTTTCTTTACTACCTTCTCCTTTCTCTCCCCCTTCCAGTCTGGCTTCCAGAAAGTCCATTCTGCAGTTTTCTCTCTTCTATATGTCACCGATTCCATCCTGAAGGGATGGATAGAGATCATGTGTCGGCTGCTATATTTATTGACCTTGTGTAGGCATACGACCCTATCGCTCATTTCTTACTCCGATGTAAGTTGAAGGATGCTGGGCTCTTGGTCACCATCCTTGATTGGTTCCATTCCTACCTTTGTCGTCATTGCCAGTCTTCCCAGGCAGGGGAATCCTTCTCGGCTCCCCCTCCTCATTAATTCCAGTATGTACCGAGGCTCTCTCTTGAGCCCAATCCAATTCTCAGTTTTCTGAAATGACCTACCCTCAGCCTGTGTCTCAGCAATCATACATATGTATGTCAGTGACACAGTTCTTTATGCCACTGGAACCTCCCTCCCTCCACCTGTTTGAACAGTACCTACTGCACAACTTTGATAAGGTCCAATGCTGGTTCTGTACCAGCCAGCCCTCACTGAATGCCAAGATAACAAACAGTCACCATGATGCTTGGTACCCACCAGCAGCCATCTGTTTGTTTTGTTTAAAAAGAGTCCTGCTGTTTTTTGCATTAAATCAAGACCTTTCCTCAACTAACAAAACTCCTGTTAGCTGCACAGTTGCTTTGATTCATCCAAAAAGACAGCATAACTAACACTTTAAAAAGTGAAAAAAAAACTACCCCATATTGTCCTATGGACAGAACCCCATTGCTGTCCCTGGTCAGGAATCATTATGCATCTGATAGCAGGGGTAAGGCTGGCACCAAGGTAAGTGGATAGGATCAGTTGGCCACCTCCTCAGGGCCGATATTGCAATCACTTTCCTCCCAAAATATATCAAAAGTAAAATTATGAAAATATCCTGAATGGACTCCCACAGAAGTAAGGGAGCTTGTACAAATGGTAAAAAAAACAGATTAAGAATGATCTATTACACACTTCCTTTAAAATCTAAACTGGCCATTCTAGAGGCCGATCTACACATTATTTTCATATTTTAAAAATGCACAACTAAATATGAATGACTGTAATAGCAATTACAGTGTGTCACTCTGCCTTTCAAAGGAAATAAGTAACATCTATACAGATTAAACATTATTGTCAATATTGTGATACTATCCAACATATAGCTGTAACAAAAATCAAAAAGCTGAAGTTCACAAATCCCACTTTCACGCTTACTTCATCAGCACTTAACACATTTTCACTATAAAGGCCAATTAGCAGTTACTGCAAAGAGTACTACAGTATTAATAATCCCTGCATGCCCTGATGTGACCCAAAGAGGGTTCTCAGGCTGCTTTAATGAGACTAAAACACCATAAACAGTTTAAGCGATATCCAGAAATCCCATAACCGAGATGCAAACAATATTGTTGTGTGTCTTGTACCCCCTACACCTCCAAACAAAGTGGCGTGTTCTCCAACAGTTCACTGTGCTTTGCAGTGCAAATACTGCATCCAGGATGGGCTGGATCAGCCTGAAAATAGGCAGGTCTGTTGCCTAGCGCACTTACCCGGTTACCAAAAGCTAATAAATAAAGAAAGAAAGAAATAAAGAAATAAGAGGAAGACAGATATAAGCCCCGATCACCACTCCAAATGCAACCACTCACTGCATGGAACCTTACACAGCTCTACATGTACCAGTGAGTGTGCTGAATATTTTAATTTTATTTATTTATTTTTTTTTTTGACCAGTGAAGGCACACTAGTTGTGATAGGTTGTTTCTAGAAGGGTTGGTTACACTGACAAGTTTTACTGACAGAAGAAATGCTGTCCAGGACACTGAAGCAACTCTCTTGCTCTTCTTTGATAAGTGACATGGAATCCATAACTTCCACCTGGACAGTTACTAGAGTTGAGCAAAAGGGACCTTAGTTTAATGACTCATCAAGGAAGATACTGAAACACTGCAGACTAAAGTGCACAGATTGTGTAAACTGTGTTTCAGTCAAAATGGCTTAAATAAAATCCCATTTAAAGATAAAAATAAAAAAATTCTAATAATTTATAAAGTAAGGCTGCTAGAATGTAATGATAAGTCAATATTGTGATAAATTTTGATCAAATGATATTACAATAGCGTGAAAAGGTGAGTTGCTCTGCTGCTTGTACACCTACAGGTGATGGAACCACTGTGTAGCAATCAACCCTCCTTCCCCTTTCTGGAGAAAGAGAGCATCCACCGGAATGCTCGACACACACACACACACACACACACACACACACACACACACACACACAAGCTGGCCCCCCAGGAGCCAGGCTTGTTCCAAACCTGGGTCACCGGCATCGGGAGTGGCAGCCAGGGAATATTTTACCTAGCAGAGTGTAGCCAAAAAAAAAACACACACATTTTTAATCAACTGCTACACAAAATTGTTTATATAGTACATGGTTAGCCTTTGTTCTGTATAGAAATTAGCCTGTTCAAAATCCTTGTTTTGCACATTCTAAACCTGCACATCCCCAACAGCTGTTCAGCACAGTTCAAAGATTGTAACATTTTAAATTCCTCATTTACCCTCTTCTCAACTGCTTACTAATCACCCTGTGCCCAAAGTTGTACCTTTTAACTTGTAAAAGTTTGTAAATTTAATTTAGATCAAAAAACAAATATCTCTGGGTGCTGCTCCTGTGACGAGTTTTTTTTTTGGGGGGGGGGGCAATCATACTACGTAAAATAATGTATGGGCAAGCATGCACAATGCATGTGTTTCTATCTCAGGAGTCCGATGACAGCATGGACCTCTTGAGCTTGGCTCTCGAGGTTTATATGCTGTCATCTCAAAGAGGACAGGAAATCATTTTTAACTGGTAACTGTTTATGAAGTTCTTATTCTCAGAAATGGTATGCAATCCCCTAAATTACCCATATTTAACCGTATCCGAGTAAAAAGTGATATGAAAAACTGTATTTTGCATTGTTTTGTTTTTTATTGGCAACATTCTGTTACAGTTCTTTGTGGAACCAATAGTTTGTAGTTTTAACTATATCATGGTTTCCAAGCATAGTTCTTATAGGTCAACAGCTCATAATTAGCATTCTGTACACAAACTGTGACATAGTAAAAACTCCAAATTACTGGTTACATGAGGAGAACTGTAACAGAATACTGCCCTTTAAAACAACACAATGCAAAATACAGTTTTTCATATCACTTTTTATTCAGGTACAGTTAAATATGGATAATTTAGGGGAATGCATATCATTTCTGAGAATAAGAACTTTAGAAACAGCTGCCAGTTAGCACATTATTTCCTGTCCCCTTTAACCACTCAATGGAAACACAGCCTTGTTGTGTCTGGTTGCCCATGTGTTATTCTCTATGTATAGCAGTCACTTGCTCCACTTCCAAGTTCACCCAAAAGTGGTTGTATGGCTGATAGACACAAGGTTACCTGCAAAATGCTACACGTTTTCCTACCGCTATTCATATAAAGCTTTGTAGCACAGCAATTGCTACACAAACACCTTCAAATACAGTTTTCACTTGCAGTAGCTCCACCGCTGCAGTGACAGGCCAGCGATCCCAGAACCTTTCTTACAGTAATCTTAACTTTGGCTATCATTTTATTCAAAATGCAATACTTTAACTCGTGTATACAAACATAAGAGACCCCTGCTAAAATAAAGAACGACATTACTCTCCAAATACCAAAAAAAAATAAAAAATGCATTTAAAAAAATGGGGGAAAAATAAGGATATGAGAAGGGAAGAGTGATTTGAAATGTCAGTCTCTGCCCTTAAGGATTTAATATCAAATTATTACACTAAATATACTGGTAAACGTGTTTAT
Organism: Neoceratodus forsteri; assembly: GCA_016271365.2. Taxonomy (NCBI): domain Eukaryota; kingdom Metazoa; phylum Chordata; order Ceratodontiformes; family Ceratodontidae; genus Neoceratodus; species Neoceratodus forsteri. The sequence goes on from CM057455.1 coordinate 725,781,927, forward strand.
ATACAGAACCAGCTTTTTGTTCTGCTCTGTAAGTTTTCCCTTTTCTTTTTTGCAGAACATTTATTTCAGGAGGAGAGTAAATGCCGTGTGGAAATTGCCAGGTGATTCACTGTTTCTGTTGCACTCAGCAATCTAATATCTTTAATGCAGATAACGGAGTACAATCCATCAGAAAAAGGCATATAGCAAAAAACAAATCGATTTAAAACCAATTATTTCCAGTCCCAGGTTCCCAGGCAATGTCACAGCCCAACCCAAGCAGCAGCCGCCACTCATTTTTTTTTTTTTTTTTAAATCCAGGTTCACCATTTTTCTCCCCCTCCAATGGCTACCATCTCTCCAACCCAGCAACATCCCATTCCGGCACCCACCACATACAGTGTGACTGGACTGACAAGGAAACAGAGGATACCAGGGGGCCACAGTCTCCATAGCCATCAGGTGTTTTGCCACTTTTTTTGCACTTCCTCCCCAATGGCATTGTAGAACACTTATACATATGCAGCACCCCTGCAGAGTAGGTGGAGAACACACATGTTCACACCACCTCTTTAGCCTGCCACAGGCGTGCATTCGAGGGTGACAATGGTGGTATCACCCCAACAAGGAATTGTCAACACCAACCATGGACCCCTGATCACAGAAAGCCCCGACTCACTCCAAAACCTAGGCTGCCCACATGGTAGCCCTAGGGTTGGGAGACTGGTATCGGAACCATCACCAGGGTTAAATGTTGCAAGAAGTTCATTAGTTTACATCATTACAGTTTCCATCATCAGCATCACCAAAAGCTCAGATGCAGGGCACTCTGGGATTTCTACTGAACCGGCATGGTGCAGGATTAACCAGACAGTAACATATTTTTCCAATATCCAGGAAAACTTTTTAAAATATAATATTCAGACAGTTCTGTTTATTTTGTATTCATTTTCTTTATTTTAAATGATTTACCAGGAAAGACATACTGAGCTGAAATAGCTTTCTTCTGTACTACTACTGACATCTGCATGAAAACAGAATATTTGGGACTCAGATTTTATCTCCTCCTCCTCCTCCTCCTCCTCCTCCTCCAATCATAATTCTGGTTTTGTGACATCATAATCTGTAGCTGTTGGAATGAGTCTGATCTCAGAGGATTACTACTTCAATGGGTGGTGGCAGAAGAATGAGATGAAGTCTGAGAGGCAAAGCTCCTGTTTTTTATGCAAATATCCACTGTAATAAAGAATGAAGGAACATAAGTACAGAAAACTAAGACAATAAGTGAAATTATATCTGAATATTATATTCAAAAACTTTTCCTGGATACTGAAAATATGAACATCCTGAAAATACGGTTTTGTCTGTAATTTTCCAAATCAGGCCCACTGGGTCACGTGCCAGCAGTCTAGAGTCCTGACGAGTTCCCTTTAACTGTTTCAAATCCCTCTCCATTTGGGAACAGTTTCCCCTTCACTTTTATTATATGCTGTACTGGGTATGCTTAAATGCACAGGGTGATTTTTTTTGTTTGTTTGTTTTATTTTACCAAGAAAGTGGACTGGATCTCAAGGGTCCATTTTCAGCTATGCCTGGGATTCTGGCTGTTATATTCCTCAACAGTTCCTAAGAAACACCCCACATTTGCATTAAATACAGAATAATACATGGGTGGGTGTGTGTAGCCAGAATTTTACACACTCGAGGTGTGGGATGCTACATAACCCCCGAGAGCAAAGCTTGAGTAGTTAAAAGGGATAAAAGCATCCCACACCTCAGGTGTGTGTAACATTCTGGTTAAACACACCCATGTGTTATTTTATTTAAAATTACTGTTCCCATTTTTATGACACTGAATTTTAAAAATAATAGAGTCAGAGAGTGGAAGTCTTCCCAGTTTCCAAGAGCTGTAACATCAGAGCACGATTCCATATTTTTGTCAGAATGGTAATTTTATTATGATTTTTGTTCTTCGCTAGTAAAACATTTACTCACATGACTGACCTTTTGTGTGAGGAACTGAATTCACAGTATTGGGGACAGTTTTCTGAGCTCGTGCCGAGTGCATCACAAGCTAGATTGACAGGCAGCGATTACAACTACACAGTTATAATGCAAAATATCAAACAGTCAGTTGTAACGCTAGATAAAACCACAGTTATTCTTATATAAAAAAAAATGCTGACCAGTAATTAAATGAATTTTAAATGAGTCTCAGTCCCACCACAGGGACTTGATTCATTACAATCATTCTAAATCGTTAACACATGTATACACTGCCCTTACTAACCTAAGTGAGTCATAATGTGCCAGTGAACCTACATACAGTATTGCTGAATCAGGTTAGTAGTAAGAACAAAATAAGGTGATATTAATGCAGTAACTGTGTTCCAGTAGGGACCAAGGTGTTCTATACTGTAGGTCCAAGCTTAAAACCTACAGCATTTTGCCTACTGTCACCTGAACGTTGATGCTAAGCAATATATTTATATATGTAACATCCACTGAACAGTGGTGAAGCTAGTAAGGTGCTAAGTTGGCGGGGGGAGGGGGTTAACATTAACCAGCCTACTCAAACCCTAACTACAGTGGTGCTGCCATACCACTCTAATACATTAATGTAACTTGCTTGTGAGGAAAAATGTCAACAGATATTTTTTATATTTCGAGGGGGTTTAGACCTAGAGTGAGAACATCGCATTTATCCAAATATTGCATTTATCCTCAGTCTAAGTCAAATGTATCCACACAATAGGTTCACAGTGACAATGAAGGAAAGTGATGCACACTGGTGAGCCATATTGTTGATGCTGGGCTAACATTACTGCTGATGGTGGACACTGAGCAATCAAGATGCAGCATTTTGTTCTCGTCGTTTTATAAATCAAAAGCATTGCATAAACCAGATCGCCACGGCCCTACTGAAAATATCACTGATATTTTACCTCATGCAGTTTGACCTTCCTACATCACTCCTAGCTTGCCACTAATGATGACATAAGGTCAAGCTGCCCTCGGGGAAAATATCAGATGATATTTTCAGTAGGCCATGACTTACCCCTAATATATATATATACATATATATAAAAATACAGACAAAAATTACACCACTTAATATTCCAGGTGAAGCAGTGCTAAATTTAAGCAATAAGCCATGAGGGGGTGCAGGTTATCAAGGGATTTACCAGGGCTGGAGTGGTTTGCCAAGGCACAGCCAAGTTGGTAAATCTGCCAGCTGTGGTAAATCCCGATAACCCACATCCTCCGAGTGGTTTGCTGCAATTATACCAAGGATCATTTTTTTATTATAATAAAATGCAAATATTAAAGAGGCTGCTTTTTTTTTTTTTTTTTTTACTTTTATTGTATTTATTCCTATGCTGCAGAGGATATAGATGATAGTCTCATCAACAGCCGTTGGTTTTCAGAGGATTTACAACGGTGGTAAACTGCCAGTCTTTAGATTTCATTGGTAGTTCACTTATGTCCATGGTATAATGTAGTTTTTTTTAATTATTTTTTTTACATGTACATGTATTAGTGCCAAGTTAGTAGCTACAAACAACATTGTTCAATTAGCCAAACTGCTTTGCTGGCTGCTAAGAGGTCTGACAAGTCGTCAAAACATCTCTATTTCCAGCTTCAGCATGATTTCTAAACATGCAGAAAGTACATTTCTAGTGCATTACCCTGCGATGACAGCCTGCCATGTGCACATCCCCTTGCACTTGTTATTGTAAAGGATTCCCCACCCAATGAGCTTGTACTAGTGCCAACCCGTGATAAAACCATAGAGACACAAGAACATACCTCTCAACCTCCTGCCTCATAAATCAGGGACAAGGCTTAAAAAAAATCAGGGACAAAGGACCAAAATCAGGGACACAGCTTCAAAATTACAGATATTCACCCAGAAAGCTGGTAGAATATGGGGCTTAGTGCAAAATGCATTTTCTAAAGAAGAACATGTCTGTAACTTTAATGCTTGACATTGTTTTGTGCTTACAGTCCCCACTGTTTAGCAATAAAAACACACATTTTAGGAGGGACAGAGTAAAATTCTGAGGCAAAATCAGGGACACTTGAGAGGTATGCACAAGAAAGCCCAGTGTTGTATCCAGCAGCAGCACCCCACTTACCTTGGGCTATGGCGATGGACTCGAAGCGGTGCAGCTCCCGCAGCAGACACCCTCTTTCGCTCGGGTGGAGGCTGTAGATGAAGTCGCGAGCTCCCTGCGCCGAGTTCAGCGGCTCTATACTCTCCTTCCGCGGGTGGGTGCCCAAGAACCGGCGGGCCGGCAGTAACGCAGCGGCGGCAGGCACAGGCAGCGCACCCCAGTGATCCGGAACGGCTCGCAGCCCCATGCGCGCCTGGAGGGTGGCGGGCCGCAGGGCAGTCCTTAAGCAGGGCAGCAGCAAGGGCATCATGCCGCCGGTGCTCCGCGAACGGCTGCCAACCAACGGGGAGTAAAAACAACGAGAAGGGGCGTGCAGCACACGAGTACGACAGTTGCTGAGCCTCAGCCCCCTCTAGACAACAGAAACAAGTTCCAACTCCACACCCATGCGGCTCCGGCAACAAAATCTGGAAAAAGTTGTGGATGCCGAACAGTCTCTCGGGGGCAGCGGCAGCGCCTTCTTGGCCGGCTTTTGTTCAGGATGAGGAGGAGAGGGTGGTGTGTGTGTTTTCACTGTCGCTCAGGGACCGCTCTCCGGGAAAAGGGCTATTTTAAAGCACTGGGTGTCAGTGAGGAGACAGGACTGAAAACCCTGAATCATCAGCCCGGGTCCCTAGCGCAGACTCGCACCGCTGCAAGCAGCCTGTCCGATTCTTCTCGCGTACAGTTCTTTCAGCACAACTTCTTCAGACTTCAGTCCTCCTCTATCTGTCCCGGCGAGGCGGACGGACTCCGGTACGCTGTTGCAGTAGCTTGTGCCCTTCAGTTAAGGATAACCGCAGCAGCGCTCCTCTGAGCAGTAGAACCCCAACTACAGAAACAGCGTGCGTATCAGCCACTTCCCAGCTCTGTCCTTCTGGATCAGGCTTGCAGCCACGAGACCTGCCTCCCTTTTCTCCGACTGCTGCGACCTCCACACACACAAACACACTGCGTGCTGCTGACGAGTCAGAAAGCAACGACTCCCAATCTGCTGCCTGTCAACCGTCCGTAATCTGGTTCTCCTCCACTGTCGTCCTTCGGTGTGGAATCAGCCGTTAGTCCACACACACAGCCCAAGGTCTCCTCACTCTGCCGCTTCGTTTCTCTTTAGCACCACATCAAGGTGTGACTGAGACAACAGCTGGTCCTACCAGCGGCATTTGACAGCAGGATCCCGATGCAATGAGAGCTGCCTCGGATGTATCACGGGAGTTGCTGTTCGCCGACGTAGCTGCTCCTGTTTCCGCTAGGCACTATTCCAAGCCTCATAGACTACATGTCCCAGAATGCACTGCTTGGCACCATGGCTTTCGCTAGGGGATATGGTTGTTGTAGTTTATTTCGCAGACCCTATGCATGGGCACTTCGCAGAACCTTACCACAATGCAAGACCTCCTTGTTCTCATAATCGCTCACTTTTGTCACTGAAATGTGGGGCGCTGACTTTCAAACGTGGGACACTGGCCTTAAAACTGTGGGGCACATAATAATCAAACATGATGATACATGATCAGCATAGCAATTGTTTGACTAGCTTTCTGGCAAATTTTGTTTTGGGGAGATTTTTTTTTCCAATTTTTTGTCCTTAGCCAACCACCTCTGAAACTGCAACTCGGAAAGCAGATATAAAATAACCAAACGAAGCTTAAGCCAACCACCTCTGAAACTGCAACTTTGAAAGCAGATATATCTTACTTATGCTGTAGTCACAACCACATTCTACATCTATCAACAATATTTTATGAAAATGACATGGAATTAAAATGATTTATTTATAAAAGCATACAAATATGCCCCCCCCCCCCCATTTTTGGGGCATGTTAGTTTAAGGGGATGTTATAATATTGGTAGTTTATGCTTTATTTTTGCATCTGTGGAAAAATGAAACAAACATCATGAAAAATAATGTGCCATTGTTTCACTGCTTCTTTCACACCCATGTTGGCACCTAAAACATTGATATAATGTTCCTGGATTAATCTGCACCTGAAGGGTTAATGCTAGCCCTAAAGTATCAAGCTTCTGAAATGCACCCATTGTGTAAGCAACAAAACACAACAGGGTGTGTATGGAGCAGCTTTTACCGCATGCCCAAGGGCGTAGTGAGGCACAAGGCCACAGGCTGAGTGCCTTCAGCCCCTGAAGGTGTAGTAAAATCCGATTTTTCTTCAGGGATATCTCAGTAATCAGGTTACACTGTAGGAACCTTTGCTATTGGTGAAGGGGAATCCACATGGAAGATTTTCAGCTGTACAGCTGGGGCCACCCACACCGTCTACATCAGCCAATGTCAGCAACCCTACATAGGCATAGGTGGCCCCGCTCCCACCTCAGTTCTTTCCCACTGTCAACTTGCTTGCACAGTCTCCGTGGAAGCTTTGTGGCAGTGTTCATGCTGTTTTCGGCCTACAGCCTTTTTCTCTACCTTTTGCCTAAATCTCTTTTTAAGAGATTTTTTCTTTTTGTTTATAGCGAGAGTAAATCCTTAATTTTCTGTTTTCTATTGCTGACGCTGCTGAAAGAAGATTGCTTCTACAGACAAGCACTCTGTTTCTGCTGTCTTGGGCCTGAGCACGGCATCTCTGACAGTGAGCACTGGGAACCCTCATACAACGCAAGAAGGCTCTTAAAAAATTCCTGATGTAACAGCAGGTAGCCAGCTCCTGGCAGGGGTCCCCCGGGGCCCTGACCACTCAGTCGCCAACTGAATCTTTGAGCTCTCAGGCCTCTTATACCCGAGACAAGTCCTCAGAGAAGTCATAAAAAAGACTGGGATAACCGCCAGCCCAGTGGCGCTGAGGTCTGAGGAGGTGGACGCTTTACCTCGTACTATATTGGTGACACAGGTTTGGGAATGACCTCGGGTCGTCAAGAAGCCAGCATAGGGGGGAGGGAGAGGGATTGAGTAGCAGCTAGGCAGCTCTTGGTTGCCCGCTCCCCCCCATAATTCCATTCCCACTGGGTGGAGGTCCAGTGAGAAGCATAGGTGGGAGAGGGCGGTGGCAATAGTCAGGTTGGGGTGGAAGGGGCCGAGCTGGTACCTGGTGCACATGTGTGCCTCCATGCATGCACTTTTATTTATTTATTTAGCTTTTGTTGACCGGGTAAGTGCACTAGACAAATCCTGCCTATTTTCAGGCATGACCCGGGGGAGAGGGATACAGATGAATGCCAACTGACCCTGAACCAGATTAAGCTGTTGGTGGCATTTTTAGTGAATGAGGGAAATTTGGCCAGGACACCGGGGAAATTCCCCTACTCTTTTCGATAAGTGCCATGGGATCTTTAACATCCACCTGAACTACCACCAATCCAGGCAGATGGGACCTCGGTTTAACGTCTCATCCGAAAGACGGCACCTCAGAAATGCAGCACCCCTCTCATGCTGCATTACAGTGTCAGTACTGGGATATTAACCTAAGTGCCAGATGTGGGAACTGAACCCACAGCCCTCTGATCTCCCGGCCTCAGAGGTGAGTGTGCTACCTACTGAGCCACTGACACTGCTATGTATGTATGTGATGGGGTCCCAGGTCTGGGGAGAAAACGGGGACAAAAAAACAAAAAAATACTACTAAAAAAAAAGACTGGGATCATGACTGTTCCCCTCAGCGGTGCTCCCATTCTTCATCAGCTTCACTTTCTTGGCGGGGGTTCTTTGTCTGCTGCAGCTGCTCTGATGAAGAGGCCAGCTGTCCAGGTCTCTTTGCCTACCAAAGCCATACTGACAACTCTTCCACCCGACTCCCAGGGCACCCATCCGTCGACATCCGGGTCGTCAGCCTCTCCGTCGTTGACTATGGGGTCATCATTGATGACTGTACTGTTGAAGCCTGCCCCTTCTCCTTCCAGGGCTACAGGCTCATCGGATACCCAGGACACAGCTGGAGGGTTGTTGGCCCCTGTGCCGTTGAACTCCCCTCCATTGATGTCCACCATTTTTTTGAAGTTAAACATATTATTAAATTTTCAAACACACAAAGACAAATGAGAAAACAAAGAAAAGAACAGTAAGATAGACTCAGTCTACAATTTGTGATGTCCACCTTTGACCTTATTGAAGAACTGGTCAAATTCACAAATGTACTCATTCAGCAGCTGGGTGCCTTGCACAGGCCTACTTCGCTGACACTGTCAACAACAACTTCATTATCGATGCCTGTTCATCGACCCCAGGAGACCTCTTGTAGGCTGCCGCTAGTGAATCTGACCCCAGACCCAGATGAAGAGGTCAACATTGAGGAGGAGTATCATCCTCCCTGATGATGTAGAGGATGAAGAGATACTGATTTCAGATAAGTCCACTGCCTCTTCGGTCAGTGAGGACTCTGTGAAACACACTCCACAATCTTTTCCTGGGGATGCCCCATTCTTTATGTGATGAAGCAGTTGTCTGCCACTAAAGGCTTCCAGACTGAGGAAGAGGATGTCACCAGAAAAGACCTGGTAGACTTCCTGGAGATCCCAGAATCTTCCCCCAAGATCATTCCTCCAGTGCTTCCAGCATTGCAAAAAGGTCAACGCTACAGTCTGGCACTGGCCCGATATGGTGCCAGCTATGCCATGTAGGGTGGACAAGCTTTATAATGCTCCTCAGGGTCTTCCCTAATTTGCTGCCCATGCCGAAACTGACTCTGTGGTCATCAAGGCAGCTCATGACAGATCTAAGGTGCCTAAACACCTTAGCTTCCTTCCCTTCTGGCAAGGAATCTCGTAGGATTGACCTCTGGGGATAAAGGGTATACTCCTCCTCCACCTTGGGTCTGAGGATTGCTAATTATAGGTTTCATAGGTTTGTACAGAGCTGTGAAAAACTAGAGTCCATTATAGCTCACCAGCTAATTTAGCTATACTCAACAATTTTATTGTCAACCAGGTGTTTATCTAGTTTGCTCTTAAAATCTGACATTTTACTACTGGCAACTACCTCCACTGGAAGTTCATTCCACACCTTCACTACTTTTAAACCAAATCAATGTTTCCTTCTGTTAGTATGATATCTTTCTTTTGCTAGCTGTAATGGATGGACCCTTGTACAATATTTCTGTTCCCTAAAAAACAGTCCAAGCTGTTCCCATAGACCTGCATCTGTTAAGGCCTTAAAAATTAGACACACATCCCCCCTTAACCTTTGGTACTCCAGGGAAAACAATCCCAGTGCCTCCAGTCTCTCATCATATTCCTTACTCCTAACATCCTTATCATGTGTGTAGCCTTCTTCTGAACTCTTTCGAGTGGTTTAACTTTGGTTCTTCCCCCTGGTGATCAGAACTGGGCACAATACTCCATATGGGGTCTCACCAATGAAGTGTACAGTGGAAGCAGGACGTCTCTCTCCCTACTCTTAATGTGTCTATTGATGCAGTACAGCATACTGCTAGCCTTTTTAACCACCTGATTACAGTGCAGTTTGAAACTCAGGTCATTACTAATTCTAATACCAAGGTCCCTTTCATCTATGACTTCCCTCAAGATTGTCCCATCCAGTACATATTTGAATGTCTTGTTTTTATTCCTGATATGCATCACAGTACACTTATCAGTATTAAATGTTAATTTGTGGTATTTGGCCCAATGCTCCAACTCCCCTAGTGCAGTCTGTAGGATGTTTGCTTCTTCTGTGTTGTTTACTGCTAGACCTACCCGGGTATTGTCAGCAAATTTTGATTCTCATGCTATAATTTTGGTGGTCATAGAAGAGATGTGTATGTTGAAAAGACAAGGGACTAATACAGACCCCTGGGGCACCTGCTGGTTACCTCTGTCCACTCAGAGTATGAACCACTGATGCAGACTCTCTGCTTCCTTTTGGTCAGCCATGAAACCATCCATCGGGTTAAGTTCCCATGTATTTTGTGCTCAATTAGGGCATCAACCAGTTCCCCACAGAGGACTTTGTTAAATACTTTACAAAAATCCAAGAAAATAACATCAACTGAGTGCCTGCTGTCCAGTGCCTTGCTGACTTCACCATAGAAGTCCAAAAGATTGGTCTGGCAAGAACACCCCATGGTGAACCCATGCTGTGTATAATCAATGTCCCCTAACTGATGCAGAAAGTCTGCAATATGATCCTTAATAATCCCCTGTAGGATTTTGCCCAGTACAGCTGTCAGACTGACTGGCCTGTAGTTGCCCACATCCTGCTTTGTTCCCTTTTTGTATTTAGGCACCAGATCTGCCCTCCTCCAAACCTCCAGCACTTCTCCCAGTCAATAGATTTCTAAAAGAGAGCTATCACTGGCCCAGCCAGTTCCTTTGCCAGCTCCCTAATGACTCTGGGATGTAACCCATACGAACCCTGGGCCTTGTTTTGATCCAGCCCCAACAATCGATTTTTAATATCTGCTGTTTCTAATATCAGGCTGTGTTCCTCTACAGTACCTAAATGGGTTTTGACCCCATTTGTTTTTTTGTTATATACTGAGATGAAGTAATTATTATAGTGTTCAGCCATTTTGTGATTGTCTGTCATCAATGTCCCATCAATGTTTTTCAGAGGGCCAGTTGTTTTTGCCCCTCCCCTTTTGCTGTTAATATACGAATAAAATGATTTGTAATTATCTTTGACTTTGTTAGCCAATTCGAATTCAAGGTTACGTTTGTCATGTTTGATGGTATTTTATGTTATCTTCAAGGCCTCCTTATAAGCACCCCAACATGCCTGGTTGCCACTTTTCTTTGCCCTTGCATAAACCTTATTTTTCCTTTTTATTCATTTCTTGACCTTGGGTGTCATCCATGCTGGTGAGTCTCTAGCTCTCTTATTATATTTTTTTCTAGCTGGTATGTACCTTTGGACTAAATTGACGATTTTGCTGTCTAATAATTCCCACATTTGTTGCAGAGACTGGTTTGCAAAGGCGTCCTCTCAGTTCCAATTGGCCAGTTCTTTTTTCATAGTTTGGAAATCAGCCTTCCCATAGTTGAAAAGAACAGTATCACCTGTATGTATACCCATGCCTCCCACTGCACAGAATCCCACCGTGTAATGGTCACTAGAGCCCAGAAGCATTAATACCCTACAATCTTGTATATTATTGATCATGTTACTCAGAATCAGATCCCTTACATGATTCCCCCTTCCTCCTCCACAAACTCTTCCATTCCAGCCAGGTTAAATGCTTTCATGAAATATAATTTAGCAGATGTTTTTTTTAGCCCTCAGATTATCCCAGTCGATACCTGGAAGATTGAAATCACCTAGCAGTATTACATTCTCAGCCACAGTTAGTTTATTAATGAAGTCTAACAGTTATGTATCCTCCAGATGGGAGTTTGAGGGTGATCTGTACACCACTCCAATGCTGATTCTGGTGCTGTGTGGTGGGGACATTTTAATCCATATTAACTCAGAGGTTTTCCAATTAGAAGTGTCTATCTGCTCAGTTATAATATTATCTGCTACATACAGGGCTACCCCTCTGCCCCTCATGTCTAGCCTATCTCTGTGGTACAAGGTGTAGCCAGGGATATGCCTGTTCCAGTTGTTATCACTATTGCACCAAGTTTCAGTGACAGCAGAAATCTGTATTTTAGTCTCATGTATGGTATATAGGAGTTCATCAGATTTCTTAATTAGGCTCCTGGCATTCAGCAGTAAGCAGTTCCATTTTGTTACTGCCATAGGCCTGGGAGAACCCCCCCCCCCCAAACTGGAGGCTCCAGCTATACTATATGCTTCCTCCTTGTCCCCCAACTATGGAGTTTAAATGTCTGTCAATTTCATGCTTTAACTTATGGGCCAATATTCACTTACCCTTCCTATTTAGATGTAGCCCGTCCTGTGCAAACATGTCAACATCCTGGAAACTGTCCCAGTGATGTACCATTGTGTGCCCTTCCCTGTAACACCATTTTTTCAGCCAGCCATTTAACATCAAAATATCTCTGTTTCTTGCTGCATTTGCCCTAGGGACCAGTAGAATCTCCGAGATTAATAAGTCACAACCCTTTTCCTTTAAAGTTCTTCCCACATGCTCAAAATCTCTCTGAATGCCTAGAATGCTCTGCTTGCCCACATCGTTAACCCTTGCATGTAATACTGTTACTGGCCTTAATGTATTATTTAGTAAACCCAGGAAGAGCTGCTTGATATCGTCTATCCCTGCCCCAGGGAGTACACTAACTGTGGTATATTCATTGCGATTTTTACACAATGTGTTGTCAATATACCGCAGCATGGAGTCCCCAACCACAAGAACATCCCGCGGATCTCCATCTAATGATGGTGGTTTTATATCCCCCTCCTGGCTAACCGTATTAACTGTTTGGTGTATGTATGTGTCACCACCTATATGAGGCAGATGTCCCCCCTGCCTGTCACGCTGTTCCTCACAATTCTTGGCCTCATCAACCGTTATGGCACTAAACCTATTAGAAGTGAGTACACTGGATGAGCTCCCAATGTTCCTCCTCCCCTTTTTAGTGTTTTTTTGCTCAGTATACCAGTCATCCAATTTCTTGCCTCCCTCTATAAAATTAATTTGAGCAGTTTTATCCTGGTTAGTTAGCTCATTTGACCCTTGTGAACGTGGATTAGTACTTTGATGAATTTGTTGTGCTGCTGTGTCAGTGAACTGTTCCAGAGTACTAATGTCATTTTGGAGCTGGACTCTGCTGAAGAGCCACAATTTCTGCCTGTAGCACCTCAATTAAAATACATTTGTCGCACACAAAATCTGGCACATGATCCCCTTCTGCAGTCATCAATCAATCAAAACTTTATTTTTAAAAGGCGCTTTTATCTAACCAAAGCGCCTGTACAGTTTCATAAAACAATAAATAAACAAGATTTAAAACTATTATAAATCATTAAAAGCTATACTAAAAAGGTGGGTCTTCAAAGCTCCTTTAAAGCTTAGGACAGTCGGGCTATTTCGCACCTGACGAGGTAGAGAATTCCACAGGGTCGGGGCCATAAAACTAAATGATCTAGCCCCTGAAGTTTTCAAACGAACCCTGGGAATGTTTAGCAATCCCTCATCAGTGGATCAGAGGGGCGGGAAGGACAGTAGGCGAGTTTTTCAGGTAAGTAGGTCCCTGGTCGTAGGGTTTATAGGTCAGCAAACTGACCTTGAAGGTGATTCGCAAAACACTGGCAGCCAGTGCATTCTGCGGGAGCACAGGTATTATATGGCTGGATCTGGAAGATCCAGTCAATAACCTGTCAGCTGCATTCTGCACTAGCTGCAGATTTGCGAAGTTCAACCCCCGATAGCCCTAGGTACAGGGAGTTGCAATAGTCAAGGCGGGAGGTAACGAAAACGTGGATCAACGTTGGAAGATCCTCTGGAGGAACCAGGTGCTTCACCCTGGCGATGTTCCTTAGATGGAAAAAGGAAGTTTTGACTACCACTGACACCTGAGATTTAAGCGTCAAGTGGTCGTCAATTATTACGCCAAGATTCCGCACCTGATCTGAGGTTGTCAGCTGAACGCCCCCAAGCCATAAGCCTGAGGGTGATCCACCCGGCAAACCCGCCTCACAGCAACCCTTGTCCATGACCAACACCTCAGTTTTCTCTGGGTTTAACCTCAACCAACTCCCATTCATCCAGTCTTGGATTTCGGCAAGGCAGTTATTAAATACCGACAAGGCAGCATCCTGGCTGGGCACAAAAGACATATACAGCTGGGTATCATCAGCATAGCAATGAAAACCCAGACCGTATCATCTTATAATTGCTCTCAACGGCAGCATATACACCGCAAACAACATAGGTGCTAGAATAGAACCCTGCGGTACCCCGCAGGATAGGGAAACTGATGTTGAGGAAAAAATTCCTGACACCACCCTCTGAGTCCTACCCCCGAGGTAAGATCGAAACCACCTGAGGACCATACCAGATAATCCACAGATGGACCGCAGACGCTCTAACAGCACACCATGGTCAACAGTGTCAAATGCTGCAGAGAGATCGAGAAGTACCAAGATAGAACAGGTCCCACGATCTTCACTATTAGAGGTCATTTAGTACCCGAACAAGTGCTGTCTCGGTACTATGCCTTTTCCTAAACCGGACTGGATAGAGTCGAGATATTGTTGTTGGTCAGATGATCATCCAACTGCACTCATACCACCTTCTCAATAACTTTACCCGCAAGGTTAAGTTAGAGACTGGTCTGTAATTTGCTAGACAGTCTGGGTCTAAGGAGGACTTCTTTAAAAGAGGCTTAACTATAGCCTCTTTAAGGGGATCTGGAAAGATCCCCCCTCCAAAGACTTCCAGACTATCAAAGCCAGGACTAGGCCGATTTTATCCATACAATCCACTAAAAGGCATGTGCGGCCAGGGTCCAAATCACAGTTGGTTGGTCGCAATGCTCGGATGACCATCACAATATCATCGATTGTGGGGAGGCTGAAGTCAGACCATGCAAACTGAGTGTTCGACATCTTCTGCCGACCATCACCGCTCCCATTGGAGAGGGAAGAACGGACGTCCGATCTGATTTTGGCAACCTTATCTGCAAAGAAGAGAGCAAACTCCTCACACCGTTCTGGAGAAAAGGCTCTTCTGGGCTGAAGACAGACTGGATTGCACAGTCTGTCCACAGTCCGAAAGAGCTGAGCTGGTCTATTCTGTGCAGCCGCTATCTCTCTAGACAGGAATTCTGCCTTCTTACGAGAGATTGCGGATTGATAGGCCATCTAATGATCCATCAAACTAAGTTTGTCATCATCCAGACCGGACTTCCGCCAATGCCTCTCCAGCCTTCGTCCAACCCTCCTCAACTCCCTCGCGGTCTCATCAGACCATGGAGACCTGGGGCAAAGAGTGAGAGGACGAACACGAACAGGTGCAATCGAATCCAGGGCCCCTGTCACCGCCTTATTATAGGCATGTATTAGGTCACCTGGATCCGAGCAATCTATCGGTAGGCCATGATAGGTCCAGTACCGCCATCAGGTCATCCGGGGACACACCCCTTAAAGGGCGGTACCGGACCATCTCCAAAGGGGCTGACCTAATGGGGTGGCCTCAAAACTGAACCTAATGGAGTGAAGGTCGGACCATCTGAGTGGTTCCACCACCAAATCGGATATCCCCATCCCCAGAAGGAACACCAGGTCCAATGAGTGTCCACCAATATGGGTCGAGGAGGAAACAACCTGTGTGAAGCCCAGTGATGTCATCAACTGGAGGAAGTCTTGACCAAAACATGAGAGTTCATCGTCGACCCAAGCATTGAAGTCCCCCAGAACCAACCATCTGGGGGATCCCAATGTCAGGTCGACAATGAAGTCTGCGATTTCCTGCAGGAAAACATTCTCGTCACCTGGTGGACGGTATACGAGAAGTATCCTGCACCCCACACCCTCGCCCAGAACACACTCAAAGGATCTGGTGACTCCCACCAGTACCTCCACTAGGTCCAGTTCCAACTTAAAACAGATGGCAATGCCCCCGCCCCTACGATCCTGCCTCGGGTGGTGTATCACCGAGTACCCGGCCAGAACTGCTACTGCTAAAACTGGCCCAGCATTTTCATCCAGCCAGGTCTCAGTGATACATGCCAGGTCAGCTGACCAAACAAGATCGGCTATAATGGCCGTCTTGTTTTTAATAGACCTAGCGTTGCACAACACCGCCCGAGTAAGATGAGCCTCCGAAGATGACCGCCTTACCTGCTGATCAAGATCAGAACCCTTGGGTATGAGCACCAAACAGGGAGAACCCCTTTCCTGTGCATATTTCACCCCAGGGCGTCTCGACCTCACTATCCCTATCTGCCCGCCTCCTTTCCATTCCCCCAGGCCCAGCCCAACTCTCCTCCTCCCCCTCACAATCCCCAGAGCCCTACATCTTCTATAGACTCCCGGTGACAAGGGGGGACAGGAGAAAGGATGAAGGTCCCTGAGCCTAGAGGGAGAATAATACCCGACCGTCCGATTTTCATTCCAGCACATAGTTAACACCACGATCAACAATAATAGACCCCACAAACTTATATAACTAACAAAATTCTAACTAAAACTAAAACACAGCACTCAAATATCAGAATATAATACATTTATAAACAAAATTATACCCTATCAATGTGTCAAAATTTGTGCTTTAAATTTGTCAGAACGCTTTATCCATCTACCCCCACCCACAGTGCTCTCACCACTGCGAGGGAAGGAGCTTTCCACCTATACAAAACCCCCTAACATAAAAATTGGCTCGTAACTTTAAATCCCGTAGTCCTAAAACCAATACCCTCAAAAGAGTTCAAGATCTTTTTATGTCCACACTTATGTGCTCTCGCCACTCAGCATGGCCCGAACTTTAATCAGTCTCCTCTTACGAGACTGAAACAGTTATGAATGAACTCAGTTTTAGATTTCCCAGTAGTTTCCCAATAATTATCACACGCTGGCACTAGCAAAAAGAGTTCAGATATACTTCACCAGTTCGGCAGTCCACACCGCGGTCTACACAGTTCCAGCTTCCATCCAGATATTTAGGTTTCCCAATGACCAGAGACCAGAGTCCTGCAGGCAACAAGCAGACAAACACCAAATGTACCTCCACTGCAAGTTCCAACTCCACTCGACCCTCGCTGTGGTGAAGCAGGCAGGACCACCCTTTGGTGGTGTCCCTGCCTCACCTAGGGAGAAGAGTTAACCCCACCACCCTCCAGAGGCAGAGAAACTCGTTTCCCTGTCTGGACCAGGGAATCAGAACTCTCAAATTATAAAAGAAATTAATCAGCGATCTTCACTGCCTGCTATCCCGCAAACACTTCCTCTTTCCAGCAGGTCCACTCACAATATGAAACCGCAACCTCTTCTCTCTGCGGTCTGGCTGAGTTGAACCCCGAAGTCAAAACTGGTAATTCAGTCACTCCACCACTAACCGCTCTTTTGGATTCCTACACCACGAAAGCAGCTGCCGAGCCTCCAGACTGCCAGCCACTGAATTCCTCCACGCATAGATCGAAATTAGTATCCGATAAGCTTCAATGGTTTCCAGCAGTCTACAGCAAAACCACACACCAGCAAACCAGGAACTCCACTCAGGCCAGTCCCTCTAGTCTCTCTAATCTTCCTTTAGGACATGCAACACTTATTACAATAGTTTATGCTGGTCCCTCTATGTATATTCTGTGGGCTTGCCATCTTGAGTATGCCCCCCAGTCAAGACTCCTTTCAGGAGCTGTTACTAACTCCTACCTTGTAAGATGATGGCCCAGATCCCCAGCTGACACAGCTGACATGTGCCGAACGTGCGAGTCTCTGCACGTGTCTCCACATAGAAACATAGAATCTGACAGCAGATAAAAACCGCTTGGCCCACCCAGTCTGCCCATTTCCCTACCTAATGGATAAGCTGCAGATCCTAGTTAACTAGCAGCCTATTTCTTTCTACCCCCACCCCTTGCCTTATGGCTGTCCCATGCATGCTTGAATTCAATCACTGTTTTTGACTCCACAACCTCCTCTGGAAGGCCGTTCCATGCATCCACAACCCTCTCTGTGAAAAAATACTTCCTTACATTACCTCTGAGCCACCTCCCCCCCCCCATCTTCAAATTGTGCCCCCTTGTTCTTGCACACCTCTTTTTGAAAGATGCTACCCTCTTGGACTTTGTTGATTCCTTGAGGTACTTGAACATTTCTATCATGTCCCCCTTCTTTCCTCGAGGCAATACATATTAAGCTCCTTTAGTCTCTCTCATATGTCTTCCGGTGCAGACCCTGCACCATTTTAGTTGCCCTCCTCTGGACAGCTTCCATTTTGTCTATGTCCTTGCAGAGATTGGATCTCCAGAACTGCACACAGTACTCCAGATGGGGTTTCACCAGCTGTCTATACAGAGGGATAACAATTTCCCATTTTCTACTGGTGATGCCTCTCCCTATGCATCCCAGTATCCCCCCAGCCCTCCTTACTGCCCTCTCACATTGCTTGCCCACTTTTAAGTCATCTGATATGACTACCCCCAGGTCCCTTTCCATTTTTGTTGTTGTTAGTATCTCACCCCCATTGTGTACTCTTCCCCTAGGTTTTTATTTCACAGGTGCATTACCTTGCACTTCTTAGCATTAAATCTAAGCTGCTATACATTTGACCATTCCTCTAACCTTGCCAAGTCCCTTCTCATCCTTTCCACCCCACCTTGTGCATCAACTCTGTTGCAGACTTTGTGTCAACTGCAAAGAGACATACTTTTCCTTCCAGTCCCTCTGCAATGTCGCTTACAAAGACATTGAAGAGGACCTGTCCTAATACTGAACCCTGCGGCACCCCACTAGTAACCCCCCTTTCTTCAGAGTGGACTTCATTTACTATTACCCTCTGTGTCCTAGTCTCCAGCCAATTCTTTACCCAGGCTGTCATCTTGGGACCCACTCCCAGGCTGGCTAACTTGTATATAAATCATTTGTGTGGGACTGAGTCAAGCGTCTTGCTAAAATCTGGGTAGGCCATGTCCATAGCCCCTCCCTGATCTACTACTTTGGTCACCTAGTCAAAGAAATCTAGTAGATTCGTCTGGCATGACCTTCCTGCTGTGAATCCATGCTGCCTTGGGTCCTGTGCCCCTCTGGCCTCTAGGTACTTGACAATTCTTTCCTTCAGAAGTGATTCCATCATTTTCCCTGTCACTGAGGTTAAACTAACTGGTCTGTAGTTTCCTGCTTCTGCCCTGCTCCCACTTTTGTGAAGGGGAATCACATCGGCCCTCCTCCAGTCCTCCAGTACCACCCCATCCTCCCATGATTTGCTAAAGACGGTAGTCAGTGGTGCCACTAGTTCTACCCTTAGTTCTTTTAGAATTCTGGGATGAATCCCATCAGGCCCCATTGCTTTGTCCACCTTCAGTTTTAAGAGTTCTTTCAGAACCCTTTCTTCTGTAAATGGGCTGGTATCAACTTCTGTATCCAGAGGGTTTCTATTGTTTGTTTTAGGTACCTCCCCATCTTCAGTTGTACATACTGAGCAAAAATATTTGTTTAGTATCTCTGCCTTTTCACAGTCACCCTCTGCCCACCTCCCTTCCCCTTTATTAAGCTTCACTATCCCTCTCTTAGTCTTCCTTCACTCCCTGATGTACCTAAAAAAGGTTTTATCCCCCTTCTTAACTGAGTTAGCTATCTTTTCCTCAGTTCGGGCCTTTGCTGTTCTGACTGCCTTCCCAGTTTCCTTTTGCTTTAACTGATACAATTCTCTGCCCTGCTTCTTCTGTGATTCCTTGTACTTTCTGAATGCTTTCTTTTTCTCTTGAACCTTCACTGCTACCTCCTTTGTGAACCATAGTGATTTCTTACATCATTTTGTTTTGTTTATTTGCTTCACACAAAGGCTTGTTACCTCTGTGATGGCAGTTTTTATTATTCCCCATTGTTCTTCCACCCCTCCTTCCTGCTCATTTGATAGTGCATTCCTTAGGCACTCACCCATTTTGGCAAAGTCAGCCCTCCACACGTGCAGATGTGCTCTCGCCCTGCTTATTCTTGCCCTGCTCATGTGGGGCTTGATCTTTATGTGTGCAGAACGAAAAGGAAGGTTGCCAATGCTTCCGGTTCCTCATAAACACAAGTAACCTCAAAATGCCCTAAAATACCTTTATACCCGCCACCTCATGCGGTGGACTTCTAAAATTGGCCAGAAGCACTTCCCTTGCTTTGGACTTATTAAAATACTGGGTTTTAACCCAAATACAGGTGGCAAGCAGGGTTATGGAGCAGGATGGCCTCCACAGTGCTATAGTGGACAGTGCTTGTCCCGGAGGCCTAGAGCGTGCCTCCCCTTGTTACCCAGGTAACAGTCTGTCAACAATACCCTCTCCCCAGAGGGGTGCTCGTAGTGTTCACAAGTACAAAATAAAAGGCTGCCAAGCAATTTACACCCTCAGTAGGGTGTCCCAATTTCTGAAGTAATGCACCGCTCGCATGTGTCTCGGTCTTTATGTGTGGAGAACCGTAAGCAAGGTCACCAGTGCTTCCGGTTCCTCATAAACACAACTTACCTAAAAATGCTCTAAAATACCTTTATACCCACCACCTCATGCGGTGGACTTCTAAAATCGGTTCCAAATCACTTTCCTTGCTTTGAACTTATTAAAATACTGGGTTTTAACCCAAATACAAGTGGTGAGGAGGGCTATGGAGCAGGATAGCCTCCACAGTCCCACAGTGCTACAGTGGACAGTGCTTGTCCTGGAGGTCTAGAGCGTGCCTCCCCTTGTTATCCAGGGAATGGCCTGTCAACAGTACCCTCTCCCCAGAGGGGCACTTGTCTTCATGAGAACAAAATAAAAGGCTGCCAAATAATTTATACCCTCAATAGGGCATCCCAATTTCTGAAGTAATGCCCCACTCGTGTGGGGCTCAGTCTTTATGTGTGGAGAACTGGAAGCAAGGTCACCAGCGCTTACAGTTCCTTGTAAACACAAGTTACCTAAAAATACCCTAAAATTCCTTTATACCTCACACAGTGGATGTCTAAAATTGGCCCAGAAGCACTTCCTTTGCTTCGGACTTATTAAAATACTGGGTTTTAACCCAAATACAGGTGGCATGGAGGGTTATGGAGTAGGATGGCTTCCACAGTCCCACAATGCTACAGTGGACAATGCTTGTTCCGGAGGCCTAGAGCATGCCTCCCCTTGTTACCCAGGCAATGGCCTGTCAACAGTACCATCTCCCCAGAGGGGCACTTGTAGTGTTCACGAGAACAAAATAAAAGGCTGCCAAGCAATTTGCAACCCCAATAGGGTGTGCCAATTTCTGAAGCTTGTCCCATCACACATGGTTAAATACCAAAATGCCAACTGGAGAAAGGGTAAAGCTGCCACTCAGGCCCTCCCTGATGGCTCACAAAAGCAGGACCTGCTTCAGTGTTTTCAGACTGCTGAGGATGTCAGCAAACACCTCCTCAGGGCTCTGTATGACATGGCTGATACAGTGGCCAGGGCAGCTGCCACTGGCATATGCCTTTATAGGCACTCCTGGCTTAGAGTGTCTGGATTTGCAGCTGATGTGCAGAACAAGGTGCTTAACACCTCTTTCAGTGGCACCAGACTCTTTGGCCCTGATGTTCGGGACCTAATCAATGATCTGCAGACCTTGGGCATGGTCATTAAATCGGTCCATTCCCT
This sequence comes from Neoceratodus forsteri, assembly GCA_016271365.2. Taxonomy (NCBI): domain Eukaryota; kingdom Metazoa; phylum Chordata; order Ceratodontiformes; family Ceratodontidae; genus Neoceratodus; species Neoceratodus forsteri. The sequence goes on from CM057455.1 coordinate 725,803,157, forward strand.
CTACCACACTCAGCCAAAGGGCAGAGACAGCCTACTTTTCGGAGACAGGCTATTAGGTCCAGATCAGCTCCCAATACCCAGGGTAAATATAGAGCCCAAGCTCCCTTGCCCACCCCCCTCCAATTCTGGAGTGGCGACCAAGATACCCAGAAATGATGGACCCGCCTCTGCGGCTGGCTACACCGCAGTTTGACTCCTTGCCAGACCCCCCCCCCTCCAGTTCAGGCCCAGGAGGTGGTGGTTGGAGGTCGGTTCTCCGTCTAACTGAATCAATGAAGAACTATAACTTCAGATGTATGGATTCTGCAGATCACAGAAAAGGGTCATACCCTGGAGCTTATACAGCAGCCTCCTGACCCCCCCCCCACCACCTTCCATTATCCCCCAACTCACTTGTTGGTTCTCAGGGATTAAGTACAGTCTCTTTTGCACAAACAGGCCATCAAAACAGTGCTCTGGTGCCAGAGGATCCAGGGGTTTTATTCCAGGTTCTTTCTGGTCCCCAAAAAGACCAGAGATCTGAGTCCCATCCTAGGTCCGAAGCAACTCAATCTGTTTATCCAGTACAAAAAGTTCTCAATGGTAACTTTGCCAGGCCTAATGCCCCTCCTCAAGACCGGGGACTGGCTCTGTTCACTGGACATGCAGGATGCATTGGACTTCACAGGTGGTTTCTTCATTTTTCCTCTCAGGGTGAGCATTAGCAGTTCAAAATGCTGTCCTTTGGCTCATCCTCTGTGCCATGAGTCTTTACCAGGTGCTTGGCAGCAGTCACAGCAGCTCTCAGAAGAGAGGGACTATATGTCTTCCCTTAATTCCGATGTCGTACCTGAAAATTCCCAGGTTGTATGAAAATAGCCATATAACTTGTCTAGTGTACTTACTTGGTCAACAAAAGTTAAATAAATAAATAAATGATCTTGACGATTGGCTCCTCAAGGCCCCGTCCAAGGAACAGCTTTTGCTGACTCTGGAGCATACTCTCCAGCCCTTCCACTCCCTGAGCATAACCGTCAATCTGCCCAAGTTGGTCCTAGTAACATCCCAAAGGCTGCAGTATATTGGGGCAGTTCTGGATTCCAAGCAGGGGTAGGCCTTCCTGCCCCAAATCAGGGCAGAGTGCCTCATGGCCCAAGCTCAGGAAGTTGCTCAGAGTCGGCACATTCCTGCCAGGGTGTACCTCAGACTGTTGGGCCTAATGACAGCGGCTATCCCCACCATTCCACTGGCAAAGCTTCACAAGCGCACCCTTCAGTGGACCCTCAGGGTGCAATGTGACCAGCGCATGTACAAGTTGGACCAACTAGTCCTGGTCTCCTCTCCAGTATGCAAGATACTGCAGTAGTGGATGGACCCCCTCAATCTTCTTCAAGGGGTTCCCTTCCAGATTTCTTCTCCACATCAGATTCTAACAACAGATGCTCCGGGTCTAGGCTGGGGAGCACACCTGGATCCCTACCAAACCTAGGGCTCCTGGTCCCAGTGGGAAGCCACCTGCATATCAATGTCCTGGAGATGAGAGCGGTACTCTATGCCATCCAGGCATTTCAGGAGCATCTTGTTCCAGGCCAAACTGCTGGTGCAGTCAGACAATCTGAATGTCGTCTACTACATCAACAAGCAGGGCAGGACTCACTCATACCCCCTTTGCAAGGAGGCCATGAGAGTGTGGTATTGGGTACTGGAGCACAGTCTGACACTCTGCGGTCCACGTGCCAGGCATCCTAAACACCCTGGTGGACAGTTTCAGCAGGACTGAGTCCAGCATGCATGAATGGGAGCTTCTCTCATCCATAGCAGAAGATCTATTTGACAGATGGGGTCATCCAGAGTTGGTCCTTTTTGCGTCCCCACTCAACATAAAACTGCCCAATTTCTGCTCACTAGATCCAGGGCCTGGAGTTTTCTGGCAAGATGTGTTGTCCCTCTCTTGGAGCAGGAGGTTTCTTTATGCATTCCTTCTGTTTCTTCTGATCTAGAAGGTGCTGATCAAGCTACAAATGGAAGGGGCCAGCATGATTCCGGTAGCTCCATTCTGGCCTCACCAGATATGGTTCCCTCTGCTTCAACACCTGGCAGAGGAACCTACGGTCCCTCTGCCGCTCTACAGGAACCTGCTGACCCAGGATCAGGGGAACCTGGTCCATCCCAACCTCAGGTCCCTCCATCTGCTTGCCTGACTCCTGAGAATGTAACCAACGCCAGGTCTGGGGTCCCTAACAGGGTAGCGGATGTCCTGGTGGCAGCACTGAAGCCTTCCACTCACGTCACATATGCCATGAAGTGGAAATGGTTTGCCACCTGGGCTGTCAAACACTCCCTGGACCCTTTCACCTGTCTGGTGAATCATATCCTGGATTACCTGATTTCTTTGTCCGACTCAGGCCTCCAGTATTCCTCACTCAAAGTCCACCTTTTGGCTGTTTCTGCCTTTGGGTGACTGCACGATTGCTCAGCTGGATGTCTCTTGTACCTTTCTTCAAGGCATCCTGCATCTGAAACCCCCAGTCCATTCCCCTGTCCCCACCTGGGACTTAAATTTTTTTTTGGAGAAATTGACCCTGTCTCCTTTTGAGCCAATTGCAACTTGTGAGTTGTGCTTTCTCTCTTGGAAAGCACTCTTTTTAGTTGCAATTACTTCTGCTCAAAGAATTTCAGAGCTTCAAGCCCTCTGGTGCGAGGAGCCTCATTTGATTTTTCACAAAAACAGGGTATTTTTGTGCACAAATCCTAAGTTTCTGCCCAAGGTGGTTTCTAAGTTCACACTGAATCAATCTATCCACCTTCCTGTTTATTTTTCTGAGCGTGCCAATCCAGGGGAAGCATTGCTCATTACGTTAGATGTGCGCAGATCTTTGAAGTACTATCTGCTTAGGACTAAAGCGTCCAGAAAGTCAAAGCAGCTGTTTGTTTCTTTCACCCCAGGTAGAGAGGGTGCTCCAGTCTCTAAGCAATGTTTAAATGGTTGACTATTTGCATGGTGTTCTGTTATAACAAGTACGGCAAAGAATTGCCTGGTGCTGTCAAAGCTCATTCCACCAGGGGCATGGCTAGCTCAGTGGCTTGTTTCAAAGGGGTCTTAGCTGCTGACATCTTTGTGACTGCCACCTGGAGTACAGTCCCTCTTTCACCAAGCATTACAGTCTGGACATTGCTTCAAGAGCTCGTGCAGGTTTTGGTAGGGCTGTATTACAAGGACTCCTGTCTTAAGTCTATGGAGATCCAGCCTCCCAGACTGTCTGTTGTACACTTGTCACTGCTTGGTACTCGTTCCTATGGTGCAATCTGATGACTGATATAACCCGAAGAGGTTAGAACAGTTATGTAAGAACTTACCGTAACAGTAGATCTTCGAGGGGCTCTCAGTCATCAGGTATATTTTCCCTCCCACCATCCCCCTTCTTGGGGCTCCTGTCTAGGAACTAGCTATGTGTTGTATCTAGTCCTTTTACTTAGAGCTGGGTACCTCTTTCTCTCCTCGGTTCCCCAGGGTGTAAGCCTTGCTTCCTTCATCTTGGGGGGGGGGGGGACTGAGAAGGGAGCAGGGCTGCCTACTCCTATATTGGGGTTGCTGATGTCGGCTGACATCGACAGCATGGGCGGTCCCAGTTGTACTGCTGAAAATCTTCCATGTGGATTCCCCTTCACCAATAGTGAAGGTTACTACGGTGTAACCCGATGACTGAGAGCCCCCTCGAAGATCTACTGTTACCGTAAGTTCTTCCATAACTGTTCTTTCCATGCTCATCCCTGGAGTGTCTTATTGCGCTTGTAAAATTGGCTTTTTTTTTAATTTTTTACAGTTGGGAAAAGCATGTTTATGTGTAGAAACAATAGATTTACTTGTGTTGCATTTATGATAAAATTGTCTTTCCGCCCACTGCAAATTATGTCATTGATGATGTCATAGTATTACTGCTGGACAACGTTTGTCCTTTGCTGGCATCAAGATTCAAGATATGGAATATTTACCATGGAATACATGGATTCAAAAGTCTGCTCAGTTCCACTGACACAATTTGTTCCTCTCCTAACATATCATAATCATCATCATCAGTTTTATTTATATTAGGTGCCCTTCCAATGCTCAGGGCACCTGTACAATTTACATACAGTAAGTACTGTACACACACACTACATAGAGGATAATGTATAGTGTTCTGTCTATATCAAGCGTATGTACTCATCGAGAGATTGCCGTGGCGACCGTTTGAACCTCGAGAGTGTAGCTCAAGAGGTTAGGCCACCAACGCAACCTCAAGATGAGTACATACACCTGGCATAGATAGAAGACCAAACATTATCTTTTATAGTGTATGGTCCTCCATCAAACATTAAAAGTAGCCATTACGTGGTCACAAGTATTTCTGAGTCCTGCTCTATTCTTACTTTTGTTTTCCTTCAGTGTCGCTGTGCTCCATTCTCGCGCTCACTGCCACGGCTGCTTCCTGGTAGTGTAATGTGCATGCTGTAATGCGTTCGATGTTGTTATGCTGCAGTAGCTACATAGCTAGTACAGCATAACAGCTACAATGACGTAGCTACTGCAGCATAGCAACCCTATTCTAGGGATGGATTTCTATCCCTAACAATGTTCCACCATACACTATAAATGCCTCTTCTATAGCCAGAGACTCAATTGTTGCACTGTCAGGGCAAGCAGAAGAGATTTCCCTGATGAGCAGGTAAAGATAGAAGGAGGATTTTTCATTGTCAGCAAAGAAACAGTTATAATGAAAACTAAAAACAATACTTAATGTTTCTAATTTGTTTATGTGTGTAAGGAAGGTGTGGTGATCAGGGAAACAACATTTAATTAATTTGTTTTATATTTTATTTAAGGTAGTTTGATTTTTAGGGCCCAGTTGAAGTTTTTTTATAGTGTAAAGGTAGCAGCCATGTTTGTGATGGAAGATCAATTCTGGTTACATGGGGACTGATGGAAGATAGTCCTGGTTGTAGGTGGACTGATTTGCTCATTGTGTGATGTGGTTTAGGTCCAGGATGACTGTGCATGAAACAGATTTCATGCAAGGTCACATGATATATTTTGACCTATGAGGCTTCTTTATTTTGGACACATAGATGTTGTCAGCAGATAAGGGACTTTGGCCCACCTAGTTTGCCCATTAATACAATTTACTGTGCTTGTTCAACCTTCCCTGTAACTAGGTTATCCCTCCCCCCCCCGACTACCAGGATCCCCTTATGCCTATCCCATGCATTCTTAAATCCTGTAATCATTTCTGCCCCCACCTCCTCTTCCAGTAGGCTGTTCCATTTGTTCACCACCCTCTCTGTGAAAAAGTGCTTCCTCACGTTTCCTCTGAACCTCTCTCCCTCCAGTTTCCTCCCATGTCCCATAGTCCTGGAGCATCTTTTTCTTTGAAAAAGTGTGTTTTCCTGCACCTTGTCTCTCCCTGTGACATATTTATATGTCTCAATCATATCCCCCCTCTCCTCCCTTCTCTCCTCCAGGGAGTACATATTTAAGTCTTTCAGTCTGCCCTCATAGGGTTTGGGATGTAAATCTTGCACCATTTTGGTTGCCTTCCTTTGAACTGCCTCCACCCTGTCTATTTCTTTACGAAGGTAAGTTCTCCAGAACTGGACACTGTACTCAAGGTGTGTCCTCACTAATGTCCTTTATAGTGGAATTATAACCTCCCTTTTCCTGCTGGTGATACCCCTGCCTATGCATCCCAGCATCCTGTTTGCTTTTCCTGCTGCCTTGTTGCACTGACTCCCTACCTTGAGGTCATCAGAGATGGTGCCCATTTACAACCTGTGATGAAATGCTGCATCTGTATTTCCTTTGTAAGTTGTTACACCCCACAACCCCTTCCCTGGATGGCACCTGGAAATGAGCCTTGACTCAGTGTGCCTTTCCAAGTTACTAACTTTTAAAATAAAATAAATAAAACACTGATATTATAACAATATAAACAATCTGCCCCTTATGGAATTTTCCCATAAATAGAGTATTGTCTCATCATGTAATTTGAAAACAAGCATGGCAACCTATGTTTTTTGTTGTGGATTTTAAATGTTTACTGACCATTACGTACTGGGCAAAACATTATGAGTCTGACATAAGGTTGCTGAAACACCAGAGAACATCCTTAAGCTATAGAAACATAGAAGTTGATGGCAGATAAGGACTGTGTGGCCCACCCAGTCTGCCCATTTTGCCTACCTATTGTAAAGATCATAGATCCTAGTTGATCTGCAGCTCACCCTTTTTGCCCTATCCCCTGGGCACCCTTATGTCTATCCCATGCACTCTTGAATTCCCTAACTGTTTTTGCCCCACCACCTCTGTAGGGGGTCTGTTCCAAGCATCCACCACTCTTTCAGTGAAAAAGTACTTTTTTGTGTTGCCCCGAGCCTTCCCCCTCTAGCCTCATCTATTGCCCCTTTGTTCTTGTACATTTTCTTTTTTGAAACATGCTACCCTCTTGTAGCTTGTTAATCCCCCTGAGGTACATAAACATTTATATCATATCCCCCCGTCCCTCTTCTTCTTTAGGAAATACATGTTGAGTTTCCCAAGCCTCTCCTCATAGGATTTTTCATGCAGACCCTGTACCATCTTGGTAGGCCTCCTCTGGACTGCTTCCACTTTGTCTATGTCTTTCCAGAGATGCATTCTCCAGAACTAGACACAGTACTCCAGCTGCGGTCTCACCAGCAATCTCTACAGTGGCATCACCACCTCCTTCCCTCTGCTAGTGATACCGCTCCCTATACACCCCAGCATCCTACTGACTTTCCCCACAGCTCCCCAAGTGTATGATTTTGCACTTTTTTGCATTGAATCCTAGCTGCCAGACTTTTGACCACTCCTCCAACATTCTTAGCTACTTTCTCATTTTTTTCTACCCTGTCTGGAGTGTCACACCTATTGCAGATCTTAGTGTCGTTCACAAACAGACATACCTGCCCTTCTAGCCCCTCAGCAATGTCTCTTATGTAGACATTGAAGAGGACCGGCCCCAGGACAGATCCCTGTGGCTCCCTGCTGGTCACCTCCCCCTCCTCAGATTGAGCGCCATTTACTAGTACCCTCTGTGTCCTGCCACTCAACTAGTTTCTGACCCAGTTTACCACCTTGGGGCCTACTCCCAGGCTGCCTAACTTATTTGCCAATTGTCTATGTGGGACGGTGTTGAAGGCCTTGCTGAAATCTACATAGGCCACATCTACCCCATTCCCTGATCTACCTCCCTGGTCACCCAGTCAAAGAAATCTATTAGATTTGTTTGACAAGACTTACATAGATACATAGATTCATAGACAGTGTCGGCAGATAAGGGCCTATGGCCCACCCAGTCTGCCCATTTGAGCTTGTAAGTTCAGTTTGTTTTCCTAGAAGTCTGTTGCCCCTTACCCCGACCTCCAGAATTCCTTTATGTCTATCCCATGCATTCTTAAATCCCGTGATTGTTTCAGCCCCCACCACTTCCTCTGGCAAGGTGTTCCACTTGTCCACCACCCGTTCTGTGAAGAAATTCTTTCTCATGTTTCCTCTGAATCGTCCTCCCTCCAACTTCATCCCATGCCCTCTAGTCCTGGAACATCTTTTTCTCTTAAAAATAGTGTTTTCCTGCACCCTGTTCCTCCCTGTAAGATACTTGTATGTCTCTATCATATCCCCTCTCTTTCCTGCTGTGAATCCATGGTGCCTTGGAACCTGTGCTCTGCTACATTCAAGGAATAACACAATCCTCTCCTTTAGCAGTGACTCCATTAATTTCCCCACCACGAAGGTCAGGTTGACTGGTCTGTAGTCGCCTGCCTCCTCTTGGTTTCCACTTTTGTGGAGAGGGACCACATTTGCCCTTTTTCAGTCTTCCAGGACTTCACCTGTTTCCAATGATCTGTTGAATAGGGCGATCAGTGGGGCCCCCAGCTCCTCTCTGAGCTCTTTTAATATTCTGGGGTGAATCCAATCTGGCCCCATTGCTTTATCTATTTTTAGTTTCCCGAGTTCCTCCAGGACTCTCTCCACCGTGGATGGACTGATGTCTACCTCCATTCCATGGTTACCTTGATTGCTGTGTTGTGTACTTTCATCTTCCCCTTCTTTTGTGAAAACTGAACACAAGTATTTGTTCAGTATTGCTGCTTTTTCTGTGTCCTCCTCTGCACACCCTCCCCCTTCCTTCTTTATCCTGACAATCTCACTCCTGTTTTTTCCCTCTCGCTAATGTATCTGAAGAAGTTCTTGTCACAATTCTTCATAGTCTGGGTGATATTTTTCTCAGTTTGTGCCTTTGGGCACCTGACTGCCCTTTCTGTTTTCCTCTGCTTCTCTAGATACTGCTCCCTGTCCTCCAACCTTTGCATTTCCTTGTATCTCCTGAAAGCCCATCTTTTTTCTCTTACTTTCCTGGCCACTTTCTTCAAGAACCATAGTGGTCATTTTTTTCTCTTACTTTTGCTTTGCAGTTTGACACAGAGGCTTGTTGCACCTCTTTGGCCTCCTTAGGACTAGATCACTGCTCCTCTGTGTTCCCCCTTTGTCATTCTGCCCCAGGGCTCCCCTGAGGCATTCCACCATTTTGACAATGTTGGCTCATCAGAAATCCAGGACCTTTATCTTTGTGTGGTCTGCCTCTTCAACTGTGGTCACATTGAACCAAACTGTCCTTTGATCACTAGCTCCTATATGGCTGTCTACTATAACATCCTTGACCATGTCCCCATTGGTAAGCACCTGGTCTAATATAGCCCCCTTGTGGGTGGGTTCAGCCACAAGCTGTCTTAGGCATGCCCCTGCAGGTCGATCTGGATGTTCCTGCTTCTGGCTGTACTCCAGTCTACATCTGGTAAATAGATCTCCTAGCAGCAGCAGTTCAACCTTAGTTGCCATTTTGTGGATTGCTTCCACTAGTATTTCATCTTTCTCTTCCCCCTGTCCCAGAGGTCTGTAGATCACCCCTGTGTGAATGTTGATTCCATTCCCTGTTTCCCAGGGTGACCCACAGTGCATCTGCTCTCTCCTGCAACCCCTGAAATTCAGTTGCTTTTATTCCCTCCTTTATGTACAAAGCCACCCCTCCTGCCTTTCTTCCTTCCCTGTCTTTCCTGAAAAGGTGGTAGCCTGTTATGGCTACATTCCAGTCATTTATTCACAGGAAAGTCGGCATACTGCAGCAACCCAGTCTGCATGCACAAGGATCAAGTCCAGATTCGACAGTTCCATAAAATCCAGGCTTTATTAATCCAAAAAACATTTGTACAGAAAACCAGATAAGGTGCAGATGCCACAAGCAATGGCTGCCCCCTTTCTGCAAGAATCCAGATCTCAGTGGTCGAACATTTTCGTGCTCACTACTGCGCTTTCTCAAGACTGGTGAGAGTGTGCATAGCAACTTCAATTTAAAGGAAAAAATCCTTAAAGTGATATGGTGCCAATTGGTCATACCTCATATTTCATGTATCAATACAAATTTATATAAACAATCTCTTATTTCTAACGTTGCAAAACTAACCATAGTGTAGAAATGTATAAAAATGGGACAGACCTTCTTAAGGTGCACAAAATACAAAAACAAAAAGGCTATGTATCTATTTGTTATACATTTTATCAAAAAAACCTAAGGCTAAAGCAATTTTCCTATAACAGAAAAATCTATTTTCTGTTTTCTAAACTGACTATAATAACTATAATGGCTTATAAGGGCATTAGTGTATTTTACTTATAGATGCAAAAAAGCTGACCTATGTCCAAAAGACATTATACATAAAGATTTCTACAAAAGCCCTATGCCACATTGTAATGAAAAGTAGTTTGTTATTTTAAATCTATAAATATTCAATCAATGCTTCTTTGTTATATACTCATTTGAATTGCATTGACTACTATGAATTTATCAGGCTAAGAAATATTATGTAAACCATAACTTCATTACTGTTATTATTATAGACCCATACTGCAGGAAGCCTATATGTATTTCTTCTAAATCAAAGGATGGAACAGGCTCCAAAATACAAACATAAAACATAAACAACAAGGGGGGGGGAGCGGGAATTGCAGGGAACTGGAAAGGGGGGGGAGTGGGAAAGAGAGGGGCAGTGGGACTAAGAAGAAAAAAGGCAACTGCTTTGGTGGAGGTGTAGCCGTCTGGCCTAGCTTCTTAGATGCATATTCTAGTCATGGTTTCCTGTGTACCATGTTTCTGTAACAACCACTATGTCCAGGTCTGCTTCTGCCATCACTGCCACTAGGTCTGGGATTTCCCAGGCTGCGGGCATTTGTACATATTGCTCTCCACGTTTGGTCACCTCCCTCTTTACACCCATGTCCCACCTTCTTCCTCTTGTTGCATTTCGTCCCATTATTTCTTTTCTCCCCCATGCTCCCTATGTAGGATTTATGTTTTATATGTGATCTTCTGTCTCTAGTGTTCTCTTTTATGTCTGTCTTATCCTGTGGGGGGGGGGCAGTATGATATTCTCTGCTTGCTTTTGTCTCCCCCCTCAGTTAGTTTAAATGCTTTCTGAGGAACCATTTAAACCTCTCACCAAGGATATTGGTGTCCCCTTCCCCCCAGATGGATGCAGGCCATCCAGCTTGTACAGTCCTTCATCCCTCCAGGTGGGGTGCCAGTCCCCGATGAAGCCAAATCCTTCCTGACCACACCAATCTTTCAGTCATTCGTTGAATTTCCTGGTGCGGATGTCCCTATCTTTCCCTTTACCATAGACAGGTAGAACCTCTGAGAATGCTACGGAGCATACTACCTGCTTAAGGCCCCTTTCCAAGTCCCTAAAGTCCCTCTGCACTACTCCTATATCTACCACCTCCCCAGCTAGGTCCTTTGTCCCTGTGTGGACAATGACATCCAGCTCCTCCCTCCTTGCCACTGCCCTGGCAATCCCAAGGATCCACCTCCCATCCCTCCAAGCTGTGCCTCTGGGTAGGCACGTTACCTCCTTATCCCCCCCCCCACTGCCTCTTCACAAATCTATTCCCCTCATGTTGGAGTCTTCAAACAGGATTTGTTTCCTCCTCCTCTGCGGTCTCCTGATTCCCCCCTTGGGTCTCCATCCTGGAGGACCCACTTTTCCTCTTTGGTGACTACATTGGGAGGCTCTGTGGGACCTTCCTGCTCTGCCAAGAGGGCATATGAGTTTTGTAGTTCCACTGGGTGTTGGATGTGCTTGTGGCCTTCCTTCCTCACCCTCTCTGAGCCCACCATGGTCTATCCACTTTATCGGCGAGGCAACCTTTGCGCAAGTGGAATCTGACTAGGTGGCCTCTAGGTGGGGACATAGGCCTCCTGCGTCCTAGCCAGCTCGGCCTGGAGACTGTTGACCTCCGCCCTCAACCCAGAGAAGTGCCTGAATATGGAGCAGCACTACAATGTCCACACTGTCTTCCTGAACACTGCTACTTTGCATCCACTGCACTGCACCACTCCCATCATTTTTTCTTACTCTTTTGCTGAACTTAAACCTTTTTTGAACCTTCTTTTTTTGGGGAGGCCTTGTCCTGTTTACCTTTAGTATCTGCAGTCAACTAAACCCCTTTGACTCTGAATCTGTTTGTGTTTCCCTTTTGTCTTCTTTCTGACCTTTATTCATCTGGGTTATTGTGTTAAAGAAATTTATTTTTTTACTTAAGTTTTGTTTGTTATACATGGTATTGCCTGGTGTCAAGCAACATGAGGTTACTTTATATGGGTACAACTGCTTCAGGAAGGATAGGTTAGGAAAATGGGGTGGTGGTGTCCTTCTGTATGTCCAGTCTGGCTTAGATGCCACTGAAATACCTACCCCAGCCTCTGAACTCCCTGTAGCAGAATGGTTGTTTCTCTCACTTATGCTTGGCAATGTCAAAAAAATAATAGTGGGCTGTGTCTACCTGCCCCCCAATGAGGCTTCTACCTGCCTTCCTTCCCTTATAACCTCTCTTACCAAATTCCACCATCACGACCTCATAATCTGTGGTGACTTTAATGTAGACTGGCTAAACCCCAGCTCTGACAAGATACAGTATGTGCCTCTCTTGCCGACTGTAACCTACCCCAGCTCATCTCTGACCCAATAAGAATCAACACAAAAACAGGCAATCAGTCACTTCTTGATTGGGTGATTACTAACTGTGCACTCAAGGTGAAATCAGTAGGCATACCATCCAACAGCATCAGTGATCACTCCCCTATCTTCTGCATCTGGCGAAACAACTTCCCCAAACCCCCACCTAAAATCGCCTTGGTCCAGGATATGTCACTACTTGATCCAAGTGCTTTTCGTGCCTCTATCTCAGATGCCAATTGGGATCCTATAAACACACTACTGGATGTCAACCAGGCACTTGATTTATTTGTATCCACCCTCACCAGTATAGTCAAGGCCCCTACTTTTCTGTGGCACATTGAGACCAAGTTCTGCGGCAAGATTACCATTTGCCGCAGAACTTCTGTGACGGTGGTTTGTAATTTCTGTGGAAGTTCTGCGGCACTAACGAAGTGCCACATCACAGTGTCAGTCTGTCATCCTGACTTCATGTCCTTGGCAATGGTTATAGCAATCAAGCTGGGGGAAAGCACAGTAGCACTAGTTCAAAAAATACCAGACTAACAAAAATAGTTTTATGTCTAAAAAAACAAAAACAAAATCGATCCCTTAAGGTCCTAGCCTATTGCATAAATGAAATACACAGAGGGGACCTTATGTGATAAATAAGATATTTCTATACTCATGCTATCTATACCACCCATGAGGTCCCCACTGTGTATCACATATATTTATATGTGATGTCTACACCACTCATGAGGTCCCCACTGTGTATCACTTATATATTTATGTGCAATCTATAACACACATACAAATACAAATGTGTGTGTGTGTGTGTGTGTATATAATATATATATATATACACTATATATATATATATATATTTATATATATATATGAGAGAGGGATACTGTATATTATATATATATATTTTTATATATTAAATTTCCATGAAATTGTATCCTCATTCATACAGGTCCCTTTGGAAATGGAATAAACAGAATAGAGGAGATAATGCAAAACTCATTTTTCATGCCAACCCGCTTCCCCTGACACACTACATAACACCATCAGGCCATGACATGCATGTGAACCCACTGTGAGATAAATCTCTCCAGCCCATCACAATATGTCCCCCCGTATGACAAAACACTTCACCATACCTTCCCAGGCTCAGAGCAGTGGTGTGCTCTCCAATCCTTGTGCTGCCCTGCCAGCTTCCAGAACTTGTCTCTGAGCCTGAGTTACCGGCATGGGAACACAACATGCTACCCTCTGGCCTAACAGCTGGCCATGCACACAACATTTCTCCATAACGTTTAGGTGATTCTGTCATCCAGTGACAATACGTAATCAATAACCCTGGCAAAAATGTGTACAGTGCAATTATTTATGTAACAGATCTATTCTTTCAACAGGTCTACACATTATTATATTCCACTTTTCTGGGCATAATTACTTTATTTTTTTTAAAAATGAGAGGTTCATTCATTTTACCAGTTATTCATTTCAGATGGCATCTCTGTACCTTAAAGGCACAAATGAGTTCATACAAAGTAAGGTATGGATAACAGATCTATGCTATTGTCGAGGTTTTGTTTAAGTTGACCCTAGTGTAATAACGTAAGACTGAAAATTGTATTAGGCTGCAGTACAGGTTGAGCAAATATCATCATACCTGATGTGCTGTGCCACCACCTCTGGCAGTGGGAGTTGTGGTAGATAAGTGACTATTCATTTCTGTGGCAGAATGCAACCATTTAATTAGCTAATGTACGATGTTATAGCACTGATGACATCACATTCTTAGCATAGATGGGTTTTGGATATAAAAAGAGGGGAAGGGAACCAGGTTCTATGGATAAACGGAAATATTAATAATCACCAAGAACAGTGAATTCTGCGGCACTGCAGAAGTTCTGCGGTAGGTTGCAAGTTCTGCGCAAAATTCTGTGGCCGCAGAATTCTAGGGGCCTTGAGTATAGTTGATCTTCATGTCCACATGTAGAGCTGCAGATCTAAAGGACTCAAAGCTGCCTGGATCTCCAAGGATCTAAGAAAACCTGGAGAACTTTCAAATGAAGTGGGCTTCCCACTGACTGGCAAAACTATAAGCAGCTTAGGAACGGATGCAAAAACTCCATTCAGAAAGCCAAGCACACTCACTTTAGGTCACTCCAAACCGAACATCTTTGCAATCCAAAAGAATTCTGGAGACAGGTGAATGCCCTAATCAAAGGCAAGTCCTCAGATATCCCTAGCTCCCTTACTGCCCAAGCTGCTGTACTCTTACACCCTCTGACTATCAGGGCTGGATTTAATGAGTTCCTTACCAACCTACATATGTACATGTTGCTCTTTACTGACTCCCTTCCCCCAGTCACCTCCACATACCCTCCTGTAGACACTGGTGCTCGTTCAACCTTTCACCTTAAATTCGCCACACTCAAAGAAGTTTGCTGGCTACTTACTAATCTAAAAGTGGATAGCCCCCCAGGTCATGACACCCTTGAGCCCAAATTCCTCAAGCTGGGGCTCCAGCCTTTGCCTGCCTAGTCTGTGACCTGATCAACCATTCCTTCCTCACAGGGATTGTCCCAGATACATGGAAGGTTGTAATTGTTGTTCCCATACACAAGGGCGGATTCATGACGATTGTTGAAAATTTTAGACCCATTTCCATCCTCTGTCCCTTGGCAAAAATCCAAGAGCAAATTCTCCAGAACCACCTTCAGGATTACCTGGACTGCCACCACCTCCTTTCAAAGTTCCAACACCAGTTCAGAAAAACACAGTACTCTTACTGCATTAATAAAAGTGACCTCTGACCTTTTCCAGGCCAGGGACCAAGGCGCTGTCACCAGTGCTATCTTCATCGATTTGACCAAGGCATTTGACCTGGTCAACCACAATCTTCTACTCCTTCAATTACACTCTCTTAGCCTTCATGCCTGTGCCTTATTCTGGCTCCAAAATTACCTCTCAGGCCACATGCAAAAGGTCAAATAGTCTAGTACACTCTCATACCTTAGACCTATTACACGTAGCATCCCTCAGGGCTCTGTCCTGCACCCATTATTATTCTCTGTCTTTATTAACAAACTGACAGATAACTGTGGTGGGGCCTCTGTGCACCTCTATGCTGACAAAGTCATTATCTACTGCTCCCTCACTGGACATTGGATGGCTCAATAGTTCGCTAGCTTCGGACTTCCAAACTCTTGAGGTCTGGTTCTAATCAAACCAACTAGTCCTCAAAAAAAACAAAATGCATGTTGTTTGCCAACCTCTCCACCTAAGCGTACTTACCCCCCCCCCTTGTTATTTGCTCAAGCAATGGTGATGCCCTTGAGTCAGTCCAATCCTTTAAATATCTAGGTGTCACCTTAGACACATTTCCCACGACCACCATGTCATGTTACTAAACCAAAAGCTGGGCCTTCTTTATCGTATCCGCCCTTTCCTCTCTTCAGCGTCCTGCATTAAAATTGCCTCTGCCACACTCCTTCCACTCCTTTCTTATGGTGCTCCACTATTACTCACAACCAATGCATCAATCCTCTCTCACCTCAAACAATCATGTCATAGGGTGGGGAAGGTTTGTCTTAGGTGCCAATGCCCATAGCCACCACTGTGATGTTCTCTCCACTCTGGGCTGGCTGTTGTATGAATCTAGACTACAGTATACCACCCTGAATCTAATGTACAAACTGGTACACATTTTCACCCCTACTTGCCTAGGTGAACTCATCCAGCTACAACAACCTCCACGTGCTCTAAGGTCCGCCTCCCTCCCTCTCCTTATAGTGCCCAAATCACAGCTAGCAGTGACCCAGTGATCATTTTCATACTTTGCGGTGTCCATCTGGAATTCCTTACCATATTCGATCCTTTCCTGCTCCTCCCTTGCTAAGTTTCAATCCTTCCTATCACTCCATCTCTCTGCTTCCTCACCTTGCTCATGCTTCTGCTAACTCTATTCCCTGCTTCTCTACCACTACAGTTAGGTATCTACGCTTTTTGAATATTTTTGTCTTTGCTCATGTACATGTGATCTGCAATTTGTAGCTGAATAAATGTATGTGTATTTGTAAATGATGTAATGTTAGACTATAATTGATGTAAATGCATTCTGAATATGATGTAATTGCTTAATATGTGAATGATGTAACTGAATGTAAATGTTACCACTGTTCCTACCATAACTTTTGTTAATGTATTGCACTATGTAATCACTTTATCAATGTATTGCACTACCCGGGTCACCACTGAAAAAGGGACTGTATTGTCTTAGCGGGTTCATCTGGCTACCAAAATTCAAATAAATAAATAAATTGCCAACCCCGTCTTATCTCCAGACAGAAAGTGGTCAAGTGTACAGTGACATACCTGCCTATAAACTGAGATGAGCCTGGGGTGGGTGGGATGATGGATGGAGGGTGGGATTATATGGTGCCTCTCGTCTAGGAACAATCAGCTCCATCTGGTCAGCTCCACCTGGTCAGCCTTCTGCCATTACCCTCTGGGTCCCTCTTCCAGCTGTTCACTCTGGAGATGCCGAGACTCTGTCTAAAAAGACTGCAGGGTGTTGGTTGCTGTGGGATTTACCCATTGCAGTGGCTCACTGGCACTTTTTGCATGGGTAGTCATGGGATTTACCCATGGCTAAAAGTGTCAGTCAATTAAGCTGCCAGATTCTTGATGCCCAATGCATAATTACGCAATAATCCAGGACAGGATGTGGGCTGTTGTGGGATTTACCCATGCCTGGTGTGGTGTGTTATAAGCCTAAATACAAGGGCCATGTGAGTCAGCAAATTTGGCTCAACTGGCCAGTTTCGAGCTGGGCCACGGCCCAGTTTCACCCAAAATTAAATGAAAGAGCTTGAGAGTAAAACACATTTGATTTTTAAATTGTTTCTCATGTAAGATCAAAATATGCTGTTGAATTGCATGAAAAGCAATGAACAATAACTGTAAGCAGATCCTTCACAGTGAGGGGGTAGGCTACCATACCAAGAGGCTAAGAGTGAGATGGCAAATGCAAAACACCTTTCTTCTCCATTGTTCCATCCCAACCAAACCCACTCCCTTATTTAGTAGTACTCCCCATGGCAGTGCTGATGATGTTGTGATGATTATGATGGAAAGAGTCTGAGAAAATGAAAATGGTCAACAATCAGAAAAAATGAGATTGAGCTCTGCTGCTGCAAAGCTGAGACTGACACAGTCTGAGACAAATGCATATTGTGGCTGTCTATGGAAGACACCAGATCATACCCGGCGGCAACACCTTCCTCCTCCTCTGTGCCATCCTACCCAACCCTGCTCCCCTAGGTAGTACTCCCCATGGTGGTGCTGCTGATGATGTGATGATAATGACGACGATAGGAAGAGAGTTTTTGAGAAATTGAAAATGTTCTGGAATCAGAAAGTGTGAGTGAGCTGTGCTGCTGCAGTGCTGAGACTGACAGAATCTGAGGCAAAAGCATATTGTGACTGGCTACAAAGGACACTGGGGCATGTCCAGGAGGTAACACCTTCCTCCTCCTCCTCCTCCTCCTCCTCCTCTGTTCCATCCCACTCTCCCCTAGGTAGTACTCCCAGTGGTGGTGCTGCCGATGATGATTACTATGATGGCATGAGAGCTTGAGAAAATGAAAATGATCAACAATTAGAAAAATGAGTGTGAGCTCTGCTGCTACTGTGCTGAAACTGACAAAATGTGAGGCAGATGCATATTGTGGCTGGCTATGAAAGACATCAAAGCATATCCCGGGGGAAACACCTTCCTCCTCTTCTGTTCCATCCCTCCCAACCCTGCTCCCTAGGTAGTTCTCATGATGGATGTGCTGATGATAGGGAGATGACGACGATGTAGAAGAGAATGACCAAGAGTGATATTCCTTTTAAATAAATCCATATATACACACATAGTAAATCGAATGCACAAGAGATGCAGAAGGCATATTTCATGTATTTGCAACACACCCTAGGGCACTCTGATTCTATAATCTTCTTAAGCTTATGATGAAGCGATAGTATACTTGTAATTAAGTTGTGGCAGGTTTATTTTCAGAAATGTTAACTGTTCAATATGCTCATGGTCCAAACAGTACAGTGCAGGAATAACCGCGCAGTGTAAAGTGCGAAAACATGTGGCGTGACAGGGGAATAATAGCAGTAGAGAACTACCACTACCCCTGTCACTGACTACAGACTGGAGGAAGGCTGAAGAAGCCTCAGGTGCTGTGCCTGGTTGAGCTGCTCCCGTGGTGGAGTGGCTAAGGCATAAGCACCTGGGGAAGTGTCGACCTGGGGATCAGGGTTTGATTCCCCATCCCCTGATAGCTTGTTTTATTTTTTTTATGCTGTCAGAAAATAAGTTTTCCCCCTCCCAAGTTTTCCCTTATCCCCTTTGTCCACACCTCCTCGGAGTTGGTTATTTTAGTTCTGGGGGGTGTGGGGGGGGCCCTTGATATGCATGACTTGCGCTATGTTTGTTTCAGTTGGTGTCTTCACTGACTCTGATTTTCTCACACACTGTTTTGACTGTGGCATTGTTTGCCACACAGTTTTTCCCACAACATTATGACCCCATGCCGGTCTAAACTACTCTGAGAAGAGAATGCAACATGACCAGCAGTACTAAAGATGATCTTTGATAGCACACTTGTAGGTGAACATCCAAGATATTAACTACAATGTGAGTCATTGCAGGCCTAACTGAACACTTGCTTTTCCAGTATATAAGAGGATCACATTTGGGGTTGGTCTCTGGTGGCTCCATGAGATACATATTCAGCACTGTTTCAGCAGTAGACACACATGATTGTTCTGAAATTGGCCTTCATCAGTCAAGGCATTTAGCTATATCCAGGTATCAACAGCTTTCTTAACTTTAACGTGAAGTGGATGAGATAGAGAAGGAGAACCAATGTGTGTTCTCAGAGACAGTGCAGAACAACTATTAGTCCACTTCCTCCATGACACCACTGGTAATGGCTGTTGCTGCTGAATGGCATCCATTTTGTTTTGGAATTCCTGAATCTCTTCAATGAGTTTTGCCTCGATATCAGTTATTGGCAGACTGTTTCACCCCAAAACAATGTCCGTGAAATGAGGATCAAGTATTGTAGTAATGGCATTTTTCTTAACTGAAAGAACCGAATCAAATTTTCTATGCAGCTGTGTCTTTCAAATGGTTGCTATTTCAGTCATCTCTTGGGGGTGTCCTTCGTCACCATTATTGTCCATGGCATCAGCTGTGTCTATGAAGAGGATAAGTACCATTGGTAAGAGCTGACTAATGGATGTACTGTTGCTACTAGGTACATTTGTTGCATTTTTAAATGGTACCAATGTTTTAACAAGTCCTTCTGACAACTTCCATTAAGTGATCAGGCCCCCGATGTCATGGGCTAAGGCCATATTATGTCCTGCCAGCTTCTTCTGGAGTAAACGCTCCAACATATAATAGGTGGAATTCCACCGAGTAACTCAATCTTGGATGAGACTGTTAGATGGTACCTGGTACTCACTTTGGTAATGGCCAAGAATAGCTGTGGCCTTCATACTGTAGATCTGTGAAAGTGCCCACATATTTTACATGCAATTTGAACCAGGTTGCATAGATCATCTTGGTTTTGCAGGGCATAGCACACAACCAAATTTAGAGTGCATGCAAAGCAAAACACATGAACTCTTCACTCAGTACCACAGTCTAGGAGAGCTTTGAGAACATTTGCATTATTATCTGTCACAACCATACCAACGGTAAGGCCCCTGGACACAATCAGTTCTTGCTAAAGTTTCTCCAGAACAAGCTGTAAATGTACTGCATTATGTTCAGTGTCCACAACAGATACACTAAGTAGTGCCAACCCTCTGTATTCGTCAAGAAGAAAGATGATGAGGGGGCGTGGCCAAGCTACAGAGCAGAATGGAGGCTTAATCTTGAGCTCTGGTTCAATCAATCGAATATCTCTTCCATCCTGCAATGATTACTGGTTCTTTGACTAAATAATAGTAGCTAAAGGGAAGAAAATGCCTAATAATGTCAAAACGTCCGAAAAAAAACAAACAAGGATTTCATTTAACAGATCTAAATTTCAGCTAACCAACAAGGGCCTATCTTGTTCTACAGGACTAACTGATCCACATAATTCACCTGGGACCTCTGCTGGAAACACGCTTAATCAGCAGGAACTGTACTCAGAGCAAATGATGGCAGAGCACTACAGATCAATCAAGAGAGTGATACAAGACTTAAAACATGATTTAGGGACTCGCATGGAAACAGGATTTGAGAATGTAACATCCCAATTACAGCATCTTCAACAAAACATCAATGTTTTATCTGAGACTGTGGATGCTCACAAGCTGCGGATTGAGGAAATGGAGGCCCGAGTGAGTTCTCAGCAAGACGCTAGTAATGTAATGCATATTGATTTACAAAAAACACTGAAAGATATTGAAAGGTTGAAACAAAACATCGACGATCATGAAAACAGGGAAAAGCGCTGTAATATAAGAATAGTGGCCCTGCCTGAATCTGTGGAAGGTCGAGATTGTGCAAGTTATATCCAAAAGTGGTTGAAACAAGAGCTGAATCTCCCACCTGAGATAAAACTGGAGATCCAATGAGCTCATTGATCACCTGGGCCCAAAACCACTCCGGATCAGAGACCACGCCACATGATAGTAAAATTTCTCAGGTACTTGGACCGACAGAGAGTGCTAGAAAAATCCGGAGCCCACGGTCTCTTAATGGTGCAGCACAGCCGAGTGAGTATTTTCCACGATTACTCCTTTCAATTGCAGCAACAGAGACAGGCATTTGCAGAGGCGAAGAGAAGATTGCATGCCATAAATTGTCAGTTTTCCCTGATTTACCCTTCCCCCCTTGTTGTAAGGCCCCAAGGAAAACCACTGCATTTGTTCACCTCTGTGGAGTGACTCTGCAGTTCGTGGGGGATTTGGAGGAAGAGAGAAGATGTAGAGAGCCCTAAAGAAATTTACTGCCGACACAAGGATAAGAAAGTGAGTAAAATGGTACCTACAGCTGGGATTAATGCACAGCTGGTGGATTCCTAGTGACTGAATGTTCAAGGCTTTGTTTTCTCCCTTTGTCCCGTACCTCCGAGAAGGGGCCTATAAAGGCAGGGATGCAGAGTTGAACTGTACTGCATTGTGGAGCCTATTTTGATCAGCATAATGCTGGGGAGATCGAGCAGCAAATCAAACAGTTCTTGTGGCCTTTTGGACATGGGGAAGTTTGTTTATGTTATATTTTATTAGGCCCAATTGATAAGGGGTGACAGTCTTGTGGAATATACATGGACCATGACTCATACTGGACCTAAGTTACTGTGTGACCTTTGGGAAACACTGGTACGTTGATTATTTTGGAGTTATTTTCTGGGGATTAGCTCCTAGTATGTGTGTGAATGAAGGAATGAAAGATAAATACAGTACTACTGGTCTAGATGTGAGGAATATTGTGGACCCCTTAACCAGATCAGGTACAGGAGGAATCTTTGCTCTGCTTATGTAAATTAAACTGAGGGGGCTTTAAAATAAAAAGAAATGGTCAGAGAACCAACAAATTTATTTTTTCTTTCTTTAAATAACCCCCTGGCTGGTGGGAAGAGAAAGTTGGTGTTTAAATGTCTAATACACTGGGGGATGGGGAGAGGGTATGAGTGGACAAAAAGATGCTACTGTTGATGGGAACCGTTTCCGGAGGGCAGGCGAAGGGGGTTGTATGAGGGCTTGGGGGGAGAGGGTAATGTTGGCAATACTGATTTACCTCTCCTTAAAATATAAATGTGGTTGTTGGAGCAATGTTGGTTTTAAACTGTGTGAAGCATTGTAAATGGGTCATTTCACTCCCCCTGGGAAACTCAGACAGGGAGGAATGGCTCGGAGAGGGACTAGAAGGGTGGTAGTGGATATGGGGGGGTGAGAGCCCTGTTCGTCCTGGCCACGGGGTGTGCTTTCAGCTTTGGGAGGTTCTGGGTCATCTCCAAGTGCCTCCTCTGCTTTTTGCTTCCTTTCGTCTCCAAGGATGGGGATATTTTCTCCCGCCAGTTGGGGGGAGGGCTTAGGGATGGAAGAGAAAGAGGTATAGAGGGCTCCGGATTAGCGAGCCATGGAAATACCAAATACTGGGTAAATAATGGTTTTGATGTATTGAAAGCTCTATCCACGAAAGTTAGAGGTTGTACAGTAATGGAATGTGGGGTGGGGGAGGGGACGGTTAAGAGTGTAAAGTTGGTAACTGTTCTAAAGTTATGTCTTCTTCCATTGGAGAGACTTTTTATATGGTTTTAATGTTACAGTTGAGATGTTCAAGGGTGATATCTTGGGGACTGTTCAGTTTTTCTGTTGTTTTTCATTCAGAGTCACATATACCATTATGCCTGTTACACAGAAGGATATGTATATAGAGAATAATGGATGGGGAAGGGTTTGATATGATAATTTAATGCACACCAGAGTTGTGGGATGCTACATAAACCCCAAGGGCGAAGCCCGAGGGGTTTATCAAAGCATCCCACAACGAGGGTGTGCATTAAATTCTCATATGAAAAACCCTCCCCATCTTTTATTTTTTATAATAACAGACCATCAATTTTTCTCCAGCAGCTGGTGAGACTGTTTGGCCCTGCCCACATACAGAATGTTGGCCAATGAGGCAGCAGCATAGTTTGACTGGCATGGCTCATGAATGTCATAACAACCAGCTGGTTGTTATGGAAAATATCAACCTGATCAGTACATTGAGAGAAATTGCTGACCAGTTATTATATATAGGATAAAGTATGGGGAGAAGGAATTATTTATATTTAATATTACTCACAGCAGTTGATGGCACATATAAACCCCGAGGGCGAAGCCCGAGGGGTTTATGAGTGCCATCCAACAAACGAGTGTGTGTTAAATTCGAGTTTGACACACTTCTCCCATATTTTATTTTATATAATTGAAGGGCCTGCTTTTAAACAACAGAAGGTGAGCTTGTTCTTTCTTTAGGTATTGACGAGAAAATACTCTGCTCTGCATTACCTCAGTTTACCAGTGAGCCTAGAAGCACAAGAGTGTGTTTGGGATGGAGGTAATGCAGAGAAGTAAGTATTTTTCTCGCCAGTACTGTTTATGGAAACAGGGACAGTTGAAGCCCGCCTGTGACAAGGACAATTTAACGTTGTGTTGCTTTCTTTAGTCTTTGAGCGCTTGTTGTTCAAAGGGAGCTCGTGAATGCCGTAACACCTACTCAGGTGTTACGGCATTTAACACATGGTTTTGGCAATGGGAGAAAACGGAGACCATTAATTATAAGAACATAAAGGATACTTTATGGACCGGTTACATTTTTTAACTTGGAATGTTAATGGCCTTAAAACTGTGGTTAAGCAGAAGAAAATATGGTCAACTATTAAAAAGATGAAGGGGATATTATTTTTTTGCAGGAAATTCATATGGATAAAGTGGAGGCTTCAAAACTGGCAGCCTCTTGGGGGGGGTTATCTGCTGGTGTCCCCTTTTACATCCAAAGTTAAGGGGGTTTGCCATATAGATCCGGCCTGGGATCCCCCATAAAGTGCTTTCTACTCTCTCTGATACCCAGGGCAGATATATGTTGGCTGAAGTGGAACTGGGGTCTATGAGCCTTACTTTGGGTTCCATTTATGGGCCAAATTTTGACTCCCCAGATTTTTTTACAAGATTAGGGGTTACCCTAGGACTTTTCCCCTGATAAGATAATTTTAGCCAGGGACTTTAATACTTCCTTGGACCAGGAATGGGACCATTCTAGGGGAAGGACGGGACCCCCTCCTAAGAGCTCAGCAGCCCTTAGAGCCCTAACACAGGGTAGAGCACTACAGGAGGCTTGGAGATATATGCATCCAGGGGAGCGGGAATATTCATTCTACTCCCAAGCCCATGGGCTATACACCAGATTGGACTATATGTTCCTTCCTCCAGACCTATTGGAAGGTACTAGTGAGGCATCATATGGCCCCCTGGTGGTCTCGGATCATGCCCCATTGCAAATAACTATTTTAATACCAAAAGGCCAAAAAGCAGAAACTCAGTGGCGCATGGACCTGACATTGCTGAAGGATCCCTCATATATTAAACAGATTAGGAGTAACATAGAGGAATTTTTGGAGTTTAACCTCCCAGAAGACACAGGTATTAATAATGTATGGGACTGTTTTAAGACCTTTATAAGAGGGGAGACTATTTCGTATGCAACATTCAGGAGTAAGAATTCAATCAAGGAGGAGAGGGAACTGGAGAGTGAGATAGGGAGGTTGGAGAGGGCAGATATGAAAAATCATTCATTAGGCATCTCAAGAGAGTTGAGACACCTTAGGGGCGGCTATCACAATGGACCTCTTTAAAAATAGAACAGAATTTAATAATAACAAAATCACAGAACTACATTGAAGGTGATAAGGGAGGAAAGTGGCTTGCCAGTCTAATTAAGCGGAAAAGAGCAGATAGAACAATTCTCTCTATTGAAAATACAGCAGGGAATATTACTTATGACCAACAAGAAATTAATACTACCTTTAAATCATTTTATTCCTCCCTTTATACATCGGAATTTCCAGTAGGGGGTGATGTTTCCTCTTTTCTAAATGGTATTCAGATGCCATCTCTGGGGTCTCAGGAATCAGCAACTATAGACTCTCCAATTTCTTTGGAGGAGGTAAAACGGGCAGTTTGGAAGGCAAATGGAGGTAGGGCACCTGGGCCTGATGGAATCCCAATAGAAATCTATAAAGTGATGTGGGACCTCATTGGCCCTCTGATGTTTCAGATGATAGAGAATGCTTTGGAAATGGGGGAGCTCCCCCCCCAACACTAGCTACAATCACGTTGCTGTCTAAACCAGGGAAATATCCCAATAAATGTGGCTCATACCACCCAATATCTTTACTTAATTCGGATTATAAGGTGATAGCAAAGCTTATTGCTTCCAGATTGGAAAAATATCTACCTAAATTGATTCATATGGACCGGGGGGATTTGTAAAGGGTAGGCAAGCCAGACATAATTTAAGAAGATCCCTAAACATAATGCATAGATGGAGGGGAGGGAGAGGAGAAGGCCTTTTGGCACTTGATGGAGAAAAGGCCTTTGATTGTGTAGAATGGCCTTATATGATGGCAGTTCTGCGCAAGTTCGGGTTTGGGGAAGGGATTATGGGATGGATCCAGGCATTATATAGGAGCCCTAAAGCTCAAATCTTAAATAACATAACATAGACTCCATTTGCCTGTCCTGAGGAACTAGATAAGGGTGCCCTCTTTCTCCCCTGATCTATGTTTTTACAATTGAAGCACTAGCTGAGACAATTAGAAGTGAAGAACAAATCGAGGGTCTTATTTGGAAAGGAAACAAAAATGTGATTTCATTATTTGCGGATGATATTCTGCTTTTTCTTAAAAATCCAGACAAGGCAATGCCCATTCTGTATAAAATTTTTCAAACCTATGGTCCATTATCAGGACATAAGATAAATTGGTCCAAATGTGAGTGGATGCCCATGGGGAAATCTGGAATCACCTTCTCCTTCTCCCGGGGAGACGCGAGGATCCCTCCTTCTACCTCATTTAAGTACCTGGGTATAAAACTGACGACAAAAAAAGTCCCATATGGCTAAAGCTAATCTCCTTCCAGTGCTTCAAAAAATAAAAAAACAATGCATTGTCTGGAGGGCTCTACCTCTTATCCTACTGGGGCAGGTGAATATTGTTAAAATGAGTGTTCTGCCACAATTCCTATATATATTTTTCAGACACTTCCATTGTGTATACCTAAGAAATACATTAAATCAATAGAGGACGCCATCACACAACTTCTTTGGCAGGGAAAATGAGCTAGAATTAAAAAAGAAATATTATGGCTTCCAACTGATAAAGGGGGGATCAGGCCTCCTGAGTATCAAGCACTATTATGTCGCTACGCAACTGGTCCATACTCTAGACCTGATAAGGGAGAAACCAGCACACCCAGGTTGGGTGGAGCTTGAAGACGGAGGGAGAGGCTCTCTTTATTATTATAATATGATTAAATTTCTATATACTGGTGAATATGTCAAATTACCAAACCCCTGTTCAAACTTGACTCTTACAGCCTGGAAAGAAGCCCATACTATTCTCCAGCATCCTACATCTCTTTTGCCAAACCTAGAACTCTCTGCCTTACTGCTGGAAGACTCTGTTAAGAATAGACGGGATCATAACACTCTTAAAATATGGAAAACAAAGGGTTTATATAAAGTGGGTCAATTGTGGCAAGATGAACAAGCAGTCCATTTTAACTTTCTGGCTAGAAACTTTAACCTAAATGCTTCCCACTACTTCTTGTGGGTTAGGCTTCGGGGGAAAATGTGCTCTAGTGGGCTAGGGGGTCAGAAGCTGATGCGGTCTCCTATAGAGGAATTATTTGTAGGGCAGAAAGAGGATGAGAATTTTAAACTCATACGAAGCTGTTATAGAATACTTATGGGGGCCTGTCAGGATCCCATGGGACCAGTAAAGGCAAAATGGGAGCAAGATTTTTTTACCTGATGGACTGACGGGGGGGACTGGTTGCAGATTCTAAAAACTTTATTAAAGTGTTCGGTCAATAATAAACTCTGGACGATCCAGTATAATATTTTTTCTAGAACATATTTTACCCCGGAAATGGCAAATAGAATAGCTCCCCAGACAATGGACCTTTGTCCCAGATGTTGTGTCTACTCAGGATCTTTTTTTCATATGATATGGAGTTGTCAGAGGATTCAGACTTTCTGGGGTGGGGTTGTGGAAATCTTGGCAAATGTGCTGGGGTACCCAGTGGGGTTGGATCTGGTGGAGAGTCTCCTGGGACTTTATGTGGGCCATGGAGGTTGGACTAGGCCATATGAGGATCTCCGCAGACTAAGAGTGGTAGTAACAATTAAATGTATTTTACTGTACTGGATGTCTAATGAGGTCCCCATGTTAGCTTTTTGGTTGAATTCCCTCTTAGAATGTATGAAAATGGAAAGAATCCAATATAATGTAAGAAATCAGATGGATAAGTACCAAAAAATGTGGGGTCAGTTAGAACAAGCCATGACCCAGAACTGGTTCCCTATGTTTTAAGTACCTGGGAGGGAAGAGACATGTCTAGGACAAAAGCTGTGAAATGGATTTTGGTTGCTTGGGTAGATAGGACCACATGGGGGTCTTAAATACATTCCTAACCTTTTGGGGGGATCTTATTTACATGTACATCCTAGTCTCTGGAAATAGGTACAGTGTATGGAGTCATGTACATGATATCATATAAGTTACACAAACCTGATACTTCTTATTCTTAGAAGGCTGGGGACTTCTGAATGTACAAGAATGATAAGCTAACTTCAGTAAGGTAGATTGATGTGATTAATTTGATAAATGGAACTAGAGTATTACATTTCTGTTGACCAATGGATATGTACTCTGCAAAATGGTAAATAAAGTTTTACAAAAAAAAAAAAGCAAAGATGTTGCACTAGGTTTATTGACATTTTTGGTTTGTCCTGAGATGATGCTGTAGACTCTTTCAATGTGACCCAATGAACTGTGAGAGATAAGTATGTAGTACAAAGCTTGTCCAAAGGTCTGTAGTGAAATGAACAAATCCCCCTTCTGCCTCTGTCAATTGACTGGAAATTACATTTCACACTGCATCTTACAATTCTGGAATAATGAGTTTGGAAAAAGTATGTCATGAAGGCATTTGATACCTAGGCTATAAGCTAGCATCTCCCAAGTTAGGCAGTCAGTTTTGGCAGCAGTTTGATGACATGGTTGATTTTTTTGCATATATGTGTGTGTGTAGCAAATGCTGCCTTTAGAGTTATCCCTTTTTTTATTAGTGATTACCTCATAGTTGAATGGAGTTCGAAAATGTGCATTATTTCTTTTGTCAGGGACATGATGGGCTCTTACAGTATTTGTTGCTGATGACTGTTGTGAACCATCTTCCATATACTGTGAAAAAAATTATTTGCTACCTGGCTCTGCAAGCCATGTAGGAGAATTGCACAAGTGCCTGTTGCCATCATCATCATCATCATCATCATCATCAAAACACATTAACTGAGCATCAACAAATTCACCAGTATCATCACAGTAACCAGCATTATCATCACCATCAGCAACATCCATATTCTTTTTCATCCCTGCTAGATGCTGGCACTGAGGATGTCTAATCAGAGCAGTTGAACTCAGGTTGCATGCTAACTTCCCCTGCTAAACCTACTTTTCAGTGAATGCATACTGCTTTAAAGGAATATCTGGGCATAGAAACATAGAAACTGATGTCAGATAAGGGTCACATGGCCTATCCAGTCTGCCCTTTTTGTTGCATTGCTTGCACTGTAGACCCCATCAGATCTATGGCACTCTCTCTTCCACCCCTTACCCATCCCTTATGAGTCCCTTGTGCTTATCCCAGGCTCTTTTGAATCCCATCACTGTTTTTGCCCCCACCACCTCCACTGGAAGACTGTTCCAGGCATCCACCACCCTTTCTGTGAAGAAGTATTTCCTCACATCTCTTCTGAACTTACCCCCCTCCAGATCATATCTTGACTCCTTGTTCTGGAGCACCCTTTCCTCCAAATAATATCACCTTCTTGTACTTTATTCACCCCTGTGAGATATTTAAAGGTCATGATCATATCTCCCATCTCCCTCCTCTCCTCCAGGGTGTACATGTTTAGTTCATTTAGCCTCTCCTCATAGGACATTTGATGTAGCCCCTGCACTATCTTGGTAGCCCTCCTTTGTATGGCTTCCGTCCTATGTCCTTTCTGAGATGCTGCAAACAGAGAGGAGTTCACACAAGTACGGGGTGCCATGGAAAAACTTATAAATACATACACAGAACCAGGCACTCACCACCACAAATTAAGCTGACCACCACGAAGGGAAAGAAGTTTAAAACATGATTTATTGCACTCGATGCGTTTCTGGTCCAGTTGGACCCTTTCTTTGAGAAAGAGTCCAGCTGGACCAGAAACACGTCAGGTGCAATAAATCATGTGTATGTATTTCTAAGTTTTTGGTTCTGTGTATGTAGTTCTTTCTGAGATGTGGCATCCAAAACTGGACACAATACTCCAGGTGGGGTCTTACCAAATACCTATATAGTGACAACGCCACTTCTCTCTTCCTGCTGATAATACCCCTGCCTATACACCCCAGCATCCCACTAGCTCTCCCAATCACTTTGTCGCATTGTCTGGCCACCTTCAGGTCATCTGATATGATTACCCCCAGGTCCCTTTCCTGATATGATTACCCCCAGGTACATAGAGTAATGGTTCCACACTACAGAACTAGTGGCCTCGGCATTTGTGGACCTCACCAAGGCATTCAATTTTGTTGATCATAGAGAATTATTGACAAGTTTACTCAAGGTAAATTTTTCTGATGAGGTGATTTTTTTGGTTGAATGACTATTTAACTGGTAGGGTACAGAACACTCTTATTAAGGACTTTTTATCTATTGAGGGTAAGTTGGATTTTGGTGTTCCTCAGAGGTCCATTTTAGGATCCCTGTTTTCACTTTTTATTAATTCATTAATTCATTACATAAAGTCTGCAACAATTCAGAACTTATTTTACATGCAGACAACGCAGTTTTAACGTGTTCAGATGTATCTTGTCATATGGTAGAATATCATTTACAAAAAGATTTCAGTTTAATGCATGCTTGGTTTATCAAGCATAAATTAGTTCTTTTTTTAAAAAACTTTCAATCTTTATTTATTTTATAAAGCAGAAATGACCAACACACTACAGACAAATGTAAAATATTTACATTGTGCTTTACATGAAAAATCTCGGGATTACATTATTCCAGCTACAGATCAGGACAACTTCGAAACACATGAATTCATTAATCTGGCAGGGTGTTAGGATAACATTCTTTACCCCATGCCACTTTCATTGGACATGTAAGCTTATATCTCCTAGCCTCTATTCCTAGCTAGTATTGTCTGTTCCCCCAGGAAATCCTATTAGTGCCCAATCCTGGGGCACGAAGTATTGCCTTATTTGGGAAATATACAGCACCCACCTCCTTCAGAATATCTTAAACTGGTCCTGTTCCTTGTCCATCATGGCAGTAATTCTTTCTATTCTGTATATATTTATCATGATATCTTGCCACATGGTCAGGGTAGGTGGATTACTAGAGAGCCAAAATTTAGTTATAGATTTTTTTGCTGCTAATATAGCAATAGCCAGAAATTTCCTATTTATGGGGTCCTTACATTCCGGTGGTTAATCTGCCATGAAGAACAGCATAGATCCCATTTCCAAGGAGGGAAGTAGTATCTGCCTTAATGCCTCTTGTAGGTCTGAGATAAAGACTGAAAGCTTCTGTCAGTCCCAGCATATATGGGCGTGTGAAGCTGGAGAGTACCCACATTGTTTCCAACATTCTGCTCCCCTTTCAGGCAAACATTTCTGTTGCTGCTGAGCAGGTGTCCAAAAGAATCTGATAGTTACCTTCCAGGCAAACTCTTTCCATGTTTTGGAACGAGGGCCTCAAAGCATTGTTTTAGTGAGCCTCTGCCATGTCAAAAGTGGGACCTGTGTTCTCAAATCTCTCTCCCATGCCTGCCTTATTGAATCTAGGGAATCCTCACCTATTTCCCTCAGTGCAGCATATAAAATCGAAATCAGATGTGGAGGAAGTGACCACCCCTCTAACGGCCCTCACCAGGATCTCCACAAGTTGTGAGGCCAACTGTACCCCGGATATCATAGAGTTAAGAAAATCCCTGACCTGAAAATATCTAAATATTTCTCTGCGTGAGATCCCATACTGTTGAACTAGTTCTGTCAGGGTTAGTATCATCCCCTGAGGGACAAATTGGTATATTAGATGTAACCATTGTCTTTCCCACCTATGGAAGCTTTTGTCCAGCTCTGCTGGTATGAAACAAGCCAGATGTGGCAATGAGAACAGCAAAGGCCTCCACCCAGAGAACCCCCTGGATGCCAGTGTTCTCCGCCAACACTGCACACTAACATACTAACGTACTAATTGCCAGCAGATTAGGCCTTACGGTCTATCGAGTCTGCTCGAACCTCAGATCCCTAGTTGGGTGCCGAGGCCCTCCCCCACCTTGTGTTCCAGAAACCCCTATCATCCATCCCAACCCCCCTGGACCAGGCCATTATCTGATGCATATGCTTTCTGTGTCTGTCCCACCCTCTCTTGAAGCCCTCCACTGTGGATCTCTGAACCAGCTCACCAGGCAGCGCATTCCAAGGGTCCACCACCCTCTCAGTGAAAAACCTCCTCCTCTTTTCCCCCCTCACCCTTCCACCTTCCAACTTCAAACCATGCCCTCTGGTGATACCTCCCTGCTTTAGTCCAAACATCCCCCCCCATGTTTACCCTATTTATTCCCTTGAGGTACTTGAAGACCTCAATCATGTCCCCTCAGTCTCTCCTCTCCTCCAATGAAAACAGGTAGAGCTCCTCAAGTCTGTCCTCATATGTCAAATCCCCTAGTCCTCGTATCATCTTAGTTGCCCTCCTCTGTACCCTCTCCAGGAGCTGTATGTCCCTCTTCAAGTGTGGTCTCCAGTACTGTACACAGTACTCAAGGTGTGGTCTAACCAGTACATTGTACAGCAGCAGAATCACTTCCCTGCTCCTAGAGGTGATCCCCCTTACAATGCATCCCAACATCCTGTTTGCCTTGCTAGCCGCTCTTCTGCACTGCTCAGAGTTATTCATACATACATCCACCATGACCCCTAGGTCTTTTTCCCCGTTGAGGCCTCCAGCACCTCCCCTCCCAGGGTGTACCTGTGTTTAGGGTTTCCCCACCCAAGGTGTAACACCTTGCACTTGGAGATATTGAAATTTAATTTTGTAAATGGGTTGATCAATTTCTCTATGGTTGGTCTTGGTGGATAGGACGGTAGTATTTTATTGAGATCAACTAACTCTTGTTTGCTTTTTTCTAGGGTCTTCCACTTGGCCAGATAATCCCCATGCATCCAATATAATCTAATTTGGGCTGCCATATGATACAGTTTCAGATTGGGCAGCTGTAATATGGAGAACCAAATCCTAGGTTTTTGTGATGCCCAGATATATTTAGATATCTTCCTATTTATAGATCTGTACCAGCCATCTGGTAGCTGCACGGGGATCGTCTGTGCAAGATACAGGAACCTCGGTAAGATGACCATCCTTACTGCCTCAATCCTTTGGATCAAGGACAGGGGGAGAGCCCTCCATCTCTCCAGGTCTGATGTGATTTTGTTTAGAAGTGGGGAGTAATTCAGATCAAACATATCACCATAGTGAAGTCCTATCTAAATGCCTAAATACTTTAAGTGTCCTAGATTCCAACAGAATGGGAATTTTGCCTGGATTTGAGGTGGGGGTCATAATTTATCCTAAGTACCTCTGTCTTCACCAGGTTCACCCTGTATCCTGCTAGTCTACCAAAGTTATCCAGTAGGTCCCACAAGGGCGGTAGAGAGAGGTCTGGGTCTCTCATAAAGATCAGCAAATCATCAACATAAAGGGCCAACTTATGGCCCCTCCAGCCCTCTTATCTGCTCATTCTGCCTCAGAGCCTGAGCCAGTGGCTCCAAATACAGAGCAAACAGCAGAGATGACAGAGGGCATCCCTGTCTAGTCTTCCTTCTCAAAAATATTGGGGCAGAGACTGAGCCGCTCACCTTAATATATGCCCTAGGATCTGAGTACAGCAATGCAATTATATTAAAATCCCTTGACATCCCCATTCTCTCTAAGACAGCCCACAGGAATGACCATGCCACCCACTTGAACGCCTTCTCAGCATCCAAACTCAGAAGTAGGAAAGGGGTGTCCGACCGGGTGGCTTGGTGTAACAAATGCAAGGTTCTCTTTATGTTATCCTGTGTCTATCTCCCTGGTATAAACCCAGTCTGGACCAGATTTATGAGATGGGGAAGCGTGTTTTCAATTCTTTTAGCCAGGATTGACTTAAATAATTTATAATCAATATTAAGGACCAAAATGGGTCTATATGATGTGCAGGCTGTACTATCCTTCCCTGGCTTCAAAATGCTCGAAATATACGCATAACACCATGTGTCCAGGGCCCTCTCTCCTTCTTCATGGCAGACACTCAGCAATGTAAGGGCCAACTTCTGTTTAAACACCTTATAAATCTCCCCAGTATACTCATCTGGTCCAGGGCTCTTGAGAGATTTCAGCCTACTAATTGCCCCTCCCAGCTCCTCATCAGTGATTTGGCATTCCAAAGCTAACCGTTGCTCATTAGTGAGCCTTGGAAGCTTAAGGTCAGCCAGAAAAGCTCCTACAGCTCCCATGTCTACCTCCTGATCAGGGGTATATAGTTGCCCACAGAATTTTTGAAATGCCTGCTGAATTAGTAGAGGTGACTTAACCATATCCCCACTGCTTGGATTCCTAATCTGGACTATTGTGTTCTGTACCCATTGTAGCCTGAGTTTATGAGCCAGCAAGTGAGTTGATCTCGGCCCCCGCGTCACAATACCTCTAACACAGGGATTGTAGTGCGTGCGCTGTACACATGTCCAGAATTTGTTGTATCTGTTCCTTTGTAATTTGCAGAAGGGGTAGAGCTCCTTCTTCCCCTGCCGCATGTTGGGCCTGGAGCTCCCTGTGTGCAATTTGTCTAGCCTGGCCTGTTGCTGTCTTTTATAGTGAGAAGCATATTTTACAATATCCCTCCTCAACACTGTCTTGAGGAAGTCCCAGAGGACACTCTCCGAGATATCCAGAGTACAGTTCTGGAGGATCTGTGTAGTCCTCTGAGTAACCATCTCTCTAAAGTCTTTAAGGTTCAACAAGAAATTGCTGAATCTCCACAGGGTCTCTCTCCGCTCTCCCTCCCATTCTAACTTAATAGTTAACAACGAATGGTCTGATAAAACTGATGGGGACTGTGTGCAGTCCCTTATTTTACAGGTATGGGCCCAGATATTCAAAAGAGCTGAGCCATGCGCAATAGGGTTGCGCCTGCGCAAGTCCGAAATGCGCCATTCTGCGATATTCAGCAGGAGACAGTTGCGCCCCCCAAAACATGCTGAGCAACAGCTCAATGCTAATGAAGGCATGCGCAACCAAAGGGGGAGGAATGATGCATAAACTGCACAGCCCGATATTCAGCCAGGCCATGCAGAGTTATGCAGACGCAACCCCCTACCTGCGCCTGCACAACTTTAGGCAAAAAAAAAAGGATCAAGTCAAGGGCCACCCACAGGTGAGCTGCCATATTGCAGGGTGCAACACAGCAGCTGCCACCTGTTGGTGGCCCTCCACTTGTTCCCGGTGCCCCCCCTGCAGCCCGATCGCGGGCATAATAGTAACCCCAACGTAGCCCGATCGCGGGCAGCAGAGTAGTCCCCCCCACGCAGCAGCCCGATCACAGGCATAATAAAATGTTTCCCCCACCCCGACTAGCCTGATCGGCGGGCATACAGTAGTCGTCCCCCACCCCCAACTAGCCCCATCGTGGGCATAATGTCAACCCCAAAGACCAATATCCCTGGTGGTCCAATGGACCCGAGCCCGATCGCGGGCATAAGGTGAAACCCACCCCCACAGTCCAATATCCCTGGTGATCTAGTGGTCCCCCACCCCACCCAACCCACCCACGGAGCCCCACCACCCGCCTCCCCGTCCAGCTGGCGGGCAGCACCTCACCCGCTGCCACCCGCCGACTGACGCTGGGGGGCTGCACCCCCATTGGTTCAGGCAAGAGCCAATGTGTGCAGTCCATACCGAGTTAAGGCAGTCCCAGATATGTGAATGAATGAATTAATTCACATATCTGGACTGCCTTAGACGGTATGGGCTGCCTCCCATTGGCTCATGCTTTGAACTAATGGGCGCAGCCCTACTGAGCTGTCGTCGGCAGGCGGTGGGAGGCAGGCGGTGGGTTGGCTGCCACCACCGCTGACGGTGTGGAGCGGGTGGTGGGGTCGGGTGGGTGGGGTGGGCTACTAGATCACCAGGGATATTGGACTGTGGGGGTGGGTTTGACCTTATGCCCGCTGACAGCCATGGTCCACTGACCACCAGGATATTGGTCTTTGGGGTTGTGACGTTATGCCCGTGATTGGCCAGACGGGGTGGGGAGTTGCTGTATGCCCAGCGATCGGGCTAGTGGGGTGGGGAGTTGCATGCCCACGATCGGGCCAGTCAGGGGTGGGGACAAATTACGTTATACCCACGATCGGGCTACGGGGAGTTTACATTATGCCCGATTGGGCTGCTGGGGACGGAATACTGTTCTGCCCGTGATCGGGCTGTAGGGGGCCTCGGTCCCCGATGGCTGCTGCCTGGCAGGGCGCCAGGCGCAAGTCGTCGGGGATCGGTGCACCTGCATGCTAATGGCATGCAAATGGGGCCGTAATTAGATGCAAATAGCCCCCCCATGCACCTTGCATAAATTATGGCCATATTTGCATGTCACCTTTTGAATATCGAAGGTTTGCACATGTCGCAATGGAACTTGCACCACCGCATCTGAATGCTCCACTCTGACCACTTGCGGTGGCACAAGTTCCACTGTGCCATGCACAGTGGCTGTGGCCAGGGGGCGATACTCAAAGAAGTTGCTCAATAGCGCAACTCCGTTGAATATCGCCCTGGTCACACCCTTGCGCAACTTTTTTGAGCAGCGCAAGGGCTTGCGCCACAGAATGGCGCAGTTTGAATATGTGGCCCATGGTTTTTAAAAATCGTAGGAATAATGTTATAACTGATTTGTCTCTGTGTGACAACTATGGTAATATTATTGAAAAAGTCTTTGACATTAAATACTTGGGACTTATTATTGATTCTCATCTATCATTTGAGTTACACATTACAAAATTAATTAGTAAAATTCACAAAAGATTGGGTATGTTGTATCGGTTAAATAGACCCATGATGTGAGGATTATACTTGCTCATAGTTTTTTGTTTTCAATAATTGATTATGGTCTGATTATATGTTATTCTTCCACTGATATAATGCATGCTAAGCTTAAATCTACTTACTACAATATAATACATTTTGTTACCAGACAAAACAAAGGATACATCACTGTCATTTATATAGTTTTATGGGGTATTTGTAATTCCCTGATAGATTTAGATTTCCTGTATCAATTTTTCTTCATAAACTACATTTGGATTAGTTACCTGCTTCTATTGCTGAGCTTTTTCCCAGACTAATACAATCACAACTAGGCCCTAGGTGGAATTCAAATTTCAGATCCCGTTCTTTCATACAGCAATGGCCCAGAATTCTCTACAATTTCTTGCTGTAAAATTATATAATGTTTTGCTTCAAATAATTATGAATTGTCCTAATATTTTGATTTTCAAAGGTGTTCTTCAAATATTATTGTTTTCTGAAGCTGAATGTCAATGTTTTTATTATTTTACATTGTACTGTTTACACATTCTTTGTAATTTTGTATGTCATTGTAACCCCTAGGTGGCTCTACCCCAAGGGCTACTACCCCTGCCTGCATCGCTAGTGGCAGGTTAAGGGGCCTGGGTACAGAAACGGGTGCCTCCGCCTGGAGGTCAGGGTTGTTAGTGATCAAGCTAACCTGGGTACAGCCCTCTGGGACACTGTAACCCCCCTCTTTCCATTCTTGTGGCCAGAATAATATACAGTAATCACTTTTGCAGTGACCCTTATTCACCATACAATTACCCACACTGTTTGCACTTACCATCAGGGCTGGTTCCTCTGGCTCAGCCCTGGAGACCCCCTGTGAAACAAGGTTATGCACAGCAAATAGCAATAGTACAGTACTTTTGACACAAACTGGAACCACAGTCAGGTTAAATGCAAAAATAGTTAGATCGGATTTATTCAGGAGTCTTGAACAAGGGAGGGGCATAATCAGGTTGATTTGCTTAAAGGCTATATCAATCAAACAGTCATGCATGGGCTTCAGAGTCCCTACACAGTCACACGCTCTGTGTACCCAGGTGGGGAAGAGGTGGGCTAGCCAGGAACGTTGCCTGGGGTAGGCCAGCATCACAGCTGGTTGGGGCCCTGTGGTGGAAGAAAACAACATGCACAACACACACTATTTGTAATCTGGAGCTGGAGGGCTCAGTTCGTGAGAGAAAAGACAACAAGGCAATCAGATGACAACACTTTAGATCTAGCTGTTGTTGCAGGAGCTACCCTGATGTTTAGTCACGATACCTAATATAGGACACAGGCAGGACGAAATTGAGACTGCAAGTTGATGAACTGGAGTGCCAGGAGAAGCAGGACCCACACGAATCACCGAGGTGTCATTCCTGTTCAAGGCATTGAGCAGGGGGCTGATCCCCAGGCAGGTCTCTCGTCAATGGCTTTCTCTGTGGTGTGAGTAAGTTGGCTGGGCCAGGGGGGCAAGGCCCAGACTAAGCGGAGATGAAGGCGGATTCAATCCGGTGAAGCTGGATGCAGCCTCCAGCAAGCAGAACACAGTCCAGCACACAGTGGGGAACCAAATCACGACCCACTTGCAGCACACAGCACATTTATAGTAAAGGAATACCACTGTACCAGGCGGATGGCAGTCCGTTTGCAATTATGGAGTCTCTGCGCCCAATTGGAATTCCAGCAATGTCTGAGGTCCTGACTGGCCGATCTAGTTCAGCAAATCTTCAGTCTTCTTCAGGTTTTGAGTCTGGTCACAGTACAGTGGCTTTAATCTGTCTCACAATTTGGATTCAGTCTGAAAATATCCACAGGTTCCCTCTCAGGGACAGCAGGTAGGCAGGCAGGCCAAACTCAATCCTTCCACAGTTCTCCCTCTCAAACTACACGGAAACTGCTGCACGAGTATCTCGAGCTGTTCACTCTTTCACTTCCCAACTCAGACTGACTGCAGCTGCAAGCAGCCTGGGACATTCCCCAGGATCCAAAAGGTTCGGTTGGCTGATCTATCTGTCAGTCACCACCAGGACTCCCCTCCAGGTCCATTTGGGCACCAAAGTTTCAAAACTATAATTCCTACAGAACTTTCCTCCCACAAGACCCCTGGGGACAGGCTTCATTTTAGAGTCCCCAAAGGTACTGATTGGCACATTCTGGCAGTCCAGGACCAAGATGGTGGTGATAAACCGAACTGTTCATGCTGCAGAGAAGGCAGGTTAGACAAACTACAGTATCGTTACTATTCTAATAGATAATCAGCAAATAAGTACAGCTTCTAACAGAGCTCCCTCTGTGCAAATAGCAATGGCAGAACAAAGCTATTATCTGGCAGCCCAGGCGGGACTCAAGCATAGAAACACTCAGACCCTCCCAGATTAAATAAGCACCACGTTATTGGCAGCTCTTAAAGAGACAATACACAAAGGCTAAACAGGCACTTTCTGGCAATGACGTTTAAACTACTAAAACACAGGACACCAGCCTGGCAGTGAGCATTTAGACCAGCCCAAGGAAGACTTTTCGGGAACCCCCATTCGTAGGGGGGTTACATCATGTTGTATATATTTTTGTAACTGGTCACCAGTGAAAATGGGCATATTTTGCTCACTGGTTCTTCAGTATAAAAAATAAACAGAAGAACTTGTCCTACATCTTGTTCCTGGTAGTGAATCAGATACTGGTTGTATTTGTAAAGTGTTAGTGCTGGAAACTAACTTTGAATACTACAAGGTGCATGCCGATTTTCAGCAACACTCATTCAGTAGTATGCAAATTCTCTAAAACTGACTGAGGTGGAATGCTTGTGGCAATATGCAAAACAGCAACATAGAAACATAGACTTTGACGGCAGATAAGGACCACTAGGCCCATCTAGTCTACCCATTTCCCTACCTACAGGATAGGCCGCAGATCCTAGTTAACCAACAGCCTATTTCTTCCTACCCCCCCACAAGAATTGCCTTATGTCTGTCCCATGCATTCTTGAATTCTCCCCCAGTTTTAGACTCCACAACCTCTTCAGGAAGGCTGTTCCATGCATCCACTACCCTCTCTGTGAAATAATACTTCCTCACATTGCCCCTGAACTGCCCTCCTTCTATCTTTAAATTGTGTCCCCTTGTTCTTGCAGGTCTCTTTTTCTGAAAGATGCTACCCTCTTGGACTTTGTTGATTCCACTGAGGTACTTAAAAGTTTCTATCATGTCCCCCCTCCCTTCTTTCCTCAAGGGTATACATATTAAGCTCCTTTAGTCTCTCCTCATATGGCTTCTCTTGCAGACCCTGCACCATTTTAGTTGCCCTCCTCTGACTACCTCTATCCTGTCTATGTCCTTGCGGAGATGGGGTCTCCAGAACTGGACGCAGTACTCCAGATGGGGTCTCACCAACTGTCTGTACAGAGGGATAACAACTTCCTGTTTTCTGCTGCTGATGCCTCCCTATACATCCCAGTATCCCCCAGCCCTCCCTACTGCCTTCTCACATTGCTTGCTAACCTTAAGGTCATCTGATATGATTACCCCCAGGTCCCTTTCCTTTTTGTTTGTTTCTACCTCCCACCCATTGTGTATTCTTCCCTGGGTTCTTGTTTCCCAGGTGCATTATTTTGCACTTCTTTGTATTGAATCCTAGCTGCCATACTTCTGACCATTCCTCCAACCTTGACAAGTCCCTTTTCATCCTTTTCACACCTCCTTGTGTATCAACCCTGTTGCAGATCTTTGTGTGATCTGCAAAAAGGCATACTTTTCCTTCCAGTTCCTCTGCAATGTCACTGATGAAGACATTAAAAAGGACTGGACCCAATACTGAACCCTCATGGTACCCCACTAGTAACCCTCTTCTTCAGAGTGGACTCCATTTACAATTATCTTCTGTGTCCTGTTGTGCAGCCAATGTTTTGCTCAGGCTACCACCCTGGGACCCACTCCCAGGCTGGTTAATTTGACTATTAATTTTTGTGTGGGACTGTGTCAAATGCCTTCTACAAAGTCTAGGTAGGCCATGTCCACAGCCCCTCCCTGGTCTACTACTTTGGTCACCCAGTCAAAGAAATCTATTGGATCTGCCTGATATGACCTTCCGCCAGAACCCAT
The DNA here is from genome assembly GCA_016271365.2 of Neoceratodus forsteri. NCBI lineage: Eukaryota > Metazoa > Chordata > Ceratodontiformes > Ceratodontidae > Neoceratodus > Neoceratodus forsteri. The sequence continues at coordinate 725,843,269 of CM057455.1, forward strand.
GCTGCCTTGGGTCCTGTGCTCCACTGGCCTCTAGGTACTCAACTATTCTTTCCTTCAGAAGTGACTCCATCACTTTCCCTACCACAGAGGTCAGACTGACAGGTCTGTAGTTTCCTGCCTCTGTCTTGGTCCCACTTTTGTGAAGGGGAATCACATCCGCCTTCCTCCAGTCCTCGGTACCACACCATCCTCCCATGATTTATTAAAAAGAGTAGCCAGTGGTTTCACTAGTTCCTCCCTTAATTCTTTTAGAATTCTGGGGTGAATTCCATCAGGACCCATTGCTTTGTCCACCTTCAGTTTTAGGAGTTCTTGCAGAACCCTTTCTTCTGTGAAAGGACTGGATCGACCTCATCAAGAGTGCTTCTGTTAATTGGATTAGGCACTTCCTCCTCTTTGTGAATACTGAGCAGAAATATTCGTTCAGTATCCCTGCTTTTTCACTGTCCCCCTCTGCCCACCCACCGCTCATTCTATTCAGCCTCACTATCCCTCCCTTTGTCTTTCTAAGCTCGCTGATGTACCTATAAAAGGTTTTATCCCCCTTCTTAACTGAGTTGGCTATCTTTTCCTCAGTTTGGGCCTTTGCTATTCTGACTTCCCTCCCTGCTTCCTTCTGCCTTAACTGGTACAGCTCTCTGTCCTGCTCCTTCTGTGTTTCCTATACTCCGGAATGCTATCTTTTCTGCCTGACTTTCCCAGTCACCTCTTTTGAGAACCATAGTGGCTTTTTCTTTCTTTTTGATTTGTTTATTTGCTTCACAAAGGCTTGTTGCCTCTGTGATGGCAGTTTTGATGATTCCCCATTGTTGCTCCACACCTCCTTCTAGCCTGTTTGCTAGTGCTTTTCTGAGGCACTCTCCCATCTTGCCAAAGTCAGCCTCCTAAAGTCCAGTACCCTCACTTTTGTATGGCTTGACTCTGTAGCTGAGTTTAACGTGAACCACACTGTTTGATGGTCACTTGTCCCCAGATGGCAACCCACTTCTAGATCTGAGATCCTCTCACTGCCCCGCTTGAGAGTACAAGGTCTAAGATTGCCCTCATGAGTGGGTTCTGAAACTAGCTGTCTAATGCCTGCCAACTGTAGGGCATCAAGAATGGCCCTGCTCTTGGATGTGGCTGCAGCAAATGTGCTCCAGTTAACATCTGGCATATTCAGGTCTCCCATCAACAGTATCTCCTTTCTGCCATTCTAAGAATGCCTTCTATCATATCCTTGTCCATTCCTCCCTGACATGGGGGTCTGTACACAACCCCTGTGAGGATTGTGGTACCCTTTCCAGTCTCCAAGGTGACCCACAGTGCCTCCTCTCCTCCCTGTTTACTCTTTTGTTCAGTTGCTTTTATCCCTTCCTTTACATTGAGAGCTACTCCTCCCCCTCTTCTCCCCTGCCTGTCTCTCCTGTAGGTTATGTACCCTGGTATGTTAACTTCCCAGCCATGGTTCTCTGTGTACCATGTTTCTGTGACTGCTACGATATCCAGGCATCCCTCTTCCATCAAGGCCACCAGCTCAGGGAGCTTGTTGCCCAGACTATGGGCATTGGTACTCATTACCCTCCATTTCCTGATGGCCTTACTCCTTTTGCCCCATCCCTGTCCTTCTTGCCTTTGTCACTTTCTCCATTTACCCCTGCCCTTCTCCCTATTGACACCTCTATGTTGGTGTTTGCCGCACTTACTACCGTGATTATTTGGTGGGGCTAGGATTTCCCTGCTCCTTTCCAGTACCTCCCCCCTTGGCTAGTTTAAAGGCTTGCCAATGAAGCATTTAAACCTATCACTTAGGATCCTGGTTCCCTCCCGGCAGATGCAGCCCATCATGCCAGTATAGGCTTGCATCACTCCAGGTGGACCCCAGTCCCCAATGAAGCCAAACTCTCGAGCTCCACACCAGTTTTTCAACCACTGATTGAATCCCATGGTGCGGAACACCCTAGCCTCTGCTATGCCATAGATGGGCAGTACCTCCGAGAAAGTTACCGTGCGTGCTACTTGACTAAGGCCCCTCCCCAATTCCACAAACTCTTCCCGCACTTCTCTAATCCCTTTCTTAGCCAGGTCATTTGTCCCTAGGTGGACAATGACATCCAGCGCCCTCTGATACTGGTACTGATACTGAAAACGAGCACGATGACTGGTCGTCATCATTTACACTGATGATGATAGGGAAAGAATTGCCTGGGGCGTTATAATCATCATCATCATCAGTAGCAGTACCTCCAACACCATGACAGTCTGCAGCCTCACCATTAACATTCTCTACTTCCACATCAGACTCAAATTCAGCTGTAAAAACTCGGCCTCATCATCATCATTCAAAGAATGATCATTGGTTCGCTCTGTTGTTACTGCAGTGTTTTTGGTCGTTCCATTGTGTGAAACTACCAAGCTTTTTGCACAACCTGTTGTTTTATTGAGATAATGCATTTTTGGACAGATGTAAACAGGCTCTTGGGCTTAACTACTTGACCAGATCTTGTTTGTGTTACATTAGCTGAACAGATGGGGCTGTCACTTTCCTCAGAGATAGAAGACACATTATTCTGGGGCCTTTTTTTTACACTTTTTCAAGTCTGTTGTTCACCATTATTATTATTGTTGTATTACTTGAATAAGAAAGGTTATCCCAACTGGTGGAGTTATTGTAGTGCAATAGCCTTAAATCAGAGTTAACACAGGTGCCGTCACTTATGGCACAGAAAACAGTAGCACCAATGGGCTGAGAAATACTTTAACTGCAAGAAAATTTGCTTTCTCACTGGGGAAATTAGTAGCAGTGCAATAACCTTAACTCAGTGTAACAGTTGATGCCACTTAGAACAGTAAAACAGTGACACTAATGGACTGAGAAATATTTTATATAACTAAGCCAGTGTAACAGGTGCCTCCACTTGTGGGACAGTAAGCTACAGCACAGCAGCAGCACTTAATGGGCTATAAAACATTTAATTTGACTACAAGAAAAAACTGTTTCTTACTGGGGAGATTAATCTTAGTGCAACAGCCTTAAGTTGGAGTTAATACAGGTGCTGTCACTTGCGGGATAGTGAAACAGTGGCACCAATGGACTCGGTAATATTTTATTTAACAAGAAAAAAAGTTTCTCACTGGGAACATTAATCGTAGTCCAATGAGCGCAGAAATATTTTTTTCTATGAAAAGTGGATGCCTTGCCCTCCATCAGGTCTTGCAACACTTTTATTTTAAAGGGGGGAGATTCAGCCAGCAAAGAATGTTTTTGTATTTAAAAATATATTTCCTCTGGAGGATCAGAGGCAGCCCCTGCCAACACCTGTCCTACCCGACCCCTTCAACAACTATCGTCCTATTCTGTTTTTTGGTTGCAGGCTTCCTCAACCAGTGCCGTGTCACCAGGCCTTGAACAACTTTCATAACATGGGTTCTGAAAATACTGTCTTCTGATTCATCTAAGCAGGTCACTTGACCATTATAATCCCTAATATACCCACAGTTGCATGTTCACAGGGCTTTATGTTACTATTTCTTTGGGTAAAACTCTAGTACTGTACAACATTACCCATGTTATAAAAGGATTAACCCACTCCAGGGTATGGGTTTACTGAGCATTAATCTATGCCTGGATAGTTGAAGTCATTCGACTATATCTTGTGATCGGCCCCCCCCCGGCATGGATTAATGCTCAGTAAACCCATACCCTGTTGTTGGTTACTCCCTCCTTATTTCATTTTGTGGTGATCCTCAGCCAGCAAGAAAGGTGTTCTTTTTTATAATATATTTTGCATCTGGGGATCACAGACATCCCCTGCCAGCTCTCTCTCTCTCCCCTACCAACAACTGTTGTAGTTTAGTCGCTCTCTCCAAGCTCATTACTGCATACCTCTCAACTGTCCCTGATTTTCAGGGACGTTCCTGACTTTGCCTCAAATTTTACTCTGTCCCTCCTAATAATTGTGTTTCTGTGACCAAACAGTGGGGGTTATAAGCACAAACTAATGTCAAACATTAAAGTTACAGACTTGTTCTTATTTAGAAAATGCATTTTACACTAAGCCCTTTATTCTACCAGCTTCCTGACTGGATGTCTCCAATTTTGAAGAAGTGTCCCTGATTTTGGTCCTTTGTCCCTGATTTTTTTAAGCCTTGTCCCTGATTAATGAGGCAGGAGGTTGAGAGGTATGCACTACTGTAATATATTAAGAAGAATGATTATCATAGTTGCTGTGCTGCAGTGAGTCCTCCTTAATAGCCCTCCTGCTAGCCTTGAAAACTAATTTAGACTATCAGATTCAGTCAGTCTGTTTCTCTCTCTCTTTCTCTTGACTGTAATGATTGCTGATAAGCCACTGCTGCTGGGACACAAGTGCCTGTTGGCTGCATGCCATGCTGCTCACCTCTGACCCTGCTGCACTGATGTGAGGGGTTTATAAACCCCTCAATGCCATCCTGTTTGCTCTAGTAATGGCAGACATTCCAACAGTAGGGTCAGAGCGAGCTACAAGACAGAGTCCCTGATTGAACTGCCACTACTGCAGTCATGTGACTGTCTCCTGTTCTTGGTACATGATCATGAGAGGAGGAGGAGGAGGACCAGGAGTGAGACAGACTAATGCTTGCACAGATGCACACTGTAGGAGACTGGAGAGACAGCTGCTCAGCCCAGCCACATGCACTTCAGTGCCTTTTCAGATAAGTCCTCCGGCTCCTCCTGACATACTGCTTGTTGTTGTCACCTCCCCGTCTCACCAGTCCACTGTCTCTGACAAGTCCTAGAGCACTCCTTCATTTGCCAGCCCACCGACTCAGCAAGCTGCTATGCTATAGTGACTGTAAAAGTAAAGTGTCACTGACACTGTCTGCTGCAAGACATGCATCATTTGATTTACAGCAATTTCAGGTCTGGGCATTCTCGGCTTTTAGCAGTAAAACCTAATTCAGGGTATGATCACTATCAACCCCGAATGGCCCAAAACCTTGACCCAACTTGATGCCCACCCTATCAAATACATGCTTACCTAGTGGAAGCAAACAGATTTCAGAGCTGTGGCATCATCATAACCCCTGTTTTTACTACATTCTGATTTAGTTAACTTACAATGTCTAGCCTCAAGTGTGTTGGCTTTAGGGGTGACAGCACTGCTAAAGCTCTCCTGCCTGAAGACATTAGTAATTGAAATCTTTGTTTCTTTTTCCTACCTTATTGAAACCTTTTTTTTGTCTTTCTCTACTATAGTAACTCTCAGGAGAGAACCTTGCTTGTTTTTACAAACAGAATTTCTCTCTCTCTTTTTTTTTTTTTTGTAGTAAAGCTTTTTATTCCTTGGAAGTGCAGGAAGGCTATCAGCCCTGTCCTTATCACCCTGAGCCAGCAACCACCTCCCTGGACTGACTAGCAACTGAGGTTCCCTACAGATTTCCCCTGTGGCACAGTCATGGATATACACATCCCAGTCTGGGTCCAGGCATCCCAGGTCGTTGCGTGGATCTGGGGCTGGCAGGCAAGGCTTCATGAAGCCCTGAGCTGCCATATTCCATTTTCTGCCCCAATTGCCCTGCCACGGCAAGGACATAGGCATGTGCCATGTGGAGGCACACAAGCACCACATCAACCACAGCCTCTTCCTTTATGCCACCCTTGCCTGCACTACCCCCATGCCTCCACCTGGCAGTAGTAAAGGGCTTGGCTAGCAAGTCTCCCTCCTACTCATGGGAGGAGGAAAGTCCAGTGGATACTTGATCCTCTTCCCCCAGCCAACCTCAAGTGATCTGAGTCCTCTCTCAAACTCATATTAATGGTATGGTGGGCTGTGGTTTTACTGTTGAGCCACTGGGCCAACTGCAAACAGAATTTCTAAATTCAAACCATGCCAGTTGTTTAATTAACTAACTGGCTCCTGCTTTAACCCCAGATTCTTATCGAAGGCTAGGTGTTTTGCCATTCTGCTTGAATTCTGCTTAGAATTCTTCAGTGGTATATTATAAATGAAACAGGTCTTGCTAGTGTGGCCTGCATTTAGTTTGGAATGTATGCAAGTCTTCTTTTCCATTTTTTTTCCTTCAGAACAGTTTTCCCTTCCTCCTGTGGGTTGGCTGTTCAGAATTTTTTCCCCTCAGTAAGGACTTCTCAAGCTGAGTTCCCCACTCTCCTGAGGATTTTCAGTACTCCTTGGGGGTCATTTGATGTTTTTCAAATTCAAACTGATTCTTTGACTATTTTTGAATTCTGATCATCGCCACCACATTTTTGTTGCAGCTGTGGCATTTTTTACAGATCTGTGTCATTTTAGTACATTTTGATGCAACTGCATAAAAAACGTTTGATAGAAGTGTAGGAGAACTGACACAAGTGTTGAAAAATGTGCTGTATGTGTAGAAGAATTAATACAAATGCAGAAAAATTGGTGCAAGTACACACAAATCATCCCAAGGGCAAAAACATTGATGAAAGTGTGAAAAAACTGTATGAAATTTGCACAAATGTGCAAATAATTGAATGCAGGAACACAGATATTGAAGCAAGTGACCAGAACGTTTGATGACAGTGGCCAAAGCCGCTTAATGCGGACCCGCTCTTGATAGTTGTGCCTGTAAAGTAATTGTAGAAGGCACCATGGGGTTCTGCAGGCTCTTTCAACTAATAAGAAATATTAAAAATGGGTTTGCACTTTGATATAGTCTCTGTAGGGGGGGTGTTGTCCCTTCAGTACCAGCAAAACACAATACATTTTGCCACATGGTCCACAAACAACCGGTGGCCCAGGTGAAGGTACACCTGGTACATCTGCCTTTATTTATTTTATTTTAAACATGTTTTACCAGGTAAGCACACAGACCTGATGGCTCATTTCCAGTTGTAACCTGCGGAGAGGGGAGGAATGGGGACAGTGAGGAATCTTGCAGCGTTCATACATTACAGACATTACACATTCCATAAACCAATGAAACAAGTACCTAGTAAGCAGCATGCCCTGGTGCAGTCAGTGACAGCAACATAACAGGGTAGCCCCAGGGAAAGAAAATAAAGGGTAGAACCACAGCTGTCGTGCAGAGAATCTGAGCAGTTAGCACAGTGTACATCATGGGGTTAATATGATATGCATTAGCTAGATGCATTAGATAGGCTCGGGGGGGCATGATGTTGGGGAGTTGTAGTGAGATTTGGTCAGAGTCTTGCTGATGGGGGGCAGTGGGGACTAGGTCTAAATCACAAAAGGAAAATGGCATGGTCAAAAAGCCTGCTGCACAGACACCAGAAAACGGGTGCAGTCAAAACAACACTAATATAAACTAACTCCAAAACCATGCACGATGTGATGTCCACTCGTTTTTTGACCACACTGTTTACCTTTTGCGATTCTGACTAGATACTATAGGACACAGAGAGTAATAGTAAATGGAGTCCACTCTGAAGAAAGGGGGGTTACTAGTGGGGTACCGCAGGGTTCAGTATTAGGACCGGTCCTCTTTAATGTCTTTATAAGTGACATTGCAGAGGGACTGGAAGGAAAAGTATGTCTCTTTGCAGATGACACAAAGATCTGCAACAGAGTTGATGCACAAGGTGGGGTGGAAAAGATGAGAAGGGACTTGGCAAGGTTAGAGAAATGGTCAAATGTATGGCAGCTTAGATTCAATGCTAAGAAGTGCAAGGTAATGCACCTGGGAAACAAAAACCCTGGGGAAGAGTACACAATGGGGGGTGAGATACTAACAACAACAAAAATGGAAAGGGATCTGGGGTAGTCATATCAGATAACCTAAAGGTGGGCAAACAATGTGAGAGGGCAGCAAGAAGGGCTGGGGGGATACTGGGATGCATAGGAAGAGGCATCATCAGTAGAAAACAGGAAGTTATCATCCCTCTGTACAGACAGCTGGTCAGACCCCATCTGGAGTACTGCATGCAGTTCTGGAGACCCAATCTCCGCAAAGACATAGACAGGATGGAAGCTGTCCAGAGGAGGGCAACTAAAATGGTGCAGGGTCTGCACTGGAAGACATATAAAGAGAGACTTAAGGAGCTTAATATGTATAGCCTCGAGGAAAGAAGGGAGAGGGGGGACATGATAGAAACTTTCAAGTACCTCAAGGGAATCAACAAAGTCCAAGATGCTAGCATCTTTCAAAAAAAGAGGTGTGCAAGAACAAGAGGGTACAATTTGAAGATGGGGGGGGGGTGGCGGCTCAGAGGTAATTTAAGGAAGTATTTTTTTGCAGAGAGGGTTGTGGATTCATGGATTGGCCTTCCGGAGGAGGCTGTGGAGTCAAAAACAGTGGTGGAATTCAAGCATGCATGGGACAGTCATAAGGCAATTCTAGGGGGTGGGGGTAGGAAGAAGTAGGCTGCTGGTTAACTAGGATCTGCAGCTTATCCATTAGGTAGGGAAATGGGCAGACTGGGTGGGCCAAGCGGTCCTTATCTGCCGTCAAATTCTATGTTTCTATATACTGGTGACATTGGTTGGGAGATTGTTCCACGTGTTAGGCAGCCTGTAGCTGGTGGAGGCTTGGCCTAGGTTGTGCTTGTACCGTGGAATGTGAAGGTGGCATTCTACCTCAGATCTGAGCAAACAGGAAGGGCTCACTGTAGGGGAGATTAGGTTGGACAGATATCCAGGCAGTTTACTGGACCAATACTTGGCACGCAGGAGGGCAGTATGCATCATTTGTCTTGCAGAAGGAGGGGACCACTGTAGCTCATTGTACATACTACAGCGGTGGGAGTGGGAGGGGGGCCAAGGGTGAATTTACACAATGCATCAAACAGGGTGTTGATTTTATCAAGGGAGAAGGAGATAGCACTTGAGTAGACTATGTCCCCGTAGTCTATAAGGGGAAGGACTGATTGCTCCACAGTTTGTTTTCTGATAATTCAATGAAGGATGGAAGCATCCCTTTACTTTATATCGGGCATCTAGCATGGTACATAATTTGGTTACTATCTGGGAGATTGCCCTGAATAATCAAGGTGCTGGTCCAGGTGGAAATCAAGGTGTTTGTGGGAGGAGACTGAGTTTAGGCAGGACCTGTCTGGGGAGCATAAAGTCAGAGGTGGGGTGGTAAAAATGAACCAATTTCTAGTGCTGAACAACATAGACACCGTTTTCTTTTGGCTCATGGTGACACGGTTATCCAGGAACCATTTTTGTACTGCGGTGAAGTACTGTTGGAGGTGGCCCTTAATGGAGGGAGTGAAGGTGCCAGATACATAGATAATGGCATCGTTTACATTCACATGTATGTTGCTGGCAAGGAGGGATTTGGGTAGGTCATTAATGTAGGTAGTGAAGAACAGGAGCCCCAGGAGTAACCCTTGTGGGACACCAAGGGTGACTGGTAGGGCAGAGGAGGAGCAAAGGCCAAGCTTAAAAGATTGGGTCAGATTGGTCAGGTATGATTGGAGCTATACTAGGGCTGAGGGTGAAACATTAGAGTTGGCTAGTTTGAGTAGGAGTTGATGGTAACCCATGGTGTCAAAGGCCTTTGCTAGATCAATATGTATTGCCTCTGTTCCCAGGCCCATGTCAATGTTGGTGTGTATGTAGTTGGTGACTCTAAGAAGAGAGGAGGAGGTTGAGTAGTCGGAGTGAAAGCCAGATTTAGGGAGGCAGTATAGCATAGTGGTTTAAGGCTCGGAGCCACAAATCTGGAGACCTGGGTTTGAATCCCACAGCTCACACTTGCATACTGTGTGACCCTGAGGAAGTCACTTAACTTCCCTATGCTCCCAGGTCGCATCTCTAAAAGAGCTTTCAGCTTAGTGTGCCACTCCTGGTTAAACAATAAAAAAAAAAGGATTGATAAGCAGTTAGGAAGCCAATTTGGGCATAGTAGTTTGATAGCTGCCTGCTAATAAACCTCCCAAGGGTTTGGAGAGTATGGGGAACAAAGAGATTAGAAGGTAGTTGCAGGGTTAGTCAGCTGGTCCACCTTTGTGGCTCGGAACTACCAATGCATGCTTCCAGGAGTGAGGAAAGGAGCTGGCACATAGTGATCTGTTAAGTATGTGGGCAATAGGGACAGCTATTGTTAGAGCACCACTTTTGAGGAATTTGGGTGCAATGCCAATAGCTCCACAGCTGGATGCTGTGTTTAGTGCTCAAAGCTCTTTTCGAACATCAGCCACCGAGACTGCCTACAGGCAGAAGCTGCCACTGGTGGGTGGATTGGGTAGCAGGGGGAGAGGGAGGTTAGGGCTAAGAGCCCAGTGGCCTTCTGTGAAGTACTGGGTGAAGGCATTGGCAGTTAAGCGGGAACCAGGTGGGGTCTCTACCCCACTGGGGGAGGGTTTAATTAGGTTATTGACCATTTTCCAGACTTTAGAAGGTTCAAGGGTGTTGCAAGATAGCTTGTTCTGGAAGTATTTGGTGTCAGCTAGACATATGCTCCTGGTGCACTGATTCCGAAGTGCAGTATAGGCTTGCCTGTCCTGGGGTAGCCCGCATGACTTGTGCCTGACCCAGGCTGTGTCCCTCCTCTGGAAGACTTCAGTTACCTCCGGTGTGATTGGGTAAGTGGGGCCACAAACTTTGTGCCACTTAGCTGGTGTATGTTTGTCATAGATATCTAGGAATGTAGAGGAAAAGCATGCCAGTGCCTCATCCGTATCAAGGGCTGATAGGACAAGGGACCAGTTGACTGCCAAGAGATCCTGAGTGAAACTGTCAGGCAGTAGTGTCATTTCACCAGAATTATAGGGGTTGCAAAGTCACTTTTCAGTAGAATCATAGGGGCTAAAAAGTTCCTCACTCACCACATTTCATACAAATATGTGACAGGCAACCCTTGTTTTAGGGGTTTCTAGGGGTTGCAGTGGACATCAAAGGGATTGCAAAGAAATCATATTGGTCTCAATTGCAACCCCTGGCTACCCTTAAATAATGACCCTGCTCTCAGGGCAGAATGATTTAAATGATCTGACGTAGGTTTTTTTTTGAGGGGGGGGTCAGACTTTGGTGGAGTTCATTTTCTGCACACAATATGGCATACAAACATTTTCTGGCAAGGTGCCAGAGGACAGGATTCTTTGTGAGTGGGATGTGAGTACCCAGTCCATTCTGCTGCGATTGTCTGATTTGGGGTTGAAGCATGTGGGCACTGAGACTAGTTGCTGCAAATTCAGGGCTATGACCTTGGGATGAAGGTTACTGCGTGAGGGGAGCTTGCTGACAACTGACTAGTTGATGTTAAAGTCACCTAGCACAATATGTCCATCTTTGGCAGGAGGGTTCAGAACTTTCTGGAGTATATCTGTGACCATGTCAGAGTTTCAGAAAAGCATTCCTCCTCTTACACTCAGTTTGCAGTAGACAACCCTCCCTGAGGGTGTTGAAACAGGCACATCCAGATGTACGAGGACATCCATCATAGGACTTCAGTAGAGAAAATATTCTTATAGATCTGAATGTATTCCCAGACCTGTATGGATAGGGCACATCCTGGAAGGCTCTCAAGGAAATACTAATCCTACTGTTCCTCAGAATCCAGAAGACTCTCAGGATTCTGTAGAGCATGAAGAAGGTGGTGAATGGGTACAGGAGAATCAGTCTCCCTCAGTCCCATCTCTATATGATTCAAAGCATTTTTCCTTTCTGGTTGAGGAGACCTGTATTATTCTGTAGCTACTGGAGACATCATCTGCCACTATGCTGAATGTTATGCTATCCTGCCTGCTTCCCTGAATTTGAAAAATGTTCACAGAACATTAAAAATCAGTGAAATAATATGGACAAGAACAAGCAGCTTTTTTTTATTGGAAGGCTCCACCTATGGTTCGATGGACAAGCAGCCAGCCACTCCCACTTCCTGAGCAATATAAGCAGTATCTCTCAGCCTCCTTCTGAAGCACTTTTTCTTTGCTGGCCAGAGGCTCTGTCCGTTTGCTCTCTGTGGCTGGCTATGGCCTGCCCTTCCCCCCTTGCTGCTTCTTTCTGCTGGACTCTGCATTTTGTTCTTCTGCTTTTGGTTTGTATTTTGCCTCTGGCTGTGTGCTTCCTTTTCTTTCTTCCCTGTTTTTTCTCTGTTTGTATCTTAGTTTTGTTTTTGCTTTCTTTTTTGGGGGGATTTGGTTTCTCAGCTCCTATCTTTTGCAGCTCCAGCTACTTGCTTTTAGTTACTCCCATAGCTATTGTCACTAGTACCTGTGTTTTTACACAAACCAAAGCTGCTTCCCATGCTACAGGCCTGATTGCTCTCCATGCTATTAGGCCTAATTGTTTTCACCTGATTCAAGCTCCCTCTGAATCCTTGCAATGCAGCTCAGTCATGTTTTCCCTGCTTAATCTACCTCCCCTGTGGTCATAGCTGTTTTCACAGCATTGTGATTCCCTCCTTCCATGCTTATAGAATACTACCACTCATAGCTGATGCTATTCCCTGTTTTGTACACTGCTTTCTACACTAAGGTCAGCTAAGCTACTGCTGATGCTGTAAACTAGTTTTAATATCTGCATGTGGTTCTCAACCCTTCCATCACTTTCTTGTTTCTCCTACAGCGAGGACTGGGAAGTGTTTGGGGAGTCATGACCCCATGTGGCTAATTACTTCTTTTCTAAATCCTGCCTCCACCGTCGAAAATCATCAGAGTATTTGTCATCTTCATTTGGCTTTCTGAATGCCTGGCTGGCTTGCCCCACTATTATACTGCTGCCCCACTTACATTCATATTCCATCATTGCTACTATGTTTCGCAGACCTATGTACAGGTCTGACTATTCCTACTGCTTGTTGACCTATGTGTAAGTCCGACTATTGTTACCGTGCCCCACTGCATTACCCTGCCTTACTGACCTATGTCCAAATCCACTCTGGTCATGTCATCATTGCTCAATGCTCCCTGTCATCTGCCCTGCAAGTTCTCAGCACTCAATGCTCATTCAGCTCCTCATCAGTCCCTGGGACATGCCAGCCATACCATTCTGGCACAGGTGCCCCCCCCCCCGTAACAGTTGGTCTCACTCTTCACCTAGAGTCTGCAGCTTGAGCATGCAAAGCTTGGGGCAGAGTCCTTCTCATCTGACTCATAGCTGGGAATGTTCTTGCTCCAGGTGGCCTTTCAGTCATCAACCATACCGACGGCACTTCAAGTTGTAGAATTTATGACTAGCCATGAAGGGAGGTTACAGCGATTTCCTTTAGCTCTAGCGGTTTCCACTGTAACAGTTGTCCATTGGCTTTAGTGGTTCCCTAGCAAGACACCTTCACCACATTCTCCTTATGACCACCTCTGGTTCACCTAGTTTGTTTTTTCTTAGATCGGTAGGCTGGGTGAGTGCCTTGGTGGTCATTACTCTCCTCCTCCTCCTCCTTGGAGCAGCAGTTGCAGAGCTACCGTCTCGCAACGCTCCATGATGTTCCTGTTAGAAGGATAGAGTGAGAGTTTCCCTCCAAATTGGAATATTTTCCACCTCCCTTTAATTGGGTTTCTAAATCACAGCAGCAGAGCCATCACTGAATAAAATTTCCCAAGCCTGGAGGGAAGGCGACTTGGGCCTTGGATCCCCAGAGATTTTCTCCTCAAAGTTTTTTTTTTCTCTCCTCTGTGTCTCAGGTCATAACTGTTAGTGTAGTGTTCCCTAGTTCCATAGGCAGGATCTGCTGTTGGATGGAGGGGGATGGTGTCCCCATTGCCATTCCCTCTCTCCTTAGGAGTTCCTCTCATTCTCTCTTTCAACCCATCAAATCCATGCCATTGCTAACCTGTGCATCCCATTACATTATCAAGCCCCCTGAGGCTTTATCCAGTACTATGTCTCACAATGACTGATTGCTTATATGCTTCATACTACAACTTTCTGTTTGGAGATCTTTCCTAAGGTACCTTTAGCCAAGGGAATTGTCCCATGGCAGCTCTAGGAGTGGAACACTCTAGAGGGTTCCTTGCCTTTGGTACCCCTACAGGGTGGTAATTCCTCTGGAACAGAAAGTGCAAATGGCCAAAACCTAAGTAACACAGTTGCACAAGCATAACACAATACTGGCTGCATAGGCCATTCAAATGTTATTTAGGAATGAACATGGACAACAATACTAATGCAGTAATAAACATCAACTGATCAAGTAAAGCTATTTACAAAGCACACTCCTTTTTCAAAAAACTTAATTACCATAATACGGGTTCTTACATGTGTCAAGACACTGTTACAGTTACTATTTCATCATATAGGGCAGGTGAGCCTATTACTAGTACCAACAAACACTTTACGAACTAGTAGAATAGATTCAGACAAGATGGGTTACTTATCACCCTAACCCGAAGAGAAATATACAGAAACATCAATAGAGCCTTTAGGAGTTAAACCTTGATATTTTATAAAAAGAGGTCCCAAATACAGTGAAACCTGCCTAGCTTATAAGTGGCTAGATGTGTGAGCTGCTCGTTCTTTGCCAGCTTGTTAGGTAAGAAAGCCAGTCACTGAAAGTGGGTGTTGGGGGGGATCTGACCTCGGCCATACCTGTGAGGCAGTAGTATATTACACAAAAGCCCAAGTGGGCCACCAAATGAATTTGTGGCCAATGGTCAGATGTGGGTTATGCCACAGTGGCTCCCATTTGCCTGGATGGTTTTTGTCCCAGTTCTGCCCTCTAAGCATAGAGGTCCAGGCCTCTTTGACAACGTTCTGCACCAGACAGGGTAGGGAGGAGCCCCTTTACTGGGCTGATCTTCCTATAGTTGTCCAGGAGGGAGTGCCTTTAAGACCCTGTTCCAGGTGTAGCCACCTTGGTGTGGCATGTGATCTGGGTACTAGCCAATGTAGGTTTTGTCGGATCCCAGCTGCTTGATGATGCATCCAGAGTCAAGCCAGGGCCCAACTGCCCTGTCAGCCTGGATGCCCTAGCTTATGCACACTGAACCTGGGTTTTACCAGAGGAAAGAGAGGAACAGTCTTTCTAACTTCTGAAGGAGTTCCTTTTGAATAGGAAACATTAAGTAATTAAGGCAGAAGAAGGTTTTTGGGAAGGGCATCATCGTCTTGTAGGCTGCAATTTTGCCTTCAAATGCCAACTTAAAGGATACCTAAACATTTTGACAACAAACTATTCAAAAATCTGACCTCAAACAGGACTAAAGGAAAGGCTGCTGAATTTGTTAATGCTAAAACTACATTTATATAAGTTCCCTAAATGTGGTTCCAAAGCATTTGAAAAATATAAAATCAGCCTTCCAATTTAAAAACAAACCTGCATTACCTGCTTCTAAAATGGCC
Source organism: Neoceratodus forsteri (assembly GCA_016271365.2). Taxonomy (NCBI): domain Eukaryota; kingdom Metazoa; phylum Chordata; order Ceratodontiformes; family Ceratodontidae; genus Neoceratodus; species Neoceratodus forsteri. Next base: position 725,858,460 of record CM057455.1, read on the forward strand.
GCCAAAAGTGTTAAGTGATGACATCATTGAAGTCAAAGTCAGAGAGCTATATGGCTCTCTATAGTGATAACTTGTTATTTTTTCCCTTTGTATAGAATTGTTTCATCAAAATTGTCAAAACAATGTGCATTATTTAGATCAACACACATGTTAGGCAATAGTTCTGTTCATTTTGTTTACTTTAACACGCTGACATTGTGTTTTAATCCAACCGACTTTCTCTTTGGCAAACCACAGTGCAGTACAAATCTTGAATAACCTGGTGGTCTAGTGGTAATGGCAGATCCAGGATGCTACAATGGGGTTGGGAGTGTGTGCATACATGATATGCACTTTTTAACATTTTTATGAATCCTTTATATTTTCTGTTATTATGCTTTTCTAGTATGTTTTTGACTGAAACTACAAATGTAATCCATATTTTGAATGTAAACATTTGTACAATCAATAAATCAGACTTCTTCAACAAAGTGAATTGCAGCAGCAGCAAGCAAGTACTTTGCAATGGGGGAGTTACAGCCGCACCCTTCACCACCCCATAGATCCATCACTTGTTTGTAGCGGAGTTCTTCTGTAGTCCAATGCCAGAGTTCATACTTTCTTGGAATCAAAAATATGCTTGTTTCGTCTTCTCTTCTTTATCCGTGGGAAATAATAATAATAAGAAGAATCAGTATTTATATTAAATTTTATTTATAAAAAGAAAGGCACCTTTCTAAAACCAAGGTGCCTGTACAATAAATACATAAAATAAAATAAATTATTCTAAACAAACGTATAATTCAACAGACAGCAGTATAATAGCAGCATAGAAAAACAAAACTGAACCTCAATCAACAAATGCCAGGCTAAAAAGACAAGTTTTCAAAGCTATTTTAAAACTCTGGACGGTTAGGCAGTCTCGAACCCAATGAGTAGAAAGTTCCACAAGGACGGGGCAGCAAAGCTAAATGCCCTTGCTCCAGATGTTTGAAAATGTACCCTGGGAACCTCTAGCAATCCCTCATTGGAGGATCAGAGAAGATGGAGGGGACGGTAGGGACAAAGGAAATCTTTCAAGTAACTCTGTCCCTGTTCGTGTAGGGCCTTATAGGTTAACAAAGCAACCTTAAATGTGATCCGCCACTGTATAGGTAGCCAGTGCAGACTGCAGAGCACAAGCATCATATGACTGGTTCTTGATGCACTAGTCAATAGCCTGGCTGCTGCGTTCTGCACCAGCTGCAAGCGGTGGATATCAACCCCCGGCAACCCTAGATAAAGGGCATTGCAGTAGTCAAGATGGGAGGAAACGAAGGCATGAACCAATGTTGGCAGATCATCGGGAGGAACCAACTGTTTCACCCGGGCGATATTTCTCAGATGATAAAAAGAAGTTTTAACAACTGCTGACACCTGTGATTTCAGGGTCAAGCAGTCATCAAACATAACGCCCAGGTTCCGCACCTGGTCTGAGGTAGCTAGCTGGACACCTCTGAGCCATAGACCCAAAGGTGAACCTGCCAACATACCCACCTCATGACGATCCGGGTTCACAACCAACACCTCGATTTTTTCAGGGTTCAACCTTAGCCAACTCACATTCATCCAGGCCTGAATTTCAGTCAGACAGCTGTTGAGCACTGAGACAGCATCATCTTGTTCCCGGGACAAAAGACATATATAGCTGAGTTTCGTCTGCATAGCTGTGGAAACTCAAGCCATACCATCTGATGATTGTTCCCAATGGCAGCATATACACTGCAAACAACATGGGTGCTAAGATGGATCCCTGTGGAACCCCACAGGGCAGGGAGAATGGAGCTGAGGAACAAACCCCTGACACCACTCTCTGAGTCCTACCCATGAGATAAGATTGAAACCATCTGTGGACAACCCCTGAAAGTCCACAGATAAGCCGCAAGTGATCCAAATGCACACCATGGCCCACAGTATCAAATGCTGCAGAGAGATCAAGAAGGACCAAGATGGAACAGGCCCTTGGATCTCTCATTATCAGGAGGTCATTTAGTACCCGAACAAGAGCTGTCTCAGTACTATGTCTCTTCCTGAAACTGGACTGGAGAGAATCATAGATATTGTGGCTGGTCAAATGGTCTTCCAGCTCTAATGCCACCACCTTCTCAATAACCTTACCCAAGAAGGGAAGGTTGGAGACCGGCCTGTAGTTTGCTAGACAGTCGGGATCCAAGGAAGGTTTTTTAAGAAGAGGCTGAACTACAGTCTCCTTAAGGGAAGCTGGAAAAACTCCCCTCTCCAAGGATAACCAGACTATGTCAGCAAGGACTGGGCATCAACGCAGCCAACAAGCAAGCGCGTGGGGCCCGGATCCAAACTACAGTTGGTAGGACGTAAAGTCTGGATAACCATCACAATATCATTGATTGTAGGCTGGCCAAAGTCACACCACACAAACCGGGAGTCCGACATCTCCTGCTGACCACTGCTATTCCCTAGAGAAGGAGTCAGGTGGATATCAGACCTGATCGCGGCAACCTTATCCGCAAAGGATCAAGCAAACTCCTCACATTGCTCTTGTGAAAAAGCATTTCTGGGCTGAAGACAGAGTGGATTGCACAGTCTGTCCACAGTCCGGAAAAGCTGAGCTGGTCGATTCCACGCAGTAGCAATTTCTCTGGACAGGAAGTCTGCCTTCTTACAGGAAATTGTTGATTGATAGACCAAATAATGGTCCATCAAACTAAGCCTATCACATACCAGGCCGGACCTCCACCATTGCCTCTCTAGCCTTCATCCAGCTCTCCTCAGCTCCCTCAGGTCCTCATCAAGCCATGGGGACCTAGGGCAAAGGGAGAGTGGACAAACACAGACAGAAGCAATGGAATCCAGGGCCTCTGTCACTGCCTTATTATAGGCAAATACCAGATCCCCTGGATCCATGCATTCCCTCGGCATGCCCGATAGGTCTAGCACCGCCATCAGACCATCTGGGAATACACCCCTCAAAGAGCGGTACTGGACCATCTCCATAGGGGCAGGCCTCTTGGGGGGCCTCAAAACTGAAGCTGATGGTATGATGGTATAGTGTTTTCCTACACATTATATCCCAAAGTGCTTTACCAGCAATGCTAGACTGGTAGTGAAGTGACTGAACATGTAGTGGCAGCCATTTCACACATTAATAACCATACACAGCCTTGGACAATTGCATGAACTAGTTTTATGGGAATGGGAATGTTGGCCAGGACAATAGGGTCAGGTAGTGATTATTGGTGCTGGCAGCCCCACATCTTATTTCTCACAGTGATCTGCTCATATTTCTCCCCTTCTGTCTTCCCCTTCCCTGTATATAGCAGTACCTTGCAGGAGTGGCCTTTTCAGTCCCCTCTGGTATTCATTCTCACTACTTCTCCCCACACCAAAAACTGGTGAGCTCATCACTCTTGTTCATCATGAATGTAGGTAGTACATCCCCAGGTTTTTTGACATATCAAAAATAAACAAATCTTTCCAGTAAGTCAGGCTGATAGCAGCAAGGAACAAGGGGGAATTATAGGCTTTCCTATCCTTAAAAGATCTAGGCTACCTTTGATTAGGCACTATTAAATGATGGGTGTGCACATCATTATGCATATCATTTAATAGTGCCTTGTCATAGGTGGATTAGCTCTTATATGGGTAGGAATGCCTATATTTCCCCATGTGCCCTGCTGCTATCAGCCTGGCTTACCAGAAGATCATGTTTATTATTAATATGTAAAAAATGACACGGGCGACTATACTAACTGCATTCATGATGCAGAATGGTAGTGAGCTCACCAGTTTTTGATGTAGGGAGCAGAAGAGAAGAACGAATGCCAGAGAGGGACTGAAGAGGCCATTCCAGCAGGGTACAGCTATATTCAGGTTAGGGGAAGACAGGATGGGGGGATATTTAGCAGATCATTGTGAGATCTGAAATGTAGGGCTGCCAGCACCATGATCAGTACCTGACTGTGAATGAGAGCAGCTAGCGATGACAAATACTCAGTGACAGGGCTGCACTTAAAGTGTTACTTGAATTCAGTGTAGGGAGATTACCCTCAGGTGGGTGGGTGGTGTGTTGACGCTTGTTAGGACAGCATTGAGGGAGCTGTGCATAGATCATTCAAGATTTAGAAGGGTGATAGCCAACCAGCTCGCATTGTGGAGTAGGGCACTAAAAAGTACAGGAGAAGATTTGCAGGGAACTGTCCTGATGGATTCTGCAGATCACAGGTAAAGGAGTAGACTGACACTGGAAGTCTGGTGGATTTGCTCAAGGCGTTAGTATGCCTCTCCTGCTAATAATATTGTTATCCATAGTAAGTACAGCCCTTACGATGGCATGAACAGCAGTTTTTCTGGTGAGTCCTGAGTCTTATTGCTTGGCCCTCCATGAAGACCCATTTGTTGGTTAATGAGATGGGACAAAAACACAACAGGGGAAGTGTACATACTGCCTTCACTGTGCAGAAGGGTGGTGATCCCTCAGTGTTTACTGTGGGAGCAGAAGTCAAACATTGAAAAAATGGACTTAATGTGATTTGGGAGGTATTTTTAACAGTGCCAGCTGATGATCCGTATTGGTGTAGGTATGCACAACTCTCTTAGGTATACGATTACAATCTGAGGTGTGATAATTCTCTTCATGAGACCACAAGCTCATATGCAGCACCAGGCAGTACTAAGGACATGGTATGGATGGTGGGGTGTTCAACAGAAACCAGGTTAGATGCAGGGGGTTCACTTAGAAAAAGAATACAAGAGTCGTTTTTTTTGTGGATTAACAAGAATGCATGAGCTTTGGAACTGGATGAGACTGGTACTTCACTGTGTGACCCTGAGCAAGTCACTTAACTTCCTTGTGCTGCCAGACCACATCTGCAAACAAGGTTTCTGCATAATGTGTCTCTCCTGGTTAACAAAAAAATTTCAGGGCATCACATAACTACTAGATCATCAGGTATTTGAAGTGTTGTACTGTTCTGCAGTTCGCCAAAGAGAAAGTTAGCTAGATTGCAAAACATTTTTAGCAAATTAAAGTAAATAAAATTAACAAAATCGTAGCCTAACATGTGTACTGATCAAAATAATCCACATGTTAGCACATGGTGTTGATCATTCTAGTAAAACAATTCAAAACAAAGAGGGGAAAGAAGAACTACTTAGCCTATAGGAATCTATAATGGTCTCTGGCTCTGGCTCTGGCTCTGGCTCCGATGATGTCATCATGACTCATCATTTAACCCAGTTGGCAGACGTTTTAGGGAGAAGGCAAGGCTGTTTATTGTAAGTGAAAGGCTGATGTTTGCATTTTTCAAAAGCTGTGAAACTGCATTTATGTTATTTACATAAATGCAGTTTTAGCATAAATGTAAACAGTAGCCTTTACTATACCTTGCTAGGAAGCCAGATTTTGGAATTGCAGTTTAAAAAAAACTGATTGTTTAGGTATCTTTTAAGTTTTTTTTCCACCTACATAGATCAGATTCCAGGGAGAAAATGAGGGGCTTGAGTTAAAATCTACTGCATTCTTTGGTCAGCTAGCAGGTGTTGTCCCAGGAAGTTGATGTAGGATGCTAGCCAGCGGAGACCCAAATGTTTGAATCCTCTTAGGTGTGCTTATTTAAGGTAAGAACTTCAACTTTACCCCAGTTCACCTTGAGTCCAAACAGTTGATTAAATTCCGTCAGGATAGATAAGAGTGCCAGTAGTGATTTGGTTGGCTGAGATGCAGCAACTAGCAACTCATTGGCATATGCCAACGTTTTTACTGGGACACCATCATATGTAGCATGCTCCGCTTCAGGTGTCTGGTGGATCTTCTGGAGGAGGAGCTTGGTTACTATAAGGAAAAGTAGGGGGGAGAGGGGCAACCCTGACTAGTGCCCCCTCCCAAGGTGTAAGGGGTGGGAAATTGCAGAACTGGTAAGAATATGCATGCTGATGAATTGGCATACAACAGCCATACCCAGCCAATAAAGTAGGGGCCCACGCCCATGGCCTGCATGGCTTGGAAAAGTTATTCCCACTTCACTGGATCAAAAGATTTTTTGGTGTTCACACTGACCAGCAGCTTTCTATGTCATAGGCAAAACACTATTCATTTCTTGTTGTGCAGGTCTTGAAAAAAATGGAGGCTCCTCCTGTTACAGATGCAATCATCTCTCCTGCAGTTAAACAAGCAGTTGTTTCTGACAAGGTGCAGCTATGCAGACCTAAATGATAAGTATCTAGAAATAACCTGTAAATATCTATGCATTAACCTTGGCATTCATAGCATGGCACTGTGTGACAGGTCAATGACAATGGCAGATGAAGTTCCGTAAAATTCTCCAGTCAGAGATGTCTTCCCTTTGGTACATATGAAGCCTCCTTTTTTAGGTGATTCTATGTTGGATCGCCTATGTGCCTCAGTGAGAGGCTGCACTGCAGCAGTGGCAGCCCTAGGTACAAGGTTTGGCAGAGACATTGATAGGTAGGCCACTCGTCCAAGTCTCATGTACTCAGTGAGCATTTCACAGATGGCATTTTGTTTGGCCTGCAGTTAAAAGAGATCCTGAAGGGGTTTACAGAAAACAAAGTGTCTTTGCTGAGTTTTAAAAAAACAGTGTCCCTCTAATCATGGCTTCAGAGGTTGGGGTTTAAGCTGTGGTTGCAACTGCCATGTCAAGTTTCATACCTTTCAAGGATATGAAATCCAGCAAGATAGTGACATGACCTCAGACTTAAAGTTCCTGCAGGATAGAGGCAATTCCTCCTGCAAATGCTTCAGGAAAGCAAATCATAGAGGTGGTTACTCTGCAGGAGGATTGCAAGTCCATCTTTGATCACAAGCTCTAGATAAACATCTACATAGATTTATTGACAGACGGGTCCAGACCATGTCAAACACCAGTGTACTAGATTTAAGCTTGCAGAGTTTTCTGATAGAGTTTTCTTTTGTGTCCCCAGAGAGTATTTTTCCAGTCCCTGGTTGCTCTACAATTTCTGGAAAACATCAAACAGTAAAACAGATCTTAGTTAGTTTGCTCAGCACACAGTGATCCTGATACCTCCTAATGGAAAAACAGGGGTTCTACTCAGTTTACTTCATAGTCTCTTAGAAACCAGGAGGATCAGTCCAATCTTGGATCTCTCCAGGATGAACCAGTTTGTGAGATCTACTGGGCTCAAGAGAAGCCCCAAAGGGCAATCTTTCAGGGTGATTTTGTAGCCTCAAAGGACCTATTGGATGCTTATCTATGCATTCTGATTTAGGGGTTGTACCAGAAAATCCACAAATTTGCCTATTCAAGAACACTTTCAGTTTCTCACATTTCCCTTGGGGTTTGCCTCTTCCTTGAGTGTGTTAATGAAAATCTGCATAGTAATTGTCCCCCTTCAGTGTGAAGGAAATCAAATTTATTCCTACCTGGCCTGTCTCCTTATCCAGGTAGATTATTAATTTATCCCTACCTGGCCTCTCACTTGTGCTGGTAGAGTAGTTTACCTCTAGCTGGCCTATTTCCTGATCTGGTTAGATTTGGAAAAGTCAACTCACCATTCAATCCATAGGACTTTACAGAGCCTGGAGGAACATGGTTAGATAGTGAACAAGGAGAAGAACTCCCATCAACCTTCTCAATCTCTGCTTCTCCTCCAAGCATGCTACAGACATGCCTGGCAAGAGTGTTTCTATCACAGGGCAGAATTAACACCTTCATTCAACAGTTTCTCCAAGTCAGGGTGCACAAGGTCATGCTAGCCTGTAGGTGTCCTCAGACGTTAGGTCGAATGATGGCTACCATAGTGATGGCTCCTTGGACCAGATTACACAACACCTTTTCAGGTCTTCCTGCTGTCTTATTTGTCATAAGCAATGGTATAGCACCAAGCCTGATCTAGCTTGCTAGGTCTGTGCACCATTATTTTCAGTGTTCGTGCAACCCTTAAAAACCTGTTGCAGGGGTCATCATTAGTTCTGTCAGAGTAGCTAATTCTTCCAACACTAGTCTGACAGGCCAGAATGTGGTGCTGCACCTAATTCCAGTAAAGGTGGTATGGTCCCTGGAGGAGGAGAACCTGCAAATAAATATCATAGGACCAGTGCAGTCTTTTTGGCACTGGAGCACATCAGGACAGAGTTTGTCAGAAATCAGTAAAGGACCAATCTGACCAAGCAAACCTCATCACTTACATAAACAAGTAAGGTGGTACAAGACGCCGGAGGTTGCTGACAGTGGCATACTGCTCTTCATTAGATGGAAGTTGGTCTAGAGTCTCTGCCAGTTGTTCATGTGGTGGGAAAGCTCAACTCCCATTCAGACTGGTTCAGTCACCAGTGGATGCATCCAGCAGAATGATCTCTGAATCAGGAGATTTTTCAAAGTCTTTGTCAGAAATTTGGATATCTGAGTCAGATCACTTTGCCTCCTGAAGTTACACTACGGTGCCAAGAATTTACAGTTGGTACAGATGTCCAGTAGCAGAAGCAACAGACACTCTGTTCTAGCCAAGGACTTTCCTCAGGTGATGTCTGTTTCCACCTTTCCCTTACTTCTGGCGATACTCAGAAATATATGTTGGTCCATCCTTCTACCCTAGAGTGGTCAAGAAACCTGTGGTGTTCAGATTTTGTCAGTCTGGCAGTTCAAAACCTTTCAAGCTTTCTCAGCACTATATAGCTAGTAGAACTAAAAATAGCAGTCGGCCCGGTGGTGCTGAGGGTTGAGGTGCTGGATGCCATATCTCGTGCCGTGCCAGCGACCCGGGTTCAGGAATGTCAGGTGTCAGCCAGGGGGGAGGATGAGAAGCAAGATTGAGCTGCTGCAAGGCAGCTCTCTCCTCCTGGGAGGGACTGGGTGCTCCCCGGCTACTCGCCGCCACCCAGTGGAGGAAGGATGGTGGTACCAACCTGAGGGAGCTCCAGTGATAGCCACGGGGAGGTGTGGAAGGGGCTGAGCTGGCTTCACGGGATCATGCATGCGCCTCCACACATGCACAATGCCCATGTGCTGGAGCCCAGGGAAATGGGAGAAAATGGGAGAAAAAAAAAACAGAAATTGTAAACAACTAAAAATAGCAGACAGGAAAATGTTGCAAATTTTAAGAAATAGTCACTTGTTAACTTTTTATTGCTAAAATATTTTCATTTTGCTCATCACAAGAGTTTACTATATAATAGTATTATGCTGGATATGTGGAACATCACTCTGTCTGGCAGCTGATATATCTAGTTCCATTAGTCCCACCACATCATCAGCACTGTAATAACTATGCAACGTGTGTGTGTGTGTGTGTGTGTTTTATCATACATGCCTCTATAAAGTATTTCAGCTAAGGTGGGGCATCTAGTGAAAACTGAAACTTATATTTTTCTCTGGCCCAGCTTCAGGGCACTCAGCTGTGAGTGTTTTTTGTGTAAAACGTCCTTTGTACTCAGAGTACAAACAGTACTGGTGGGGGACAACAACAGTTCCTGTCCTGTAAAGACCCTTTGTTTTGAGTAAACTTCAAAGAGCTGGGCACCTTTTCATCTAAAAGGCTATGTTTTGTCCATAAACACATTGCTGGTCTAGGAAGATAACACCGTGCCAAGTAGTCAGCCAGGAAAACAAAAGGAATCAAGCTTCAATCTACAAATCCAGTTTGGTCCAGTAAGGGAAGAAGGTGGTCCTTAGAGATCAAAGGAAGAGATGATGTCCAACCAGTGATGTGGGTGTAGTGGGCCAGACAGCTGAGGCTATTGCTATTGCTATTGCATGTTTGTAATGAGAATTCACCTGTTTGGGGCATTGGACTGCTAACATCATGGGCTCGAGTTTGCCATAACTCATCGGTTCGCAGTTGGGGGGTAACCTTCTTCTACTGTACTTAAAAATTTAGTTAGTTTTACATTAGGTTTTTCTGTATGATCTCTACCTTTTCAAATGTGTTTATTTTTATCTCTGTAGAATAATGCATTCTCCATAGGCCCCCATATTCAAAGGCGATGCACAGACGCAATCTGGGATGTGCCACATATACCTGGAAATGTGCCGGCGATAAGGGGCATGTCCAAATTCAAAGGGCACAGATGTGCAGCGCACCCACAATGGTGCTGACATACACAATATTGTGTTGTGCCTGTGCAAATGAGGGGTCCCCATGCATATGTGGGGCAGCACAATATTGAAATGTTTCAGAAGTACAAATTGGCCCCCAGCAGCAGTACAGATTTAAGCTTCTGAAACCCTGCCCTAACTAGTGTGCAGATCCAGCTGCCCACTGTTATGGGCAGGGAACCCTGGTGGTACAGCAGTCCCTCTCTAGCCCTGAGCACTGTGATAATAGTAACATTCCCTCCCACTCCTGGTATCCCCAGTAGTCTAGTGGTCTCCCCTCCCCAGCCCCAATCACAATTCAATTATCATAAAATCCCTGATCCCCATCTCCCTGATGTTGTAGTGATCCCCCCTCCCAAGCCCCGATCACAGTTCAGCTATCATAAACCCCCCGATCCCTATCTCCTGGTGATGTAGTGGTCCCCCCACCCCAGCCCCGATCACAGTTCAAATATCATAATACCCTGATCCCTGTCTCCCTAGTGATGTAGTGGTTCCCCAAGCCCAGCCCCGATGGTAGATATCATTAGAAGAGACCCCTCCTGTACCCCATTTCCCTGGTAGTCTAGTGTACCCCCCAGCCCTGATCACTGTTGGCACAAGAAGAAACCCCAAATCTCCATTTCCCTGGTAATCTAGTGGTTCCCCCCTCCCCAAGCCCCGATCTGTATAATACTAGATATGTTCCCGGTCCCAGGTAGTCAAGTGGTCCCCCACCCTGTTAGGCAGTGACCCACCACCCCACTGCCTCCCCAACCCGACCAGAGCCGGTGACTGGCACAGCCCATTCACACCACTGCAGCCAGCCACTCACCGAACTGAACAGGAGCATGTACAGTGTACAGTACACACTCATTGGTTGACTGGTCAACCAATGGGCATGTACTGTATACTGTACATGCTCCTGTTCAATTCAGCTGGCGGCTGGCCAAGGTGGTGTGGGTGGGCTGTACCAGTTGCCAGCTCTGATTGGGTGGAGAGGAGCGGGGTGGTGGGTCACTGCCTAATGGGGTGAGGGGGCCACTTAACTACAAGGGACCAGGGACATATCTATTATTATATGGATCAGGGATGAAGGAACCACTAGACTACGAGGAAAATGAGGAATGGGGGTTCTTCTTGTTCCTAAGGTGATCGGGGCCAGGGGCAATAATCTACCAGGAAAATGGGGTACAGGAGGGTCTTTATAATCATACCTACGATCGGGCTGGGTGGGGGATCACTACAGCATCCCCAGGAGACGGGATTGGGGTTTTAAGTGATATTTGGACTGTGATCGGATCTGGGGTGGGGGGACCACTACATCACCAGGGAGCTGGGGATCGGGGTTTTATGGTCTTTAAACTGAGATTGGGGCTGGGGTGGAGGGACTACTACATCACCAGGGAGACAGGAATCTGGGACTATGATATTCGAATTGTGATTGGGGCTGGGGGAGGATTGGGGGTTTTATGATATCTGAACTGTGATCACAGTTGGGGGGACTGGCCTGGTGCAATCCAGGGTAGCGCTTGCATGTAAATGAGCCCATTTAATACCAAGAAAGCAATCCTTCTGCTCCTCCTCTTGTCGGGGAATATGCACCACAACCCTGGCCCCACCGTACACTCCTAATGCAAAAGAAATAAAGTGCAGTGGCCTAAAAACCTGCTGCCTTGAATATTTGTAGCCTGCTACCGAAGACTGTACAGCTACAGGCATGGGCAACCCTGCACTGCCCTGACATCATCTGCATTACTGAGGCTTGGCTATCACCTAGGGTGGAGGACAATGAGGTTGTGCTGGCTGGTTATCAGGTGTTCAGGAAAGACCGAATAGGGAAAAAGGATGGTGGCAGTCTTATCTATGTCAGTGATTCTATTCATGGGGCTGCACTTCCAATCACTGCCAACACCGATGACTATGAGCTACTTGAGATTAAACTCCAGTTTGGACCCCAAAGTAAATCACTGGTGATCGCCTGTGCCTAACTTCCACCATGAAAGGCTGAACTTGGCCTGAACAGAGTCCTTGGAGCATTGTCTGGCACTAGCAAGGACTGCGAAGTCATCGTCACAGGTGACTTCAACATCAACTGGCTCGGCAGTGCTATACACCAACAAAAAGATATTGTCGCAAGCTCATATCTCACACAATTGATTACAGATCCCACCAGGATGAATCATAAATCAGGCAATCACACACTACTGGACTGGCTCCTGGTAAGCTCACCAGAGAGGATCTCTGAGGTCACACTGCTCTCGGACACCAGGAGCAACCACTCACCTATAACCCGTAGATGGTCCAACAAATCCCACAAGGCTCTGCCCATACCCATTGAAGGTAGGGTCCTTAGGAAAGGCCAGTTTAGCTCCTTTAAGGAAGCCTTCTCTAGAATTGACTAGACACCCTTAGACCTGATAACAGACCTTGACGGTGCGCTCCAATACTTTATTGATACCTTCAACACTGTATGTGACAAATACGCCCCTGTCAAGAGAAGGAAAGCCAGGGGGTATAATAATGGTTGGATAACTGGAGAACTCCTGCATCTCATGAAGGAAAGAGACAACCTTTGGAGTAAGGCGAGGTACTCGGGTGGAAAACATAACATACAGAACTACAGGGCAGCTAGAAATAAATGCACACATCACATAAGGAGTGCAAAAGCTAACTACCGCAAGGAACAGCTAGAACAGAAATGGGGAGATGGGAGACGGTTCTGGGACAACTTTAACAATCTCCTTGGGAAGGTGGATAAATCAGTACCCTCGCTGCTCAACATTAATGGCTCCACACAAACAGACCCCTACACCATAGTAGAAGTGCTCAACTCTGCTTTTACTGAACTAAGCTCAGTTCTCCCTCCTAACTACCTACAGTCATCGGATACGGCCTCTGACAACCCACTCATAAAGACATCGGATACGGTTTCTGACAACCCACCCTTGATGAACCGCCACCCAAATTTCTACTTTAGGTGAATTACAGTCAAAGAAGCCATGCTCTATGTAAAAAAAAGTCCTGGGTAAAATTAGACGAGGCAATGACACCATTGACATGAAAATGGGTCACTCTAGCAATTGACGTGCTCATTATTCCCATCGCTAAAATCTTCAATAAGTCTCTTGCAATGGCTAAATTCCCATCACTTTGGAAACAGGCAATGGTGACCCCTGTCCATAAGAGTGGAAACAGGACAAACCCAGCGAACTACAGACCCATCTCCATTCTCTGCCCCCTATCCAAAGCCCTGGGAAGGATAGTAGCTGATCAAGTTAATGAATATATTCAGAAATACCACCTGCAATGCGCACAATAGCATGGGTTCAGGGAGAACCACAACACTGTCACAGCACTGGTTGACTTTACTGACTACACCCATAAGGCCTTAGATGAGGGGAACTTGGTTGGTGCCATCTTCATCGACCTCACGAAAGCCTTCGATACGGTCAACCACCTCCTCCTACTGACTCAACTTTGCACCCTTGGATTTGCACCCAGTGTTCTCACATGGTTTAATGACTATTTATCTGACAGATCCCAAAGAGTGAAAATAGGCCAAGTGGTGTCTGACTCCAAAGCAGTATCTTTGGGAGTACCCCAGGGGTCCATCCTACGGCCTCTATTGTTCAGCCTATCCTGAACACACTCCCAGAAGCTTGCCCCAGTAAGGTCATCCTACATGCCGATCATGCCGTAATACTCAGTAGCCACTCCAGTATTGAGCCACTGCAGACTGAACTGCAATCCACTTTCAGGGTACTGGAGAATTGGTTCAGGACTCAAAAGTTGCTACTCAACCATAAAAAAATTAAAACTATACTCATCTCCAGCCTCCAATCAAAAAGGAGATACCACACCCTTACCATCACTAATCTAAACTCAGACCCACTAGACCAGGTACACTCATTCAGATACCTTGGTGTCTTGATCGATGACACCCTCTCCTTTGTGCAAAATATTGACATGGTGGTTAAGACTGTTAACTCCAAACTGGGTGTCCTTTATAGGCACTGTAAAAAGTCTAACAGTCAATGCCCTCAGGCTATCAGTCTCCAGCTCCATACTATCTGTTGTTGACTATGGCTTGGTGGTCTATGGGGCAGCCACAGCTACAGCACTTGAGAGGGTTGAAACAGCCTTAAACAAGGCCTGCTGACTCATAGAAACAAAGAAACATAGAAGTTGACGGCAGATAAGGACCACAAGGCCCATCCAGTCTGCCCATTTCTTTTTCTACCTTATAAATGTGCCATCGGCCTTTGCTCTGTCAGTGGCCTATCTATTCATACTCATTTGTATTGCTCCCTTATGCTTATCCCATGCCTGTTTGAAGCCCTGCACTGTATTCATAGCCACCACTTCTTGAGGTAGGCCATTCCATGCATCCACCACCCTTTCTGTGAAAAAGAATTTCCTCACATTCCCCCTTAATCAGCCCCCCCTCTAATCTCATGCTGTGTCCTCTTGTCCTGCTATTTTTCTTATATTTAAACATGTTAGACTCTTTCACCGTGTTAATGCCCTTAAGGTGTTTGAATGCCTCGATCATATCACCTCTCTCCCTCCTTTGCTCAAGGGTATACATATTAAGCTCTGTTAATCTGTCCTCATATGTCTTCTGATGCAGTCCCTGCACCATTTTGGTTGTCCTTCTCTGGACTGCCTCAATTTGGTTAATGTCCTTGCGAAGGTGTGGCCTCCAATACTGCACGCAGTACTCCAGATGGGGCCTAACCAGTGTCTTGTAAAGAGGGATTATTACCTCCCTCTTATGACTTGTGATACCCCTACTAATACACCCTAACACCCCTAGCCTTACCTACTGCTTTAGAGGTCTGCTTGGATGATTTCAGGTCATCAGTGATGATGATGCCCAAGTCTCTTTCTTCCTTTGTGACTGCTAGCAACTCCCTCCCAGCCTATAGGTGGCTTCAGGTTTCTCTTCCTATGTGCATGATCTTGCACTTCTTTGCATTAAATCCCAGTTGCCACTCTTCGACCATTTTGCTAGTTTATCCAGATCTCTTCTCATTCTGCCCACCCCATCTGGATCATTTACTCTGTTGCAGATCTTGGTGTCATCTGCAAACAGACAAGCCTTACCTCTAGTCCATCTGCAAGGTCACTAATGAAGATGTTGAAGAGGACTGGCCCCAGGACTGATCCCTGAGGTACCCCACTTGTGACTTGCATCTCTTCTGACTGTATACCATTTACCACCACTCTCTGTTTTCTGCCCGTCCAACCAGTTTGCCACCCAGTTGACCAACTTCTGACCCACCTGAGCCTACCCAGCTTATTTATCAATCTTCTATGTGAACAGTGTCAAAAGCTTTGCTGAGTCAAGGTAGGCGACATCAACTGCTCCCCTTGGTCCACCACTCTGGTTACCCAGTCAAAGAAATCTATGAGATTAGTTTGACAGGACCTTCCTTTTGTAAACCCATGCTGTCTTGGATCCTGTGCCCCATGGATTTCAGGTGTTGCACTATCCTTTCCTTAAGGAGTACCTCCATAATCTTGCCCACTACTGAGGTAAGACTGACTGGTCTGTAGTTCCCTGCCCCTCTCTGCTACCACTCTTGTGGAGCGGGATCACATGAGCCCTTCTCCAGTCTTCTGGGACCTCTCCTGTGCTCAGAGACTCACTAAACAGTTCTGCTAATGGCTCTGCTAGTTCCACCCTTAGCTCCTTAAGTACCCTGGGATGTATGTCCTCAGGTCCCATTGCCTTATCCACCCTGAGCTTAGCAAGCTCTCGAAGGACCCTTCCTTTTGTGAAGGGGGTAGTGCTCCTGCTCAATTCTGACTGGCTTATGCACACCTGCGTACTCTACGGGTTGTCAAATCAGCTAAACCTTAGTAGCAGAATCAGCTTCCAAACCTGCCTCCTTGGGAGGAACCCTTGCTTGGCCAACCTCCCCCCCCTTGCATCTCAGAAATGTTTTCTAAGGCAACCCATTTGCACACTACTAGAAGAAAGGAGCTACATCCTCTTAATGTCCCATTTCGCAGGACTGCTGTTGGTCAACGTTCCTTTTCCTACAGAGCACCTCTCTGGCTTAATGAGGTCCCCTCAGCCTCACTGGCAACTGCTAACATTAGGGCCTTTAAAACTGAGCTGAAGCAGCATCTTCTAAGCAAGCAATTATGCCTGTGCCATCTCTAATCATCCTGCTGCACCTCCCAGGACCTGCATTCACCTGTCTCAGAAATACACTATGGATACTAAACCCACCTACCCCCCCAGCCTCCTATACCCCATAGGGGGTCTATAATCTGCCCTCAGTGCCCTCTCCTTTCCCACCTCCCCTTATCACTCTGTTATATTACCTGTCTTTTCCATATGACTACATTCTCTCTCTCCTCTCACCCACATGCACTCACTCTTTCTTTCTCTCCCCCTTCTCTCTCTCTCTCTCTCTCTCTCTCTCCCTCCCTCCACTCTAGCCCTCTACCCCCAATATCTCCATCTCTCCAGCCCCTCTGCTATCTCTACCCCTCCTCCACCCTTTCTCCACCCTATGGCTCTACACACTACCCACTACAATCTCTCTCTCTCTCCCCATCCTCTCTCTCCCTCCACCCCACCACTATCTCCATCTCTCCAGCTCCCCCTGCTAAATCTACCCCCTCCTCCACCCTTCCTCCACCCTACGGCTCTAAAAACTACCCATGAATCACTCCCCCTAGTACCCTCAAACCACTCCTCTCTGCCAGTCTGTACCCCACCTGTCCAATGTACTATCTTCACCTCTCTCACACCTCCCCACCTCCTATTTGCATCTCTGATAATGCCTGCTGGGCTGCACCCTGTAATCCCTTGCCTCTCCCCCACAGTCATTTTTAGCAGGACTCTGATACATTCTACCCAAGCCTGTTTAGAGTATTCTTGAATAAGATATAACTTTCCGGCAGGAGTCACCTAAATAGATGTTTATGTGGAACAAAATGTTCAGTGAACTTAATATGTCTGTATCATGTTATCTTTGTTTGTTTGACGTGGAACCTTTGTAAAAGAGTCCTGGACTCAAAAGTTGTTTCCAAACCATGAAATGAATAAACTAAATAAATAAATGATTGGCATGCAAATGGTCCCATTGTGCTGTGCATGCCCAATGGGTTCATTTGCATGTTTGGGCTGAATATCACTCATGGGGTCACAGTGTATACCAGTGTGCATTACGTTGTAGCCCTATGGGTGGTCGTCAGCCCCTCACCCTGGTTACATTGTGCCGAACATGGCGACCCCCTGCTGTGCACCATGCAACCAGGGTCCAATAATGAAACAGAGTGTGCAGTCAGTTCAGATCGTACATTCTGTTTAAATATGATGCAGAGCATTGCTGGCCCATTTTATTTGTGCAGCACACTGTTTTGCACACGCATCTGGCTGACTCTGAATATGGGGCCATAGTCTTCCATGTTTGTAACCTTGTAACATGTAAATATTGTGGAGCATCAAATGTTTTTGTAACCCCCCTGCAAATGGGGGTTCCCAAAAGACTTCCAGGAGCTTGCTTGAATGCTCCAAGCCTGAATGGTGTTTGGCGTTTAAGCCATTTATCAGTGAGTGTTTTTAGAGCCTCTGGTACTGTCTCTTTAAGAGCTGTCTGCTTGCAGACATAATTAGTTTGTATGGGGGGACTGTGTGTTTCTCTACTTGAGTACCACTCGAGCTGCTGCCAATTCACCCATTTTGCAGTCACTAGGGTGCAAAGGGAACCTATCTGAAAGATGTAACTGTTTGCCAGAAATCATTTAGAGTAATAATGAAATTACAGTTTGTCTAACCTGCTTTCTTTGCAGTCAGAACTGTGTCTGCCTAGTTCCCCATTCTGGTTTTGAACTGCTGAACTGGACCAATCAGTGTGGGGTAAGCTAGCTCTAAAATGGTGCCTTGGACGAATCAGAACTTGGACTCATAATCTGAGCCAGCCACAAGAGGATTGTATGGGCAGTGACTCTGGGAGATGTAGTTTAGACTTGCGCCTTTTGGACCAACAGGAGCAGTCTATTGTGAGTGACAGCCAATCCAGTCAAGAACTGGGAGGAACTCAAAGGAAGTGCCGGTTTTGTCTGTTGGAGTTTCAGTTGAGCTCTGGCAGTGAAGAAGGAAGGAGCCCTGTGCTTTTCAGTGTGCAGTTTAGTCGGGAAGCGTGTGTAAGGCCCAGAGTTCCGTCTGCAGCTTGTGTAACTGCTTGTTAGGACTGAATCCGTCCTGTGAAGAGAATCAAAGGATATCTGAAGAGTAGAAACCAGGCTCACCCTGTAGAAGACTGGAGAAATTGCTGAATTGCACTTGGTCTGTCAGGAACTGAATCTGCTGTGTGTTCTCCGGTATTGTGCAGTAATTGCGATCGGGATAGAGAAGCAGCCTGCCTGTATAGTACTTTCTGTTTTACCATATAAATGTGTGAAGAGGCTTGTGTACTCAAGTGAATCCTGCTGCCATTAAAGGACTTTTGCCTGTTACTGTTCACCATATAAATGTGTGAGGAGGCTTGGTTAGCTCAAGTAATCCTGCTGCCATTAAAGGACTTTGCCTGTTGCAGTTTGCCATATAAATGTGTGAGGAGTCTCGTGGAGCTCAAGAGTAGCCCTCTGACATTGAAGGACCCTATCTTGTTTGGAGGTCGTGAGTACTAATTCAGGGTCGCTCCCTGTTGAATTGCCACATTGAATCCAAATGGAATCACTGTACTGCTGACTGTTTAAACTAATTTTTCTTTTCTGTGGGAAAGGGCCCTACCAGCTGCCACGGTTTGGACTAGCCACTAGGGCTTGGGTACCCAGGACAGTAACTGGTAGGATAGGCCTGCACAGAGCCATAGTAGATGAGTAAAGTGATAAGCTAATTAACCTGATTTCCCTGTCCTTGTTATATTCCCCCTAAATAAATCCGAGCTGCTTGTTTCAGCAAAGTTATACTGCCTGAGGTATTTGTCTATGTTAAAGTATTGTACTGTGATTGTTGCACTGTATCTTATTTTACAGGAGGTACAGTGCCTGAACCAGCCCTGGGGGTAAGTGTATATTGTGAAGGTAATTCTGATATATTGTGTGGGCCACTAGTGGGAAGAAAGGGGGGTTGCAGTGTCCCAGAGGGCTGTGACCAAGTAAGTTTAACTATTGCAAACCCTTGACCTCTGGGTGGAGGCACCGCCATTGGATCCAGGCCCTCAACCTGTTAGTGGCAAATCAGGCAGGGTAGTAGCCCTGGGATAGCGCCATCTAGGGGTTACATCTTGGAGGCTCACTGCTGGATTGTGTGTCCTCTAGTGGCCATATTTACAAACCACTGTTAAGAAAAAAAAAATAAATAAATGGGTACCCGACAGAGTAGCTGTGCACGGCCGGGTGGAGTGGTGTGCTGGGGAGAATCGAGCCCCAAAATGCGCTATGCTTATCCTGGACATCCCTGGTATCAATACGGACACTGTGCAGGGAGTACTTTCCAAGGTGGAAGGTTTACAAAACCCTGTGGTGGTGGGTCGGCATGCTAATCTGCTCACCCACACTTTCCTGGCCCTAGTAGAGTTTAAGGATCCCATAGATAGCTCCAAAGTGCCACAGACCATTACCCCAGAGGGAGCCCTCACTGCTTGGAGAGTGATAACTAAGGACAGTAAAGACCCGGGGGGGAATGAGCCCCCACCACTATCTGAAACTTTTGAGGAGTAATTTGCTAAATGGTTGCTGGGGGAAGGGAAAACTGTGGAGGACTTGAAGAAACTATTCTTGCCACCTGGGGGTGTTCCTTCCCCAACACCCTCTCCCGCTCCAGTACCCGTACTGGTGGCTGAACCAATGCAGACTCTTTTTCTGCACCTGCCATTAGTCACGACTCTTACCGAAGGTTGAGGATCTTCTGTGGCACCCTCTCCACCCCCCAAGGGGAGGATGACTGGGAGACCTGGATAGACTATGTTGCCCCCCAAGTGCTAGAATGGCAATGCTCGGAAGCTGAAAAGCGAAAGAGGGTTAGTGAGAGCCTCCGAGGTCCTGACCTGGCTACCATCCATGCTAAATGGGCCAGTAACCCTGAAGTGACTGCACAGGCCTATCTTGAGGCCCTGGAGAATGTGTATGGGAGCCCAGATTCTGATGAAGACCTATGGTGGAGAGTAAGAGATGCACAACAGTACCAAGGGAGTTGTTGTCTGTGTATGTATCTCGGCTGGAAAATTGTTGCAAGAATGCCTCAGAAAGGGTAGTTTGCCAGCGATTGAACTGGACCGAACCAGGCTGGACAGGATCCTTAAGTCTGCCCCTTCTCAGAACTGCTGTTGCTTCAGTTACGCCTGGCAAATCGACTGGAATCCCCACCCTCTATGATGAGTTAATGAGAGAAATTGAGGAGTTAAGAAAAAGGCGACCTGGAGGACCTGCACCAACAGCTGCGGCTATGACCCGAGTGACTGAGGGTGACCCATCAAGTGAAGTTCAGGGGCAGAGGTTGGCAGTAAATGAGTGCTCTGACAAGAAAAGATATGCCACAATGGGAGCTAACTGTTGAGAGAGATCCGGGAATTCAAAACAGTCCCTTTATGAAGGCCACGCCTGCAAGTACGGGCCCTGACCTATATCCGACTGCATCTGCTATGGGGTGGGGGTACCACCATGTATCTCCTGCTGATAACAGCTCGGAGCTCGATTCCTTGACCATGGAAGTGGAGAAACTGACGAGATGTCTCCAAATGCTTATCACGCCACGAGACAGAGATGGCACCAAGGTTTCCAGTTAGTAATACCCCGCCCTGGCTCCCAGTGTGGCGCCCGGCCAGCTCAAACTCAGAAAGTATGTTTTGCTATAATTGTGGGAAAGATGGGCACATGAAAAGGGAATGCCGGTCCCCAAAAGACACTGACAAAGTTGCATATAGGCTACAAGGAGAGCTTCAGAGAACAAATCAGTGGTTAAGAGGTGCACGAAATGATCCCAGTGAGGGCACCAAAAATGCTAACTCACGTCCTTTTGTGGCAAGGTCAGTTGCCCAGGCCCCCACTACCGCCTCTCCAGACTGGTCCAGAATAGTGGGTCCTCCATGGAGACCACTGTAAAGGTGAATGGAGTGTCTACAAGAGCTGTATTAGACAGTGGCTCCCAAGTGACAATTATGTTCCAGGATTGGTATCAGAAGCATTTGTCAGATGTACCCTTACAACCATTAGAAGGACTGCATGTATGGGGTTAAGTGAGAAGGCCTACCCCTATTCCGGTATATCCGAATTTGGCTGTCTTTCCCCACCTCCGTGGCTGGAGTGGCCAACAAGTAGACCCTAGCCTTAGTGTGTCCCCCACTGACTGTATGATGGTGTCCTTTGTTGATTGGAACAAATGCTCATATGTTCGGAAGGTGGCACAGTTGTGTTATGAAAACAGGGTCAAAGACTAGTAGAGCTTTAAGAGCCGGCTTTAATTAAGAAGGCCTATGAGGCACAGAGAGATGCTGAAAAATAGAACCAGAGGAACCGTCGAATTGTATGGAAGAAGGATCCTGAGTTCTGATCCTGGCGCCAAATGCCCAGTGTACCTTACAGGAGAGGTCCGTATCAGAAAGGATGTTAAGAATAAAATATTAATGTTGGATGCACCAGGCGATGGAAAATTGCCAGAGGGACTGCTGGTCAAGCCTAGTATTTTGCCCGCTAGAGCCCATGCTTATGCCAGAAAGGTAATGGTCCAAGTTCATAATGTGTCTGAAAGAGACATTTGAGTAAATAGAGGTTGCATCTTGGCTAATGTGCATTGTGCAGACACTGCAGTGCTACCCAGCAGCAAGAGTTCAAGGAAGAATGACAGAGTAACTCCTGACTTGTTTGATTTCGGCGACTCCCCGCTGCCAGCTGAATGGAAAGTGAGGATCAGTGAGAAGCTTGCCCAGACAGACCAGGTGTTTTCTTTAAAGGAATGGGATGTGGGATGCGTGCAAGGAGCTGAGCACAATATCCGCTGCATGATGAAAGACCATTTCGTGTGAGAGGTCTCGACGCCTGGCACCTGCTGACATAGATGATGTGAGACCGCATCTGCAAGAGATGTTAGCTGCTGGTGTAATACAAGAATCCAGAAGCCCTTATGCTTCCCCCATTGTGGTAGTGAGGAAAAAGAATGGAACAGTAAGGATGTGTGTGGATTATCGCACCTTAAACCGGCGGACTATCCCTGATCAGTACACAATGCCCCGCATTCATGATGCTTTGGACTGCCTAAACGGGAGCAAGTGGTTCTCTGTGCTGGATCTCCGCAGTGGGTACTACCAGATCCCGATGGCCCCAGAGGACTGTGAGAAGACAGCCTTTATCTTTCCGCTTGGCTTCTATGAATTCATGAGGATGCCTCAAGGGATTTCAGGTGCCCCAGCCACTTTTCAACGATTGATGGAGCGTGCAGTGGGGACATGAACTTACTAGAGTGCCTGGTATACCTAGATGATGTTATTGTGTTTGGCAGCTCACTGGAGGAACATGAGAGCAGATTATTTAAGGTATTGGACCGACTGGAGGACTTTGGCCTAAACTGTCCATTGATAAGTGTCAATTCTTTCAAACATCAGTAAAGTATGTGGGACATAGTAGCCACCGAGGGAATAGAGACCGACCCAAGTAAAGTTGAGGCCTTGACCACCTGGCCACAGCCCAAAAATCTAAAAGAACTGCAAAGATTCCTGGGATTCTGTGGTTATTATCGGCGTTCATCAAGGACTATTCAAGAGTGATCCGCCCTTTACTTAACCTTACTCAAGGGTATCCCCAACCCACAAAAATACCAAAAGTCAGCGCCCTCAAGACTGAAAGAGTGTATTTCATCCGAGTGAAGTATTTGGGGCCCGCTGGACTCCTGATTGTGAGACTGCTTTTCATGAGATCATATATCAACTTACCCATGCTCCAGTGCTGGCCTATGCAGATCCAAGAAACCTTACGCCCTGCACACTGATGCTAGCTTGCAAGGGTTGGGGCTGTTGTACCAAGAGCACGAGAATGGCCTGAGACCAGTGGCCTTTGCCAGTAGAAGCCTGACCCCATCCGAAAAGAACTATCCTGTACATAAGTTAGAGTTCCTAGCTTTGAAGTGGGCTATTGTTGACCAATTCCATGAGTACTTGTATGGGGCTAAAATACTAGTAAAAACTGACAATAATCCTTTGACCTATGTGCAGACCTCAGCTAAGTTGGATGCCACTGGCCATAGGTGGCTTTCTGCATTATCTACATATGACTATGCTCGAATACTGAGCAGGTCTGAACCACATAGATGCTGATGCTCTCTCCGGAGGCCTGTTCCCAGAATGATTGGGTCCGATCAGCAGAACCTGACATTCGGCACTCTGCCGGAAGTTTGACAGGGAGGAACAAATGTCCACGGACGCAGTGGACTGCATGGTGGATTGCTTGGGACCCTCTGAGAATTGCATACCTGCTGCTTATTGCCACTTTTCTGCAATAGACATTGGTGCACTGCCTCAGCTGGACAATGACAGTATTCGGGCGGGCTCAACTTGCGATCCCATGATCAAAGCAGCTTTAGAAGCCCTCTATGCAGGAAAAGATGTGTCCAAATTACGCCCATGGATTTGAGAACTGCACTATTATACAAAGAAGGTCCTAAGTTGAAACTGATCAATAAACTGTTATACAGAGAAACAGTAGACAGAGGGGGACAAGTAGACAACAACAACTAGTGCTGCCCACTGCCTTCGAGACTCAGTACTGATGTCCTGCACAACCACATGGGGCACCTTGGTATAGACAGAACACTTGACTTGGTGAGATCCAGATTCTATTGGCCTAAGATGGGGGCTGATGTGGAGCAACACATTCAAACTTGTAGTCGCTGCTTACAGAGGAAAGCTTTGCCCCAGAGGGCTGCCCCCCTTGTTAACATCACCACCAGTGCACCCATGGAGCGGGTCTGTATTGATTTTCTGAGTTTGGAGTCAGATCAAAGAAATATCAGTAATGTGCTGGTGGTCACTGACCATTTCACGAGATATGCCCAAGCTTTCCCCACCAAAGACCAGAAAGCATCCACTGTAGCCAAAGTACTTGTAGAAAACTTTTTTGTTCACTATGGGGCTCCACAAAGAATCTATTCTGATCAAGGGAGAGACTTTGAGAGTCGTCTGATCAAAGAGATGCTTTCTCTGTGGGGAGTGCGAAAGTCCAGAACCACTCCTTACCACCCCCAGGGGGACCCTCAGCCTGAACGTTTCAACCGCACTTTGCTAGATATGCTAGGCACTCTGCACCCAAAGGACAAGCCTAGATGGAGCCAACAAATTAGCACCCTGGTACATGCTTATAACTGCACCAAAAGTGATGCCACTGGTTCTCCCCACCGCCTGATGTTTGGAAGAGAAGCTCGACTACCGTAGATGTGTGTTTTGGGTCTCTCCTGGTGGGGTTCAAGCTGACAACTATTTACAGTATGTGCAAAGTTAAAGGCCCATCTAACTCATGCGTACTCAACTGGCTCAAACCATGGCTGCCAAAAGAAATCTGGCCAACAAAGAAAGGTATGATAAAAAGGTGAAAGCACAGGAACTCCAGGAGGGAGATCGGGTACTGCTAAGAAATCTGGGACTGCATGGCAAACACAAGATTGCTGACAGATGGCACCATCTCCCTCACATTGTAGTGGGCAAACTAGATGATCTGCCAGTGTACAAAGTAAGGCCTGAGAATAATTCAAAAGATGTAAAACAATGCATAGAAATCATTTACTGCCCATTGGACAAATCTTGATTGAGTCTGAGCCCCCAGAAGATGCCCCCTCTGGACCAGTGACTAGAGCTGCTGCTAAGAAAAGATCAAGAACGTCTGCACCTACAGAAGCAGAGTTAAAGTGTTCCCTCCACAAGTCCCAGTTGAGTATGACTGTCAGTCCATATCAGAAGAAAGTGAGAGTGACTTTGAATACTATCCTTCTTACGAACTGAGTCAATTGTTTCGGGGCAATCCCTTAGTCAATACTGGAGACGAAGCTGGGCCTTCTGGACTGTCTAAGCCCCCAGCTTCATCCCTGGAGCCAATGCTCCCAGAAAGTGAAGTGCAAAGCATCAGATCAGATGAAATGGAATCATTGTGCATGGTTGAACTGTTTGAGCTTTCAGGGGAGGAAGATGATGGATTGGGGCCGACTGGTGATACACCCGAACAAGAAGAGTATTTTGAGTGCCCTGACAGTCCACTGCCAGTGTCCGAAAGCTCTCCATGCGAGCCAAATGTTGTGGACTCAGAAACTGTAACTCCTGGAGCTGAAAGTGCCCCAAGTTCTAGCCTCTCACCCCATGGAGACTCCCTGGCAAGTGAGGACAATGCTGAAAATGAGGCTCAGAGTGCAGAGACTGTAACAGTTCCCCCTAGAAAGACTGGTCGAGCTGTAAAGCCTGTGGTGCACCTCAGTTATGATTCCTTTGGAGGCCTGTGGACTTGCCTCTCCATGTTGTCCATAAAGGAGTGTATGTGTCCCGAGCTCATTGCCCAAACTGAGTCAGTGCTAACTCCAAGTTACTTGTGTTGCCCTTCTAAGTATGGTGCCCTTGCCCGTCCAGCCCCAAGGTAACTGATAGTGAAGGGCCCCTCTCTTCAGGTTTCATGTACAAGAGGTAATAACTTGAGTTATGGTACAATGTGTGTGTAATACTGTGTAAAGAGTGACGACGCAATGTTTCAGAAATGTGTTCTTGTAAAATGATATATTGACTGATGATTACATGTGAGCCTAATGCAAATGTATATGGTTGCAGTTAAACTTATGGGTACTTGCTGACGCGACGCCAAGCTTTCCCAGGCCAGGAAGGGTGTAACCCCCCTGCAAATGGGGGTTCTCAAAAGACTTCCAGGAGCTTGCTTGAATGCTCCAAGCCTGAATGGTGTTTGGCGTTTATGCCATTTATCAGTGAGTGTTTTTAGAGCCTCTGGTACTGTCTCTTTAAGAGCTGTCTGCTTGCAGACATAATTAGTTTGTATGGGGGACTGTGTGTTTCTCTTCTTGAGTACCACTGAGCTGCTGCCAATTCACTCCATTTTGCAGTCACTAGGAGTGCAAGGGAACCTATCTGAAAGATGTAACTGTTTGCCAGAAATCATTTAGAGTAATAATGAAATTACAGTTTGTCTAACTGCTTTCTTTGCAGTCAGAACTGTGTCTGCCTAGTTCCCCATTCTGGTTTTGAACTGCTGAACTGGACCAATCAGTGTGGGGTAAGCTAGCTCTAAAATGGTGCCTTGACGAATCAGAACTTGACTCATAATCTGAGCCAGCCACAAGAGGATTGTATGGGCAGTGACTCTGGGAGATGTAGTTTAGACTTGGCGCCTTTTGGACCAACAGGAGCAGTCTATTGTGAGTGACAGCCAATCCAGTCAAGAACTGGGAGGAACTCAAAGGAAGTGCCCGGTTTTGTCTGTTGGAGTTTCAGTTGAGCTCTGGCAGTGAAGAAGGAAGGAGCCCTGTGCTTTTCAGTGTGCAGTTTTAGTCGGAAACGTGTGTAAGGCCCAGAGTTCCGGTCTGCAGCTTGTGTAACTGCTTGTTAGGACTGAATCCATCCTGTGAAGAGAATCAAAGGATATCTGAAGAGAGAAACCAGGCTCACCCTGTAGAAGACTGGAGAAATTGCTGAATTGCACTTGGTCTGTCAGGAACTGAATCTGCTGTGTGTTCTCCCGGTATTGTGCAGTAATTGCATCGGGATAGAGAAGCAGCCTGCCTGGTATAGTACTTTCTGTTTTACCATAAATGTGTGAAGAGGCTTGTGTACCTCAAGTGAATCCTGCTGCCATTAAAGTACTTTTGCCTGTTACTGTTCACCATATAAATGTGTGAGGAGGCTTGGTTAGCTCAAGTGAATCCTGCTGCCATTAAAATACTTTTGCCTGTTGCAGTCTGCCATATAAATGTGTGAGGAGTCTCGTGGAGCTCAAGAGTAGCCCTGCTGACATTGAAGGACCCTATCTTGTTTGGAGGTCGTGAGTACTAATTCAGGGTCGCTTCCTGTTGAATTGCCACATTGAATCCAAATGGAATCACTGTACTGCTGAATGTTTAAACTAATTTTTCTTTCTCTGTGGGAAGGGGCCCTACCAGCTGCCACGGTTTGGACTAGCCACTAGGGCTTGGGTACCTAGGACAGTAACTGGTAGGGGATAGGCCAGTACAGAGCCATAGGTAGATGAGTAAAGTGATAAGCTAATTAACCTGATTTCCCTGTCCTTGTTATATTCCCCTAAATAAATCTGAGCTGCTTGTTTCAGCAAAGTTATACTGCCTGAGGTATTTGTCTATGTTAAAGTATTGTACTGTGATTGTTGCACTGTATCTTATTTTACAGGAGGTCCCAGTGCCTGAACCAGCCCTGGGGTAAGTGTATACTGTGAAGGTAATTCTGATATATTGTGTGGGCCACTAGTGGGAAGAAAGGGGGGTTGCAGTGTCCCAGAGGGCTGTGACCAAGTAAGTTTAACTATTGCAAACCCTGACCTCTGGGTGGAGGCACCCGCCATTGGATCCAGGCCCCTCAACCTGTTAGTGGCAAATCAGGCAGGGGTAGTAGCCCCTGGGATAGCACCATCTAGGGGTTACATTTTTTTTGTATAATAACTGGTGATCCTTGTTATCAACCCGTTTTCGAGTACTGTAAAAAGTCCTATCAACCCGCAGGTTGATACGAAAAAAGTCGTAACTTTTACAGCCTCACGCCAAGAAGCCTGCAGCACTCGCATTCCAGAGTAAATAGATTCAAAATAATAACAAAACGCTCGCACTTCCTTACTAGTAGGCACGCCCCCCACGCTAGCACGTTATGTGATGTCAGTCCTTGAATAGCGTGGGGGCATGCCTACTAGTAAGGAAATGTGAGCGTTTTCACCTCGCTTCTCCTCTTACTGTTAATTGTTCTATTGAATTGTTTTTAGTGCCAGTTATTATAAAAAATAAAACATTATGTAGGGGTAGAAATGAAGTTTTTTTACACACCCTCGTTGTGTAATGATAGTAAAACCTCTCGAGCTTCGCTCTCGAGGTTTATATATTATCACACAACTTGGGTGTGTAAAAATACTCCATATTAACTCCATACATATGCATTATTCTCTCTATACTGCATGCTTTCTGTGCTGGAGTCATTTAAGGCATAGATAACCAGGGATAAAATGGCAAATCTGTGAACCATTTCCAAAGAGAGAGGCTGTAAAGCTATCATATCTAAAGCAAAAGTGTTCTCAGTTGTGACACATGGGTGGGTCATTTGCCTTTTGGGAAAGAGCACTGTACTGTTTAAGCAGTGGCTCTAGTGGTATTTGGTCCTAGAGATACCTGAAGTGAGAGTCCAGCTGGGTGGTGGTGGCATACCAAGGTGACCATTTCATTCATCTGAAGGGCTGTGAAAACTGGTAGCCATGCAGACTGAGTTCTGGGAGAGAACCAGTCTGTGACAAGCAGTATGACCTCACTGACAGTGACATCATGAGTGACCGACCTGGCAGCTGCTGAGTGGCTCTTCCTTAGCAGCTGTTATGTCACAGTCAGTGAGGTCACAATGCTGATGCTGTAATCGGAGGAAAAGAGCTAGAAATGTTAGCTACCAGGCAAAGTCCTATTTCACACATCACCATTACGAACATCAGGTAAAAAAATCTTCTAATCAACCAAAGGGAAAAGGAAAGTCACCTCAGATTTAAAAGGTAAAATAACTGACTGCTTTTAAAAACTAATATTAAAGTTAAGGGTTCCACCCTTGGAATGCGCCAGCGTTACAGCGCTGAGCCATTAGGGTGCCAATTGGGAATGTCACTGACCACTGTTTTTGCAGGGGGCTGTGCCCCCTGCACCCCCTCCTTGTGGGGGGCTGTGCCCCCACACACATCCTAACTATAGATATCAACTCTAGGGCAGGTGGACCTCGGTGAGGGGGGCGACGAATCCTGAGTTTTGTGCCCTAATGGGTCAGAGCCCTAATGCCGGTACTCTGACTGCCTGCAGTGAATTTCAGGCAGTGTATTCAAGGAAGCATTCTACATCAGCAAATTATGATAGAATGTGGTTGACTTCTATTCCCCCCTGGGTCAGACAGATAGATTTTCAACCTAGAATAGGAATGTAGTTGTGCTTCAGATTTTGGATTTCCTTCAGGGAGGGGCAGGCAAAAGTTTCATCCTCATCTAGGTCTTGATTGCAGTACTAAGTTCTTGTGAGTGGGTGTCCTATAGGCACACACTCAGACATCAATTGGTTCTTAGAATTATAAGAAGAACCAAGCCAGTTTATAAATCTCCAGTCCCTCTTTGGGATCTTTATGCTGCCCTGAAAGGGCTAATAGAACCAAAAATAGCAGACAGGAACATTTTTAGAAGTAGTTATAACTCCTTATTTCTGAAGCATTTTTCTTCTTCCACTTGCTCCTTAGAAAGTTTTCAATGTGATTGCATTATGCTTAATGTGTGGAATAGCACGTTATCTTTGAAGGCAGTATAGTGCTGTGGTTTAGGGCACTGAGCTGCAAACCTAGAGACCTGGGTTTGAATCCCACAGCCTCCACTTGCATACTGTGTGACCCTGAGCAAGTCACTTAACTTCCTTGTGCTCCCAGGTCACACCTGGAAACAAGCTTTGGCTTAGTGTGCCTTTACTAATTAAACAATTTCCGCTTCCTTTTCCCTTGTCTGGCAGCTGACATATCTAGTTCTGTTCCCCCCACTACATCATTAGCACTGTGACCTCACTAACTGTGACATCACAGGTGACTGACCTGGCAACGTTTGAGTGGCTCTTCCTGAGTAGCTGTGATGTTACAGTCAGTGAGGTCATAGAGCTGTTGATGTAGTGGTAGGAATAGAACTAGATATATCAGCTCTCAGGCAGAGTGCTGTTCCACAGATCATACCTACTGACATCAGGTGAAAAAAATCTGCTAATTACCCAAAGGTAAAAGAAAAAGCACCTCGGCTATAAAAGGTAATAGTTGACTGGACTTAAAAACTAATATTAATTTCAGGCAGTACACTAGCTCTTTATGCTCTGTTCAACCCTCCATTAGAGACCGTGTCGCAAATTTCAGAAGACACACTGACCATTGTGACAAGGTTTCTTGTAACAATTGCTCTGCTAGACAAATAAGAGAGCTGTAGGAACTCTCATGCAAAGAAACTAAACTGGTCTTTCTTCAAAATAAGGTAATATGACTAGCCCGCTGGTACAGCAGTTAGATTTCTGTTTGAGACGCCAATGACCCGAGTTCAGATGCAAGCTTGGGGAGTCAGAGAGCCAGCTGGGGGGAGGAGGATCGAGCATCCAATGGATTGCTCTCCTCCTCCTCCTCCTCCGGGGGAGGATGGGGAAGCACTCGGTCCATGACTGACCCATGATGGAGGCCGGGGGTTGGCACAGTCGAGGCTCCACAGTTCCAGGAGGTGTGCCATATGTGGATGCATGTGCCCTTACATCATTGCACATCAAACCTCCAACTACAGGGGAAAAACGGACACTGACGCCCATCATCGGCAAGCCCCACAAAGCCTAGCCTGAGGACTTACTGCTACCGGTCTACACAATGTGGCACCATTCAGGGGGTTACGAGAGGGACTTTCCCAATGGCCCCACCCTGGGGGGCAATCCAGAGTGAACAACAGTGGTGGTGGTTGTGGTCCCGGAGGCTGGAGGTGAGGTGGCGACGAAGTCGATGGGCGTCCCCCAAAAATAAATAAATAAGGTAATGCTACCTACAGTCAGAGTTGTGCCAATGACATTAAGGAACCCACATGCAAAATATTTTATGGGGTCCTACCTCCTCAAAAATAAGTGTAAAATAACCATTAGTGCATAATAAATATAGCATAGTTTCTTTCGTATCAGTTCTGAGCAGCAGGAGTTTGTCAATGCTGCCCCCTCTCCCTTACTGGCAAAAGGATTAAGGAACTGATCAGTGTAATTTTTCCCTGCTCCTTCTGGTGACACTGGCACTCAGGTCAGATGTTTTAATCAATCAATCAAATTTTTATTTGTAAAAAAATGCAATTCACAAAGGCCAAAATGCTTGTACAAGTATAACAAAAAATAAAAGTACAGCTTACCTAAAATAGTGGTTAAAGATTAAATAGTTAAAAATCAGAAAAATGTTAACAATCTTCTGGGAACGCTATTTTAAATGACTGCATCTTAAGCACAGATTTAAAACTCTCCATGGTCAGGCACTCTCTAACCCGACGAGGTAAAGAGTTCCACAGGGCTGGGGCCACAAATGCAAATAATCTGGCCCCTGAGGTCTTCAAGTGGACCCAGAAAACTCTAGCAATCCCTTGTCGGAGGAGCGGAGCGGATGGAGGGGGTGGTAGGGACAAAAGGAGATCTTGCAAACACCGTGGTCCCTGTCCATGTAGGGCCTTATAGGTCAGTAATCCGACCTTGAAGGTGATCCTGCACTGAACTGGCAGTCAGTGCAGGCCATGGAGCACAGGTGTGATGTGGAAGGATCTCGATAAACCAGTCAGCAACCTGGCCACCGCATTTGAACAATGGGTCCTGTTGCTTCTTTGTTCTGTACTTCCCACCCCAAAACTGGAATTGGAATCTGCCACTGCTGACAGACCCAGTTTCAAATGGATAAACAACGTATGAAAAGGAAGTTTCAAGTGAGTCTGTGACAATAAAGAGTTTTCTTAATGATGACCTCTGAGCCCCTAACAGTGCGGGCCCTGCTGCAACCACGTCTGTTGCATATCTCAGTCATGGCCCTGGCTGCAGTTTCCTCCTTTCTTCCTAAGGTTCCTCCTCAGTTTTATGCTAACCAAGAAGTAAGCCTCCCAGCCTTTTGTACAAATCTCATGAATGCTAAGGAGAAGCAGTTGCACACACTAGTTGTTCACAGAGCGGTTTAGATGTACCTTTTACAGACACATTTTTACCAAAATCTGATAATATTTTCATACTATTTGAAGCAGATAACAAGCATTTATCAATGCAGAATGTTCGCTGCTGGTATTACTTTTGTACCGGGTCTTGCTTGTACACATTATTACTATATATTTACCCGGTATAGATGAGATGAGATGCAAGATCTCATTTTCAGTGGCATCCTGCTTTGACACATTGTAACTTCCCAAGATAGGGCAGCTGAGAGCAATATTTACTTTTAACTGGGCTTCCACATTTCGGCCCCAAATGTCCAACAGTTTTTTTCATGACCTGACGTTATGATCAAGACAGGTGGAATTTTTAAAATCCCATCCAAAAGGTGATTTCGCTGTGTGACTGTGGAAACAAGTTTCGGAGGGGATTTGAAAAATAAAACCTGCCATATTCAGGAGGTGGGGTAACACAAGGGATATACTAGATAGATAGATAGATAGATGGATAGATAGATAGATACATACTTTATTTCTAAAGCGCCTTATTCCAGAGACTTGAGGTGCTGTACAATAAAATTCAATACAATTTATAAAATCACACAAACATAGGTTGACTGGGAGTAATCAACTGAACTATCTATCCCACATTAAAAACATAACACATGTTAATCAATAAAAGCTTGTTGGAACAGATATGTCTTCAGACCCTTTGTAAAGGCTTCTACTAAGGGAGCCTCCTTCAAATAAGCAGGCAGTGAGTTCCACAAGGTAGGCGTAGCCACCGAGAATGCCCGATCCCCCGAATGCTGCAACCAAGCCCTGGGAACTCTAAGGAGGTATCCCCCAGCAGAACAGAGCACCCAGGGTGGCCAGTAGGGGATGAGCAGATCTTGCAGAAAGACAGGTACCCGTTCATGCAGGATCTTATAGATCAGGAGCCCTGTCATCATTGCCACTGGGGGCAAAATCTGCAAAAAATAAAGTTATGAGTAAACGGTGGAACAATTTATTTCCTCATATCTTAGTTATTTTTTCACAGTTTTACTTGTCATTTTCAGCACAATCTTTTTATTACCACTCCTTCTGAGCATGATAGGTGTCATTTATAAAACAACGGCTGAAACCTCATTTTTGTAACACAAGTGTTAAAACACATTTTGGGTAGGATTTGAGAAATGACAGGTGTCACATTCATGAGGTGCTGTGAAAAAATGGCTGTGTTGAAAAGTTGAGGCCACAATATTGAAAATTATTATGAGCATGCATTGAAAAATTGCAACACAGACTTATAAGTTTGCTGTTTTCTTATATTTTTACCCCAAATTTTCAACATGGCCTTCTTATGATCCCACATAGCCTTCTTATAAGCCCACCTCAGGAATAAGGGTGGAGAACATTTTCAAATCTTGCCCAAAAGGTGATTTGGTGCCACAAGTGTGAAAACACATTTTGGCCAGGATTTGAAAAATGACAGCTATCACATTCATGAGGTGCTGTGAAGAAATGGCTGTGTTGAAAATTTGGGGTCAAAATATTGGGCCCTTTGCAGAATGCCTACACGCCGTGGAAACCGGGCATGTAGGCATCAATGGTCCCGCGGACCCCGGTGGCATTCACTAATGGGGCACAAGACAGTTACACACCCGATCCCCCAGCCATGCTGACACCAACGTGCTGGGGTTGGGGGCGTGCTGGCAGCATGCCAGTACTACGTGCCATTCACAAAGGCGCATAGTGCTGCATGCAGGGGGGAGCAGTAGGATGCAGGTTACCTCAAAGTAGACCTTGCCATAACCACTTTATGTACCCAGCACTGCTCACTCAGGACCCCCAGCCAGCCCCAGTGGCAGAAGTGTAGCTCCACCAAACATAGCTGGACCCCTGCCCCATGCCTGTAGGTCAGCCCCCCACCACCACTGCCCCATCCCCGTAGTTGCACGGCAGAGGGCAAACCCACCCACCCCCACACTTGACTGCCCTGTCTTGTAGTGGATTATGCATACCTCCCATCCCACAGACACTTGTTGACCCCAGCAACATACACAGCAGCCCCCAGGACACACAGAGAAGTACTCCCCAGGACACAACAGGAAACATACCAAAGTAACTCAGTATGCCAGTCCTGGTGCAACCTGTGCAGGATGTATAAATATATATATATATATATATATATATATAGAGAGAGAGAGAGAGATCCCCAGTGCACACACCCCTGAACCCGGACTCCCATCAACTGCATTGGTGGCCTGTGGCCCACCACCCACATGACAGCCTCCTGTCCCTGTAATAGTTCCCCCCCAGGGCATCTGCACCTGGGACACTGCCCGGTTCCACAAACCCTCACCCACTCCTTGGCCCCGATCCCGATTCCCCTGCCCCTGCATTGGTGATCTGTGGTCCCCCCAACCCCTGCAGCACTGACACCACTGCCACCCATCCCCCGTACCTGCCTGTCAGAGCTGCAGTTAGGAATGGCCAGTGGCACAGACCTCCTCACACCACCTCGGCCGCCAGCCATCCAGCTGATGCTGGGAGCATGCTGCCTATTTATAGAGGCACGCTCCCAGCATCAGTTGGAGGCCGCAGCCAGGTGGTGAGGAACTGCCACTGCCATCCGACCTGATTCGATGGACGGATGCGGGGGATGGGTGGCTTTGGTGTCAGTGCCGCAGAGGATGGGGGACCACTGACCACTAATGAGAGCAGGGGCACTGGGATTGGGGCCAGGGTAGGGCTGCACCTGGCACCTCAATGTGTTGGTGGGTGGCGGTTGTCATGCCATCCATGGTGACTGGGCTGCCACATGTCAGAGGGTGGGGGGTATGTTTCGAGCAGATGGGGACTGGTCTGCAATGTGGTAAGGTGGGGGGTGCTTGGCTTACACTGGGGATAGGGCTGCAATGTGGTGGTGGGGGCTGTGTACAGTACTGGGGTCAGGGCTATGTTGTATCGGGGTGAGGGGTTGCCATGTATGAATGGGGCTGGCCGGCACTGCTGTTGAGGGGGACATCAGCACAGCGGGTGCAGCCGCAGGGCCTGTCTACAGGCAGGCTGGTCCACTGGGGACAGGGGTAAGGGTGCATGGGTCTGGGTGTCTGTGAGTGGTATTCACTCACCCGGACCCGTGCCTTGGCGTAAGGGATCCACTCCGGGGCCCAGCATGGGCATCTGATTGGATGCACAGCTGGGTCTGCAACCCTGCCACCCAGCCACACTGCACAGACCAGTGTGCTGGTGGGGCAGGACCATGGATAGCTGGTGGCCGTTTGTGAATACTCGCCTATGCACATCTGTCCACGGGTGTGGAGCTATGGGGGTGGGGTACACGCCTGTGGCGCGTACTATCTGCCCATTAGTGCATAGCCCCCATTGAAAACTACCAAAGTTACAGGCCTGCATTTGTAAATTTTAATATAGGCTCATAACCTTGCTGTTTTTTAATATTTTTACCTCAGATTTTCAACATAGCCTTTTTACGACTCCACGACATGAACAAATGCAGAGAAAACTTTCAGCTCCTGCCCAAAAGGTGATTTTGCATGGCAACTTTAAAATCACCTTTTGGGACAGATTTGCCTAATTTCACTGCAATTGTTCATGTGGTGGTGTCCCAAAAAAGGCATGTTGAAAATTTGGGCTAAAATATTCAAAAATGACTGAGTTAAGCCAGTAACTTCAAAACCCCTTTGAAATACATTGAACCGCATACCTGATTTCCTCAGTTCACGGTCCAGCATTGAAGAGTGAAAACATGTTTGTGATCTAGAGTGGATTACAGCTTTGGACCCCTGGTGGGTAAGTAAGAGCTTGGAGTGGTGTGGGGTAGTGGGTGCTGAGTGGGAATGTTGGGTGGGGGGGACAGCAATGGTGGCAACAGACATCGATGGACAGTTTTCTTTTTTACAAGGTTTAATTAAAAAAACAAACTACGAGGGACATTTTTCTTTATTTCAAGCGGTGACACTGGGGGATTGGGCACCCCCAGTGTCAGTGTTAAATTTGGCAGCATTAGGGGTGGGCTCCCCGGTGCTGCACAAGTAAAACTGGGAGGGTCAGGTGGGAGGACAGTAATGGAGACAACAGACATCGGACAGTTTTCTTTTTTACAGGGTTTATTTAAAAAAAACCTACAAGAGAGAGTTTTCTTTATTTCAGGTCATAACACTGGGGGATTGGGCACCCCAATGTCGGTGTTATGTTTGTGGGGGGTGGGTGAGGTGGTGGGTGCTGAGAGGGAGAGTCGGGTAGAGGGACAGTTACGAAAGGGGCAGCAACAGACCGATGGATGGTTTTCTTTGTCACAAGATACAGTACATATAAAAACTATGAGACAGTTTTATTTCAGGTGGTAACACTGGGGATTGAGCACACCTCAGTTTGGTGTTATGTTTGTGGGGGTGGGTGCTGAGTGGGAGGGTTGGGTGGGGAACAGTAATGGCGGCCAACAACAGACATTGATGGACAGTTTTCTTTGTTACAGCGTGTAATTCAACCTCAGCAGGCTGATCATGACAGATCAACTGTGCTTGTTGGGTGGCGCAGATCAAAGGAAACAGATGACCTATGATTGGGTCAGCTCTCCCTTTTGAATTGCATGAAGTTTCCACCCAGCAAGCCAAAACAGTGTCATGATCAGCCTGGCAGATGATTGTTGTGACCCTGATGAGCCCCTTGCAGACTACTCTGCATTGGATTGACAGTGTCACGTCCCTCAAAACCCACTCTTCTAACAAAATGTTTGCTGCGTATGCTCACACAGCAAACATAAAAAGGGTCAAAATACCTCCTGGCATTCTTAGCAAGATGGCTCAGAACAGGTATAACAAAGCTTATGTGCCAGCTTTCATCAAAACACATTCAACCATGGCAATTGCAGCCTCTTTGGCAGAAAGGGCAAAGGCCTCAGTTACTGATTTATCAGGCAGTATTCCGGACTTCTTTGCATATTCAAAAACTATTACAAATTGGGCACTTAGAACTCTGCTGATGCAGCCTTCATTGTAAGGTGCTTCTAGCAGCAGTAAAGTGATGGGCAGCGAAAACAGACAGAATATTCTCTCTCTCCAAAATACCTTTGGTGAGTACTGCTTATTAAATCCCAGCAATAAATGACTAATACATTAGCAATGTGGAATGGCACAGAAAGAAGCAATTTTATCAGACTTACCATAATTTCTTTTTCTGTAAGTTCCACCAACCCTAGAGCATTTTACTGTAGAAAATATTCTACAACTGAGAATTAATGGGATTTCATAAATTTCTTACCAGACAATATATCTATTTATTTCAAAAGTTTCCCAGGAAAAAGATAGTGGGCAGGATTCACAAAGAAGTTGCGCTGCGTGCATCAGAAATGAGCCAGTGTAAAGCAGATGCACCAAGCACAGACAGAGCAATTCATAGAAGCATGCGCAATGGGATGCACCAAGCGCAGCCCCTCTGTGAATCACCCAGAAAGAGTACAGCACAACTGGAGATGTGCCGGTGCAACTGGAGATGTGCCATGGCACGCTGGATGCCCTGAGTCACACAGGGGAGCTATTCAGAGCAAGTGGAGCAAGCCAGCAGGGCAAGAGGAAGCAACCACAAAGCTGGAACAATGAAACCCACGGACACAAGTGCTGAGAGCAACATGTTTATAAAAGTGAAACATCAGATAAAAAACTGTACAACACAAAAGTAGAACAACAAACAACTGGAGCAACACCAAACAGAGAAAGGGAATGGCAGGGATGGGAAGGAGGGCAGGAATGGGACAGTAACAGGGGGCTATGTATATTAACTATTTACACGGGATGGCCCCAATAAGAGGCAGGGACCACTACCGATGCCATGCCCTGCCACGCAACATCCTGGCATGACCATGTAACGGGAGCCACAGCAGGGCGCCTTGCAGGGCAGCCAACAGGCGCCAAACAGTCCTGGACAGTGGGCGCAGGGCCGCCTGGATGGCCACATGGATCCGTCGGTCCATGTCCAAAGGTGCACCTCTCCCAGCGACAGCATGGTGATGCTGGAGACCTACAACAATGACAGAGAGAACACACACACTGAGGGTCTGAACGTGAACAACACCCACACCCAGCAGTAACCCACAGCAACTGAAATGAAGCAATAGCAGAATGCACCGCTCACCTGTCCCTGGAAGGGCACCAGGTCTGGCACCCATGATCCTCCTCCTCCTCCTCACCTCAATGGCATCCACTGCCCTCTGCCTGGCTTCTGGTCCTGCAAAACACAACAGACAGCACCATGAGTCAACACAGTGGTGCCAGAAACACACCACAACACCGACATGCACAGGCGATGTAGGGACAGCCAGACACTGCCACTGTGCAGGATTCAGTGCTACAGTGTCCCCCATCACCAGCCTGTGTCCATGCAACAGACAGTGGTAGCCAGCTGTGCAGACCCCAGCAGCCTGCATGCAGACACAGCAACACCCAGTGCCCCCCCCATGGCACACATGATATGGCTGCACTGGACAGGTGCAGCCACTGCCATGTGTGCAGGATGCCTGTGACCCATGTGGGTGCCCCATGAGGGCCTCGACACACACACACCCAGCATGCACCACAAAAGGAGCCAGATGAGCAACACCTTCCTGGCCTTGGCAGTGCACCCCTGCGTGCACGGCGATGCAGCTGTGCCAGTCTCTCCGGGTCCTGCCTCTGGAGGTCTCCAAACCGATGCCTGCACTTCTCCCCAGTGTTTGGCATCCCAGTGCACCGCACAAGCCTACGGACAATGGAGGCCCACACCTCAGCCCTGGACACATGGAGGTCATCCTGCTCAGACAGCTGCCCCTCCACAGACAGGACAAGAGCCATCAGATGCAGCAGCTCCACCTGGGACCAGTTCATTGCCCTAGGTGTCTGTCTCCCTGCCCTAGGCATACTGTAAAACCAGGTCACAGTGTCAAGGTGCAACATGGCAATGTGCAGTTGAGCAGTCAATAAGCACCACGTGGAACACCAAGGCACATGCAGTACAGCGTGCACTGTGCGTGAAGTGTGATAGGACAAAGGCAACATGCCTGCGCATGTGCAATGTAGACTTCAATGACGTGGCAAGGCCATGGCCAGGTTGCACATGCGTGGTGCATGTGCGGATGCCATGTTGTGCACTGCATGTGCTACATACACCTACCGCATGCTGCGCGTGACCCATAGGCACTGCAAACACAGTGCATCATGGACCATGCATATTGGATCACACTGCGCAACAGAGTACACAGCATAATGGACAGCAGCCCTGCAGCAGTGCATTGGGTAAGCAGCGTAGCGATGCATCATGGAAGATGCGCCATTGGACATGGTGACCGTGCATGTGTGACAGATGCGCCATGTAGCCTGCCCCAGATACAGGAACATGCACCCAATGCTACGCGCATGTGCCAGAGATGTGCTGTTCTGGCATTGGAGCAACTCTGAGATGCTCCTTGTAAAGTGAGATAAGCTGGGGGCAATTCCGCAATTCACAGATAATGCGCCCAACATAGCCCCATTCCACATGCATGGGCATCTCAGCTGATTAGCAGCTCATTACCAGAGTCCCAGGCCTCATTTGCATGCCCTGGGCCATAAATGCTCCCAATTCAACAGGCCGAGACCAGGTGACTGAGAGGAGACAGAGCCTTGAAGGTGAGTACACAGCTATATTCACAGGGTCTACAGAATGTACTGGGGGGATTGAACATGTGCATGCATACCTCTCAATGATTATGTCCCCCATATGTAGAACATTTCCTCCCAATATGTGGAACAAATGGTCATAATGTGGAACACTCCATCAGAGCAGTACAGAAGGTGCACAGATCACCGATAGACTGTTTCCTGTCATGTCCAGAATGGCTGTTTGTGAACCATGACGTAAACATGTCAGCATGTACGATACAGTACTGCTGAACAATGATAACGACTGTCAGTGGGACAAGGCCTTGCAATGTGGAACAGGGAGGTTTTGTGATGTAAACAGAGGACCTGTTCCCTGTATAGTGGGACACATGAGAGGTATGTGTGACTGGGTGGCACTGGCAATGTGTGGTGGACGCAGTGACGTGTCACAGGTCTGTCCGAGGCACACAGCGGTGCCTGTGCAGGCACGATGACAGTGTCGCCATGCCACACACTGCAGCCAGCTGCACCATGGCTGTAGACACATGTCCTGTGCCCCCACCCTGCAGGTGTAGCAAGGGTGGCACCCAGGATGGACGGGGTACCACGGCGGCAACACCCATGCTGCAGAGGTACCAGGATGTGTCCATGGCAGACTGCACAGTGTGCCCCCCCTGGTGCGGCTGCAATGTTGCCCCAGCTGTGGACCGGTGGCCATACATGGCATGTGCACCATCCCCAGTGGACCATGTACCATGGGGCATGGCCACCTGTGCCAGGGCAACCACCTGCAGACCACAGCCCAGAACACTAGTGGCATGGCACGGAACCTGGGGGGGGCAACAGACAGAGGCAGATGGGTGCGGGAACATGTGTACCCACAGGTGTGACTAACACCTGGATGTTTCTCCCCACAGTAGCCAGTATGTCAGAGGAAGCAGGTGCCACCACCAGGTGGTGACCAAACTTCACCAAGGATGAGGAGAGGGTGCTCATAGAGGCATGCCACCGATGCCTGGATGTCCTCACTGGCAGGGGAGGCAGCCAGATGGCACTGGCAGCAGGCTGGGAGGAGGTGGCCCGGCAGGTGAATGCCGTGGCACTGTACAACTGCACGGTCCAAGAGTGCCATAAGCACTGGAATGATGGGTGCAGGAGGGCCAAAGAGAAGGTGGGCAAAATTCCAGGCCCCTCTGCGGTGGACAGGGGGTGCCCCAAGTACGGCGGAACAGCTCAGCCCAAATGAGGGCCTCCTGGCCACCAGTGTGTCCCGGACAGCCATGCAGGGTGTCCCAGGTAGTGGATTCCAGACTGGTGGCAGAAGTCGCAGCATGGTGAGTAGCTGTGTGTCCTAGAAAGGCCCGCCCACCCATGTTCCACAGTTGCCATGCCTGTCTCTGCATGGCATGCACTGTAACTGTATACCCAGGCACACTTCCAGGGGATGGTCGCCCTTGGCCTGACGCGACATGCCCCATGGTGCAGCGGGTGCTATGCTGCAGCACCGGAGGGCACATGTCCGCTGTGCATCCATGTGGCATGTGACACTGCTGCCACGCAGTGTGCACAATGAGACAGTGACAGGCATGACCATTTCATGGCCTGCATAGCGTTGTCACACCATGGCCCTGGGGTGGTCAGGCCTGCGGCTCTGGCACCGTGTGGACGGGCGTGTTCTGTGACGTGTGTGTACTGTGCATTAACCATGTTCTCCCTTCCTCTTTCCATGGCACCATCATGCTTCCAGGGTGCGGCCATGGCCATGGCTGTACGTGATGCCCTCGCGGGCGATGATGCGGGCCCATCACATGGGGCCGATGACACCACCATGGACGACTCTGCACCAGCACCTTCCACATCCTGAACAACACCGGTCATGGCCCCGGTGCAGGCAGGCCCTGCGGGCCCCTTGGCCAGCGCTGGTGGGACAGCCGGTGGGTACATCACTTGGTTGGGGAGCCTGTCCGGGTTGTCTGATGCTGACCCAGATGATGCGGTGGACATTACTGATGCCCTTCTTGTGCTCATCAGTGGCATGCAGGGGGAGGGCCTTGGCACCACTGCATGCATCACTGACACCACTGATGTAGACATGGCTGACAGCAGTGCACACATCATGGGGTTGCCTGTGCACGTGGCCCTGGGTGCCACAGATGTTCCCACCATGCTGGGTTCAGGTGCAGACGCAGCACAGCTGCCCATAGCTGTGGGTGCTGTGCTCCCTGCACCACTGCCCAGTGCAGTGCCGGCAACATCGGTGTCATCCAGGCAGGGTGCCTCGGTGCACGCACCCGCTCCAGTGGCCCTGGAGGACACAACCCATGGGCAGTCAGTGGCAGTGCCCAGCCAAGCCCTGCCAATGTCGCAGCCTGCCAGGGTGCAACCACCACCCATGGATGCACTGGGACAGACTGATACATCCCCTGCTCATTGGTGACGCCACCATGACGCACCACCTGCCGATGACATGGAGGCCTACCTTGCCCTCCTGCAGGCGACTGTGGAGGGGCAGGAGGCCCTCTGTGTGGTGTTCCATAGCCACAGGGCTGTGAAGGTCCAGGAGCATGAGTCCACGGCTGCTTGGCGTGCACAGATGCTGACAGAGACATGCATCATGTGGGTGGGCATGACTGTAGCTCTGGAGTGGATTGCAGCAGCTGCAGAGGCAGTGACTGCATCCACAACATGCCGTGGACATTGTGCATCCAGTCAGATGCCCAGGAGCATGCCCTGCATGCCCCAGCAGCGGAGCCAGGTGAACTCCCTACTGCTGACTCCATCGTCACTGGCCTCCACGCCCACCGTCCATGGCTCGGCCAGTGGCCATGGGATGGCCACTCCACAGGGCACCCATTCATGGTCTCGGTGCAGCACCAGACATGGCAGAGGCCGCCCTGTGTCCATGGTGGCCGGGGAACCACCTTGTGATGCCCATGTCCCCGGGCTTGCGGTGGCGGGATGGCACCCCCCCATGTGTACCGGACGCCCTGCAGGTGGTGCCAGTGGTGGTGTGTGTGGAGGTCACCTGCCCCGCAGCAGTCTTGGCACCACTCTGTGCTACCTGTGCAGGATGTCCTGTGTGTCTGTGTGCACCACTGTTGTGCCATGTGTCATGGGAATGATGAATGCATTCTGGTGTCTGCTGCGCCTGTGTGCAGGCTGCAGTGCACACTGACCCATGACGTCTGCGACATGGCCTGGGTGGTGCATGGTTGTTGCATCCCTGGTGAGTGTATGTGTGTCTGTGTCTTTGTGTCTCCCACTGTGTGTGTGCACCTGTGTGTGCACCACCGTGCGGTGTTCGGTGTCCACTGTGCCCATGTCATGCATTCCCTGCACCTTGGTGCACACATCTGCATGCATACATACCTGCATACTCACCTGCGTGGCCCAAAGTGTTCCTCCACCACATGCCTGCAGTAGTCCCGTGCTCTGTCCGCCAGCCTCGGGTCCCTCCGGCCCTGCCTGGCTTTACCTCCCTGGCTCTCAGGGGGTGCCCTGTCCACCCCTTCCCCCACCCCTCCTCCTCCCCGGAACTGTTGCCCTCACTGGCCTCGACAGGTATCCCACGGTCTAGGGCCATGTTGTGTAGCATACAACAGGCCAGGAATATGCCACAGGCCTTCTCAGGGCTATACTGTAGGGCACCACCTGACCGACGCAGGCACCGGAATTGCATCTTCAACATGCTAAAGACACACTCTATGATGGCGCATGTTGCGATGTGTGCCTCATTGTAGTGCTCCTCTGTCACTGTTCCAGGTCATCGGAAGGGGGTGAGGAGCCAGGACCGCAGTGGATATGCAGCGTCTCCTGTGGGGGTAGATGTGTGCCCGTTAGTACATTGGGTTCCACTGTGGCATGTGCCCTGTCCTCAACCCTGGCCTCAGTGGTGTGCGCACCTATCCTGCTCTACCACCCGTGCATCCCTATTCCTGGCAGTCCTGCATCCCTACCCCAGCAGCACCTGCATGCTCCTAGCTGTTGTGTGGTGCATGGTGCTAGCATGCCACTCTGTGTCCGCCTGTGTACCCTTGCACACCTCTACTGTCCCAGGGCCCATGCGCCTGCTTCACACTGCTCACAGCCCACCCCATGTGTCCCGGCCTTGGTGCCCTCATGTGCTGTTGGTGCCCTGTCACATGTACCTATCAGATGGCCACTTGGTATGCCCCTGTCCACGAACCTCATGCACTGTGCTGACTGGTGCCATATGTATGCATCATGTGCGCTCCCAGGGTGTGTGGCGCAGACATTGGTGATGCTCCCTGTGCCATCCCACACCACCTGGCAATTCACAGAATGATACCCCTTCCGGTTGACGTATGTGATGGCATCATCACCAGGTGGTGCGTGGATCACCACATGGGTGCAGTTAATGGCCCCTATGACACCTGGTATGTGTGCCATCCTGTAGAACCCCTGCATGGCTTCTGTCTGCTCTGCCTGTGTACTGCAGAAATGGATGTATTCCGAAGCATGCGGTAGCAATGCAGTGAGGAACTGTGTGAGGATGCGGGGTGTAGAGGCCTGTGATATGCCAGTGGTACCCCCAGTAGGCCTCTGGAAGGTTCCTGTGGTGAGCAAGCACATGGCCCGTTGTCACCTTGGTCTCCACCGAGATGGCGTGACCTCGAGCAGTGGATGCCTGCACCACATCATGGCACAGCTCACAGAGCTGCCTCAGCATGGCCCTGTTCAGGCAGTATTGCCCTACTGTCTCCACCTCTGTGAGCTTCTTGAAGGAAAACCTCACAGGATATCGCTGTGGGGCTGGCCGCCTACGGTGCTTTCCAGCGCCCTGCCTCCTCCTCATCATCATTAGTGCACTTGCTATGGCGACTGTGGCTGGATTCATTTGGCCACGGGGTTGTCTGTGTGGCCCTCTGGCTTGGTGTGCTGGCTGGCTTGCTGGCTGGCTGTCTCTGTCTCTCTCTCTGTGTCTTTCTCTCCCCCTCTGGCTCTGGCAGTGTGCTGCTGCAGCTATTCTGTTAATGACCTACCGGTGGGCTAGACTTACGTCTCCTTCTTTTGTACTTATCTTTCTATGGTACATCTTGGCTTTGCACTGGGGATGCCCCATAGATGTGCAATGGACATTCACTGTAAATCGGGTTGTGCTGTGTATGCATGGGTACGCCCCTGTATATGCGCTGCATGTCATTACATTGCACCTATGGCGCATGTCATTCAGCGCAGGGCATCTCGGTTGCACTGGCACATTCACCCTGTTTCTGAATAGTTTTATGGCGCATTTCTGGCTTGCGCTGGTGCATCTGATTTGCTCTGGGCGCATCTCTTTTGTGAATCCTGCCCACTGAATTGGTAACAGCTTGTTTCCAGATGCATCCTGGGAAGGGGGAAAGAAGAGAAGAGAACACATGCAAGTACACTGCATTAAATAGTGCAATTAGCTGGAAATAATAAATCAATGTACACAATCTAGAAACACTTAA
This sequence comes from Neoceratodus forsteri, assembly GCA_016271365.2. NCBI lineage: Eukaryota > Metazoa > Chordata > Ceratodontiformes > Ceratodontidae > Neoceratodus > Neoceratodus forsteri. The sequence goes on from CM057455.1 coordinate 725,903,433, forward strand.
GAATAAATTGTCAAGCAGTAAAATTACCATGAAGTAAATTGTGGAACGGGCAAATGAACAATAGACAAAAACAGCAACAAAAAAAACAGGGAGAAATAATTGGAACAGGTTGATGTTATTTGTTTCAGGCATATATATTTTTAGTGCTTTGTTCTTTTACTCAGAGTTTCTCTGAAAGAGATCAGGGTTGAAGCTGTTGTTGGAAAAAATATATGGAAGAAGCTAAAGCTATCATGACTCATTCAATCACAAAAGACGTGATTATGCAGAGCGTGATGCTGTCTGCATTTTCCTACTGTACAAGTTAGGGCTGGGATATATCCTTTAATGAATGTACAACCCAGCCCTGGCACAGATTTGGTGCTGTATGGCTCTGAAAGACTTGTGACTGAACAATCTAAGTTAACTGAATCAGAATTGGGTGGAGCCAGGGATTCTATAAAAAGGTCACAGCTTTGGAATGTGTTGGCCATTAGTAGGTGAGCACATATTACCCAGCAGTAAATGACTAGCCCAGTGACAACGTTGGGACTAACAGAACAAGAAATCAGATTTCTGATAAAATGGTTTCTTTTAGAAGCATAGAAACATAGTTAATGTTACCAGAAAAAGACCATTGGCCTATCCAGTCTGCCCTGTTATCCCTATTCTACCACATGACCTAATGCCTAGATGGGGTTTATGCCCTTGCATCCACTCCTCACTTTCTGCCTTACCGCTACCCTCTGAGTAACTATTAATCCCTTAACTCTGCTTGAAACCATTGATTGTTTTGTGCCCGCCACATCAGCTAGTGTGCTGCTCCACTGCTAAACCGCCCTCTCTGTAAAATAAAGCTTTCTCACGCTCCTCCTGAATCTCCACCATTATCTTCTACACATGTCCCCTTGTTTTTGACTGTCACTACTGATAAACATTTCCTCACAGTTTATCTCATTCATTCCTATCAGAAAGTTGAAGGTCTGCATCATGTCACCCTCTCCCATCTGGCCTCCAGTGAGTACTTGTGCAGTGCCATAAGCTGTTACTCATAGCATCTGCCCCATTGGGCCTGAATCATTAAGGTTACCCTAAGCTGCACCATTTTCAGCCTGCCTTTGTCTCTTCTTGCATGAGGAATGCAGAACTATGCACAGTATTCCAGATGTGGCCTCCCAACACAGCTCAACATTCTGGCCGCCTTGTTGTAAGTCTTGTTCATTGGGTGTTTTGTTTTAGGGAATCGCCTATGATTAACCCCAGGTCCCTTTCCTCAGAAGTAGTGTCAAGCTTAGCTGCTCCCGGGTTGTACCCGAAAACAGGCAAATGTCTGCCTAGTGTGCCCCACCCGGTCAACAAAAGCTAAATAAATAAATAAAAAATATTCCATTCTTGGGTTCTTGTTCCCTATGTGTATTACCTTGCATTTGTAGGCACTGAGTTTCAGCTACTGGGTTTTAGACCACCTTTGTAACCTCTGCAGGTCCCTGTGTATTTACCTTAACCCTCCTTACTGTCTACACTGTACCTGGTTACTCCTTCATCTGGCAACATTGATCAACCAGGGGTGGAGGAGTGGCCATTTACATTTCTTTTTCCTTCCAATACTCTATCTTCCTTTCCATCTGTTCTTCCCTGCATATGAACTTTTATTACTAAAACTGTCTCTTCCTTGTTCCCTCCCCATCTTTGTAGGTGGAATCTACTGCTGCCGCAGCTTCTCTTCTTCTTCCCCCTCATCTATCACTGAGCTTATCTCCTCTTTCGTCACCCACTTCTCTACAGGGGAACTCTACATCCTTGGTGATTTCAGTATCAACTGGCTATCCAACAACCATTGCCAAAACAGACCCCATTAATGAACACACACCACTCAGATTTTGGATAAAATAGGACCGCAGCTTTTTTACTAACATTAGATAATTTCAACAGTACATAACATTTAACTCAAATGTTTCAACAACATATATATATATACATACATACTATAAACATTAAGACCCCTGGGGCAGCAAATTCATGTGGTTCTTGCCTCGACACTCCACCTTCCGCATCCTGCATGTTGAGGGAACTCTGGCCTATCAGTTAGGCAGACCGCCAATGGCCGTGTCTCCCCTTTGGACTGTCCCCCCCCTTTAAAATCGGATTCAGGGACATGGCTTTTTCCAAGGAACATGCCCACCCAGGGACACACTCCTCCAGCTTCAGTTCATGTCCTCTGTGTTCCGGTGCCCGCCTCCACCTGAGTGACTACCCCCCCGGTTCCGTGGAAGTGTACCCACCCAGGGTCGCACCTCCAGTCGGCTGTTACCTCATCACAACTTAGAGTACCTTACTAGTAAGGCCAGAGCAATGTATCGGGTCAGTCATGAATTTACTCCCTTTGTAAATAAATTACACAAACTGTGACTCACAGCTGAACATACCTAGAACTGGTGCTGTAGCCAGCTGCACAGGGAGGGTGGGTGGGTGTCATTTCTTGAGAGCTGGTCCCAAGAGGATGCAACCCCTCTGCACCAGCCTTTTTATCCCCACCCAGGCCACGCCTCCTCCTAGAGGCCTGGGTTGGCCCAATCTGTTGACTGGCACTTCGTTCCACTGCTGCCTCCTATGGCCCACTGGAACTGGGCAGCCCATCCCCCACCATCTAACAGGGGCTGTGGGCAGAACACCCCCTCCCCAGTGAAAAGCCAGGTGGGTCATTGCCAAAACAGACCCCCCTAGCTTTTCCTGAGGAGCATGCCCGCCCAGGGCCGTACTCCCCCAGGTTCAGTTCATGTCCCCCTGCATTCCGGTGCCTGTCCCTAATTGAGTGACTGCCCCCCTCCGTGAAGCGTACCTCTGGCCGGCTGTCACCCCATCACAACTTAGAGTACCTTACTCACTAAGGCTAGAACAATGTATCAGGTCAGCCATGAATTTACCACCACCAAATACATGTTTTACACCTATTCCCCACCAATGCACCAGGGATCTTAACACCATTTCACAAAAATCCTGCAGTGTGGATTTGAAACTGTCATTCCTATGCATGCCTGCACAAGCTCAGGTTATGTAAAAATGCCTGATGACTGCCACGTTGCATGAGAAAGCGAACCTGAACACCTCCCTGTTCACTTCCCTATGCACTTTTTCAATGGCCGAGATGTTTCGTGCCCCCCTCCACTGCTGTCGTGGGATGATCGGAGATCATGCTACGATTGTCCGTGGGAGGGTCTCCCTTAGGTGGGTCATACTCTTCTTAATTATCTCTATCAATTTTGGAGACCCCCCAGGTGACTAAGTCATTCCCCCTAGGTGAATCACCAATGCAGCTGGTGGCTGCTTATGGGGCCCCATTTCCGAATCGTCCTTAACAACTGTCCCCACTTCATCCCCCCTTTCCTGGCCCAATGAATGACATTCCGGCATTCTGGGATGTCCAGCTGTGTTGTGTATGGCCGAACCTTGGCTCTTGAGTGAGCTTCCCTCACATGCGAGTGCCCAATGAGCCATATGTGAGATGTTATGACTGCAAAGCAAGACATACAGCATGAGCTTGGCGCATCACCTTTTTTTTTAAAGAACCAGTTTTCAGCCTTTCGTCTCTTAATATGAGACTTCCCAACACCTGCACTGTTCAAGATGCAAGTCAGCTGTAATGCTCCCACCATCTGTTTGCTTGTCCCCCACCCAGCAAGCTTTTAAACATAGCCTGAAAGTCTGGCTCCTTATTGCTGTACACAGTCACTGCACCATACGAAAATGTTAGTGCCTAACAACTCACCTACAGTATGATCTATAATGGTTAGCAGCACTTACTGCCCATCCCTCGCCTGCCCCTGCTTTTTCACACCTCTGCCTTTCCTTACCCTATCCCTCCATACCCCATAACTCCAAGCCTTCTCCGACCCTCCTTGAGCCTCCTTTTGATCCCTAATTGATACAATGAATGTGTTTGATCTGGTTGAACTGCACAGTTATCGTTAATGCACCTGTATTGACTTGTACCATGTAATTATACACTGTCATTGTACAGGTATGTGTCTTGCATCATCTGTATTAGTCACTTTGTGTTTTGCTTATGAACATTGTCATAGTATAACCTAGATTTATCCACTCTAAATTCTTCTTCCTCACTGCTACTTGTTGGGTGTACCTTGTATGTACTATTGTATCTTTGTTGTTTTGCCACCTTGTGGCTCAGGTCATGACCGAAAACGGTCCTCTGGATCAGCACACTTACCTGGTTACCAAAGACAGAAATATATAAATAAATAAATAAATATAATAGAGGTCCCTGCCTGGGGCCTAATGTAACTTTTATATGCACCCGATGCCCATCTACCCAATTCATTTATCTGCTCTTCCCTGAAACCCAATCTGGCAGCCTCTCTGGTCGCACCAATCCTGAATGAATGTGTTCTGAAAGATCTTGCATCATTGCTCGCCATCCGTAAACCCTTCCGGAAAACAGTGGCAAATTTCCGCCTGGTCACCGGTTTACCATCCTCATGCACAAACGTGTACCCTTCCCCTTTGGGTCTCTCATTTAAATAAGTGCTCATCAGAGACCAAGGGCAAATATCCCCAACTGGGGCCCTATATAGCATTATGATGGTAGGTGGTCCACACTGGTATGTTTTGGACTTGCACAGTTGTAAGCAGAGTCTGTTGTGTAGCACCCTGACATTACTGACTTGTAAGTTGGTGTTGTTCTTGGGGCTGTTGGACCAACTCTGATACCTGGAAAGCCCCAAAGAATGCGCAAGAAAACAGCACCTGGAACAGCTGAGTTTCATACCTCTAACTGCAAGTGACTCTTACGGCCTTCAACAAATTGGACAGTTCTGGTAAGCCTATGGGCTTCCTGGTGTCCTGCGTTTTTCCCCTTGACCTAGCCCACCTTTCTAACATCTTCTTCGTTATGAAGGTGTTAGTGGGGTCTGGGAATCCATTAACCTTACTCAAAAAAGCAATACCTGCTAACTGTGTGCGTATTGCTGATGGGGTTTTACCTAGCTGTATCAAGTGTATGACGTAATCCTGCACCTGACACTCAGCCCCATGCAGGATCATGCTTACCTCATGCCTGCAGAACTCCAAAAAGGTGGAATAGCTACTTATGTATTTCCTCCATGTTGAGGGGGCAACAGAAATCTGTACCAATTGGCACCATCTTGCCTCCCTAGGTACCATACCGCTTCCGGTATCTGTGTGGGTAGCGGGTCTGCTTCTGGGGCCAGCTGCCTGAATCAGTTGAACTGCAATCGAGACAAGGCATCAGCTATCACATTCTGCTTGCCTGGCAAATGTCAGGCTCTAAAAGTAATATCGTGCAGGAGGCAACACATGACCAACACCCGCAGTGCCTTCATACCGTCCTCAGACTTAGATGTCTGTGAATTTATTATCTCCACCACTGCTTTGTTGTCTGTGTGGAACAGCACATACTGATTTTTAAGCCTGCCCCCCCCCACACCCTGACTGCTACCATAATGGGAACTACTCCAGGACCGTAATATTCTGGCTGAGTACCAACCCCACCCATTCCTGCAGCCATGGACCTGCAAACCAAGACACCTGGAAAAAGGCTCCAAATCCTACCCCACCTGTGGCATCTGTGACCAGATCCAGCTTGTGGTGTGGACCAGCTGGGTCCTGCCACATGGAGACTCCACTGAAGTCCTATAAAAACAACTCCCGTACTTTAAGGTCTGCTCTTATATCCCGGGACACTCTTATATGATGATACGGTCTCATGGGGCCAGATGTTGCAGCGGCCAGTCTTCTCAAGAATGGTCACCCTGGACAGACCGTGCAGAATGCAAAGTTCAAATAACCCATGACTGACTGCAATTGTTTGAAAGTCACCTTCTTAGCCCTTCCCATTTCCCCCGATAAGTGCCCAAGGTGCAACATCTTGTCGTGGGGCATTCGTGATACCATGTTCACTGAATCAGTCTCAATACCCAAGAAGGATAGGCATGTGGAAGGGCCCTCTGTCTTTTCTGGTGCCAATGGTACCCCAAAATGCTCCATGACAGCACAAAAACCCTCAAGTGTGTTTAAATAAATATTTCTACCACTAGGTCCTGCAAACAAAAAGTCATCCAAGTAATGCATTATGTTTCTATTCCCTGTATAGAATCTCGATGCCCTTTCCAGAAATGTTGCAAATGCCTCAAACACTGCACTGCTGACTGAGCATCCCATTGACATGGACTTAGCAACATACCAGCAATTCTTGAACATGAAGCCCAGTAACTTATGGTCTTACATAGAAACATAGAAGTTGACGGCAGATAAGGACCGCAAGGCCCATCCAGTCTTGCAGTGTGAGTGGCAGGAGGCGGAATGCAGACTTCATGTCGCTTTTTGCCATCAGGGTGCCCGGTCTCAGCTTATGGATCAAATGCACTGCCATGTCGAATGACACGTATTTAACTGAGATATCCTCAGGGGCTATGAAATCATTCACAGATGCCCCTTTTGGATAGGACAGGTGATGTATCAGCCGATACTCCCCAGGTGTTTCCTTGGGTGCTGTTCCCAGCGGGACAGTCACAGATTAGGAAATAGTGAAGGGGCCAGCTACTCGACCCACATTGACTTCTTTTTGGATTTTTTGTCCGCATATATCAGGTAGGGACACAGCAGATATTAGGTTGTTGGCCATGGTAGCAACACGAGGTCCCTTGTATGGGACTGGAAAACCCTTGCCAAACCTGTCAATCAAATATAATGCTGCCTCGTGCTTGGGGTATTGGGTGAGCCATTGTCTCATGTTGTCGAGTTGGACTGGCAATCTAGCCAGATTTTCCAGCTCCCAGCTTGACTTTATCTCCGCTCATTCCCATACTTCCCTGCTGTCTGTCTGGGGCACCTCTGCATGCTATGACCCTATGTTCCCACCCCCCCACCTGCAATTCTTACATATGTGACTGACTTGCAGTAGGTACGAAAACACTTCCGTTTGTTTTAACCATAACAAGCCTTCTTTATGCACTTCTTTTGCTCCTTCTTAGTATTTCCTCCCCTGCTGGCTTGGCTATAACGTGCGCGCTGTCCATGTACGTCACCACATTAGGCTTCCCCTGCATCATATAACACACCTATATATCCAAATGTAAGCTTTCCCATTTGAAAGTGGGCTGCCTCACCAATTTTAACTGAAACTGCTCATCATATTTCAGTCAAGCATATCTGTCAAATGATAAGTGGGCAAATTTAACGGTGTCCTGGTACTTAAGAAGTGACACCAGTTTTTCTGGATATTTTGTCCCATATACCGACATACAGATATTGAAAGCTGCCCCCAAATTCTCAAATGTAAAGGGGACCTTAGGCCTTTGGGGCCTCTCCTTTTTAGAGCTGTGGGCGGAGTCTACAACTGTTTTGGCATCAATCGTACCTTATAAAAATGGCCAATCGTAGAACCTTCTGTTGGACTTTTGGAAGTATCCTTCTGAAAGTCCAATGGAGCATGAAACCCTCTGCCATGATCAGCTGCTATGGAATAACAGCTGCACTATTTTGGCTGTTACTTCCGCATTCCAGGCAAAAACTGTGCATGCGCGACTCATGCGCATGCACAGTTCCGCTGGAGTCATCATGTTGTGAATAGCAAATTGCTATTCACCACAACTATGCATGCTTGCGTGCTGCACATGTGCAGTTGCATCACCACCACCAGCACTGGTAGCAAAGAAAATCCTGCCACACCCTCCCACTGCTGTTGTTCTCCCCGTTCCCTCCATTGCCGTCACCGCGCCAACATTGGGGTCCACAATCCCCGTGTTGACATTATGTGCCCTTCCCCAACTCATGTGGCACATTGGAAGCCCACCTCAGTGTGCCCAAATGTATGTTTTTTTTTCTTCCCCCTCCTCGCTGACATTGGGGACCCAATCCGTGTCGGCATCATGTACCCACCCAATCTAATTAACTCTTGTGGCACACTGGGAGCCCACCATTGTGCCCAAATGTATGTTTTGTTTCCTGTAAATAAAGAAAACCGTTCCCAATATGTTTTTTTTACCTGTAAAAGAAAATGGTCCCTCGTTGTCACCCCAGTCCCCCTCCCCATCCCCACTCTCCACTGAGCACCCACCTCCCCCCCCCATACCCCATACTTACCTCCGAGGTCGGCGTTGTCATCTTCTCTGGATCGGGACATGTCTGCACTCTTCAAAGCTGAACAGCAAACTGAAGAATCAAAGGTAAGCGTGCTATAATGATATTCAATGGGGTGTTCAACTTATCTAGATAAATCAGCCATTTTTTTTTAATTGTGGCCCCAAATTTTCAACATGGTGTGCCGGCCCAGTGGCGCTGAGGGTTGAGGCACTGGATGCCACACCTCACGCCACGCCGGTGCCCCAAGTTTGGGAGTGAGCTCGGGTGCTGGGGTCGGCAGGGTTGGGAAGGGATCGAGCAACCCCAGGACAGCTCTCCTTTCCCGAGGGGAGGGCATTGGGAATGTCCGGTGTCCCAGTGACCCCAGGTGGAGACCGGGGCACTGCAGGATCATGGACCAAGATAGAGTGGGTGAGTGTGGCAGATGCCGGCAGGGTAGCCCTGCGCCACGGCATCATTGCACGCCACACTTGGGATGGGGAAGTACTTGAAAAACCCCTTTGGGCCAGATAGGCAACAGTATCCCAGTGCCTGGCTGCCACATGCCCAATACTGGACCTATGCCTCTGCTCCTTGATCTCCTCATGGACCTTGGGCCTGGTGGGGCCCGCAGGGTGCACTAATGTCCTTTTTCTTTTTTTGACTTTATTACCCTCCGGTCGCAACGCCATGAACCTCTCTCAGGCATCCGAGTCTGTGTTCTGCCCACCAGAGGCCCCCCCGAGCTGTACCTCCTCTCTCCCCCCCCTCCTCCCTGCAGTCAGTACCCCTGGTCTAACCCTCCCAGGGTAGGTCACCCTGCTCCTCTTGGGCGCTCTTACAGACAGACTCCGGCTGCAGTGGAGGACCTGGAAGGTCAGTCAGCGTTGGCCTGGTGATGGGTATGGGCGACTGGTGCCGTTGCCTATCCATGGCGCCATTGTTTTCCCTGTTCTTGTGTGTCCCTGGAGCTCGAACTTGCAATGACGTCCAGCTCAGCTGGTGCATGCTGGCGCACACCCCTGATTGATGTCTGCCGCAGCTCCAATCCCCAGCATCTTGCAGCTGTGCACTGTAGTGCCTCTAGCTTCTGCTAGAGGTCACCAGTGCATTGGCAGGTGGATTCCTCCCCTCCCCGGGGAAGGAGAGCAGTCCTGGGGACACTCAATACTTTCCCCTCCCTGCCAACCCCCGATGACCTGGGCTCGTTCCCGAACCTGGGTCACCAGCGTGGCATGAGGTGTGGCATCCAGCGCCTCAACCATCAGCGCCACTAGGCCGGCTTGGGCACTAACGTCCTTGAGAATGCAGGTGGTCATAGTGAGTGGTAGAGCGGTGGGTGAGTGGACTGTCCGAGAGAGTTCTGGACCCCGTAGGAGACAAATAGACTTGGAAACAAAAACCCAAAAAACCCAAACATGGGGTTCTTGGGACCCCACCTCGTGAACACCATCATTGTCATTTCGTTACTCGGTCCCGAAAGATGATTTCCTGGTTGTTGCGCAGAATCACCTTTCAGGACTGATTAATGAAATGGCAGTGCCGCTGTTCATGAGGTAGGGTCCCAAAAACCCCATGTTGCAAATTTAGTGAAAAAACTCCAAAACATGACTGCATTACAAGCGTGCATTGTGCAGTGTCTACGCACGCTCCTAACTTCACCAATTTTTAATATTTTCACTCCAGATTTTCAACATTGCCATTTTTGCACACCTCCTTTTTAACAGTACAGCTCTCATTTTCCACATCCTGCCCGAAATGTGTTTTCGCACCTGTGGCACAGATTGGCGTGGTTGCTCTGTGAAATCACCTTTCGGGACAAGTGAACAAAATGACACTGGCACTCTTCATGAGGAGGGGTCCCAAAAAGGCCATGTTGAAAACTTAGTGCAACACCTCCAAGAAATGGCCAAGTTACACCTGGGCATTCAATAATTTCAATGCACACATGTAACTTTGGTCATTTGGCAGCTCGTCACAGCCCTATCGGCTCTGGCTGGAGGTTTTTTGTTTGTCATCACTCTCCTCTGGGAGCTCGCAGTGTATAAGTGAGAAAATATCTGTGAACTCTCCTATTCAAATCTTTTCCTGAACTGTGTCCGACAAGTGATTGCCCAAAGGGTCATCCACTCCTGCATATGCCCAGTGATCCCCAGTGTTCAATGTCTCCATTGTGCTGCTAACTCCAGCTGGGGGTTGCACTAAGGCCATACCTGCAGTTGTCTGTAAAGGGATTACAGTGCTGTGGCCCATCACCATCCCATTCCCATCGCTGGTCCCTGGGAAAGACTGCAGCCCATTGGCAGAGGGGTCCACCACAGTTCCGCTCCACACCTGATTCATCGCCCGATGGGTCAAGACAGGTACCTCAGGCCATGGGACCACCATTACCGGTGTCAGCTGTAAAGTGGCGGTAGCAGGCACCGGCAAACCAAGGGGCACCAAAGGTGCTCCTGCCACCGTACCAGCTGGTGGAAGGATAGCACTCCCCCCAGTCTGGTGCAGCTGTCCCCACTACAGCCCCTTGGGGTGCCCAGTCCCCAAGGCTGCACATGTTGAAAGAGGTTCTGACCAGTGGTGGCCAGCTGGGCAAGCCACCAAAAACTGGGTGCCACATCTGCAGCCACTGGTTTCATGTCGGTGTCCATGCGGCAGGTAGCCACTAGTTCCTTGCAAGGTTCCCCATGGGGCATTGATGCTGGGCTGGAATACCCTCCCCGACACCCACATTCCTAAGTATCGGGGGAAAGGAATGTCACCTGGCTGTGGTGCCCATGGTCCATCCAGTGGTACCATCTGCCCGTATGTAGTGTGGGCTGCTTGTGTGCCATGCCAGCCCATACCTACTGACGCAGTTTGGGGACTTGGGTTAGGGGTGTCAAAACCCAGGGACCCATGATCCGTGTTCTTTGGGACCATGGTCTCAGCGGCCCACAACTGCGCCCTCATTGGACCAGCTCATTCCATAACCAACACCTGGAAGGCCATCTGTGTCCTCACCATTATATCCTGTGTTGTGCAAGCTGTTGCCTGCTGCATCGCTCATCACCAGAACCTGCTCAGACCGCTGAGCTGCTTCCCTGGCTGCCCTGTCCAGAACTCATTGCCATATGCCAAGCTTTCTGGGAAGCCAGGTTGGGATTCTTGGACCCGTCTCCACATTTATGATGCAAATCTCCCCATCCCCCGAACACTCAGTGTCAGCCACAAACACTGAACCACTTTCCTCTCTATGCACATCACTTTCCTTGTCCCCAACCAACTCACCTGCACTGATCGACTCCACCAGGTCTGCTGTCTGTCCATCCATCCACATAGCCTTCTGTGCTGTCAACCTCCGGACTCGGTCCCCTGGCATCTCACCTTCATCCTCCCTCTGAACTATAGCCACTTGCATCCATCCTTTCTCCACGGTTGCCTGCAATCTCCACTTAATTGGCCCACTTTGCCCCCTCTTCCTACCTCTACTCTCCTGCACTATTGACTCGAGCAAGTGAGGCTACCGGTGTCTGGGAGGATAAACTCCCTGTTCCACCATCTCCAAGCCACGTGGTTCACTCACATCTCTTGGAGTATCTACCACTTGTTCCACCCTAACTGTTCCACTCTGTTCCCCCCCATCCAGAAGAGCCCCAGGACTGGCCAGCTGGCCATCATTGAGGACTACCTGCAAACTGGGTTCCAGTCTGGACACTGCAAGCATCCAGTCTGGGCCCCCAAATCTTCAGACGCTGAAAAGCATTGTGAAAAGCCTGGTCCTGACTTCTCTTCCGAGGTACAGGGGACGTAGGGAGTGCCTGACCTCTTTGTACTCGAACCACTCATTGAGATGCCATAATGTAACTACTAGAAAAACTTAGGGCAAAGCAATACCAGATAACAGCAAAACCTGATCTAAGGGAAAAAGGAGAAAACACCTTTGTTAGCCTATTAAGTCATTTTCTTACATAGTTCCCCTCCTATGCTACATAGTGTCCCTAATTACAGAACATAAACAAGTATCCAAACATATATAATGAACTGTATTAACATTTCCTCCTGCCAAATGCTCCACCCAAAAGATCCGCCTCCCCCTGTTGCCCCCCGAATAAGGTACCCAAAGCAGTCAACCTCTTGCGAAATAAAATTTCCCCATTGCACAATCATTTTCAATTCCCGAGGGTACCCAGTTCCCCCTCATAAAAAAACTCAGTGCTGCCTAACTACCCATGCCCCCCCCCCCCAAGGTCCAGCCTGCTAAAAGAGCTCAACAAAACAGATTAGTTTTTCAATTTTCTTTTTCTTTTTGTGTTGCTGACCTAACCACAGGAATTGGCCGAGAAATGGGGCCATGGCACACAAGGAGGCTCTGCAAAAGGACAGCTGCAGGGAAGCACGGGGGGGGGGGGCTGATTGGAAAACAGAGGGGGAAGGGACAGCTTAGCAGGGAAAAGAACAGGAAAACACAACTTTATATTATTTTATTTATTTAAAACATCCGGCTCAGCTGAACAAAGAACCACCACCCCATTTCAGCCTATGTAGAAATAGGCAATGCCACACTGAACTCCTGTCATCAGCAGTTTTGCCGTAGCCCTTTTGTCGAGAGAATTATTTCTTCTACTCTGCTCCAGAGGGTTTAAAAAACAAAACTTTCCTAATGGCTGGGAGGGCTGCATTTTTTTTTTTGGTGGCAGTTGTTAATTAACAACTGCTCGGCTTCTCCTGAAGGATGGAGCATGAGGGGGGAGCATGCCGGGAAAAATGAGAGGGGATCTGGTGAGGAAAAGGGGGAAACAGCATGAAGCACAGGTAGCCAGCCGCCACCAGGAACAGGATGCCAAAGAGAGACGGGCCAAGAAGAAAGCAATAAAACAAGATGGCGGGCTGCTAGCAATGGCCATGTGGGGAAAAGATGAAAACAGAAAGGCACAAAGGGGAACCCAGCAGGAGGCCTGCGGGGAAGAAAAAGGGTTATAGAGGAACTAAAGGGGGAGAAAACAAATTGGGGTGCAAGCCAGTTTCGGACTGCCAGGGGACAGGCGCCCACAACTTGGGGGGAGCCTGAGGGGAAAAACAAAATGGTGGACCACCAGCATCGACCGCATGAAAGCAGACGCTGAAGTGGGGAGGCCCAGTAAAGGAAAGAACCCACCAGGAGGCCCACCAGTTCAGGGACAGCAAGGAAGTCAGAGAACTTGTACAACGGGCTAGGAGGAGAAGGCAATGAGACAACCAATAAGTGGGGCAGGACAGGACTAACAGCAGGGCAATTTTTTTATATATATACAGCGGGGCCTCGAGGGAAGGAGAGGGTGCCAGGAGCTGCCCTGGAGGGGCCCAACCAGGGCTGGGGAAGCCCACTTGGGAGCAAACCAAGGGGGGCAGAAAAAGGGCCCAAAAGTGGAACAGGGATCAACAGGAAAACACTGAAGAAACAGACCACTGAGGAAGGGACAACTCCCCCTTTTTGATAACAGAACACTATAATGATGAACTCTTTTTTTATTTTTTTGTAAAAGAGTGGCCAACACAGCAAGGCAGAGGAAGACCACCCACCAAAGGGGAGGAACTACCCACACCAGGCCAACTGCAGGGTTTACCTGGTGAGCATGGTGGTGACAATGTCGTTTCTTGAGAGATGGTCCCAAGAGGGTGCACACCGTCTGTACCACCCTTTTATTCCTTGTCCAGGCCACACCTCCTCCTAGAGGCTTGAGTCGGCCCACTCTGTTGATTGGCACTTTATGCCAGGGCTGCCTCCTATGGCCCACTGGACCTGGGCAGCCCATCCTCCACCATCTAACGGGGGCTGTGGGCAACCCCCCCCCCGATGAAAGACCGGGTGGGTCATTCTTCTTTTTCTTATCTGTTATCTTTTTATGCCCTGATTTTCCCCTGCTTCTCTCCCTGCTTGTGTACACCCAGAGGCATGCTCATGTAGTGTTCTGGGGCACCCTCCCACTACATGCTGCCCCCTACGGCCTACGCTGCCATCGGACCTCCATCCAGCGGCAGGGGAACTGGAGGGGGGTCACAACCTCCCCAGGAGAGGACAGCTGCCATTAGGCTGCTCAATCCTGCTCCTCTCTCCCCGCCCCATATGGGTGGGTCATTCTAAACTCTGTAACTCCATTTCTTCCTTGAATTTAAAACAGCTCATCTCTGAACCCACCTGATTAAACTTCAAGTCAGTTAAGCATACCCTGGTAAACTGGGTTTTGACATCCCATCCCCACCGGGTTGTCTCATCAGGAATCCTTCCGGATGTACTCAGTGACCACTATATCGTCTATTGTGTGCAGAAAATACACAGGCCTAAAGCCCCACCAAACATACTCCACCTCCACTCCTTTAGATCCCCAGATTTATCCTTCCTTCACGTAGAACTCTTGGGAACCAATTGGACTCCCATGTCAAATGCCTTCTTGATTGATTTCCCCCTATACTACTTCAACAATCAATTCTTGAATGCCTGGGACAGACATGCTCCTCTCAGGAAGACTAGGGTTTGTGGCTCCCACCTCCCCTGGGTATCGGCTGAGCTGCTGGTCTGCCAGCATGCTTGTGATCTAGCTTGGTTAGCTCACAAAGCTTCTGGTGCCCTAAAGGATTTACTTAGATATTGTTCCCTACGGAACTTCTGCACCAGGGCCATCCATCTAGTCAAAGCAGAGAACTTTAACTCAACCTTCCAGGAAAACCTTAACAGCCCCTCAAATTCTGGAAGGTAGTACATGTCCTTTTCTCCCCACCAATCACCCCCAGTCCCTAAAGGCTGATGACCTTACTATCTCTGACCCGCCCGCCACCATAGCTGCTGAATTCAACAACTTCTTCAGCACCTGTGCATCCAATCTTATTGCCTCCTTACCTCCTCCACCAACTCCTACACTTGCTCCACCTGCACCTACTTCCTCCTCCACCTGCTTCTCCTTCCAACCAGTCTCCCTTGCTGACACCCTGCAAGCTGTTCTAGCTCTTAACCACCACAAAGGGAAAAACCCAGATGGACTTGACCCCAAGCTACTGCATCTATAGGCCCATGCTATAGCCCTCCCTCTCCATTCTTCTGAACCTATCCTACTCACTAATCACTGTCCCTAAAGCCTGGGAGCTTGCCACTGTTGTCCCTCTTCATAAGGGTGGCGACTCTTCCTATTCTGGTAACTACCATCCGGTATCTCTACTCTCAATCCTTGCAAAGCTATAAGAACACTTGACTCTGGCTCAGCTCTCTCCTTTTCGCAACTCCTCCTCCTTCTTTACCCCCTTTCAGTCTGGTTTCCATAAGGCCCACTCCACCACCACCTCCTTACTATGGCTCACTGACTCCATTCTCTCTGGCATGGATCAAGGACGCATCACCTCTGCCATCTTCATCAATCTGGCTAAAGCCTTCAACACTGTTGCCCACCTCTTCCTCCTTTGAAAACTTGTTGCAGCCGGTCTCTCTGACTCCGCCATCCACTGATTCGGCTCTTATCTCATGGGTAGATCGCAACCAGTCAGGACTGGCAACTCCATCCCCCCCCCATAAACACTGGTATCCCTCAAGGTTCTGATCGAGGCCCAATACTATTTTTGATTTTCCCGAATGACCTTCCAAATGTTTGCTCAACCGCAAATATCTACATGTACGTGGACAATACTGTCTTGGTTATCTTTGGTACTTCCCCCTTGGATGTGGTGACCAAGCTCCAACTGGATTTCAACAATATCCAGCGCTGGTTTCGCAATAACCAGCTCTCGCTGAATGCCAAAAAGACAGTCTCCATGACCTTTGGCACCAGGCAAAGGCTTGCCAGACTTGCTGCCACCCCTTCCTTCCTTCCACACCCTTGATGGTTCCATGCTTGAAGATGTCTCCTCCTTCAAATACCT
Organism: Neoceratodus forsteri; assembly: GCA_016271365.2. Classification (NCBI taxonomy): domain Eukaryota; kingdom Metazoa; phylum Chordata; order Ceratodontiformes; family Ceratodontidae; genus Neoceratodus; species Neoceratodus forsteri. The sequence goes on from CM057455.1 coordinate 725,919,372, forward strand.
CAGCCTCTGGCTCGACAAGAACCTCGATTTTGCTGGTCACGTGGACGCTGTCATCACAAAGCTACTCCATAAACTCGGTGCTCTGTACAGACACTGCAGCAGATTTCCCCTTCCAGCTCCCCAGGAGATTGTCCAAAAGATAGTCCTCCTTATTTATAGTATACCCATGCCGCAGCGACAGTCTGCATGGAGACATCCACGACAGTGACACCCTCTCCCTCTTTGTTCTTCCTGCTTCCTCTCCTATTTCCACACCCCACTCTAATTCCCATTCACCAATCTACCATCCCCATTCCCATCTCATCATTCCTACTGTTACTGACTTTATCCTCCAATTCTATTCCCTAACTACCCACCTGCCATTCGCTATGCGGGGTTCATGCATCCCGAAAAGGAGGGTTGGCCCATCAAGTTGCCTTACTCCGTCCCACGTATGCCTCTGTTATGACTTTCCTATAGGGTATGTTTAGGGCATACACACTTGTTCATTTATGGTTTGTAATTATGATTGTACATAAAATGTAAATTATATGTTTATTTATGCATATATGTACATTGGTTGTAGTTCCCGATTCTTCACACTATGGATTTTACCGTCCACAAATCCATAATGTTGTGTAATCTGTTCTTCTGATTCTCTGTGTAGATAATATGTCTTTTTGTTCAGTTCTCCACTATGTTTTTATTTCTTCTATTCTGTATTTAATTGTGTATCCCCACTTCCCTATCCCCCAGGATGCACCTGGAAAGAAGCAATTGTAGCTCAGTGTGTCTTTCCTGCTGAAACTTTTCAAACAAATAAATAAATAATATAATACACTGTCAAAGAGATTATTGCAATCTGCAAAGAGAAACACCCTGTCCTTCATTGTTTCCCACTACATTGCTGATTAAACATAATGAAAAGAACTGTTCCCGTGACTGACCTTTATGGCATCCCACTTGTGATGCCCCTCTCCCCTGACTTGACCACGTTTACCACCATGCTTTTCTGTCTCCCCCTCAACCAACTTCCCATCCATCGAACTAGGTCCTATATAGCCTTTACAACTTGTGAGTTGCATCCTGGCGTGAAAATAATTTTTTTTTTTCTCACAGTAGCTTTCACAAGTATGTCATCATGTCCTGAGAGGTGGTCAACCACATCCAATGGCTGGCCAAACTGCTTGATCGTGATGCTAAATGGGTCGGCAAACAAACAACAAAATGGCACCATGCTGCCTGATCAATCAATTTGGCCTTTCCTTGTCAACAAGTGAGCATTGCTGACCACCTTGCAGGGATGTGATATCGCATTTGTGAAAGCCCCTGTATGTCCCAATGTTTGCAGTAGTTCATCTGTTATTTTCTTTATAGTTCTTTTTTTCTGAGTCTCTTGGTCTTCAGTCCACACTTCTCCACAGGCCCACAGCCTGGACCAGGTTCAAGAACAACTTGCATGTGGTCCATTCTGAGGGACTGAGCCAATAATAGCACCAGAAAGGTAGGACTTGCCAGTACCAATAATAAAGCATGCCCCCCTCCCCCCCAATAACACTGTGTACACACAGCCATGAAGGGAGAAGGCTCAAAGACATTTATTTATTTATTTGAATTTTAATGACTGGGTGAGCCCACTGGGACTGACAAGTCCCTTTTTCAGGGGCGACCCGGGGAACAGAGGCATTCCACATAATACAGTATATAAAAAATAACAATTTACAGGTGGTAAAAACAGGAACAAGTATGATAATACAATAGTGATTGTCTAATAACAAGGAAACAAAACAATGTGTATGCATATCCCAAAATATTACATATTTGGGTGAGGATGCTTGACTAACAATTAGGTCTTATGGCTGTATACAGATATACATGCAGTATAGTACAATATATAATACACTCTAATACAATATATTACATAGTTAATTTTCAGAGAAGAGGAAAAAAGGCAAGGTCAAGGGAGGGGGAAGGGGTGATGGGAATAGAGCAACAAATAGAGAAGGGGCGAAGAGAAGGAGGGGGAAGGGAGGGGAGTAGACACAGATGGAACGGGTGAGGATTTAGGTACAGTTACAGATGGGCGTAGGAAAGAACATCACTTTGAAGTACCTCTTGAACATGGGAAGAGATAGGTATGAGAGAAGATTATGAGGGAGGTTATTTCATTTCTGTGAAACTGCTGTGGAGAAGGATCTCCTACCAATGGCTAGTCGGGTTTGGGGAACAGTTAATATAGGGAGATGGGAGGATCTGAGGATCCTAGGGGAGGGTTTCAATGTAAGCAGATTGGAGAGGATGGGAGGTGAAGGAAGGTGGATGAGTTTGAAGACAGTGCATCGCACAGGGAAGTCCATTTTGGCCTCAAAGGCCGGCCATCCTATGATATTGAGCACATCGCAGTGGTAGGCCCGTGCAGGTGCCTTGGCAACAAAAAAAGCGACTCTGTGAAAGGCCTGTCTGAGTTTGGCCGGAGATGAGGACTTGACTGAGTACATTATGGGGGCCTCATAGAATAGGCCAGGGAGAAGGGTAGCCGATGCAATAGTCTTCCTAGTTTGAGGTGTGAGGTAGAGGGCAGTGCGATATAGCAGGCCTAGTTTTTGATTAGTTGTCTTGATAACATTAGTTACATGCACCTCAAAGGATAGATGCTCATCTAGAGTCATGCTCAGATATCTGAAGGAGCCCACCCCTTCTATAGGCATGCCAGAGGAGGTATGTACTACCGGGGGGATTGGGAGGTGACATCATAGGAGGTAGGATGGAACAACATAGATTTAGTTTTCTTTGCGTTCAATACCAGTGTGTTCTCTCTGAACCAGGTTTCTAGCAGCCAGAAGACTTTTTCCAGTTCAGATCTAATGGTGGAGACATCTCTGTTGGACCTATATAGAATGGCATCATCTGTGTAAAGCTGAACTGTTGCCCACCCACAGTTCAGTGGCAGCTCATTGATGAAAATGAAAAATAACAGTGGCCCAAGGATTGAGCCCTGGGGAACCCCATCCGAGATGGGATGTGGCCCAGCCTTGATCCATGGCTTGAAATATTTCTGAGGTGTCTCTAAGGAGAGCTGACTCAGTCCCATGTGCCTTCCAAAAAGCATGCTGATTGATGGTGAGGGCATTGTTATGTTCTAGGAAGGAGTATAGTTGATTGTATAGGATTCGTTCCTGGATTTTAGCAATCGGGCATAATATGAATATTAGTCTGTAGTTTTCGATGAGATTTGTTGGGCCACTTTTGTGCACTGGGATGACGATTGCAGTCTTCCATTTGTCAGGGACAGATTGGGTACAGAAGAAGAAGGATCTACTGATCAATTGTGTGATCGGGTGAGCTAATTCAGGTGCTCCGATCTTAAGGAACTTGGGTGGTAGGGAGTTAAATCCGGGAGATCTATCTGGGTTTAGACCCATCAGAAGCTTAAACTCTTCTTTCCACGAGGTCAGTTTTATATGGAAGAGGGGGTGGGGGGCTTCAGGGTGGTATTCTTGCAGAGCAAGGTGAGTAGCAGGTAGACCAGTACCTCCAATATCCCCAGAAAGCAGTGCCGGGGTACCTACTCTGACACTACAGTGACCTGGCGCTGTTGTCACTGTAGTTATTGTCGTGGACATGGTGGCAATCACGTTAGCTATTTCTCCTGCCCTCATCAGAGTTCAAATTGTCAATACACAAACATCTCATCAGCATTGGCGGGACAAGTTATTGGTCATCAGTGTCAGCAGCAGCTAGATTCAGACCCAGATCACCAGGTAGCAGCCCAAGGTGGGCGGGGGTCCTCAAAAACACATGTAACTGTTTCAGATCTCCTCCTGACTGTGCCACCTCAAGTCAGCTGACTGACAGTTCCAGCGGATGGTACTGACTAAGAAATCAAAAGGTAGTGTCAGTACAGGCTGCTGAAGAGCAGACATACAGCCTAAACTGAAAAAATAAAGTGGCGATGTGATGATGATGAAGATGAAAAGGCATGGTCATCAGTGACTGGGAGGAGGTTGGTAAGTGCCAAAGTCAGTTCATCATCACACTCACTTATTGAGTAACAAAGTTGTCAGTCTGGTTTCTGTGGTTATTGGTTGAGGAGGTACAAGGGCATGGCTTTGAATGCATCGTATAACATTACTTATCTGAGACCAGATGGAAATTCTTTCCCCAGAGTCAGGGGTGAAGAGACCTAATAGACATATGTTTTGTCTTTAATCTGAGTCCCAAAATGTACAATAGAGCATGTAAAACCTCAAGCCTTTGTGTAAAAATTGTTCACATGTATTTATTTATTTATTTCAATCATTTGGAAGTACACCTTTGAACACAGGTGCTCGTTTACAAAGGTTCCACCTCAGAATTGCACCACAAAGGACAGTAAAACATCTTCATCAATTCCACTGGAATATAGTCAAAACAAACATAACATGTGTTAGCTATTAAGATTAGGTTAAGCCATATAGTATCAAAAGGATCTATGACTGTCGGTTGACACTTTTGTTGTCGACTGACATTACAGCAACTCCTTTATGTCAACCGCATTTGCGGTTGGCATAAAGGGAGTCACTTCGGACTGTGTTTTCTTCGGGGGCTTTGCTCTCAAACCCCCATGCAGGACTCTGCCCTTTCACCCCCCCTACTTAATTAATCAACTCCAAGTCGGAGCTGCTTGGGAGGCGGAGGCAATACCCTTGAAAGCAATGCCGGGTACCACGTAACACTACAGCAATCTGGCACTGTTGTCGCTGTAGTGTCAGTCACGGTAAAATTGTCACTGTAGCGTTGGTATACCATATCAAAACAGTGAGGAATTTCAGTACGTGTTTTGCTAGTACAAGGATTATTGGAAGCAAGTACAGCTGGAGTTGGAGGAAGGGCAGTGTGTAGTGCTTTTTAAAACTAAGCGATGTTAGGGAAGTTTGGTGGGAAGTCATATAACTCATTCATCCAGCCTACTGCCCTAATGGCAAAGGAGCGCCTTCATAGATTAATTCTCTGGAGAGACAGTTCAAGGGCAGATCTTATTATGCTTCTGGTATCATATAGATCGTTAACAGGGTTGATGCAGTTGCATATGGCCGGAGGGTGGGGGTGGAGGTGAGATGCAGCAGTGACTTTTTAGCAAGCAGACAGGTCTGATATTTTAAGCTGCCATTCTAGGGTAGCTAGTTGGTAAGGGAGTACATGGTGCAGCTGTGTGTGAGCTTGTCAGCCCCTAATACAAAGTGACAGGCCTTACTGCAAATCACCATGACCCTGTTTAGTACAGTGTCACTAGCAGCAGCATATACAGGGAGGCCATAGTTGACAAGGGACAAGACTTTGCTGGTAACAACTGCACATCTAGCTTCAGCTGTGAGGTTGTGTTGGTTCCTGTACAGGGCACCCAGTCTTATGTTTGCCATGGCAACAATGCTGTCTACATGTGGGGCAAAAGACAGGGTATCATCAAGTGTGACTCCAAAGTACTAGAAGGTTTCCAATTGTTCCAGACTTTATTATTACTAGGATTATTACTAGGAACAACAGGATGAAAGGAGGCAACTAGGCACATCATGATCGCCCCCCACACATGTGGGTATACTTTAGCCCCTATCTTGCTCTGGGTAGATACATCTATCTAGAGTATTTTTAAATTCTATAAAACTCTTAGCCTCCACTGTGTCAGTAGGCAATCCATTCCATGCCTTAATTGCTCTTACAGTAAAAAGTTATCTCTTTTGACCATTGCTGACTTCGGGACGATAAGTTTCTTATCATGTGACCTCAGACTGTTACGTGTGTTACTGAACAATAAATTACTCTGGCTCCTTAATTCCTGATTGTTTAATAACTTGTATAAGATCAAGAGATCGCCTCTTTCTCTTCTCTGCTTAAATGAATACAAACCAGTTTCTCTTAATCTTGCATTATATGGAAGATTTTTAATTTTAGGAATGAGCTTTGTTACAGCTTTCTGTATTCCTTAAACCATTTTGATATCTTTTATGAGGTACGGCGACCAAACTGAAGAAGCATAATTAAGAATCGGCCTAATGTAACTATTGTAAACTGGGACGATGAACTGCTTGGATTTACAGATAAAAGAACGATTCATTGTTTTCATAATGCCTCTAGCTCTAGCAGTAGCTAGTCTACAGTGGTCAGATGATGTCATGGTATTATTTATTTTGACCCCCAAATCCATCTCGGCTGTAACTGTATGCATTATTACACTATTTATAATGTATTTATACTTGTGATTTTTTGAACCATGATGCATAACTGCACACTTACAGTATTTACATAAAATTGCTTATTGTTGGCAATAGACCATTCTGTTAATTTGTTTAGGTCATTGACCAAGGTCAGATGATTACGTAAGGTATCAACCTCACAGGTGAGCTTAATGTCATCAGCAAATTAGTCCTTTGTCATTGAGGATGACCAGTGGGGGATCTTCTTTTTTTTAATTTTGGGCCAGAGAAGATCATGGTTTTGGTTTTTTTATAGCTCAGGATCAATTTGTTGGTGGTGAAACATTTTTCCAGGTATTCGAAGTTGGCCTGTAGGTCAGCTGAGATTTCATTGTGGCTAGTATTTCTGGTAAAGACAATGCCATCATCTGCATATAATAGTACCCTTGCCAATTGGGAGGCCTGAAATAGATTATTAATAAACAGACCAAATAAGAGGGGGCCGAGTAGTGAACTCGGGGCACCCCAATGGATATGCTCCTTAGGTCAGAGAGGAAGACATCTATTTTTACCCACTGGGAATGGTTAGTGAGGTAACTACGGAACCAAGCCACTGTGTTCTGAGATAGGCCTAGAGAGGAGAGCTTGTCAAGCAGAAATTTGTGATTGACTAAGTCGAAGGCCTTGGTCAGAATGATATAGATAGCTCCAACCAAGTTTCTGCTGTCGAGAGCTTAATGCAGGTAAATAGTGTATTCAGCTAGGGCAGTGCTGGTACTATGCATCTTTCTGAACCCATGCTGTTGTGGTTATTGGATGTAGTAGTTCTTCAGATGGGTGACCAGTTGGTCTGATACTATTTGCCAAGAGCCTTGGACAGTAGGTACAGGATAGAAATACCTATAGTTGGCCAGGTTATAGTGGTCACCATTTTGAAACTGGCATGGCAAGTGCAGTCTTCTAAACCCCTGAGAACTGTGAGTACTGTAGTGAAAAGTTGAAGACCTTTGAGGGGGGGGTGGGCGAGTTCCTCAAAAGTCAATGCTAACAGCTTCATATCAATTGTGTCACTGCTAACCCTGGTTTTGGTTCTCTCAAACATGTTCTGGTTTTGCTTCTCTCAAATATGGTAACCTTAAGTGTGAAGTTTTAAATTGGCAGCATAGTTATGGATTTCTGCTTTAATGGCTAGGCTGAGCAAGAGGAGGAGTCAACCAAGGTGTGGCACAGCCCATTGGTTGTTTTAATGGACACAGTGGTAGGATGTATTTCATCCAAACAACCCCAACCAGACATTTTCACTCTCAATCTATACCCCCACTCCCTATGGGGCACAGCCTGTAGTGCCTCCTCTGGGCTAACTAAAATACTGTGAGAAGACAAGGGAGAGGTTTCTAGCCCATCCCCCTCCACGACAACCATTGTCAACAGCAATGTATTTCTAAAAGTGGTGTCTAAGGTTTGGGTGGGCACTGTGGTGTGGCTTAGATGGACTAGGATGAGTTTTACTATATTAGAGATGTAACTTTTCTTGAGTTCTTGCTGCCATGCTTGTACATCTTAGGGATGCACATTGGGTGCCCATGTGCATTCTGACCTGCCTGTTACTGTATGTGTAAAGGATAACAGCTACCTGCATCCCTAAGAGCCTTGACTTCTACAGACTGTCTGTTAACTGGTAATGGGTTCTTTACTCTGTAGTGTTCACACAGTTTTCATGGACTGAAATTTATCTAATGCATCAGGAGAGTTTAAATCACATCACAGCAAGCTAGCTTCTCTTCCCCTAGCACCAAGAAAGCATTCCCTCTGAGAAACAAAAACTAGTGCTACGCTACCCTGAAAACAGTTCCACAGGGAAACACACACAAACTTTTGTAGTACTCCATATTTCACTTAAAATAGTCCAGTCCATGGAGCAGTTCACTTCCAAATGAAGCTGTACATCATAGCCCAACATCGGGGCTGTCTTCCTCCATGCAGTGGAGGTTTGTATCTCTGTGATTTCCGTCTTGTGATTTTTTTTACTCTAGAGTATGTATGGGGCTAAAATAAATACAGTTGCAATTATCTGTCAGTTTGTGCCATTTCTTTTTTTTTGACGTTTTAAAGAGGGCTTAAAAATGCATTTTTTACTGCTGTGGTTGACACCTGATTTTGATGTCTATGTGAGTGTAACATAGACCTAGATATGTTACATGTATATGTGACCTAGTTGGAAAATATTTCTGACGCACTCATCAGGTGTTTAAAAAGTGTTCAAAATCACAAAAAATAAGTTAAAAGGAATGTCGCAGGAGCAGGGCTTGGTTGCTTTGTGCTCTGTTAAAGGGACTCTAGGCCATTCAGGGTTACTACAAAGAGTCAGCAGTGTGCAGTGGCATGCACATAGACTGTGATGACAGTGCTCGCTCTCAAAGCTTGCCTCCAGCTTTCAGTTCTGGTGACCACTGCTGCGCCAGCTAGCCTCCGTTAGGTGGCAACCAAGTAGTAGTACACACTGCCTCCCCCCACCCTGAGGGAGAAGAACCATTGATGGATGCTCAATCCCCTTTCCCCTCACCCAAGTGATCCTTTGTCTATTCCCAGACTCACGTCACCAGGATAGTGGGAGGTGAGGCATCCAGCACCTCAGTCATCAAATGCCACTGTGCCGACTGCAGGTTTACTGCAGCTCAGATTTCCTTAGACAATATTGTTTGTGGCCCTCAGGGTTACTGAACCTGCAACCCGTTGTTTTACAGTTCTGTGCTTTTACCTTCTGTACCATTCAGCTAGAACTAAATATTTGCAGTCCTTTCCCATTTTTCTTTATTACTGAAGGAAGTGACATAAAAACAAGATTACTGTCCCTTGAACTTCATTAGCTTTGGCTGCTTGTCTACACATGAGATCATAACGCACTGTCAATGATATCACAATTATCTCCACAGCAACAGACTGGAATGTCATAAACAGAACTCTGACTGCAGAAGTAGACAGGCAGACAGAGCAGTTAGGGAAGAAATCCTGTTTCCATGCAAATATCCTTAGTAATAAAGAAATAAGGGTGACCATTACAGAAGAAGCATGAAATAAAAGCTAAATTGTGTCTAAATGTATTTTGAGTTGTCCCAACAACATCAGGGGCTTTTTAAGTAAGCAATAAGTGCAAGAAAGCAGCAGCAAGGGCAAACAAGATGCTGAGATGTATAGCTGGGGGGATCAGTACTAGGAGAGAGGAGGATATACTGCTCTTGTACAGGTCACTGGTGAGGCCACATCTAGAGTATGGAGTTCAGTACTGGTGCCCACACCTCAAAAAGGACAATAACCTGCTGGGAAAGGTCGAGAAGAGGGTTACAAAGATGATATTGAGTCAGCAGGGTAAGGCATATGAGCGGAGGTTGAGGGTACTGAACATGTACTCCCTCAAGGACGGGGGGGGGCATGATTGAGACCTTCAAGTACTTGAAAGAGATAAATAAGGTGAATAAGAAGGGCCTCTTTAAGCTAAGTGGCAACCATAACACAAGAGGGCACAGTCTTAAGCTGGAGGGGGATGTTTAGGAGGGAGGTAATGAAGCACTTCTTCACAGAGAGGGTGCTGGACACTTGGAATGCGCTGCCAGAAGAAGTGGTCTTGTTGAAGATAGTGGGCAGCTTCAACAAAGGTTGGGATAGGCATAACAGTAATGTAAGGATCATGTGTAGGGATGAAAGGATGGGAGGGTGGGGGCAGGGTCAGTAGCTCAAGCTGTGGACCCTGCAATACAAGCAGACTAGACAGACCAAATGGCCTTCTTCTGCTGGCTTCTTTATATGTTCAGCATGCAATAACACCACGGCGAGGTGTGGGTTACGTGCTGATAAAACACTTAAGGGTGTACTAAGGCACGAGGTGCTTAAGTGCCATGCCTTATGCCCCTGGGCATGCTCTTATCAGCATGTAGCCCACTCCTCAGAGTGTGTTATTGCACTTATAAAATGGCCCCCCACCCCCACAATAAATCCACTTAGTAAACATATATACCATTTTTTTAAAAGTATAGTAAAAGTGTTAAATATGCCAAATATAGAAAAATAGTCCCTCTGTTGTGCAGATATGACATGCAGCAACAAGAGGGTGTTGGAGTTTGTATGTGTCTCTCTGTGTCCTCTGAAGGCTGTCTGTCACTAACACACACTTCGTTTTTTTTATAGTTTTATCATTAATTTTGTTTTATTTAGCATTTGTTTTGAACTTGTAGCCAGCTCCTGTTCAAATCTGAGCGAGCGTGTGCCTTCTTGGTAGCTGGCACGCGTTTTCCTGTTTTACGGTTTTGTCCCCGTGTTCTGTCAAGTATATTTCTCCCCTAACTCACACACTTTTTGGTTTTTTTTGTATTATTTGTATTAAGTTGAAGCTAGCTGCTCACTTGATTGTGTGCGACGGTGTGTCTTACATCAGTGATCTGCGTGTCTCACGGGAGCCTTCAATGGGAAGCCCCAAGTTAGCATTCTGGCAGCATGCAGTATGCCGGTTTAGTCTTGGTGAGCTTTGTCACCATCAGAGCAGCACAGTTAGTGGGGGCAGTTTCAGATTCGGAGGAGAGTGGCTGTTTTTTTCAATTTTGTGCCACACAGTGTGGTAGGAAGAGACAGGGAACAATTGTGTTGTGCAGATGGGAAACTGTAGTGAGTGGGAGTGAAGAAACACAGCGGGGAACAGAGCCGCAGCAGCAGTCCATCGGAGAGCCATGGATAAGCGATGCGCCACAAACTTTTGAAGAAAAGTGACAAGGTTAGATTTTTATTGGAAGATTCCTTTTTTTGGGGTGGAGTTTCACTCAATCACGGCAAAGAGCATGCCACGGGGTGTTGGCAGTGACCATAGATCACCAGCACAGCAGTGTCAACATTTTTGTTAAAGTTGTCTGGCATGCATGGATTTTTAGAGGTGCTGCGTCTTGACTGGCTGAAGAGGTGCCGGTTGGCACAATATGCTCTGATAAGGACACGGCCAGAGGCACCTCTCAGCCAATCAGGATGCAGAATTCTTTAGACCCAGTTTATAATATGTAATAACACATGGCAGGCGTGCAGTTATTGGGTATTTACTACACGCCGTCACCCAACTCCATAGGTTGGTGGCACAAGGCACTAGCCTAATGCCCTTCAACCATGGGGTGGGTGGGAAGTCCAGTAGTTACTCAATAACTGCTAGCACAGAAGAGTGTTATTGCATTTATAAAATGGCACCAAAATAATAAAAAAAAAAACACAAGACTAAATGAATTGTTAAATTAGGAAAAAATAAATCTTCATCACTGGTAAATTGGTTCTCACACCAAACAACTAGATTTGCCCCATCAAAGAGGTCAAATTGGCTGGCAGGTAAGTCACTCATGTTGTTAATTGAACTTATTTTTTGTTTTACTCAGCTGTCATAGTTACTGAGAATTCTGAAGCCATGTAGTAGTAGTAGTAGTAAGTAATAGTAATACATTTTATTCACATTAATTGTCACATGATATGAACATGGTCACACCCCAATTGAGCCGAGGTTCATTTTCAATGGGTACCATAGGCAGGATTCGAGGTTACAAGATCATAGGATTACATAATTACAATATACAAATCATTGTACAGAAGGGTACATAGTTGACAAAATGGTCACTGCTATAAGGTATTCATCACAAAGCGAACAATACAAGACAGGGCACAATAGAGCAATAGAGGCATCGACAGAGCAGTAGGTTCCACTGTAAGTTGTCAGACAGTGTGAGGCAGAACAGACTACAACTATAGGATTGAAAATTGATAGTTTTGGATAAGCATTCATGTTGCTTGTTGCAGAAAGGATATTTAGGCGGGCATCTTGGGGTAGGTGCTAGGTGCAGGGTGGGTAAGTACTGGGTCGGGATGGGGGGGGTCAAGCAGGCCGGGTTTCTGTATGACATTATCCCGTGTCGAAGTCAGGGCAGCAGATTAGGAGTTTCACGGCTTCACTAGAGTGCCACTTTTTGATGGGGCCTCGTCTTATAGGCCTGTTGTTCGACCTGAGGGGTATTGGCAGGAAGTTCCAGGCTGAGGGTCCCCTAATCAGGGGAGACAACCTTCCTGTGTTTGAGGCTACCTTTCGGATCCTGTATTCCAGGCCATGGACTGATCTCAGGGTGGATCTGTTGATAGGTTGGGGTTCTATTTTGTTCAGAATGTACTTTGGGAGGTGCTTTTTGTATATATTGAACATGAGGTTAGTAGTGTGTATCTGCCTCCAGACCTTCAGATTTGTCCATGCCAGCTGTCTGTATAGGATGCAGTGAAGTTTTGTGCGTGGGACGTCCAGTATGTATCTTGCAAATTTATTATAGAGTATGTCAATTTTTTTTACTGTAGTTTGTGGCTGGATGCCCCACCATACCATACCATACAATACATCACAGTATTCCAGAATAGGCAGGATCATAGTCTCGATGATTCTAGTTCTGGCCTTCCTCTGTATTTTGTTTAGATGTTGGTAGAGCACCCCTAGTTTTTTCTGAAGGCTTTTGGTCATTTGTTCTATGTGGTCAATCCATTTACATTTTGAGTCTATCCACAATCCTAGGTACTTGTAGGTGTCAACCATTTCTAGTTTATTTCCTGCATAGGTCACTATCTCCAACTCCTCCAGTGGGTCTACCTGTTTGCGCTGGGGCCTGAAGAGCATAACGTTTTATTTTTTTGCATTTAATACTAGTTTTTGCCAGTACAGGAAGTTTTACAGGTGGTTAAAAGCCTCTTGCAGGGCCACTTGGATTTGTCCTGGGGAGTTACCACATGTGTATATCATGGTATCATCCACGTAGAGGTGGAAGTTGATACGGGGGATGGGGAATTGCAGGGAGTTCATATATATATGTTAAAAAGCAGTGAACCTAACATAGAGCCTTGTGGGACTCCAAGTACCAATGGCAACAAGTTAGAGCTGTGTTTATTCAGGGTGGCCTACTGGAGTCTGTCACTAAGTACATGTAGTTCCAAGACTTGCAAGTTACTTTCTAGACCCATGCAGTTATTGTTCAATTACCACCAGGTTTGGACAGCTATTGACCCTACTAACCGATATGATCACACTGGATTTTTTTGCCCATTTTATAAAGATCACTTACACTGCAAGCAAACATTCGGCATTGCCAAATGCCTCTTCATGCCTTGTGTCACTTTGCCCACTATTGTCCTTCTCATATCTACCATTGCTCCGTTTCCTCCATCTTTCTTTCCCTCCCCTGAGCCAAATGTAGTTTCTTTACACAAAAGTGGAAGTAGGGAAGAGCCAGAGAACTACAGGCCGGTCAGCCTAACCTTAGTGGTGGGGAAGATCCTGGAGGCACTGCTGAAAGAAAAAATTGTGGCACACTTGGAAGCCAGCAGTACCCAGGATCCAAGACAACATGGATTCACAGCAGGAAGGTCATATCAAATGAATCTTATAGATTTTTTTGATTGGATGACAAAGGAACTAAATCGGGGAGGGATGGCGGACATCGCCTACCTTGATTTCAACAAAGCCTTCGACACCGTCCCACATTAAAGGCTGCTTAACAAGATGGTTATTATGGGCATGGGACACAGGGTGGTAGACTGGGTTAGAAGCTGGCTAGCAGACAGGAGACAGAAGGTGGTGGTAAATGGGATCCAATCCAGGGAGAGGTGGGTGACCAGCAGGGTACCTCAGGGATCAGTCCTAGGACCAGTCATGTTCAATGTCTTCATCAGTGACATTACAGAAGGGCTGGAGGGAAAGGTTTGCCTGTTTGTGAATGACACCAAGATCTGCAACAGGGTGGATACTCCAGAAGGGGTAGAGAAAGTGAAGAGGGACCTGAAGAGGCTTGATAAATTATCTGAGGTGTGGCAGCTGGGGTTCAATGCAAAGAAGTGCAAAATAATGCACCTGGGAAGAGGGAACCATGGGGAAACATACAGGATGGGGGGGGTTAACAATCACCAAGGTAGAAAGGGACCTGGGGGTCATCATTTCAGATGACCTAAAGGTGTCCAAGCAGAGCACAAAGGCTGCAAGGAGGGCCAGTAGCATGCTGGGATGCATAGGCAGAGGTATCACTAGCAGAAGACGGGAGGTGGTAATGTCACCGTATAAAACTCTAGTGAGGCCTCACTTAGAGTAACCATCACAAAGACATCAACAAGGTGGAAGCATTCCAAAGAACAGCAACCAAGATGGTACATGGCTTGCACCACAAAATGTATGAAGACAGATTAAAGGACCTCAATATGTACTCACTGGAGGAAAGGAGGGAACAGGGGGGACATGATAGAAACATTCAAATACCTCAAGAGCATTAACATGGTACAGGGGGATACATCTTTCAGTGCTGAAGGAGTGCAAGAACAAGGGGGCATGATATGAAATTGGAAGAGGGCAGGTTAAGGAGAAATGTGAGGAAGTTTTTCTTCACAGAGAGGGTGGTGGACAAATGGAATAGCCTGCCACAGGAGGTGGTGGGAACAAGCACAGTGGAGGGATTATAACATGCCTGGGATAGGCACAAGGGAACTTTAAGGAGGGAAGGAGTGGTGGGAAACCACTGACCACTTAGGGTCAGAGGCCACAACAAGTCTAGGGCTTAAGGTTAGACTAGATGGGCCGGGCGGTCCTTATCTGCTGACAATTTCTAAGTTTCTATGCGAGTCCCAACACCGATCACACAGTGCTTCCATTCTTTCTAAATGCAGGTTTGGTTTCCTCCTATGCTCTCTCTCTTCTTTGCTTACCCCATCCCTCCCCATGTGCTCCCTGTAGTAGCACATCCTTTGGGCAATCTGTTTTCCCACCCTGCCTCTCCTTCATGTGGAATAGCCTCTGTCCAGATCGCCACTCTACTCCATCACTTTTTTACTCAAACCCCTCAACTTAGTATAATCGACTACTTATGAGCCATAGCCAAGTGCATTCATCTGAATAGTGCATTATTCAATTCAAGCAATGCCAAATTAGTTAGCTTTTCTCTACAGCTTCTTTTTAAAACATTCAGAGTTTTATATTTTTAAACATATTATACGGCTGTAACCCTGGCATTGTTATACCAAGGGCTACTACCCCTGCCTGCTGCCCTAACTGCAGGTTGAGGGGGCTGGGTTCGCGATCAAAGGTTACTGTGGACTCCCTACCAGCAGTAATACTACAATTATGGCGCCTCCAGCCAGAGTAACACTTATGTGGGTATTGGTTAAAACTGGTACAGCCCTCTGGGAAGCTATACCTACCCACAACCCCACCTAGTGACCTTGCCCACCCAGTTTCCCAATTACAGTATATAGCATTCAATACAGAACTGTTGGAGAGCACTAATGATATGCTCATAGACACCACACTTACCAACAGGGTCTGGTCTTCTTGCACATACCCTGGGCCCCCTGCAAATAAAGCAGTTTTCAGCAACAACAATGTAGTTTCACAGTACCATTTGGATGATTCAGTAACTGAAAAGCTAGGTAATAATATGCTCACGGACCAAATTAATATCAAACAGTAAATCTGGTTTATTAAGGGGACATGAACAAGGAAGGGGTGAGGATTTAGCTTAATTATTGTGGTACTGTAACCAAACAGATAGCATTGATCATTTATCACATTAGGCCCTGAATTAATCAGTTTAACCAGCTGCTGGGTACCCAGAGTGGAATAGGTAGCAAGCCCGAAGTGCTGCTGCAGATTGGCCAGTGTTGCAGCTGGTTGGGGCCCTTGATGAGAAGAAGATTGTTATTAGACAGATAAAATATTTGCAAGCAGTAGAATGTTTGTAATCCCAGGCCAGAGGGACTGTAAGCACAATTAAAAACCAAATGAGAAATTATAAGGCAAATCAGATGGCACCATACAGTTATTTGGTTGTTGCAGAGGCTACCCTGATTGTACTCACTGCACCTAGATAGATTGAAGGGACAGCTGGCAACACCATGGACCTTCTGGCCTTCCAGGATTCTGGTGGGGACCGAGACTGACATGACTCCCTTCCACTTCACGGCCTTTCCCTGTAGGTGGCCACAACCTGCAACTTGCTTCTCCACAGGGGCTGACTCTCCAAGGCTGGACTTTTGCCACGCAGATGTTGGATATGGTGCAGTAACAGTCTTTTGGGCCACAACTGGCACAGGCCCACTACAAGAGCTTCAGTTCTGGATATTGTTCGGAAAAGTCACTTAACTTGCAGCTTGCATACTGTTTCAACGTTGGTTGGACACAAACAGGAACAACTGGTAACAGGTCTCCCCTTTTATGGAGCATGGCAGGAGACAAACGCAACATTCGCAGGCTCCAAATGGAAATGGAGTCCATTAAATGTGAAGTCCTAACAATAGTCCCTTAATTTAGCCACTTGTGGCAAAAGAGCACTTATCTGGCAGAGCATCCTCTTTAAATCAGCCTGGCAGCAGAACACACAATTTCTTTTCTGCTCTATGGCAGTCCAGAGTTCAGCAGAGAGGCAGAAACAGGCCTTTCCCCTGCAGGTCTGCAGATGAGCGACACTGGCTCCTACTCTCTTGGAAGCTCTCCTTGGATTGATTGATTCAAACAGTCCCTCTCCAACTGAAGGCAGGGTTCAAGAATTCTGGTTGGCTGCCTAAATTGTTAATCGCAGTCCCAGTTCTCTGATTAGTTAGATTTTGGATGCCGAGGATTTGTCCCTGTTTTATCCCCCAAAAGTCTCTGCTCATTCCCACAAGTCTCTGGCTGAAATCCTGGCTACCGGTTTGCTGGCAGGCTGCCAAAATGGCAGTTGTATATACAGTTTTAATAGCAGTTCACACAGTTCCCCACTCAAGTTCTGGTGCAGCTAGGGAAATTACTTTTATTGAATTTAAACCCCACAGTACAATAGCCCCAACTGTGCCCTTTCAGACAAGCCCACTCTTAAGCATTTATTCCCCATACTTCTTTTGTCACTGCTGCCACAATGCAGACCCCTAGGTGGCAGGCAGCACCCTCATTAATATTCATGAGGCTCTGTTTAATATGTATGAGCCCTGCTATGTGTCTGATCTCATACTTTTTATTTTTCTTCCAAAGAGGCCTCTTACTGGCCTTGCTTTGGTCCGCGGTCCCTATTTAAATAAACAAGGGCACCAGGACTGACAGAATGTCCTCTGTTTGGACTGCAACATCAGTTGGAAACATTAAAGGTGCTCTTTGTGCACGCACAATTGCCCACTTGCACTGCAGTGCAAACTAGAGCAGTGGCTGATCATGGCTTTAAGTTTTAAACCTGAAATGGGCTAGAATTAACTACAGGGCTTGCTCAGGGATTTGGGGAGCACTGGAGGCACACCAAAAGACCTGGGTTGTGGTGGTGATACATCGTGGAAACATAGGATGCCCAAGGCAGAAACAGGAGATGGGTGACCTGGAGCAACAAAGGTAAGCCCCCAAAAGGGGGGGGGGGGTTACATGGCAAAAATATCTCCTGCCATCAATTTTATATCTATAGTTGATCACATATCTTGTGTATATATTTAAGCAGGAGATCCCTGCTCCACATCCAATAGTGGCTTTGAAGGCCAATGACACCAATGTTAAGAGCTTAACTAAGCAGTTTCCATATTTTGTGTTTGCCTTACTTGTTATTAGAGGGCCTATGGAGTGCTTTCCATCTTTTTATTTTGTAGATTTCCTCCCAGATTTGGTCAGATAGGTGGTTTCCCTCTGAGGTGCTCACTAACCTGACAAAATATACTGGATCCTGACATGACACTGTGCATTACCTCTTATTGTGTGCCACATCTGTCCTGTATCATCACATATAGTTATTTGTAGTCTTCAGCTTGTAAATTCAAAAGAATCCATGTTATATTGCAGAACACTCCCCAGTAACATTGCTCAGTGCATCCCACATTTTTACGGCTGCATAGCAGAACTATGCTGACGTATTGCAATTACATCAGTAGAGAAAGGGGGTTCTGGAATGTCTGGAATGTTTACAAACACAGCACAGCCTGTCTCCTTCCATGGAGTGGCCTTGACTCACATCTCTCTGCATACTCTCTATTTGTTATAGTGCAGTTACTTCCTCCCTTCCCCCTCCCCATCTGCACTATTTTCTTGCTCCAGCTCACGCAGACACACACTAAGCATGGGTCTGTCATCATAATACAATGCCTTACCCTGAAATATTTGATCCTGTGGAGTATGAATGATAAAAAAGGAAAATGGTTGATTCCTCCTCCTCCTCTCATGAACTTATGGCACTAACCTATCCCCTGCTACAGTGCGGTGGCTGTTTGTTAATTTCCTGCTGCCTGCTCCAGCTCTCAAATTCCAATTCCAAACTTCTTAGCTGCTAAAATTTGTTCTTCTCTGATGCTCTCTGTTTGGTTTCTGATCCAAATCACTGCCAAAGCCCAGTATCCTTGTCACTGATATAACTGTCCATGGTTGTCCATGACTGGGAAGTTTAAAAAAAAAACAGAAACAGTGTAAATAAAAACACACAAGATTTATTTGGAAAGGAAGGTTTGAAAAACCCATATGTTCCACCCCCGAAGACCTAGCCAATTGCATGTGAAGCCAGGCTGGCCCTAGCCAATTGGCTCTCAGTCCTGCTTGCTGCTTTTCACACACACACACACACACACACACACACACACACACACACACACACACCATCTTCAGTCAAGATAAGTTCTGGTGCCCCCCCCAGCTCAGACAAGTCACTCACTAGTCCCCCATGTAGACCACCCAGTGGAAACATCCCATTTAGGTTCGGTGTTACAAGGAGGACTACAGACATAAAGGCAAAAACAAACAAGGGAAATGATTTTGGGAAGGAGAGACACGCTGAAATTGCTACACTAGGCTACAAAGTTTGTACACATTGGCATAAACTGCTTAAACCAGCTGATGTCCTTGAGATGATTTATTCGCTGCCATTAAAGTCTTATGTTACTTCTGTATAATGTTAGTTTTTGCAGCTTGTTAAGATATATTGTTGACCTTTTCTTTAGTTCTGTGTACTGTAAGTTTTTCTGTAGAAATTCTGTTTCGGCATCTAATGCATTACATTTTCATTCACTGCTTTCCAGCATCAACAGAATCATATCTACTGTATAGATCTCCCCAGATAATCTAATATGTAATGCTTAGCTGTATCTAGACTGTCTTGTGACATTTTAGCCAGCAATTTTGTAACTCATTCAGTTTTATTTGTATTGCTGACATAAAAAGTTGAAACAGAATTGTTGGTATATTGAGAATTAGGTATCATACAGTAGTTGCTGGCTGCTGAACTGTCACATGCTCCCTTGATATGAGGAGAGGATTTAAACTTGTTGCCAGTTCCTTAGGAAGTATAGATGAGTCCACTTTAGCAGACGTTTCTGGATTATTTCAGTTTAAGCAACAATGCAATGTTGGCATCATATGATGGAACAGACCCTTGAGAGTCCATAGATATGCCTAGTGAAAGATGCTCCACATCTGAGGATGAAGCAGAGCTGCAAACGGGTAGCAGTTTCATGTGTTGCACTCACACTTGTGTTCTTGTGTTTCTCTGGTTATGAAGATTTCATTGAAGAAATAGCAGGTTTTGATGTCTGCTCAGTACTCGACAAACTTCTCAAAGTCAAAATAGAAGATGTACCACAGATAAGTGCCAGGAGCATCAAAGAAAGAGAGCTGGACAGAAGTCCATTTACAGAGGAGAAAGTCCTGAAGGAACTTGCAAATCTGAAAGTGGACAATGTGTGTGTGTATGTGTGTGTCTGTGTGTGTGGAAAAATTATTTGAAATCTAAGAAAGCTAGAGGAGTGGCCAAGGTTGTGGCAGCTAAGTTTCAATGTGAAGAAGTGCAAAATCATGCACTTAGGGCATAGAATCCCAGGAGCGGAGTACAAAATGTAGGGGATGTAGTATTAATGACCATCAAACAGGAAAGAGATCTGGGGGTAATCATATCTGACGACCTAAATGTGACCAGACAGTGTGACAAAGCAGTGGGGAGAGCTAGTGAGATGCTAGGGTGCACAGGGAGGGGTATCACCAGCAGAAAGAGAGAGGTGATGTTACCGCTGTATAGATCATTGGTGAGACCTCAGCTAGAGTACTGTGTTCAGTTCTGGAGAACACATCTCCAGAAGGACATAGACAGAATAGAGGTAGTCCAGAGGAGGGCATCTAAAATGGTGCTGTGTCTACATCAAAAGCTCTATGAGGAAAGACTAAATGACCCCAATATGCACACCCAGGAGGAAAGGAAGGAGAGGGACATATGATAGACTTTCAGATACCTCACAGGTATAAACAAGGTTCAAGAGGGAAGCATATTTCAGAAAAAAGGAAAAACTGAAACATAGAAAGTGATGGCAGAAGGGGACTGCAAGATCCATCTAGTCTGCCCAAGATTAATGGATTACTACCCCCCTCCCTAGTTACCCTTCGGTATAATGATACCTCTGTGTCTATTCCATGCGTATTTGAACTCACTCACCACTTTAGCCACCCATGACCTCCTGGGGCAGGCTATTTCAGGGGTCCACTACCCTCTTGGTAAAAAATAACTTTCTAACATTGCTCCCGAATTCCCCACCTTTTATCCTCATATCATGCCCTTGTGTTCTTCCGCTTTCCGTTAATTTAAAGAGCTCCTGCACCTGTACCTTATTTATACCCTTGATATATTTAAAGGTTTCAATCATGCCTCCCCTCTCCAGCAGCCTCCACTACTGGACACAGTATTCCAGGTGGGGACGTACAAGTGCCTGGTAGAGAGGCATCACTACCTCCCTCCTATGGCTCATGCTTTCCCTCCCAATGCAACCCAGCATGCCACTGGCCTTCAGTGCCACCTTCTTGCACTGTTCCTTCAAGTTGTCTGATACAATGACCTCCAGGTTGCACTCTTGTCTGGTGGCAGTTAGCCTCCCCCCCCCCCAGTAGTATTCAATTTTGGGACAGCCTCTGCCTAAGTGCATGACTTAAAATTTTTTGGCATTTAATTTCAGCTACCATGATCCAGACCACTCCTCCAGTTTCTTTAGGTCTGATTTAATTCTCCTTACTCCCCTAGGGGAGTACACTCTGTTGCATATCTTGGTGTCATCAGTGAAAGGACACACCTTCCCCTCCAGTCAGTTAGCAATGTTGGCTATGAATACATTGAAGAGTAGAGGTCCCAGCACCAACCCCTGAGGTACTTCACTAGTCACCTCATCCTCTGCTGATACTGTGCCATTGACTTGCACCCTTTGTGTCCTTCCACGCAGCTAGCTGCTCATCCAATCTAACACCTCTTTTCCCACTCCTATGTAGTCTAGCTTCTCTACCAGCCTTCTGTGCAGAACAGAGTTGAAGGTCTTACTAAAATCCAGGTAGATCACATCCACTGCTGCCCCTGATCCACCACGCTGGTAACCCAGCTGAAGAAGTTGACCAGGTTCATTTGACAAGACCTACCCGCCTTAAAACCATGCTGTTTTGGGTCTTGTTGCCCACTGGATTTCAAGATGCTCAAGAACAAGGGGACATGCTATGAAGCTGGAGGGGGGAAGGGGACGCAGGACAGATGTGAGGAAATACGTCTTCACAGAAACAGTAATGGATGCCTGGAACAGCCTCCCAGCAGAAGTTGGAGGGGCCAAAAACAGTAATAGTAACAGGATTCAGAAATGCATGGAATAGGCATAAGGGAACCTAAGGGGTAAGGAAGAGGAGTAAGGCCGGAGATCAAGTAGGTTCTATGGTGTTACAGTAGGTAGGAAAAATGAGCAGACTACGTGGTCAAGCGGTCCTTATCTGTCGTCAAAGTCTATGTTTTTATGTTTACTCATAGACGAGTGTTGATTTTGAATGTTATGAATGCTGACGGTTTTTAAGTTACTGGAGGACCACACCAGAGTAGTGGTCAGGCTGTACGTTCCCCCTGCATACGGGCTATCCCATGAGCTATCAGCAGACTAACAATGCTTTTCTAGAGGTTTTATATTCAATGAGGAATACTTTCAGTAGATGAGGAGGATGAGAGGACTTTCCTCTTATCAGTCACTCCTTTCTAGTCAGAAAAAAGGATGCATTTGTGCAGGGCTGCTGTATTTAAAGAACATTTTCAGACTTTTCCTCACAAACTGCTGTCTATGTCAGCCATCTTGCCTCCTCTTCCTATATATGAGATATTATGTGTCAGTCACAGCCATTCACGGTCATTTTGCAGAATGTTAATGGCCTGACACATCCCGTTAAATGAGAAAAGGTACTAGCAGCTCTAGAGAAACTAAAACCTGAATTCTAATGTTACAAGAGACCCATTTATCATCTGCAGAGCCTTACAAACTAAAACGTTTGGTTTTAGTGAAGTCATCGCCTCCTTCTATTTACAAGGGTGGAGGAGGGGTGTAGCTATCCTAATCCTCTACACTAGTCCAATGGCTATGGAATCTACTTTTGTGGATAAGAATGGCTGAATGGTCATAGTAGTGGGCACCCATCTGTGTGAGCAGATAGCCTTAGTATACTTTTGTCTCCCACCTGGCTTGGATTCTTCCACTATTAAGTTACTGTTCAATCAGATTCTTAAACTAGAAAACACAATTGTTATTTGTGGGAGAGGATTTGGTTGTGAACACCGGTAAAGGCACTTCTTCCCATTAGCAACACATTACTGCCTCCCAGCTGTATTGCAGAAGGCAAGAGGCTTCTGGGGATGCTAGGGCTAACTGACACTTGCATGTGACTTACATAAGCATGACAGAGTCTTGAGTCTCTTGGGCATTCCTCTATTATACCCTCTACCAATTTAGCATTCATCCCAGTATAAAAACACGCATTAAACCATTGTATACTGACCTGCATGTCATGGTTCAGGCCAATATGAGTCTCTCCCACACATTTATATTGCATAGACATATGAGGCAGGGAGGCCCCCTCTCTTTATTACTGTTTGCCAGACAAAATGACTCCATAACAGGTATACAGCACCATGGAGATATACATAAACTACCTTTTCATGTAGATTATTTACTTATTTATGGAAACCACTCATGCCCAATCCCTTCCTCTGCTCTGGAGTACCCTGGGGCGGCTATGGTTCCCCCTTGGGTTATAAGTTAAACATAGACAAGATGGTGTTACTTCATATACACTATGATCCTCTCCATACATAAAACATAAATGTCAATTCAAATGGAACCAGCTACATAGAAAATTTATTTATTTATTTATTTATTTTATCCCACAGCTTCCACTTGCATACTGTGTGACCCTGAGCAAGTCACTTAATCTCCTTGTGCTCCCAGGTCGCTCCTGTAAAAAAGCTTTCAGCTTAGTGTGCTATACCTGGTTAAACAACTAAATAAATAAATAACATAGAAAATATTTAGGAGTATTTATCCCCAAAGACATACTGACCTTAAAAGAACTCATCTATATGCCTTTGACAGAAACTCTCTTGACGGATTTGATTAGATGGCAAGTGTTACCACTCCATTGATAAGCTGGGTAGACTCAATTAGGATGAACTTCCTACATGCATGCTGTAGCTTTTTCAGACCCTCCCTATCTCCCCTACCATACAAGATGTTTGCACCTGGGACCATCACATTTTGCATTATCTATTGAATGACACCCACCCACAAGTGACATTCTGCAAGCTCCAACTCTTGAAACAGGAAGGGGGGCTGGCACTACCAAATTTGTATGGATATAGTCAGGCAGACCAGTTGTGAAATACTTGATCCTGGATGGACCCAGATTATCAGGTACACTGGAAAACAACAGAGCATTCAAACATGCATTATTAGTTAGCTGAAGCATTGTTTTCTAACCCCACAATGGCAGTAGATCAAGCAGCAGATGGTCACCTTACTTAAGTTCCATTGACAACATGGGCAAGTTTATCTTACGCTAAGCATTTCAAAGCCAAATTGAAACAACCGCAAGTATTACCATATGATATGAATTTTCTTCTGACTAAACTAGACATGCATTCCTGTATGTAGAGAGATCAAGCATTGACATACGTATTTCTATTTTATGAGCAGGATGGATCCTTAATCTTTGTACAGCTGAAGCAGAAATATGTGTAAACAAATGCAGATCACTATTGATATTTGCAAGCTAGACATTATTTGCAGGTAAAATTGGGACACCATGACACTGAATCTTGTCACCTGCTAACCAGTCTGATTTATATATCTTTTTCCAAGCAATGCCTCCACTTTTCATCTCAGTGACATGCAAAGCTCTTAAATTTCCCAGCCAAATCATTGTGGAATCAGTAAAAGTTAGATGGGAGACGGAGCTGGGTACACAGTTAAGCAGAATGGGAGGGGGTTTTTCTCAAACAGCATAAGGTTTCTTCCTACTACTACTACTGGAAGGAATTTCCGGGAAAACATGCTATTAGGTTTCTCCACACCCCAGCCATCATAGCAAAATCCACACCACAAGAACCCATCCATTGTTGAAGGGCCTGTGGAGAGAGGGGGCCACTTACACCCATATTTTTTGACCTGCTCTGTACTGTGTTGTGCCCATACTGGAGAGCAGTTGAACAGGATCTACAACAACTGTGTCTGGCTATTCCTACACTAACTCTGA
Source organism: Neoceratodus forsteri (assembly GCA_016271365.2). Taxonomy (NCBI): domain Eukaryota; kingdom Metazoa; phylum Chordata; order Ceratodontiformes; family Ceratodontidae; genus Neoceratodus; species Neoceratodus forsteri. Next base: position 725,944,074 of record CM057455.1, read on the forward strand.
CCCTGGCTCTCTTTTCCAATTTCCAGAGGGCATCTAAAGTATTTATTAGGTGTTTTATTAATGGCAGCTAGAAAGGCAATAACAAAACTCTGGTTACAGACTGTTCTGCCTACTATAGGAAAATGGAAAGATATAACTATACAGATCTATAAAATGGAACATTTAACACACAGAGTTAGACACCAAATCTCTTTTTACGGCTGCATAGCACAGCTATGCTGATGTATTGCGGTTACGTCAATAGAGAAAGGGGCTCTGGAAGTAGAGAAAGGGGACTCTGGAATGTCTGGAATATTAGTGGACACAGCACAGCCTGTCTCCTTCCACAGAGTGGACTTGAATTACATCCCTCTGCGTCCTCTCCATTCAGTACAGTAGGATTACTTCCTCCCTCCCCCGTGGTGCTATTTTCTAGCTCTGGCTGACATAGACACACACTCAGCACATGTCTGACGTCATACTTCAATGCCTCTGAAGCTGCCGACACTGCCAGCCTTGCAATAATTATTATTTGCAAATAGTAACTAAATGGAGTCAGCGGCATTGGCAGCTTTAAAGGCATTGAATTAGCAGCGCTGCCCCAGCCCAAGATAAAGAGCTGGGCCTAGATATTCAAAACAGATGTGCTGCACATCCCGAGATGCACCAGCATAAACCAGATGATGCACTGTGGTAGGCTATTGAAAGCACACGGATGCATAGTGCAAAGCCAGATGTGCCAGAGTGTAAATATAATGTATATGGTGCATGTGCAGGGGCATTCCCATGAATGTGCTGCACAGCCACATATTCAGCAAGAATGAACTGCGCATCCATGGTGCAACCAGCAGATGCGCAGCACAAAGATAGGCATATAAAATGCATGCCAAAGTGCAGTCCACCCACAGGCAGACAGCAGCATAGCAGCTATAGATGGGACAGCTTTCCTGATGGCAGCAGTTATGAGGGGAGTGAGGAGATGTGAAGAACAGCAACATGGACATGGAAGGGCCCATAGGCAGTATGCCCAGCAGAAAAGGTACCATGCTCGTGTCACATTCGACCACCTGAGTGACATGGAGATCATAAGCAGGTAGTGACTCAACAGGGCACTGCTGAGACAGTTCTGTGAGCTGCTCCATGATGACCTGCAAGCACCAACACACAGGAGTCATGCCATGATGGTGGAGACAAAGATGACAGCAGCAATGTGCCTGCTCACCACGGGCACCTCCCAGACACCGGTGGGTGATACCACTGACATCACATAGCCTGCCACATCCCGTCTCCTCACACAATTCCTCACCATTCTGCTGCTGCATGTTTCAGAGTACATCAAATTCCCAAGCACACAGGCAGAGTGGACAGAAACCATGCAGCACTTCCACAGGATGGCACGCATTCCAGGCACACTAGGGACCATACACTGCACCCATGTGGCAATATGCACACCACCTGGCCCAGAGGGAGTGGCATATATCAACAGAAAGGGCTACCACTCCATAAACTGCCAGGTGGTGTGCAATGCCGCAGGTTGCATTTTCAATGTGTGTGGATATGCACATGATGCCAACATCTGGCACCAGTCAACCCTGTGCCACCTGTTTGAGAACAGGGGGATATCCAGTGGCCACCTAGTGCGTGAGTGGGGCATGACAATGAGCCTACATAGCACACAGTGGCACATGATACAGTGAGCATAAGCGCTGTGTGGGAAACAGACAGGGCCTGCCATGCCAAGCAGGCAAGCAGCACCATGGGCCACGTGTGGCCACTGCACTGTGAACCACATGTGGCAGGTGTGTGCTGGTCGGGGGCATGTCCGGGGACATACACCACAATCACATGCGTACAGGCAGGCAGTGTTACAGTGCATGGGCCAGACACAGGTGCTGTGGTTCTACAGAGAAGTACACCTGGAAAGGACAGTGGCTGTCACCAGCAGGGGCAGGGCACGTGAACAGCAAAACCTGGCCGTGGGAGGATATGGCATGCCAGGCACGTGCCTTTCATGCAACACACATGCAGCACACACAATGATGGCATGATGCGTGCATGCCCTGTGTGTCACGGGGTGGGAGGGTCATGGTGTGGGCCACACAGAGCAGTGGCAGACATGCAGTAACATTGGGCTGTAGGAAACCTGTAAATGACAGATGTACACATAACACTTTGTCTCTTCCACAGGTGACTGTGCATACCCCCTACAGCCATGGATGCTTTCCCCCCCCATATGCCAGCCCACATCTGTGCTGGAGAACCGGTACAATGAGGCACATGCCATGACATACAACATCATTGAGCATGTGTTCGGCATGCTCAAAATGAGATTCAGATGCCTGGACAGGTCTGGTGGTGCCCTACAGTACAGCTCAGAAAGGCCTGTGGCACATTCCTGGCTATTGCATGCTATACAACATGGCCATAGACCGTGGAATCCATGTCCAGACTGAGTCAGGTGACAGCACTGAGGATGAGGGGCCACAGGCAGGGGGTTGGGAGAAACGCCACGACCATAGGGACCCACGGCTGGTCACCAGAGTGAGGCGGCACAGGGACACTATCATGAAGGAGCAATTTGGAGACTGCAGGTGGGTAACAGAGTGGGATACTGTGGGGTTGGGCAATGTCCTGTGGGAATGGGGGGATAACATGTGAAGGTTGGCAGATGTGGCATGGCTGACAGGTACACAGTGTTGGAGCTACACACACATGCAGGTGTGGCCGCAACCAAACAGTGATATCTAAGCCTACATGGGGCATTGCGGTGTATGGCATGGATTAGTCTACAATGCCCACACACATGCACAGCAGACACACAAGGCTGCACTCATCATGACCATGCCAGACAACACAGCAGTGGTCTCCCACCACATGCCTGGAATACCACACAGACATCATGGACATGCAAGCCACAAGCCCATGCGTGTGTCCCACCTACGGACCTGGGAACAGACAACAGAGAGTGTGGGCAAACAATGGCTGGATGGTGACTATGCCATGACAACTGTACACAGGTGGTATCACTGTGACCTGCCATGGCTGCCATGGACATGTTGGCAGCCAAGCCCACAATGTATGCCCCCCTCTGAAGTGGCAACCATATCAGCAGGGGACCCAACCACGCTAGCAGGGGTAGACCCATGAGACCAAGACCATGTGCTTATGAGTATCTCATTGCCAAAGTCCATATGTGACCCAGGGGTGTTGAGGATACCTGAGGCAGGGGATGGCATCAGAAGCAACAGGGCCATGCTACACCATGAGGTGGGAGCACTGGTGTCACTACACAGTGTGCAGTGGGCACTCCTACATCCATGGGGCATGAGGGCAGTACAGCCCACCTCAATGGCCTGTGCTGTCCTCTCAAAGTCTGTGGTCAAGTCCTCTCGCAGTTGGCGAATATCACCAACAACATCCGACCGGAGTTGGCATAGCTTGCCAACCAACTGGGAGTGGCCCACAGAGACATGGTCATCCATGATGCCCACCTGCACACGCCAGCCCTGACATGCCTCCCTGAGAGCACCCTAATGCTCCATGGAGGCCCACAGGAGCCTGGTGTGCTCCTCAAGCCCATCAGCAGGGGATCTGTCCTGTGGGGGATGTTGACGAGCAGATGGTGTAAAGGTCTGCAGTACAACATCCATGGCCTGTGGATGCTGCACTGCTGGCCGCTGTTCATGTGGGGACCATGCATGGGCAGGCGCAGTGGGTCCCTGTACAGTCATGTCATGTGCACGAGTGACACGTTGCTGCCGCAGAACGCACTGCTGCTCCAGAGTGATGGCCCCTGTTCCCACAGCCACACCCCGGACCTGACCACCCACAACTGCTGCAGGTGCAGTAGTCAGTGGGCCATCCCATCTGTGCCCTTGTGTGGGTGCAGAGTGCCCCACCCTGTCCGTCGCAATCCGTGTGGCCACCTGTACTGTGGCAGTGGCACCGCTGTGTTTCATCACCTCAAGCTGTATGGCATCATCATCATCATCCTCCATGGCCGATGCCAGCACCATGAGGTCATCAGGCAACTCAGTGTCAGGCAGGGTGTTCAGGTCCCATGAACCTCATCAGGTCCTGGAACAGGCCATCCCTGCCCGCACCGACCTCAATCCCAGATGATGTTGATGGACTTGGTTCTTCCTCCACCTGTCCCTCCGTCTGCATGCCATGCCCTGCAGCTCCCCTGAGGCGTGATGGCACTGTAAGGCAGACAGGTATGCATGGACAGGGCAGCATTTCCATAGATGTCCATTGACAGGTGTACATGGGGCCATGCGGCATGAAGCATAGTTGTGCGGACACTGCCACACATGGCATGCACAGGCACTGTGACCTGTACCACACAAACCACCATGTGCTGCGTGCAATGCATGATGGACGGCCATGCATGCTTGGTTCTGTGAGATGATCGACCACTGGGACATGGCTGTGCACAGGCCTACCCCCTGGGCAAGGGGCACTTCCACCTGTGTGCGGGTACACCAGCAACACTGACAGTCCACAGTGGTGCATTGCACATTCATATGGTGCCGACGTTCAGGAATGTGGCATGTGAACAAAGGTGGACAGTGACCACCACTGCCCACACCACCTTAGCAGGCAGATATCCCTAGTGTCACAGCCAGTCATGGCAGCACACATGGGCTGCATGGGGGACACTGCATGGCCATGGGGGGATTGCAATAGTGGATGCACTGCATGGCACCATGGTGACAACATGTGCATCCATGTGTGGTATGACCTGCACACCCAGGCTCACAGCACACAGACAGACAGACAGACATTGTGACACATTCATACTCACAGTGCTGTGCAGGGTCCATGCCTGTCTGGAAGCCACCTCCAGGGATTCCCTCCACAGATGCCTGGGACAGTGTGGATGCAAGCACCTCCTCCCGTGCAGTTAGTGGCGGCATGGTGCTTGGCCCTCCCCCTGTAGCATGCAGGGCTGCCCTCATGGTGGCCAGGCACTCCCTGGTCCTGGTCCTCTCACTGCTCATGTGTTTCATGCATTCTTGGGTGGTGCAGTTGTGCATGCCATGTGCGTTCACCACCTGTGCCACCACATCTCATTCTGTGCCCTCTGCTGCTGCGTGCCAGTCTTTCCTGACAGGTGGTCCTCCATCTGGACATATGCCTCAACAAGGACCCCCAGCTCAGTTCTGTGAAGTTTGGATGTCTCCTCCATCTCAACTCCTCCTCCACTGCCATACTAGTGCCTGTGGGGTGGATGTGTGACAGCTATTAGCACTATACACAGTGATCATGCACAGCTCCCAGGCATAGAGTCCTCCTGGCCTGAGACCCATAAATAGTGTAGCTGTGGCAAACAAACTTCCAAGGTGCAGTACCTGCTGGTCACCAGTGGTGTGTGTTGGTGTAGAACAGCCCATTTATAGCTCAGCACATGCAAATTAGGGTCTGTGCAGCGTATAATGAGATGCAAATGTGGTGACTTGTGCTAGGATTGGGCAATGAGGCAATCTTCATATCCTGACTGAATATGGCTCATTTGCTCCCAGCCCATCTCAATTTGCTCCGTGCATGTAATTGGTCCCATTAACTTCCACATTGCACATCTTAGCACATGCTCAGCTCTCTGGCTGTGCAACCGGCCGTCACCTGGCATTACACTTCATAGAGCGTGCACTGTGACGTTGCACAGTGCATGTTACAGTTGGCTGATGTGTGGCATGTTGCACCCTTCCCAAAATGGGCGACATTCTGGTCACGCATGCTCACTGTGTGATAACCTGACCCCGTGCTTCAGCCCAGCATTATGGCACCACACATGTGCACTGATGCGCAACTGACTGCTTAGCGTGAACTGGCATTGTGCATCCGTGTGCTGCACAGGCCATCACATGCATGCCTATCATGCATCATCCATCAGAAGGCCATATGATGTGCAGAGCTGCATGCCTGAAGTGTCACTGGCAGTACACTTTTTACACAATGGCAAGTGCAGGAGTAGCAAGCCCACGGGCTCTTAATTGGAGTGGCACTGAGCTGGCCAACCTTGTGGCATTGGTGCAGGCTGTGGAGGGCCAGCTGTTTGGTGCTAAGGCTTTGCAGGAGGCTAGGTCCCAGGTCTGGGCCACTGTGGCCAACAGGCTCATGTGGAGCATGGTGGTGCCATGCACTGGGGAACAGTGCAGGTACCGCTATGGGGACCTGCAAGGAGGGACCCTGAGAGTCTATGGATGCTGCAGAATCATGCCCGCAGGGGTGATGCGCCATGACCAGGTATGTCCACTGTTAACGACTCTGCCATAGCCAGCATGCTGTTCCTGTACATGGGGTGTGGTGCTGTATCCTCTGTGTGCTGCGGGGTTTGGGGGGTTGTGTGTATTGTTGGGGGGGCTGAGGGGTGGTGATAGCACGCTGCTCATGCCTCCTTTTCATTGTGTTCCCTTTGCAGGCCAGGAAGAGCACCAGCAGGTGACAGACAAAGGCCATGAGCACAGTAGGTCCAAGGGACCGAGGGCAGCAGGTGCTGGGCTGCACAGGGTGCCATCATGATCTGTGGAAGGTAGGTGTGCTTTTCTGTTCTTGTACAGTTCTGTTTGTGGTGGGGGTGGGTGTGTATGTGTGATGAGGGCTTCCTGTGTCCACCATGGCCACACGGCCGCTAGCCGCGTATGCCACGTTTGTGCCAGTTGGTACACTGTGGCCATTGTCCTGGCACTGTGTGGTGGTCCCACTGTGCACCATGCCCATGTGTGACTGATGAATTGTATGTGTCCCATTAGGACTGTGGGTGCCTGGCATGGTGCACGCGTGGTCCACAGGGCCTCCAGCCATGGTGCATGTGGCTATTGGCCATATCTGATGTGTATGGCATGGCATCATGTCCCAAAGTAACGTCCATTGCATGCACCTGCTGCCATTACATTGCACTGTCCCACAGCTGGGTCACTCTGTGGGACTGTTGTGCAGCTGTTCACTGGCATATCATATGCATGGTGCATTGTTGGGTGTGTGCCTGTGTTCCATCAATGTCCTGTGTGTGCATCATTCCCTGGGGGTGGGGACAGGCCTGTGTATGTTGTGGCACTGAGTGCATGTCCTTTGCTTCACCACACAGGTCATTCTGCTGCAAGTGGTGTCCGTGGTATGGGCTGGTGTGGAGGCAGAAGAAGGGACCAGGTCAGAGGCTCCCTGGGGACATTGACTTCAATACATTGCAGGCAGGGGGCAATATTCAGGCAGTTGGGGGCCATTCTGTGTGCCATACGGGAGCAGATGGTTGTGCTCTGGGGGTTGAGTCAGATCGACTGCCTTTCCGATGGGGACCAGGACCAGTGAAAGCATGTGTGTGGCCATTGGACTGATGGTGGACAGACTTTACTTTGTGCACCCCTACAACACATCCCTCCCCTGTGACATCTCCTGAAGTTCTCCGCCCCACCTGCATTCCCTGTACCGTTTTCATCTGCCTGTTTAGAGGTTTTGGTTGCTGTTGATGTTGTGTTTCATTTTTCTGTTGTCTTTGTACCTGTGTTTTCTATTAAACCATTTTCCATTGGACACTTCCTGTGTCTGTGGTTAGTCTGTGCTGTATTAGCAGTTTTCTGTTATGTTGCTTACACTGTCAACTGCCCCTTGCCCCGCATGGCTTGCTTGTTCATGTCCTGTAGAACATGACCTCCCTGTCTGCCTACACAGGCCACCACCATGCTTGCCATGGTCATCTCTGTGATGCCTCTGTGCTGACACTCCCTGTTGCCCACAGCTGCATGTTCACTGTGTGTGCCCCCAGTGCTGTGCTTTCCACGTTGTTTGCACTGTGCACCATGCTGCACAGCTTCCCACATGTACCTCTGGACATGTGCACCTTATGTGGCCTATGCATATCTACACATCTGGCTACCTGGCACTGCTGTGCCAGTGTGTGTGTTGGCCATGCTGTCGATTGCCATCCCCAGTGTTCTGTCCCAACGTCCATGTCCTTGTCAGTGTCATGCCATCAGTGTGTGCCGGGCATGGTACATGCCGCTGTATGTGTTGCCACATCTTGTACCCCTGCTGTGCTGTGCGGTGCCAGTCCTGCTCCTGTGTAGTGTCACTCTGTCCTCCATGTCCATGGTTGCTGAGGCCACCCTGTCTTTGTACTTGCATTGTGTTCATGGCTCACCATGGGCACTGACATGTTGCTCCAGTCTCAGGCAGGCCTACTCCTCTTGCTATATTCTAGCCTGTCCTTCTGCACTGCGCTTGTGTGATTGTGCTATGTCGCATCCATGGTATATTCAGTGGCGGTTGCACTGGTGCGATCTGTGGCACATTTGCTGAATATGGCAGTTGTTTGGGGTGGTGCATCTGGGTTGCGATGAACAGCCACTTGTGCTGTGTGCCTGGGAACCTTTGAATATTTAGCCCCTAGTTTTTTTATAGTGATCACCCAACATCACAACACATTCCCATCTTTCAGCTCGGACTCCCCCTGTCAGGGGTCTGCACTAAATATTTAAAAATGCCATTTTCCTTAATTGTTTCTTTTCTTATTTTGGTAATGTTAATGCATACCAGTTCTTACCCTTCATTTTCCCTGCAATAGCAACTTTATAAATTTGCACTGCACCCCTCAGTGCCGATGGATATAATTATTGTTTTCTTCATTTCTTGAGCTGATTCCATCACACACAGGCAGGGCTGTCAGTAAGTGAAGTTTTGCTAAAAATGCCTTCGATTAAATCACCCATTTTATTCATCTTTTCATTATTTTGAGTGTGTGTGCATTTAGCCGCTTCTCTACACAGCCTAATTTAAGGTAATATTCTCTCTAGGTTTGGGTAGAGGGATGGCAGTCTGAGTTTGAGGATTATTTTTTTTTTTTTTGCCATTTTAAGGTGGATCATTGGGTTGATTGGAAAGGAAGAAAAGATTGATTAGGAAGGAAAGTGTTGGATGTCAAAAGTCTTTTTGATGCCACTGGTGATTGTCATCAGATGCATAGGTAAGGCTAAATGTTTGGTAAAATGATTTTCAATGTGTGGTATATATACAGCTGTACTCTTGTGTCCATCCAGGATGTCCATCTGTTTTTGCTTCACTGCACTGCGCTGATAGAAAAAGGACAAGGAGCTTGAAATCTGAGGACATCTTTGGTCACATACCCCCAAAAATGCTTTGTGGTCCGTATACATATCCCAGATTTTTTTTTTCACATCTAAAACTGAAGTTCATGCAGGCAGCTAAGAAGGCAATTACTCACTTACGGAGGCAGAGTAGACCCCCTACTATACAAGATTGGTATAAAATAATGAGGAAACTATACCTTATGGAATGCTTAATTGCCAGATGCAGTAATAGATATGAACAATTTGAAATCCAATGGCGTATTATGGGTCTTTTTATTTCAGACCGGACCCATCATTTGTCCCATAGAGTGGGGTGGAGAGGTGGAGGGAGGGGAGGAGGGAGGGAGGGAAGTGGGCGTTGGTGGAGCCTGATCCTGGACCTAGAATGTTAATGGAGAAAGTTGATATTTATCTGTCCTAAAATATATTGTACTAGATTTGATCTTATGTCAAACCATACTAATTAAAGTTTATATTATTTTGATAAATGCCATACAAACGCAGCTTGGTGTTGGTAAGTCAATATTCAGATGTGTATTTGTAAGTTACTTTTATTGTACCCCATATACATTGTATTGGTTTAAACTTTTAATAAAAAGAAAGTATAAAAAAAATAAAACTGAAGTTCAATGCAGTAACATACTGTAATGTCTGAGAGGATTTTTTTTAAAGAATGCCTTTTTATTTGTGATTTTTTTAATGTGCAAATATGTGTCTTCAGATTAGTCATGAATACGCAGATAGAGATGATATATGGAACTAAAGCGTAAAAAAAAATAACAAAACTCTTCAAGTCTAATGGGAGACTAGATCCTGTTTTAGCAGCTTGTTTGTTTGTGTAGCATATAGTGTAACTGAAAGACATTAAATGAGGTGAAGTGGAAATCTTTTGTTTTGAGTTAGCCTCATTTCTTCCTGGTGTGGCAGAACTGCATTCTGCCAGGCTGATAACTCCAGTGGAGGAATGCCTTTTCTATCTTTTTCTTTTCCCTATTGAAATCTGTTGCACGACAGTCTCTTCTTATACTATACTTTACCCTTTTCCGCCCCGGCGGAGGTTGACAACCTATGTCAGCCTTTTCTATCTCTCACTAAAACTTTATTCCTACTACTTTTATTTCTAGTTTCTATATATCCATCCCTCACCAAGAACTCCCCAAAATCATGCACCAGGCTAAAGCTAGCTGGCAGGAATGAAATAAGGCGCTGGCTGAATAAAATGCATAAGAAGAAATAAAGTGCACGGAGTGCATTCTGTGCCATAATATGAGTTTAAAGTGCTGCAGTGCTTAATTAAGTTAATGCTTACGCCATTTTTATGTATATGGTGCAGGAATGTTTAAAATGGCAGTTAAATACAAAATAATGTCCACTCTGATCAGTGGATTATGGATGAAAACAAAGCGGCATTATGCTTTTGTTGTTTAAATTATTTTGCTGCTGCTCGGTATCTGTCTAAATAATTACTGATGCCCCTATATTATTAGGACTCCCAGCTGCTGGCTTTGTATAAATTTATGCTGTTGAATTGTGCCAGCTAGCTGTGGAGGAGCCCATGGCATGTGTTCAGCCAGTCCAGGTTGCTAGAGAGTCAAGCTTCCCCGAGTAATCTGTGTGCTCTGAAAAGCGAGCGCTTGAAAATAAAAAGGGACTATGCTATCCCTTGACATAAAAGCTACAGCCCAGTATAAAAAGAAATGGAAAGGGACTTACCAAAGTTATGCAGAGCCCCAAATCAGAGCGGCTAGGTAATGATAGTCTAACAGTCTGCCGCTCTACTTCAACACAGAAAACAAATTATTTAAAGGAACAGGAACGTCCCTATGTATGTGAAAGTGCTATACAGTTAGAGTAGCCATCAGAATAAGGAGAGGGCTGCAAAATAAACTAAACACAATAAATAAATTAAACAAATGAATTAATCAAGAGACACTGCAGATCTCTAAAGGAGCCCCATTATGTATAGAGCCTCAAGATATAAATTAAAGGGCTAGTGTCCATATACTATAACAATACAGCACATGTATAAACGTAATAAATATTTGCACTGTTTGCATATATAGAAAATAAGGGACTTCTCATAAGTAAAACCTCAGGAAGGGGATTTCATATAGAGGGACTTCCCATAAGTAAAACCTCATTATGTAACATAGCAGGAGTTTCCCTATTTAGGGACCATTCTAGAACTAATTGGATGTTATAGGAGGGACTTTCCCTTAAATGGAAGGGCTATATAAACCCTCCTCAAACAGCAAGGGTCAGATTAGCTGCATAGCCAGTCTCACTTACCTGAAGAAAGGTAAGCAGAAGGACCTGTGCCTGAGCAGGAATTTATCTCTAACAGCAGGAAAGCTGATGAATTGTTTTGAGATACCTGATGTAAGGTGAAATACCCTTGAGCTATTGTTTATTTTCTTGTTCTGTTTGAACTGTTGTATGTCTATTTATTTATTTTTCCTATTTTTGAACACACTGCAGGTGTGTTGTACCCTATTACAGTGTCCAGTGTAATCTTTCTACCCACTTACCTGCAACATTTGATGTTAGAAATAGGATACTGGAAGTCCTAGCCACAGAGTGGATTGCAGTAGGTGTCAGACCTGATACCAAGGTAACCCATGGCACTGTGGTACATTTTTGTCTTCATGATGACCCCTGTACAACCTGCTCTGATCAGAGCACAGAGTGAGATGACAGGTGAGCAGCTGCTCCCAGGCCTTGAGATTAAGAGGAAAACAAGGGCCAAGCTGCAGCGTCAATCGACAGACTCCTTTAGAGGAGAAGATGGCAAAGAGGACATCAGAGAAGAAGAGGAACTAGAGGAAGTACTAGCTGAGGAACCCTTGGAGAAGACAAATGAACTCCTGAGGTGGTTTGCCAGGAAGCAGATTGAGATGAAGCAACTATGGGAGAAGGATCAGTGATGACAGGACAAGAGATGGGCAGACACGATGAGGGCCCCACAGATTCTTGGGGCTAACGGAAGCAACGAGGGTGCAAATGCCAGCCCTAAGGACATTAAATTGACAAAAATTTCAGCCACTGATGATATAGAGGCCTACTTGACTACTTTCAAAAGGGTAGCTAAGGTATGTGGGTGACCTCCAGAACAGTGGGTGGTCAGGTTGGCTCCCTATCTTACAGGTTGAGCCCAACTGGCCTACAGCCATATGGGCCATCAGAGCGCAGAGAAGTATGAACTGGTCAAAAGGAAAATACTCAAGTGTTTCGGGCACAGCCACATCGGTGGCTAGGAGAAGTTCAGTGATCTGAGTCGGATAGCCCAGTAGAAAGCCAGGGTGCCATTTTCAGGATTTGTGGCTGGGCCTTTTAAGGGACAAGCCCAGCTGCTCTTGGGATACTTGGGACTTACTCACAGAGGAGAAGGAGGACTGTGCAGGCCGCATCAGCGGGCTGCTTTTTGGGAGTCCTGAGGGACAGTGCAGGCCACATCAGCAGTGAAAGAGCTGTTGCAGAAACTGTATTAGGAGCAAATTTGGAGCTGGGAATGGCCACATTGGTGTATAGGAGTTCAGTGATCTGAGTTGGAGCAACCAATAAAAAGCCAGGGCGCCATTTTCAGGACTCGTGGCTGGGCGTTTTAAGGGACAAGACCAGCCACTCTTGAAACACTGCTTTGCCACCCACTCACCCCAGTTCTGACCTCTATTAAATGCTCAGAGGAGGAGGAGGAGGAGGAGGAGGGGCCAGGTGGAAGTAGGTCACTGATTGGTTGGGTGGCTATACTGGGGATTTCTCCAGTCGTGACTCGGAGAATTCTTGGAACTGTTAGGGGATGTAACTCTGTTCATGCTCTTTTATTCTACTTAGTAGCTTGGTCCAAGAGCTGTGTTTTTAATTTCACGGCCTACATCACTCCGTATGGCTGGCTATAGAGGGTTGCTGGTAGGTCTACCTGGGGGTGGGTACCTGGTCAAGGGTGAACGTCCAAGAATGTTTGGAGAGGGCCTCTGGGCTACCACCAGGGTAGGCATCTTTGGCAGGATTGTAAGGTACACTGGCTGCGGTGCAGCCATGGTCCTAAACTGGGCCTGGAGAGAGGGAGGTTGTCCAGTCTGTAGGCAGTTATTGCAGATCAGGGGGGAGCTTGACTGGGTATGGAGGAAACTGGAGTTGTTGGGGGGGAATAAACATGTTTGGGAGGGTCTGTGGGGAGCAGAAGGGCAGTGATAGAGTGCGACCTGGATCTGTTTCATCAGGCAGGAGTGGAGAACCTATGGGATGTAGGCTAGTAATGAAGAGGGTAGCTACCTTGGAGGTAACTGGTAGAGAAAACAGGCTAAATCATAGGAGGCAGGGGAGGAACAGGTGGGTTGGGACTGACAGGGGGCCTAGTGGAGGAGTGGACAGCGGGAAATCAGGACAAAAAAAGGAGGTTGGCTTTGACTGCTATAATAAATTTGAGCTATTGAGTAAGTTGGTTGGAGAGGACATGGTGAAGGAAGTAGAGGAGGAAAAGGATGGTGGAGGAGAAAGTTATACGGTTAATCGGACGAGGGTGGGCATCGGTAATTCAAATACGTATGCTAGCAGGGGAGGGGGCAAATCAAGTGTCAAAGAAGGAGAGGGGGGAACCAGCAGAGAGAAGGTGTGGAGGCTGCAAGTCAACTCGGTGACAAAGGAGGAGAGATTGAGATGAGGGAGGGCATCCTCGAGGGGGGATCATACCAGAGAAAGGCACAAAGGTAGGGGATCTGCAGGTGGGCATGGAAGAGGCAAGAGGAAAGGGGAGGAGGGAGGAGGTAGGAGGGGGTGATGCTGATGGGAATGCTGTGTCGGGGGGACTGGAGAGGTGGGAGCTGGAAGGGAGGAGGAGGAGGTTGGAGAAAAAGGCTTGACTGGGGTAGGGAGTGGGGTGGAGGCTAAACTTGGGGGAGCCAGGGAACTCAGTTATAAAATGCATGACAAGAGGGGTAGGGCAGCTAGGGGTTCTCTTGTAGAGGGTCCGGAGAGAAGCCAAGGGGAAGTGGTCTAAAGGAGGAGGGGGAGGTGAAGGGAGCTGGCGGGGCAGTCCAAAAAGGAGGTACACAAAAGATCAAGGGGGACACTAAGGTTCTCCTGCTGGGGGACTCCATGATCAGAGGTATTCATTGTGTGTGACAGGGTGAGAGAAAGTCCAGTCCAGTTAAGGTATTGGGGATATTCGGTCTGACTGTGCATAGGGTGAAGTTCATGGTGTATGAGATGGTGAGGGACTGTGGAGGATCACCGGACTTCCTGATGCATCTGGGAACAAATGATATTGAGGGGAATAGTGTGCTGGAAATTCAGGCAAGGTTTAGAGAACTGGCCAGGGTCTGTCATGACAATGGATGCACAGTCTCCTTCTCGGAAATCCTGTCAGTGACAAGGGCCACTGTGGAGAACAAACAGAAAATCAGGGAGATTAATGACTGGCTTGGGCAGTGGGGTGAAGCACAGGAGACTGGGGTGTTGGGAGACTGCGGGGGAGTTTGGGAAGATAAGGGAATGTATTTCTGGGATAGGCTTCACCTAAATTGGGTAGGGAAGGAAGTTCTCAAACGGGGATGACGGATTTCATTCAAGCTATATGGGGTTTAAACTTGTGAAGAGGGGAGGGGGGCACTGCAGGGCTGATCTGGCCATCGATACCACTGGTAGAACTGGCATGCAACCCCACAGAGGGGAGACAGATGGTACCCTAGGGGAGAAGTGTGGCTGGACATATGAAAGATCTTGGGAGGATATGGTAAAGAGGAGCTGGGACAAGGGTTGGAAGGTGGCTTTAATAAATTACAGGAGCCTGGGGAATAAAATGCCTGAGTTCCCAGCCACGCTGTTTGAGGGTGGGGTGGATGTAGCAGTGGTCACTGAAACTTGGGCCACCCCTGGCCATGACTGGGACCTTAATCTGAGTGGGTACTTTGTGCTAAGGAAGGACAGAAAGGTGGGCAGAGGGGGAGGAGTAGCAATGTTCATTATGGATAACATTGAGATTATGACAGTGGAGGAAGCAGAGGGCAACGTGGAGGCCCTATGGGTCACCTTGCGAACTCTCGTGGGAGGGAAGATCTAGTTGGGAGTGATATATAGGCTCCCAGGACTAGCGGAGGACCTGGAAGATTGCCTGTTGGCTAACATTATGGGGCAGTGTGGACTGGAAGGGGAAGGAGTGGTCTTGATGGGGGACCTTAATATGCCAGCTACTGACTGGGGTACTGTGACATCCACTGTAACCAGGGAACTAAAGCTGCTGAATGACTTCCTGGATGCATTCCTCAATCAGCAGGTGATGGACCCAATGAGAGAGGGTCATATCCTGGATGAGGTTTTAGCAGATAGGGATTTTGTATGAGATCTGGTTGTGGAAGAACCCCTGGCTGGGAGCGACCACAACACAGTCTGGTTTTGGCTTAAACTGGGGGGGAGGGGATCATTCAAGGACAATGATAGTTGATTTTAGGGGGTGTACTTTCAGAACATAGGGGAAATCCTCAAGGAGCTTTTGCGGGAGATAAAACCAGGTTTGGAAGTGGAAGGCAGGTGGGAGATCATAAAGTGGGGACTACTGGAGATGACCAGGACCTGTGCAAGAGTAAAGTGCAAGGGTGGAAGGTCTCGTAAACCATGCTGGTGGACCAGGGAGGTCCAGGAGGTGGTAAGGGAGAGGAAGGCTGCCTACAGTAGGTACAAAAAAATGAGAGGAGAGAGGGATAGAGAGAACTATTGCCTTGCAACCAGGAAAGTCACCAGAGTGGTGAGGGGGCAAAGGCTTGGAATGAGCAGAGGCTGGCGCAGGGGATATGGGGTGGGGAAAAGGAGTTCTTTAGGTATATTGGTGAGTGGAGGAAGGTCAAGGGCCAGCTCAGTAGGTTGAGGAAAGCTGGGGGGTGGGTGGAAGGGGCTGGAGAGCAGGCGGAGGTTCTGAATGCCTACTTTGCCTCAGTGTTCACTAGGGAGAAGGCTGGGGAACTTCCAAATAAGGGGATGAAGAGCACAGAAGGTGCAGCAGACCTGACTATTGGGGTACCTGCTGAAGAATAAGCCTCTGGGGGTGGTAGGTCAGGGGTGAGATATCAGGCTGGTTCTGCTGAATTGTGGAAAGAACAGGTTCTGATATTCCTATCGGTCGGGTGTGGGAAGCCCTCCAGTCCTTAAAAAAGGATAAATCTCCAGGGTCGGATGCTATTCATCTCAGAGTACTGAGGGAGTTGACAGATGTTTTGGCTGCATCATTGGTGGATCAATTTAACTTGTCACTCCAGACAGGGAGGGTGCCAAGGGATTGGAAGCAGGTGATTGTTGTGCCCATCCATAAAGGGGCATTGAGTGAAGAGCCAGAAAACTATAGATCCATCAGTTCGATGTCGGTGGTGGGAAAGGTAATGGAGAGCACACTTAAGGAAAGGCTGGGAGGTTTCTTGGAGGAGATGGGTTACCTGGATGACTGGCAGCATGGGTTTGTGTCAAGTAGATCATGTCAAATAACCCTTGTAGAGTTCTATGAGTGGGTGACATCAGCACTCGACAGGGGGAGACCAGTGGATGTACTGTTCCTGGACTTCAGCAAGATATTTGATTCGGTCCCTCACATTGGCCTAAGGTTGAAGCTGGGGGGAGGGATGGGGTAGGCCCATTGATGGTTAGGTGGATTGGAAATTGGCTTTCAGGTCACACTTAGCGGGTAGTGGTCGGAGGGGAGGTCTTGTCTCCTAGGGAGGTCATAAGTGGGGTCCCACAGGGATCAGTCCTGAAGCCACTCCTGTTTAATGCTTGCATCTCCGATATCAGGGAAGGTATCGGGTGTGAAATGAGTCTCTTTGCAGATGACTCTAAGCTGGGGGTGATGGTGGAGGGGGAGAAGGGGAGATTGGCCCCGCAAGAGGACCTGGATACTCTGGAGAGGTGGTTCTGCACCTGGAAATTGAAATTTAATTCCTCCAAAAATGCAAGGTGCTACACCTAGGGTGGGAAAACCCCAACTATGTGTACACCCTGTGGGGGGGGATGAGTTGCAGGCCATGGCAGGGGAAAGAGATCTAGGAGTCTTGGTGGATGTTAACATGAATAATTTAGAGCAGTGCAGGAGGGCTGCAGTCAGGGCAAATAGGATGCTGGGATGCATCGTTAGGGGGATTACCTCAAGGAACAGGGAGGTGATTTTGCCACTGTACAACAGCTTGGTTAGACCACATCTTGAGTACTGTGTGCAGTTCTGGAGGCTGCACCTAAGGAGGGACATCCAACTCCTGGAGAGGGTTCAGAGGAGAGCAACCAGAATGATCCAGGGCCTGGGGGATATGACATATGAGGAACGACTTGGGGAGCTCAACCTGTTCTCGCTGGAGGAGAGGAGGGACTGGGAGGACATGATTGAGGTCTTCAAGTACCTCAGGGGAGTAAATAAGGTAAGCCAAGATAGGATCTTTCAATTGAAGGAGGGTGGACTCACCAGAGGACACAGTTGGAAGATTGAGGGTGGTAGGATTAGGGGAGGAAAGGAGGAGGAGGTACTTCACCGAGAGAGTGGTGGAACCGTGGAATGCGCTACCCAGGGAGCTGGTACAGGCAGCTATGGTGGAGGGATTCAAGAGAGGGTGGGACAGGTATAGACAAGGGGTGAAGCAGAGGCTGGTTTGCCCAGGGGGACAGGACTGGGGGTTGGAGTAACCGTGGAAGGAGACAGAGAGCTACAGTACCCAATCAGGGTGCTGAAGCACAAGCAGACTTGATAGACCAACAGGCTTACTCTGCTGGCATCTAGTATGCTAGTATGTTTTGACATCAACATTGAAACTTACAGGCAGCAGTTCTGAACACTATAGCATCGGGGAAACGATACTCTCCGAGAGACGTATACATGTCTGAATGAATTTTGCAACAAATGACTGCATCTAGATATGTTCAAGTGCCTAGTCCACTTCTTGTACCTTGCTTGATGTTGTTTTTGTTTACTTTTTGTCCTGTTGTGCTACTGTACCACACGTGCTGTAATGTAATGATCTAATTGCTGGTTCCTTGTATTACTACCACCTATCTCAGATATGATCACTGAGTGTACTAAGCTGCATTTGATGTATTATCTATGTGTATTTCTCCACTGCTCCCCCTCCCCCAGGATGCACCTGGGATTGAGCAGTACTCTGCTCAGTGTGCCTTCCTAGTAAAACTCTTAGATAAATTTAATAAAACCAGAGGGGAAAACATTGTTGGATATAATTGAGGCTGTAGTCATGGAAACGTTTCTTCAGATTCTACCTGCAGAGGTCCAGATCTGGGTGAGGGGAACACCATCTGGAAATAGCAGAAGTTGCAATCACCCTGGTGGAGGATTTCCTGGTGGCCAGGCAACCAACGAGGAAAGGATACCAGACAATGGACTCAACCATCACCCCCACCCAGCAACTGGTAAGATCAACTTATTTTACCCCATCACGTCGCCCTGGGAGGAATGCAGGTAGACAAGAAGGCAGAGGGGGTAGGCCATTTAATCCAGACATTGTCTATAGATACTGTAATGATAAAGGCCATATAGAATGGTTCTGTTACAAGAAAAAGAGTGAGACTACCCATCTTGCCCTTCTTAATTGGGGTAATTTTTCAACAACAGTCACCATCACAGAGAAGAAAACTATGGATTTAATTGACACTGGCAGTCGACAGACATTAGTACACCCAGACGTACTAGAAAAGGCCCCAATTTCTGATGTGTATACTGGTGTCATCTGTGTGCATGGGAACACTTATCAGTATCCCATCACTAAGGTGACTTTAAACATTGATGGACAGAAAGCAGAAATAGTGGTTGGAATAGTACTAAAGCTGCCAATCCCTGTGGTGATTGGGCAAGACTTTCCCCATTTTTCTTCATTTATAAACCCTAAAGAACAATTAACAGCTGTTACTACAAGGGCACAAACCAGAGTAAAATGACTTGGGGACACTTTTCCCTTTGAGGGGGATGTATTTGAAACACCAAGTAACAACAGAAAATCAAAGGGGGAAAGAAAAATGCCCAGAAGTTATGGGAGGAAAAGCAAAATGGACTACCAAATAAAGTTATTGTCAGACTGTTTACACAATGTGATATGGCTCAGGAACAGCATAATGATGTACAGGTAGACCAGAAAAAGTCACATGGGACCCCTGTGTATAAATATTAAAAGAACATTTTGTATAGGTTATATACATATGCACAAACGGGTGAGCAAGTGAAACAATTGGTAGTCCTTGGTAAGTTTAGGACCCAGTTAATGTATTTAGGACATGATTTCCCTTGAGCAGGGCATACAGGGAGAGACAGAATGCTGTCCTGATTGTTACAACATTTTTACTGGCCCAGCATACATGATGATGTTGCTGAATATTGTAGAGTCTGTCCAGAGTGTCAGGAGGTGGCCCAGGTAACTAAGAAAGACACGGCGCCCCTCATGCCCCTACCTATTGTTAGCACCCCCTTTGAGAGAGAATGACAATGGATATTGTTGGCCCATTACAGAAGAGTGCAAGAGGTTATACTGGTCATATGCATATTCCATACCTGTATCCTGTGTGCTATTATGTACTGCACTTTTAACCCTGTGCCATTTGTAAGTGGCCCGGGTCATGCCTGAAAATGGTCCCTGGGATCAGTGCACCTTTCCGGTTATCATAGTCTTAAATAAAAATAAATAAAAAATAAATAAATAAATATTTGACTATGTGACCAGATATCCAGAGGCCATACCTCTATGCAGTGACACTACTCCCAAAATAGCAGAGGAATTAGTCAAGGCATTCAGTAGACTAGGAATACCTAAAGAGGTGCTAACAGACCAGAGCAGTAACTTCCAGGCCACCTTGCTTAAAGAGTTGTACTGTTTGTTGGGGGTAGTAGCCATAAGAACTACACCCTACCACCCACAAACTGATGACCTAGTAGAACATTTTAAGCAGATGTTGAAACGTATGTTAAAGAAATTTGTGCGTGAGGAGGAAAAAGACTGGGATAAGTACCTCCTGCTTCTGCTATTTTATTATAGAAAAGTCCCACAGGCAGCTATAAGGTACTCCGCTTTCTCCTTGCTATATGGTAGGAATCCCAAAGGACCACTGGTTGTGATACAGGAATACTGGGAAGAGGGAACCAATGTTGGGCATACTAACATTACTGACTATATGGTTCATCTCAGGAAGAAGTTGGTAGAGTACATGAAAAAGGCTCACCAAAACAGCATCTCTTACAAGAATAAGCAGAAGAAGTATTATGACCATAACTGGAAAGCCAAGAAGTTACAGGTAGGAGATATGGTTCCCTTATTACTCCCTACCACCAAGAACAAGCTTTTAATGAAGTGGCAAGGACCCTATAAAATTTTAAGACAGATTGGGCCAGAAACATATGGATTGGCTATCCCAGATAAATACCCAGGGAAGAAAGTCTATCATGTCAATTTACTTAAAAAATGGGTGGAGAAAAAGAAAACTACAGGGACTATGTACATACTCCCAGAGAAGGATGAGTCAGAGTTAGAGATTTCATACCTGAGGTTAAAGGAAAAGCAAAACCTCACTGGAATAAGGATAAACCCTGAGTTAGATGCACAAGAGAGGGGATCTTATAATTAGTACATACTTTTCCCCTCAACTTTACAAGTGCCCCTGGAAAGGCAGTTGGGGTACAACATTATATCCAGACTGATTCAGACCCTATAAGACAGAAGCCTTACAGACTCCCAGATAAAGTCTGAGAAGGGGTAAAGCAGAAGATTGAAAAGTTAAAACAGTTAGGCATTATTGAGCCATCTACTAGTGCCTGGTCCTCTGCCATAGTGGTGGTCCCAAAAATGGAGAGTGGCATACAACTTTGCCTGGACTTTAGGAAGGTCAATAATGTGATGCATTTTGATAGATACCCGATGTCCAGGGTAGATGACATCACTGATAACATAGGAAATGCTAGATATATTACTACGCTTGACCTAACCAAGGGATACTGGCAAATTCCTTTAGCCCTTGACTCCAAGGAAAGGACAGATTTCAGCATACCACTAGGGTTGTACCAATTCACAACTATGCCCTCTGGCCTGCATGGAGCCCTTGCAACTTTCCAGAAATGAATGGATCAAATTTTGATCCCACACACTACATACTGTGCCGCCTACTTGGACAACGTTGTAATATACAGCCCCGATTGGTTGACACATGTAACACAGTTAACCACTGTGTTGCATTCTGTACAGAAGGCTGGCCTTACCATTAACCCTGCAAAGTGTGCCCTGGCAATGACTGAGACAAGGTACTTAGCGTTTCTTTTGGGTAATAGGTGTGTACATCCTAAGAAAGAGAAGGCAGAGGCAGTAGCTAACAGCCCTGTACCCAAGACCAAGAAGCATGTCAGATCTTTCCTATGCCTTGTTGGGAACTGTCAAAGGTTTATTCCCAGTTTTGCCTTCATAGTCACACATTTGACAGCTCTAACCAAGAAAAGGTGCAGTAACCTGGTTAAATGAAGACCTGAGTGTGATGAAGCCTTTCGGGCCATTAGGGTAGCTCTGTGTGTTTTCCCAGTATTGAAGTGCCCTGATTTTAGCCTTCCCTTTGAAGTACATACCAATGATTCCGAGACAGGGATAGGAGTGGTGTTGAGCCAGACAGTACACGGAGAGGAGCACCCTATCTTATACATCAGCAGAAAACTGCATGATAGGGAGCAAAAGTATGACGTAATCGACAAAGAATGCCTAGCCATTAAGTGGGCAATTGAAGCTTTGTGCTTTTATCTGTGGGGTGTAGAATTTACTCTCCTTACAGATCACAATCCACTTGGGTAGATAAAGCAAATGAAAGATCAAAATGCCCACATCATGCGGTGGTACCTGACTTTGCAACCTTGTCATTTAGTGGTAAAACATGGGTCAGAAAGTCAACACAAAAATGCTGATTTTTTGTCATAACATGGGGCAGATACAGTGAAGTAAAATGAAACATGAGTATGACTGTATATACTGAATTGTTATAATTATGTACTATGATGATTAATAGTGCAATGTGTTTTAAACCACAGGGTAATTAAGTAATTACAGTGTGTACAGTAAAGACTGTACTGTAATTTGTTTATTGTTTAAAGGGACCCTGGGGTGGAGCTTCTAAAATGTGGGTGGAAGCTCAACCCAAATCCCCATCAGTATGGAACGTATGTACAGTCTGGGGATTTGTTGCTAAAACCAGTAGTATAAAAGTTACTGTTTTTTTCTTATAGAGGGAGCAGTGTTGCAGAACTGTGTTCTGCCAGGCCGATAACCCTGGTGGAAGGATACCTTTTCTATCTTCTTCTTTTCCCTACTGAAATCTGTTGTGCAACCATCTCTTCCTATACTATACTTTACCTTTTTCCGCCCAGGCGTAGGTTGGCCACCTACGTCAGTCTTTTCTATCTCTCACTAAAAAAGTTTTTCTACTACTTTTATTTCCAATTTCTATGTATCCATCCCTCACCAAGGACTCCCCAAAATCACGCACCAGGCCAAAGCTAGCTGGCAGGAATGAAATAAGGCGCTGGTTCAATAAAATGCATAAGAAGAAATAAAGTGCATAGAGTGTATTTTGTACCATATCATGAGTTTAAAGTGCTGCAGTGCTTAATTAAGTTAATGCTTATGCCATTTTTATGTATATGGTGCAGGAATGTTTAGAAATGTTTAAAATGGTAGTTAAATACAAAATAATGTCCACTCTGATAGGTGGATTATGGATACAAACAAAGCGGCATTATGCTTATGATGTTTTAATTATTTTGCTGCTGCTCGGTATCTGTGTAAATAATTACTGATGCCCCTGTATTATTAGGACTCCCTGCTGCTGGCTTTGAATAAAATATACTGTAGAATTGTACCAGTTAGCCGTAGAGGAGTCCATGGCATGTGTTCAGCCAGTCCAGGATTCTAGAGAGTCAGGCTTCCCCGAGTAATCTGTGCATTCTGAAAAGTGAGCGCTTGACAATAAAAAGGGACTGTGCTGTCCCTGTACATAAAATCTACAGCCCAGTATAAAAAGAAATAAAAAGGGGCTTACCAAAGCTATGCAGAGCCCCAAAGCAGAGTGGCTAGATAATGATTGACTAGCAGTCTGCCACCCTGCTTCAACATAGAAAACAAATGATTTAAAGGGACAGGAACTTCCCTATGTATGTGAAAATGCTACACAGTTAGAGTAGCCCTCAGAATAAGGACAGGGTTGTAAGATAAACTAAACACAATAAATAAATTAATCAAATGAAAGAATAAAGAGACACTGCAGGTCTCTAAAGGAGCCTCATTATGTATAGGGCCCTGAGATGTAAATTAAAGGGCTAGTGTCCATATACTATAACAATACAGCACATGTATAAATATATGAATTGTTTGCATTTATAGAAAATAAGGGACTTCCCATAAGTAAAACCCCAGTGGAGGAATGCCTTTTCTATAGTTTTCTTTTCCCCTACTGAAATCTGTTGCACGACAGTCTCTCCTTATACTATACTTTACCTTTTTCTGCCCCGGCATAGGTTGGCAACCTATGTTAGTCTTTTCTATCTCTCGCTAAAACTTTATTCCTACTACTTTTATTTCTAGTTTCTATATATCCATCCCTCACCAAGAACTCCCCAAAATCATGCACCAGGCTAAAGCTAGCTGTCAGAAATGAAATAAGGCGCTGGTTGAATAAAATGCATAAGAAGAAATAAAGTGCATGGAGTGCATTTTGTGCCATAATATGAGTTTAAAGTGCTGCAGTGCTTAAATAAGTTAATGCTTATGCCATTTTTATGTATATGGTGCAGGAATGTTTAGAAATGTTCAACAATACAGCACATGTATAAGTACAATAAATATTTGCACTGTTTGTATATATAGAAAATAAGGACTTCCCATAAGTAAAACCTCAGGAAGGGGATTTCATACAGAGGGACTTCCCATAAGTAAAATCCCATTCTGTAATAGAGAAGGAGTTTCCCTATTTAGGGACCATTCTAGAACTAACTGGATGTTATAGGAGGGACTTTCCCATAAGTGGGAGGACTATATAAGCCCCCCTCAAACAGCAAGAGTCAGATTAGCTGGATAGCCAGACTCACCTACCTGAAGGAAGGTAAGCAGAAGGACCTGTGCCTGAGCAGGAATTTATCTTTAACAGCAGGACGGCTGATGCATTGTTTTAAGATACCTGATGTAAGGTGAAATACCCTTGAACTACTGTTTATTTTCTTGTTCTGTTTGAACTGTTTTATGTCTATTTATTTATTTTTTTCTACTTTTGTATAAAATACAACACATTGCGGGTGTGTTGTACCCTATTACAGTGCCAGTGTTATCTTTCTACCCATGTACCTGTGACACCTGGTCCTCACTGTCTCTGTCATAATTTATAGCTAATACAGCGTGTACATCTCCTTATTACTTGGAAATTGCATTCTAATTCAAATAAATCTCAAACATGACACAAAACTGACTGAACAGGAAGATATGGGAAGGCCTCCACTGACTCTGCAGGGCTGAAGATGTTTCTTGGGGCTCCCCTACTCCTGATAAATTGACCCAGCAAGGAGTTTGACACAGGGCTCCTGCATCAGTGGGGCCAGTGCTGCATTATAGAAACAAACAGCTGCTCAGTTCTAATCTTGGACAAACTAGTAATAATGAGGAGGAGCAGCTAACTTATTTATCTCACTTCAGTTGTTTAACTTTAGTTGCCATAACAACTTTCAGCTATCTCATGGAGGCAGATTTCTGTTTCACTTTATCTACAGAAGTTCATACTGTGTTGGGTGAGAGTGAAACATTAAGAAGTGGCTCAAGTGGTGCTGTGTACACCACAGGAAAATATACTTCTGAACACATTTCCTCCAGAAATCCTGGAACTCTTACAAGGTGCTACTTCCTTTGTACAGTTCAAAGGATTTTTAATGAGAATATTTTATGATATGGTTCCTGGTGTTTCCCCCCAACTTAATGGCCAGCCTGTGTGCCTCCCCTGTCAGTGATATACAGCGTTTTCTACAGTCTGCCTACCTTGTCACAATGAATCTTTCTTACACACTTTTCACCACAACCAATAACATAATTTTGCAGCTGTATTGGCTCTGACTAGAGTTTATTTGTCTAGTTGCTACTACCAATCAGTGTTAAAGCACTAAACCAAAATGTGTTGCTACTGTGTATTTCATATTTTAAATTTACAACTGCAGTAAACCACTGCTCATAAAGCTTGCTGACTGCTATTTGGTAATAAACATACAGTCTTTCTAGTGAATCCCTGTCAAAACTGCGCAAACCTTTATTTCTGTACATATATTGTAACATGGTTACTTAAACAATTTCCTCTTATCAGCTTGTATCAAACCTAATAAACAGAAGTACTTATTTTTTAACTTTTTATTTTGTAAAACAATGTTTAGAAATGAACTGTTTTTGTAAACAAATTTTACTGTGCTTTGAAATGTTTATATGTAGTACTTCATTGTTAGTGAATCTTTGCTCAATTTTATATTGCTATTCCTAGCTGATAGCCCAAAGTGGATGGTTCCCAAGTGTTAAAGTAAACTGTAATAATAATCAGGTGCATAGAGGTTGTATCAGACAATCTCACTTTGAAAGGGGGTACTCATACTTCACTATAGGAAATGTCTCTCTTTAGGCTGTCCATTACCACTGCAAAACAAACATTGGTCAATGCTGAGCATGTTTGCTTGCATGCTATTATAAGTTTAAACAACATTATCTTGAGGCTATGGACAGACCTTCGTTATCCCCAGTAGCTACTGTCTTGTGGATCTCAGGTTGCACTGGGTTAAGGGGGTATACAGCTGAAAAATGCTGAACAGAATAAAAAGCATATTTAATAAAAAGTATCTTCATAAGTTCACCATTTCTTTATAGTGCATGGTAGAACATTGTTATGGATAGAAATCCATAACTAGAATGGAGTTGTTACACTGCAGTAGCTATGTCATCACAGCTGTTATGCTGCAGTAGCTATGTCACTACTGCAGCATAACAACTTGGAATGCTGCCGCATAGTTGCTTTCTTCAATCCAGTTAAGCTGGAAGTTGCTGTTTTTTTTTTTAAACTTGAACTTGCAGAAACATCTGCAGCACACTGTGTAAGTTAAAAAAAAAAGAAAATGTCAAAATTTCTATTCTCTGTTGTCTTCTCCAGCTGGTTTTGTGTGATTTTCTATGCTGTGACTGCCCATACATTATAAAAGATTGTGTATGAGCAGTCATACTCAAACAAGGAAATTCTTGTATCTGGAGGCTCCCTTGGTAACAGAGTACCTCTCGAGCTGCGCTCTTGAGGTCATCTATTATCAAGGAAACCTCTTGATACAAGAATATCCTTGTTATGTATGACTGCTCACACACAATCCTCTATATAACTATCTTGTTTTTTGACATGTTGACCCCACATTTTCAACATAGTCATTTTATGACCCATGGTATGATCAAGACAGGTAGAATACTCCAAAAGAAGATTTTTGTGGAGAGACTGCAAAACAGATGTGTTCAAGGGGATTTGAAAAATGACACCTGCCATGTTCATAAGGTGGGGTAACACAAGTGCTAAGTTGAAAATTTGGGGCCAAAATCTACAAAAATAAAGTTATACATAAACCTTGGAAAAATTCAACATTTCTTCATAGCGTTGTTGTTTTTTGACATTTTGACCCCACATTTTCAACATAATCTTTTTATGACCCCACCCTATGATCAATAGATGTAGAATGTTTCAAATCCCATCTGAAAATAGATTTTGCAGAGTGACTGTAAAAGCATGTTTTGGGGGGATTTAAAAAAGGCACCTTTCATGTTCGTGAAGTGGCATAAAGGATGGGCTATGTTGAAAATTTGGGGTCAGAATTGGGAAAAATAATGAAGTGATGAGTAAACATTGTAAAACTCTTATGGTTGTTCATAACTTTATTGTTGTTTGACATTTTGACCTCAAATTTTCAACATAATCTTTTTATGATTCTGCCTTATAATGAAGATGTGGAATTTTTTAAAATCCTGGTTTCATGGAGCGACTGTGAAAATATGTTTTGGAGTGGATTTTAAAAAATGTCACGTGTCATGTTCATGAGGTCAGGTAACAAAAGGGCTCTGCTGAAAATCTGGGGCTAAAATCTGCAGACATTTAATAGTGATGAGTAAACACTGAAAAAATTCAACGTTTCTTCAAAACGTCATTGTTTTTTGATATTTTGATCCCAAATTTTCAACATAGTCTTCTTATAACCCCACCTTATGTTCAAGACAATTTGAATTTTCTAAATTTCATCTTAAAGGTGATTTTCCAGTGCAGCTGTGAAAACATGTTTTGGAGGATATATAAAGAATTACACCTCTCATGTTCATGAGGTGTGGTAACAAAAGGCTATGATGAAAAATGTGGGTCCAAAATCTGCAAAAATCACAAAACTAAGAGTAAACATTGAAAAAAGTTAAAGTTTTTTTCATAACTTCATTGTTTTTTTGACATCTTGACCCAAATATTCATCATACTCTTTTCATGACCCCACCATATGATCAAGTCAGACAGGTGGAATTTTTTAAATCCCTTGCAAAAGGCGATTTCCAGAGCAACTGCAAAAATAAGTTTCTGCAGGGATTTTAAACATTACACCTCTATTGTTCATGAGGTGAGGTAAAAAAAGGCTACAGGCAACAATGTTAAAAATGATCCAATCAGGAGCTGCATTCTGTGTGCATCAGACTTGCGATCTGAGCCAAGAGGGCTTCAAATTGTGGCCCTTCTCTGCCCTACTGCCAGCTGTTCTCACCACCACCAATCTGCAGCTGTATTCCCTGGGTCTGAGAGGGGCACTGCTGTGATGACCACTCTCCCCCCCCGAACCATGCCGCTGGACATCAATGAGTCTGCCAAAGTCGGAGCTTGAGCCTGCTTCTAGATGCTCTTCTCCCTGGCTTCAGAGGCACACCAATCAGCCACCAGCCCTCCTCCCACACCATGCTGCCACACCTTAACAAACCTGCCAAAGCTGGAACTTCAGCCTGCTTCCAGATACTCTTTTCCCTGACTTCTGATGCATACTAATGAGCGCCCAGCCCTACTGAAAGCCACACCTCGTCTACACCTTCTCCACCAACTGTGAGTTGCTTTATCTGTACATTGGATTTAGGATCTGAGCCAAGAGGGCTCTAAATTGCATCCCATCTCTGCCCTGCTGCCACCTGTTCTGACAGCTGCCAAACTGCTCCTGTATTCCTTTGAGTAAGAAGGGCACTGCTGCGAAAACAGCCCACACCTGGCACTGTGGTGCTGGACTACAACAAGCCTGCCAAAGTTGAAGCTTCTGTCTGCTTCCAGACACTCTTCTGTCTGGCTTCTGAAGTGCACAAATCAGCCTCCAGCCCTGCTGAAAGCTGTGTCTCCTCAACACCTTCTCTACCAATCAGAAGCTGCTTTGTGTCTGTGTATTGGACTTGGGATCTATGCTGAAAAGGCTTCAAATTCCAGCCCTTCTCTGCCCTACTGCCAGCTATTCTCACCACCATCAACCTGCGTCTGTAGTCTCTGGGGTTGAGAGGGGCACTGCCATGAAGACCACCCTCTCCCCACACCATGCTGCTGGACCTCAACAATTCTGCCAAAGTCAGAGCTTCAGCCTGCTTCCAGATGCTCTTCTCCCTGGCTTTTGAGAGCTATCAATCAGCTGCCAGCCCTGCTGAAAGCTGTGCCTCCTCTACACCTTCTCCACCAATAAGGAGCTGTTTTCTGTGTGAATCAGACTTGGGATTTGAGTTGAGAGGGCTCTAAATTCTGGATCTTCTCTGCCCTACTACCAGCTGTTGTCACAGTTACCTACTTACTCCAGTATATCCTGAGGGTGAGATGGGCACTGCTATGAAGACCACCCCGGCCGCACCATGCCAGCAGACCTCAATGAGCCTGCGAAAGTCAGAGCTTGAATCTGCTTTTAGCCGCTTTTCTCTATGGCTTCTGATGTGCACCAATCAGCCACCAGCTCCACTGAGAGCCACACTTTCTGTACACCTTTTCCATCAATCTAGTGCTGCTTTCTGTGTGTATCAGACTTGGACTTTGAACCGAGAGGGCTTTAAATTCAGGTCATTCTCTGCCTTGCTGACAGCTGTTCTCAGTGCTGCAAACCTGCTCCTGTATTTCTGAAGTTGAGAGGGGCACTGCCATGAGGACTGCCCTCCCTCTGCACCATGCTGCCTGACTTCAATGAGCTTGCCAAAGTCACAGCTTCAGCCTGCTTCTAGACCCTCTTCTACCTAGCTTCTGAGATGCACCACTCAGCTGCAAACCCTGCAGAAAGCTGTGCTTCCCCTACACCTTCTCCACCAATCAGGAGCTGCTTTCTGTGCTGCCTTGGACACTGTATTGCCCTTTAAAGCAATGACCCTCTGAGAGATCCTCCGTGCTAAGGGCCACAGTGTAAAGGGCATCATAGGAGTCTGCCAAAGCGAGTCAGGTTAAGAAGACAGTTGGCAGTCAGGAACCCAGTTCTAACAACTATACTTTTACACTGACTCTCGTTGCAAGCTATCTGGACACGTGAGTACTGTCATGAATGTATCAGTCTGTCTCCCTAGATGTCTATTGTAAACTCAGTACCTTTTTTATCTCAGTGCTACAACTTATGAGTAACACCTTTGCCTCACCTCTGATAAGACAGCTGCTGTAGGTAGTTATAAAGATCTATCAAATATAGTACTTCATAGTTATTTGTATCTACACAACTTCCTATCTGGGTGGCATGGGATTTTTTTTTCTGGTACTGCTGCTGGCTGTAATTTTTAAACATACCCCACTAGGCTGGTTTGAGCCAGCAATCCTAGTACTCTGCTTTGTATAATTTCTGCTGCATTTCCTACCTGGGTGCTGTGTGGGTTTGCACCTTGGTTGTCATTATATTTACTCTATTGTACTGGTCCAAGTGGGTCCATGAAAACTGTTTAATGGCTGCCTATATGCTATTGTAAAGGGTACTAGTACCTTATGTGAGTGGTTGGCATATTTGCTTTATTGCACTGGTCCCTGTGAGTCCACGGTAAGCTGTAAGGGCTGAGAACACCCATCCCTGCTCCCTGAGTGGTCAGTATATTACTTTACTATCTTATAGCCTTGAACTTGGGACTGTAAACTCCACTCAGTTCCACTTAGCACTGGCCACTAGTAGCCACTTTGGGCCGGAATACAATCATGCTGGCCAGAGATGCTATTCTAGCAATACTATATATTGTGTCCATTATTGTCATAGACTGGCTGGTTATTGCCACCCTCACCCCTAAGCATAATCTTAACCATGGCTTGCCAATGTATCTAGCTGCAGTGCCATATGTCCCAATGGACACTCCTCAGTTTCTGGAGCTTTCCATTCTTTCTTGTAATGGGCAGTGCTATAAGCTTGCCAGCTATGCTGGTATGGCTACTCTGAAACCTTCCCAAATCACCAACCTTAATGTAAATTATAGGTTCATAGGTAACTTTCAAGTTCTGAAGACAATTTGTCCTTAATGAACTTGCCACCTGTTTGCTCTATCGGTGGTACATAAATGTTTTATTTCCCATATATTCATCCAACTTATACTTAAAACTTCCCATAGTCTCACTATCAACAACATGTATAGGTAATTCATTCCAGCTTTTTATTACTCTATGAGTAAAGAAGTCCATGTCTTTTAATCGTATTTATATGACCGTTTAACCGGTAATTATGGGATTGTGTTTTTTTATTTTGTTCCTCACATCTTTTAATTCCTATGTTCTCCATTAGCTCCTTGTCTCGGGTTGCTCTAAAAACTAAAAATAGGTCCCCTGTTAACTGTCTATATTCAATAGAGTATAGCCCCAAGTTCTGTAGTCTTACCATATGCCATGTTATGTTGACCTTTTATTTTTTTTGTTATTCTTCTTTGTACTCCTTCCTTTAATGTCCTACTCTGAACATTTATTGTCGCTGAGAACTGGGAGTAATATTCCATATGTGGACACACTAGACTAGTATAGAGGGGAAATATCACCTCTCTATCTCTGCTTTTAATATTAGCCCAAATGCATCCCAAAATGTTTTGACATTTTTTAACTGTTTTTTTTAATATGCCCATCCATAGTTAATGTGTCTGATATATTTACTCCCAGATCCCTTTCCTCTGTAGTTGTCTGCAATAATTGATCATATAACTTATATTCATAATTAGGATTCTTGGCACCAAAGTGCATTACTTTACATTTAGATATATTAAACATCATCTTGTTTGTTTTAGTCCAATCTAGGAGTTTATCCAAGTTCTCTTGTAATTTATGACCATCTGAATGGTTTAGTACCAGACCCCCTAGTTTGCAGTCATCTGCATATTTACATAACCAAGCGTTATCTTTTGTTTGAAGTGTATTAACAAGTATATTAAATAATGTGGACCCCAGGACAGATCCCTGGGGACCCCACTAGTCACTTACCCCATTCAGATTGATATCTCTTCACTATCAACCTCTGTTTTCTTTCCTTCAACCATGATGTAATCCATTCTATTATGTTTGTCTCTAATTTTACTTGGTATGGTTGTTCAATCATCCTTTTGTGTGATATCTTGTCAAAAGCCTTAGCAAAATCTAGCTATATTACATCCACTGGTACTCCTTTTTCCAAGGCCCCACTCACAGGTTCAAAAAAATTAATCAAATTAGTGAGGCATGACTTGCCCTTAGTGAAACTATGTTGCGAGATATCAATTATTTGCTCCTTATTCAAATGGTCTAATATCCTATGTTGGATAACTCTTTCCATTATCTTTCCTAAAACTGATGTCAAACTTATCGGTCTGTAATTTTTAGCTTCAGTTCTTGCTCCAGATTTATGTATAGTTGTTATATTTGCTTGTCCCCATTCAGGTATTGTCTTTCCATTTTTTTATGAAGTATTAAAAAGATATGTAATTGGTCCCACTAATTCCTGTACCAGTTCCTGCAAATATTTAGCATTTATTCCATCCGGTCCAGCAGAAGTATTTGATTTCAGCCCCTTCACTATATCTATAATTTCCTTTTCTTTAATGGGGATGTATTCATTTTGTGTTATTATATCTCTATTTACCAGTGTTTCTTTTGGTTCGAACACACTCAAAAAAATATTCATTAAATCCTGATGCTATTTCTTTTTCCTTTGTAATTGTTTTATTCACTGTTACTATAGGTCCTATGCTTTTTTGTTTCCCTTTTAAAGTTCCTATATAATTATAAAATTGTTTTTTATTATCATTTATTTTATTTGCCATATCCCATTCAGTGCTATGTTTGGCCTTCCTAATTGTTATTTTTAGTTGTTTAATACATTGTTTTAGTCTTGTATTTATGAGACCAGATGGTTTCTTCTTCAGTTTGCTGTACAACCTTTTATTTCTTTTTAGTAATTTTTCTGTTGACCTATTCCACCAAGGAGGATGTCTTTTGTTGTTTGCATACTTTATAATCTCTGGCACCCATTTATCAATACATTATTCCAGATGTTGTTTGAAAATATCCCAGACATTTGTGAAATCACTATCCAAAAAGTCAGTTTTCCAGTTCCAATTTGAAAAATGTTACCTGATTTTATTATAGTTTGTCTTCTAATAATTTTTAACCACTGTTTTTCCTTTTGTCTGTGGTTTATATTCATTATATAAAAAATTCTATTACTTCATGATCACTATCCCCTATTGGTGCTTGTAATCTGATATTATGTATATTTTCATTACAATTAGTTAAAATCAAGTCTAGAATATTATTACCCCTAGTGGGTTCTGTTACTAGCTGGTCTAGGTTATTATTTATAGTAAAATCTATAACTGTATTATCCACGTGATTACTACTGTCCAATCATTTCCAATTAATGTTTGGGAAATTAAAATCCCCCATTATAATAGTATTGTCCCTATATTCTTGCTGTTCCAGGTGTTTAATACATTTTTCTGTTGCTTCAGTATTAAGTCCTGATGACTTGTAACATAATCCTATGGTGAGATATTTATTGTTGAGCTTGATCTGTACCCAGATAATTTGGATGTATTCCTCAGTTTTTTTTATTTCATAAGCTTTTAAGTTGTCTTTTATGTAGAAAATCACTCTGCCACCCCTCCTTTGATCTTTCCTATTCTTATATATTTTTGTATAGCCTTTTACATCTGTCCCCCAATCAGTATTGTTGAACCAGGATTCAGTCACTCCACATATATCTATACTATTATTGTATAGCAAGTCAGCAAATTCATCAAGCTTGTTCCTTAGACTTCTTGCGTTTATTAATGTTATTTTTAATTTTAAATCCCTATCTTTTGTGTCCTATTTCTATCTTTATTTTTGGGCATGATAATTGTTAGGCCTGGAGGTTCTGGTTCTAGAATGGGGCCATATTTGCCCATCTCACTCCATATATCTAGTTTAAAGAGCTTGGTATGTGTTTAATCAGATGCTTCCCTAGTAGTCTGCTTCCTCTTCTGCTAAGATGCAGCCCATCCCAGCTATATAGATCATTCCTCCCACCAAATTCCTCCCAGCGAGTTATACATTTTATATCCTGATGTAGACACTACTTTCTTAACCAATTATTAATCTGTGTAATTTTCTTCTGTTGGAGACTACTTGCTTTGGGTAGCGAAAGTATTTCTGACAGTATAATTTCACTTCCCAGCTCCAAAAACTTGTCAATGCTATATCACCCTGTTTTATTTTCATAATAGGTTCATTGAGTACATTATTTGCACCTGCATGCATAATAACCACAGGTTTTTTAGTGTTTTTAACAATGTTTTCTGCCATTTCCATTATATCCGATATTTTGGCCCCTCTATAACTGCACAAAGTTCTGGTAAATTTGTCAGGATTACATATCATTTGGTCTAGGTGTTTAATTATTGAGTCACCTACTACTAATGTTTCCCGAGTTAGTATTGTATCCACATTTATATCTAAGGTTTCTTAATCTACTATTTGTTCTGAGAAAGAAATGACATTTTCTGATGATCTTGCATTACATACACCCTCTGACACAGATGGCTCCACATTGTGTGAGGTAACAATCGAAATAACTCCTTTTCCATTGGATCTCATTGTACTTGTGTTATTGTATTCTGTAGCTGTGTCTCCATTTTTGTTATGATGAGTTATGATACTACTATTATTTTCCCCTGGTTCCCCATCAGTTTGCGCCTCCTCTCCTGTAATAAGGTGATCGAACTGATTCGATATTGGTATTTGAAATGTGTTTGCCCTTCTCCCTTTTTTGGCAACCTTCTTTGCTTGGACTTGAAACCATTCAGTTTCTTCATTAGTCATGTTCTCCTTCTGTCTTGTACGTTTTTTACTCAGGTTTTCCCTTTCTTTATTTCCTTCCAGTAACATTTCAAATGCTTGACTCTCCATGTCTACACCCCTTTTTTATTATTTTCATAATGTACAGCCTCTATCTCATTGTGTTGATCGCTAAATAATACACAGTCTACTTCCCTGTCTAGTAGTCTTTTCCTCATTTGCAACTGGCTTTCTTCCAGGGCTCTGAGTCTGGTACTAAACGTCTGTATTTCATTTGTCAATGCTATATTCTCTTTGCATTTACCACATACAAACATTGCGTAAGTATTATTTGTCTCCTTTATTTGATACATGTTACACACTTCACATTTAATCACTTGCACCCCATCCTGTAATGTTAATATTGACTCCATGCTTATATACACTTGTCACTCTAACAGTTTAGTCTAAACACTCATTTGTATTAGTTTGATTACCAATTTATTTCCAATCTGACACCGTCTATTTAATTCCTGGTTATTGCTTCACACTCTTATGCTCAACATGCATGACACATGCAGATGCGCATGTCTTTGCATGTGTCTTCGTGTGCGATGCCATGCGCTTGCTCCATGCAGCTCACCCTGTTCACCTTAGGCTGAGTTTTAAAGAGGTCCGTGACCCAGATGTAGTCTGAGGGTCACGCAACGAGGAAAAAATAAAATGACTAAAATTAGCCCTAAATCAGCTGAAGAGCACTCTCATATAGTTCTTCTCTCAAATCAACTGTCCCCAGGGTATAGAAAGTAGAAATACCTGTCTACAAATGCTGGTGGTAGTTCTCTAAGTGCCTGAAAAGAACTACTCACCCTCTTCCTGTTCCTTTAAGGGACAGGGCTCCAGACCACACTGTATTAGTGCACACAAACACCACATTTCATTTAAAATAAGCTTAAAATTCAGGTTCTGGGCAAACACAACTTGCAGAGATAGAGATGAGCACTAGCAACTCATGGAGTTAGTTAATTACTGTTACTATTCCTGTTACTCTTAGCTGGAGATGTGGAACCCAACCCCGGCCCTGAACCTAAGAACTATAAAATAGCCTTGCCTTCTAACCCCATGTGGTTCAGGACAAAAGGCCTCAGACTGGTACACCTGATTGTATAAGGTCTGTGGCCTAACACAGAAACATAGACAATGATGTCAGAAGAGACCAATGGTCTATCCACTCTGCCCATGGTTCTGTAACTCCAGAACCTATTGCCCATACAGGGTACTAAGTTGCAGGACCTGGAAGCATGGGTAAATCTTTACACCCTGGATATCCTGTTAATTAGAGAAGTGTGGCTGAAGCCCTGTGTGTCTTCTCATGAAATTGATATTCCAAATGATAAAGTGTTTAGAGAGACAGAGTGGTGAGAAGCGTTGTGTGGCCGAGTCTGATGTATGTGGTTCATATTAATGCAAAAAAATGCTCCTTGGCAGCCCCTTCTAAGGTGCCTGATGAGTCCCTCTTTGTAAATCTGCTGCTTGGAGATACCAAATCTCTCTTAACTGGTGGTATTTATAAATTTATAACCTCCCAAGTGGCTGAGGTGGCCCTTGCAGCTATAGTATCTGCACCAGTCTGGCTGACCAGTCTCCAGGGGAAATTATTCTACTTGGAGACTTTAATATTACCTAGATAGGTTGTGGCTGCAGTGTTGCCCAAACTAGCTTAGCCAAAGCTCAGCTCTTCCAAATTATTGAGGAACCCATCCAGCTGAACAACAAATCCTGCAACCATTCTCTACTGGACTGGGTCCTGGTAGATAAAGTGAATAGCATCAAAACTGCTGGCATACTAACTGACTCTTTGAGCAATCATTCTGCAGTGTTTTGCATCTGGAAAAATAATGCCCTTAGACCCCCACCCACAGTAAACTCTGTCCATGATTTTTCTAAATTTGATGAAGCTGCATTTCATTGTAGCCTTACTGAAATTCACTGGTGTACCATACACCTGCTTCATACAGTTGACCAAGCCCTCAATTTCTTCCTTAACAATTTTATAAGCATGTTCAAAAAGCATGCTCCCTTAGTCCGGACAAGGGTAAAAGGCCTCTATTCTAAAAGGTCGACCAGTGAACTATGCCTGACAATGAAACCAAGGGCAAAGCCTGGGATCTCTCCAAAACCATAGGTCTAACAGATGAGTGGAATAACTTTAGGAGACTCAGAAATGCCTGCAAAAATGACCTCAAAAGGAATGAAACAAAATAGGTTAAAAGTCTGCAGGACACAAACCTAGCTGACCCAAAATGCTATTTGAGTCAGATAAATGGTCTCCTGAAGGATCATCCTGGCACCCAAATGAATGAAATTCACATTATCGTAACATGCTCTCAGATTCTGCATTTTCTGCTGCTGCTTTAATGCCTTCTTCACTGACCTGGACAAATTCAAAGCTCCTACATGTGGGGCACCCAATTCTCTCTCAGGGATCTCTTCCAAAGTTTCACTTCAAGCTAATAACCAGAAAAGAAGTTCTTGCACAACTCAATAGACTGAAGTTATATTCATCAGCTGGCTATGATACCATCAAGCCCATATTACTCAGATTGGCTGCCCCATATATAGCATCCCCACTGAGGGACTTGTTTAACAAATTCTCAGTTCAGAGCATGGTGCCAATTGCATGGAAAGTTGCCCTAGTAGTGTTAGTCCACAAAGGTGGTGCTAAAGAGCTGGTTGAAAATTTTAGGTCCATTTTCCTCCTTAGTCCTATGGCTAAGATACAGAAGAGGCCAGTTTTCAAACAGCTTACACATTACTTTGACACCGATGACACCCTGAATACTGCTCAGCATGGCTTCAGATCCAACCATGGCATGAATACAGCATTGCTTTGGCTGACCACTGATATCTTCAATGCAATGGACTATGGCTTTGCAACCAGAGCCATTTTGTTGATTTCACTAATGCCATTGATTTGATTAACCATGACATCCTCCTCACAAAACTAAACTCGCTGGGCCTTGATGAGCTCTCCTGCCTCTCTGGTTTAAAGAATATCTGTTGGGCAGGAAGCAGTTAGTAAAATGGAGAGGCTGTTTATCCCCCCCAAGAACAATCAGAGATGGGGTACCCTAGGGTTCAATACTTGGCCCTTTGCTCTTTTCTCAATTTATGAACAACCTGCCTAGAAATTGTGGTATGGCCAAGTCACTCCTTTATGGAGACGACACTGTACTGTACCAACGCCACTCTTACCCAGCCTCTCTTAACTCAGAGTTGGCAGAGGACTTCAAGCAACTTGAAAACTGATTGGGAGGGAATAAATTGGTGTTAAATTCTAAGGAGACTAAAGCAATGTTGCTTGGAACTAGGAAGCTGGGAATGGACAGAGATAATCTGTTAAAACTTTATTCAGTGTCTAGCACTCAGATCAAAGTGGTAAATGCCCTAAAATACCTTGGTGTCTACCTCAAGCATGAATTAAACTTCAGGCCCCATGTTGACTACCTGTCAAAAGCTGCCCATCAAAAGCTTGGGCTAATGCATTGTCTTAGGGCCTGCCTTACCCAGATGGCATGACTCACCATCGCTAACTAGGTTCTGCTACCCTAGTTACTATATGGGGACCCAGTACTGCAATCAGTGACCTGACTATTTATCTGGGGAGGAGGCACTGTAAATGCTTTCAGTGAAAAGAGCTTGACTCATATCTGTCTGATCTGTCTCACTTTCTCTTCCTGATCCATTCCCACCAAATCTTTAGTCTCAGTGGGCCTTCCTAGTCAACAAAAAAACAACAAATAAATATAAAAATAAAACTTCACAGCACATTAAAAAGCCATTACTTTGTTTTTAGTCATGTCCTGGTCAGCATCAGTTGAAGCAGAATGTTCAGCAATTGAAAAAGGAGCTTGGCAGTGAACCCTAGAGAGGTCAGTGAGGGGTAATGGGGTAGTAGGTGCTGAGTGAGGGGTCCGGTGGGAATGGGGTGGTCGGAGGGTCTAGGGAGAGCAGAAGTCATCAAGGAACCATTTTCTTTTTTTTCAAGGTTGTAAAGGTAAAAACACAGAGGACAATGAGGGATGACCAACATTGGGGATTGGTGTGTTGTTTGAAGGTGGGGGGGCACAATTGGTGTTGCATGCTGTTGTGGGGTGTTAACATTGTCTGGCAGCAGGGTTGAGCACTCAACCACTGTAGGGGGTTGTGATGTGTTCTGGTAGAAGGGTTGGGCATGTGACAGCAGGAGATAATTTTAGGGAGGTTGGGCTGTGTTCCAATGGCAGGGTTGGGCACCTGATCACTGGAATAGCAAAGGCCCAAACTGAGGAAAAGTTAGCCAACTCTGTTAAGAAGGGGGATAAAAGCTTTTATAGGTACATTAGGGAGCAAAGAAAGACCAAGGGAGGGATACTGATGCTTAATAAAGTGGAGGGAATGTCAGCAGAGGGTGACAGTGAAAAAACAGGGATACTGAATGAATACTGCTGCTCAGTATTCACAAAAGAAGATGGGGGAGGTACCTAAATCAAACAATAAAAACACTCTGGATAGGGGGGGTCGATACCGGTCCATTCACAGAAGAAAGGGTCCTGAAGGAACTCTTAAAACTGAAGGAGGACAAAGCAATGGAGCCTGATGGGATTCACCCCAGAATTCTAAAATGACTACGGGTAGAACTACTGACACCACTGACTACCCTCTTTAACAAATCATCTTAGGATGGGGTGTTACTTGCGGACTGGAGAAGGGAGGATGTGATTCCCCTTCACAAAAGTGGGAGCAGTGCAGAGGCAGGAAACTACAGACCTGTTAGTTTGACCTCAGTGGTAGGGAAAATGATGGAATCACTTCTGAAGGAAAGAATTGTTGAGTACCTGGAGGTCAGTGGGGCACAGGACCCAAGTCAGTATGGATTCACAGCGGGAAGGTCATGTTAGATGAATCTAATAGATTTCTTTGACTGGGTGACCAAAGTAGAAGACCAGGGAGGGGCTGTGGACATGGTCTACCTAGACTTTAGTGAGGCATTTGACACAGTCCCACACAAAAGATTAATATACAAGTTAGCCAGCCTTGGAGTGGGTCCCAAGCTGGTAGCCTGGGTAAAAAATTGGCTGGACAACAGGACACAGAGGGTAATAGTGAACGGCGTTCACTCTGAAGAAAGGAGGGTTATTAGTGGGTTACCGCAGGTTCAGTACTGGGACCTGTCCTCTTCAATGTCTTTATAAGTGACATTGCGGAAGGACTGGAAGAAAAAGTATGTCTCTTTGCAGATGATACAAAGATCTGAAACAGGGTTGATACACAAGATGGGGCGGAAAGAATGAGAAGGGACTTGGCATCGTTGGAGAAATGGTCAAATGTATGGCAGCTTATATTCCATGCAAAGAAGTGCAAAGTAATGCACCTGGGAAACAAAAACCCAGCGGAAGAGTACACAATGGGTGGGTGAGATACTAACAACAACAAAAATGGAAAGGGACCTGGGAGTAGTCATATCAGATGACCTAAAGGTGGGCCAGCAATGTGAGAAGGGAGTAAGGAGGGCTGGGGAGATACAGGGATGCATAGGGAGAGGCATCACCAGTAGAAAACAGGAAGTTGTTATCCCTCTGTACAGACAGTTGGTGAGACCCCATCTGGAGTACTGTGTGCAGTTCTGGAGACCCCATCTCCACAAAGACATAGACAAGATGGAGGCTGTCCAGAGGAGGCAACTAAAATGGTGCAGGGTCTGCACCAGAAGACATATGAAGAGAGCTTAATATGCATACCCTTGAGGAAAGAAGGGAGAGGGGGGATATGATAGAAACTTTCAAGTACCTTGAGGGAATCAACAGAGTCCAAGAAGGTAGCATCTTTCAGAAAAAGAGATGTGCAAGTACAAGAGGGCATGATTTGAAGATAGAGAGAGGGAATGGCTCAAAGGTAATGTGAGGAAATATTTTTTCACGGAGAGGGTTGTGGATGCATGGAACAGTCTTCCAAGTTCACTAAGTTTTTCCTCATAAGTCAGGTGTTTTATATTCAAAATCTGTTTGCTAACTCTTCTCTGGACACCCTCAAGTCTATTATTATCTCCCCTATTGCGCAGTGCCCAAAACTGAACATAGTACTCCACGTGAGGCCTGACCAATGCTGCATAAAGCAGTGTCAATACCTCCATCTCTGCTCCTAATATTTCTTTTTATACATGCCAATAATCTATTACCCTTGCTGACAATGTCTTTACTGTGTGCATTAATTTTAAGTTTATTAGTCACCAAAACCCCTAGGTCCTTTTCAGTATTGGTTG
The DNA here is from genome assembly GCA_016271365.2 of Neoceratodus forsteri. NCBI lineage: Eukaryota > Metazoa > Chordata > Ceratodontiformes > Ceratodontidae > Neoceratodus > Neoceratodus forsteri. The sequence continues at coordinate 725,984,700 of CM057455.1, forward strand.
TTCTTATCTCTATTCCATTTACAAAGTAATTTGCTTTCAGGCTTTTTTTCCTGAAATGCATAATTTTGCATTTTTCGATACTGAGTTTGATTTATTTTTTTTTGTAGTGACCCAGTCGGCTAAGGTGTCTATTTCTTCCAAGAATCTTACAACATCCTCTTGTTTAGTTACTGTAGTTCCCAGTTTAACATCAGTTACTATAATAAAAAGTGGAGACGAGCTCTGTCACTCACCACTGTGACAAAGTTGAAGATGGTCCCTAGATAAGCCATCCCCCTCTGCCTGAAGGGAGGAGCTGGCACTGTGACCATGCATGTTTTACATAGCACCTGGGAGGGGGAGATCAACATCATTGCTGATGTCACTACATCGTGCCATCCCTCTGATGTTACTGATCTTCCAGCCATTATAGCTGGACATCAGGGTGTTCTATAGCACTGGGAGCAGGTGCATTGAGGGCCAATGTGTGCTAGTGAGTGGTCCCCAAGACCAAGTATAAATAACCTCTTAAGATGTGTGGGCAATAGTTACTCCATTTAAATGCATCATTTTGCTTGATTACTGAGTAATCAGTTGCTCTATAATCAAGTATTCAGTGTATTAAGCACCCTTACTAATGATCCAGGAACCAAACTGTAATCTGATCAAATGCATCGACACAAGTGCACCAATCCCCTTGTTTTCAGTAGTTGGTAACTTGTGAATGGGATTGGTGCACTGTAACAATCCTTCAGGCATGCAGAATGGCAAATTTTACTTTGCACATTTTGCCCCGTCTACATGCACCACATAACTCAGTTACTGAGTATTTAATCCCTCTGTGATTGAGTTCTGCAGTGCATGTAAACTGAACTGGATTACAACCTGAAACTTGACAATCAGTTGCCAGGTAACCAGGTTCAGGTGCATGTAAGCATGACAAGTTTTGGATCGAATGTGGAATTCCACCAGCAGATTCAGGTAGAAAGGCTGGTTCAGCTCCTCTTTCAAGTGTAGGCTTCTGGGGTGATACGCAGAATGGCTCTCCAAAGGTTTGGTCAGGCCTCTGTTCCTCCTCTTTGCATGTAGAAGACTATTTCTTGATTTCTCTGAACTCACAGGTGCAGCTTCAGCACGTGGAGCCCAACAATGTCCCAGTGAGGGCAGGTCCTAAGCTATCTGCATTGAAGACTCACTCTCGCCCCTGCTCCCCATCTCTTCAGGTGTTTCCCAAGGCTCCATCTTGAGCCTGATCCTTTTTTCCATTTTCTTAAATGACCTCCCAAATGCCTGTACTTCTGTAGCTATTCATATGAACACAAATTATACAGTGATCTGTGCCTCTGGCACCTCTACTCCTGACTTAAGCTAAAGGTGATATTTCTCCATTAAAACCTATGCTGAGGGGCATGCCCCAGGGCTCTATCCTTGGCCCCCTCCTCTTTGCAGTCTACACTAACAACATCAATGACCCCATCAAAAAAGCCAACATCCACTTATTCGTGGATGACACTGTACCAGGTTGTCCCACGCTGGAAGCAGCCTGTGAAGACCTCCAAGCTGAATTTAACCTTCTACAATACCAGCTCATAAACAAAAAGCTTTTGCTCAATGTGAAAAAGACAAAAGCCATGCTCTTCTCCCTCTCCTTGCATGCAGCAATTCCTGCTGGGGGGGGGAGCTATCCCACAAATTACCACTGTTCTTGGACAAACACTAGAGTATGTAGCTAAATTCAAATATCTAGGAGTTTGGCTCGATCATAAACCTTCCTTCACCAACCATCTCAAAGAACTACAGAAGAAACTAAGGCAAAGATTAGGACTATTCTACAGAATTAACCACCTGCTCACAAAGGAGGCCAAGATTCAACTGGTTCAAGCTACCTTTCTATCTTTAATAGATTACACGGACCTGCTCTACAGCCACTGCACTGCCTTTGCACTGGCTAAGTTGGACACCCTCTACCACAAAGCTATCAGGTTCATTACTGGCCTTCCACTTTCCACACACCACTGCTCCCTTTACTCATCATTAGGCTGGACTTCCCTTCACTATAGAAGGAACAGAAATGCCACCCTATGGGCCTTCAGAGCGGTGACCAACAAGCTACCCTCATATGTCTCAGATTGTATTCCCCGGAGAGTGTTAGGCACCTATGCTCTAATGAGCTATTCCCTAATTACCCTCCAAATTTCAAGGGTCAAAACTCATTTCGGCAAAGCTGCTCTAAGCTTCTCTTTACCCACACTGTGGAACGGTTTACAAAGGAACTTGAAGCTGAGTTGCCCTGTTAGCCTGAATATCTTCAAGGCGCTCTATGATCGCCACGTGAAAGCACCTTGCAAATGTTTTCCTCACCGCTAGCCCACTAATTCCACAACTCCCTTTTCAATCCTGACGCCATGTTTCTACCCCTGGCTCTCACTCTTCCTATTAACTCTTCCTGCTGCACCCACCTCTGTCCACTCCAGCCTGGCTAAAGTCCCACCCCATCCATAGTAGTGTCCCAATTATCTACCCTCCTCCTTCATTATCATAATAAACAAGTACACGACAGCCATGTCACTTTCTGTGGTTTTAGCTCAATTTTTCCCCCAGTCATTGGTAATATATCCCTCCTCTTTTTAACCCCTCTAACCTGCCACCCCATACATGGCCTCTTTCCCTATATGTGTAGTTGCTGGCTGCCTCACTCAGAAGATCTCTTCTTATAATCCCTGTATGACTATGGTTGATTGTACATCTGCTTACTTCTTCAATCGTAAAATAATGCTGTTTTTTTTTTATTTATTTCAGCCTTGTACTGTACTGTATACACTGTTTATACTTTTTCTTCCTTGTATATTGTTGCTTTTTGTATACCTGCTTTTGTACTGTACTTTGATGTATTCATGACCAGGTCCACCTTGCAAATGAGCCTTGCTCAATGGTGCCCACCTGGATAAATAAAGATTTTGATTGATTGATTGGGTCCAGGATAATAAATTGTCTCTTAATGCCAAAAAAGGTTTTTATGACCTTTAGCACCAGGCAGAGGCTGGCCATGCTCTCTTGTCTCCCCTCCTTCCATACCCATGATGGTGGGTAGATTGAGGACATTACCTCCTTCAAGTACCTTGGGGTATGTTTAGAAGAACACCTCCATTTCTCTGTGCATGCCATCCACCAGAATCTCAACTCCAAACTTAGGTCTGTCTGTAGGAATAAAGTGTGTGTTCTTCTTTCTGCACAAAGAGAAATCCTCTTGAAAATGATCCTCCCAGTTTTCAACTATGATGGCATTGTCTGTAGTGTTGCTTCCAAGTTTATTCTGGCAAGACTTGACCCCATCTTTCACTCATTCTGTTGCTTTGCTCAGGACTGTCCACTCTGCACCCACCACCATTCTCTCTATTCCTCTTTCTCCTTCCCCTCCCTAGAAGCCAGGCAGGTCTCACACAATACCTCTTTTATCTCCAAATTCTGGCTTGGCTACTTCCCCACCTACTATGCCTTCTTCCTTTCATCCACCTCTTACTCCCTCCATAACACCGTCCATCAATCCCTCACTGGTCCTTACATGAAATCTGCAGGCCAAGCTGTTTTCTCCTCCCATTTCCCTAAGCTCTTGTTTATCCTTGCCAATGCTGTTTGCTCTGCCACATCCTTCTTATCCCTCCTTCGTGACTTTGCTACTAACGCCTGCAACTGCCCTTTACTGTAACATGATCCGGCTTACAGAACTCCCTTAGGCAATGGTTTAACCCAGGATTTTGCAAATTGCCTTTCTCGAATCTGTAATTCAGTGCAATGTGCATTGTTCATATCTACTATACGTTTATATGCAGTTGCAGCCAAAAACTTGGTCAGATATTTCCAGACATTTCCTGATATTTCTAAAAAGATTCTTGAGCTTGTGTATTCAAAATCACTCTGATAAGCACAGTTTCTACAAAGCATAATGTACTGACAGCATGAAGTCACTTGCAATGGATGTGGAGGATGTGCGCTGTTAGCTTGGAGTAGTTTATTGCCTAATATGTGCTTTCTGTATGTTTTAGTGGAAATGTCACCTATTTCTGTGGCCACTATGCAGAGGTCCAAAAAGTCTATTTGGCACAGATCAGTGTTATATGAAAAGCTCAGGTCTATAGTGTTGTTATTAATATAGTGCATGAAATCATGTGCCACTGCTTCCGATCAATGCCAGATGATCAGGATGCCATCTATATAATGACCCCAGAACTTAATGTTGTCATAGAATAGATTAGTACTGCAGTCAAAGATACCCCCCATCTCCACCAACAAATAAAAAAGTGGGCATAGAAAGGGGCTATCATTGTCTCCATAGCTATACCCCTGACCTGAAGTAAAACTGCTCCTAACAAAAAGATGCACAAATTAGGTGATGTGATACCTTTTATCAGACCAACAGAGATTACAGAGAAAATGTAAGCTTTCAAACTCAGAGTCCTTTTCCAGAAAAAAATGGCAGATCTTATAGAAAACTCACTTTTAAAAGCTCAGAGGAAAAAAACATTTTACACATGAGTGTGACAGATTAGCTATTAGTTAAGAAATACAACAAGAGATAAGCAGGCATCCCTGAGACTATAGCAGTGAGTAAGTCAAATGTCACAGAATGAAATGTTATGTAGTAAATCATCTGATGTTAGAAGTCTCACTGAAGCTAAGTTCAAGAAAATGTGAGTGTGTGTGTGTGTGTGTGTGTATGTGTGTGCTAAAGCATATTTATTAGAAATATGTAAAAAACATATCTGTAGGTATTTGGAGACTGTGTGTGTGTGTGTGTGTGTGTGTGTGTGTATGCTAAGCATTTGGAGCAGCAGTTTTGCATGTGTAATACTTAAGACCAAGACATTAAACCTCTCCCCCCTTTTTAGCTAAAATCAGCCTTATAAACCCAGGATGCATAATGAGTAACTGTCTTTATCTGTGTGCTGAGCACTTAATGAAATTGCAGACACACTACACTAGCAGAAAATGAGCCTACACTTGATTATTTTCACATATTTTCAATGTTGGCACTACGTAAACCTATTTCTGTCTGTAACGATGTGTTCATTTGTCAATATTATTTGCAAATATTTAAACTCACACTGTTTAAACATGTTCAGTCTGCAAGTAATGTTCATTAGTCAATATTGTTTGTGAACATTTAAACTGTAATCAGAAAAAAAAACACCTTGTAAACAGGGCTCTGTTGCCCTAATGGTGTTAATGTACTCATGTATGCTTGTATGAAACTGAACATTTTACTACTAAATAGCAGTTCTGCATATGTGAAACAAAAGCCCAGGGAATCACCACCACCAGTTAGAAACAAATCTATGAATCCACAGTTAGATAGAATAAATAGAACCATTTTATATTAAAGCATATTAGTACCATGTAAAACAATTAACTGTCCTTGTGTTGTACCTGAAACCAGGGGAAAAAACAAGAGCACTTTAAATATTGCAGTGGGACATTGATTCAGGGATGGTGTGCAGGACTTTGAGTAAGGGTACCAGGGTCCCAGACAGACTTTACAGTGACATGGCAATGTTGTCGGCATCAACCATGTCGCTGTAAAGTTGTTGCTGTAGTGACAGTATACTGATTAATGAACACTACTTGCAAACTGAACATGTTGAAACAGTGTTGGTTTAAATATTCACAAATATTATTGACAAATGAACACAGAGTTTTGGACAGAAACATATTTACATATTGCCAGCATTGAAAATATGTGAAAATAATCATGTGTAGGCTCATTTTGTGCTAGTGCAGCGTATCTGAAATTTCATGAAGCGCTCAACACACAGACACAGACAGATTCTCATTATGCTTCCTAGGTTTATAAGGTTGATTTTAACTAAAGGGGGGTTAATGTCTTGGACTTAAGTTTTACACATGCAAAATCTGTTTACATATTTCTAATAAATATGCTTTAGCGCATGTGCTCGCGCACGCACACACATTTTGTTTAACTTAGCTTCAACGAAACTTGTAACATCAAGTGATTTACTACATAACATTCCATTCTGTGACATTTGACTTACTTACTGCTGTAGTCTCAGGGATGCCTGTTTATCTCTGGTTGTATTTCTTAATTAATTGCTAGTCTGTCACACATATGTAAATGTTTTTTCTCTGTTTTTTCTCTGGGCTTTTAAAAGTTAGTTTTCTGTAAGATCTGCCATTTCTTCTTCTGAAGGACTGTGTCTGAGTTCAAAAGCTTAAGGTTTTTCTGTAATCTCTGTTGGTGTAATAAAAGGTATCAAATCATCTAATTTGTGCATTTTATTGTACAAGGACCAATATGGCAACAAACATTTTTTTCCTAACAAAAAGTAATCCATGGTAAGTGTCATGAACCCACTCCTGAGAGTCAGGTTCACAGAGCTCACAGTGCCCACCCCTAACTGCAATCCATGACAAGGAGAGGAAACATGGGATACCCTCTTTGTGTCCTTCTATATCTGTGTTCACAACTGAATACTTTCCACAAAGTTCCAGGATCCCCTCTTTACTCTTGATTAGGGTATAATACTAGTCTAGAGCCTTGTAGCCAAATACGAACCCTTCTTGGTTGTTACACAAAGGGGAAGATCCAAGCTCAGGGTGGAGTTGTAACCCTGATTCTTCCTTCTCCCACAAGGCGTGCAATAACCTGGTTCAAATCCTCACAGACCCTTCCCTGAGGCTTTGATATTCCCTCCATCTTTATCCAGATTTTTCCTTTTCAGACCTTTTGTTTGATTTGGTAGCTTATGATGGCACCCCATAGCAATTACAGTTTAGTCACAGATTATTGCTGACACATCCCACAATCACACAAGCAATATAGAAATCTCATTCAGGTAGGTTTCTTAAACAAAACAAATGTCTTTACTAAATAATTAAATAATTATTATACATTACAACAAAAAGGCTTGATCAATTTGGTCACAGAATAACATAAATAAAAAGTGGACATGCACATACAAAAAAAACACCTTAAAACTGTTAGCTAAGTTCTACCTTAAGTTTGTAGTGGATTGAAGTCCAGGAAAAGTAAATGAAAGTTTCAGTTTCCTTTGATAGCAGTCTTGCTTCTTGTGTGTCTGGAGAAGAGTGTCCCTTGAAGATGATCAGCAAAATGAGAGAATGACTCTGGTTCAATTCCTTATATAGCCGTAGAAAGCCTGAAAAAAATGTCTGGTCCCAAAGGTGCTTGTTTCCTTTAGGCCAATAGAGTTCACTCTTGCACTTTCCCAAACAACACAACTTTCTGGCTACCTTGTAATGTCAAACTCAAACCTTTTTCAAGTAATTGTCAACTTCCTGGCAAGCAAGATGGTTCCTTTCAGGTCAGAGGAGGGTCAAACATTTTAAAAGAAATCCAGTTTCTCTCACTATCCTATGAAATCCTTCCTTAACACTAGCATTTTTGTAGCATGTACACATACACAAAATATAACAGAATATAACACCATATATCTGTACATCTGACTGGCAGTGGCACAGTTCACCACAGCCCTCCATCCTAGACTGAATTTGTGGGAACACGCTCCCTATCGGATGGTAAGGTTTTCACAAATTCTGTTACTGTTCTAACTGGCAAGATAGGCTGTCTGTGTTTGCATTGGCCGACCCTGCTTTGTGCGTAATGGTCATATCATAGGCCTGTAGGGCAATACTCCACCTTAAGAGATGACCATTTGTTTTACCCATCTGATTTAGCCACACCAGGGTGTTATGATCTGTCTGTACCTCAAAGTGCCTTCCACCGAGGTATTGCTCTAATTTCTTCAGGGCTCATACCAACGCAAGGTATTCCTTTTCAGTTGTGGAATAGGCCTGCTCTTGGGGAAGTAGCTTTTTGCTCCAGTACAAAATTGGGTGATCTTTTCCCTGATTAGAGGTCTGACTGATGACTGCTCCAATCCCTACATCTGAGGCATCTGTCTGGACTACAAATTGCTTAGAGTAATCTGGACTGGCCAATACAAGGGCACTGCACAATGTCTCCTTTAGCTGTATGAATGCTTATTCACAGGCTGCCTCCCAGTCTACCTTTTTGGGCTTTCTTTTCTTTAGGAAACCAGATAGAGGAGCTGCCAGGGTCCTGTAATTTAGTACAAACTTTCGATAGCACCTTGTGGTCCTTAGGCATCTCCTAACCTGCTTCTGGGTTTCAGGCATAGGCCATGCCTCTATTGCCTTAATCTTTGCTTTATTAGGGTGAACCTGCCCTGACCCACTACATGGCCTAGGTATGCCACCTCCACCATAACCACCTGGCACTTTTCAGCCTTGACAGTGAGCCCTGCCCTCTGGATCCTGCCCACCACTTCCTTCAGTTGGGACAGGTGTTCCTTTTAAATGGTACTGAAGATGGCAATATCATCCAGATACACCATTGTGTACTCTTCAGTACCATGTAACACCTGGTTGTCCAACCTTTGGAAGGTGGCAGGGTCATTCTTCATTCCAAAAGGCATTATCCAGAATCTGAATAACCCTATTGGACTGATAAAGACTGACCTCTCCCTAGTTCTGGCAGTTAACGCCACCTGCCAATACCCTTTCGTCAAGTCAATTGTGGTGAGGTATGTCGCCCCTCACAACTTGTCCAGTAGTTCGTCCGTCCATGGCATTGTGTGACTGTCAGACTTTGTGACTGTGTTGAGTCCACGATTGTCCACACAAAAGTGAGTAGAGCCATCCAGCTTGGGAACGAGGACTACAGGTGAGGCCCAGGGACTGTGGGATTTCTGGATTACCCCTAAATCCAGAATTTCCTCCACCTCCTGCCTACTGTCCTTAAGGACAGCCTCAGACACCCAGTAGGCTGTCCATCGAATGGGTGCTGGTGTCCCTGTGTCTACATTTTGTGTCATTAAGGGGGTTCATCCATGCTTGGCTAAAAACAAAGGAACAAAGTCCTCTAAAACCTCCCTCACTTCCTGGGTTTGTTCTGGGGTCAACTGTGGCTACGGTTTTATTGCCTCCACAGATGACTCCCACTTGCTTTCCTCCAGAAAGTCCAGGTGGGGGTTGTCTTCATCCATCCCCTCCCCAGGACTACACATTGCAAATACCATGTTGGCCCTATCTACATATGGCTTCATCATGTTGACATGGTACATCCTATGGGTATGTCTCCTGTCAGGCACTTCTACAATAAATTCACATCATTTATCTGTCAGACTACCTTATATGGTCCTGCCCACTCGGCCTGCATCTTGTCCATCCAGACTTGGATTAGGACCATGACTTCTTGACCTGTACTGTATGAGAAAGCTCTGTCTCCGCAGTTGTACAGGACCTTTTGCTTCTGTTGGGCAGCTGACAGGTTGTTTTGGGCCACCCCCACAAGTTCCTTCAGCTTCTCCCTAAACCTAAAGACATGCTTCACTATGGGAGTTCCCTGGGTGGTGTGCTTGCCTTCCCAGTCTTCCCAGATCAAGTCTAGGGGTCCACAAGCCCTACGTTCATATAAGAGTTCAAAGGGGGAGAATTCTGTTGACTCTTGGGGCACCTTCCTCTATGCGAACAACAGGTGTGGAAGGTATTTCTCCCAGTCCCTCCCATGCTGTTTAGCAAATGCTTGGAGTATCAATTTTAGGGTACCATTAAACCTTTCCACAAGCCCATTGGCTTGTGGGTGATAGGGTGTCATGCATCTCTGCACCACCCCACACTTCTCCCACAAACACTTCATCAGGGCCGACATGAAGGTACCCCCTTGATCAGTGATAATATCCTGCAGAAACCCGACATGGGAGAAAATCCTTAGCAAGGCATCTGCCACTTTGTCTGTCCTAAGTAAGGAGGGGGTGAGCGCCTCTGGGTATCAGGTGGGGTAATCTATCACTGACAGGATAAATTTCTTCCCGGAGGAGCTTGGGGTGCTGAAAGGTCCCACAATATCCATTTCAACCCTCTGAAATGGCTCCTCCACAATAGACAAGGGAATTAGGACAGCTTTGGTTTTACTACCCACCTTCCCTATTTTTTGGTACCAGTGACAAGACCTGCAATACTCCTTCACCTGCTGGGTGAAGTTGGGCCATTAGAAATTCTGGGACAATCGCTGTGTAATGCACCCGATGCTCAGATGTCTGGACATGAGGATGTCATGAGTGATCTTGAGCAACCACTCATGGTACCCCTGGGGAATGACAAGCTGCCTGACCATCACCCCTCCCTCTGTCCTCACATCCTCAGTATACAACAGTCCATTGTCCCAGAATACCCTATGTCTTTTGTCATCTCCCTGTGTCCTGTCAGATTATGCACAAGCTCTCAGCCTCTCCAAACTAGGATCAGTGCTCTGAACAGCTGCAAAATCTTCACATTTTTCCAAGGTATGGGGCATGTCCCCCTCAGATCCTAAACTGGGGTCCATAGCGCTAGCATCAGAGCATTCAGTGTCACTGCCATCCCTAACCTTCTGACCATTTATTACCCCTCCCTCTTCGGAGTAACCTTCCGTAGCTGTCTTGTGACAGGCTACCTGGTGAAGTCCTACCTCACTTTCACTATTCTCCATTCTAGAAGACACAGGCTCGGGAACCAGCCTCCCATTTTTTCACAGGAGCTTCTATGGTGCTTAGGGAAGTACAAGTGTCCCTTACCATCTGACTGCAGGTAACCACACACACCACTCCTTCTGGAGATTGTTCCCTATAATTACATCCAGGGAGAGGTTGCCTGCCACTGCTACTTTTTGCACAATCTCTCCTGTCTCACCCCAGTCTAAGAGAACTCTAACAAGTGGCAGAGTTTTCTCCTCTCCAGTGAATCCCCTCACCGTTACAAACTGATTAGGTATAAGCTGTTCAGGCCCAACCAAATCCCCTTTTACTATGGTAAGAGACACCCTTGTGTCCCTTAACCCATGGGTCTGCACCCCATTTACAGTAACCAGGTTTGCCTAAAAATGACAGCCATTTATTGGATTGTATCAAATGTGTAGCCCAAGAGGCTAGTGTCATCTTGCTGGGGGACTTCAATCCCCCTGGTATAAACTAGGACTCATTACAGACTAATTCCCAGGTAGAGGCTAGTTTTTTGGAAGCATTTTTGGTCGCTGGACTTGAACAACTTGTCAATGAAAACACAAGGGGTAATCATATCTTAAAAAAAATACAAAATCACACATGCCCACACAATGCAAAGCATCCTGGGCTGCATATGCAAATCACCACAGAATGTTATTCTGGTTCAACTTTAAGTAGAATTGCATGGTGCCAATCATCTATTAGACTTGGTATTAACTAATATGGTTGATAATATCCAAAATTGCAAGGTAGAGGTTCCCTTGAGTAATATTGACCAATCTATGGTTAGTCTTCAATATAATGGGGGTTACCATATTACCAGTGGTAGCACAGTATTGTATGACTTCAATAGGGTTGACTACTATACACTAAGAAATGAACTGGACAAATGAAACTGGGAGCAAGAGTTAACAAATCTAACACTGCACGAAATGTGGGACAGACTTATTACTAAACTAAATGGGTTGATTCAGAAGAATGTCCCAATCTGTAATAAATGCCATAAGTCCAGAAGATCCCCCACATTGTGGTTGATGCCTGTGGTTAAAAAAACTAATTAAAAAGAAAAATAGGGCTTATACCAGGGCAAAGAGTAGTGGGGAAGCTAGTTCATGGGCTATTTATAAACATTTAAAAAGGGCAAAAACAACTATTGCTAAGGCAAAAAGGAGTTTTGAGTTAAATCTGGCTACAATTATAAAAGTTTTTATGCATACATTAATAATAAAAGGGGTCAGGGCAGAATAACTGTACCATTAAAGGATAATAATGATAAACTAATAACTGGAAACAAGGACATGGTTGATATGTTTAATACATACTTTTCCTCTGTGTTCAATGTAGGCCAAAAATCTGGGACAGTTAACCAAATATTACAAGGAGCACCAGATGTAATAATAGAGATTGGGGATGTGAGATCTAGGTTAAGAAGTTTGAACCAAAATAAGGCTTACGGACCAGATGATTTATATCCGAGATTACTGAATGAATTTGCAGATAGTTTGGCAGGGCCTGTCACATTGGTTTTTCAACAATCCCTGGAGACAGGACTGATTATTGAGGCTTGGAGGCAGGCAATCGTGATCCCTATTCATAAAAAGGGATCCAAACAGGTAGTGGGTAACTGTAGGCCAATTAGCCTGACCGCAGCCCTAGGAAAAATCCTGGAGGGCATTATAAAACATCTCATTATGAATTATGTAGAGCTTGAGGGGTTAAGGATGAGTCACAGCACGGATTTACAAAAGGTTGTTCATGTCAAACGAATCTACTCGAATTTTATGATAGAGTTAGCAAAACACTTGATGAAGGCAGTTCTGTTGACATTATATTTTTAGACTTTGCTAAAGCATTTGACAAAGTCCCCCATGAACAATTGATAAATACAATTCTTAACTTAGGGATATACCAAAAAATAGTAAATTGGATAATGGATTGGTTGTTTGAAAGGAAGCAACGGGTATGTGTCCTGGGTGAACTGTTGGACTGGGTTGCAGTCACAAGTGGGGTCCCACAGGGATCTGTCTTGGGACCATGCTTGTTTAATCTTTTTTTTAATATTCTTTATTTTTTATTGTTTTTTACATAGTTATATATATATATATATATATATGACAGCAGGAGTTCATCTATACAGTATTGATCTTTTGTCTTACAATACATGGAACATTCTTTGGGTTGGCAATTCATGTTTCTATAACATCATTCTGTTATATATCAAGTGACACTTGATCAAAATTCATACTTTACAAAAATTGGTCACTTTCAAATGGCTCTATCAGGGAACAAATGTTTCATCTAGAGGTGAGATATAGAAAACCCATGATCTCCATTGGAGCTCAAATTGTGACATCCTTCCAGTTCTCGAAGCTACTATTCTCTCTAGATAATATATCTCAGTCATCAATGAATGCCAATCAGAGAGGTTGGGTACTTTAGCTGTTCACCATAGGCGAGTTCTAACCTTTTTAGCTGCTACCAGGTACAGGTATAACTTATTTCCACCTGGTAGAACTTTTCCATCTTCCCCAATATAAAGCAGAATCATCTGATTGGATAAATTAATTTCTGGTCCCACAATATTTTGTATACTCTCCTCTATATCTAACCAGTATTGAGTAGCTTTCGGACAGATACAAAAAATATGTGTTATATTTGCCATTTTTTCTCCACATTCTCTCCAACAAAGGCCATACCTCATAGACACAAATTTAGCAATTTTATCAGGAGTATAAAAATATCTACTATGACATTTCCATATATATTCTGACCAGTATGATGAGTGTGATACTTTCATCGAGTGAGGAATAGGTTCCAACAATTTCTCATAAGTTATCTGAGTCCCTAATTCTCTATTCCATCTTCCTAAGATATCTTCACTGGATTCCTTCCAAAAATCTCTTATTGCTTTATATATTTGTCCAATTAAATTAATTTGTTCCCTGCCTTCTATAGCATCCCTTAAAAGGGACATCAACATAGGTATGAGAGAGGGCAGAGTATTCAATGCTAATTATTTCTGTATAAATGACTGAATCTATAAATATCTATAATGGTGTGTATGGGGAAGTTGATATTTTGCCTGTAGTGTGGCAAAAGGCAATACTCCATTTACATCTAGGTATTGATATAACAAAAGCAGGCCTTTTTTCTGCCATTCTTGATGGACCCAAACAGCACCTATCTCCAAAAATACACTTTTTGTACCTATTAGTTTAAAATAACCAAAAACTTCAGTTAATGAAGTAGACGCCTTTAGCTCAAACCAAGCCTTTAACATATAACGGGTTCCAAATGTAAAGTTTTGTAACTGTGGATAAGTGTTTTGGGGGGCAAATATAATAGGGATAATATTTACTAAATCATTTAGTATAAATTCAATAAATTTCCATGTTTTTTGTACCTGAGGATTCAGCCATGTCATCACTATTTTACATGTTACTGCCTTATGGTAATCTCTAAGGTTTGGAAGATTACAACCCCCTTTTCCACTGGTAACTTTAACAGAGACCATCTGACCCTAGGCTGCTGTCCTGCCCACACAAATCTTGAAAAGATTCTAGCCCAGGATGCAAAGTAGAATTGTGATGGAATAATTGGCAAAGTCTGGAAATAATATAATATCTTAGGAAATAAGGTAATCCGAATAGCTTGTATTTGAGCTGAAAAAGAGAATACCTGATGTGTCCAATTCCCAACTAAATTCTCTATCTCTATCGATAGGGGCTCTAAATTAAACAGTTCCAAATGTTCTAATTTCTGGGGAATATTTACACCTAAATATTTAATCTTATTATTTCTCCATTTCAGAGGGACCTGGTTCTTCAGAAACTGAGAGGGGATGAAATTTAAAGATAATTGTTTTTTGTATATTTATTTTGTATCCGGCTGTCTCCGAGACCTTATCTATCACTTGTAAAGTAGCAGGAATGGACTTTTCTGGTTCTATGAGTGCTGATAATACATCCTCTGCATATAATGATATAGTAAAATCCCTCCCTCCTAAAGGGACCCCCTGAATATTAGGATGTTGCCTTATGGCTTCAGCCAATGGCTCAATGGATATGGCAATCAGTAAGGGGGAAAGTGGGAAATCCTGCCTAGTTCCCCTTCCCAGCTGTATCATTGAAGATAACTGTCCATTCACTTTAACATATACCTTCGGAGAGGTATAGATTCTCTGTATCATGCTAGAGAAATCCCCAGGAAATCCAAACTTGCTCAAAGTTTCCCATAAAAAAAGGCCAACTGACACGATCAAAAGCTTTGTCTGCGTCAAGGCTGAGCAACACTGCCTGTATCTGTCTCTGATTTAAATGGTCCAACAAATGGATCATTCTGTGTATGTTATCTGTGGTTTCTCTGGCTCGAATGAACCCAGATTGATCTGAATTAATCAAAAAGGGTAACAATTCCTCCAGTCTATGAGCCCATATGGACATAAATAACTTATAGTCCATGTTTAATATGGATATTGGCCTATATAAAGTAGGCAGATCTGCTGGTTTGCCCTCTTTTAATATAGGTGAAATATTAATGTAATCCCATGAAGGACGAGGTGGACTCTCCTGTTGAATTTCTAAAAAGGCCTTTAGTAGTAAAGGGGTCAATTGTTTACTAAAACTCTTGTACCACTCAGACAGAAATCCATCTGGGCCAGGGTTTTTTAATGATTTACTTTCCTTTATAGCACGTCTGACTTCCTCTATTCTGATAGGGGCTTTTAATCTGCTTTCCATTTCCTTAGTTAGCTTTCTTAATGTAAGGGGGGGAAAAAAATTCCTCAATTTTGTTAAATTCTGGATCTTGTGGTTTCTCATATAGCTGCCTATAATATTTCTGGAACAATAGCATTATCTGCTGTGAATTAAAAGTTCTTGTTTTTCTCTCCAGATCCACTAAATGTGTTATGATTTTGGCTGTCCTATGTCCGCTAAGCCTCCAGGCTAAATTTCTTGCCCCTTTTGGCCCTCCCTCATACCTATATGTCTTCAAGTAAAAAAGTGCCTGTTGTGTTTTTTTGTCTAAAAGTTTCTGGAGCTCAGCCTTTGTCTGATTAATCTGGGTTGGGGCCTCTGTAGTAATAGGGGTAAACTTTGTTTGTATTTCCCTTAATTTCTCATGTAATTCACCATATCGTGTTTCCCAATATCTCTTCTTGTATGCTGAATACGCAATTATCTCCCCCTGATCACAACCTTCAGAGTATCCCAAACAATTGTATTGGATGTCTTCTGGGACAAATGTTATGCAATAACCTGAGCTATTTTTGAGTTAAAGCTGTCCCTAAAAGCTTTATCCTTTAGGAAGGATGTATTCAGGTGCCACCCAGTGGATTTCCTTGGTATTTTAAAATCTACCCTCAAAAATAGGGGAGAATGATCCGAAAGAAATCTAGGTCCTATAGTTAAATCTTGTAAACAGTCCAAATGTTCTTTTGAAATGAAAAAGTAAACCAATCTTGAGTAAGAATTGTGTCTAGGGGAGAAAAACATATATTCCCCCAGAAAGAGGATAAAAATGTCTCCATACATCGTTTAGACCCAATATCCTAGGTTGAGAGATAAATAATCTTTGAGCTGATGTTAGCCTATATTTGGAAGGTGCAGAAGAGTCCAACTGGGGTGTCAAAGTTAAATTGATATGTCTCCCTATTATAAGACAGCCGTACATAATGTCTAGAAGCTTTGCAAAAAATCTTTTAAGAAGACAAACTGATGTAAGAGGGGGAAAATACACGTTCACTAACGTGACCTTTGTCCCATAAAGGGTACCTTTTAAGATTACATACCTCCCCTCTGAGTTTACGCACTGTGTTTCTAAATGAAAAGGAGATGTCCTAGGTATTAAAATGGCTACTCCTCATCATTTCCCTTTTGGGAAGGATGACGCATATACCCAAAACCTGCCCCCCAATTCAATTTTGCATGTTCGGTATCTGTTAAGTGTGTTTCCTGGATGTAATAAATCACTGGGATGTTTCTTAATATATTGGAACAGTCTGGCCCGTTTGATGAGGTTGTTAAGCCTATTTATATTAAGCGAGAGTGCTTTTGCTATCTGAGTAGCCATCTTATTCCCTTATGGAAACATATTCTCTCCTGTTGTCCTCATCTTAATAATCCAGTTCCTGAAGGATCACCATACTGATGTTCCCCCCCGAGCCATCTTTCTGAACATCACTTATTTTGAAGCATTTTATGCCTTTCCCATCTAGATTATTCTTAAACGTCTCCTGCTGCGATCTTATCAAACTTTTTGAAATGTGAAGCAAATTATCAGTATATGTCTGACCTTTTTCTTGATAACCATGTACACACACTGTGTTTCAAATAATATTGACTTCCAAGGTAGGGGAGTCTAAAAATCTACTCCCTAAGTGTGCCTCCTGATAGTCTGAGGTCACCGGAAGATATCTGGTAACACCAAATGCCCAGGTCTCCTGGGGATATACTACTCCCCTAATAAAAATAAAAGGAAATGTGCAGACAAGCTAAATAAAAATCAAACTGTTAACTCAAAATATCCTGCCTGCCTGTTTGTCTTTGATTTGAAATGGGCTTCCCTGTTAGGTCTGGAGATATTTCCTCCCCCCTGCCCGCAAAGTAAATTGTTTGTTTTATTATTAACTAAATTCTGTAGTATACAACTAGGCTGCTTTACTTAGGCTCTTATATCAATTTAGCCCTGAAAACAAATCAAACAGCCCTCAATAATCTGCTCTTTAAAGTTATATATGTTGCTTCCTTCAGAGCAATCGTCAGGACCAGTTCGAACAGCCAGATCGAAAGTTTTACTTGTTTCTTTGTTATGGCAGAGTTTTCTGCAGGTAAACTTATTAAGCACACCTTTTCTCTGTCAAACCTCCTGTGAGACAGTTGTCGTCTAATAAAGATTCCTGTTCAGACAACTGAATTCCCAGCCCTCTCATCAGTCATGCTCTTTCAGAGACCTCTATCCAGAGGACCCTCCAGAAATCCCAAGGCAATCTTCATCTTCTATCAGTCAGGTTCTTCCCCTTGCCGATCGTCGAAAATTTGCCAGGTGATTGGAAATTTTCCCCCTTTTTGCTATCTCTCCACCATTCCGTGCTCTGCCCAAATTTACCATTTGACAATGCGGTGGGTCAGCTCGCTGCAATCCCAACATGGATTTTGTTATTTGAATTCCCGCTTTAAGGAGCTCCTCTCTGGCCTCCTCCGCAGTATGAAATTCCTTCCTTCCCGATGGCAGTTGCACCACAAGTCTGGCTGGGTACGGTGTTGTAAATCTGATGGCTGCCTCCTTCAAAGATGATAAGATGTCTGCATATGCTCTGCGATTACGCATAGTTTGTGGAGCGTAGTCATTATCTACATAGAAACGGGTTTGTCCATAAAAGACCTTGCCTTTTTACCATGCTGCTGTTAATACCATCTCCTTGACTGCGTAGCTTTGAAAGCGCATAATAATAGATCAAGGCCTAGCATTTGGATCTGTAGGCCGTGGGCCCAGTGCACGGTGAACTGTCTCTAATGATAATTGAATATCAAAGGACAATTCAAGAGCTGTTTTGAGCAAAGTAATAGTAAACTCAGTAATGTCCTGACCTTCTGAGCCTTCAGGAATACAATATAATCTTAAGTTCTTTCTGCGAGCTCTATTTTCTAGATATTCTTGTTTTTCTTGCAATTGTACACATTGATCTTGTAAGAGTTGAACTGTATTCTCCATGTCGTCTACTCTGTTCTCTACTGCTGTTATCTGTTTCACCGATGCATCAGCTCGTTGCTCCAGGCTCACTACACCTCTGAGAAGCTCTCCGTAAAGATCTTTAATTTCTGCATGAAACGATAATAGCTCCTTGTATATAGTATCTAACTTTATATGTTTGGGTCTCGCTTTATTTGGAATGGTCATCTGGTCCTGCCGTTCTGCTGGCGCTTGAGAGTTTTCGGAATCAGAGGGCTCCTGGGCCGACATTGCTGCTCAATTTAGTTCTGCTCACTGCTGCTCGTAGTTGTACTGTTTCTTTTATTTTTCTTCTTTAAGTTGCTTCTTACGTATGTCCACGATATCTGGATCTTGTTTATTTTAATTTGTTTGTTGTTAAGAATGTCAGATCGGGAAGATTAGCGGGGGGTGTAGCGGAGCTCTGCGTTTACACTGCCATGCTGCTTGGAAGCCCAACCTTAAGTCTCCATGCTTGTTTAATCTTTATATCTCTACCATGCAAGTAACATCAGATATCTGGTTGTCTAAATTTGTGGATGATACGCATATAGGCCTTCCAGTAAATAGTCAAATGGATGCATTAATATTGCAGGAAGCTCTTGGTGAGTTGGAGTCCTGGGCCAAGGAAAATATGGTGACATTTAACATTGATAAATGTACGGTAATGCACTTCGGGGAAAAAAAATCCTGAAGTGGATAATAGTTTAGATGGTCAGATTCTTAGAGTAGTACATGAGGAACAAGATCTCAGGATTAGGGTTAGTAATGACCTTAAATTCAACTTGCACTGTAACCAGGTGGTTAAGAGGACCAATAGAATTCTGGGTTGCATACACAGGCACATCAAAAGTAGGAAAAGGGAGGTTTTGTTCCCTATTGTATACCTTCCTGGTGCAGCCTCATACTGAGTACTGTGTTCAGTTCTGGGCACCAGGTTATAGGGGGGATATAAATGCCCTGGAGAAGGTTCAACGAAGGGCAACTAAAAGAATAAATGAAGTTCAGGACATGGACTATGGGGATAGACTAAAGACCCTGGAACTTTATTCCCTTGAATATTGCAGGCTAAAAGGGGACATGTGCCTTATCTATCGGGCACTGTCTGATAATCAGCTTTGGGAACAATTGAGTTTAAATCTTAGGGACCAGTCATATAATACCCGTGCTCACCCCCTACAGCTTAAGGTGGATAGGTTTAACACACAGGCCCATATGCATTGGTTCTCAGTAAGGGTGGTAAAAATTTGGAATGCACTACCCATTGAGGTTGTGGGTAGTCAAACAATGTTAGCCTTTAAGCATTCCCTTGATTGTTATTTAAGTAGTAAGAATATTAAGGGGTACTAATTTACTGCTAAGGTGAGCTAAATGGACTTCAGTCTTTATACAGCTCAGGACCACCTATGAAACCTATGTGCTCCCTCATATTTACATGCATGCTTTCAGGGATACTCAGTGCACCCAACTCTGTTTGAGCACCACCGTGTCCACTCTGTGCCTTTTTAGGACATTGTTTAGCAAGATGTCCTGGCTTTTTACAAAGCCAACGGTCATCATATCTATTATCCGAGAAATTCTTTTTTTGTAAACTGGGGCTTCCCCTTTTCTGTGGAGGCAGTGAGGGTTTTAGCTGCCCTGAAGATGTGCTTTTTACTTTTTGTGCTGCCACACCCGCTCCACTTCCCTTCACAGCAGGCCTGCTCCTGGCATAGCGATCCAACAGCTCAGCAGCCTGCTGTGCTATTTTTGGATCTCAGTCCTCTAACCAGGTTTTCAACTTTGATGCAAGGGTGTAGACAGGCATACTCACTGTACACATTTGTGTAGAGTTTTGTTGAGTGCCCAAAGCTCATGTCAGGGCTTTTTCAGAGTTTATGGAATTTAACCCTGTAGGCCTCAGGAGTCAGGTCATACTTTTTAAGTAAAGCAGCT
This sequence comes from Neoceratodus forsteri, assembly GCA_016271365.2. Classification (NCBI taxonomy): domain Eukaryota; kingdom Metazoa; phylum Chordata; order Ceratodontiformes; family Ceratodontidae; genus Neoceratodus; species Neoceratodus forsteri. Next base: position 726,004,859 of record CM057455.1, read on the forward strand.
TTAAGATTCTTATAGTCTTGGCTATCATCATTATCCAGTTGGCCTAGCACGTCACACCCTTTACCAGTAAGTATCAGGGACAGCTGGAAATTCCAGGCCTCCCTGGGTACCTTGTCCTGGATACAGACCTTTCCAAACAAATTCAAAAATGCATCCATATCCTCCCCTTCTTTAAATTCTGCTGATAATTTGGAACTTAATGTATACCCAAGCCCTGGAGTTTCACTCTCCTCCTCTGGTGTTGGTTGTTTAAGTCTTAGCCTCTCCAGTTTGAATTCTCTCTGGTGCTCTTTTTCCTCTCTGTCTCTCTCTCTCAGCCTCTCTCTAGTGCTGTCTTTCTTTCAACTCCATCACAAACTTCCTCTGCTCAAATTCCAGTTCCAGTTTCCTCAACTCCAGTTGCAGACTGATCCCTTCTGGCCCCAGCGTGCTGTGACTCTGGGTTCCCTCTGGCCTCACTGTCCTCCTCCCCCCAGGACTGAACTCTGTGATGACCCATGGCACCCTCCATGCCCAAAGTCTGGTCCCTTTCAGTCACCTGCTGTGACTCGAGGGTCAAGGCAACCACTTGCTCATCAGCTGCCATGAGAGCCTCCATGAGGTGCTTTTTGGTTCGCCCTTTGTACTGGACCCCTCTTTCCTGACATAACTGCCTTAGGTAATCTGTAGTGTATTCGCTGTAGTTGGAAGCCATCTTCTTCCCTAACTACTACACTAGCTTACACACACAAAAAAAAAACTAGCAGGGAATGTTATCCAAATGATTTTTTTCCAAATCTCTGCCTTGATTGTGTGTGGATTATTTTCAGTTTATCAATCTGATACACTGGCCTCGAATCCAACTCTTATGCCTGTGCCACCAATATCTCTTGAATCTTACTGCTACCAGATCTCTCAGATCCCACCACTGCACACCAGATCTGTCATGAACCCACTCTGGTGGGTCAGGTCCACTGAGCTCACAGTGCCCACTCCTAAGTCCAATCTGTGACAGGGAGGGGGGAAACAGGGGATACCTTCTTTGTGTCTTTCTATAGTGCTCACTGTGTTCTCAACTGAATACTCACCACAAAGTCCCAGGGTCCCCTCTTTACTCTGGATCAGGGTACAATACTACTCTAGAGTCTTGTAGTCAAATAACAATCGATCAATCTTTATTTTAGGTGGAACAACGTTAAGCAAGCTCATTTCCAAGGTGGGCCTAAATATGAACCCTTCTTGGTTGTTACACAAAGAGGAAGATCCAGGTGTTACAACCTCTTTGGGGTAGCATGTAACCCTGATTCAGCCTTCTCCCACAAGGTGTGCAATAACCTGGTTCAGATCCTCACAGACCCTTCCTTGAGATGTTGGTATTCCTCCTATCTTTATCCAGACTTTCTCTTTTCAGACCTTTTGTTCGATTTGGTAGCTTATTATGGCACCTCTTAGCAATTACAGTTTATTTACAGATTATTACTGAAACATCCCACAATTACACACACAATATAAAAGTCTTGCTCAGGGAGGTTTCTTAAACAAGACAGATGTCTTTACTAAATAATTAAATAATTATTATACATTACAACAAAAAGATTTGATCAATTTGGTCACAGAATAATACAAATAAAAAGTGGACATATACATACAAAAAAATACCTTAAAACAGTTAGGTAAGTTCTACCTTAAGTTTATAATGGATTGGAGTCCACAAAAAGTAAATGAACGTTTCAGTTTCCTTTGATAGCAATCTTTCTTCTTGAATGTCTGGAGAAGAGTGTCCCTTGAAGATGCTCTGCAAAATGAGAGAAAATGACTCTGGTTCAATTCCTTATACTGTATAGCTGGAGGAAGACTGAAAAAAACTGTTGGGTCCTAAAGGTGGCCTTCTCCTGTAGGCCAGTAGAGGTCACTGTTGCACTTTACCAATGACACATTTTTCTGGCTATTTTGTGATGTCATACTTCCCTGACAATTATGACACCTGTAAGAGAATTTGCAATAGCATTCCAGAATGGCTATTTCTTTCCTTTCATTTCACCTCATCAAAGGCAATATACCATGACAGTTTCCTGGGACCAAAGCATCCCGCCTTTGAGGTGAAAAGAGCTCTCTCCTGAACATTTTATTTACCTCTGTTTCCCTCAGTTAGTTAACCAGAGAAATACCCTTTGATCAGCCACCCCCAAGCCTTTGACAAGTAATTGTCAGCTTCCTGGCAAGCCAGCGGTTCATCTCAGGTCAGAGTAAGGTCAAACATTTTAAAAGAAATCCAGTTTCTCTCTCACTAGCCTATGAGACCTTTTCTTAACACTGGCATTCTTGTGGCATGTACACATATGCAAAATATAACAGAATATAACACCATATATCTGTACTTCTGACCTACAGTGGCATAGCTTTCCACAGTAAGTATTAACTCAGTTGCGTCACTGAGAAAATTAGTAATAATGTCATTTGGCACTGAGCCATCATTCATGAGTTCACACACTGCTTGGCTTCTAAATGCATGTACTACTGAGTTATATAGTAAATTAACATCAATAGCTATCAATCGATATTCAGCATCTCAGGTGCAGTCTTGTAGCATGGATAAAATGTTCATATTGTCTTGGACATATAATGGTAACAATTTTATTCTAGCTTGCAGACAATTATCAACAAAGGCAGACAGATTTGCCAAGATACTGTCTACTCCAGATGCAATAGGCCTACCTGTAGGGTGTATAGGATCTTTGTGTAACTGCAGCAAAATGTATAATATTGGTATCACTTGGTGTTCATTTTGTATGAATTTAGCCTCCATTACTGTTGGGGCATTTTGGTTATTTGGTCTGCCACTAAAGGACCCCTTATGTTCTCTGTGGTCTGCCAGACCCTTTGATTGCTGCTGGTGAGGACCCCATCTGGACTATGCGAATAACTGGATGGATGGATAAATAAAGAATATAGGTTTATTCTGTGGAGTAGATGTTCTCTTCATGGAGACAAGCCCCAGACTGATGATTTCTCTGACTAACAGGCATACTTGGCACTGCCAGGCAGTGCAACAATTAGCTACATGCAGGTTCTATGTGTTCTTACTTAAAGGAGTGGCAGCTTAACATTAAGCCCCATGCTTAATGTGTGCTTCACATCACTGCTGGGACAGTGAATGTGAGCACCACTTGAATAAGCAATAAACTATAAACAGTTGCTAAGCAATAAATATTTTTAAGTAAGTTTTAAGGCAAAAAACATGTTCATGCATTTCAAGGCATTATATTGCAAACAAAACAGTACTCCACTGCAGAGAGGGAGAGGAAATAATCTGGAATACACTGGGAACAGTCAGAGTAGCACCAGAGAGAGGGGAACACAATAGTACTTGAGACTTGGTCATGTCACAAGCGCTAAAGTGTGGGGGAAGGAAAAGGGAAGAGAGGGAAGGGTAGCAGCAGGAGGATACCAGAATGCAGGCTTACACTTTAATAACAGTTGCATAACAATTCCAAACAGGTGGACTGTCCATTGGAAGACATTCCTAAAGAGGAAAAGCATTAGTATTTAAATCAACACTGAATCCGGTTCACAAAAGTTCAAGACCTCCATTGACTTTTCTGATCAGTGGGAATGGAGGCATGTGTAGATTGCACTAGTTCCTGACAGGACAGGGTCAGGTTGTCAAAAGCGACCCAGGAGTTCTGCCCACTGTCAAATTCGCACCACTTGACTCTGTAAGTCCAGGATCCATTGATAAACTTCTTTCTTCAGACTTCTCGATCTGGTACACCAGTGTGAGTACAGGAGAGTCCTGAAAAGAAGAAGAAGGTTGAGAAAAAGAGGAAGTACCAGGCAAATCATCTGGCAAAACAGAATAAGGCTGGAGAGTATCAGGAGTGGGAAGATCTGTAGGAACAAGTTGCAAGTTGTCTGGTGGTATCTCAGCTTCAGAGAGGATGGCAGGCTCAAGTGCAGCTTCATTGTCAGGTGGACTGGGGTCATCGGAAAGGTTGTTACACAGGTACCCATGTTCTGGTTGGTTTATGTGGACTTTGTTGTGTACCAGCTTTCCGGTCAACTTGCGTCGCAGATGAATGTGGACAAGAGAAAGCTTTCCTATGATGTAGAAGGGACCAGTCCAGGGGCAAAGCAGTTTCTTGGTGTCACCCAGAACAAGGAGAGGTCGGTACAAATACATAATGTCCCTAATAGAGAATGAAGGCTCATGCAACTTGGCTGATGACATTTTCTGCATTGCAGATTTTCTCTGGCCCAATGTGGTGATTGCAACACGTCTAGCAAGTTCAAACTGTTCCAGTATTGGAATAATGAAAGACAAAGCTGACTTAGGAACCTCTAGCATAGAGAGATCCCTGTCCAGTGGAGTTCTTGGGTGATGTCCATGGACTAAGAAGAATGGTGTGTACTCTGTACTGTTGACACAAGGGCTGGTATTGTAGGCAAACTGCACAAAGGGACCAAAACAATTCCAAGTGTCGTGAGTCTCATCCAGGTACTTGGAAAGTGTGCTGAGAATGATAGACATCATTCTTTCACTCTGTCCATTGCATTGTGGATGGTAACTTGTGGTATGTGTCTCTTTTATGTCAAGAAGTTTGCAGGTTTCTCGGATAATGGTGGAAAGGTAGTTAGTGCCTCTGTCTGAATGTAGGTACTATGGGGTACCATGATGACAAATGACTGTGTTGAGAAAGGCATTTGCCACAGTGGCAGCTTTAATGTCTTTAAGGGTGATGAATTCCAAATACTTTGTTAGGTAGTCCAAAAAACAAGGATGTATTTGTTGCCAGAGTCAGAGCATGTTGGTAATGGCCCAAGAATGTCTGTGCTGACTCTTTGGAAGGGTTCACTGGTTACAGGCATTGGAATGATGTGTGCCTTTGTTGATTTGGCAGGAGGCTTTCTTTGGGAGCAGGGCTGGCAGGATTTTACAAATCAGACAATGTCCCTGTTCATGTGAGGGCAGAAGAAGTGAAGCCTTGTCTTTTCGAGAGTTCTGTGTATTCCCACATGAAGTCCAGACAGTGGAGTGGCATGAGTGGAGAGAAGAACTTGATTGATTAGAGAGGCTGGCACAACTAACTGTCGATGAGTTCTATCCGTGCGATGACCCTTGCCTTCCTTGGTCCAAATGTGAAAGAGCACACCGTCATTGAGGAAGTACTGCGAAGCAAAGAAAAGTACATCTTGGTGATGCTTCCTTTGTTGTGGTAAGGATTCAGACTCTAAGTAGGTGATTACGTCTGTAAATTGAGCATCAATTCTTTGTTGCATCTTAACAGTTGCCAGGGACAGATAGAGGTACAGGGGATGAGAAGCTCTTCGGCTCTTGCAGTAACGGAGGATTTGTGTGTCTTTCTGTAGAAGCGGTTGGTAGCAGCAAAGCAACTTGAGGTGCTGTAAGAGTGTCCACAGGAAGCACATCTGTGGCATGGAAGGGAAGAGCTTGTAAGCAGGATTCTTCATCTCTTGAGGATGCTGCAGAGGAATATCATCTCCGGCTTTCACCATCAGCATTTGAGTGAACACGACCTGGTCTGTACTGAATTTCAAAGCTGTATGACTGCAGCATGGCAATCTATTGTGCAAACTTTCCCACTGGCTCCTTCATTTTGAATAACAATCTGAGGGCAGAGTGATCAACGATAGCTGTAAAAGAGGAGTAGCGAAGGTAGAAGTCAAATTTCTTTACGTCAGATACCATGACTAGAAATTCTTTTTCTGTGATGCCATAGTTCTGCTCAGCTGAGGAAAAAGAGTCCCGGCATAGTAGACAACTCTTTCTGTTCCATCTTGAATTTGACAGAGCACAGCACTCAAAGCAAAGTAACTAGCATCTAAGTAAAGCTTGAAGGGTTGGCTGAACCTTGGGTAGGCCAATACTGGAGAAGAGATTAGGTTTTCTTTTAAGGTTTTAAAGGGCTCTTTACATTCAAAAGTCCAATTATAGTCACATCCCTTTTTGGTGAGAGCATACAGTGGAGCTGCAATCTTGGCACAGTTGCAAATGAACTTTTGGTAGTAGCCAGACAAGCCCCGGAAATCTCAAAGGTCCTTGAGATTGTTAGATTCTGGATAGCCTTTGACTGCTGAGAGCTTGTCTGGATCTGGAGAGATGCCTTGTGAACTAACCACATGTCCCAGGTAATGAATTTGATGCTGTGCAAAACAATACTTCGCTGGGTGAAGCTTGAGATTGGCTTGTCTGAAATGTTCAAACACTTCTTTGAGATGTTGCAGGTGCTCTGGCAAAGTTCTGATGAAGACAATAACGTCATCCAGGTAGACTAGGCAAGAGTTCCAAGGCAACCCATGTAGTACGGCTTCCATAATGTGTTGGAATGTGGCTGGACTGTTTTGAAGACCCACAGGCAGACATTTGAATTGGAAAAGTCCCAAGTGGCAGCGCCATGCTGTGTATGGACAAGAAACTGGATCAATGGAAACTTGATAGAACCCACTCTGAAGGTCTAGGGTGGTGAAGTAAGCAGAACTGGCTGTACCAAGACTGTCTAAGGCATCTTCAGTAGTAGGTAAGTTGGTTGCATAGTGTTGACAGAATTTGCAGTGGAGGCAGCTGAGCTGATGGGTAAGGTATTGACAGTTGAGATAAGCTTGTCAATTATTGTGTGTTGCTGTTGGACACATGTTGCAAGTGCAGCCAGTTGTGAGGTTTAGGGCACCTGAGCACTGGCAGACTGAAACATTGAGGTGGACTCTTGGGCTAGCTGTGCAGCTTGGATGGTGTCTGTCCAGGTTGTTGGCTTTTGCTGTATGACATAGGATTGAGGAGGCAGGACCCAGACAAAGGCTGTTACTTGATCTTTCTCAGGTTTCTACAGATGTTTACGGTGAGACTCAATGTCCACTATGAAGGCTTCAAGAGATTCAGTAGGTAGCATGGTACATTCCCACAGCTGTTGCTCCAATTACCAAGGTGGATGTGCTTGGAGAAAATTATGTTTGAAAGTTGTATACAGGGTGGCAGTGTCCCCTTTGACATAGAAACATAGACTTTGACAGCAGATAAGGACCACTTGGTCACCTAGTCTGCCCATTTCCCTACCTAGAGGATAAGCTGCTGATCCTATTTAACCAACAGCCTATTTCTTCCTACCCCCCACAAAAATTGCCTTATGTCTGTCCTATGCATTCTTGAATTCTCCCACAGTTTTAGACCCCCACAACCTCCTCAGGAAGGCTGTTCCATGCATCCACCACCCTCTCTGTGAAAAAATACCTCACATTGCCCCTGAGCCATCCCCCTTATCTTCAAATTGTGTCCCCTTGTTCTTGCACATCTCTTTTTCTGAAAGATGCTACCCTCTTGGACTTTGTTGATTCCACTGAAGTACTTAAACTTTTCTATCATGTCCCCCCTCTCCCTCCTTTCCTCAAGGGTATACATATTAAGCTCCTTTAGTCTCTCCTTGTATGGCTTCTCTTGCAGACCCTGCACCATTTTAGTTGCCCTGCTCTGAACTGCCTCCATCCTGTCTATGTCCTTGCAGAGATGGGGTCTCCAGAACTGCACGCAGTACTCCAGATGGGGTCTCACCAACTGTCTGTACAGGGGGATAACAACTTCCAGTTTTCTGCTGGTGATGCCTCTCCCTATACATCCCAGTATCCCCCAGCCCTCCCTACCACCTTCTTACATTGCTTGCCAACCTTAAGGTCATCTGATATGATTACCGCCAAGTACCTTTCCTTTTTGTTGTTGTTACTATCCCCCCATTGTGTAATCTTCCCCTGGGTTTTTGTTTCCAAGGTGCATTACTTTGCAGTTCTTTGCATTGAATCCAAGCTGCCATACTTCTGACCATTCCTCCACCCTTACCAAGTCCCTTATCATCCTTTCCACGCCTGCTTGTGTATTAACCCTGTTGCAGATCTTTGTGTCATCTGCAAAGAGGCATACTTTTCCTTCCAGTCCCTCTGCAATGTCACTTATAAAGACATTAAAAAAGACTGGACACAGTACTGAACCCTGTGGTACCCCACTAGTAACCCCTCTTTCTTCAGAGTGGACTCCATTTACAATTACCTTCTGTGTCCTGTTGTTCAGCCAATGTTTTACCCAGGCTACCACCCTGGGACCCACTCCCAGGCTAGTTAATTTGACTACTGATCTTTTGTGTGGGACTGTATCAAATGCCTTGCTAAAGTCTAGGTAGGCCATGTATACAGCCCCTCCCTGGTCTACTACTTTGGTCACCCAGCCAAAGAAATCAGACATGTTCTGAAAGTGCACTGAACCAGGAAATAGCAGTCCCTCTCAGAAGCAAATGCAAGGCATTTGAGATGCGCAAGGGATCAGACAGACCATTGAAAGAAATCCACGCTTGGAATTATTTCAGTCATTCAACAGCATCTTAGTGAGGCAAGGCTGAGAAGGGTACTGGTTGTAGGCTGGTATAGACTGTGGTGAAATTGCTTTAATGTAGGCCAGGTCATCTTGAATGGCTTGCATAGCTGGTGCTCCTTGAGCTGAGATGGACAATTGGAAGTCATGCAGGATTGTTTCGATTTTGTAGCCCCACACCCTTGAGATGGGTGAAGGTAGAACTCCAGACACTCTGGTACCCATATCTGTGTCGTCATCGAACATTGTTGTTGGAGATGAGCTTCATTTCACTGAGCGCAGGTTGTACGGGTGAGAAGGATATGGGACTTTGGGTTGTGGATGAAGTGCTGAGCAAAAATTATTTTTGTAGACAAAAGTACAAATTTTTGTAGCAAAGTTAATCAAATGACATCTTAATAATAATAATAATAATAAATCTTTATTTATACTGTGCCTTTCTTAAAATCAAGGTGCCTTACAACAATTATACATAAAAACAAAATAGCATGAATCTAAAATTGCTGAGCTCATAAAAATACAGTGACATATCATCATCAGAAATAGATCTTAGATTCAGTCACGTGATGCGGCGCGGAGAGTAGGACACATTTCTATGAGCTCTGTTCCTCTCTTCTAACTAATAGCGAATATGCCCTTCAAACACCCGCTAATTACCGAAAATCGATTTGTTATTTTAACGCCGGTCGTGTAGGGGGTGTACTTAATTGCTGTTTACTTCGACATCATGTTTAATTTGTCAGACCAGGAGGAGACCGCACAGGAGTTGGAGGCCAAGCGCCTTCGTCGGAGCTCTTCTCCCCAGAATACAGCGGAGGAGTTGTCACCTACGCATGTTTACTCAGAATTAGCCTCAATTAAAGAAGCTCTTCTGAAGTTGATAGAAGAGGTGGCTGATTTTAAACCAGTGCTCACTCAGTTAGCCCGGAGGGTTACTGACACAGAGGTGAGGATAGCTTCAATAGAAAGAAAGCAGGAAAAGTCAGAACCTGAAGTGGTGGAGATCAAGAAATCTGTTAGCAAATTAGAAGATCGCCTCGAGGACCTGGAGGGGAGGAATTGAAGGAACAGCTTTATACTACTTGGGCTCCCTGAAGGGGAAGAAGGGTCAAACACAATATTGTTTTTACAGAAGTTTCTGAAGCAAACGGTGGGCCCCTCACCGAATGGCCCGGAGTTTGTGATAGAAAGAGCCCATAGGTCCTTGCGGGCTAAACCACTGTCTTCTGAACCTCCTAGACCGTTAATATTCAAGTTACTCAACTACTTGGATCGGGAGTTTATCATTAAAGAAGCCAGGAAGTTAACGGCTATACTATGGGAGGGTAAAAAATTAAGGCTAGTTCCTGACTTGACGGTGAAGACCCGCCAGCTCAGGGCTGCTTATCGTCCCATTACTTCTAAATTATGGGCAGCCGGTATCAAACACCGGATGATGTACCCAGCTCGATTAGAGGTGTCTTTGAAAGATGGATCAAAGCGCTTTGATTCTGCAGAAGAGGCAATCAAAGTTCTGAAGAAATGCTACCCGGATTTATTTTCTAAATGAGGGGACTGCGACCCATAAGTGTGGAAACCAAAGACCAACTAGAGATTCTTCTAGAAGGCCTGCGATAAGGAAGTTAATGGCTGACCCATAGAGGGCCCCCCCTCGGTTGGACTGTCCATATTTAGCATTTTTCCTTCCTTCCTACCCTGTTCGAGTGACCTGCATTGGACTTTAATCTTTTTAGTGGTTGATAATTGAAAGTTTCTCTCTGTTATCTCAACTTGCTCACTCACTGTGAGTTAGAAGAGGAAATGCTTGGACATTAAAGGGGGCCCTACCTCCGTTGACAGATGTAGAAAACTGGTTAGCCCCTTCTGGTAGCAGTTTAAGTTTATTTATACGCATTATAGTAAGGCTGCTATCGGGTCATTAACGTAGTACTGATCACTGATGGGGGCTTCCCCCTCTTCAGTTAAGAGCCAAGTGGCTGCTAGCCTGGTTCTTAATTTTTATTGTTGCTCTGGGCAGCTTACTATAAGCGCGGATTACATTTGAGAGGGCATATTAGCACCTTAGCTTTTAGGGTGCTATCCCTGTTCGATCCTCCTGTCACAAACGTTGCTGACATTAATCGGAGGAGGTAAATGGCTTCCGGCGGTCAGGGAGAATTGCAGCTTATAATATTTACTTCAAGCATGTCACGTAAACAGTCCCTCAGGACTTTCTTCTATGGGTTATTGGCAACGTTTGTGGGATGAGCTGCTCTACTCCTTTGTCCTCCGGCAGTTTGTAAAGTCCCAAGATGAAAAGGGGACATGTTCTCCTATTGTTCATACTTTAGCCTGAACTTGTTTAGGGGACAAGGTAATATTTAGGATACGGGGCTTAGGCTAAATAAAATTTTCCTTATACATGCCCCCCCATGTCTGCGGTCTTTCACTATGTTTATAGGAGTTAATGAAGTCAGTGGAAACAGACTTTATTAGACGGCAGACTTGGGAAGGGTATTGGCTTCAAGGGACTGAGCTCCTGTTGATATATTGCCGGGAATGTTCGCTCAGCTTTCTTTTCTTTATTCTTTCCTGTTTGGGAGCAGGTGGGGGGAGGAGCTCGCTCTTTAGCCCGCACCATGGTCTATTTGTCTAGGTGTAGGATATGGGCCTGGTTATATGGAGTTGTAAATAGATTTAAAAGTTTGGGATATATTTAGGGGTTTTGGGGGTGGGTTAGGTCTTTTGGTTATTTTGTTTTTTTTTAGGATTGGGGAGGGGAGGAGCAGCAGTACAAGCCTTTATTTAGCTGTCTTCACAAGGCACATTTGTTTACACTGCTATGGCTAATTGTTTAAACATTCTTTCTTGGAATATAAAGGGGGGGAGAGACAACAAGAAGAAATATGTTATTTTAAACCATCTTGCCAATTACGATCCTTCAATTGTGTTTCTTCAAGAAACTCATATGCTTCCAGAACAGTTGCATTTTTTTTTAAAAAGGTGGGTAGGTCAGGTTTTTTGGTTGGGATTCAGTTCAAGCAAGCGTGGTGTGGCTTTGCTTCTGGCTAATAAGTTCCCCTTTACAGTATCGGAATCTATTTCCGATCCCGAAGGTAGGTTTATTTTTGTCATTGGTAAATTAGGCAACCTGGACATTGTTCTGGGTTCTGTCTATGGCCCTAATTTAGAAACGCCATCCTTTTTTGTGCTTCTGGCTATGGTTCTGGCTCACTTTTTACACTTACCCATTTTGATGGGTGGCGATTGGAATCTGGTACAAACCAATGACTTAGATCACACTTATTATAGGAGACAAAAATGTCATCTGCGCAGAGAGCATTAAAAGAATTTATTTCGTCATTGGGCCTTGTAGACCCATGGAGAGTATTTAACTCTCTGAGTAAAGAATTCACATTCTTCTCTCCAGTCCATAAAAGCCATTCTCGCCTTGATTATTTCTTAACTAGTCAACAGATATTATCAAATATAGTAGATGTTAAAATCCTGGCTCGAGTGATCTCGGATCATTCGCCTATTATAATGCAGTGTGCGTTACCAAATGTCCCTATTAGGTCTCATTCATGGTCTCTTAATAATAAATTGTTGTCAGACAATCAAGTTGTACAGCGATTTCAAAAATCTTTGCAAAATACTATTAGCTCCAACTGGGGCTCGATCCCTGCAACAGACCGGGTATGGGCAGCTCTGAAAGCAACTTGGAGAGGAGAGTTAATTCGTATAGCGTCGGTTCAAAAAAAGAAAAAGAGTAGTCTTTTAAACAGCTGTCTGGCAAAAATTAGAATGCTGGAAAATAAAGGGGTTGGCAAGCTCACTCCTACAGAGGAGCAAGAATTATCCGCTTTGAGAGCTACTTATGCCAGTGCTTTATTAGAGAGGGTGGAGAGATCTGCCTCTCTGTTAAAGGCTTCATATATTGGTCAAGGGAGTAAAGCGGGCAAGCTTCTGGCTTGGCAATTAAAGCAACATTCTGTATCTAAATGGGTTACAGCCTTAAAGCACCCTCAGACAGAAGCTTTGGTTACGGATCCTTCAGAGATATTAATTTTGTTTCAGGACTACTATAGGTCACTATACTCCTCAGAGCCGAGATCAATAGAACAGGATAGTAAGATGTGGGCCTTTCTGGAAGAGGCTACTCTTCCATCCTTGGCAGAAGGAACCAGGTCTTCTTTGAACGCCCCAATTACCGGTGAAGAAATCTCAGGAGTTATTGACTCTTTAAAACCTGATAAAGCACCCGGTCCGGATGGGTTTACCGACTTATTTTATAGGATTTTTAAAAGTCATCTAATTCCTCTGTTACTTCAAGTATTCAGCTACTGGAGCTCCCATGATGTTTGTGAGCAATCACTGTTTGAAGCGAGAATAACTCTCTTGCCCAAACGAGGGAAGGACCCATCTGTAATTGGTAACTATAGACTCATCTCACTCCTAAACGTTGATTTAAAGATATACGCTAAAATTTTGGCTAATAGATTGGGGAAGGTGTGGGAGGGGCTATTAAGTCCTGAGCAAGCAGGGTTCATAGCTGTCGATCCTCAGTGGACCATTTTAGGAAATTATTTTATCTAATTTCTGCTTCCAGGGCTCCTGAGCTAGAGGCAGCTCTCGTATCCCTGGATGCAGAAAAAGCCCTCAATAGAGTGGAATGGCACTATATGTTTGCACTTTTACAGAAGTTCAGTTTTTCACAACATTTCATTAACCAGATTCGTATCCTCTATTCTTGCCCATCAGCCAGAATTCAGTGTAACAATCTTATTTTGGACGTTTTTCCCCATGTCGTGGCACCCGTCAAGGTTGCCCCCCTCTCTCCATTTCTTTTTAACTTGTATATAGAGCCTTTAGCTAGAGTTCTAAGGTTAGATAAGGTAATACGGGGTATCCATGTGGGTCGTCTCGAATGCAAATTATCTCTTTTTGCAGACGATTTGCTTATCCATATAGAGAGTAGTAGGGAATCTCTCCTTCGTGTATTACAAATTATTTCTTACTTTAGCCTTTTCTCAGGCTACAAGCTCAACAGGAACAAAATTATAGTGTATTCGTTATCTCCTCTCTTGTCGAAGAATTGGTGTTCCTCTTTGGGTCTATAATGGGAAAATGACTGTCTAGTATATCTTGGCATTAGAATATCTAGAGACCTCACTAATCTTGTAGACCTTAATTTAACCCCCTTATTTAAAACTATTAAGGAGGACCTGGAGAGATGGAATAAATTACCACTGTCCTTTTGGGGCTGGGCTAACACTCTCAAAATGGTAATCTTACCCAGAGTTTTTTACCCTTTATTTAATCTTAATATCTATTTGTCCAGGTCTTTCTTCAGGCCTCTCTGGAGGATCTGCTCTGATTTTCTGTGGAAGGGTAAAGCCCCACGTCGAGCATATGCAAAAGTACTCATTCTAGGGAGTTGGGGGACTCCAATTACCTGAATTTTATATTTACTATTTGGCTATTCATACTAAGAGATTTTCACACTGGCTATCTACTGCGGAAGCGGTTTCGGGATCTTCTTCTTGGTTAGCTTTCGACCGATCTCTGACAAATCTCTACAAGTTAGATCTAGAGGCCCTGTTATATACTCCATGGTCCAAGGTCCCATTGGAGATAAGGAACTCCCCGTTAGGCTGGGATATGAGGGCTTTACAGCAACTTTGTTCCTTATACCAAAAATCTAACTTAAGCAACCTTAGGCAACCTCTTCTTAATAACCCAAACTTGCAAATAGACAATCGCCCAATTCATACTTTTCCAGGCAAGTACTTTTCTAAACTTTGTTTGGCAAGTTTTGTTTTGGGTAGTTCTCTGATGCCAATCCTTGCGCTGGCTACTAAATTTGAGGTGGCTCATAAAGATCTATTTTGGTTGTACCAGATTCGCCAATGTATACATTCCTTTTTGGGGAAGTTGCCATGGTCGGAAGGAACTGGATCCATGTCAGAAAAATTGAGGGAAAGAGCCGAGGGCCGGAAAACAATAGCTAAGTTGTATAAGTCAATTTTGTCAGGTGTGATGTCCAAGTGTACCCCCATAGCCTATCACTGGGAAAATAACCTCAATAAAGGCTGGCCAGCTAAAACTTGGGAAAGGATTTGGATTGACACTTATTCCCTTATTAAACAGGATCGGCTTAGGAATATTCAATTTAACATTTTACATAATCTTTATTTCACGCCTGCTAAATTATTTTGGATTTATAAAACACCTTCACCGGAGTGTGGGGACTGTGGGTGCAAACTTACTACTTTATATCATAAACTTTGGGCCTGCCCCAAAATTGCTAAGTTATGGAACTCGGTCAGGCAATGGGTGGCTCCATATTTCAATATTGCGGCTTTTTTTAATGAAAATACGTGTCTATTAGGGATGTACGCCCAGATTCCTACCCTGTCACAAAAGGCACATGTAGCTATGGTTGCTATGGTTACTAAATTGCTAATACTTAGACATTGGCAGAATAATTGGGAACCTTTGTTTAAAGAATGGTGGGATGAGTTTTTAAATGCTCTAAATGCAGAGAGATGTGTAGCCCGGTTTTTCCAAACTAGTGAAAAGTTTCATAACTTCTGGGGTGGGTTTTTCACAGGCCTTAGAAATAAATTTGGTTATTAAGGAAAAGTAGCTTCTAATTTTTTTGTTTCCACAGGTCTCCTTACTAAAAGCCCTTGGAGTATATTTATCCCATCGATTGATTAAACCCCCTCCAGAAGAGGCCGAGATTCTAGACCCCTTGTTTCTTTGGCTTTCTTTTCCTTTTCATGTTTAGTATTTTCTTGGCAATATTTCTTCGGCTGTCTCCCCTCCCGTCCTTTCCATAGCATTGTTTTTATTTGGTGCCAGATTGGATTTTGTCATGTTTTCCATCCTTTCCTTTTAAACTGTACTCCACTTTACTGATATAAGTTATCATGGCCATAAAGAGGGCTGTTTTATATATGGTTTCTATGTATCTGCTGCGAGGGTGGGGGGTGGGTAGGGTGTTTGCTTTTTTTTTTCCTTTTTTAGGTTAGTGGGGTTTATTATTTTATTTGAGATTTTATGTATGTATTGCTTCTTGTACGAATACTGTGTACCATTACTCTTGACAATGTTGGACTTTGTTTGTGATGTGCTGAAAAATAAAGTTAATTTCAAAAAAAAAAAAGAAATAGATCTTAGACTATAAATAGGTCTTTGAGGCCTTTTTAAATTCCTCCATGGACGCATGCTGCCGAAGCGGACAGGGTAGAGAATTCCAGAGGGTAGGGGTAGCATACATAAAAGAGCGAGCCCCTGAAGATTTTAAAGAAACCCTCAGAATTTCTAGCAACCCCTCGTCCACCGAGCGGAGCAACTACCTAGGGCAGTAGGGTACCAGAAGCTCTTTCAAGTAGTCCGGGCCTGTCCATGTAGGTATTTGTAAGTTAGAAGACCAACTTTAAAGGTGATCCACCACTGTATTGGCAGCCAGTACAGACTGCGCAGAACCAGAGAAATATGACAGGTACGAGAACTACCTGTCAATAACCAGGCTGCAGCATTCTGCATGAGCTGCAAGCAGTGGATATCAACCCCAGGAAGCCCTAGATAAAGTGAGTTGCAGTAATCAAGGTGCAAGGTCAAAAAGGTGTGGGCCAATGCAGGCAGATCACTGGATGGAACAAGGTGCTTAGACCTGGCAATGTTCCTCAGATGGTAAAAGAATGATTTGACAACTGCCGACACCTGCGATTGCAGTGTCAGCTCATTGTCAAAGATCACCCCCAGGTTCCGCACCCATTTAGAGGTAGGGAGCTGGACATCTCCCAGAAAAAGTCCAGAGGGTAAACCAACTCCTGTCCCCTCTATCCTGTGACCTGGGTCCACAACCATCACCTCAGTCTTTTCCGAGTTCAACTTCAGCCAGCTTGAATTCATCCAGCACTGGATTTCAGTGAGGCAGTTATTAAATATCGAGACAGCTCTATCCTGGTCAGGTGCAAAAAATAGGTAGAGCTGGGTATTATCAGCATAGTAATGACACCTCAACCCATACCTTCTTACAATGTCTCCAAGGGGTAGCATGTACACTGCGAACAACATGGGGGACAACACTGAATCCTGAGGAACCCCACAAGACAGAGAAACTGGGTGGGAAGTATTAATCCCCAACACCACCCTCTGAATTCTGCCTCTGAGAAAAGATCTAAACCACCTGAGGACTGTATCAGACAGGCCACAGATGAACTCCAGGCATTTGAGAAGTACCCCATGGTCCACAGTGTCAAAAGCTAAAGAGAGATTGAGAAGAACCAAGATGGAATGCTTTTTCCGATCTCTTGCCATGAGGAGATCATTGAGCACCTGAACCAGCACTGTCTCGGTAATATGCCTCTTTCTAAAACCAGACTGGAGTGGTTCATAAATATCATGGATGGTTAAGTGGTTCTCCAGCTGTATGGCCACTACTTTCTCAATTACCTTCCCCTCAAAGGGAAGGTTAGAGATTGGTCTGTAGTTAGCATGGCAGTCTGGGTCAAAGGAAGCTTTCTTCAGGAGAGGCATTACCACTGCCTCCTTCAGGGAGCTAGAAACTCATCCATCTTCAGGGAGCACCAGACTATCTGTGCTAGGACTGAGCCGATAGTGTCATAACAACCCTTTATCAGGGAAGTTGGGCCAGGGTCCAGACTACAGTATGTAGGATGCATACGCTGGACAATCCTCATGGCATCGATGAACTCTAGCCGGTCAAAGGAACTCCAGGAGAATCTAGGGACTGTGACCGAGTGCTGATCCACGGCTTCTCCCATACAGGATGCAAGCTGGAATGCCACCCTGATCTCAGCCACCTTAGCCACAAAGAAGTGAGCAAGCTCATCAGACTCAACTTGTGAAAAGGCTCTTCGAACCTGTAGACAGGCTGGGTTGCAGAGTCCGTCGACAGTTTGAAAGAGCTGAGCTGGTCAGTTCTGAGCAGCCGCAATCTCCCTGGACAGGAACCCTGCCTTCTTATGGGAGACTGCGGAATGATAGAGTTGATAATGTTCCATCAAGCTGAGATAGTCAATATCAAGGGCGGATTTCCGCCAACAATGCTCTAATCTTTGTCCATATCACTGTATCTCCCTCAAAGTCCCATCAAACCATGGCGACTGAGGGTGAAGGGGGAGAGGACGAACACGGATGGGAGAAATAAATCCAGAGCTGAGGAAATGGCCTTATTATAGGCCAGAACCAAGGAATCTGTGTCATTGCTGCTAGGCCCTTAGAGCTTACATCTCGCAAACAGCGGTACCTGATCATCTCCACAGGGGTAGGCCTATGAAGGTGGAGGTGCAAAAACTGAACTCCACAGTGTAATGATCAGACCAGCCGACAGGTTCCACCCCCAAGTCGAAAGCTTCGATCCCCAGGAGGAAGACTAAGTCCAAGGAGTGACCACCTTTATGAGTGGCAGAAGTAGCAACTTGTGTAAGGCCCAAAGATGTCATCAGTTGGAGGAAGTGTTGTCCAAACTGTGAGAGTTAATAAAGAATTCCCACTCAATTCTGTGTTGTTTGTTATTTAAATAAAGGTTTGTTGCAAAAATCAGTTATTTGTTGCAGTGTTCATTCATTTCAACAGCATTGCCATTAATTTCAATGGAGTGAGGTCAATTTGTGCCCTTCTTAAGATGGCCAAATAACTATTACATACAGTTCCAGTGGTCATGACTAGCCTGACTTTAGCAACATGGCTGCCAGTATGGGGGGTTAAGGGGCACTTCCTTCCTTGCCTTTTTTTGTAAACAAAGATGGCTGCTTGGTGCCACAAGGCCACTGTGCAACTTCCACAATTGGCAAAAAGGAGATTGCCACCATGCTGTCCTTCTTCCCCAACTTGACAGAGAAAATGGTGGGCTTTTCAATTTTGGTGAGTGACAGTATCGAGAAATTTATGTATTTGACTGCTTTTCTATGTTGTTTATGGAGCTTGTCCATTTTTGTTTTACTTCCTGGCCCCTCGTTTATTTATTGTATTGCCCTACATTGGCTTATGCTGCTGTGCAGCCTTTTGTTTTCTTGCCCCCGATTATTTCTTTTATGTTGTGCCCTGCTTGTGTCTTTGTTTCTCAGCCTCATTTATAGTTTTGCTCCACGTGGACTGGGCTCCTACAGTCTGTAAAGCTGCTTTAGCAAGCACTTTCGAAGTGTGGCTGAGCGGGGAAGTGGAGCTCTCCTTGCGACTGTGGCAGCTCTGTGTTGTAATTTATTTATTTTATTTTTTTTGGAGAGGCTTGCTGAGCCATCTAGAGATGTGGAATGTCCCTCTGTGCTAGGGCTGCCAGATAGTCATTGGGGTGAGGAGCAAGTGGGCTGAAGTTGCAGGCCTGGGGATTAGCTGTGTGCATGACAATGAAGCCAAGGAGTGGAGGGGCAGAGCGGCAGTTGCTGTGGAGCCGCAGTCAGAAGGTAGCAATTGGACTGGCTGGTAGCTGTAATTTGTTGGGTTTTTTTTGTTTGTTTGTTTTGTTTTCTTCTCTGGGTGCATTTCTTTTGTCTGAGAGAGAGAGAGAGAGACAGGCTGATTAGGTAGCTGGCTTCTTGCAGGCCCTGCCAGGAAGTGCATTTTGAAGCTCTGTGGTACACAGGATTGGCACAATTAACTATGAAAGTTCATTCATGGAGCCGCTTGCCATGCAGGGTTGCACAGTTTGACTGTCAGTAATCTTTGTACAGTAGGAAGGCTGCAGGCCGCAGTACAAGACAGGACACAGTTCATATTATTTTTGTTTTTCTCTGCAGCCAAGGTTGTAGTTTATTTAACATTCAAACAGTTCAGGCATACTGGGGTAGATGGCTTAGGGTGCTCAGCGACACAGGCAAGAGAGATGGGGTCTGGTTAGAAGAAGGCCCACATTCTCCACTATGTGTGGCATGTTGGTTATTTGGTCTGCCACTAAAGAACCCCTTACCTTCTCTGTGGTCTGCCAGACCCTTCGATTGCTGCTGGTGAGGACCCCATCTGGACCGTGTGAATAACTGGACGGATGCATAAAATAAAGAATACAGGTTTATTCTGTGCAGTAGATGTTCTTTTCATGGAGATAAACCCCACACTGACAATTTCTCTGCTTGACAGGCATTACATAGCATTGCCAGGCAGTGCAACAGTTAGCTACATGCAGGTTCTAAGTGTTCTTAAAGGGGCAGCAGCTTAACATTAAGCCCCATGCTTAATGTGTGCTTCACACTGTTATTCAAGTTTTTAGATAATGCCATCTCAGAAAATATAAACAGTTTCCTTTTGAAAGCAGTTGTTGGATCTCCATCAAGTTTGTGGCAACTTGTTCGGTCATCTAGTTGTTCTAATACCTCTGCACAGTACTCTTCTTTGTTAATCACAATTTTACTGCCTTTGATCGTGTGTTTTATCTCAATGGTAGGTATTTGGAATAGTTCTTGAAGTGCTTTTTCTTCTGCTGGTGACAAATTTTTATGATTTGATAACCCTTTTTTATGGACAATCTTCTCTGTGTCCTTAAAAATAAGATTTAGAAAAGTAATTACTGTTGGTGAAATGGTATGAGGTAGGCAAAATGTTGATTGGGGTGGAAATAGGTTTTTGACCTGGCAGGGAGCAATAGATCTTCAGCAGACTGCGTGTCCAGCAAGTCTAAGATGTTGTGAATTTGTGTTTCTATGGAAAACTGAGTTTTCTCCATGACCTCCATGTGTTCAGCTTCAATTGGTTGTGATAAATCTATCAGGGTGTGTAGGTCTTCTGTGGTAATTGTGCTTTCCAGTGTATCAAGAGTTTGAATATCCATTTTTGCACGTGACGTGTGATACTATTTCAAACTTATTTTCCTCGCCAACGTTTCCCAGGTCAATACAAACAGTGGATTTGGGTCGTGTTTCCAACTTGTTCCTCCTGCCACCCCTCTTGCCCATCCTTGTTTTCTTGTGCTTGGTTTTGTATTGCCCTATATGGTGGTCTGGGTTTGGTCTAAAAAAGACACAGATCTAGACTGATCAGAATTCTCTGGTTGTTGGTTGGCATTCATGCCACCTGGGGAACTGAAATTAACTACTCATGCTCTGCTGTGGTGTTTGATTTGCATCTCACCTGTTACAACTGTGGCTCTGTGAACAAGCTGGTCTCTCCAACCAGAAGGCCTGACTCATAGTGTAGTCTCATGTGTCATGGACAACTTTACTCTTTCTTTTCTCTCTGCTGTTTTCTTTTCATGCTTTTTCTGTAGAACTGCTTCATACTTATCAAAGCCCAGTTGTGCCTTAAGAGAGAGACTAGTTGTTGCCGAGTCTCGTTAATTTGTGACACAATCTGATTATGTTCTGTGTCTTGATCTATTAATATATCTACTAATATGCTTGTACAAACTTATAGGGCTGTCCCCCAGTGGGTCTTTTATGTTTAATTAAAAAATTCACCAGCTGATGATTTGTGCACTCCGAGACCCTGCGGTGCCCAGCTGTTCTCCTTATATTTTTGGAGTGAAGTTTTGTTAAAATGTAAGTTAATCTCTTTCAGTTTCAGTTTTTCAAATTGCTGAATGATGTTTTGAGTGTCACTTAATGTGGATGATCTTCTGGGCTGGGAATATTTCCCCTCTAGGAACTGTCTGTTTTGCAGATGCCAAGGTATCTTCAAAGTACAACAAGTACAAATTACTATCTCTTGGTTCTCTTGTTGACAACATGGCTATGTTGTTGGTATCACTCATATTAAGTGCTCACAGTAACAAATATGCACAGAAAGCAGTACAGCTTACTAACTGAGTTAAAAAGGGCTTATTAAACCAACATACAAAAACCAACGAGCTGAGAAAACCCCAGTGCTTCACCTCTCACACACATGAAGCTTCATCGGGTGTGGCGGAACGCAGTCCAATGTCATTCTTTTTATACAAGCAAGTGATGTCTAAGGTTTGCACCAAGTCAGATAAGTACCCAAAATATTGTGGGTCTAAAATACTTGCCAAATATGTATAATGACCCTAATGGGCAAAAAAGGAGGGGAAGGGTAGCAGCAAGAAATTTGACTGTCCCACTAAAAATGGTAGGATAATTAAACTTCTTAGGGTTACCCACGCACCTTTTCCTTTTGCCATAAAAGATTTTTTATTGAAGTTTTAAACTTTACAGACAATTGAAGGCATCCAACGGAGTATACAAAGATTACAGAGGGAACCAAGTACACAGAGTTCACAACAGGTACATTGTATAATGTCATATGGTATATTTATCATCGACGGGTAGTATATTTATCATCTAGAAGCTTCATATGCACATTTTAATCTGAATGAAGAGAGATAATAGTAGTCCTTGGCACTCCAGGCTAACCTATGTGTGGGTGTTCAACATGCTGCCTGGCAACATTTCAGATCTCGGGTCATCTCTACACAGTTTGTGAAATACTCAAATTAACTTTGCATGAATACATCATTTTCTATCCAGGACTCAAGTCATGACCTAGATTGACAGCCTTGACATTCAGTCTCTCTCTCCTGCAAGCAGGAATATCACCCTGGTCATGGGGGGATTGGTGTTTGCCTATTATACTAAGGTCCGGTTGGGAATCCAGTCTAGGGAGGTTTTCCTTTTAGTTTTGGGGAAGGGGAGGGAGGATTGGAGTGGTGGTATGCGCTTACGTCAGGTCACAGGCTAGAGATTGATATCATAAAGTCTATGTATGTTCATGGTTTGCGGTTCAGCTGGCTAGGTGGTGCTCAATTTGCTTTTGGCCGCTCAGTCAATGTGTGTGTCTGTGGAGACCTAGTTTGTACTCTACTGCTGGTGTTTGTCACTCTTCCTCACACTCCTGGAGTTTCACCTATGAGGGTATTGGTTAATTCCCCCTGGGTCCACTGTTTTCAGGTATGGTGTCCACATCTGTTCATACAATGGGAGTTTACTAATGGCTGAATGTATGGTCTTTTCATATCATGCTGTTTCTCCCATTCTTGGTTCGTGGGAGGTTGGGGGTCCCTGCAGTGCCTGAGGATGACTCATTTCGCCACTGCTAAGGCCCCATTCAGCCAAAGAGATTGGGTAGAGCTGATCGGGTGAAGGGGTAACTGCTGGGTGGGGAGGTCCAATAAACCCAGTACTGAGGGAGATGGCGGAGGTGTTGGCCGAACCGCTGGCAAATCTATTCAGCACCTCCCTGGACACAGGCTGTGTGCCTCAGGATTGGAGGGTGGCCCATGTGGTGCCCTTACACAAGAGTGGTCCTAGAGACGAGCCAGGAAATTATTGGCCTGTCAGCCTCACTTCCATATTGGGGAAACTGATTGAGATGATATTACAGGAGAGACTGGTGTTGTTTCTAGAGGGAAATGGCCTCCAGGATGGGCGGCAGCATAGGTTAGTCTCAGGGAGATCTTGCCAGATGAATCTAATAGAATATTATGACTGGGTGACAAGAGAGCTGGATGGGAACCAAACGGTTGATGTCCTGTACTTGGACTTCAGTAAGGCCTTCGTTTCGGTGCCTCATGGGAGACTGGGGGGGAGCTGATGGCTGTGAATATGGGGAAGAAGTTGACACACTGGCTAGAGAACTGGCTAAAGGGGAGGCTGCAATGGGTGGTTGTGGGGGCGGGCTTTTGATACCTAGAACAGTGACAAGCGGCATACCACAGGGTTTGGTGCTGGGCCCGGTGCTATTTGAACTATTTATCTCAGATACTGCAAACGGAGTTGGGAGCAGGGTTAGTCTGTTCACAGGTGACACCAAACTGGGGATGGTTGTGGACGAAGAAGAGGGATGTGAGCAATTGCAAGGGGACCTAACCAAACTGGAGGGATGGTCAGAGAAGTGGCAGCTGGGATTCAAAGCAAAGAAGTACAAGGTTATGCACTTTGGGGCAAAAAAAACAAGGAGGGAATACTGGCTGAAGGGGGTGAGGCTGGGGATCATGGAGGAGGAGGAGAAGGACTTAGGAGTGAGAGTAACAGGGAGCATGAATAACTCTGCCCAATGCAGGAAAGCAGTGGCTAAGGCTAACAGGATGCTGGGCTGTATCGCAAGGGGTTTCTCGTCCAGGCATAGAGAAATGATCCTGCCCCCTATACAGATCGTTGGTCAGGCCGCATTTGGAATACTGTGGGCAGTACTGGCAGCCATATTTTAAAAGGGATAGTAACTTACTGGATGGACTGCAAAGGAGGGCAACAAAAATGTTACAAGGGATGGAAGGAAAGGCCTATGAAGACAGGTTGTGGGAGCTGAACATGTATACGCTGGAGGAGAGGAGGGATGGTGGGGAAATGATTGAGACGTTCAAATATTTGAGGGGAGTAAACAAAGCCAACAGTGAAGGGGTGTTTAAACTGAAGATTGAAAGGGACATGAGGGTACACAGTCTAAGATTGGAAGCGGAAGATTTAGGAGGGAGATGAGAAGGCACTATTTTACAGAGAGAGAGAGAGTGTTGAGTAAATGGAATGCTCTACCAGAGGGGCTGATTTCATGTAAGACAGTGGGAAGTTTCAAGCGGGGATGGGATAAAGCAAGGGAGAGGGTCTGGGTGGTGGGGGCAGAGGCAGTCAAAGGAGGAATGGTGGGGTTGGGGCAGCTGCAAACTAGGGTGTTGGCTGCACACTCAGGCAGACATAGACCGGGTGGTCTGTTTCTGCTGGCAAATTCGTATGTTCGTATCGGGTCTCTGGCCCGGGGGATTGGTATAAATTGGGCACATGTGGTCCACATCCATTCCCAGTAGTGTTCCAGTAATGGACACAACCAAAGGATATGGCTGGGTGAGTGAAGCCTGGGGGGAGAAACACTCCAACAGTCACTGTGTTCTGGTAGGCCCTTCCTGTAGAGAGACAGGGGTGTTTGATATGCTCTGTGTAGGATCTTGAATTGTAAGGTCTTTGCCTGCATTTCCCTATTTGCTTTGTAGGCTCTCATCCAGACAGATTCCCAGTCCCTCTGGGGAATATGTGTCCCCAGCTCCATTTCTCACTTCTCTTTAGTGTCCGTCATAGTAATGATGGGCTTACTATTTATAAGGAGTTTCATCAGTCTGCTGGTCAGGTGTTGGGAGGAGGTGAGCTCCCCCCCAGCCATCTGTTTGGAGGGTGTTTGGTAGTCTATGCGTGGTGGATACAGAGGTCCTGAGTAAGACTCGGAGCTGGAGGTATTGCCAAAAGAGAATTTTCCGCTTCACTATCTGGTTCTCCCTAGCTCGGATAGATTCAAAAGATAACCAGTATCCCTGCTTCTGGGGTGTACAGATCTCCTAGGGTGTTGATGCCCACTGCTCTCCAAGGTTTCCAGTCTATGGGTTTATTGTCAATCTGCAGGTTGGGGTTACCCCACACAGGCTGGAACCTCGAGTTGGAGGAGGACCAATGCATATTTTCTGGGAATTTCTTCCATTCCTGTTTAGTATATTTCATGTAAGATGAGGCTTGCTTATGCTTTGACCAGTCTGGGGATGTGAGGGCTTCCAGGGGGGTTATGTTTGGTTTGAGCTCGTTCAATGGATACCCACATTGGGAATGGGGTGACCAGATCATTCCTAAAACACAGGACTGCCTGATGGAGGACTGTGCAGGTATGAAAGAGCTGCATATCAGGTAATCTGAAGCCTCCTTTATCCCAGTGTTGCTTGATTTTGGGTAAGCTAATTTTGGGTTTAGCTCCTGCCCAGAGGAATTTGGAGACCTTGGGATTAAGTGTCTTGAAGAAGGAACCCAGGAGGGCAGTTGGGAGGTTGGATGGAATATATTGGAGTTTGGCAAATGTAATCATTTTAAGTAGGTTCACTTTGCCCCATATGGACAGGGTATGCGTGCTCTACCTACCCAGATCTCCATCCAGCTTATCCAACATTACTTGTATGTTAGCTTTGATTGTCTTGTTAACTGTTGGTAACACCTTTATCCCCAGAAACACCATTCCCCCTGGAGACCATTGATATGGGTATGCTCCCACCAAATCTGGTGTACATGCAGCATTCAGGGGTAAGATGTGTGACTTGGCATCATTTAGCTTGTACCCCACAGTGGTAGAGTATTCCTGGATCAGTACATTCAGAGTTTGGAGGGAGTTGGTTACATATGTAAGGAAGAGAGTGATATCATCCGCAAAGAGGGTCAACTTGTGTTGCACCTCACCCACTGTTATGCCTGGAAAGCCCCGGGTATTTCGGATCTTATGGGCTAAGGGTTCCACCGCTAGTAGAAAGAGAAAGGGAGACATGGGACATCCCTGTCGGGTGCCCTGCTTGAGACTGAAGGGAGCAGATATTGTGGAGTTGGTCAATATTCTGGCCATGGGGTTCTGGTACAACAAGCGGATTATGTTTATGAACCCCTCAGGGAAGCCAAATCTACCGATGTCATTGAACAGGTACATCCACTCCACCCTGTCAAATGCCTTTTCAGTATCCAGTGACAGGGTGGCCTGGGGTTCTGGTATCTGTTATGCCTCCTAGAGCAGATCCAATATCCACCTACAATTATCAGATCCCAATTGGCCTGGGACAAACCCCACCTGATCAGGATGAATAATCTCCTCCATCACTGGGCTCATCCTCATGGCCAGGTATTTAGCAAATATTTTCATGTCTGTGTTGAGGAGGGATATTGGGTGAAATTGACTGCACTGGGTACTGTCCTTACCTTTTTTAGGTAGAAGAGTAGTAAGGGTTTCCATGAAGGAAGGGGGAAGCTTGTTGAGTCTTGTTGCCTCATTGAAGGCAGCTGCTAGTTGGGGGGCCAGGATGGGGCCCAGCTGAATATAGAAGTCTGATGGGTAGCCATCTGGACTGGGGAATTTGCCCCTTGATAGGGAGACAATGACTCTCAGTATCTCCTGGGTTGTGAAGGGAGCGGTCAGGGCTTCAAGGTGTGTGGGGGATATCTGTGGTCAGTTCTCATGGTCATGGAAAGTATCAAGCTGCTGTCTACTGGGGGAAACCCCCGAGGCATATTGCCCTTGGTAGAATTCCAGGAAGGTGTCATTGATATGCTGTGGGAAGGAGACCGTTTCACTTTCTGTGTGATGTATAAAGGGGATATATTTAGAGGTATCCATGGTGTGTACTCTGTGGGCCAGTAGCTTACCAGGATGTTCTCCCACCTCCCAGTAGGTTTGGTGCAAACTATATAACTGGTATTCTACTTTGTAGTGGAGGGCTCCTTCTATCTTTCTCCTCAGTTCCCGTATTCAAGGTCATAGGGTCTCCTCCTTGCTAGGGTCATCAAGTGCCTCTGCCATCAGCCTTTTTAATTCCCCTCCCCTCCCCTCTCCCTGGTCAGTCTATCTCTTTGCTTGCACACTCCTGAGGCATAGGCAATGAGTCTCCCTTTTAACACTGCTTTGAGAGTCTTCCACTGAGTTCCACATGATACATCTGGGGTATCATTGTGTTGGTAGAATTCTTCAATTTCCCCATGGATCCAGGAGAGAAATGCCCCCTGTTTCAGAAAAGAGGTGTTGAGCATCCACTTGCACCTAGGGCTGGTAGCTTTGCCCCATGTCAGGGCAGCACTAACTGGGGCACGGTCCAAGACTAGAATACTGCCCAGAGTCGTACTCCAGGCCTGGGATGCCAATTTATGAGAAATTAATATCAAGTCTATTCTACTGTAAGTGGAGTGAAGGGCCGAGAAGTGGGTGAAGTCCCTCTCCCCGGGGTGCAACAATTTCCAAATGTCTTGTAACCCTGCCTGGTGCAATGCCTGGGCCACCTGGTCTGCCACAAGTGTTGGTCCTCTGGAACCTGGGCCTGTGCGGTCTATATCTGGGGAGAGGGACAAATTAAAGACACCCCCCTATGATTATGTTTGGGTGGTCCCACTTAAGGTGTGCCAGGAAGGTCTGGAAAAAGTTCAAGTCTGGAGAGTTAGGGGCATAGACTGAGCCTAGCTGGAGGGGCTCCCCTAGGTATGTGCCCTCCACAATCACAAACCTGCTTTCTGAATCATGTGTCTTTTGCCGTGCCCCAAAGTTCAGCCCTTTTCTGATGAGAATTGCTACCCCTTTAGATCTTGTAGAGGCACAACCTGAAAATACATCGCCCACCCACATACACTTCAGTTTGGCAATTTCAGTCTGCAGGAGGTGTGTCTCCTGTAGGAATGCCACATCGCAGCCCATGTCTTTTAGTTTTACTAGTATTTTTCATTTCTTAACTGGGTTGTGTAATCCGTTGACATTCCAAGACACAACCTTCAGCAGGTCTGTCTGAGCTATGTTATTGCGGTTTCCCCAGGTGGAAGTGACTGTGAGGCCCACAGGGTATCAGTATCCCCCACTTTCCTCCCTTCCTTCCCATAATCCCCTGCCCCAAACTCCGTGAGCCAAAGATCAAGTGCAATGTATAGTATGCAGAAGGGTAACAGTCTCAGCATAATTCAGACAGCCACTCTGTTATGTATTTAGA
The DNA here is from genome assembly GCA_016271365.2 of Neoceratodus forsteri. NCBI lineage: Eukaryota > Metazoa > Chordata > Ceratodontiformes > Ceratodontidae > Neoceratodus > Neoceratodus forsteri. The sequence goes on from CM057455.1 coordinate 726,032,578, forward strand.
TATTCAGCAGAATCCCTGTGGAGATAGATTAAGAGATTATGCATATCAGATCCATGCAAAGGAGGAGGGAGGAAGGGAGTAAGGGATGTCTAAGAGACCCCTAAAATCAAAATAAAATTAATACAGATTGCTGTGTAGCAGCCACAGTTTCACTTCCCTCTGGGGGTTGGTGAAATTGGGATGCCTAATTATAATTGCATGTCTTCAAAATACAACAGGATCACTGTGAAAGTACGCCCAGAGCACACCAGGGTTGGTGTCGTTCCTGTGGTCTTCATTGGCCAACCAGCGGGAAGTAAAATAAAGTTCCCATAACTAGACCATGAGGTGCACAGATAATCCTTTCCTGCCAACGGTCAGGGTTGTTAGTCTAATGCAAGTCCCAGCACCTCCTATGCCTAGTGGCAGCAACCGATCTCCAATAAAGAAAAGTTTGCCTCATGGTTAAGGTCCAAAAATTGCCCTGGGGACAGGCACTCCCAAGGCCTAGTTGTGTTTGAGTGCCCATGTAGTGGATATCATAGTATGTTGGCCCCCCACACTGTCCAGTGCTCCGGGGGACAGGCAGATGCTGCAGGAGAACTCTGCCTACTGACAGGGGCATAGGCTCCTCCGGTGGTCCGTGCCCCTCGTAGCCCATCAATGGCTGGTTGAGAGCCCAGAGAAGCAAATTGTACGGTGCCCGCCACACTACCCAGCACTCTGGGGGCATGCAAGGGCAACAGATGTAAGGTATAACAGAGGCAAAGCACAATAATGGTCTGCATTAACTTGAGGACCTGGCTGAATGTAGGGGGTTAATTAACTTGGGTGAGCAGAGCCAAGGATACTGCTGCTGTTGATCAGTTCTCTGGAGGAGTCGGATAAGGAGCTGTATGATGGTGCAGGTGGCTGTTCACACCACTTCAGGTCCCTGTGCCCTCCCCACCAGGAGTGGCTCTGGTGGGGAATGACTGCTCCTTCGAGAGTGATGTTTGCTTGGAGGGTCCCAGTGTGCACTGGAGGAATTGATCTGCTTCCTTCGGCACTTGGAATTGGTGCTGCTTACCATTCAACCGAACAGAGAGTATGGTAGGATATAGCAGTGAATACGTGATCCCCCTGTTTCTGAGGCCTGTTTTTATCTTATCAAACATCTGCCTCTTGTTAAGGACAGCCTGGGGATAGTCTGGGTAGAAGGATATTCTATTGCCCCCGATAATCTCTTGGAGCTCTCAGGCTTTCCTCATTATGAATTCCTTGTCTTGGAACATGAGGAGTTTGAAGATAAGTGGCCATGGCTTGTCAACTGCCTGTGCTTGGCGGGAGGTCCTGATCTGGTGGGGCCTGTCAATTTCAGAATCGAAGCCCATGGGCTGGAGGCCCAACCACACAGGCAAGTTCTGTCGCAGGTAACCCACCAGACCGATCCCCTCCTCTCCCTCCTTTAGACCTATCAGCCTTAAGTTTTTTCTCCATCCCCTACCTTCCAGATCCTCCACTTTGTTAAGGAGCCTTTTGATTTGTTGCTCTGCAGCTGTCACCCACCTCATGGTCTCCTGGTCTCGTTCTTCCAAATGTTCCACTTTGGTCTCTGTCGTAAGCACCCGGGCAGCTAGGTAGGCAACTGATGACTGAGTGTCCGTCACCATTTGGTGGATCATTTCAATGTTTGTGGCCATGCGTTCCATCAAGGTAGTTGTAGGGTCCATCCATTGGTTTTGTAGCCCCGGAGTCTCCTGATCGGCTGATGCAGCCATTTTAGAAGGCAGGAGGGTCAGACCTGGTGGACTTTCATGGATTGTTTTTTTCCTTTTTTGTGCACTGTCCAGGGTCCCGAAAATGATCATTTGCGGCAGGGCAGCACTTCACGGAAGTGGCGGTCAAGCTTTGCGGCAGCAAGCACAAAAATCAATTTCAGAGGGGAGCATTATTGGCAACTGGCAGAAGCTGAAGTCTTAAGTGGCCATCTTGGTGGGTCCCTCACGTGATCTCCCCCCACACACCTTTTTCATAGGAATTGCTCTAATCAGAGTGATTTTGACACACAAGCTCGGGAGCTCACTGAGCAGTTTTTGGAGAGGGGCTAGCAATATGGCCTCTTACAAGTTGCTTGCAATAAGGCCAATAATATCCCAAGGGCACATGTCTTAATCCCAAAGGACCATCAAAACACTGGCCTGGACAATGCTGAAATATGCTTTGTAACAGATTTCAATGATATTTTTCCTTGCATTGCTGGAGTAGTAGGCAAACACTGGGATCTACTTTGGAGCGACCCAGATCTGGCACAAATACTCAAAGACTGTCCAAAAATGGTATACTAATGTGGCAAAAACTTGGGTGACGTGCTGACCCACAGCCACTATCAGGAACCAAAAAAGAAATCCAGCCCAGATTTGGCTTGGTATTCCCTCTATTAGTTGTCACCCCCGTGGCCATTGTAATATCTGCCAATAATGTATGAAAGGGACTTAATTAGCATGCTCTTCTGGACAACTCATTACATACACTACAGCTTTTGTAGTGTATATAATTAAGTATCCCTGTAAAATGCTATATGTGGGTAGGACAATTTGCCCCATGAAAGAACGCATTCAGGAACATGCTCGTTCGGTAGTCAGAGCTATCCCTGACACCCCATCAGGAAGTCATTTCCAAAAGTGTCACAACAGCAATCCTTGACACGTGTCATTTGTTGGCATTGACCATGTCATGCCTAGCCCTATAAATGGTAATAGGGTCAAGATATTACTTCAAATGGAATCCCACTGGGTTTTCTCACTGAAAACATTATGTCCTAGTGGCTTACATAGCCATATTGGTCTTGCTCCTTTCCTCTAATTGCAATTAGGATGATGTTTTTGTAATCGTTATTGTGTTCTAGCCTTTCAGAACATTTTAGTACAGTCCTCTCTATCACCCCTGCTCTGCATTTGGATGTGATTAGCGTAATATACAATTGTTTTTTACACATTTTTTTTCATTAACAGTTTTCTTTTTCTGTAAGTAGTTACTATAAACTAAACACTGGATGAACTTGATTTGTTCACCGTGTAAGTGTTGTGTAAACTGTGATGATTCATTCTTGATATTTCTTTTCTGATTGTCATTATGTTATTAGGACCCTGTGTAAGTTGTGAGGTTATATAGTATCAAATGAGCAGTCTTGATGGACCTTTGGTCTTTTTCTGCCATCACTGCCTATGTTTCTATTACCTAAGATTATGCTTTTCTTTCCCCATTGACATATTTATTTATTTATTTATGTAGCAATACTGTAGATCGGAATTACAAACCTTTGAGTCAGAGACTCATTTGCAAAGGATACATAGGAGCTACATTGCTTATTTCTATATTGTTGGTGTTTTTCTATTATTTGTGAAATTGTTTTCACTTGACGGATATATTTTTTGTTTTGGGTCACACTCACTATGTTACGTATTGTGTTGTTTCACAGGAGAAACTGGGTAATAGTCCCACTTCATTCTAGTTAAGGACAGTCACATTTCTTGCCCCACACTCCACCTTTCTTGCCCATATGGGTTATTATACATATTTGATGAGTATTTTAGACCCTGAATACTCTGGGTACTTATCTGACTTGACACAAACCTTTGACGTCACTTGCTTGTATAAAAGGAGTGACACTGGACTGTGTTTCCACCTCCTGAGGAACCCTCATGTGTTAGAGGTGAAGCACTGGTTTTCTCAGTTCATTATATTTTGTATGTCGGCTTAAATAAACCAGTTTTGCAGTCCCTGACTCTGCACATTTCATTGCACTCTGTGCACTGCATTTTGTGTTTTTCTCCTGATAGTGGTTGTGCAGGCCTGGTTAGGGCTCCTGGTCCCTGGCTGAAGAAGCCCGAGGCAGGCCTCCCACACTGGAAAGACTCCTGCTCTTAAGCATTTATCTGTGCCCCCACTGTGTTTTGGGTGGTTGCACTTCATGTCCAGTTGGTTGGGTCTGATGATCAGAAAAATCCCCAGTCAGTCAAGAGTGCTAAACACTTGCTCACTCGGCTGCAGTGAAGTTGCCTTTCATGTGTGGCAGGGAGCTGCAGTTGAATAGCATAGAGCACCAAAGAAATTGTTGGGCTCATCTTCTCCTGCCTGTGGTCCTGATGCCAGTTCCAAGGGAAAGGAGTGAGTACAGCAGTGACAGGCAGTAAGGTGGCTCCAGAGAGCTCAGCGGTAAACCCTCACATGCTATACGTCTCTGTAGCGGACGTCTGTCTTTGCATGGACTTGGGGCTGGCAAGACTGCCATATCTGTGTTGCAGAACAGTCAGTTTTGTTTTTGACACCATCCTCTACTGGTTTGACCCCCAGCACCATGGAGAGGCTCCAAGGGCTGGGGGTAGGTGGTGTGGTTGCTGATTAGGCATGTTTGACAGCCTTGTGACTGACAGAGGGGAGCCCATAACTGCTATGGCAGCCCCTCAGGCTACATAGCCTCAGTTCCTCTGCTGGCCCTCTACAGTATGGAGATTTGCTTGAGAATCCCCAGGGACGCAGTAGCGAAACCAGTAGGAGTTGGTGGGGTCCTGCTGGAATTTCCCTTGTTTGTGGCAAGGCGTCCACGTACAATTCTGATGAATTAAACTTTGCTGCATTTACACTTTGAAGTGCAGTGGTGGTGTTTTTTATGTAGGTGGTGCTGGAGTTGTTGGTTACTTGTGATTTTTCTCAGCAAGCACACCCATCTGTGGGGGGTGTTGGTCTCTTACAGTATTTATTAGGGGGACAGGAACAGACTCTGGATGGGAAAACAGAATGGCCTAAATGCAGTGAAATGGTTCTGAGATCACTCCCTAGATCCCACTAGTTCTGAGATCACTCCTCAAATCCCACCACCCTCTGGTGAGTACCCACACAGTATTTACTGTTTCCCATACTGGTGCACCAGTACCCCAAAGCCCCTCAGGAGCTCCTAATGCAGTCCATTAATTGTGTGCACACAGTGGGCAGTTGTAGGCCTGATGTTGAACCACGGTGTGGTACTGATTGAAGGCTGATGGCTGAAGATTCCAAACAAATTATTCAATACGAATGCTAGTTGCTCCTGGCTGCTGCAGTTCTATAAATGGGTCTGAATAATGATCACACAGAAATGCCCAACAGTTACTCTTATCTGTTCCTGACTATGTGAACTGGAGAGGTACTGACTCAGTACTCACAACATTAGTAGGATCCGCAGTCTGGCTCTGCTGGGATGTTGCAGTCAAGGTTGCAGATGCAGGTGATGGTACAGGTGTGGTGGACCCAACACTCTTCTGGGTGGCGAGAGGTGCTGGCTGTGCTGGTCTCTAATGGCCTCTTCAACCCAAAGGGACTTGCCTTCACCAACCCACAAGGAATAAGCAGTCACTCAGGGCCTCAGGCAACTTAGCCCTTCTGTCAGGACAAGTCCTGATAACTCACAAAGCACAGGGTAGGAACTTTGGTGTTCCTGGAGGAAGCAGAAATCTGTTTGCAAAGATTCTTTAAATAGCTTTCTTCCAACCTTGTGGCTGACAGTTGACTTTACTCACAGGTCTTTCTCTTTGTCTCTCCCAGAAAAATTTGCTCTACTGCACATATCTCTTCCTTGTGCAGAAATCCAGGGATCAAATATCAGTGGCTAGTATCTCATGCATTATTCTTTATTCTAAACCCCTGGCTGTCAGTGGCTCTCAGTTCCTTAGGAAAAGCACACATACAAGTCCTGTGCCAGCTTGCAGTTCAACTGTTCTGCAGAGCTGAGCTAGTTTCCAAATTGATGTCAGTTTCACAAGGACAGGATGTACTAATTTACAATTGTAAATTGTAGCTGTTTTGCAGAGCTAAACACCCCCACAACTTATACTCTATGCATGTAACCACAAGAACATGCAAAACATAATAAATTGCAATTTAAACAAAGCTAAACACAGGAACACCCAACATTCCCAGTCAGGTTGTGTGTCCTCTGACCCTGTTTCAGTAGTCCTGGGGTAGAGAAACTACACACATAGCTGCTTTTGTAGTCTTTCATTTTATCTTTTGTGTTAACATGTTTCTGTCCCTTGGTGTGGCTTTTGGCCATCAGGATCGATGCTTCCCAGTCCCTGTTGCCATCTGGTGGAACTGGGGGGTGAACTGGTGGCAGGGGAGCACCTTTGAGTGTCCCCAAAGTTTGTGCTCCCAGGGAAGGGGCAATATTGCACTTTGTGCAGCTTTGTTAGCTGCTTGAAACTGAGCAACATCCTTGCTGTGTGCTCTCCAATCCTGAAGGTAGTCCAAGGGCCATTTGAGCGAAAAGAGGTGGCGATGCACCAGCCACAGTGAGAAAAGGGAAATATTTTTTTTTTCTTCCCCGTTACAATTATTCACAATTCTCCTCTTTCTGTGCATATTTATTGTTGACTGGTCAGTTTAAAGAGCTAGCATACTGCTTAAAACTAATATTAGTTTTTAAAAATAGTCAACTGTCAACTTTTATATATGAGGTACTTTTTTTCCCCTTTAGTTAATTAGAAGATTTTTTTTTCACCGGATGTTAGTAGGTGTGATCTGTGGAACAGTACTCTGCCTGACAACTTACATATCTAGCTCAGTTTCTCCCATTACATCATAGGCATTGTGACCTCATTGATTGTGACATCACAACTGTTGAGGAAGAGACACACAGTAGGTGCCAGTTTAGTCACCTGTAATTTCACTGCTAGTGACGTCATAGAGCTGATGATGTAGTGGGAGGAACAGAACGAGATATGTCAGCTGCCAGGCAGAGTGCCAGTCCATACATCCACCAAATTCTATCACATGGCACACTTTCTAATGAGCAAAGGTAAAAAGAAACATACTTCAGAAATAAAAAGTTACAGCTAACTATGCCTTAAAATTTGTAATATTTTCTAGTCTGCTACTTTTGGTTCCACTAGCTCTTTAAGGAATGGTTCTACTAGCTCCTTAAGGAAAAAAAAAAACTTTTTCCCCTTCAAGTTTAGCTTTTTTGGGGAAGAAGGAATCAGTTTATGTTACATTAATCAAACAGTCCCCAGCACCCAGTGGTGGTTCTCTCCCTCACCCCATCCTATGCCAATGAGTTCCAGGCATCTAGTTACCCCAGCCCTCACACTATACTGTGCCAATAACCCACTGAGCCCAGTGGTACCCCCTCCTCTCCATTCCATACCAATAAATCCCTGGCATCCAGTAGCACCCCTTCCTTCACCCCATCTTGCTCCATGCAAATCAGTTCCTGGTGTCTAGCTGCTTCAGTGCATCACCCCACCTCATCCCAAACATCTCTGATTATCAGTGGCACCACTACCCTTGGCATTGACTGGCACAGCCTTCTTCTTCTCTCCTCACCTGGCCACCATCGGAACTCTTTATTGCAGACAGATATTTATGAAATCCATGCAGTGATCTAATATTTTTGGCTTGACCAACATCTTAACTTTTCTGCACATATTGACGCCATCCTGTAAAAACTGCACCCCAAGCTTGGTGCCATTTACAGGAACCGTAATTCCCTACCACTACCAGTTCAGCACGATATTGTCCAGAAAATGGTTCTCCCTATTTTATTTTTTTTGTTAATATAATTTTATTAGTTTTAAACAATTAATGGGGGGGGTACAGGCATAGAAGTCACAATTCATTTTATACACAGCCAAAAAAGAAAGGTAAAGGAGCCATATACACAAAGCATAAGGAGTACAGCAGAACATCCTGTCATAGATCGTAGGCACTGTTGATTAGCGAAAAGCAGACTTTCAAAATACATACTGTAAGTTCTATGTATCTTACATCAAATATACCATTGAAAGGTATAGGATAATATGGAATCCATGGAACCTAATATTCCTTCCTGGGCATTCTTCATACTCTCCCCGATCAATTTCTTTGTTTTGCAACCCATCCAGTAATAAACAGGGCAAAGCATTCATATACCCATCGATGAGTTATATAGAATGCATATTTAAGGGACAAAGGATGCATCTTTCTGGCCCATGTGGAGGATCCACCGGGTCCATTTCAATGTGCATAGGTCTGATTTGTCATTCAGGTGAAATGATATTTTTTCAGATCGTTATACTCGGGTCACTAGGTCTCTCCATTATCCCAGTGTGGGAATCCTGGGGGTCAGCCAGCGAAGTGTCAAAGCTGTTTTGGCTGCCATCAGGCCTATTCCCAATAGGTACCTCATGTGGGAGTCTCTAAGTCCATGGGGGAAGTTATGTAGTATGAATAGATCTGCGGTTAGGGTAATCAGAATAGTGAACAGCTCACACAGTTCAGTCTGTAGGGAGTTCTTGAAAGGCTGGAGTTTAGGGCACTGCCAAAATATGTGAGTGTGGTGAGCCTGGGGCTCTCCACATTGGCACCAGCAAGCACCTAGTCCTGTGAAAGTAAAGTGTGCTGTTATGGCAGGAGTTCGAAAATATCTAATCAACACCTGCCAGGAAAACTGTCTCCAGCTATGAGAAAAGGTGAGCTTAGATATGAAAAGACAGCTTTTGTCCCATTGTTGTGGGGAGATATCAAATCCAAACTCTTGAATCCACTTTGCACATACCCCGTCGGTGTCCAGCCCTTGTGTTTTCCCTAGAGCCTTGTATATGGCTGAAATAATATGAGGTATCTATCCCTCAATGCAGTCTTGTTGGAGGAGGGTGACCGGGGGGGGGGGGAATATTTTCACTACAGCGCGTCTCCGCAGGAATTGAGTAATAAAAGTGTCTTAGCTGTAGGAATCTGAAAAAGTCACACTTTCTCAACCCGGAGGGATGAAACATCTCCTGAAAAGATCTAAAGTCTCCAGCGGAGAGAAAATGTGTTATATTGAAAATCCCCTGATGTTCCCATGTATTAAATGTATGGTCAAGTCTGGCTGGGTGGAAATTCTCAAGGAGGGATATAGGTGTGAGTAACCAGAAATATGGGGAAAGAGTGAAATGCGTCCTAATCACTCTCCATACTTTCAGTTGATGGGTGATCCATGGGTTGTTTGATTCAGGCTCCAGCAAGGCCGGGAAGGGGGGACAGTACATAGTGGAACTAATCTAAGTTCGAAAAGGCATAAGGCCCTCTTCTATTCCAACCCAGTGAGCTGAGCTACCCCGACTCAGCCGGGTCAATATGAAAGATATGTGAGAAGCCCAGTGATAAAGTTTTAGATTGGGCAGAGCCGGACCTCCTAGTTTTCTTGGGAGTGTCAAAGTGGAGAATTTTATTCTGGGTCATCTCCCAGCCCAAATAAATGTACTAATGGCTTTATTCCATGTAAGCATTATTTTAGTTGGGATATGGATTGGGACATTCTGGAATAAATATAGGGCTCTGGGTAACATTACTATTCTTATGACCTCAACCCTCTGGAGTAGGTTCAGTGGTAGCACATTCCATCTTGCAAGGTCTGAGTGAAGCTGGATGGAGAAGGGGGTATAATTATTCTCCTCTACGTCTCTCATCCGGTGTGAAATAAAGACCCCTAAGTATTTCAGTTTAGTCAGTTCCCAACAAAAAGGGTACGTCTGTGCTAGATATGGGGAGGGAGAGAAGTTAAAAGTCAGTGCCTCAGTTTTGGTAGTATTTAGCTTATATCCAGAACATGCGCCAAACCGTTCCAATATATTGAACACGGTTGCGATTGACTGGACGGGGTTGGATAGAAAAAGCAAAACGTAATTTGCATATAAGGCAATGCGATGTTCTGTCCCCATCAGCTGAATCCCCTCTACTAAGAACGAGCCTCTAATGGCTTGAGCCAACGGCTCAATGAAGAGAGCAAAAAGTCCAGGGGACATAGGGCATCTCTGCCTTGTACTCCTAAATAATGGGAAGTACGGGGAATGGTGCCCTGAGACTTTTACACACGCTTTGGGATGGGAGTACATTGTCCTGATCAGGGAGACAAAGGATGAAGGGAACTTCATCTTTGTCATTGTGGCAAACAGAAAGGGAAAGGAGACCCTGCCAAAGGCCTTCTCAGCATCTAAGCTGAGAAGGACTGAAGGGGATACCTGCGACTGCATCTCATTTACGAGATGCAATGCTCTCCTTATATTGTCAGTAGTGGATCTGGCGCTCACAAATCCGGTTTGGTACTGGTTAATTATTGATGGTAAAATGGTGTCTAGCTGTTTGGCCATAATGGACATAAAAAGTTGTATACAGTCCATATTTAGAACTGAAATTGGGCGGTACGACGTATAGTGTTGAGGGTCCTTGTCCGGTTTGGGAATCAGGGATACCACAGCATATGACCAGCTGGGTGAGGGGTCTGCCTGACCCATTAATACTTCATTATATACCTGCAGGAGAAGTGGGGTGATCTTTTGCGTGACATTTTTATAAAATTCGGCGCCATATCCATCAGGACCAGGTGCCTTCATGGGTTTAAATCGAGATATGGCCGCTGTAAATTCAGTATATGATATTGGGGAAGCTAATAAGTCCTGTTGGTCATTAGATAGCTGTGAAAGGCCTGAAGGGGTAAGAAACTCATTAATGTCATTGTGCTCTGAGGGGTGATCTAGGGTATATAGGTTTTTATAGTATTCACAAAAGGCCTGGGTAACGTGACTTGTCCTTGTGTGTAAGAAACCTGTATTTGGGTCTCTAATTGTGGCTATGGTTGAGAGACGCTTTTGCTTGCATAGTCGAAAGGCCAACAGGCGGGTAGCTCTGAGGCCTATTTCCCCGTACCTTTGCCTTAGAAAAGTTAAGGCAATCTCAGTGTTTTGGGCCACCAGAGAATCTAGTTCCTGCCTAGTTTGTTCGAGCTGGGGCAGCACAGAGCTATCCCCCTGCTGGTGGTCCATTTGGAGAAAACCAAGAGTCTGCTCCAGAGGGGTTTGTTTTTCATTACGTTGTTTTTTCAGCAATGTCGCATATTTAATTAACTGGCCACGGAGGACTGCTTTCCGAGTGTCCCACAGAACTGTGGGGGAAACATCTGAGTTCACATTATCCTGTAAGATCTCCTGGATCTTCTCCTCCAGGAAATCCTTAAAAAGGGTGTTTCTAAGATAGATAGGATTGAATCTCCACAAAGTATTCAATTTTTCAAGACTTGGTTCCCATTTTGTAATCACCGGGGCATGGTCTGAACCATCTATGTCCCCTATGGATGCCTCCACAAGGACCCCCAAATTTTCCTTCTGCATATAACAGTGGTCTGTTCTTGAGTATGACCCATGTACAGCAGAATAAAATGAGAATCCCCTGTCCCTAGGAAGAAGTGTGCACCGTACATCAACCCATCCCACCTCCTGCACAAATTGATTAAAAAATTTATGGGAAGCAGGTTGTTTGCTTCTAACTCTGGCTGTGGTGTCTAGGTTAGGATTGGGGGTAATAGTAAAGTCCCCAGCCAGTATCAGGGTGACCTTAGTTAACTGAAGTATTTTATTTAGAAGACACCTAATTGTTTGGGTTGTTGATCCCGGTGGGAAGTATGCTTTAGCCAGGGTAATTACCCTATTCTGTAAGAGGCCTTGCACAATTACCAGGCGTCCCTCCGGATTGACCCATTCTTGGGTGGACTGGAATGGGGTGTGGACAGATATCAGAATGGCGACCCCTCTTCTTCGTCCATTTGCAAAAGCAGAGGAAAACACCTGCGTATACCCTCCCAGCTGATTTCCTATGCTCAATAGCATTCATATGTGTCTCCTGTAGATATACTATTTCTGCCTGTTCCTTCTTAAACCTTGAAATCATTCTGGCTCTTTTAACAGGGCTGCCTAATCCAGTGACATTCGAAGAAAAAATCTGGAGTGGTGTTCTAGCCATTCCTTATATAATAACCTTTTGTGATGAATAGTGCAGGCCAATCCATGCCTGTCTCCAGAATACAACAATACCTAGACTCCTTCTCAAGTTGTAGGAAATGTGACCATCTGTATGGAAGAAGTGAGGTACAACTAACTTGAACTGGGAACAACAAAAGTTTAACGTTAACCAAATGAAAATCCTACAGCAGAATTCTGTCAACTGGGCAGGAAGGTTCTCCCTATTTTTGACTATTGCGATATAGTTTACAGTGCTGCTCCCCAGTCTTCCCTCACCAGACTGGATACTCTTTTCAGTGCTTTCTGTCGCTTTGCTCTTGATGCCCTCTACTGTTCTCATCACTGCTCTCTGTATCACTCTCTCACTTTTCCTTCCCTGGAGTACAGACGTCTCTCCCACTGTGCCAAGTTCACATCTAAATACTGGTGTGGGACTCTCCCATCCTACCTTTCTGGCTCTCTCTCTCTCTGCTCCTCCCCCTCCTCCCACACTCTCAGATCCACTATTGCTCACATCCTAGCTATCCATCATCGCTCTACTTCCACTGGACCAGAAGCTTTCTCCTACCACTTTCCAAAGCTTTGGAACTCCCTGCCACCTCCTAGTCATCTCTCCTTGTCCCCAAACTCTATCTCTTTAGCCCTACATAATTTCTATTCCTCAAACTATACTTGTCTCTAACCCCCTTTCCCCTCCTCCCAAGGCAAATTCATCTCCTACCCTACTTAGCTGCTATCCTCTACCTTTACCTGTCACATGGTTCCACTCTGTCCCTCCCCCTACCCTTGTACTAACCCCTAATCCTCGTTCCCAGCCCCTAGGTTGAATCCTCCCTCTTCCTGCCTCCCTCCTCCTGTCCTTCCTGCCCATGTCCACACCCCCTTGCAGGGTTCTTAGCATCCTGAAGATGAGTAGGCCCTGGCCACTTCCCCCTTGCCCTTTTCCACCCACTCTCTATCTTAGTCCCCTGGCAGGGTTCTTCGCATCCTGGAGGGGGCTAGACTAGCTTAGGTTAGCAAGAACGACTCTCTTTTCTACCTTTCCCTCCCCCACCTTCAGACCCTTCACCTTCCCCCTCCCTTCTTCCTCCTCCCTTCCCTGCCTTCCTGTTCCCCTCACCCTTCTGCTCCACCTCCTCCTCTATTCCCTTCCCCTGCTGCCTAGACCTGTTCCCTTACAGGGTTTCTCCACATCCTGAAGGTGAATTAAATCTAGGCTGCCCCTCCCACCTCTCCTCTCCCTTCCCCCACCCCCTAATCATCACTTCCCTTACTCTCCCTGATCTCATTCCTGCCCTCCCATGGGCCTCCAAGCACTTCCCATCTCTTGTTCAGCCTTCCCTCATAGCACGTAACTGTGTTTGCCTCTCCTGAGAGTTCTCCAACTCTCAGGCTGCTGAAACACCTGCTCTTTTCCGATCTAGAATTGTGCCCTGTCCAGTTGATCTGGGTCATTTGGCTCAGTACTGGTTCCACATTGTTATTTCACTGCCAGTTGCACTATAGTGCATTACTCCTGTTTTTACAGTCCTCCTGAACTGTCATTCATTTGTGGCTCTCTTTTTTCTCTTTTTAAGATTGTTTCCCCGACCGGTTGGTCTGGGTCTTTCAGTCTTGTACCAGTCCCACAATGTTATGTTTTTGTAAATCGCACCACACTGTATTGCTCCCGTTTGTATTGCTCCTGTATTGTACTGCTCTGAATTATTTGTTGCTGCTCTCCCAATCAATGTAACCCCTCTCCCCAGGATGCTGCTGGAAATAAGTTGTTTGCAGTTCATGCTGTCTTTCCTGGTGAAATAATTTCCAAATACAATTTCATATGCATTGTGTGTGATAAAGGGTTCAGACAGTGGACGGCCAAGCCAGTGAGAAAATGGCTGTGTTGGTCACCATTGTGAGGGGGAGGGCTTCTACTGGCTGCCTGAGACTTTTGACATAGGAATGAGTGAGGGTCAACTAGAGACTAGGGACTTATTTGCATGAGATGGAGCTACATTAGACTCCAGAAAATTATTGGCATGGAATGGGATGAGAGAGTGGGTAGCCCTGGATGCCAGGAACATATTAGTCTGGAATGGTGTGTGGTAGGAATATACTATACAGAGTAAGGAAAGGTGTACCTTAGAATGTTATGTATTTCATGGCATGATATAGAGTGAGGGAGGGGGTACCACTGCATGCCCGGGACTTTCTGGTATGTGAAGGGTGAGAGAGGGGTTACTACTGAATTCCAGGGACTTACTGGCATGGAATGAAGTGAGGGAGGACATGCCACTTGATGCCAGGGACTTACTGGCATAAGATGGGGAGAGATAGTGTACTACTGGATGCCATGGACTTGCTAGCATGAAATGGAGTGAGGGAGAGGGTGCCACTAAGTTCCAGGGACTTACAGATACAGAATTGAGTGAGGGAGGGGGTTGCCACTGGATGCCAGGGATTTACTGGCTTTGAACGTGCTTAGGGAGAGGGTTCTTCTGTATGCCAGGGATTATCTATATCTTGGATTGCCTTGGCATGGGATGGGTTGAGGGAGGGGTAAAAAGAAACCAGGAGCTTATTTGCATGGATAGGGTGGGGAGAGGGCACCACTTGATGCTAGAGTCTTAATTACATGAGATGGAGTGACACTAAGGGCATATTGGCATAGAACTGAGTAAGGGAGGGGGTACCTGTGCTTAATGAAATTATGTTTCAGATACTTGGTTTTACTATGACTAGAGAACTATACTTTGCGACAACCAAAACAATGGGTTTCAGGATGTCCAGGCTACTGTAGGGGTGAAAGGTTCAATGTGGAGGAACCCTCCAGGCACAATTTCCAAAGAGAGAGGGAAATGAGAGTTCAACTCCTAAATTAATATACAGTCTTATTATTAATTGCCACATCCACCACACTAATGCCAATGTTTAGTGAGGATTCACTTCACTTTACCAAGGCAGAAGTTTGCTATGGCACTGGAGGCGACATCCAGGTGCAAGCCACTTTTACAATAAAACACCTCATGTGATGTGCACTAAGTCAGAAGCTTCTGGGAGAGTCAAGCAAGCTCTGTCTCTATATACAGGAAAATTAAATGTGCAGCCAAATGTTTGAAAGAATAATGTAAATAATAGATGCAACCATTGTACGTCAGTGTTAGTGTAGTGGATGTGACCATTCATAAGATCACTGAACAATAATTTCTGAGTTGAACTCTCATTTGTGTCTCATTAGAGAATTATATGTATTATAAAATTGTATTCATTTATTTATTGACTTTTGTTGACCTGGTAGGCCCACTGAGACTAGAAATCCCTTTTTCAGGGGTGACCGGGGGAGTGGGATACAGATGGAAGCCAACTGAAATTGAACCAGATTAAGCTGCTGGTAGTTTTTTTTAGTGAATGGGGGAAATTTGGCCAGGACACTGAGAAAATTCCCCTACTCTTTTCGAGAAGTGCCATGGGATCTTTAACGTCCACCTGAACAAGCCCCAGAACAGGCAGACGGGACCTCGGTTTAACATCTAATCTGAAAGATGACACCTCAGGAGTGCAGCACCCCCCTCATGCTGCACTACAGTGTTAGTATTGGAATTTAACCCACATGTCTGATGTGGGGATAGAACCCTTATCTTCCGGCCTCAGAGGCCAGTGTGCAACCTGTTAAGCCACTGACACTGCAAAACACACAGAATGTACCATAGAACAGCTAAAAACCTTCAGCTTCTGCAGACCCCAGACCCCCAGCTTAATTACAAATGTTCAGCTCGGGCACCATAAATTTTTTGAGTCATACTAAACCCTGCATCCAAGTAGTTCTTTTTGGACTGAGGTTCCTCCAAGACCCATTTATAATTCCCCGAGATTCTCTCAGCATGACACCCATGCTTTCAGGTATTAAAACAGCTGTCTCACTCTCTTATAATTACATTCTTTAATTTTGAGGAGTTTTACTTCTCTATATAAATGCCTCACAACATAGAAACAGAGAAACTGATGGCTGTTAATGACTGCTAGGCCCATCCAGTCTGCCCTTTTACCCTACCCTACCTACAACATACAGAAGACTGATCTGGCACAAATCCAGGATGTTCAGGTATGAGGGCTCTCTAATGTTAGTCATGTAGTCTGATGCATGAGCATGAGGGTTGCTACAGCTACCCTCACGCTACACTGTCTGCACTACCAAAGCTGCCAACTAGTTTGGTTTTACGACAGAGTCACTGGCACTTTAGCAGTATTACAATTATTTGGAATACAAGACAAGTTTAATTTGACATCATTCTCAGTAGAAGGACTTAATTTAACATTTTATTTAAAATTGTTGCTGACATAGATGAGCACTCAGCTGTGCTATTAAGTGAAAGTAAAATCAAGCCTAGGAGTGAAGTAACAAAACAAGTGGCAGGATCTACCAGATAAGTGACTGGCTTTCTTAGGAGCAGTGTTATGTTGAGGTTTACAGTAACTTTTGGGCAGGCACATAAGGTGCTAGAGGACTTTAAGGCTGATTATTTTTTATGCGCCAGTCTATTTGTACCATTTTATGTGAGATGTGGGGAATGATCTTCTGGTCTGAGCTGGCAGTGAGCAGGTTCTGGTGGCTAGAAATATGTGCAGGTGTGCGGTCATTGTTGGTAATGCACGGTCATGTGTGTTTCGTGCAATCACAGAGCAGAATTTTATAGATACTTTATCCACATAGGAGACATGCAGTTTTTTCAGTAGCTGGAGGGCATGCAATACCCCCAGCTCCCAAAGTTCTGCCTGCACTGAATCAAAAGCACATTTCCAGTGCCTGGTGGCATAACTCAGGTCCAAAACGCAGAAGAATTGTGTTCCAGTATTCAAATGTAGAGTTCCTTTCACTCTTACCTCCTGCAAAATTTTGTTACAAACATGTGGACCCCCAGTTACTATGAGCAGGGTGTGGGGGAGGTTAGTGTTGACATGTTTCCATGGAGTACTCTTACATACTTTATAAATCAAGCCCTCAAGTGTCAAGTCCAAAGATTTTATGGAACATTGCATAACGACACCTACAGGTTCCAAGTCTTCTGAATCCTCAGGAATGCCAAGAAGTCTGATATTGGAAGTCTTGGCCTCATTCTCTAGGTGATCCAAACAGAGGACTTTATTTTTTTTTTATTATTCCTTTTACAACTGCCAATAATTTGGCACTGAATTGGTCACCACTTTATCTTCTATGGTTGCCAGATCTACTTTAGTCTCAAGGAGAGTGACCTGAGAAATAAAGGTCTTTCTGTTTTTGTTGAGGTATCTTACAGCCTGAAAAATGGCCTTTATGGAGGGCTTTGCCTTCCCACTGGCATCCAGGGTGGATCCCCCTTTGCTACAACTCATCGTATTTCTGGACCATAAAAAAGCATTTGACAAGGTTCCCCACGATATTCTGGTTCAGAAACTGGATAAGTTAAGCCTCCAGCACCATCTGCTTAGGTGGGTAAAATCATGGTTTCACAGTAGAACCCAGAAAGTGAGAATTAGGGGATACATCTCAGACGGGGTGAGGTGACGAGTGGGGTACCACAGGGGTCTGTGCTGGGCCCGGTGCTTTTCTCCGCCTTCATTTCAGACATAAACCAAAATGTAGATAGTATGTGCACTAAGTTTGCTAATAATGCAAAACTAGGTATAGCAGTAGGGACCATAAATCAGATAGATAGTCTACAGTAAGATTTATTGAGAATTGAGGATTGGGCAAATCAGAATGGTATGCAGTTCAATCTGAGTAAATGTACTGTGATGCACCTAGGCAGGGATAACATCAGACATGTATATAAATTAAACAATACTTATCTGAAACCAGTGGATAGAGAAAAGGACCTAGGGGTTTTCATTAGTAATAACCTGACCTTTAGCTATCATGGAGGTGGAAGACTAGGCTTGCTGGCAAAGCACCTAGCTTCACCGGAGCTCTTTTCTTCTAGGTTTGCTTGTAAGGACAGAGCAAGGAACATTATCAGAGCAAGGAAAAAGATTAAGGCTTCTTTTGGCTAGGCAGATTTGCTGTGTGATATTATTTTCTTTTCTACTCACAAGGTTTGTTACTGTCTTTTGCTAACATTTTACTGCTTTATTGTTCTCTGATTCAAATTGCTGTTGCAGGGTATACTTTTTGCTGCATTATTACAAGGTGTGTCTCGAGGTTTGTTACTATTTTGTGCTTATAGATTACTGCTGTAATCTTCTCTGATTCAAACTGTTTTTTGCAAGGTATATCTTACTGCTTTATTTTTCTATGTAGCAAAGTGTTTTTTGCAGGGTATATCTTGTGTGAAATTATTACAGGTGGTGCTTAAATTTTGTGACTTTTTTTATCTATCATTAGACTAAGCAAAATTACTGTTTGCTACTATTTTGTTTTATTTTTTTTGCTGAAAGGTTTTTGAGTTTGGTCTCAAAGGTGTTACAGTCTCCTTCTCACATTGAATGAGCTAACTGCTTTCTCCCACAGCTCTTCCAGGGGATTAGGTGTGTAACTGGAAGGTGGAGCTGACAAATTCTTAGTAACTTCCAAGAGAAGGAAGATTTAAAAGGTCAGGTTAGTTGGTGTTTTTGAGATGGAAGACTAGGTTTGCTGGCAAAGGCACCTTGCTTCACTTAAGCTCTTTTCTTCTAGGTTTGCTTATGAGAACACAGCAAGAAACATTATCTGAGTAAGGAAAAAGATTAAGGCTTCTTTAGGCTAGGCAGATTTGCTGTGTGATATTATATTCTTTTGTACTCACAGGGTTCGTTACTGTCTTTTGCTAACATTTTACTGCTTTATTGTTCTCTGATTCAAATTGCTGTTGCAGGGTATACTTTCTGCTGCATTATTACAAGGTGTGCCTACAGGTTTGTTACTGTTTTGTGCTTACAGATCAGTGCTGCAATCTTCTCTGATTCAAAATGTTTTTTGCAATATATATCTTCTGTTACTGCTTAATTTTTCTCTGTAGCAAAGTGTTTGTTGCAGGGTTTATCTTCTGTGAAATTATAACAGGTGGTGCTTTACAGGTTTTATAGTTTTATCTATCATTAGGCTAAGCTTTCAGGGCTACTGCATTTGTTGTTGGTTGATTTTTCTGCTCTTACCTCTTTGTTTCATTCATCTGTGGTTCTTCTTTTTTGGCAGGGGAAGGGCCCAACCACCCACCCCCATCTCCAACCAACCCATGCTACACTCCTTTTATAGGGTAGCACAGTTGTGACATTTCCAGTAGCAAAGCAGGAAGGGGAGGATCAGAGGGGTATCCACACAGTGACCTCACATACAGGGGCACAAGTAATGTAACTTGTTGTAACAAGTTATACAAAAACAAACAAACAAAACAAAAAATCAAACTTTTGCTTTCACTTTCCTCCTTCTAATTACTTGGACCAGGTTATAAACCCAGCAACTCATCTGGAATGGATATTATTAACTGCAGGTACTGCGGGACACTTTTCAAAAGGGCAGTTATAAAGGATTTAGGATGCTATCCTGCATGCTGGACCATGAGAGAGCTAAGAGTTCAGCTCCATGCAGCATGGGTAGAGATTGTGCACCTCAAATCACATATCAGGAGGAAATAGATTATAAGAACCACCCACCATTTCCCCAACATCCAACTGAAGCACCTCGACTGCAGAGGGTAGTCGGTCCGGGAAGTTGGCAGGTGGTTAGAAGGGGCAAAGCGGGTGCTCCATCACTCAATGCTCTCCAGCATATCACCTCCACAAACCATATAAAAACTATAAACAGGTATCTGCCTCTATCTCAAAATCAAAGGGGCAGAGGACACTGCAGAGTAGGACACTGCAGCACAGGCACTAGCGCAACAAAACTCGCCCAAAACAGGGACCAAAACAAAAAAAGCAAAAAGGAAATTCAAAACACTTCTGATCATAGGAGACTCCATGTTTCAGGTAGTTGATACCTACCTCCAGCCAGGGATAATGGTCAGATGTCTTCCAGGTACATCAGCATGGAGAGACACTGACCACATTGCTAAGATTGTGCAGGAAGCAGGAGAAAACATTGACGTCTAGGTACACATAGGGAATAACGGTCTCACCAGTTGGTCAGTTGTGGAGGTCAAGGAACACCTGACCAGGCTGGGAGACACACTGTCATCCATTTAGTCCAGCATCTCCTTCTCTGAAATCCTGCAAGTCTGGAAGAGAGGGGCAGATCGACAGAAGGACAGAGAAGGAGAGATAGTGGGGCTAAACATGTGGCTCAAGGGCTGGTGCCAGGAAAAAGGACACAAATTTATAGGTAACTGGCAACAGTTTTAGGAGCAAAAGTTCTTCAAATTCGATGGAATGCATCTGACTAAGGAAGGAGTCAGTGCATTGGGGCAGAAGTTTGACATCTTTGCAGAATATTTAAACTAGCAAATGGGGAGAGAGGTGCAGCACCGGATACATCAAATGGGAAGAACATCCCTCCCCCATCAGCTAGTGATCAAACAGGGGCTCAGCATGTTTATAGTTCATCTGCATCACCAGGTAAGGAAAAAGGTTCAGCTCCCCATACAATGCGCAGAAGAAATGCTGGACCTCGCTCAACAACTAACACACCGTAATCTGGCCAATGGAAAATCATTTACACAAATGCCTGCAGTCTGGGAAACAAGATCCCAGACCTGCAGGCAACAATGACAGAGGCTAAACTGGACATTGTAGCCATTAATGAGACATGGCTCACCAGTAACCACACTTAGGAGACTTTAGTACCTGGCTATGTACTGTTTGGAAGAGACTGAGGTGCAAAAAGGGGGGGGCGTGGCCGTTTATGTCAATGAAAATATCAAAGCTACAGAAATTCAGAATATACATAAGGAGCCAGAAGAACTGTGGGTCACCCTGGAAACAGGAAATGGGACAGCCATACGAACTGGGGTTGTCTACAGGCCTCCAGACCAGGGGGAGGACATGGACACATTGCTGTTAGAAGATATACAAAACATGACAGCTAAAGGGGGAGGTTCTGATAATGGGAGACTTCAACATGCCAGATACAGATTGGTCAATACCAGCAAGAACATCTGCAGAAACTAGACACATGGTGGATTCCCAGCAGGGGGAGGGCCTCAAACAACTGGTACAACAACCCACAAGAGACAGAGCTATCCTACATCTAGTACTGACTAACAGGGAAGGGATCACAGATCTCCAGGTAGAAGTTCACCTGGGGCCAGTGACCATCACATGGTATGGTTCAGTTTTGCCACTAGAACTAAATCATCCAATTCCAAGGCAAAGATATGGGACTTCAGAGGAGCTAACTTTGATAAGATGGCCAACAGAGTTAAGCTAGCCCTGGCAAGAAGAAATACGGGGTGAGGGGATACATGCAAAGTGGGCAAGCATTAAGGATGCAATACTTGAAGCAACATCCCATTGTGTTAGAGAGAAAAGCAAGAGCAAAAGAAGGAGGAAACCACTTTGGATCTCAAAAACAGTAGCAGAAAAGGTCAGAGCAAAAAGGCTGGCCTTCAGGAATTATAAGGGAATGCAGCGGGATGAAAATAGGGAGGAATACAAAACTTCCTTAAGGGAAGCAGGGAAGGCAGTAAGGCAGGCAAAGGTCCAAAATGAGCAAACACTAGCATGAACAGTAAAAGAAGGGGACAAGACTTTCTATTGATACATTAGTAAAAGGAGAAAGTCCAGAGGGGGTATTGCTAAGACTAAAGGGGATAAGGGAGAGTGTGTGGAGAAGGACCAAGGAAAAGCATCTATTCTAAATAGATACTTCTGCTCAGTATTTACTGAGAAGGCAGGGCAGGGGCCACAGCTCAACACCATGGACATAGGGGAGAGGGAGGTGTGCACTAGTCCCTTCACAAGTGAAAGGGTCCTACAAGAGCTCGCTAAGCTCAGGATGGACAAGGCAATGGAACCTGATGGCATACATCCCAGGGTACTAAAGGAGCTGAGGGTGGAACTAGCAGAGCCATTAGCAGAACTGTTTAGTGAGTCTCTGAGAACAGGAGAGGTCCCTAAAGACTGGAGAAGGGCTCATGTGATCCCACTCTACAAGAGTGGTAGCAGGGAGGAGGCAGGGAACTACAGACCAGTCAGCCTTACCTCAGTAGTGGGCAAGATTATGGAGGCACTCCTTAAGGAAAGGATACTGCAACACATAGAATCCATAGGAGCACAGGATTCAAGACAGCATAGTTTACAACAGAAAGATCCTGTCAAACTAATTTCATAGATTTCTTTGACTGGGTAACCAGAGTGGTGGACCAAGGGGTGCAGTTGATGTCGCCTACTTTGACTTCAGCAAAGCTTTTGATGCTGTTCCACATAGAAACATAGAATTTGACGGCAGATAAGGACCGCTTGGCCCACCCAGTCTGCCCATTTCCCTACCTAATGGATAAGCTGCAAATCCTAGTTAACCAGCAGCCTACTTCTTTCTACCCCCACCCCTAGAATTGCCTTTATGGCTGTCCCATGCATGCTTGAATTCAACCACTGTTTTGACTCCACAACCTCCTCCAGAAGGCTGTTCCATGCATCAACAACCCTCTCTGTGAAAAATATTTCCTTACATTACCTCTGAGCCACTTCTATCTTCAAATTGTGCCCCTTGTTCTTGCACACCCTTTTTTGAAAGATGCTACCCTCTTGGACTTTGTTGATTCCCTTGAAGTACGTGAACATTTCTATCATGTCCCCCCTCTCCCTCCTTTCCTCGAGGCTATACATATTAAGCTCCTTTAGTCTCTCTTCATATGTCTTCTGGTGCAGACCCTGCACCATTTTAGTTGCCCTCCTCTGGACAGCTTCCATCTTGTCTATGTCCTTGTGGAAATTGGGTCTCCAGATCTGCACACAGTACTCCAGATGGGGTCTCACCAGCTGTCTGTACAGAGGGATAACAACTTCCTGTTTTCTACTGGTGATGCCTCTCCCTATGCATCCCAGTATCCCCCCAGCCCTCCTTACTGCCCTCTCACATAGCTTGCCCACCTTTAAGTCATCTGATATGACTACCCCTTGGTCCCTTTCCATTTTTGTTGTTGTTAGTATCTCACCCCCCATTGTGTAATCTTCCCCTGGGTTTTTGTTTCCCAGGTGCATTACCTTGCACTTCTTGATTAATAAGCTGGGTAGGCTCTGGGTGGGACAGAAGTTGGTCAACTGGGTGGCAAACTGGTTGGCAGGCAGAAAACAGAGTGGTGGTAAACAGTATACAGTCAGAAGAGATGCAAGTCACATGTGGGGTACCTCGGGGATCAGTCCTGGGGCCAGTCCTTTTCAATATCTTCATCAGTGACATTGCAGATGGACTGGAAGGTAAGGTTTGTCTGTTTGCAGATGAAACCAAGATCTGCAACAGAGTAGATGATCTAGATGGGGTGGGCAGAATGAGAAGAGATCTGGCTAAACTGGCAAAATGGTCAGAAGAGTGGCAACTGGGGTTTAACGCAAAGAAGTGCAAGATCATGCACATAGGGAAGAGAAACCCTGAAGCCTCCTATAGGTTGGGAGGGGAGTTGTTGGCAATCACAAGGGAAGAAAAAGACTTGGGCATCTTCATCACAGATAACCTGAAATCATCCAAGCAGACCACTAAAGCAGCAGGTAAGGCTAGAGGGATGTTGGGGTGTATTAGTAGGAGTATCGCAAGTCATAAGAGGGAGGTAATAATTCTTCTTTACAAGACACTGGTTAGGCCTTATCTGGAGTACTGCATGCAGTACTGGAGTCTGCACCTGCACAAGGACATTAACAAAATAGAGGCAGTCCAGAGAAGGGCAACCAAAATGGTGCAGGGACTGCATCAGAAAACATATGAGGACAGATTAACAGAGCTCAATATGTATACCCTAGAGCAAAGGAGGGAGAGAGGTGATATGATCGAAACATTCAAACCTCTTAAGGGCTTTAACAAGGTGAAAGAGTCTAACATGTTTCAATATAAGAAAAATAGCAGGACAAGAGGACACAGCATGAGATTAGAGGGAGGCCAATTAAGGGGTAATGTAAGGAAGTTCTTTTTCACAGAAAGTGTGGTGGATGCATGGAACAGCCTACGTCAGGAAGTGGTGGATATGAATACAGTGCAGGGCTTCAAACAGGCATGGGATAGGCATAAGGGAGCAATACAGATGAGTATGAATAGATAGGCCATTGACAGAGTAAAGGCCTACGGCACATTCATAAGGTAGAAAATATGGGCAGATTGGATGGGCCTTGCAGTCCTTATCTGCCGCCAACTTCTATGTTTCTATGTTTCTATTGTAAGGAAATTATAAAGAAAAGTAATAGAATAATTCAATGTTTTAAAAAGGCATTTGTATCACGAAATAGGGCCTGCCTAATTCCGCTATATCATACATTTGTGAGACCACATTTGGATTACTGCACCCCTCTTTGGAGCCCGCATTTGAGAAGGAATATTGATGGGGTGGAGAGGGTCCAACGGAGAATGACTAAGCTGGTAGAAGGATTAAGGGATGAAACATGAAAATAGACTCCAGTCCCTAGGACTGTATACTCTGGAGATGAGATGCACTAGGGGAAATGTTTAGGATTACTAAAGATAGCATTCTATCTGATAATCTGGGTCTGACGACTGTAGACAGATTAGGTGGACTAAGAAGTCACAAAAAACAACTAAAGCTTACTTACCCCAGGACTACCTTGAGGACATCCTTCTTTACCCATAGAATTATTCCTGTATGGAATAGTTTGCCTAGGCATATTGCGGAGACTGATAGTTTTGGCACATTTAAGAATAGGCTGGATAGCTACCTTTTAAAGATAGGGTATATAATGCCTGCTAATGTGGGGGAGGGACTTGCTCTATGGGTCAAGAGCCTTCTGCTAGTCCTATGAACTCAGTACTGAACTCTTAGACAGCATGGTTGTCTTGCCCTTCCTGCTCTCTGTTGCAGGGTCCTAGCACAGTCTCTCCATGCTCAACCTTATTGCAGTTTCTTGACCCATTTTTCTGACCAGGCCTTCATCATGCCAACTTCCCCAGCCCCATCACCCATCTTCTTGTGGACTTACCTACTACTGCATCCCCCATGGTTTACACCCCATGGTGGGGGCAGTGGGGCATCCTATCCTGCCACAATTCAAGGATCCAGACAGGAGAGGGTCACATCACCAGTGCAGAACCTGCAGAAGGCCGGAATGTCATCCTGCCTTGTCCAGAACTTTTTCACTTTTCTTGTCCTGGCCCTTGGGATGCAGGTGATGAGGGTACACATGCACGTGCACACAAGCATGCATAGCATGGCACCAGCCTGCATTCCTCCTCCCTGAGCCACTCTGGTTGCAGTGTCAGCTGTTGTCAGCCAGAATGTAGTATAGCAGTGGAGCTAACTGTCCGCCCTGCTGGAAGAGGAGGGCATCCTTTCGTTCTCAAACCCAGGTAGCCAGTGTCACAAGTTGGTGGGATCGAAACCATCTTAAAATCTTGGATTAATAAGAGTTCTCCGGGAGCTCCAGTGAGGCAGGCCTGTGCTTCCCGGCTGCCAGCTCTGCCTTCAATTATTCCTCATTTCTATGAAATATGTGGCATGATTTTAGCCATTTGGAAGTAAGGTAGGGATAGTTTTGTGTTGTCAAATTCACCATTCCCAGGCCAAATACAACCCCTTACAGATCATCATTCCTGGAACTTTAGCTCCCCAGGTGTTGCAGTTTGTTCATTGACATCCCACAAAACTCTGGAGCATGCAACTAGACCCTGCAACTGGCCCTAAATGTCATCTTGTATTTCCCAATATTGCCAACAGTCTCCCACTTATCAGTGTAGAAGCTCTACTGTACCTTAAAAAGTACAATTTTCGGTGCTTCCATAAAGCTCCCCGGTGTCTTAGCCTACACGGACTTAAACGCCCATATCTTGACCTTTTCTGAAGTGTAAATTATAAAGGGGAAGGGATCATAATTCTTGGCCCAGAGGAGCGGGTTGCTAGATCACTTCCTCTTCCTGGTCTTGAATTATAAAAGATCTACTCCAATGTTGCCCCTGTACTGTTACATTTTGTGACTATGGTCAAATCAAAGCCACCGCTCAATTAACAAGGCTCTTGTTAGTTGAGCATCGGCTTTGATTTGACCATAGTGGACCTATGAAACATATAAAAACATAATTTTAAACATGCCTTATGAATATCAAAGGAGCCACCTCTACACTATACAAACTACTATGTCACAAAACGTAAGAGCACGAGGGCAGCAAGCGGATAGGGCTTTCACAATTCAGTACTAGGAGGAAGAAGGAATCTGGCAGCCAGGCTCCTTCGAGTCAAGAAATGTGATCCCTTTCCATTCATAATCTACACTTCAGAAAAATTCCAGCTATGGACTGTTCAAGTTCAGGTAGGGTAGGGTAAGGCACCACTAGGAGGCGCAGGGATGTTTTTTTAAATCAACACATGACATCACTGCGTGCAGCAGAGGTCACTAAAAGGCTTTGCCCATGCCATGGGAGAAGGGAGGGAACAGAGGGAAAACAAGGAGAAAACCCCATTCATCAACACAACGAGGGTAGGAAGACATTTCAGGAGGATTTGGTCAAGTTGGAAAAGTGGGCTCACACTTGACAGTTTGGGTTCAATGTTCTAAAGTGCAGCATACTACTTCTGGGATTTAGGAACCTTGGATATAACTACCATCTTGGGGGGGGGGGACAGCTGTTGACATCTAAGGGGGAAAAGGACCTGGGGGTGATCATAGATGCCAGGACAAATAATTCAGAACAGTGCTGAAGAGTGGCTGCTAAAGCAAATAAAATACTTGGGTGTATCTCTAGGGGAATAACATCAAGGAGAAGGGAGGTCATTCTGCCCTCGTACATCTCCTTAGCGAGGCCTCCCTTGGAGTACTGCGTACAGTTTTGGAGGCCTTACTTAAAAAGGGATATTGCCCTTTTGGAGAGAGTACAGAGATGTGCCACAAGGATGATCCATGGCCTAAAGAAAAAGTCCTGTGAGGAACGACTAGGGGAGTTGAACATGTACTCCCTGGAGGACAGATGTGACAGAGGGGACATGACAGAGATCTTCAAATATATGAAGGGGATAAATAGGGTAGTCATGGATGGTCTCTTTACGCTGAAAGGGGAAGGAAATATGTGAGGACATAACCTTAAGCTAGTAGGGGAAGGTACAGAGGGGAAGTGAGGAGTCACTATTTCACAGAGAGGGTGGTTGTACCTTGGAATGCATTACCAGTGGAGCTGTTGGCAAAGGAAACTGTGGAGGGCTTCGAAGTGGGTTGGGACACGTTCATGGGCAAGGGGCAGGTTGGGGGAGGTAAAAAACAGGGTGCTGGGGGTGTGACAGATAAACGAGAGTACTTAAAGGGGGGAGCAGCTGCTGAATCTTAATCAGGAGCTGCATCTCTGGCAGACGAGATAGACTGATAGACCTAATCTTCTGGCAACTTTGTATGTATGTATGTAACACAATTGTTGCTCCTTAATATCAAGTTCCTTTGATATCCCCACACCTTACCAACTCCTCCAAATGATTATACTGATTTGACAAAAATGTCTACCTCCAAAATGGGTACATTGCTATGTTTTAGTTGTGATGTATCACTACACAAATGTATAAAACTGTATCCACTGAGAGAGCACTCTGCAATGTATTTATGTAACAAAATACATATCTGAAAGATACATCCAGGGCATAGAATACATGAAGCCTTACAACCAGATCATGATAGATAATTGGAATCTGACTTCATCTTGTTTCTATAAAGGTATTTTTTCCTTTCTTCAGTCATACATTCTTCAGGGATATACCCTGGTCCAAGAGATATAGCCTGATCAGGACATATTCCTTGATTCCCACCTGGTGCTGACTTCCTCACAGCTTCAACCTCCATGGCAGGGGCTCCAGAGGGAGGGCCACCCCCTGCACTTGTGACAGTCCCATCTCTGAACTAGGATCTGGTGGCGGTCTGGTGGTGGGATCTTGAGTGCTTTGGGACCAGACCATTATAAAGATGATGAATGGTATTTTCTCCTTGCTTTTCCCTGTTCCCTCCCTTCTCCCCTGGCATGGGCAAAGCCTTTTAATGACCTCTGCTGCATGCAGTGATGTCATGCAAGGGAGCAAGCTCACTTAGCCCACTGCAGAGGTCCCTGCAGCTCTGGAGCCCAACATCAACCCTCCCTGACTGCAGTGCACTGCCAAGCGGCAATTACTGTAATGTGGTTTGCCTTCCGACACTGCGACTCAAACTCTCTTCTGAAATTGGGTTGTCAGTATGGCAGCATATTGTGCTGTTGCTGGGTCATTGGGGCAGCTTGGAATCTGATCTTAGTATGCATATATATAATTTTCTCACTATCAAGAATCTGTGTACTCCATATGGCCTTGTGGGACACTACAACAGAACCATTGGACAAATGGGCAGACTTGGTAGGCTTTGTTTTAGTCCTTTTCTGCCATCACATTTCTATGAATCTATGAAGGAGCAACTTCCTCAGTTGCTGTTTAACAGAGGAAGTGACTGGGATGATCACCTCCACCAAATTAAGATGGCCCAAAGTACGGCAACTCATGGCCAAGAAGCAAGTCTCCCATTTCAGTTACTCTTTAGGTCTATGGAAGCAATGGCTTGTTCTTCACTGGGGACACTGGCAGAGTATACTAATTCTCTGAAATAATGACTACAACAGGCATTCCAAGAGGTAAGTAACTACAGCAGTCAGGTGTGACACTACTAGCAGAAACTTCAGTATGGCAAGAACTATAAGTATACTCCTTATAAGCCTGGGGAGTTGGTAATGGTAAATGATCCATCCAATCACCATAACAAACTTGCTCCATGATAGGTTGAATTATCCTGAATTATACTGTCTTATCAGCTATTCTGATGACCCCCCCCATAAACTTTGAAATTCAAAGGACCGTAAACAGCAAGCAAAATTCAAAGTTCTTCATTACAACAGATGGAAGCCACACATTGAATCAGGGAAACAAACAGTGTAGTTAATACTAATGGGGGCAATGACTGAGGTGCATGGTATTTTACTGTAGGATCCATCACAATGTCCCTGATTGCTCTAGCAGAATTTACCAACTAATGGAAAGCCATCCCAACTGATCAATGAGCAACTAGTGATGCCACTGCAGCAGAATCACAAAAATCCCCCCTTCAAGTCCTCTCTACAACCATCTTCTATGACATCTATGCCCGTGAGATATAGGTCACTACCCCAAAGTATTAGACCAATTACAGTGGAACCTAGAACCCAGGAAGCATCTCCACTACAGCTAATACCATCATGATCTGGAAGACCCAGGCAACAACCTGGATACCTTTGTGACTATTTTATGGAGTGAGGCATTTATCTGAGATGCCATCTAATGTCACATGCACATGTTTTTCTCCCAAGATAGATAAAGAATTAAACTCAGTTGTTCAGGAAACAAAACAAGGGAGCGAATAAACTTTACTTCCAGGGTTCATACAAGTTTGAATTATTTGGTAATATGTTCCTGTTAATGTTTTTCCTTGCTCGCTTAATTTCTTCACTGTTTAGAAATCAGGACATTTGTACTAGGTAGAGGGAGTACTCATGTTTTTGTTTCGTTATTTTTATTTGATTTTCACATATAATCATACAGAACATTTACATATTTCCATTCTGACACAATTAATGATTTACTAAGTTTAACATTCATTATCCAATGCAAAAGTCCCATTACATGGTAAGAACATTGCCTGGCAGTTCCATTCAATTATTACCTTATTTTATGTTGGTAAATACAAATAATCATAACACATCCTAATAATATAATGACAAAATACAAAAAAGAAAAATACAAGTAACTAATAAAACAAACAACCCAAAGATAAAGACTGGACTTTAGGAGGGCTGACTTTGGGAAAATGAGAGAGTGCCTCAGAAAAGCACTAGCAAACAGGCAAGAAGGAGGGGTGGAGGAACAATGGGGAGTGATCAAAACAGCCATCACAGAGGCAACAAGCCTTTGTGTCAAGCAAATCAATAAAACACAACAAAGGAAAAAAAACGCTATGGTTCTCAAAAGAGGTGGCAGGGAAGGTTAAGGAGAAAAGGACAGCATTCAAGAAATATAAGGAAACACAGAAGGAGCAGGACAAAGAACTTTATCAGTTAAAGCAGAAAGAGGCTGGGAAGGCAGTCAGAATAGCAAAGGCCCAAATCGAGGAAAGGATAGCCAATTCTGTTAAGAAGGGGGATAAGGCCTTTTATAGGTACATTAGGGAGCGAAGAAAGACCAAAGGAGGGATACTGAAGCTTAATAAAGGGGAGGGAATGTGGGTAGGGTGACAGTGAAAAGCAGGATACTGAACGAATATTTCTGCTCAGTATTCACAAAGGAAGAGGAGGGGGAGTTACCTAAACCAAACAAGAGAAACACTCTGAAGACGGGGTCATACCAGTCCATTTACAGAAGAAAGGGTTCTGAAAAGAACTAATAAAATTGAAGGTGGACAAAGCAATGGGGCCTGATGGGATTCACCCAAGAATTCTAAAAGAACTAAGGGTAGAACTAGTGACACCGCTGACTACTCTCTTTAACACATCATGGGAGGATGGGGTGGTACCCAAGGACTGGAGGAGGGCAGATGTGATTCCTCTTCACAAAAGTGGGAGCAAGACAGAGGCAGGAAACTACAGACCAGTTAGTTTGACCTCAGTGGTAGGGAAAATGATGGAATCACTTCTGAAGGAAAGAATTGTTGAGTATCTAGAGGCCAGTGGTGCACAGGACCCAAGGCAGCATGGATTCACAATGGGAAGGTCGTGTCAGACAAATCTAATAGATTTCTTTGACTGCGTGACCAAAGTAGTAGACCAGGGAGGGGCTGTGGACATGGCCTACCTAGATTTTAGCAAGACATTTGATACAGTCCCACACAAAAGATTAATATACAAGATAGCCAGCCTTGGAGTGGGTCCCAAGGTGGTAGCCTGGATAAAAAATTGGCTAGACAACAGGACGCAAAGGGTAGTAGTAAATGGAGTACACAGTGAAGAAAGGAGGGTTACTAGTGGGGTACCGCAGGGTTCAGTACTGGGACCGGTCCTTTTTAATGTCTTTATAAGTGACATTGCAGAGGAACTGGAAGGAAAAGTATGTCTCTTTGCAGATGACACAAAGATCTGCAACAGGGTTGATACACAAGATGGAATGGAAAGGATGAGAAGGGACTTGGCAAGGTTGGAGGAATGGTCAAATGTATGGCAGCTCAGATTCAATGCAAAGAAGTGCAAGGTAATGCACATGGGAAACAAAAACCCAGGGGAAGCGTACACGATGGGGGTGAGATACTGACAACAGTAAAAATAGAAAGGGACCTGGGGTAATTATATCAGATGACCTAAAGGTGGGCAAGCAATGTGAGAAGGCAGTAAGGAAGGCTGGGAGGATACTGGGATGCATAGGAAGAGGCATCAATAGTAGAAAACAGGAAGTTGTTATCCCTCTGTACAGACAGTTGGTGAGACCCCATCTGAGTACTGTGTGCAGTTCTGGAGACCCCATCTCCGCAAAGACATAGACAGAGTGGAGGCTGTCCAGAGGAGGGCAACCAAAATGGTGCAGGGTCTGCACCAGAAGACATACGAAGAAAGACTAAAGGAGCTTAATATGTATACCCTTGAGGAAAGAAGGGAGAGAGGGGACATGATAGAAACTTTCAAGTACCTCAAGGGAATTAACAAAGTCCAAGAGGGCAGCATCTTCCAGAAAAAGAGATGTGCAAGAACAAGGGGGCACAATTTGAAGATAGAGGGGGGACAGCTCAGAGGTAATGTGAGGAAGTATTTTTTCACTGAGAGGGTTGTGGATGCATGGAACAGCCTCCCTGAGGAGGTCGTGGAGTCAAGAACAGTGGGGGACTTCAAGAATGCATGGGACAGGCATAAGGCAGTCCTAGTGGGCGGTAGGAGGAAGTAAGCTGTTGGTTAACTAGGATCTGCAGCTTATCTGTTAGGTAGGAAAATGGGCAGACTAGGTGGGCCAAGCGGTCCTTATCTGCAGTCAAATTCTATGTTTCTATGTTTCTATGATATTTCAGCAGTGTGTATATATATATATATATATATATATATATATACTGTATATACAGTATATGTGTGTGTGTGTGTGTGTGTGTGGGTCTCAATATTATTTCATTTCCAGAAGTGTAAGATATCAATCAACTAAATTTCCATTAAGGAAGTTAGGTAGGTGTGATGCAATTTATTTTCATTGCACATCTCTAAGGTCTTCTGCATTATCAGTATGGTAAATTAATTGTTCTGTTTATATTGTATCAAGGAACATATCTAGCCATTTCTGGTGATTAAATTCCTTTTGTTCCTCCGAATTCCATTCTGCTAGTACCAGTCATTTTGTCACCATTGTAGCTAAAACCACAAACTTATCCTGAGTTTTATTTAATACTAGATTCCTAAAGTTGTTGAATAATAGGCTGTGAGGAGAAAGCACCCTAATGACTGGAAATTGTTTTCCTATCTCATTTTAGGTCTATATCCACCATGGTACAGTCTTGGGACAGCTTTATAAGCAGTGAGCCAAACTGGCTTTTACCTTGTAACTTACCTCCACACTAGCAAGGGTTCAAATGTACTTTTTGTCTTAATGCCTCTTTGCATAAAACATTCTAGAATATTTTCAAATATGTTAATCTCTCTCTCTCTCTCTCTCATATTTATGGCCAGTAAGTGTTTCCTAATAAAGGCATATACTATAAAATTCAGTGTAGTATTAGTAAATGCCACTTGTAATTTAAGTATTTTGTGCTTTCGGTGATGTCACCATTTCAATGGCCACTTGATCCAAGAGCTCCGGGGGTTGTGAAACAAATTAATAGCTAACCAGCACTCATGCCTGCTTAAAAATATACAGTTGTGCCTCTAGTAAGCAAGGGACGATGGCCAAGAACAGATCTAGGGGGAAAACACTTGCAATCCTCAAAGATTAAGGCTATGATGGACACCAATAAAATCTCAGGCCTACCTCAAGACGCCTACTCTGTATCCCCAGTAAACAGTATAGCTGACTCAGAAGACAGCATGGAACTGGGGGAGCAGCAAGTCATCCTAACCAAATTGGGCAGAATTATAAAAGCCCTGCATAGGGCTGAATTTTCTGTGGCTGACTTAAAAGCAGACGTGAAATTAATAGACAAGCACACAGGCGCAATAGAACAGTTGGTGAAATCGCTGGCTGATTCTTCCAGCCAACACGACTGTGCGATACTCCATCTGTTAGCCAGAGAATGGGAACTCCAAGCTAAGATCGACAATCAGGAAAACCGCATACATGAATAATTCTTTTTGGCATACGTATTCAAGACCTGAACAACTGCTTGATCAGTTGAGTAGTTTGCTATGCATATCATTCAAAATGTCCTCCAAATTCCAGACAATATCCCATTGCCAATTGAGAGAGCTCACCACTCCCTGGGCGCAAAGCCAAAAGATCAGTCAGCGAGGTCCCGGTCCCTAATCATCTGCATGCTGAATTACCAAGACCGCCAGAAGATTTTGCAAACCGCTTGGAAACAGCGAGACCTAAATATAGATGGAAAGAAAATATTTTTTGATCAAGACTTCTCTGACTAGCTGAATGAAAAAAGGAGAAAAGTGAGAGAAGTTATTAAGCAGGTGAAAGAAAAGAAAATCAAGGTTCCGTTGTACTATCCAGCTAAAATTCAGATCCATACAAAGAAAGGCCCTCTACTATTTGGCTCTATTTGAGAAGCAACTCTGACACTAAAGCAGCTAGGCTTAACCTGCCCAGATCTTTTCGCAGACAAGCTGGAGCAAGAAATTTTGAGAACTGCATGGCACAGGGCAGGACAGCTGAAGAGAGCACAACCATCGTCAGTGACATGGCTTTCCCATCTCAGCATGGACATGCATGAAATCTTGGGATGGGAGATGAAGGTTTTTTTGGGAGGCATGGCCAGCGGAGAGGGTTCAACCGAATGGAGCTCCACCTGAACCACATACCCAAAGGTACTGTTACATAAATTTAGCTGGGAGTGAGGGACCCACCCGATACCTATGATTGGGTTTAGAGGGGGGAGCACTGCTGTTTAAAGTGTCCCTTTTAGGGTGCTTAAGACCTCCTCCATGAGCCTGACTTGCTCCCAATGTGAACCAGGTGAAATCACTGAACTTCTGCAGAATGTAGGACTGCACTTAGGGCAATGAACTGTCCAGGATATTCCTATTAATTCAAACTCTTGAAATGTTCTCTCGCTACTGTTTGCTATTTTTAGCTATCTGAGGGAGAATGTTGTTGGGAGGCCTTTGAATTTGTACACAATGTGACTGAAACTATATGTGGGGGGCAGAGATGGGGGCCTAGATGTTAGACAGATTGAAAGATTGCTGCAACAAGGTTAAGATACCAGGCCCACATTTACGAGCCCCATTCCATATGCATTCTGAAGTAGATACATGGCGGGGAGAGAGGGATGCATTTGGAGGGACGTGGGCGGAAGGGATGAATAAAACTTTAATACGGGGCATTCTCTTCTTCATCTTGCCAACTGGGTGCTGATGTGGATGAAGGGAAAATCAATCTGTGAAAAGATTGAGGGAGATTTTTTTTTTTGCAACCCCTGGGGTGGTGGATGGCGTGCCCCTTTCACAGAGGGAAACAACACAAAACCACTACTTTACCTGGACCAACGGTGACATCATAGCACAAACTGACTCCTTGAGTCAGTTCTACAGACAGTAGGTGCTATAGTCTAGGCTACAGTAGTAGGGTAACATCACAGCTAAAAACCAAGGAAGTACACAAAAGTTTTAAGTTATCTTAGCATTTCTTGTTGGTTTTAAAAACATAATGATTCAGTTCCATGTTATTATGTTTGTTAAAGTTAAAGTAACAGTGAAGGATCAGTTTTGTTTGGCTAAAATATATACAAATGAAAGGGGGCTTGGAGGGGGGTAAAGAAAGGGGTGAAGGGTACTGCCTGAAGAATGGAGATACGAAGGGAGGTGGGGGGAGTATGTACTGGTGGGTAGTATGAAACATGATAATAATGGGTACTCTTTCAGTATTAGCCCTGAATGTTCAGGGAATAAACTCACCCATTAAGCATACAAGAATTCTGCACTACTTAAAGCAGCGGAAACCAGACATATGTTTCCTACAAGAAACAAAACTTAATGAACTGGAACATGCTAAGTTACAGAGGAGTTGGGTAGGCAAGGTTCTGAGTGCTTCCCACCCCTCAGGTAAGGGGGGGGGGCACTGCAATTCTTTTATGTAGGGATCTACCACTGGAAATTACTAATGAGGAAAAGCTGCAGGAGGACAGAGGTGTTACTGTGTCTGGGACAATGTTCTCACAACCAATTCATCTAATCAACATATATGCACCCAATAAGGATGACCCTGGGTTTTAAACCCAGTTATTCCAAAAGATAGCAGATTGGGGGGGCATGATCATTCTGGAGGGGACTTTAATTGCATATTAGACCCGCAAAGGGATCGTTCTTCCAGAATAAGTACAACTAACAGGCAAATGAGCAGGACTGTAAGAGGGAGAATGCAGGAACTAGCACTACTAGACGTGTGGAGAGAACTGAATGGGTCGGCAAAACAGTTTACTTTTTACTCCCACCCGCAGGACTCCCACTCTAAGATAGTTTACTTTTTGTGTAGTGGAACTAATTTGTTTAAAATGGAAGACTGCACCATCCACCCTTGGGTGGTTTCAGATCGCTCAGCGGTGCTTTTAAAAATACGACTGGGGGACTGGAGTAGACAAACCATGTGGAGGAT
Organism: Neoceratodus forsteri; assembly: GCA_016271365.2. NCBI lineage: Eukaryota > Metazoa > Chordata > Ceratodontiformes > Ceratodontidae > Neoceratodus > Neoceratodus forsteri. The sequence goes on from CM057455.1 coordinate 726,068,102, forward strand.
GAATTCCTCCTTACTGGGGAAGGAGGAATTTGAATCAAGCATTACTGGTAATGGAAGACTACACAAGGAATAATGTGAGGGAAGGGCCAGCCTCTAAATGCTTTTTGGATGGACTGAAAGCAGTAGTGCGTGGGGAAATAATTTCTTATGTGACACATTTGAAAAAGGGACGTAGACAAAGGTAGGAGGCCCTAGAGTTAAAATTAAAACAACTGGAGACATCTTTTGGACAACCTGAGACTGGAAATCATAAAAACAAAAATATCCAAGATGATATTGCCACAACTAAAAAGGCTTTACAGGACCTACTAGATAAACAAATTGAAGGGAATCTTCAGTATAGTAACCAGAAATATTATGAGCAGGGGAATCGAGCAGGCCGTCTGTTGGCATTTCGCCTGCGGAAGGCTCAGACGGAGAGATATGTGAAGCGTATCAGGGCTGGAGAGGGAAGGGGACAGAGTGCATTATACATGCCAAGGGAGGTTGCAAGGGTATTCTGAGATTATTATGCTGGGCTATATGACAACGAAGATAGCTCACAGGGGACCTGGCATTCAATAGAAGAGTTTTTGAATAGGATCACCCTTCCAAAGCTATTGCGAGAATGGACAGAGAGGTTAGATGCTCCCATAACTGCAGGTGAAGTGTCACAAACTATTAGGGATTTAAAGGGAAGGAAGTCCCCAGGCCTGGATGGATTTAACACTGAGTTTTTTCAAAGCTTTAAGGAAACATTAACCCTACTTTTAGTTCAAATTTTTAATCGGAGTGGGGAAGAAGGAGAGTTCTCCTCATCATGGAGTGAGGCCTTTATTACAGTTCTCCTGAAGGAAGCTAAACCATTGGATGTCTGTGGGTCATATAGGTCGATCTCACTACTTAAAATAGACTCCAAGACATTTACAAAGATTCTCGCCAACAGGGTAAGCGCAATCCTCCCCGATCTGGTACACCCAGACCAGGCCGGGTTTGTGATGCATAGACACCTACAAGATAATATCAGGCACTGTCTAAACATTCTACATACTGGGGGTAAGAGGAAAGAACAACAAATCACAATAGCAATAGATGCAGACAAATCCTTTGATAGGCTAAAGTGGGATTTCCTACTGAAGGTTTTGGAAAAATGTGGCGATGTGGCACAGTTTTTAACATGGATTAAAGGGATTTATAATAGACTGACAGCAAGGGTTAAAGTAAATGGAACAATTTCTGGCCCCTTAAATATCTGCAGGGACACTAGGCAGGGGTGTCCTCTCTCGCCGATCTTGTTTGCTTTGAGTATGGAACCCCTCGTGGAATTAATTAAGATGCACAGGGAGCTGCGAGGTATTAAGATAGCTGGAGAGGAACTAGAATTTCCCTCTACACCGACAACACAATGTTATATGTGGCAGATCCCCTAAGGACATTCCCCATTTTGTTTCAAATACTTAGGAACTATGGAAGGATCTCAGGGTTCAAAATAAACAAAGATAAAACAGAGGTTATACTAATTGGTGGCATTTGATCCCCAGAGCTGGCTCAAGGGATCCCATGTAAATGGGTTACTTCCCAAATCAGATATTTAGGGATACACATTCTGCTTGACTTACGGAAATTATATCAGGTCAATTATGGGAAACTGATCAATGAAGTACTGGCAGACCTCAAAAGATGGTTACTTCTTCCCCTCACCTTATTAGGGTGAGTCGAGGCAGTGAAAATGAATATATTCCCCTGGTTCCTGTTTCTTTTTAATTCACTGCCCCTTTATATACCAAGGAAGGAATGGAAAAAAATTAATAGGGCACTACATCACTTCATATGGACAGGGAGGAGGGCAAGGATATGGTGGGAGGCGTTACAGAGACCAAGAGAAACTGGCAGGCTATGGTTACCTGACTTGAAATCATATTATCAAATGGCACAGTTAAGCACCTGGGTAACATATCTGAAGGATGACAGAGAAAGTGTTTGGGTGCAGCAGGAGATACTAAGTATACCAGGTCTCCTCCCACAAGTGGATTTCCATGATGCTCCTCAGCTTCTTAAGAAAAGGGAGATACCAAACCCATGGATAAAACAAACCTATAAGATTTGGGGTGGCATTAAACAAGACCTGAATTTAAGCAATTCCTTATCAAACGGAGTGGAAATTTCTTGTTGTTCCCAGTTCAGTCCTCCAAGGATGGATCATGGATTTTCTGTGTGGAGAAGAGCTGGGTTACGATTTTTTACCCAATTCATTCAGCAAGACCAGGTTAAAACCTTCCAAAAGATACAAAGGGTGTTCTCCTTCCCCTCCTCATATTTCTTTCGATACCTCCAGGTGTTGTCATTCCTAAAACACGCAGATAACATAACTGCAGTCCAGAGGGACCCACACCCAATGGAATGTATCATCAGAGACCTGGCAAGATCACCACGGGAAACCAAAATCATTTCTAAATTGAGAGGTGCTTTTGTGATGTCAAGGGAATATTCTCCCTTGCATTGCCAGATTGCCTGGCAAAAAGAACAAGGGGGGGGGAGAAAAACAGACGAGGAAAGCTGGCAGAGGATCTGGGAGGGGGTTATCAGAACTTCAGCATCCAATAACTGGAAGGAATTCCAGTGGAAGGTAATAACCCATTTCTTTAATACCCCCACAAGAACAAAATATTATAAGGAGGGCAACACAGACAGATGTTGAAGGAATTGTGGAGACAGAGGAGACCACACTCACATTTTCTGGGGATGCCCAATAATACAACCTTTTTGGGTCTCGGTGGGGGCTCATATCAAGGAGATGCTAGACTCTGAGGGCACTTTAGGCTTTGATATTCTGATTCTGGGATTACTCCCAAAGAAGAAGAGAACCAATGCCCAGAAATCCTTCATCGGACTTTTACTTGCAGTGGCAGGCAAGGCCATAACCAGACATTGGTTGACCCCCACTCCACGTTCCTTAGAAGAGTGGGTGGAGATACTAAAAAATATTTTTAGAATGGAAAAAATTATGTCAGAACTCCAGCTGAGGGGGGATAGATTTAATCAGACATGGCTCCCTTTTATGCATTTGATTGAAACTCTGGAGGGAACCTCAGTCCTATCACAACAGGCCTTCTGCCAGTAAGGGAGGTAGGTCCCACCCTCTATTGATAGAGGGGAAGAGAAAAAGGGGAAAATATACCCTTATCCAGGGTCCTAAACTACAAGCAATTACTAAAGATAAATAATTGCACACTATTAAAGTTGTTACTCCTTCACAAGTTTGTTGTAAATTGTGTTATGTTAACAGGTTTGGACTTTTCCTTTATGAGGATGATCTACTGCTCTACATAGGGGAACAAAGAAAGTCAGACATCAGTGTTACAGAATTTTTTCACGTTAATTTTTAATTTATATGAATAGAATGATAACAGGTCCTGCAGAGAGAATAGGAGGGGGGAGGAGAGTAGAAAGAGAGAAAGCCAAACCAGAAGCTTCCAACGAGGGAGGAGCAGTGGGCGAGATGTCTGGATTCGCGAGAAGGGAGGGACAAGGAGGTATAGAGGTCACAATGGTGGGTATTGAGTAAGTGCTGGTCAAGCCAGAGTTCAAGATATTTGGAGACAGCCTCTAACATGACACCATCTAGGATATGGAAGAAAGGAGTAGCATTTAGCCTTGAGAGTCTTTTTCTGGTACAAAAGATCATAGAGACCATCTTCTTAGCATTGAGGGAGAGTTGGTTTGTCCGAATCCAGTGCTGGCCTTTGTCGAACTCCAGCTGAAGACTGGATGCCACAACAGAGGGGGAGGCACCTGAGGCATAGAGAATGGTGTAATCTGCATACATTTACATTGATGCAGAGGAGCAGACAGCAGGGAGGTCATTTAAAAAGACCAAGAATAGAGCTGGGCCAAGGACTGACCCTTGGGGAACACCGGTATTCATGGGAAGGGGAGGGGATATGGAGTTACTTATTTTAACTGAATGAGTCCCACCCACAAGATAGGATCAGAGCTAGTTTGTGATGGGGATAGAAAGTCCTACTGCAATGAGCTTGTCTAGAAAGATGGAATGGGAAACGGTATTGAAGGCTTTGGCCAAGTCAACAAAGATGGCAGTAGTGACACAGCCATGATCCATTCTGGAGAGAATAGAATCAGTAAGCCAGTGGAGGGAGGCAGAAGTGGAGTGAGAGTTATGAAACCCAGGCTAGTAAGGGGTGAAGAAGGAGACGTCAAGAAAGGAAGACAGTTGAGAGCGAACAAGATGCTCTTATAGTTTGGTGAGAGTGGTAAGAAGGGATATGGGGTGATAGTAACCTGGTTTGGAACAGTCATCGCCCTTGGAGAGAAGAATGACTGTAGCATGTTTCCAGGCAACAGGGACAGTGGCAAGGGAGAATGAGAGGTTTAAGAGGATGGTTAGGGAGAGTGCAATGGCAGGAGCAGACAGGTGAAGGAGTTTGAGGTCTAGCCCATCTGGGTTTTTACTTCTGTGGGGGTTAAGGGTTAGAAGGGCCTTCAATGTGTCAGCAAGTGAGTAAAAATCATCTCGTGGATATGTTTTGGGGTCTGTCTTTGGGGGTAATTGGGCAGGGCATCCGTCTCTATATGGATCCCTGCTTTCTACATGTTTTACTATACATTATTACATGCTTAAATGTGAAATTGGTGTATTATAAGTTTTGGCATTTTCTGTGTAACCGTAATCTTATCACAGGACAACTTTGTAAAACTGGGCCCTACAGTCCTAAAAGTTATTTCCTGTTAAAAAAATAAAGGTTTTTATCTATCTATCTATCTATCTATCTATCTATCTATCTATCTATCTATCTATCTATCATAAGAGAGAAGGAGAAAGAAGAGGAAGTGGGGAGTGGGCTAGAAACAGACTATGAGGGAGTGGCAGGGGGAGGGAGGAGAGCAGAGAGGTCGCACAGGTAGTAAAGAGGCTGTTAAATCCAGAGGCATCCTCGGATGGGTCAGCAACAATGGCATCACCTACCTTCAGAACTGGGATAGGGGATTGGGTGAGGGGGGCAGAACAGGGCATGGACTACCCTCCAGAATCTAGAAGGACAGTTAATGTTTTCCTGGAAAGTGGAGGAGAAGTATTCCGATTTGGCCAGTTTAATGGCCCTGGTTCAGGCTTTACACAGGGCATGGTACCTAAGTAGGTCAACATGGGATCTGGAGGACTTATGACTTCATTCACAAAGTTGTCAATGACAATTACAATATGCACTGGAAGCCCATTGGTCCAAAGTGTGGATCGGGGCTTGCAGCTGATACGTAAGCTGTCATTCGGGAGACGCCCTTGTGCACGCAGGAGGGTTTGCTGCCTGCTGATGACGGGGAACTGTGGACTGGGTGTCCTGTGGGGTTGGGGGGTGCTACTGGAACACCAGGTAATGCACCTTTACATTACAATGGCAATCAGGGCTACCAGCAGGGAGGGGGTGCCACGGAACCACCAGGGAACTACTGTAAGTGACTTTATTGGTGATCGGGGTTATCGGTGGGGAGGGTGGTACCGCTAGTCTGCCAGGGATTGGTGTTAGACATTTTCTCAGAGATCGAGGTTGCAGGTTGGGGAGGGGGTATTATTGCGGTCCCTGGTACAGGGACTGCATGCTGTGCAAGGCGCCAGGCGCATTTTGCTGCGCGGCCCTTTTCAACACATGCAAATGGGGCCATAATGACATGCAAATGACCCCATTTGCACCTTACATGCATAATGGACCCATTTGCATATCCAGGTCTGAATATCTGGATATTGCTCCCGGTGCAGCCCCAATTGCGCTGGTGCATTCCCATTCCAGGTATGCAGGCCTGTCTGAGGGATGCGCCGGCGCATTGTATTTGCACCATGCGCATTCTTTGGTATATTTAGAAGAGATGCACCATGACACATCTCTTTTGAATATATCCCTTTGTTGCTCCAGCACAGCTCTGTTGTGCTGTGCAACCACTTGCGCCATTGCTGGGCGCAATTCTGAATATCGGGCCCTTGGTATAAAAGCAGTAGTAAAATCAGAAGAGGATAGAACAGTATTTGAGGTTCAAATGCCTGTCTAAAAAGGTGTGTCTTCAGACCCCATTTAAAGACTTCTACTGAGGGGGCCTCCCTCAGAGACTCCAAAGGCATGATCACCAGATAATTTCAACCGGGCCCTGGGAACCACCAGAAGTCCTCCTTGGCAGACTAGAGAGCATGTAAGGGGTAGGCCAGAGTCAGAAGGTCTCACAGATAGCCTGGACCAGAACAGCATAGGGCCTTATAGGTGAGTAAACCCACCTTGAAGGAGATCCTCCACCTAACTGGCAACCAGTGTAGGCCACGCAGCACTGGGGTCACATGACAAGACCTTGAGAGGCCTGTCAGGAGCCTGGCTGCCGTATTCTGCAACAGCTGCAGGCAGTGCAGGACCCCTCCACTGACCCCAAGATAAAGAGCGTTACAGTAGCCGAGCCTCGACATCACAAAGGCATACACTAGTGACGGTAGGGTGCCAGGTGATATAAAGGCTTTGATTCAGGTGATATTCCTAAGATGGTAAAAAACAATCTGGACAACAGATGATACCTGAGCTTCAAGTGTCACTCTGCTGTCTAGGAACACTCCCAGAATTTTCACCTTTTTGGATGCCAAAAGAGGGACTATCCCAAGCCGGTCACCCGACTCAGTCACCAGTACCTCAGTCTTACCGGGACTGAGCCTCAACCAGTTAGAGGACATCCAGTTCTAGATCTCAGCCAGACAGTTATTCAGCACTGCCACTGTATCACATGTCCTGGGCACAAAAGGCTTATACAGATGGGTGTCATCAGTATAGCAATGAAACTCCACACTGTAACAGCTAATGATCTCACCCAGGTGCAGCATGTACTCTGTGAACAACATGGGCAAAAGGACAGACCCTTGGGGTACTCCACAAAACAAGGGCTGGGGATAGGAGGAAAAATTTCCTGTAACCTCCCTCTGCAACCTGCCTGTGAGAAATGACTCAAACCAGTTGATGACATTGCCGGTGAGAACAAGTACTGACCACCCTCCTCTATCTCTTGTCCTGAGGAGATCATTTTGTACCATGACCAGTGCAGTTTCAGTACTATGCCCAGGCCTAAATCCAGACCGGAGAGGCTCATAGATGTCAAAGGCCACGAGGTGTGCCTCGAGCTGCAGAGCCACGATTTTCTCAATAACCCTACCCAAAAAGGGACAGTTAGAGACTGGTCTGTAATTTGCCAAGATATCCGGGTCGAAAGATGCTTTTTTGAAAAGGGGCTTCACCAGTGCCTCTTTCATGGCATCATGAAATAGCCCATCCAAAAGTGAGCACTGGACTATTTGGCAAACACTAGACAAACAGACTCCACACCTCCCACTAGCAGACGCATTGAGCCCAGGTTCAGTTCACAAAAAGTGGGCCACAGCTTTGAAATCACCCCACAGACCTCTTCCACCTCTACTGGTCTAAACTCATGCCAGGCAAGTGGAGCACCCTCAGAGACAGCCAACATGACATTGCCAGGCCTAGGAAGCCCAGTTGCGGAAATCACAGTCCTGATGGAGGACACTCTGTCAGAGAAGAACAAAGCGAACTCCTCGCACTTTGTGACAGAGGTACTCTAACCAGCTGCAGACAGGCAGAGTGGAGCAACCTGTCCACTGTCTGGAAGAGGTGAGTCAGTCTGTTCCTCCCTGCAGCAATCTCCCTGGACAAATAAACTGCCTTCTTATGGGAGACTGCCCTCTGATACTCACTGTAGTGAGTTTTCAGGGCTATCTTGTCCTCCCCTGACTGCGACATACACCAACAATGCTCCAGTCTCTGACCCTTGGTCTTCATCTCCTTGAGCTCCCCACCAAACCAAGGGATCTCAAGTGAGAAGACATGGGTCATATACGGATTAGCGTGATAGTATTGAACTCAGAAGTGACAGCCCTATTATAGGCCACCACCACCTCATTCATGCTAACCATGCAAGCAGCACTCACTGCTGAGAGGTCCATTACTGCCATTAAGCCCTCCAGGGACAATCCCCTTAAAGGAAAGTAATGTACCAGTTCCACTGGAGAAGGACTCATGGGAGAGGGGGGAACTTGAACGAGAACTGTACTGTGCAGTGATCCAACCACAAGACCAGATCAATCGTGAGACTGTAAATCTCAAGCCCCAGTGAGAATACCATGTCCAAAGCGTGACCATGGCAATGGGTCACAGAAGCAACTGCTTGTGCAAAGCCCAGCAATGTCATTAGCTGTAAGAAGTCATGTCACCTTGATAATATCAATATAATAATAAGCTCTCCATTTATCATATAAGAACATACGAAATTTGCCAGCAGATAAAGGCCTAGAGGTCTATCAAGTCTGCTCGAATGTGCAGCTAGCACCCCTTATTCTGCAGCTGCCCCTCCCTTCCACCCTTCCCCTTCATTAACCCTCCCCCTTGTCCTGTCCCATCCTCATTTGAAGCAGTCCACTGTTCTACTGCATACCACTTCAGCAGGTAATGCATTCCACCCAGCCACCACCCTCTCTGTAAAAAAGTGTCTCCTCATCTCCCTCCTGAATCTTCCTCACTCCAGTCTCATATCATGGCCCCTGGTGGCCCTCCCTCCTTACTTTGAACAGCCCTCTGTACCGTCTTGTTTATTCCTTTCATGTATTTAAAGGTTTCAATCATGTCACCCTGTCTCTCCTCTCTCCAGTGAGTACATGTTCAACTCCTTCAACCTCCTCTCGTATGATAAGTCCCCCAGCCCCTTGATCATCTTTGTCGCTCTGCGCTGCACCCCCTCCAGTAACTTAATGTCCCTCTTCAGATACGGACACCAGTACTGCACGCAGTACTCCAGGTGTGGTCTAACTAATGACCTATACAGTGGCAGATTCACCTCCTCCCTCCTCAAGGATATACCCCTTGCAATACAACCCAGCATTTTGTTGGCCTTTGCAACTGCCTTCCTACATTGTGCCAAGCTGTTCATTGACCCTGTAATGAGCACAACCAGATCCTTCTCCTCCTCTGTCTGGGCTAGCTGCACTCCCTCTAGCTGGTAACTCCTCCTTGGGTTCTTCATCCCAAAATGCAGCACCTTGCACTTTTTGGCATTAAAGCCCAGTTGCCAGGTGTCTGACCAGGTTTCAAGCTTTGCCAGATCATCCTGCAGCCCCTGCCATCCCCCTAGGTCATCCACCACCGCACCTACCTTGGTATCATCAGCAAACAGACTGATCTTGCTCTTGATGTCCCATGATATGTCTGCAATGAATATCCCAAACAACACTGGTCCTAACACTGAGCCCTGTGGAACACCACTGTCACTGCCCTTGGGTATGAGAGCTCCCCACCCACCACCACCCTCTGTTGCCTTCCCTGCAGCCAGTTTCCTACTCATCTCACCAGCTTTGCACCGCCCGTGCCTACTAACTTCCTTCCCAGCCTTCCATGTGGCACTGAGTTGAATGCCTTACTGAAGTCCAGATACAGGACATCCACTGCATGGCCCCTGTCCAGTTGCCTAGTTACCCAGTCATAGAACTCGACCAGGTTGGTTTGGCAGGATCTGCCACATATGAAGCCATGCTGTCTGCTGTCCTGTAGTCCTTTGGCCTCTAGGAGGGCCACCAGCCTCTCCTTCAGGATAGTCTCCATTAGCTTACCCACGATGGATGTGAGGCTCACTGGTCTATAGTTTCCTGGTTCATCCTTGGGGCCACTCTTGTGGAGGGGCACCACATGAGCCATCCTCCAGTCCTGAGGTACAGACCCAAATGTAGTGAGGCATTAAATAGGTCTGCCAAGGTCCTGCAAGGACCTCTGCCAGCTCCTTCAGTACCCTGGGGTGGATGCCATCTGGGCCTGGCGCCTTGTCCACCCTCAGTGCCTTCAAACCCTCTCGAACTTTGCTCCATGATTTCCCATCTGTCACCACTCCCCCGCTTCTGCCATTTCTCCCACCTTGGGTGTCACCCACTCTTCTTTAGTAAATACTGAGCAGAAGTACTCATTTAGTGCTTCCGCTTTATCGCACCCTGCTTCCACCCAACCCCCCTCCTTCCTAATCCTTACTATGTGGTCCTTACAGCTCCTTTTCTCCCTGATGTACTTAAAGAAGTCCTTCTCCCCCTTCTTAATGCCTTGTGCCAGCCTGAGTTCCGTAGATGCTTTGGCTCCCCTTACTGCCCTTGTCACCTCCTTTGATTCTGTCAAGTACTCCTCCCTGTCCTCCCCTCCCTCCCTGTTTTCTTGTACTTCCTAAAGGTAGCTCTTTCCTCCTTACCTTTTCCATGACCTTCTTGCTCAACCAGATTGGTTTCTTAGCCCTAGCCTTCTTGCTCTGGGCTTTGCAGCAGGTTTTGCTGCTTCCACTATCCCCAGCTTTATGAGCTCCCACCTCTGGTTAGTGTCCATACTAGATTGAATTCTGGCCAGGTACCTTTACCATTTCCCATCCTCTCAAAGTCGGCCTCCTGAAGTCCAGCACTATTGTGCCAGATTCCACTCCTTCCTTGCCCATATCCATTGTGAGCCATACTGACCGGTGGCCACTCCCTGACAGCGGTTCCTCCGCTGTAAGTTCTCTCACAAAGTCCCCATTTGCCAGCACAAGGTCAAGGGTATTTCCTAACCTGGTTGGTTCACTGACCATTTGCAGTAGGAAGCTGTCCTGGAAGGCATCCAGCAGTACCTGCTCCCTTCTGTTCCTGGTTGTTGGGGTGCTCCAGTCCACTCCTGGCATGTTGAAGTCCCCCACAATCACCACACTACCCTATAGAGGACAATGGAATAAATCATGGAAGAGATTTTCCTCATAACCTTTTTACAGAAGCCTTCGCTATCCTTTAGATCATTATGATTCCTAGAGAATCTATTGTCTGTGCTTTTCAGAGCAATGGATTCAAATCTACAATGTGTCATTATTTGTCTGTCTTTTGGAAATAATGATAATAAAAAATATGGTTCTCACCCATGCCAATGTTTATGTAAAGCATACCATGGTAACAATTTAGGTAATCTTATGTCTGAAAGATCTTTTTCCATATAAATGAAAATAAAAGATTTTTAAGATATGGTTGGTAACTAAGACAAATGGTACTGCATCTTAAGGAAACATCCCATAGTCCCAGCAGACTGCTGCTTTTGATAGTATCATGGGCAACTGTGTAGATTATTGGAACAGTGTAAGTAATGTAACATAATTGATTTTAAAATGGGCAAATAAAATCCAACAATCTGATTGGCTGAAACGACTCCTCAGCCAGGTCCTTATCTGCCGATAATGATGCCAACCGGCACTAAGCTTCCCGAAGTGACCCAACAACAGCAAAATATCAATGTGCAATCCATAACCCTTACCCAAAGAAGACAGCACTAATCTCCATTCCAAAAAAAACCCGCGATCTCCTAAGCCGACTGCAAAACCACAAGTCACTCCTCAGTGGTCGTATACTGCAAAACAGAGGTCAGTTTCCTGTGGTCACCACAGTAATCATTTGGCAGCAATTTTTAAAATCCCTACACATCACAAGCAAAAAAAGTTTCCAAGACACAATATGTAATGAGCCCTGTTTTTATTTTCCCCAGCTGCCGTTTGTCCGGTCAGCCATTTTTGCCCCCTGCCATTTTAATTCCTTATACAGTCCCGTCTTGCAATCACACCCCTCTGAAAAAACAAACAGTACCACACTTTTTAAAATATTGCAATATCTTTGTTTTTCTAACCTGTTCCTCTGCCAGCTAATGGTAGAAACACAGGAAGGAAGTCACTATACCGAGCGTGACCCTTACAAAAGCAGACCGACCGTGACCTTACGTTGCCATAGCAACGCTCTGTCAAGATTCCACATACATCGAGCGAAACTGAATTACAGACAAAAAAAAAAACAAAGAAAAATGGACAAAACAAATCCTTTCTGAATGTGTCTGTGTGTGTGGCGGGTGGCGGGTTGCATGGGGGGGAGGAGGTGGGACGGCCAGAAACACTCCAGCAAATACAACTCCAGAGACCAATCTAAAAGACAGTCGCTCCAGCTGACTCCAAAACTGGGTAGGCAAAACTAAAAATATTTACAAACCCCAAAAAAGGGATTCTGTTTCTGAGTATGCCACAGACAACACTACCCTGTAGAAATTATTAATTAAAACTTCTATTCCAAGACAATGGCAGGGACTACTTTTTCTTTTTCTCTACTAATATTGACATTTTAAAATCTTCTAACCTACACTTTTTAAGTGCATTTTTTAATTAGCCTTTTTACTGGGGGGCCCATTTTATAAGCACAGTAACACACTCCAAGGTGTGGGTTATCTCCTGATAAGAACACGCCCAGTGCATAAAGCACTTTCGGTGCAAGCCACTGCGCTTCCAGCCAACGACCTGGGCATGCTCTATCAGGAGATAACCCACTCCTCATCGTGTGTTATTGCTTGCATAGTGAATACGGCAGGTTACATTATGCTGCTCCATTATGCTGTTCTCCAGCCACGCTACATTATGCTTGTCTACGTCGTCAAATTGCCCTTTACATTACTTTTTATTAGTTTATTTGAGTTGGGGGCCTTTGCTCCTCACACCCCTTTTTAAAAAACACAAAGGGAGTGTGGTGGCAAAGCCCCCCCCCCAACTCAAATAAACTAATAACAATTTATGGAATGGGGGCACAGCTAAAGTTACCCTCTTCATCAAATCACCCCTGACCTTACTTTTTATTAGTTTGTTTGAGTTGGGGGCTTTGCATCTCACACCTCCTTTTAAAAAACTTAAGGGGGGTGTGGGGGTGAAGACCCCCTACTCAAATAAACTTACAAAAAATAGCAGAATGGAGGCATGTGCCAAAACAGTGTAAATGGAAGTTACACAATTAGCGGCCAGCATTTGCTGGTCTGATAATCTGCACAATCACCGTATCTTGTAACATTTATAACCATGAAGACTATGATGGAAACTCTAGCCATTTAATTCTTCTGACAGACATAACTTAGGCCACTAATTTACATCATTCATTATGTGCAACCAGTATCATAGTAATCTTAATTTTACTAAGGCCTCCAAATCAGTTTTACTAAGGCCTACAAAGGGACTTCAACTCAGCTCTAACGTGTTGCTCAGGCCATGATCCACTTACTTTTGGAAGTGAGGAATAGAACAAGGAGAGTGGGATTTCAATTTAATGTAGACAACTATAGCCCCAAACCTCTGAACTGTACAATACAGTAGAATTAAGTTTTGCTTCACCAGCTTGCAGGGAAAATGGTTGCACTTCTATATCACATGCTAATCTCAGGATAGTTTAGTATTTTGCTGTATGTTTTTTGTTTGTATTATAAGGTATTGAGACCAGTTACCATTTACAGTAAAGACCAAGACATAATATGTATACTCCTTAACCATTTCTAGTTTAAGGTTATTAACATACAAGTTGTGAGCTTTCTTGCCTCTGAAAATCAATATCTCTGATTTGCCAAAATTTGGAAAAAGTTTATGTTTTATGCATATTTCATGGCAATGTTTTAGCTTATACTGTAACCCTATTAGGGAACGTGCAACTAATACCACGTCATTGGCATATGCCAGAGCAAGATATGGTTTACCTAGGATATTTGGAGAGTGAAACTTATCAGCCTCAATTTTTACCAATATCTCATTAACATAAATGTTGAATAATAATGGTGCTAATATTCAACATTCTTTAACTCCTTGATTAGATGGAAAAAAGCTAGCGATGTTACCTTGTACATCACATCTAATAAATGTCTTGGTATTGGAGTACAGTTGATTAACTGAAAATAGAAGATTATGGTCTATACCCATTTCAGAAAGTAACATGTTCCAATCAGTATCAATAGAGTCAAATAGGGCCCTCAAGTCAATAAATGCAGTGTAAAGTTTTAATTTTCTCACTTATACATATTTTTCAATAAGATGAGCCAAAACGTAAATATCATCCATAGTGAAAAATGATATCTAAATCCAGCCTGTAAATCAGAAATAATATATTTTTTTCATCAACTCAAGATTTTTACTTGTTTAGAAGAATTTCTGAATACATTTTTGAAACTGCACCTAGTAAACTAATTGGCATAAGGATTTTTGGCTCCCTAGTATCTCCTTTTCTGAAAAATGGGACAGTTACATTTATCTTCTGACTTTCAGGTATGCATCAATATTTCAGGCACTTAATGAATGGATTAGTTAATGTGGGAACTCAAATATTTAATGTTTATAAACATCTGCCAGTATACCATCAAGGCCAGGTGCTTTATTAGATTTATGTGAATGTATATCATATTCCACATCTAGAGAAGTAAAACATAATGATTCAAAGTTGAATTCCATGATTGTTTCAAGAAAATGAGTAGTATTCCTGGCAAGGAGGCCTTTACAAAATGGTAGCTTCTCATTAGGGATATACTCCCAGGCCAGGATATTCAAAGGGGTTGTGTCTGGCGCAACTGAGATGCACTGGCGCAACCCTGAATTGCACACTGGCGAGATACTGAAAAGGCTGCCCGGCACAGCGCAAATCCTGATGCGCCGGGGTGCAATGTAAACCTATGCAGTGCAGATGCAGGGGCATGCCCATGCATATGTGGCACATCCCAATATTCAGCCCGGGATGTGCGGTGCACATGCTGGTGCAACCCTGCATTGCACCACACAGGGGGGCTCAAAGTTGAGCCCTGGAAAAGTAGGAGCAAGTCCTGTCCATCCACAGGTGGGCCGCTGTATTGCACGGCGCAACACAGCAGCCACCAGCTGTTGGTGGCCACCCGCCCACCCAGAACACCGCTGACAAGCACACATACCCTGCTGGTGGTCCAGTGGAACCCCCACCCATCCCGTAAGCCTGATCACGGGCATCTGTAACTTACATTCATACCCTGGTGGTCTAGCAGTCCCCTTGCAGCCCGATCACGGGCATCTGTAATATAATTTCAAACCCTGGTGGTCTAGCGGTCCCCCTGCCACCCAGTTGCAGGCTGTCATAGCTACAGAAAGTCACCTGATGGTCCAGTGGTACCCCGCTCCCCATCCTCCCACAGAGGACCCCCAGCCACCCCCCCATCATCAGCGGGCAGCAGCACCCCGCCCGCATACCACCTGGCTGCCTGCCGAATGACAGGTACAGTATGCTCTGTATGCCTATTGGTCCACTGTGTGGACCAATGGGCTTGCAGACCACTGTACTCCACAGGACCAGATATGTGAATGAATGTGTTTATTCACATATCTGGTTCTGTGTAGCAGTATGGTTTGCAGCCCATTGGTCCACAGCCAGGGACCAATAGCGACACAGCATACTGTACCTGTCATTCGGTGGTAGCCGGGCAGCATGCGGAAGGGGTGCTGCCACCCGTTGATGATGGAGGGATGGCTGGGGGTCTTCTGTGGGAGGGTGGGGAGAGGGGTACCACTGGACCACCAGGTGACTTTCTGCAGCTACGCTAGCCCGTGATCGTGCAGCGAGGGGACTGCTAGACCACTAGGGTTTGAAATTATATTACAGATGCCCGCGATCGGGCAGTGAGAGGACTGCTAGACCACCAGGGTTTGATATTAAATTACAGATGCCTGTGATCGTGCAGCGAGGGGACCGCTAGACCACCATGGTTTGATATTAAATTACAGATGCCCGTGATCGGGCAGCGAGGGGACTGCTAGACCACCTGGGTTTGGTCTATTAATGCGGACACCCGCGATGGGGCGGATGGGACGGGGGTGCTACACTAGCTCACCAGGGAGCCAACTGCAGTGTGGCAGGACGCCAGGTGCATTTCGCCGGAGTGCCCAGTGCAATGCATGCAAATGGGGCCATAATGACAGGCAAATGGCCCCATTTGCACCTTGCATAGATTATGGCCTCATTTGCATGTCCCTGGCTGAATATCGCAGCTGATGCACCAAGCGCAACTGCACTTGCGCTGGCACATCCCCATGCTCCCTCTCTGTGGCTTGTGCTGGCGCAGTGCCACTGCACCATGCGCAGTCTGTGCACTGAACCTGCCATATTCAATGGTGCTGAGTCATGGCGCATCGCTGTTGAATATCGCCTGGTCCTGGCCCCAGCGCAGCCCAGTTGTGCTGCACCCAGGCTTGTGCTGCTGCCTGGCGCAGTCTGAATTTCCAGCCCCCCAGCGTTCAGCAGTGGGTGTGATGAAGGAAAAGACCATGGAATTGCCCCTTCCTGTAAAACCGCAGTGAGCTGGTGGTCTTTTCTGTTTTTTTTTTCCCAGTGTGATGTAACTGTGCCTCCCATTATTTTAACTCAACACAAATGCTTATTTTGTTGCCAAGCAGATACATCTCAGTTATATTCCTCCACTTCCACATCCTTCTTTATCTCGCCATCTCACACTTCCTGCCTCCTCCTTGCCCATGGCCTTCCATCTTCCATATTTTTTCCCCAGTTCCCCTCCTTCCTCCTGTTATTCCTATTATTTCTTTTAATGATCGGTTCAGCCACAGTGGGTTGAGATACTGTACTTATACATTATCCTAATTAAATAAAATAATTTTCCAATATGTCTTTAACTTGATGTAACAACCCCTTCCCTTATGGTAGGATGCATACATAATTGTTACTCTAGTGCTCAGGATATAGATGTGGTGTCAAGATGGCACCAACCTCTGGTGTTTTAGTAGTGTTGTTTTTTTTTTTAATAATCTCTTTATTGAATTTCTTTGTAACAAAGACAAACAAAACACAGACAAAACAACAGACAAGTAGATGCAATCAGATGTGCCATTAGATCTCATTCACATAGGTTAATAAATAGAGTCACATATTCTTATTCCATTATTTTCTTCCTCTATACATATTAAATTCTTGTGCAGGTCAACTGGATCTGGATAACATGCCTTACACCTAAAATAACTACCCCCCCTCTTTTTCTTTTTTTTAATGTGCTCAAGCCAGACCTTAGTATCATATTCTCAGCCATACTTAGTGAAGAGAGAAAAGGGGACCACTCCCTCAAGAAGGCCTCTTCCCGTTCTCGCACCACGTATATCAGTCTTTCCAGTGCCAGTGTTTGTATGATTGCCTGGTGCCACACAGACAATGTGGGCCTGACATGCGACACCCAGTGTTCTGTATACAATGCCGGGCTATAACAAACAGGACCCTCATCCACCTGGGGAGCAGATTCCAGTACGCCCCTCTACTTAGTAGTGTTTTAAGAGCTTGGGGGTAGGTATATTAAGGATCTTTAGGCAGAAAAAGATTATTGTTGGTGGTGGAGGGTCCTTGAAAGCATTTGGAGGCATAAATCCCCTCTGGGAAATGGGCATTTCATTCACAGGTGCTTCCTGCAAGGTGCCAGTGGGCATGTCAGGGAGCTGGCCCAGTGTCTAGTTTGGGTGCAGGTTGAGCTAGGTCTAACAGGTGCATCAGCATTGTTGCTGAATGCCAGGGATCCAGATGTCACTGTGCAGGTGGACACATGAAGTGTTCACCAGGAAGATGGCGTCAGCCTCTGGTTAGCATGTTACATCCTGTTGCAGACCCCTGCCTGGGGATACAAGTGCCTTGCCACTCTTAATAGTAAGGCAGTAATAGTATGGCAGTAAGGTAGCAGGAAATCAGACAACCACTCATGAGGGGGTCTTGGTGCAACATTTCCAGACCTTGACATTCGGGGCCTGGGGGTTCTTCCTTTAAGGAGTATCACCTCATGGCCCTCGGGCCTGATGCAGATTTCTGTGAAGATGGTTTGATATATGTGAAATGGGGGGCATCAAGTTGCCACCTCATTTTGGCCGTGGCGATTATGGCACCACAACAAGGTTGACAGAGAAAGGGACAAGCTTGATTTTTGATTGCCCCTCACTCACATTGCCCTTTGTGCTCTCACAGTTTCTACCCCTTCCGGATAGCGACCGTTTCCCAGAAGGGTGCTTTGGCACTGCAAGTCCTGGGAGTTGAAATGCCTGGCACTGTAATGCAAGGTGGCATTTTGCCTGT
Source organism: Neoceratodus forsteri (assembly GCA_016271365.2). Classification (NCBI taxonomy): domain Eukaryota; kingdom Metazoa; phylum Chordata; order Ceratodontiformes; family Ceratodontidae; genus Neoceratodus; species Neoceratodus forsteri. The sequence goes on from CM057455.1 coordinate 726,086,037, forward strand.
GCTGTAATTGGCATCGGCAAAAACATTTTTTATCAACTTAATTTTTATTAAGACACAAAGCAGGATACAGCACAATGTAATTACATGAATAAGTGACATGGCAAGAACTGATGGACAGTTGATAAGCTCTACATTACAGCACTGATAAATATAATACAATAGCTAAAAGTTACACAGAACTAAGTGAGTTAGGTAACTAAATAAGTGAAATAGCAACTTATCCCCTGCATTGAAGTCAAAGTTAATTTATTTCCATAATTATTACCTACCTGGCTCACTCTAGGCAACAGATGAGGAGGGGGGGGGAAGACACCCAACAGTAAGATAATGTACACCCCAACAACAGAGGGTAAACCCCAAAATATACATGAAAATTATTTGGAGTTATTATGGATTTGGCACAAGGGAATCAATAGATTCAACCAGGGCCCCACTTTATATTGGAAAGGAGCCTGACTCCACAGCCAAGACAAGAGGATTCCACATAGTCTGAAATACCTTCCGATTACCCTGCGCTGAGTATTGGTCTCTCTCAATAGTCATACATAACTTCAGGTTATTAACCCACTGCTGTATTGTTGGAGGACCATTGGGCATCCAGGATTGGGCAATTGTCTTCCTGGCATTGACCAATGCCAGAGCCCATAAAACTCCCGGTCCTCCCCTTGGGTGTTCCCAATCAGCCCCCAACAAAAGCTCCTCAGGGGTGAAAGGCAGAGAAAAGCCTAACACCTGGCTCATAATGCCATGTACTGCAGACCAGAAGGAGGCCACCTTGGGACATACCAGGGCTAGATGTAAAAAAATCACCATCAGCCACCAGACATTTAGGACAAGTGCTAGATTTTGAGGGGTCAAAATGATGAAGTTTGATCAGGGTATAGTAAGCCTGGTGAAGAAAGTTAAATTGGGCTTGTCTCAACTTATTACTCCTTGAACACACTTGAAAATGTTTACAAGCTCTTTTCCACATATCTGTTGTCATTGTATATCCCAGGTCATCTCCCCATTTAGCAACCATCTTTTGCAAAGTGACTCCATTACCTCCCAGAAGGGAGCCATACATTTCAGACAGTGTTCTCTTACCTGGTTGTGGGTGAAAAGGCCCCTCCTCCAATGGAGAAAGAGAAGCCCAACCATCTCCTAAACTTAATGTATGACCCAATATATTTCTGAGTTTAAGATAGATAAAGAAATTTCCCCTGAGGACCTTCCAGACTTCACACAAATAATCAAAGGTTACCAAGTGATCTCCTTCATATAATTGATCCACACGTCAGAGTCCCTTGAACTGCCAGTCCTTTAATCTGTGTATCAGGGCTAGCGAGGCCATATTTTTAATTTTGATGGCTTCAAACAATAAAGTCTGCCTAGTTGGAGCAGGCTGTCTATCCAAGGCAATATGTAGATGATACCACGCCCCAACAGTAATTGTTAAGAAAGGGTTAGGGTGGTCAGGTACAGACTCCGTCCATAGCCCTTCAGCCAATAATCCCCCTTTTATACTCCTCCTCTGACAGGCTTCCTCCATCTTCATCCATCCAGACACATCATAATCCAGACCTGGAGGAAGGACAGCTACCTGTGCCACCCAACAGTACCACTGAAAGTTCAGAAGGCCAAAACCACCCCCCTCCCCCTGTGGGACCTGAAGAGCATTCCGAGTAACCCTGGCCGACTTACTGCACCAAAGGAATCTATGCAGAATTGCATCAAGTTGCTTAAAATGATTTTTTGGCACCCTCACTAGAAGAGATTGGTATATATATAACAATCGAGGTAAAATCATCATCTTAACAACCGCAACTCTCCCCATAAAGGATAATGGCAGGGCTGCCCACCTACCACAATCTTCAGCAATTTTCATCATCAGGGGTTTAAAATTCAAACCATAAAGAGCTCCCATCCTATTTGAGATAAAAATCCCATAATACGTCAATTTAGTCACCAATTGTAGACCATTTAGATTATGTAGTAGGGACTGGCGGTCTAAGACCCCAACTGGTAAAACCTCACTTTTAGACTAATTCATTTTATGACCGGACAATTGCCCATATTCTTCCAAAATCCCCAGAACCTTAGGTAAATCCCAAGCTGGGTCTCTTAGAAACAAAAGGAGGTCATCAGCGTACATTGCTAGTTTGTGCTCATGTCCGCCGCATATTAACACTCCCACCTCCGACCCTGCATGAAGGGCAGCTGCTAAAAGTTCCAGGGACAGAATATAAAGTAAAGAAGAAAGTGGACAGCCCTGCCGAGTGTCACAGCCTAATGTAAACTTGGGAGACAGCACACCATTAACTGTTACCTAAGCAAAGAGATTGGTATATAGGGTTCTGATCCAGGAAACAAACTGAGATCCAAATCCCATCCTCCCCAGAGTGGCAAAAAGATACCCTTACTCCACCCGGTCAAAGGCCTTTTCTGCATCCAAAGTGACAATGGCCGCACCGTGTTTATTTGTCACTTTGCCCCACTGATAGATAACATTCAGGGTTCTCCTTATGTTGTATTTTCCTTGCCTACCCTTCACAAAACCAGTCTGGTCAGGAGGATTAAAGCTGGAAGCAAGGGGTCCAGCCTGGTGGCCAGTACCTTAGCAAAGACCTTATAATCTGCGGTCAATAATGAGATAGGTCTATAAGAGGCACACCAGGCTGGGTCCTTGCCTGGCTTTGGCAAGACTGTAATAACTGCAGACCGGGTAGAGGGGGGCAACTTGCCATCTGTCAGACTCTCCAAAAGCATATCTTTCAAAGGCTCGAGCAATTCTTTATGAAAATATTTTATAAAATCTATGGGTATACCATCTGGTCCAGGAGCCCTGCCTCCTCTAAGTGCCCTAATAGCGCTACTGATCTCTTCACTTGTCAGCGGAGACTCAAGTACCCCTACCTTCTCCTCTTTAATAATTCTCAATGATCCCTCCTTCAGAAAAGCCTGTATTCTCTCCGGAGAGGGTGACACCTCAGAGGTGCATAACTTGTTATAGAAGTCACCAAATGCAGCACTAATCTCCTGTGGATCAACCACCTGATTACCATCAGATGTATGAATCTGATATACCGCCCACTCCCCTTCTTTCCTACGTAGCTGCCAAGCCAGAAACTTTACAGTGCAGCCCCATCAAAGTACTGGTTAGACTGTGATAACAAAATAGCCTTTTCCAGGCGAGCACTGCTAATAGAATTGTATTGCCATTTTAATTTCTGTACTATATGATACAAGGACGGTGTAGGGTTAGCCCTGTGTGGCTGTTCATATGCTTCAACCTTGGTTTTTAGAGCTTCAATCTCTTAAGTTAAGGCACAGGCTTTATGTGCTGCAAAGGAGATAGATTGGCTGCAGATATAAGCTTTTAGTGCCTCCCATCTTGTTTTATGTGAGGTGTCTCCTCTACGATCGAAAACTAAAAACTCCTGGATGCAGGCCCGCATATGTTGTATATAGACTTGGTCCTTCAGCAAGAGGGGATCTAACCTCCAAAGTCTGTTTCCTGGGCCGCCTTGAACAAAAACAACCGTAAGAGATGCATGATCGGATATTAAAATCAGGGAATAGAGCGCACTTTTTTATTGCTGGCAATAGGGCAGGACTACCCAAAATTCAGTCTATGTGGGCATAAGATTTGTGTGCATGGGAATAAAAACTATAGTCTCTGCCGGATGGATAAAGATGACGCCAGGCATCCACTAACCCTACGTTGTCCTCCAGAACTCCCAATGCTTTAGCGTTTGTAGACATCCTAGTGGGCTTAGTACTAGATCTATCCAGTACTCCATCTTGCACACAATTATAGTCCCCCCCGAAGTATCCACCTACTCGGCCAGTTGACCAGCTCCAAGGAGAGCCGCTGAAAGAACTGGATCCTCAACATTAGGGGCATAAACTGCTCCTATGTTTACCTGCCTTAGCCCAGGTATTTCAACCTTAGTCAAAACAAATCTCACAGCCTGATCAACTCGACTATCCAGCACCACAGCCGATGATCCCCTTGGGAACCATATTGCTGTTCCTCTAGCCTTAGCTGAGAAGGTAGCCAAAATCCATGTGCCACCTAAATTGTCCTCTGTTCTCAAGGCCTTCTCCGTTGACATATGAGTTTCCTGTATCAGAACCACTTGCCAACTGGCCTTCTTCTCCTCAGTGGCAAACCTTTTATGCTTCATCATTGACTTCAGCCCATTCATATTTCATGTTGCTACTTTAAAAGAACCAGCCATAGGTTAATATGTAAAGCATACCAACATTTGTAGAGCTTGTCTTAAATCTTTTCTTACAATATGCCAGGTCTAACATTTCTGCACACTGTGCCTGCACCCCTCTGTGCCTAATTTAAACTTTTAGAAATTGAAACCCCACTTGAATAAGCCCCAGATAGGGAGATCTGGACCAGCCAATCAGGAGACGAGCCCACTCAGCAAAACAGGCACCGTCTGAAGAGTGGTGAGTCCCACATACCACCCTAAGGTATCGATTGTCTCCCCATCCCCCACATCCCCCACCCATCCATCATCCCAATGTGGTATACTAGAACAAAATAACCCCCCAATAAACACTAAAAGCAACACTAATACCCCCCCAATGGGCCAACGTGACCCATTCCCGAATCCCCTACAAACTTGTAGCAAACCTTTATGGTTGTCATTGTACAGCACTCCTTATAATGACACATCAAAACCCAGGAGTACAGTTTAAACCAATGTTTTAAGTTGTATTTAGGTAAATAAAGGCCTAAAGCTGATCACTACCAATGAGCAGTGACAAAAAATGCTATTTTTAAATTCAGAGATCACTCCCTCAGATATGCCAGTAATAACTTTCCAAGCACAAACTATGTATCAAAGGAAAAGTCAGTAAATAATAAGTAATCAGGTTGAACAAAATGTACCAGCACTCTGCAAATGCATTCATTGTTACCCTGATCCCCAGATCATGTCGGAGCATGGCTGTTTCAGGCTACCAAATCCACTTAGTGAGTATACAACCCTCTCAAATAAATTCAAAGTAATCCAAAGCCTCATATGAGGAAATAAAGCCATGAGCCATGAGCCATGAGCCATTCTTGACATGTTAGCCCATCGAATATACTTAAAAGGCAATGAACAGAACTGAAGGCATGATAATCCCAGACAGTACCTTGAGACCAGATCAGTACAAAGGTAAACGTATGACCAAAAGTTCTCTAATCGAGCTTAACTAGCAGAGAAAGGGAAAACCGTCAGATATGGAGAACATCACCCCCCACGAGATAATCATGACTGACAGTATACACCCCATTGCCAGCATCTGCAGAAGCCTTCCAAAGTAAAATCAGTACCTGGGCCCTCAGCGTTCCTCGGGTTCTTGTCATGCTGGTGAGTGCAGGCCATCCACTTGGCCTGCATCATCAACCTTAGAGATCTCCTCAACCCACTTTAGCGCTTCACGGGGGCAGGAGAAGAAATGGGAAGAGCCCCCTGGTCGGTCAACTTTCAGCCTAGCTGGATATAAAAAGGCGAAGGATACATAGATACATAGACAGTGTCGGCAGATAAGGGCCTATGGCCCACCCAGTCTGCCCATTTGAGCTTATAAGTTCAGTTTGTTTTCCTAGAAGTCTGTTGCCCCTTACCCCTGACCTCCAGAATTCCTTTATGTCTATCCCATGCATTCTTAAATCCCTCGATTGTTTCAGCCCCCACCACTTCCTCTGGCAGGGTGTTCCACTTGTCCACCACCCGTTCTGTGAAGAAATTCTTTCTCATGTTTCCTCTGAATCATCCTCCCTCCAACTTCATCCCATGCCCTCTAGTCCTGGAACATTTTTTTCGTTTAAAAATAGTGTTTTCCTGCACCCTGTTCCTCCCTGTAAGATACTTGTATGTCTCTATCATATCCCCTCTCTCCCTCCTCTCCTCCATGGAGTACATGTTCAGTTCCTTCAACCTGTCTTCATAGGACTTGTGATGCAATCCATGCACCATCTTTGTTGCCCTCCTCTGAACCTTCTCTACCCTGTCTATGTCCTTATGTGGTATGGTCTCCAGAACTGTACACTGTACCCAGGTGGGCCTCACTAGTGTCTTGTATATGGAATTATGACCTCCTTTTCCTGCTGGTGATGCCTCTGCCTATACATCTCAGCATCCTATTTGCTTTACCTGCTGCCTTGTCACACTGTTTCCCTACCTTGAGGTCATCAGAGATGATAACCCCAAGATCCCTTTCCTGCTTGGTGCATGCTATATCCTCACCCCCAACTGATATATTGTGCCAGGGTTTTGTGCCCCATATGCATTATCTTGCACTTCTTTGCATTGAATTTCAACTGCCAAACCCTGACCATTCTTCAAGTTTCTGCAGGTGCTTCTCATTCTGTCTACACCCTCTGGTGTGTCTACTCTGTTACAGAGCTTTGTGTCATCAGCGAACAGTGAAATTCTGCCTTCTAGGTCCACGCAATGTCACTGATGAAGATGTTGAATAGGACCGGTCCCAGCACTGAACCCTGTGGTACCCCACTGGTCACTCTTCCTCTGTGGAGTGACAGCCATTTACCACCACCCTCTGTGTCCTGCCACCCAGCCAGTTACCTACCCACCACACTACTGTCCTGTCCACACCCATATTCCCCAGTTTGTGTAATAGTCTTCTATGTGGCGCAGTGTCAAAGGCCTTGCTGAAGTCAGATAGGCCACGTCCACGCTCCCCTGATCCACCTCCTAGTCACCCAGTCAAAAAATTCAACGAGGTTGGTTTGACATGACCTCCCCCTGGTGAAACCATGCTGCCTTGGGTCCTGTAGTCCATTGACAACCAGATGTTCTACAAATCTCTCCTTCAGTAGTGCTTCCATGATCTTCCCCACTACCGAGGTGAGGCTGACTGGTCTGTAGTTCCCTGCTTCCTCTTTGTTCCCACTTTTGTATAAGGGGACTACATCTGCTGTCCTCCAGTCTTTGGGTACCTCCCCTGTTTCCAGTGATCGGCTAAACAGGATAGCCAGAGGTTCAGCCACCACCTCTCTTAGTTCTTTAAGGACCTTGGGGTGCACCCCATCTGGCCCCATTGCTTTATCAACTCTTATTACTTCCAGTTCCTTCAGGACCCTTTGTCATGTAACCCATTCAGTGCAATTTTGCCTTGACTTCATTAAATTTCTGATGTCGTAACTGCAAATCTTTACTGTAGTCCTGGAACACATAAATCCAGTTATTCCCAAGCACAATGGGACCCTTTTTGTTTTGCTCTTTTTAAGATTGCTTCTTTATTTTGATAACGTAGATATTTGATCAGACAGTGCCTGGGTCGAGTATCAGTCGGAGTTTTGGGCCCACTCTATGTACCTGCTCAACTTCACAATTCTTAAGTTTGATAGGCAAATTTAAATCCTCCATGAGCCAAGAGTGAATATTCTTCTCTGGATTAGCCCCTTCAGTGCCCTATAGTAGGCCAATAATTCTTAGATTCGACCTGCATGATCTATTTTCTTGATCATCCATCTTACTCATTAGGGCCTCAACCTGTTGCTTTAAAGTTGTATTGTCCCTAGTAGAATTAGTTAATGAGTCCTCCAAAAGACCTACACAATGCTCCAATTCTGCAATCTGGCTGGTATGAGAGGCAGATGATTCTGATAACCCTGTCACAACTGATTGCAGGTGAGAAATTTGCGATATGATGTTATCGAAGCCAGCTTTCATATCATGCTGGATTAGTGCAAGTGTAGAAGGGACTGCAGCTAGTGACTGTTTGAAGTCGGAAGGGCCCTCCTGCACCATCACAGGGCCTTCTAGTCTATTAGTGTTTTCCAGGTGGCGCTGAGCCTTCGGCAGATCAGAGGTAGTAAATTGCAGTTTAGACTGCTTGTTTTTGTTGCTGCCAGATGCCATCAAATTCAGTCTGCAAAACCCACCTTGCCAAGCAGTTTAGATCGTGTAAGCTCCTGTGACTGTTGAAAAAAGGCAGAATGCTAAATGGAGCTAGGCTAACCTGCGTCCGCCATTTTCAGCTGCTAGCCACGCCCCCTCCTGGCATCAGCAAAATGTATGTCACTGCATCATGGGTGAACCATTTTAGAGAGGATCAACACTTGAGAGAGAGGAGTGAGAGGATGGGAGACAAGGCTGCAGCCACAGGCTGGTAAAGTAGGAAATCTTAGTTAAAACAAAAGATATCCATTATCCCATAAGGTTTTTTGAGCACCTGTTGCCATCTGGCCTGGGAGGTCCCTGGGGGGGCTATAAGGTACTGCATATATACTGTAGCAGAGCTCCCGCTGATGCATACCCCTGCATGTGTGGGAGCATCTAAATCCAGAACTAGTGGTGACACCTTGGACCTTAAGCTACTGTCACTTACCCTTGATGGTGTACTTCGTCCTCTTACAAAAATTCTGAACCTCTCTCTCAGCTGCGGTCAATTCCTGGATAGATGGAAAACTGCGATCGTGACCCCTGTCCACAAAAGTGGCGACAAGACCAGTCATTCAAACTATGCCCTATCTCCATACTACCCCCACTCTCTAAGGCACTCGAGCACATCGTGGCAGACCAACTCACCGACCATCTGGATATATACACTATACTATGTGCCCAACAACACAGCTTCCGGAAAGGACACAGTACCACAACAGCCCTCCTTGAGTACACTGGAGCAGTACATAGCTCCCTTGACAACGACTTACTCACTGGGGCTGTCTTTATCAACCTCTCCAAGGCATTTGATACTGTCCACCATGGACTGCTTATTGACCAACTACTGAATGTCTTTCACCTGACACTGCACTATGGTTTATAAGCTACCTAGAGCACCGGTCACAAAGAGTAAAAATTGCCAATGCCCTTTCTGATACTCTGCCTGTTCACTCTGGTGTCCCCAAGGGGTCCATATTGGGTCCCCTCCTGTTCAGCCTCTTCTTAAACTCCCTACCTCAAGCCTGCTCTGAACAAATCATACTGTATGCTGATGATGCAGTTGTTTTTTCCTTACACAAAGACCCTATGTCATTACAATACAATCTGCAGCTTGGTTTCAGCACCGTTGAGTCATGGTTCTAGAATCATAAACTAGTCCTAAATCACAAGAAAACTAAGTCTATGCATTTCCGCAGCTCTCACAGTCCGCACAAACAACAACATATGGCTATCTCCACCACACAGGGGAATACCCTCGAACAGATTCAGTCCGTCAAATATCTAGGGATACTGCTTGACCCTAATCTTTCCTATGGAGCTCATATTGACAATGTGGCCAGAGCTGCTAATACACGTCTTGGTCTACTTTACAAACACAGACAACATCTTACCCCAGACGCACTGAAGATTGCTGTACAGAGCTCTGTGGTCTTGGTCATCAACTATGGACTCATCATTTACAGCTCTGCCACGACGACAACCCTCAGACGTATGTTAATTGCCTTAAATAAGGCCTGTCGGCTTATTACTGGTGCTCACCATCTCACCCACACCTGTGACCTGTATGCTCAGACTGGCTGGCTCCAACTATCAAACCGCATCAAGTATTTCACCTGTACCATGGCGAAAAAAATCTACCTTGGTCTTGCCCCCCCAGGTGTCTTAACCCTGTTACACCAAAGCTCCAATTGTCGGAGCTCTAGGATATCCAATAGGCAGCTCCTGAAAGTCTACCTCTGTCGCACTACCCAGGGTCAAAGCTCTTTTGCCTACAAAGCTCCATTTTGGCTAAATGGCCTCAGCCCACCATCTCCTCAGCCGCAACACTTTGTATGTTTAAAACCAGACTCCGGCACCATCTCATTGCCACCAGCTCCTGTGATTGCTTCACTAAACTCAGGATCACTATCTTGGCTAGCTATTGTGGCCACTTGCCTCTCAACAGCCATACCAGCCACACCTCAGCATCAGTGTACCCCCTGTTGCACTTTTCCTTACCTTCCCATCCCCCGCCACCACATCTCCTACCTGCTCTACTTCCTATCTGTCCTATCCCCTTGCCTACCCCCCTCACCCCCCCCCCAACAACAGCACTTCTAAACAGATTTCTCTGTCTGACAAATGCCTCTGGCTGCTTCATCTTTCCCCACCCCCTTCCCCCTCTCCACCCCTTTATGTTTACTCCCAATGTCTCAGTACGCAAACTGTCTGGAATAACTACATTGTTGTTGATGTTCTTTGAATGTTGTTTCCTCAATCTGTATTTTTTGACGTGGAACTTTTGTAAAAGAGCCTTGGCTCAAAGATAATTGTAATCCTAGACCTAAATAAATAAATAAAAAATAAATCAGGAGGTCTAGGGCAGTAGGGACAGAAGTAGGAAAATCCATTCACGTAGGCCTAAGAAAAGTTTCTGCCACCCTTAATGTAGTACACCTTGTCAGTGTGCTGAGCTATAACTTACATGCTCTGCCCTGGTGGCTATGGGAATTTAAGGCCTTTCAGAGATGAAGTTTGGTGTCATAGGTTATCGCTGAAGCTAAGGAGCAAAGAAGATACCAGGGACAGAGAGTGTCCAGGGAGATGTCAGGGGCTGCTCTGTAGTTGTGGTGGGATGCAAGGCAGTGGGAGGTAATATGTGAACGTGCCAACAAGTTTTTACTGCCTGTTGTCTGTGATATCAGTATTTCTTCAGTTGATTGTAAATTGATGACACATCACAAGAAGGTGTACTATAGCAGAGTTGTGTGTCTTTGAGCACTCCTCCCCCTGATGAAGACTCAGTGTTAGTCAAAGCACTGGGGAGTGCTTATCTGCTCTGGTCTTGCTCCTGTAATTTACAGCGGTAGCCAAACTAATCATCCACTTTACCACAGAAAGGTTTACCACATTAAAGGCACATTTACACTACTCACTGGGTTTGCTCTTTCAGTGGGTTCTGTCTGTGCCGCCCCAACTGCTGCGAGGCCAACCCAAGTTTACACACAGCCTGTCTGCATCAGTGCAGGCTCAAGCCACAGCACTTCCATCATTGTTCGGTGCATTTCCACTGGTGTCGGGGTGCAGCAAATACCCTGCAATACCTTTTGTCTTCAGCTGATCCACTGATATCACTCCCTCACTTTTCAGCAGCACTACCCACTACATGGAACAGTCATGCTATCTGCCTCAGGCTCTCTTTCCATTCACTCACATAATGGAAACAGGTTCTGATAAAAATGATAACTGCCAGTGAAAACAAAAGTCTGTTCCACCCGCACAGGTGATACATGATCATCTAGCTGATAGAAACAAACAGCTCAAGGGGTGGCAAACAACTACACTTAGGGCAGGGCACGTTTCACGTTTCCTAACTGATCAGCTGTATTTGGCATGAGGTAATGCGGTGCTGCATCAATGCAGGCAGAGCAGCGTCTTTCCACCCCGAGAAAAAAACACCCAGAGTGGTACAGCTCCCAACCAAAATGAGTGTCATACTGTGCCACAATGGAGCAGAACACAGCACTCCCTGAATCACAGCATTGCAGATCAGGTAGTGTTAATGGGTCTCAAGGTACTACAATACAACAGTTCACCCTTATGGCAATATTACTCAAAGTACCACATTAGCTGAAGTGTTACGTTATTGTGCGGATGATATTGGCTGGCAACCAGGGGCATGGGGGCCACAGGACAAGAGTCACACATGAAAGGGGGAATATCACTGCTCTCAGTAGCCTTTTCCTCTTGGAGATCTGGGACTCCCAAAATCAAACATTGGTGGTCTTGAACTACTGTAAATTCTGGAAGCCCAGCAATGTTCCCACCTCTTTGTTGTGTGGGCACCAGTCTGCAGCTTGTGCATCTGGAAAATCCATAAATCCATCCCAAGGACCCTCCATACTGACAGGCATGTATCCTGATGCCTGCTGGTGCTTCAAGAAACTGGATCCTTATGTCCTAGAGTGACTTGATTACGGTGCTAAAAACTGATTCAGTTTGCTGAGGTCATTTGGAATCAGGTTGAGGATTCAACTTGTATTTATCTCCTGAAGGGAATGAGTTTTAATAACTATGGGGGGAAGGAGAATATACCAGCTTCATTATGCTTTCCAGATAATCTAAGCTCAAGATTGTATGGTTTGGACAGCTCTGCCAAACTACTAGGATATGCATCACCAGATGGGGAGGCTTATTGCCATAGCGAGATTGCAAATGGCCATTTGAGGTTCAGAGAGAGAAAGAGAGAAAGAGAGCGAGGGAGAGAGAGGGAGAGAGAGGAGGGGGTTGTCAGCATCTGTCAGTTTCTAAGAGGTGGAATGGGTGTTAGAATGACTGGGAGCCCTCAATTAAACGCCTAGACCTGGGGCCCGATTTTCAAATGGAGTTCGATTGCTGCAAGGGACTTGTGGCAGAGAGTTTGATGCAAGTGGCGACTTGTGGCAATCAATTCAACAATTCCAATTTTACAAAACACTCAACTGCAACTCCCTAGTGCAAGTCCCTTGTGCCCGGAGGCAGGACTTAGACCAGCTCCCCCCCCGGTCTACATTTGTGCCATGGCGGGAGCCATGTTATGGGGCTTGTGACAAACCTTTGGGGCAAGCTGCTGTAAATGGTGGAAAATGCAGCAAATGTGCCCAATGTACTAAAGTCGGGTGTAGGTTTTGGCAAACTGGCACAGCTGCGCAAAAGACTGCGGTTCATGCAGGGCTTGTCGGAAGCCCTGTATCAAGCTTTTGTAAACCGATGATCTAATAAATAAATAAATAAATAAATAAAATCAGGCCCCCTGGAGTAAAAACAAAAACTGACTTAAACTGTTTAACTTCTGTACCTAATTCTTTAAGAAAATATACTCTTATAATATCTGCCATGTGGTAGACCATTTCTAACTGCAGTAAGTACAAGTCTAGAGAACACAACCTACCAAGTTTTGCAGACACCTGCAGAGGGTGAAAGAAGTCTCTAGTGTGAGATAAGAGTTCCATTTCAGAGAGATGGGCTCCATTGACTAAGTCCAAGTAAGAGAGAGGAACAGCAAAGGTGTAACAAACTAAGGGGTCACTATTACAGGAGTTCCACATATACACCAGAATGGTAGCTGCATTACCAGTGAGGCAGTAAAGAAGTACCAGTGTTCCATTCCCTCTGGGTACTAGGGTGATTGACCCACTGTGGGTGAAACTGATGGAGTGCGGGGAATATGGAAGTAATGAAACAAAGAAATATATTTGTGAAATATATGATGCTGTATATGATTAAGTAAGTGCAGCAGTATGGAGGCATCACTCTGAGAGCCAGGCTTGCCTGCAGACTCAAATATTCCATCCTGGGACTAGAAAGGGTCTGTTTCCACTGTGGAGGTGAGGCATTTGACTCCCAGGTAAGAAGGGTATGGCCAGCTGTCATTCCCTCTCTCCCTGCTGGCTGACCAAGTAGTGGCTTCAAAGACATCTGCTCACCTGCTCTTTTGACCAAAGGGCAAAGTTACAGCAATTGGTGGACCAAAAAAGAAGGGTGGGGATGAGGAAATAGAAGGAAAAAGTGTGTCTCACCCCACATGAACACACAAATAATTTACAGTCAGACTTGCCCAATCATGTTTCCTCTCCAGTGGGGCACAACCTCACTATAGATAGATAGATAGATAGATAGATAGATAGATAGATAGATAGATAGATAGATCCATCAATCTATATCTATATGGCTGTTAATAACATAGTACTACTTGACACACTACTTAACCACCACAATAAAACATGTAACAAGCTCCTTAATAACACACATAATGTCCACCCTACCCTTCCAACACTATGGCAAAATACTGGACACAGCAAAAAAGTGTCAAACCTAAATAAAACAAAATATGGCAAAGTCTGGTCTGCTCCTGAAATAATGCCATCTCAGGGTCAAACAAGCTCATAAATGCCACTTGCCCTTCAGTCTCATGGCTTTATGGCTTGTTCAACCCCTCAATGGTATTACTTCCTTCAATATCACATTGTATTATCATTTATTCTCTCTACATGCATACATACTGTAATAACTTTTGTATAGTTTTTTATGTTTCTGTGTTTAATTTTTATTACCAGTTAGACCTCTTGTAAATATTTCAGCTGAGATCAAAACTGTCTGGTAAAGTTAGTTGCCAGAGGCATGCCAGATGGTTCTGTAGAATGTTTACAATCTCTTTGTCCTCTACTACAGGACTCCCTGGCCAGTTAATAGGAGAACTGGAAGCAAAAATAACCCTTTCATGTTTCATGAAGGGCCTTGACTAATGAGTGAAGCAGTCAGTCCTGCTGTATGAGACAGGAGGGAAAGCAAAGGGATGGACCTTGCCACTCACAAAACCCAAGATTCCAGTTAAGTTCAGTCTTTCCAGATGGGAGATTTTCCAGGACCCAAAATAAGTGTTGAATCTACGATGTCAGAGTAAAATACTAGATTATGTGTCATGGGGGGTTGAAGAGTCTTGAGGATTTCCAGAATCTGAAAGAGTCAGTCAGACTGGGACTCCAAATAGTTAACATCTAAGGTTCAAGTTTACCCTGATTCCCCAAGGTGTCCTTTGTGGGAAAATCATTCTACTTTGGGAAAATTAGGAAGTGCAGTAAGATTTTTCTGTGTGTTTTGGTACTACATGATCTGTCATGGGGAGAAGATGAAGGGTCTTGAGGACTGCCAGAACATGAAAGAGTTAGTCAGGCTGGGACTCTGAATAGTTAACATCTAAGGTTCGAGTCTGCCCTGATGGTTCCCGGTCATAACAGTAAAATAAATATAGCACGCTCCAAAACCATACACAGCAAAAGAGTTAAAGCAAAGCTAGCACTTGGAAATAACAGTGAGTGCTACCTGCCAAAAACCACAAACAGCATCAAATGTACATTAGTGGGGGGGCTACACCCCTGCACCCCACAACTTAATTATAACCAACACCATGGGTGGTGAAACTCGGGGAACCAGAACAAGTTTGGGGGAGAACAACAACAACAACAAAATAAAGCCAACACAGGTTGGGGGGGGGACAGAAAAACACACCACTGTTAGGAGACTGGAAACAGAACCCTGGTCTTCTGGACGCTCCACTGCCATAGCTGCTCCTGCTCTCAGCCCCCTACACCACAGGAGCATTTCAGCGAGACACCACCCACTTCACTCCTTTCTCCTCTCCTCAGATGTGACAACAGCTACAGGGTTAGCAGTAACTCACATGCACTACCTTAATCCTGTAGCTGCTATTATTTTCACTGTTTTTACCTCGCACTTTTTCACCGCACTGTTCCAACAGCGCTATATAAACCGGACACCTGCCTTGATTTCCCAAGGTGTCCTGCGAGGGTAAGCCATTCTACTTTGGGGAAATTAGGAAGTGCAGTAAGATTTTTCTGGGGGGAGGGTTTCCCTGCTGGGTGCAAAACATGTTCTTTTAATTTCTGTAGAATTACTGTTCCCCATAGTCCTTGTGTAGTATGCTGCATTATATGCGCAAAGTATTAAAACATTATTTTTTTATATACTTCATGTTTCTGTGACAGTTCTTTGAAGTACAGATGATTGGATTATAACTAACAAAAAAACTGTGTTTCTGCCTCTGAAGAAAGGCAGTGCCAGCATGAGATCCAGCTGAAAGAGAAGCAAGAGAAAGAGCACGATCATGAGAGACAGATGGAAATTCTGTGCCAGAGGACATCACCACAAACTGTGAGTAACAGCATGAAACGTTCGACCCAGAAACCTGAAATTAATTGTAAAGTGTTTCCCAGATATCAGGCCAGGGATGATCTTGATCTGTTTTTAAGGTCTTTCAAGAGAATATGTGGGCAGTTTGAATTGGGCAGGGCTTCCTTGGCGACTCACCAATTGCCACTACTTGCAGATAAGGCATTAGAAGCTTTTACCAGAATGGACAACCAGGACTGCATGGACTATAATAAAATGAAAAATGCCTTGCTAAAGCATTTTGAGTTTATTTAATTTTTTATTTATTTTTTTATTGAAGTCTCGGATTACAACCTTTGAGCTACCAGCTCATTTACAAAGGTTCCACGTCAGGAAGAAAAATACAAACGTACAAGCATAGAGCACAATTTAACAAAGAGCATAAGGCAGATGTCAAAAGCACTATGACTTAACAGTGGACCTGAGGATAGGAAGTGTATCTTGACACACAGACAGAGTCAGGGCTGAATCAGAAGTAAGAACGAGAGGAAGGGGAGGTAATTGAGTGAAAAGGGGAGGTGGGGTAGAAATAGGTGTGCAGCAAGTGGGAACCTCTGGCTAGGGCTCACCTTATCAGGAGGGCATGGGGGGAGTGGAGAGGAGGGGTGAGAAACAGGTGAGGCGTGGGCCCCAAAGGAAAGAGGGGAGGGTGGGACTAGGACAGGGGCAGGGGTAGGTATGTAGAGGAAGGTGGGGGTGGGAGTTGCAGGGGAAGTGGAGGAATGGGTGAGTAGCATAAGTGCACATTTGGTGGGGTAGATCAAACAATTTGTACCAGGAGGGTTGGTCAGGTAGGGCAGATGCATTGCCTTTGGTGGGACAGGTGGGATCTAAGCGCGGATTTGAACAAGCTAATTTTGCTAATGGTGGTAAGTTCCAGTGGGAGTGAGGAGAGCCATAGCGGGGCCCAGTATTCGAAGGATCACTGACCTTAGGTGGTGTGACGATAGGGGATTTTGATGGGGATCTTGTTGGATATCCTCGTGGTCCTCGTTGGAGCGACCTGGTGTATGAGGGAGCTGGGCCCCGGTGGCAAAAGGCCCAAGGTGGCTTTTTTGGCAAGGAGACAGGTTTGATAACGGGCCCTGTCATTCAGGTTTAGCCATCTGGTTTGCTGGTAGAGGTGGCAGGTATGGGTCAGTTGCAGGGCTCCAAGCGCAAGTCGGCAGGCTTTGTTAAGCGTGGTGATGAGTCTCTTGAGGGTGCTATCTGGGGCTGTGCTGTTGATAGCAAGGCCATAATCAATGGTTGAGAAGACTGAACTGGTTATGGCAAGCTGGAGGGCTTTATCAGTGAGGCAGTTGAGATGCTTGTAAAGCAGGCTGAGCTTCCTGTTAGCTGCAGAGGCCACATGATCGATATGTGAGGCGTATGAGAGGGAACTATCAAGGGTGAGGTCCAGATATTTGAATTTGGGGACCATTTCAGTGGGGATCTGTTGTAAGTTCTGGATGTTTAGGGTTGCAGCCCTGTGGCAATTTAGGGTTGCAGCCCTGTGGCAACTGTGCGCTGGGGCAAAGAGCATGGATTTCGTCTTTTTGTGATTGACTAGGAGTCTAGCTTTGTTAAACCAGTCTTCCACATCATAAAAGTCCTGTTGAAGACACTGCTGCAGTGCGATGGGGTCAGAGTGGCTGGTGTAGATCACAGCATCATCAGCGTTGAGAAGAATATTTTGGTGGCAGGCTAGCGGAAGATTGTTTAAAAAGAGGCTAAAGAGGAGGGAGCCCAGGATGGATCCTTGGGGGACTCCGGTGGACACTTGGAGGGAGTCAGAGAGGACACTGCAAATTTTTACCTGTTGAAGATGTCCAGAGAGGTAGCTCTGGAACCAGCACAGTGAGTCTGAGGAGAGCCCAGTTGCCTCTAATTGGGCCAGCAGAAGGTCATGGTTGATTGTATCAAAGGCATTGGTGAGGTCTATGAAGGTTGCCCCCACCAAGCGGCCCTGGTCGAAGGCACTGTGAATGTAGCCCATGAACTCGAGAAGCGCGGTGGTGGTGCTGTGGCGTTGCTGGAAGCTGTGCTGCTGCTGGCATTGTAGCTGGTATTTTTCAAGTTGTTCCACCAGCTGATCATAGACTATCCGCTCAACGGCTTTTGAGATAGGCGGGAGGACAGAAATTGGCCGATAGTTGGCATGGTCGGTCTTAGTATTGATTTTGTGGATTGGGGTGATGATTGCTGCTTTCCAGAGTTCTGGGAAGGTACCTGAGGTGAGGGACAGATTTATGATACAGGTCAGTGGGGTTAGCAGTTCGTCGAGGGTAAGAGAGATTAGTTTTAGATCAAGGCCCTCGGAGCTGTGCCTGGACTTCCCAAGGACTTGGGAGAGATATTTTTACCTCACCTTTAGATAGAACTTTGAGGTAACATGGGAGGGCTTGAAATGTTGGGGGCAAGCTTTGGGGGGTGGGCTGGTTGGTACTGGCTTGGAATTGGAAGCTAGGGGGGAGCACTGACCTGAGGTCCGTAAAGGCTGTATTGAAGTTATCTGTGATGGATCTGGGGTCCTGTGTTAGGGAACCATTGTGGCTCAGCATTGTGGGTGCTGAGGTATCATATTTCCCTATGATTGTGTTAATGTTATCCCAGAAACAGCGGCTGTCACCCCAGGTGGAGTTAAGCTCGAGTCGGTGGAAATTAGCTTTTGCCTGCCAGATTGCGACGGTGCATTTGTTCCGGGCAGCCTTGTAGTTTTGCAAATCCTGGGCAGAGCGACTATTTATGTACTTATACCATAGGTGGTCCCTGGAGCTTAACACGACAAGGAGGTGAGGGGTTATCCACGTTTTATGCGAGCCACTGATTTTCCTTTTAGCTAAGGGGGCAAATATGTTGCAGGCTGCATTGAAGATGGCTATAAATTTACTCAGTGCTGTGTTAACATCGTTGGCATTTAGGATAGGACAGTTCAGTTGCAGGAGGTGTTGTTTAAAGAGCCCTAACAAGCCCCTTTTTAGTATGCGGGATGTAATCACCTTGGGGGGGGTTTCGGGTCTTTGTTGGACCAGGCGAAGATAATGGGTGAGTGGTCACTTAGGGAGTCGGGGAGCACTTTTAGGCCAGAGATACATTCTGGGTGGTTAGTTAGTACCCAGTCTAGCAAGGTACTGGTTCCTGATCTGTAGTTTGAGCGGGTAGGTTGGTCAACTAGCTGTAGGAAGTTAATTGAGGAGACCGCATCCTTATAAGTGGCAGAGTCATGAGACAACCAATTAATGTTGAAATCCCCCAGCACAATGACTTCACTGCTAGAACAGATGTCAGCAAGGTGCTCATGTAGTACTCTGAAACCCTCAGCTGCTTCCCTGGGGGGTAAGTAGGCTGAGACAAGAGTAAGGCCTTTGCCCTGGGTGCCCAGGGTTAAGCGCACAGAGAGTATCTGAATGTTTTTTCCCATGCTTAAATGTGGAAGAGCTGTCCCCTGCAGGTGGTCTTTTATGTAGATTATGCAGCCGCCTCCCCTCTTGCCTAGCCAATCATGGCAGAAGGAGGGTGTACCCATGGAGCTGGACTTGACTGTCCTGGGTCCTAGGGGTGAGCCATGTTTCAGTTAAGGCCAGGATGTCTGGGTTGTGTTGCACTACCCAGGCTTGCAGCAGGTCAAGTTTTGGCAGCAGACTGCAGATGTTAAGGGATGCAATGGTGATCAGTCAACTTTTCCTGGTTTGCCCTGTGGCATCGTGGCAAGGCCAGGGTTGCGATGAATATTACCTGAGAGCATTAAGAGTAGCCAGGCTACTCTGATTGCGAGGAGTTTGAGTTGCTTAACAGAGCAGGGTTAACACCAGAGGCCTATAGGCAGAAATTTTGAGGGCTAAGAAAGGCATTGGGTGGCTCAGTGGTGCTGAGGGTTGAGGCGCTGGACACCACACCTCACGCCACACTGGCAACCTGGGTTTGGGAGTGAGCCAGGGTCACCAGGGGTCGGCAGGGGAGGGAAGGGATTTATTTACTTATTTGTATAAGTCAGATTTACAACCTTTGAGTCAGAGACTCATTTACAAATGCACCTCATTGCAGGGAGGGCAGACAATAGTACATTGTTCCGGTTACAACAGTGGACAACATTACAGCTGCAGACACTGAACATAGAATACACTTAGTTACATATTGTTATATTTTACAGGTTTACAATTAAAGATGTATTAATTCCTCTGGAGTTACAGTGGAGTACATCCTTGTATAAACCTAGAGGGGGTAGGTAAAAAGGGGTTGGGGGAATGGATTGGCTATCCAGGGGACATTGTTGAATTAGGGGGGGTCTGGCAGGGAAAAGTCCTGAAGTGGGATTAGGAGGGGCAGGGTTAGTTGCACCTACAGCAGTGGACATTATGTATTTATTTGCTTTTGGTAACCGGGTAAGCACACTAGACAGCTAGTGCCTATTTTCAGGTGCGACCCGGGAGAATTGCAAGGTATACATAGGAGAAATACATTGTCAACATTACAAACCTGGGGCAGCATGCTCCAACAGTGGGATAAAACAGCAAGGA
Source organism: Neoceratodus forsteri (assembly GCA_016271365.2). Lineage (NCBI taxonomy): Eukaryota > Metazoa > Chordata > Ceratodontiformes > Ceratodontidae > Neoceratodus > Neoceratodus forsteri. The sequence continues at coordinate 726,106,141 of CM057455.1, forward strand.
TTTTTAAGGCAGTAGAACATAGCAAAGGAATTACATATCAGCAACCACAGTGGGTCAGATATCATACATACAGGCCCAGGGGCAACATGGTGGTATAGGACCTTCCCTAGGTTGAATAAGAAACAATATAATTAAAGAGATGGTTCTGGAGGGTGGTTTTTGAAGGGACCAATTTTGACAGTGTTGGTGATGCAGGTTGGGAGGGAGTTGAACCAGGCGGGGGCTCGATAAAAGAAGGACTTCTGGGCGAGGGAGGTCTTGGTTCTGGGTACTTGGAAGGTGGCTTTAAGAGAGCTGTGGGTGGAAACTGATGAGGACGACTGCCATAGGGAGGCAGAGACTCCGGGGTGGGGGGAGAGTTCAAGCAGGGATTTCTTACCAAGAAGGCAGGTCTGATACTGCAGATGCTCCTCAAAGTTGAGCAGATTGGTGGAGGAATAGAGCAGGCAGGTTCAGTGGACAGCTCTCCCTTCCCTGGGGAGGGTTCCAGGGTCGCACTACTCTGTAGCGGCACCAGGCAGCAGTCGGGGTGCAGCACAAGCAGATGGTGCAAGCGTTAGCAAGAGGAAGAGCTTGGTGGGTGGCGGCATGTAGTGCCCAGCCACCATTGCATGCCCGAGCTCCTCAAGGGACCAATAAAGCAGAAAAAATCCCCTTCCTTGGGGATAGGTGAAGGTGCCGCCTCCTGGTCCACACTCCCAATGCTGCGCGCTCTCCTCTCCTCTCCATCCCCTGCCACTCTAGCCCGGCACTCTACACTGTAAGATAGAGTGCCCTGGGATGATAGGGTGGCCCTTCCCCGTGGGGGTTCAGATCCGGGGGGTTTGCCAGGTCGGGGTGAGGAGCATGGCTACAGCGCCACAGCAGGAGGTAGAGACCAAGGCTGGTAGGTAGCTAGAGAGAGAGTTCTCCTTTGGAAGGTGTAGAAATAAAGTCTACAAAAAAAAAGGCATTGGGGGACAGCTATGATGAAGTGTGTGTAAGTTAGTAAGTAAGGCTTTATTTATATTTTGGTGCCCAATCCCAGAGGCTCTGGGTGCCATTACAGATAAAAGCAGGGTTCAAGACACCATAAACAGTGTAATCATAGTTTCTAAAACAATAATATATATAAAATCACATTAAAAACTATCAGAAAATGCTTTGTTAAAAATATAGGTCTTCAGATCCCCTTTAAATGCCTCCATCATTGAGGCCTCCCTCAAAGATTTTGGTAGCAAGTTCCAGAGGGCTGGGCCAGCCACCTTGAAGGAATGATCCCCTGAGGTTTTCAGCCTGGCCTTTGGAACTGCCAGGATGCCCTCGGTGGAGGAGCAGGGAGAATGTACCAAGATGGCTGGAGTAAGGAGGTCAGACAGGTAACCTGGCCCAGGTCATATATGGCCTCGTAGGTGAGCAAGCCCACCTTGAAGATGATCCTCCACCTGACAGGCAGTCAGTGCAGATCTCGCAGGATTGAGGTCACATGGCAGGACTTTGGTAGGTCCGCCAGCAGCCTGGCTACCACATTCTGCACTAGCTGCAGTCGGCGGAGGGTCTCTCCATTGACCCCAAAGTGCAGAGTGTTACAGTAGTCCAGCCTGGAAGTCACAAAGGTATGTACTAGTGATGGCAAGTCTTCAGGCAGAATCAGGGCTTTAATCTGGGTGACATTCCTTAGATGATAGAATCCACTTTTTATGACAGATGACACCCTGGCTTCCAGAGTAAGCCTGTTGTCAAGGATGATGCCCACATTTTCCACCCTGGGAGAAGCCACCAACAATGTGGATCCCAGGACCAAACCTGTTACCACTCTGGAGGCCTCCCCATTATGCCGTCGACCAGGCTCAATTACCAGCACCTCCATCTTGTCGGGATTCAGCCTCAGCCAATTTGAGGACATCCAGTCCTGAATCTCAGCCAGACATTCATTTAGCACTTCAACAGCACGTTCAGCTACAGAGGCAAATGACATATGCAGCTGAGTATCGTCTCCATAACAGTGGAAACCCAGATTGTATTGTCTAATGAGCTCTCCCAGAGGCAGCATGTACACCGCAAACAGCATAGGCAAGAGGATCAAACCTTGAGGCACTCCACACGACAGGGTCTTCAAGGAGGAGGAGAAATTCCCCATCACTACTCTTGGCCTCCTATTGGAGAGATAGGACTCAAACCAATTGATGACTGTTCCAGTGACTCCACAGTACACTCTAAGGTGATCCAGTAGCATGATGTGGTCCATGGTGTCGAATGCTGAGGAGAGATTGAGGAGGACGAGAATTTACTGTTCTCCTCTATCCCTTGCACTGAGGAAGTAATTTTGCACCTAAACTAGTGCCGTTTCTGTGCTATGATTAGCTCTGAAACTGAACTGGAAAGGCTTGTAGATGTCAAAGGCCAAGAGGTGTGCCTCGAGATGCAGAGTCACTACTTTCTCAACAACCTTCCCTAAAAATGGGAGGTTGGAGATAGGAATGTAATTCACCAGGCTGTCAGGGTCAAGCAATGGTTTCTTCAGAAGGGGCCTCACCAACACCTCTTTTAAGCATCAGGGAAGCACCCCTCTGAGAGCGAACACTGGACTATCTTGGTGAACACTGGACCAATGGCCTCAGCCCCACCCACTAGGAGATGGGTTGGGCCAGGATCCAGTTCACAGCATGCGGGCTGCAGCTTTGAAATTACCTCAATGACCTCAGCCACTTCAACCAGCCGAAACCCCCCCCCCCAGACAATTGGAGTGCCTCTGCTTGGACCAGGCCAACCACTGCGGAACAGATTCTGTCTCACTGGGGAGATCCCTGTCCAAATGGAGGACACCCTGTCTGAGAAGAACAGAGCAAACTCTTTGTACAACGTGATTGAAAATGCTCTTTTCTGCTGTAGACAGACTGGACGTAACAACCTATCTACAATCTGAACTAGTTGAGCTGGTCTGTTCTTCCCAACAGCAATCTCTCTGGAAAGGAATTCTGCCTTCTTACGGTTGATTGCCCCCTGATAGTCATTGTAAAGATTTCTCAGGGCCAGTTTGTCCTCTATGGACTGGGTCCTCCACCAACAATGATCCAACATCCGACCCCTGGTCTTCGTCTCCTTGACAGTCCCATCAAACCATGGGGATCTCAAGTGAGAAGACCTGGGTCATATATAGACTGGTGCAATCGCATTAAGTGCCTTGGTAACAGCCCCATTATAGGCTGCCACTGCCTCACCCATGCCAATCACACATGCAGCTCTCATGACAGAAAAATCTACCACTGCCAAAAGATCCTCTGGGGCCAATTCCCTTAAAGAGTGATAGCGGATCATCTCAATGGGAAGAGGGGAACTCTCAGGGGGGCGGGGGCCCAAAACAAGAACTCCACCATGCAGTGATCAGACCAAATGACCCAATCAATCTTGATGTTGGTCACATCAAGACTCAGTGAGAATACCAAGTCCAAGATGTGGCCATGTTGGTGGGTCATAGAAGTTGTGTCAGGCCCAGAGATGTCATATTCTGGAGGAGGTCGTAACTGAAAAGTGAGGATTCATCATTGATCCAGGCATTGAAATCCCCCAGAATTAACCATCTAGGGGACTCCCAATACTCTGTTGGCTACAAAGTCTGCTACTTCCTGAAGGAAATCCCCCCCCCCCGTCCTGGAGGATAGCAAATGAGGAGAATCCTGCAACCTGCCACTTGACCCCACGCACTGCCCTATCTGCTGTGAGCTCCCTGAGCTACTCCTTTCTACTGTACTAACCCCTTTTTTTACATTTTTGGGGCACTTATATGACAAATGCCCCAGTTTCTGGCAGATATGCCTTGGACTCTAAGAAGCATGTGTTTGCTCTCTTCCTTGATCTTAGTAAGGCCTTCGAAACTGTTGATCACAACATTTTGCTTAAGGCACTGAATAACATCGGACTCGATGGCTCTGCCATCAAATGGTTCACTAGCTACCTTACAAACAGGTTGCAACAAGTAAAAGCTGCAGGTGAATTATCTCCTCTAAAATCCCTTCCTCGAGGTGTCCCTCAAGGCTCCATCTTGGGTCCAATTCTATTCACAATCTATATTAATAACCTTGACTCACACATGCGCACAGCTAATGTGCACTTATTTGCAGATGATACTGTACTCTACACTGCAAACTCATCGCTGGACCTGGCCCACGAGGATTTACAGTGAGACTTTATCACTCTCCAATGCAACCTTATTAACCACAAGTTACTACTCAATGCCAAAAAGACAAAAGCCATGACCCTCTCCCCAAAGGCAGCCTCAGGACCTACACATCATCCCAAGATCCTAACGCTCTTGGGAGAACCTCTTGAGACAGTTGATACCTTTAAATACTTAGGGTTCTGGCTGGATAACAAACTTAACTTTCTGTGCCACCTGAATGAGACTTGGAAAAACTGAGGCAGTGGTTAGGCTTATTCTACCGCATTAAGCATCCACTCACCAAAGAAGCTAGAAAGAGACTAGTGCAAACCACATTCCTACCCCTACTGGACTATGATGACTTTCTCTACAACCACTGCCCCTCAACAGTTCTCGACAAACTTGACATCCTTTATCACCGGGCCTTAAGGTTCATCTTTAATCTGCCCCCTCGCACCCACCACTGCCTTCTGTATCAAGAGATGGGATGGCCTTCACTCTCAACTAGGAGGAAAAGAAACGATCTTCTCTGGTTCTTTAGAGTGCTGTCTGATAAACTTCCTGCATATATCTCGAACTTCTTTGAACGTGCCAAGGGATCTTATGGTCTGAGACACTTCTCCATACTCTGATTCCAGATTCCCAGAGTAAATACAACCCATGGCTTAGCAGCAATCAACGTCTCACTCCCATCCATATGGAACACCATGCAAGGTTCCCTAAAACTCTCATTCCTTCCAAGTCCATTCACATTCAAAGCACTAATAACTAGGTACCTGAAGGAAACCTGCAGTTGTTTTTAGGTGTCTATGTACCTATAGCCTTGAGTATATTACACAAAGCCATTGCCAGAGCCTAGCTCAACTTACAGAACTCTTAGGGGGTACCCAGCATTATTTAGCCGTCCTCCTCTTCTCCTGGCCCTCGTGATTCTATCCTCTCTCCCTTTCTCACATACTTTCTCCTCTTCCCCTTCCCACACTTGAGATGTATCATAACTGCTGTTATCTATGATAGTTCCGTACTATAGGCCTAACCTCTATTTTCACATGTATAATGTCTTGTTTTTGTCCATTTTATTTTGCAAATTGTACTGATATCCAGGACCACTTTGAAAATGAGCCTGCTCAATGGTGTTTACGCCTGGTTAAATAAAGTTTGATTGATTGATATATCACCTGCATTCACACGTTTATGTGCTTTTGAAACCAGGTGGCTTCCCTTTTTGTTGACCCACAGGCTGGCTTCCCTTAGAGTGCCCCCTCCCAGATTCCTCTAAAACCACACCACAGCCACAAGATAACTAGATCCTTTATCCCCCTACCCAAACTAAACCCCTATTACCCTCCCAACCCTCTCCACCCACAACCAATTAAATATAATAAAATATATAAAAAGAGAATCCAGCACTGATGCAGGTATGCTATACAGCTAAGTAATTTGTTAGAATGCTTGTTAGAGGATACAAAAGCTCACTCTGTAGAGAAAATAAAGTTTTTTTCTTCTGGAACTCTTCCTGAGGAACCAAGAACATGGTTGTTGGATAGAACTCCGAGCTCTGCAAGGGAAGCAGCTGAGAGGGCTGATCAGTTCATATCCAACCAGCCATCCTCTCATTGCAAAGGTAATGTGGGAGGGACATCAGGTGGCCTTAGGGGAATCTCGGGGGGGGGGCACTCTAAAGGAAGACAGCCTGTGCCTGAACAAAAAGGGAAGCCTTCAGGTTTCAAAAGCACTTAAACGTGTGAATGCAGGTGATATATCTGCCAGAAACTGGGGCATTTGTCTTATAAGTGCCCCAAAATGTGAAAAAGGGGTTAGTGCAGCAGAAGGGAGTAGCTCAGGAAGCTCACAGCAGATAGTGGCCTGTACACTGAGTGCAGTGCCCTCTAACGCTACTGCACATATGCACCCAGTGGTGGTGAATGAATTAGTGGTAACCCAAGGATTGAGGGACATTGGTGCCTTCATTTCTATGGTGAAGCAGGATTTGATTCAGGAGACACAGCGACTAATAGGCCAGTTTTCTAGGATTAGAAAAGTGATGGATCCTGTGGTCTCAGTGCCTATGGCCTGTATCTTTCTAGCTGGGAAGGTGGCCAAGGTATACAGGAGGCGGGTGTTTTATCAGACCTGCCTGATGATGTAAGCATGGGTAATAATTTTGATAGTGGTGCCAATATTGTGTGTTTCACTACCTATAGCAAGGTGAAGGAACTGGCTCCTGAGGACACAGAGGGGACAGTGCACAAGGAAGCAACCCCTACTTCAGCAACAAGAGAAGCTGTAATGAAGAACAAGCTGGGAGCAACAGGTTTGAGTCACAGCTACAGACTGAGGAGAGCAAAACCATGGGTGGCTCTCCCATAGCAGAGTGTGTTTTGAGAAAGCTTGGCCATACGGAGCTAGGGAGAGCTCAGCAAACTGATCCATTCCTGCAAAAACTAAGGGAGTTAGCCACCAGAATGGAAGGTGACTCTCCAGGTTCTGGGAAAAGGGAGGTGTACTGGAAGAGTGGACTCCTGTACTGTGAGCAGGTTCATAAGTGAGGACCAGAAGAATGGATACTCTGGTAAATAGTGGTTCCAAGAGAGTATAGGAAGCAGTTTTTGCCCTTAACCCACATCATATCCTTTTCTGGACACCTAGGGATCAGTTCTACAAAAAGACTGCTGACTGACAATTTTTGCTGGTCCAGTATTTTTAAAGACATAGCAAACTACTGCCAATCTTGTACGCAGTGCCAGAGAGTGAGAAAGGTTGGGAACAAGGCAAAAGTGGCTATGATTTCCCTACCTGTTATTGAAGAGCCATTTCGGTGAGTTGCCATGGACATCATGGGGCCACTTAGCAACCCAAGTTGCACTGGCAAGTGGTACAGTACATTTTGGTGGTCACAGATTACACCACAAGGTACCCAGGGGCAGTACCCTTGCCCTCCATCAAGGCTGAGAAGGTGGCTGATGAAGTGCTGGGCATTTTGAGATGGGTGGGTTTCCCACAGGAGGTGCTCTTGGACCAGGTAACCAACTTCATGTCTAATCTGATGGTTGGCCTTTAGAAGAAGTGTGGGGTAAAGCAACTCAGGGCCTCGCCATACCACCCACAGACTAATGATCTGGTCGAGTGATTCAGTGAGGCTGTTAAAGAGCTAGCGTACTGCCTAAAACTAGTATTAGTTATTAAAAGCAGCCAACCATTACTTTTTAAATCTGAGGTACTTTTTCCTTTTCCCTTTTGGTTAATTTGAAGATTGTTTACCTGATGTTAGTAGGTGTGGTGTGTGGGGTAGCACTCCACCTGGCAGCTGACATACCTATCTCTATCCCCCCTCCACTAGGCAAGGAAAGGCAAATTTTATTTAAAAGACACCCAATCTCAGAGGCTCTGGGCACCATACATAAAAACAAACCAACAAGAAACGCATCAATAAATAGCACTAATGATTAAAAACTACAACAATAAATAATAATAAATAAAATTGAAAGACTATTTGTTATCTAAAATGTCTTGTAGCTGCTTTTTGTGATTGTTTAAATGTTATTTATTGTATGTATCTGTTTTTTTTGTATTGACCCTGGCTTGAACCTGAAAAAGGGCCTTTGGTCCAGAGTTCTCACCTGGTTAGCAAATGAATAAATAAATAAAGATTCAGTAAATAAGTAAAGAAATAAAGAAATCAGGGAGAAGCAATATTATAAAAAGGTTCTCAGAAATGCTGCAATCTGATTGGCTGTTAGGATTCCAACAGCCTTACATTAATCCATGCTATACTGTCATGTACAGCCTGATCACAATGGCACATGGATTCTTTTGGTCAGCATTCCATCTTCTAGCACTGCTGAATGACTGGAATGATGCATTCTGATTTTGAACCAGCATTCTTAAACTGCTGGTGGAAGAACTATTTTATTAAAAATCTCTGTCTAAATGAGGAAAACATTCAAAAAGCATTCTTTTAACCCTCTTCTTTTGGAACAATTTTTTATAATAGCAATAAGGCACTCCCAGGAGTTAGAATAAAGGAAAACTCCATGTTAAAATCAGAAAAAGATATGAAGTAGTCTTTTTTTCTGTGTTCTAACCAGTTCCCAGTGTTTTCTTTTCCTCTGGCCGTGAGAGTTGTATTTTCTAACTTTCCCTAACTGTTTTATTGCCCTTGGAGTTTGCCATTCTGGTTTCTTTTATGGCCTCCTGTCCCAGATAGTCTTCCCAGAGTGCCCTTTGGTATGATGTCTAATCGCCCCTGCAGGAAGCCAGTGTCTTGTCACAGGGTCTGTCATAGCTCAGCCACAGAGAAAATACTTCTTCCAGAGCAAACACACTGCTAGATTTTGGGTAAGTGTAATCATTATTATTTTTTTATATTAGTACCTTGCCCTACTATGTTCTGCTTTGTGTGTGTGTGTGTGTGTGTGTGCGTTTGAATCATGTCACTGTTTACTCTATTCCTCTCAGTCACTTTCAGTTTTTGCACCAGTACTAACTAGCAAAAATTGAACATCACCTTACAGGTTGTAACATAGCAGGACAAGGTACCAATATCAAAATATAATAATGATTACACTCACCCAAAATCTAGCAGTGTGACTTCTCTGAAAGAAGTATTATCTTTGTGGCTGAGCTGTGACAGACCCTGCTAAATCTAAGGGCATAGCTACATCACTGCCACATGAGTCAGGATGCATCGTAGGAGAAAGAAAGCCAAAAAACCTATTTGTGATGGCGATCCCCAGGGGTCGTAAAACTACCATCTAGCTAGCAGGCTAATTTAGGAAAAACTCCTAATAGCAGACAGAGGGAAGGACACACTAGGACTTAACATACATATCAAAACACTTTACATAACATATGTTTTTGCACATTCTGGGTGGACTTCTCCTTTAACAGTCAGTTAATCACCCCCTAGGGGCAATATGGTACTCGGCTGCGCCTCGTGCCACATTACACCCTAGGGGGTGATTAACAGACTGTTAATCTAACCCCTGGTCATGCCTTATTGCTTAATAAATAGTCAAAACAGGGTGATATTTACTCAACATCATCAGCATTGTGACCTCACTGATTGTGACATCATTGCTGCTTAGGAACCGCCACTCACTAGCTGATAGGTTAGTCACCTGTGATGTCACTGTCAGTGAGATCACAATGCTGATGATGTAGTGGGGAAGGGGAAAGATAGATATGTCTACCAGACTGAGAGCTGTTCCACACATCCAGTACAATGGGCCCTATGCACAAAAAAAAAGACTGCCTACGCGCTGCGTAGCTGAGACAAGTAGGTAATCCTACTCTTGCACACATGATCCCCCGTCCAACCCCACAGCTATGCATAGTGGGTGGTCTGGGGCTTCCTAGAGGGTGTGCCCACGCAATATGGTATGCACAATGACACTGCCCACTAGGCCGTTGCCGTAAGCAGTATGCGTGGGGGGACCCTGCCGTAACTATTTATGTGCTCCCCCAATGGTGATGGCTGTGGGTGACATGTCAGGCAAATGCCTGATGTTTGTTCATGGTTGAGGTCCACACTTTCCTAGGACCCCCTGCACAGGCACAGCAGGGGATCCACTATGGGACCCTTGTCGGGCATCTATGTCAAAAAGGGATTAAAATCATTTCAATGTGCTTACGCAACTTGATAGGATATGTGATAATGCTTGAGTAACTTGATTACATTTGTGGCTTTCTGCCTCTCTATCCATGGGATTTACCACCGTGTAGGGGTACGACGCAAGGAACCCTAGAGGAGGGTTCCCCCTTACAGGTGCCAGAAATGAATGCGTTGGCTAAAGTAGGTTAGGAAGAAGCCCACGGGTAAGAGAGACTAGCTGCTGGAGGAGGAGGGGTGGATGGTGGGCAATGAAAATGAATCCTTGGAGAGTCCAGGATGAGTGACGTTTTGAGGTCGATGGAGGAGTGACATTGTTGCTCCGCCTACTGAACCTCAGGCTTAAAGCCCTCCCATTCAATGTGCTTATGCAACTTGATAGGATATGTGATAATGCTTGAGTAACTCGATTACATGTGTGGCTTTCCGCCTCTCTATCCATGGGATATACCACCCTGTAGGGGTACAACGCAAGGAACCCTAGAGGAGGGTTCCCCCCCTACAGGTGCTGGAAATTAATGCGTCAGCTAAAGGTAGGTTAGGAAGAAGCCCAAAACGAAAACCCAAAGATATTGAGTGTCGAAGAGGTGAAGATGAATGATAAATTCTATGGAGAGAAGGGCTAACTTCCTAAGGAGAGAGGGGAAAGCCGAGCCACCATCCGCCTCCGTCCAACAGCGGAACCCAACTAACTAATGAGAAGAAAATCACTAACTCTAACTAATATTATGACCATTGGCATGGAGGAGAGGAAAAACCCCCTTTGAGGAGGAAACCTCTGGGGATCCAAGGCCTAGATCGCGTTCCCTCCAGGCTGACAACGTTTGAATTGAGGATGTATATTTTTAAAAGAAAGGGTTCAGTAACTAGGGGGATATGAGCAGTGAGGATGATGATGGAATACGGAGATCCATAAAAGGAAGTGCGAATCGAGGATGGAACATGAGGTTGCGCGCAGATCGAATGCGTACTTGAGGCAAGATTAATATTGATGTTGATGATCATTGCAGGAGGTCGGCGGGTTGATGAGGTAGCATGAGATCAATAATAGGTATGATTGATTGAGTGAGGCGAGGAAGTCAAAACTGAGGTCGATAAGGCATGATTATGCGATGTGAACGATTAGATCCTGATGTTATGGTCGAGGAGTGGCATCGGAGTCGATGATGGAATGCTTGAGGGAACGATGAGACTAGATAAACCTTGTTGGAACTAAGGAGGGTATGCTTGGGTAATCAATGTGGGATAGTAGATCTGGAAGCAAGGACAGGAGGGAGTGAATCCATTCATGAGTCAGAGCAGCAGGGGGTAACCAGATGTGCTCATGAGAATATTCCAGATGGGTCGATGAGGAGACCAATAATGTTATAGACTGACTTGATGGAGCGATGCATTTAATAGAGCTATGCCAGTAAGCAGACACTGAGGTTGAAGAGGCATTCTTGATTATGCGATGTAGACGATTAGACCCTGAACGATTAGACTCCGAGGTTGTAGTGGATGAGGTAGGACGGTATTGAATGATGGGAGTGTTAGAGTAAGCAATGTAAATGGATGAGCTTTGAAGTAATGCTGAGTGAAAGATGACTGGATTCATGAACTCGATATGACTGGAGATATGAACTCGATGCATTCAGCAGGAGGGCCGCAGCTGATAGGTGGCATAGAAATTATGATAGGTGTGCCCAAAAAGAATGCCAAGTGCAGGCCAAGAGTGGAAGGAAGCCTGGATAGCCAGAAGTGAACAGGAAGAGGAGGAGATGGGAAAGAACCGAAAATTAACTGGCACGAAGGGAGGACACAAGGAGGCACCTTGAAAGGCGGTAGAGTCCGAGGCCAAGAAAGGAGATCCGGAACCAGAGGCAACTCAGGGAAAGCAATCGAGGATCAAAACTGGATGAGATACGACGAGGAGTGAGCAAGATTGGACGAAGTAGAATGACAAGTGAAGCGAAGAGTGGAGGGAAGCTTACGATGACAGAACCCGGAAGAGTAGGTATGAAACTGGTTGAGGAGGAAGATGGGAATGAGCAGGAACAGACTTGAATATAGGTATCAGGCACCAGGGAGCAATACGAACAATGGAACTCCTCAGAAGGAGATGGACATCGAGGCCAAGAAAGCACAGCAGGAACCAGAGGGTCTGTGAACCAGAGGGCAAGCACGGGACGGCAATCGAGGGGAGTCAAATCTAACGAAGTACGATGAGGAGGGGAACCAAGAGTGAAAAGAATCCACAATGGGCAGGACAAGAATAATCACTAGACTGAGGAAGGGAACAGGAAGGGATGAGGTACAATGAGAGATTGATGCCAGGAATGCAGGTACTGGAAAGCGAGATATGAAATGATGAAGGATGGTATGGAGGTTGATAGGATAGCATAGGACCCAGCCGATGTGGGAGAAGAACTGCACTGGGGCGAGTCGAAGTAGGCGGTACCCGATCTAGGATAGGCATGGCCAGACGGAGCAATGGAACAGTGCAGACATAGCAGCAAACCATGCAAAGGCATGCCTGTGGAGGTAGCGAACGAGATGAGCATGTCGAGGCCAAGCATCATGGAGCCAAGGGGCTAAGGAAATGAAGGATCATTGATGGTGGACGACATGGATTGAGTAGACCCCGTGAAGGAAAAAGGCTCCTCAAGGGGACAGGGAGCAAGCTGGGAGAGGTGGCATGAATGCCCGGGTCGACCGAAGGTCGGATGGAGTCAGCCACAGAAGGTCAGAGGATGTGAATGGCAAAGTAAACGAATAGAGAAGTCGTGGCACAATGAGATATAAGCCAAGACTGGATTGAACCAGGATGGCTGAGGTTGCAGAAAGAGCTGAGGAGAAGGAGCAGAACGAAGGCATGCCAAGCAGGAGCAGATGATGGGAGAGTGAGGTAAGGAAAAATTAAGCTCAGAATCAATGGAAATAGATGAGCACGGGACGACCAGGACGATTGGCGGCAGAGGGAACGAGAGCCATACAAAACACTGAAAATATAGAAAGTAACAACAGATCTGAGATAGGACGATGGTGGGATAGGGGAAAAACCCAAAAGAAAGCATGGATCGAAGAAGGAATATCAGGATGATCGCCGCAGGAGGGCAGCGGGTCAAAAGGGTATCATAAAATCCAATAATAAAAATGCTTGATCAAGCAATGTGAGCAGGTGTATACTGAGGCTAATAGGGCATGCCAGATTATGCGATGTGAACGATTAGACGCTGAGGTCGGAGGCAATGAGCATAGGATACAAAGATGGGAATGCTCGAGTAAGCAATGGGAAGAGACAAACCTTGAGGTAAGGATGAGTAAATGATGACTGGTGTTATGAACCTGAGACATGCGGTAAGATGGCTGGCCGCAGGTCCAAGAAGTGGCATAGGAGTCATGATAGGGTTAAGCATAGGAGACATGATAGATACGCTCAAAAGAAATATTGATTGCAGGCCTCGATTGGAGTGAATCCTTGATGGCTAGTATGGAAGGTGAATGAGAGGAGATAGGAATTAACTTGAAAATGAACTTGTAGGAAGGTAGGCTGCTTGATAGAGCGATGTGAGTAAGTAGGCTCCTTGAAACGAGGTAGACTCCGAGGCCAAGAAGGCATGTCTGGAACCAGAGGGTGTGCTCAGGTCGAGCGATCGAAAGGAGCAAAGTCAGACAGTGTACGATGAGGGGTGAATCCATGAGTGGGAGTGGAGCCATGAGTGGAGTGAATCCATGATGGCTGGGACGAGAAGAGGCGCTATGACAAGGAAGGTAAAATAGGAAACGGATGAGGGACAATGATAGACTGAAACCGTGGAGGCTGGTGCAGGAAAGCGAGGTATGAAAGGACGAATGATGGTAGGGAGGTCAATGGGTAGCGTAGGACCCAGTCGGTACGGGATGAGAACAGAAGTAGTGCTAGTCAGATGAGGTGGTATATGAGCATGTGATCCATGATAGGCATGCCCAAAAGAAATATCGATAGCAGGCCTCGATTGAAGTGAATCCTGGATGGCCAGCATAGAATGTGAATAAGCGGAGACAGGAATGAACTTGAAATGAACTTGTACAAAGGTAGCCTGCTCTATAGAGTGAAGCATGTAAGCGGGCTCCTCGAAAGGAGGCAGAGTCGAGGCCAAGAAGGCGTGTCAAGAGCAAACAGTGGACGATGTATGAGGAGCAGTGAAGCTAGGAGCGTGAGACAGTGATCGAGGAAGTGATGGAATGGGTCAACCATGAGGGAAATGAACTTGAATGGCACATAGGATCCAGAGGGGATGCGAACCAGGAGGCATGCTTGGGAGAAGTTATCACGAGGAGCCAAAACAGACTAGGTACGATGAGGAAGGAAGCCATGAGGGAAGACAATCCATTACGGTCCAAGTGGGAAGAATCTATGATGGGAACGGTAAGTAGTGAAGAGGATAAGCAGGTCGAGGCGAGGTATAGAGGAACAGAGGGGGCTAGGTACTATGAAAGAGTGAAGCCCAGGGGGCTGGCACAGTAAAGCGAGGGAGGATAGGGAGCCACCTAGGCTTGGGACGCTATGAAGGCAGGCATGGGAAATCGAGATAGGAAAGGATGAAGGACAGAATGAGGGAAACAGATGAGCAGAATGGTGAGGGCCATCGTGGAGCTGAGAGGGCCAATGAACCGGAAGGAGCCAGCTTAGAGAAGGTTGAGCGATATGGCGATGTACTGAAGGCTGGTGGTGGGTGGGATAGAATGACATGAGGAAGACAGTACAAATGAATTGAATCCCAGAGGGCTGGTAGAGATAGGGCAGGAATGACAGCATGCTATGAGAGGAAGGGGAATGGTATGGCAGCATACATATGTCAGCAGAATGCTGCAAGCACAGCAGAGGACAGGCAGGTCCAAACAGCAAATGGCCAGAAGGGGGTGCACCCGCCAAGTAGCCCACTAAACAGCGGGCCCCCAGAGAGGTAATGACCAGAAACCAGCCCAACAGCTGCAGACAATAAGGAAATAAAGTGAGCGTCCCAAAACAAACAAAAAAATGCCACGAGAGTAAGAAAGGCAAGAAATTGAGATGTGGTGAGGAAAACATGAGGTGAAAATCAGAGCACAATGCGAAATGTGAAAGAATGGAGAGGGACGATTAAAACTGGAAATGTCGGGTCCAACAGTCCGCGCTCGGACCTCTACACTATACATCCGACGCCAGCACTGGTAAGCTATAGGAAGCCACAGCGATGTAACACACAAGTTCCACGGATAGGAAACATCCATCAGCAGTAGACATCAGAAGGGAGCATAGGTAAAAGATTTTTATGAAAGGACAATACTGACTCATGTATGGAGGGGCTAAACGAAACAAAATCCCAGACAATTACCAGCAAAACAAAAAGCATCCCAATGAGTGCGTAAACAAAGTGTGAGGCTCCTAGGGTCACCAGAGTTCTCGTTCCAGTTCCAAATGCATGCTACAAATTCCAGGGCAGCTCCAGACAGAGAGCAGAGCCGGTAGCATGGCAAAGGAATGAAGGGAAGAGCCGTTATGAGGAGCAGCAGGTAGAATAGACCGGCAACGGCAAAGGGCTGTGAGCGAGCAGCAACGGTTGGGGAGGTTGAAAGAGAGAGAGAGAGAAACAAGGAGGGATTGGGGGGGCGAGAGAGAAAAACAAGTCGGGGGACGACAGCGGCAACAATGAAAGAGCCGCAGACGTGGGGAAACGTACAAAACGGAAGATGGGGAGGGGCTCGGAGTGAAGAAAGCTGCGCTTTTGGTCTCACAGCGAAATAATCCAGCTAGATAAATGACGAAAGCAGAGGGCTGGAAGTCAATGGAGTGCAGAGCCTCCGTCCAGCAATGGAAACGAATCCTTGTAGAGTCCAGGATGAGTGACATTTTGAGGTCGATGAAGGAGTGACATTGTTGCTCTGCCCATTGAACCTCGGGCTTTAAGCCCACCCATTTTGTTTAACCAGGCGCTTGATCGGTTTTAACTATTGAATTATGGATAGATAATGTTTATGTTGTCTTGCACGTGCAGTGCCGACAACATATTGTGGTTGCTTCAGTGGAGAAGCGGGTTTCAGAGGTGCAATCCTGCTGCAGCCAATGGCACCACTGCTTTTTGTGGCTGGGTTCTGTGGTGCCAATGGCATAGCACACTGCCTATGGCAGCAGTTTGAGAAACATGCCACCACCTTGATAGAAATTAGCCGCTGCAATCAAGGAGTGCCATGGGGCAGTCCCTGATTGTAGCAGCCAATTACTGCTTGCCTCATCTGGTGTCCCCTGTCAAGCAACATGGCGGCGGCTTCCCCGTCAGATTCTCACAGTCCTGACTGAAGCCGAGGGACAGTCGCCGCCTCTCACAGTCCCTCAGAAAGCCAACAGGGGTGCCCAGTCCCCCCGTTGGCATGCCCCCTCCTAAGTTAATTTGCCGACAGGGGTGCCTAATCCCCATCAGCATAATGTCTGCCCCCCCAGTTCTTGTGTGCTGAGGGAGTGCCCAATCCCCCTCGGCTCATGTGACCCCCCACCACTCTGTATGTGCCGACAGGGGTACCCAGTCCCTGTCGGCTCCAGTCCCCACCACTCCAAAACATGCAGGTGGCATGCTGGGAGCCCACCCCAGCATGCCAAAAGCACCTGTTAAAAGAAAAAACCTTCCCGTGATGTCTATTACTTTTTTTTAACCCTGTAAAGTAGAAAATGGTCCCTCGCTCTCTGCGGCCCCCTCCCCCAACCCGAGCCCACTCACTGCATACTCCATCTTCCCACACCCCCCCTCACCCCATACTTACCTCCAGAGCCTGGCACGTTGATCTTCGGTGGACCAGGAACACGTCTGCACTTTTCAAAGCCGACCGCGAACTGAAGAAATGCCGGTAAGCTGTATAATGGCATAAATAGGGTTGTTCCAACTTTGGTGCATATCTTGAGCATTTTTCAGAATTTTGGCACCAAATTTTCAAATTGGGGTTATTGGGACCCCGCCTCATGAATTCAGTCACTATCATGGCGTTATTCGGTCCCGAAAGCTGATTTCGAGGTCACTGCGCGACATCGCCTTTTGGGACTGAGTAACAAAATGACAGTGCCACTGTTCATGAGGTGGGCTCTCAAAAAGCCTATGTTGAAAATTTTGTGAAAAAAATCAAAAAAATGACTGTTTTACGAGCTTGCATTGCGCAGTTTCCATGCACACTCGTAACTTAGCAAATCTGTAATATTTTCACTCCAGATTTTCAACATTGGCATTTTTCCACACCTCCTTACAGTATGAACAGTACAGCTGTCATTTTTAACATCCTATCCGAAATGTGTTTTCTCACAACCGGCACAGAATAGCGCAGTCACTGTGGGAAATCAGTGTTCGGGACAGATTAAGAAAATCACAGTGATAGTGCTCAAGAGTAGAGGTCCTAAAATGCCTATATTGAAAATTTAGTGACAAGAAATGAGTATGTTACAAGTGTGTGTTGCACAGTTTCCACATGCACTCATAACTGAGATTTTGTAATATTTTCACACAACATTTTCAACATTGTCGGTTTTACACACCTCCTTATGAGGACTACCGCTGCCATCCTTCACATCTTGCCCGAAATGTGTTTTTGCACAACTAGCGCACAATGGCGCAGTCGTTGTGGGAAATCAACGATCAGGACAGATGAAGAAAAACATAAGTGACAGTGTTCATGAGCAGAGGTCCCAAAATGCCTGTGTTGAAAATTTGGCAAAATAATTCCACTTAATGACTGTTACGAGTGTGCATTGTGAAGTTTCTACTTATGCTCGTAAATTCGAGCATTTTTAATATTTTCACTCAAGATTTTCAACACTGCCATCTCTTCACACCTACCTATGAATGGTACAGCTGTCATTTTTCACATCCTGCCTGAATGGTGTTTTCCCACATCTGGTGCAGAATGATGCAGTTGCTGTGAGAAATCAATGTTCGGGACAGATTAACAAAATCATAGTGCCACTATTCATGAGCAGAGGTCCCAAACACTTTCATGAGGTGGGGGTCACAAAAATGCTGTGTTGCAAATTTGTAGTGCAAATACCAACAAACGGCCGGGGCATTAGAGTTTCTAACCATAATGTCCCACCCTGTACAGACTGACAGGCATCAGGGGTGTGCCTTTGCATTGCCGGCTGTCATGCTCATGCCATACCATCCCCCCCACTCTCAAGCCACTGACAGGCATCGAGGTGTGCCTTGGACTCTTCTGCCCCACAGTTCACCCCATTCTCCTATGCTGCACCCTTTTCAGCGTATGTCCTTATGAAATGGCGTGACTGTAAAGCCGAACACCCCAAGGCACACCTCAGCACTTGTTGGTGTCTGCAGGATAGGGTGAGGTAAAATATCATGAGCATTATGGCTGATTGGGGTGAGCATAAGGCCTGAGGACCCCAAGGCACAATGCAATATTTGTCGCACTGCAGGGTAGGGTGAGCTGAAATGCCATGAACATTATGGCCGATGCCCAAAGGCACACCTCAGTGCCTGTCAGTCTCTGTAGGGTGATGTGGGGTTGACGTCACTTTCATACTTCACTGCCATTCCTATTATGCACTTGTTTAACTCCTGTGCTACCGATGCCAATGTCAGCAAGACAAAATTTGGCATTGACAAATGCTTGTTTATACAACTGTCACTACATCTGGATTGTAGGTTTCTGTGTTTTTGTTTATTACATTGTGTTTTTAATTTTGTAAAGCACTCTGAGTCCTTTGGAAATGGGAACTATTTAAATAAAGTATCTATCTATGTGCATAGCCACCAATATTACCAAATAAAAGATTTTCTAATGAACAAAAGGAAAAAGAAAAACTTCAGAAATAAAAACATACAACTGACTACTTCTTAAAATTTATATTGTTTTCCTGTCTGCCTGTTTTGGCTCCACTAACTAATGTTAAGGGTATTCACTGACCAGCATGCAAGAGAGTGGGTCAAGTCCCTTTCCTTTTCTTATTTGCATATAGGAAAGTCCTCCAAGAGTCAGGGTTCTCAACCTACAAGTTCTTGTTTGGCAATAGAGTAAGGGGCCTCCTTGATTTGGTAAGGGATGAACAGGAGGGTGAACTTGCTCCCCAAGCGGAATCTGTTGTGGAATATGTCCTGAATTTCTGGTCCTAGCTCAAGGAACTCATGGAGTTTGCCTGGGAGCACCTAGCCACAGCACAACAAAGGCAGAAGACATGGTAGGACCATAGTGCCAGAGCCCGGGAGTAAGAAGTCAGGCAATGGGTAATAGTGCTAATCCTCATCTGACAGAACAAATTACAAGTGGCTTGGAAGGGGCCTTACAGTACTTGGTGGTCAGGAGGGCGAATTATGTTAATTACCTGGTGCAGTTACCAGACAGCAGGTATAGACAGCAAGTCTACCACGTCAAAATGATGAAACTCTACCAGGACAGGGATGAGATGGTCCTGGCTGTGTTCAGTTATCCAGAAGAGAAGGCAGAAGCAGACCTGCTGGTTGATCTCCTGGGAGAGGCTAAGAGAGAATCCTCAGTGGATTCTGTCACTCTCTCAGAGCAGCAGGCACCAGCCCAAGCTGCTGAAATGCATGGGCGGCTGCATACATTTGCTAAAATGCTCATGGGAAAACTGGGGTATACCACACTGGCAGAGCACTATGTGGATGTAGAGTTCCAAGCTCCGCAGAAACAGCCACCCCACAGAGTCTCAGAAGGAGTATGAAATGCAAGAGGGAGAGAAAAAGGAGATGCTGGCTTTCTGGGTGATACAGGAGTCCAGCAGTCCCTGGGCCTCCCCGGTGGTACCAATTCCCAACAAGTTCTGGTAAGAGCCGATATGGCTGTGGAAAGCTTTTAGGAGTGGCAAGAGCATGGAAAAGAATATGCAGTGCTTTTGCTGCAGCCTAAGTAATACTGCAGCGATTATACTACTGTGCATGTGTGATACTCGCACATGTGCAGTTTGCCCTGTAGTCAGCCCTGCTCAACATGGCGGTGCTGACATAACTATGTATGCATGATAGTCATGCATGCACAGTTTAAGTCAATGTCATCATGTTGCACATGGTGGCCATCACTGCTGCAGTTGCGGAACAGAAACATAGTGTGCTGGGAAGTGGGTATGTTTGCAGCCTGTGGAGGGGAAGGGCTGCATAAACAGAATCACTGGAAATTATGTCAGAGCATTGCGGCAGCACATCAGGCAGTAGTCTGGTTATGTGCTTCCACAGTGCTCTTATACAAATCTGATGATGGCATAACATCCGTGGAGCTTGGCCGACGCAGCCATACAAGTCCGACTCAAGAGGTGTCTATTAACAAACTAGAGATCTGGTCTGGGACTTGCTCATCATCACAGTCACTTTCTCATTCTTTTCTAAACAGTAATTTCTGGCAAATGTGCCTTAACCATATTGATCTCAGTGCTGGTAGACTACCTCTCGTTTTCCCATGATTGTATTAGGTGGAGGTAGCAGCAGTCTTGAAGTGGTAACTGCCGGCGGTGGCATGCTCTGGAAAAAAGTGGTCCCTATGCCCATCTGCACATTTTAGAAATTATGCCTTTCCTTGTTTTTGCTGTAAAGAAACTGGCTCCTTTAACACAAAAACAAGGAAACAGTTATGGCCTCTACCCCCTTGCTTCAAGTGAGGAACGTGATTATGGCTTTGCATCAGATGTACAGTAGCAGCCATAGACACATTACATAATATTGTTAAATAGTAACCAACTGTATGTAAAAGATCTTTTTTTTAATGTGTGCTTTATTAATGTTGTCAAAACACTCTATCCGTTTGTACTCTGCCACTGGATTTCTGTGATCCAAGTGCATTATTTTACATTTTTGTGTTTAGGACAAAAAGGCCATTCAAATGAGGGTAGTCACTAATCTAAATTCTTTATAGTTTTTTATGATTCCTTGCGTGTGTGCAAGAAACATCTTGTGGTAGAATGATATTTCAGAGGTGTGTCAGGGATGACTCCAATGCACAGCAGTCTACAGTGGGCTTGTCCCTGACAGACCAATGAACATACAACTAGACTGTGACACTAGTCACAATTTCACAGCTGGAAGCCATACTCTAGTTGAAAGAAATGAAGTGCTCCAATGAGAGTGCTTCATTCCTTTAATTCATGCCCTTACTGATCTTACTGTTTGTCTCCCCACCCACCATGCAGATGTCCGGGTACCCAGACATACACTGCATCCCCCTCTCTCTGTGCCATAAGTAGTAAACAGTCCTAGCAGTGAAGAACAAATAAATGTAATTTATCCTTCCCCCGACAGACGTCCTCATTGAACTTGTTTCTGTCTCTGTGTGAATGAGAGTGTGTGTTCTTGTCCCTGAGCTCCTCTCTTTCTGGTGCTTCATCTGTACCACAATGCCCAGCCTGAGCATTGCTCTCTGTGATGGTACCCACTGACCCGCCCCGCGGATCAGAGCGAGAGTGCCGAGAAGTGAGGCAGCATTGCCTGCAGAGGTGTAGCTTAACCCTGGACTGCGGGGAGAGAGAAACATGGGCTGCAGGGACAAACACTGAGAAGGAGAGGCAGCAGTGCCCCCACCCCCAAAAGAGAGCACAGGATTGAAAGAGGTGGTGAGTGGCACCAGTGTCAGGGACAGAGCAGAGAGAGAGCTCCCAAACAGTGAGAGCAACATGCCGAGATGTGACGAGTAAGCGGAATGAGAGTGATCACCAGGTGACAGGCTGTCACTTTTGCAGCACCACCTTGACAGCGTGAAATTGGGGGCAGTGTAGTGTAGTGACCATAACCACAATGACCAGTGGCTCCCAGACCTGCAACTGAACAAATGTTCATTTCAATGGGTGGCCCTTCCCCTAGCAGTGTCTATTCCCTTCCCCAACCACCCCCACCCCTGAGACAGACACAGCAACAGCGAGAGCCTCTTCCAGTGCGGCATATATGTGCAGGTCCAATCCATTCCAGTCAGAGATGGTGGAAAATCCCCCCCCTTAAAACAGAGAAGTTCAGTACAATGTGTGCCCAAGCTTGGTTCCCATCCATTTTATTGCCATTCACTCTTCCGGCACCTTGCTGTCGGTCTGACTCTCTGTTTGTCTTTCTGAAGCCCAGTGGAAGTGGGCAGCACATACAGAGAGGCAGAGAAAGTGGCAGCAAGAGTGCTATGACTGGGACAGAGAGCAGTGCTGCAGAGTTTTCCTTTCGTCATGGGGGAGCAGAGGTCAGAGAGAGAGAGACCAGGACAGACACAGTGTAAAACAAACTCGGTGCATCTATTTCATCACTGCACAAGAGGAGCACCCAGACAGAGACAAATATGTGGGCCACATATCTGCCCCTTCACATTGACTAGCACAGTGTAAGTTGGGCACTGGATGGGCACCCTTGGGTAGTAGCTGCCCCCTACACATCCAGCTCACATCAGCACATATGGAACAATCTGCAGTAGCCACAGACTGATGTAGGTTACTTATCTTCCCCTCCACACCCATCCCACTCCACACAGGTTGCCACAGTGACAAGGTGACCTCCAGGTGGGCAGCCCAAGGCACCTAGTGGACTGTGGCCTGGCAGAAGTTGGTGATTGGTGCCCCCTCCACAACCATCCCACCACTGCACATTGGCTGCCCCAGCCAGAGACAGAAATGTGAGTTGCACATTTGCCACACCACACCTGTTTCTATCTAGCTTTGTGGACTCCAGGTGGGTGGAAATGGGGCTGCGGTCCAGATCCACTGGGTGGTCCGAGGCCATTGGCACCAAACACACCATTCCGCATTCCTGCACATGTGAAGCATTTTCTTCTTCCATTCCAGCTCCTGCACGTGAGTAGCACTCTGCAAGAGCCAATAGGATGTGGTTCACACATCTGTCCATCTTCACCCATCTGAGTTTCATGAAAGCTGAACTGGCATTGGGTGGGCTCCAGGCAGGTGGCTCTGGGAGAATGATGCCCCATCCCCCCAATCCCACCTCCACACAAGGGTAACACCCTGCAGCAGCCATGAATAGAGATGCAAGTTGCACATCCTCCCCTTCATACCTGTCCTTGCTCCACCAGGGCTAGCATGAAGGTTGAAGTGGGCTTTGGGTGACTGGCACTTCCTCACCCTATGCCACACCTCTACACTTGCAGAACACTCTGCTTCAGCCAGAGGCTCTCTCACCTAATGTGCTCTGCCTATGGAGAGCACTCTGAGGTACAGAGATATAAAAATGTGGATCCTGTATCTGCCCACCCACAACTGTTCCTATTCTGCTGGGTGGGTGGGGGGTAGGATACAGTGGGTGCTCCTGCGTGACTGGTGCCCCCTCTTGCACCTCCATCTATCAACCCAATACTTTACAGCAGCCAGAGAAGAGATGTGGGTTGCACATCTGCACCATCATAAACTGTCCTCATTTCAAACAGTTTCACACACAGGCTGAAGTGGGGTCGAGGATGGTGGTCCCTAAGTGACTGTTCCCCCATCCATCCCACCTTCACACATGGGGAGCACTCCTCCCCCTACATTACACATTTGCACATAGAGAGCACTCCTCCCCCTCCACAGAAACATAGAATTTGATGGCAGATAACCACCACTTGGTCCACCTAGTCTACCCATTTCCCTACCTAACGGATAAGCTGCGTATCCTAGTTAACCAACAGCCTACTTCCTCCTACCCCCCACTAGAATTGCCTTATGTCAGTCCCATGCATTCTTGAATTCCCCCACTGTTTTTAACTCTTCGACCTCCTCAGGAAGGCCGTTCCATACATCTATAACTCACTCTGTGAAGAAATATTTCCTCACATTACCTCTGAGCCGTCCCCCCTCTATCTTCAAATTGTGCCCCCTTGTTCTGGCACATCTCTTTTTCTGAAAGATGCTGCCCTCTTGGACCTTGTTGATTCCCCTGAGGTATTTGAAAGTTTCTATCATGTCCCCCTTCCCGCCTTTCCTCAAGGCTATACATCTTAAGCTCCTTTAGTCTTTCTTCATGTCTTCTGGTGCAGACCCTGCATCATTTTGGTTGCCCTCCTCTGGACAGCCTCCACCCTGACTATGTATTTGTGGAAATGGGGTCTCCAGAACAGTACACAGTACTCCAGATGTGGTCTTACCAACTGTCTGTACAGTGGGCCAACAACTTCCTGTTTTCTACAGGTGATGCCTCTCCCTATGCATCCCAGTATCCCGCTAGCCCTCCTTACTGCCTTCTCACATTGCTGGCCCACCTTTAGGTCATCTGATATGACTACCCCCTTTCCATTTTTGTTGTTGTCAGTATCTCAGCCCCCATTGTGTACTCTTCCCCTGGGTTTTTGTTTCCCAGGTGCATTACTTTGCATTTCTTTGCATTGAATCTAAGCTGCCATACATTTGACCATTCCTCCAACCTTGCCAAGTCCCTTTTCATCCTTTCCACTCCACCTTGCATATCAACCCTGTTGCAGATCTTTGTGTCATCTGCAGAGAGACATACTTTCCCTTCCAGTCCCTGTGCAATGTCACTTATAAAGACATTAAAAAGGACCAGCCCCAGTACTGAACCCTGCAATACCCCACTAGTAACACCCTTTCTTCACTGTGGACTGCCTTTTACTATTACCTGCTGTGTCCTGTTGTCCAGCCAGTGTTTTACCCAGGCTACCACCCTGGGACCCACTCCCAGGCTGGCTAATTTGTTTATTAATAGTTTGTGTAGGACTGTGTCAAATGCCTTGCTAAAGTCTAGGTAGGCCATGTCCACAGCCCCTCCCTGGTCTACTACTTTAGTCACCCAGTCAAAGAAGTCAATTAGATTTGTCTAACATGACCTTCCTGCTGTGAATCCATGCTGCCTTGGGTTCTGTGCCCCACTGGCCTCTAGGTACTCAACAAATTTTTCCTTCAGAAGTGAGTCCATCATTTTCCCTACCACTGAGGTCAAACTGACAGGTCTATAGTTTCTTGCCTCTGTCTTGCTCCCATTTTTGTGAAGGGGAATCACATCCACCCCCCTCCAGTCCTCAGGTACCACACCAACCTCCTATGATTTATTAAAAAGGGTAGTCAGTGGTGTTACTAGTTCTTCCCTTAGTTCTTTTAGAATTCTGGGGTGAATCCCATCAGGCCCCATTGCTTTATCCACCTTCAGTTTTAAGAGTTCCTTCAGAACCCTTTCTTCTGTGAAAGCACTAATATCAACCCCCCCTATCCAGAGTGCTTCTACTGACTGGATTAGGTATCCTCCGCCCTGCTTTTCCATTGTGAATACTGAGAAGTATTCGTTCAGTATCCCTGCTTTTTCACTGTCATTCTTTGCCCAACCACCTTCCTCTTTATTCAGCCTCAGTATCCCTGCCTTAGTCTTTCTTTGCTCCCTAATGTACCTATAAAAGGTTTTATCCCCCTTGTAACCGAGTTGGCTATCTTTTCCTCGGTTTGGGCCTTTGCTATTCTGACTGCCTTCCCTGCTTCCTTCTGCTTTAACTGGTACAGTTCTCTGTCCTGCTCCTTCTGTGTTTCCTTATACTTCTTGAATGCTATCTTTTTCTCCCTTACCTTCCCCGCCACTTCTTTTGAGAACCATAGTGATTTCTTCTTTCATTTTAATTTGTTTATTTGCTTCACACAAAGGCTTGTTGTCTCTGTGATGGCGGTTTTGATGTTTCCCCATTGTTGCTCCACCCCATCTTCTTGCCTGTTTGCTAGTGCTTTTCTGAGGCACTCTCCCATTTTGAAAAAATCAGCCCTCCTGAAGTCAAGTACCTTCACTTTTGTATGGCTTGATTCTATAGCTAAGTTTATCATGAACCACACTGTTTGTTTGGTAGTCGCTTGTTCCCAGGTGGCTATCCACTTCAAAATCGGAGATCCTCTCTCCATCCCCATTTGAGAGTACCAGGTCTAAGATTGCTCCTTCCTGAGCGGGTTCCAAAACTAGCTGTCTGAGGCATGCCCCCTGTAGGGCATCAAGAATGGCCCTGCTCTTGGATGTGGCTGCAGCAAAGGTGCTCCAGTTAACATCTGGCATATTCAGTTCCCCATCAGCAATATCTCCCCTTTCTCTGTCATTCCAAGGATGCCTTCTATCATTTTCTTGTCCATTTCCTCCCCCTGAGATGGGAGTCTGTATACAACCCCTGTGTGGATTGTGGTGCCTTTTCCAGTCTTCAGGGTGACTCACACTGCCTCCTCTCTTCCCTGTTTACCCTTTAGTTCTTCTGCTTTGATCCCTTCCCTTACATAGAGAGCTCCTCCTCCTCCTCTTCTTCCCTCCCTGTCCCTACTGTAGATTGTGTACCCTGATATGTTGACATCCCAGCCATGGTTCTCTGTGTACCATGTTTCTGTGACTGCCATGATATCCAGGCATCCCTCTTCCATCAAGGCCACCATTTCGCGGGGATGTTTTTACCTAGACTACGGGCATTGGTACTCATTACCCTCCATTTTTTTATGACTTTATTTCTTTTTGCCCCATCCCTGTCCTTACTGGCTTTGTCTTTTTCTCCATTTGCCCCTGCCCTTCTTCCTATCTCTCTATCTTGGTGTTTACCTCACTAACTATCCTGATGTTTGGGAGGGCTAGGATTTCCCTTCTCCTTTTCAGTGCCTCCCCCTTGGCTAGTTTAAATGCTTGCCAATGAAGCATTTAAACTTATCACCTAGGATCCTGGTTCCCCTCCTGGATAGACGCAGACCATCACGCCTGTATAGGCCTGCATCCCCTCCAGGTGGAGCCCCAGATCCCAGTGAAGCCAAATCCCTGAACTTTCCACCAGTTTTTCATCCAGTCATTGAATCTCATGGTGTGGAGTACCCTAGCCTCATCCATGCCATAGACAGGTAGTACTTCTGAGAAAGTTGCCATGTGTGCTACTTGTCTAAGGCCCCTCCCCAACTCCACAAACTCCTGTTGCACTGCTCTAATCCCATTCTCAGCCAGGTCATTTGGCCCTAGGTGGATAAGGACATCCAGCTCACTCCCCCTTGCAGCTGCTCCCTCGATCCTGAGGATTCGTTTTCTGTTCCTCCAAGCCATGGTGCCGGCAGGCACCTACCTCCCTCCCTCCCTCCTCCTCGGTTCTACTCCCCACATTGAGTCCCCACCAGGAGTTGTTTCCTTCCCCTGTGGGGTCCTGTGCCACCCTCCTGTGGGTCTCCATTGTGGAAGTTCCCAGCATCCTCCTTGGTCTCCACTGCGGGTGCCTCCATAGAGGAACCATGCTCCGCCAGAGTGGCAAATGAATTGTGGAGAGACACAATTGGAGGGATGTGCCTTTGTTCCATCACCCTCACCCTCCCTGAGCCCACCGTGGTACAACTGCTCCTCTTTCTTGGCAACTTCTGAGGTAGTGGTGGTGGCCTGGGTGGTCCCTGGGTGGGGGAGCAGGTTTCCTGAATCCTTGCTAGGTCAGCATGGAGACAAACCACCTCCTCCCTCAGACCAGAGCGGTGCCTGCCAATAGGGTAGCAATGCAGTCTCCAGAATGTCTCCCGGAAGACTGTTGCTCCCTAGCCAGTACATTGCATCACTCCCCACATGTCTGTGTCCCTTCCTGTTACAGATGCTTTTCTTATTTTGTTGTTGTTGTTGTTGTAGTGTGTGCAATCTTGTGAGTGTCTCTACCCCCATTCAGTGTGTCTTTAAGGATATGAACAGCTGTATGTTGTTAGCAGTTTTGGGGAAGCGATGTCATGCCTTCTTTGCATATGGGGAGCAATTCTCCTTCTCCAGCCCTCTTCCACATGGTGGACATAGTGTTTTAGTAATCATATTTGGTCTCAATCCTTGTTGAATTCAGCATTTTGCATATTCTGCTGGGGAGGCCTCAATGGAGTTCCCAGGGTTAGTTTGAGACATTCCAGGGACAGGGCGTTCTCAGTGGCTGCGCCTACCCTGTGGAACTCCTTTCCGATTTATTTAAAGAAGGCTCCCTCGGTGGAAACCTGTAGGAAGGGCCTAAAAATGTACCTGTTCCAGCAAGCTTTTATTGATGGGAGGTAGCATGGCTTCATCAAGGGCAGGGCATGCCAGATCAACCTGGTGGAATACTATGACTGGGTGACTAGGCAAATTGATGGGGGCTATGCAGTAGATGTCCTGTACCTAACCTTCAGTAAGGCCTTTGATTCAGTACCACATGGGAGACTTGGAATCAAGCTACAGGGCACTGGGGCGGGATCAAAACTGATGGGGTGGGTGGAGAACTGGCTAAAAGATAGGCAGCAGAGAGTGGTGATAGGTGGGGAATACTCATCCCCTAAGCCTGTGACAAGTGGTGTTCCACATGGTTCGGTTTTGGGCTCAGTGTTGTTTGGCATATTTATTGCAGGCATCAGCAACAAAATCAGCCTATTTGCAGATGACTCCAAGATGGGAGAGGTGGTGGAAGACCAGGGGGGTTGGCGGGGGCTACAGGAGAATCTGGCAAGGCTGGAGGCATGGTCTGACAGATGGCAGCTGTGGTTTAATGCAAAAAAATGCAAGGTGCTGTACTTCAGAACAAAAAATCAAAGCAGAAGTTACCATCTGGGTGGAGTGCAGCTGGAGGTCACAGAAGAGGAGAAGGATCTGGGGGTGCTTATCACAGGAGCAATGAACAATTGCGCACAATGCAGAAAGGCAGCAGCAATGGCCAGCAAAATGCTGGGGTACATTGCAAGGGGAATTACCTCGAGAAGAAGGGAGGTTATTCTACTGTTGTATTGATCGTTGGTTAGACCTCACCTGGAATACCGCGTGAAATACTGGCACCCGTACCTACAAAGGGACATTAGGCTGCTAGAGGGGTGCAGCATAGGGCAACGAAGATGATTCAGGGCATGAGGGAATTGTCATATGAGGTCAGACTAAGAGAGTTAAACATGTACACACTGGAGGAGAGGAGGGACTGGGGGGGATATGATTGAGACCTTCAAATACATGAAAGGGATAATCAGAATGGACACAGAGGGTCTAGTCAGGAGGAGGGTGGGGAGAGACACTAGGGGCCATGACATGAGATTGGGGGGGTAGATTCAGGAGGGAGGTGAGGAGGCATTTCTTTACAGAGAGGGTGGCAGCAAAGTGGAATGCACTACCAGCTGAAGTGGTGGCATGTACCACAGTGGAATGCTTCAAGAAGAGGTGGGACAGGGCAAAGGGGAGGGTAAAGGGAGGTAAGGGGAGAGGGGGTGGGGCAGCTGCTGAATAGGGAGCTAGTTGCATTCACGAGCAGCCTAGCTAGACCATGATGGCCTTTTGCTGCTGGCAATTTTCGTATGTTCGTATTGATTAATTGTTTGATGTTAGTGGGATAGATAGATGCATTTTAAATCTGCTCCTAGTTGAATTTTACATACATTTTTGGCATATGGTTTTATATTGTTGTTTGCTATTTGTATTGTACAGCACACAGAGCCCCAGGAAATGGGCGCTTTTACAAATACAATAACTATCAATCTTATCTATCTATCTATTGTGTATACTAATGTAAAGAAAATTGTTTTATTTTAATTTATATTGTGTCCTTACTTTTTGAACCTCACACCATGTATTGCCTTTATCATTGCTTGTACAAGGGACATCCTTGCAAATGAGGTTGCTCAATGGATGTTATCCCTTCACAATAAACTTGAACATGAAGAGCACTCTTCCCTCCATTCCATCTCCACACATAGGTGTCATTGTTCCATCTCCATACAGTGGGAACACTGATCCCCTGACCCCCCACCCAGTGCTTCTCCCACTACATTTCACCTCCCCCAAATGAAGAGCACTTCTCCCACTGCATTCCAGCTCCGGCACATAAGGAGCACTCCTCCCCCTCGATTCAACCTCTACACATGGGGAGCTTTCCTCCCACTTCATATCAGTTCTGTACATGGGGAGCAATCCACCCCTTCATCCGACTGCCCCAACATGGGGAACATTGCTCCCGATCCATCCCGCTCCTACACATGGGGGCACCTCCACACATTTGCATCACTCCTCCTCTACCACCATCCCACCTCTGCATCTAGAGAGTATTCCTAAGCTCATTCCACCTTTGCACATGGAAGCACTCTGCAACAGCCAGAGACAAAGATGTCAGACAGGCATCTGCCTTTCCACACCTATTCCCACTCCACATGATAAGCTGCAAGTTGGGCAGAACATCGGTGGGGTTGAGATCTAATGAGTGGGTTGCCCTGAGAGATGGTGCCAATATCTCTCACCACCTCTGTGAATGAGAGAAGTCCCTTCCCCCGAATCAATCTTTATTCTTTTCTCCACTCACCACTTTTCTGCTGATTATCCTCCTGTTGGCTTGCCTTAACAATCACTCCCCTCCCAGAACAGGACTACAGGCCACTAGCACAGAGCAGATTTTTCCTCGACCTCTCCTGTCTTCTCTTCGGATCACACCATCAGTCCAGCCAGCGTGCAGCACAGTCAAGAAGACGCATCGCATGTTACTCACAGCTGGTCCCCAGACGGGTCTGTTTTTTTTGTGGTAGACCATACTTCAAGTTCTCCCAAAGTTCATCTGAGGATAGAGAACAGCAGCACGCAGTCCTACTCTACCACCATGACAGTCAACGGGACACCACAACTTGCTCGATGCCGTACAGACGATGCAGTGCAGCAGCATGCTCACTAGTCTGTCTCACCAGGCTTCTCCCGCTCTCACTGTTAGTGATGTCTCCATCTCCCCTAGCCATCAACGGTCCCATGCATGCACATTGTGCTGTAGTTAGATCCAGCCACTATGGAGACTGCTGAGACACTGAGTGTTTTAGCAGCTGAGCCTGAGCCAAGCCGATAATAAAATACAGGATTTTGAAAATTTCTAAGATAATTTTGGGGAAGGGGGGGTTGAACACCCTGAACACCCCCCTGCCTATGCCCATGCAATCCACAACAGTTCAGACACATGCTATCTTTACACTTAATGGCACTCCTCCCCACCCAGCTAGCCTTCCCCCCCCCATCTGCCCCAGTACACAAATGAACACCAACTGCTACCCCTCCCACTTCCTTTGCAAGCAGTGAGGATCCCTTGCTCTCAAGCAGTCGGTCCTGTACAAGTAGGAGAGTTGGGGGTCCAGGGCTGCAGTCAGACCTGTTACTGTAATGGAGCTCAAGCCTGCCTGAATACAACAGGACAGCTAACCTGAGTCCCCTTAATCCCTACAGATGGAGGGCTGCTGCACAGATGATTGCTACAGCCACTCAGGCACCTCCAGGGATTTAAAACAAGAGCTGGACTATGGCAGGCAGCCTGCCATCCGCCTCCTCCTCCTCCTACACTGACTGCTTGTAGCACTTGCCCAACTCCTTCTCTGTTACCAGTGCCCGCTAGCGGTCAATAGTGTTGAAGGGGTGGTCCCCCTTGGAGTGGTCAAGCGAGCCCCTCGACATGTTACTAGCCCCCGCAAACGATACTTTCTTCTCTTTTGACTTCCTTCTGTGTCTGGTTACATTTGCCTGCTTTCAAACACCCAATAAACTTTTTTCCAGTGTCTACTTAGATACACAATATTAAATATATCTACATAAAAAAGAATTGCTTTGAAGAAGAGAGAAAATTTTATTATAACTCGGCTTCAGTGTATGGTTGGAGAACGCTGAAATCTCATCTTGATTGTTTTGCTTCCTTATTGCTATTTTGTATTTTCAGGTTAAATCAAATATAATAAAATATAATCTTTTTTTGAGAAGATAGAAGCTTTTATTATGGCTCATTTTGGTTTGATCCACGCACATTGAAGCATTGAAGCAGTGAGATCACAATGATTTTGGCAGCCTTGCACCACTCCTCTGATCCTAAAAATATGTATCACAATGGCCATATAATTGTAGGTCTATATTCAAATGTCTTTAATTCATTATAATTACACTCTAAGAAGAACTGTCTTAATGAGTGCATTTTAGGTTTCATAATTTTACCTTTTGCAATTTTAATGACCTCCCAATCCTGGAGTCGTCAATTTGTTTTATCTAAACATTTCTTTGCTCAGTTCATCAATAGTCCAATGAGATTTAGAATAAAATTACTTTAGAACAAAAACTGTCTATACTTCGGGTTTGATTTTGTGCAAATATTAACTTCTCTCCGAGTTGAAAATGCATAGGAGATTAGTTGTAAGTGCTTCTATATTTCTCCACACTTTAATTTCAGAAATTTGTAAATAAATATGAAAAAATAACACTTGACCTTTTGCACAGGTCTTGACCTCTAGTAAAGGGAATGGCTTAAAACTTATTTAGGAGTCATTCAAGAGTTATCCCAAGGTCAAGATTTAGTAAACTATACATTTAATGCATTTTAATAGCAGAAGTTGTCAAAGACGTCGTAATAAAAGAAAAAATCAGTGGTGCAGCATAGATGCCTAAAAGGTATCAAACCATTTGCTTTCAAAAGTTTCATAGACAGCCAAGTCTTCTTTATGTGTGTGAGCATTTTTCTCTTCTTTTTTTATTTTTTTTATTTTATCTTTATCTCCTCCTGAGCCGCCAGCCGCCCAGAAGCTCTACCCAGTTACGGACCATGGACCTCCACCCCCCAAAATGGCCATGACCTTCTGATACCCCTCAGATTACCCCCGGAGCAGGGCTGCACCACCCTGGCCAGTGCTGCAGACGTCAGGATAGGTCAGAGGGCTGGCCTGGGGGGGCTAATTGAAGCAGTGGTGGGCGTCATCTAGGGCGGCCGTCAGCTACTCCATTTTTCCTGTTTTTTCTGGGGTGCAGGGACATGCAATGACGTCCTGCATCCACCCCGCCCCCAGGGCTTTGCTAGGAGCCAGTAGCTGCAGTGTCCCCAGCCTCCACCAGGGGTCCGTTCAGCACCAGATGGACTCCCAACCCTCTCCCTGGATAAGGAGAGCAGTCCATGGGATGCTCCATCCTTCTTCCCCCGGCCGGCACTCCAGAGACCCGGGTCTGTTCCCGAACACAAGCAGAAATCCAACTGCTCTGTCGATGGGCCTGCATTGTTGTCTTCTGTGTCTTCCTTCTTCCCCCTATCTGGTCAGTGTCAGCTTCACATATAGATATTGCTGGCTAATAATTACTAAAATTAATCTGCTGCTTTTTTCCTGAAAAGATTTAAAATGATCCCTTCCTGAAAAGATCTAATGTGCCCCCAATAAGCAGATCATTTTGTTGCAAGGTGTTTTTCTTCTTCATACTAAGAACTAAAGAATTCCATTTAAGTGTTCCACATTGCTAGAATAACTTCTGGATCTGCTGTTAAATTAGGCATGACAAGATACAAACCATATGTTCTGGTATCAGCGTCGTGGTTTCAGAAATCAGGTTGTCAGAAATGCAATAGGAGTTATGCCAAACAAATGTAAATGCCTCTAAAAGTATAGGAGTTACTTATAACCCATCAGTATGAAACTTGCTCAGGATGAAAATACATTTCAAATGAGCCTATTCATTAAGCTGTACTAATTATATTTTTTAAACTATGGCCATCTGATTACCTGAATTTTCATTTTTCTTCACAATTTTCACCTTTTGGATGGTTATATTTAAAACAATCTAATGAATTCAGATTAGTGACTACCCTCATTTGAAAAGTGATTTTGTTCTGAACAACATTCATGATGGTTGTATATTGGTAACTTGTATACTTTCTGAGATATGTACATTTGTTTGGCATGACTCCTACTGTGTTCACTCAGAGAGAGAAAAAATGAGGTTGTTTGGAAGACCATATTTTACAAAATATAAAGAATTCAGATTAGTGACTACCCTTATGTGAAAGATCTTTTTGCCCTGAATAACTTTCACCCTGGTTGTTTTTGCACACCTTGAATAGTTTTAAAGATATTTAGATTTGTTTGGAAGGTGTGCACATTTGCTCTCAGAGAAAAGCAGCTTTGAGTTCTGTGCCCACCATTCTAAACAGAAAGAAGGGAGCATTTTTTAACTGCCGTAGAGATTTGCGGTGTTATGGAAGGATACACTGCAAACTACTAAAAAATGTGTTCCACTGAACCCCCTTTTCAAGATAAAGTAATATGGCTGTAGGTTCCACCCACAGCCATGAAAAGGACAGGACCATGAGGTTCTGCGTTGAGCACTGCAAGCTGAACAGCTACACAGAGTCAGATGTATACTCCATACCCAGGACAGATGAAGTCCTAGAGAGGTTAGGCAAGTAAATTTACCTGTCCAACATAGACCTGACAAAGGGCTACTGGCAGGCACCCCTGAGCCCCGAAGCCAGAGAGAGGTTGGCCTTCCTCACCTCAGTTGGATTGTAGAAGTTCAGGCTAATGTCAGGATGAAGAAAATGCCAGTCACCTTTAGGTGTTTCATGGACCACATTCTAAATGGGGCAGGAGACTTCACTTTGGCATACATGGATGACATTGCCATCTATTGCCAGACTTGGGAGGATCAGGTCAGGCACATGACCAAGGTGTTCCGCCAACTGCAGGCCACTGGGCTGTCAGTCAATGTGGAGAAGTGACAGTTAGGAATGGCAGAAGTATCATACCTTGGACATGGGGGGGGTGGGTATATCTGGCCTGAGCCAGTGAAAATTGAGGCCATCCAGGGCTGGGGCACATCCATGACCGAGAGGAAAGTACAGGCCTTCCTAGGATTGGCAGAGTACTACCATAAGTTTATGTCAAATTTCAGCTGTATCACCAAACCCCTGTCCAATCTCACCAAGAAGAAAATGTTGGACAAAGTTCAGTGGCTAGAACCCTGCAATACTGCATTCCACCAGCTGAAGGAGGCATTGTGTCAGGCAGCAGTGCTCACCAGCCCAGACTATTCCCTTAGGTTTATTGGGCACATAGATGCCTCTGATCATGGGCTAGGTGTGGTTCTGAGTCAGGTTATACACTCAGAAGAGGAACACCCTGTTGTGTACCTGAGCAGGAAGCTGCTGCCAAGACCAGAGGCATACACCACAATACAGCTGGAGTGTCTATGGATTGGCTGGGCTTTACAGAAGCTACAACTATATTTGTATGGGAGGGAGTTCATCTTTGTTACTGATCACAACCTCCTTACATGATTGCACAGGACCAGCAAACAGAACTCCAAACTGCTAAGGTACAGCTTGGTGGTGGTGTTGTCCTATAACATGAACATTAGGCACCACAGCGGATCACAGCGTGACAATGTGGACAGGCTGTCCAGACAATAGTTAATATAATTTTTTTTAGTAACAGAGCCACTATGAGAAACTAATGCCTCCTGTGGCCACTGCCAATGCCTCTAAGACTGGCTTCATCCTCTAAGCAAGCGCATAGCTCAGGCGCTCCCAGAGCACCAGCGCTCCATCCCAGCGGCCAGGTAAGCCTCCTGCTGCCGCCGCCCACACCTCCAAGACCAGCTTCATCCTGTAAGGTACATCGCTCACCAAATCTCCTTCTGATTGAGTATCAGTGGTTCTCGAGCTCTGTGATTGGCTGGGCTAGACAAGGTTGCTGCTGCCATTGGCTGCCTGCCTGCCGCCAAGCCGAAAAAGAGCCGATAGCTCGTGCTTTCCCCTCTTGTAAGAAAGCTCAGTCTCTCTAAATTTGTAATTGGCTTAAATTTTCTGATTTTCCTGATGTTAGTAATGATGCCAGATTAGTGATGTATTTTAAATGTTTGTAACTACTTTAGTTGTGTAATTCTGAGGCCTAGAACTTAGAGCATAGTTAACCTTGAGTCTTAAGCAATTTCCTTGTACCTAACCAAAATCTCCCTGTCTCTCCTACTTTAATATATTCCCTCTAGCTAACCCTCACTACTTTCCACTATATCGATTTATTTCCTTTTCCATCCACCTCTCCCCTCGGCTGTCTGGTGCCTTAGACACCTTTGTTTGAATTCTGTCTATCTGTCTGCAATTCAAATTGCACTTGGCACCAAAATGCAGCAACTGCCAGCAGCTGCCCCTCAGACTACCCCGACCCCCACTTAATCTTAATCACTCCTTTGTCTGTGACTAAGACCTCCCACTCAGTTCTGAGTAAGCCCCCTAAGCCCCTGACTTCTTTGTCTGCGCTTCCTAAATCCCACTCCCCGATTTAGCCCTTACTGTTCCCCCTATCCTTATACTTGAACCTAACCTGCCTATTTTCTCTCCCTAGGCAAGCGCATAGCTCAGATGCTCCCAGAGCACCAGCGCTCCATCCCTGCGGGCAGGCAAGCCTCCTGCAGCCACCGCCCACACCTCCAAGACCAGCTTCATCCTTTCACCACTCACCAAACCTCCTTCTGATTGGGTAACAGCAGTTCTCGAGCTCTGTGATTGGCTGGCCTAGACAAGGTTGCTGCTGCCATTGGCTGCCTGCTGCCAAGCTGAAAAAGAACCGATAGCTCATGCTTTCCCCTCTTGTCAGAAAGCTCAGCTCTCTAAATTTTCTCCCACCCACCCTCCTCCACCCCCCGCGCTAATTAAATACACCTCCTCCTCCTCCCCCCCCAGGACTGCCTCTTCCTTCCCTAAGGCCAACCCCTTAAAGGGACTTCGACACTTCTTAGGAACTAGGCAACAGTTGACAGTCACCCCTCCCAGACCCCCATATTGCCTACTGGGAACCCTCTATGATGGGCTCCTCACTCTTCTGTGGTCTACTGTTCCTCCTAACTATGTTCTCACTGGAGAAGATCTTTGAGGATCCAAATTGGGATACCACCACATACATGGTACATCCTTCGTTCAGGAGTATTCGCCCTCTCAGAACTGGCACTATGGACTTCAAGGCAGCATCTGCAGTAAGACCAGGTTTCTGCTATGACCACACTGACAGGAAGCAGCCATCACACATAACTACCAATTTTGTCTTGGCTCTAATGGGCTCCTATCCCAATACAAAAGAACGTTCAAAACCTGGCCACATCAGCAGTAGGCACACCCATGCCCTCAGGGCATGGTGGAGGTGCTACGTCCTAAGGATAATCCTCATCCTACTGCTCCTCTTTGGGAACATTCGCCCTAACCCTGGCCCTGTCACCTTCCCCAAACCATCATCCTATGGGTATATCAAAATTGCCTCAATAAATATTGGTAGCCTTCTACCTAAACTAACCCAACTCCAGGCCTGGGTATCACAGCACAAGCCAGATATTATCTCTATTACAGAGTCCTGGCTCTCTCCCAAAGTCCTGGATACTGCTGTTTTCCTCACGGGATACACCATCTTCTGCCTGGATAGACTGGACAAACATGGGGGAAGATTCCTCATCTACCTGAGTTATAACATTAAACAACAGGCCATATCCTATAACACCAACACAAAAGAAGCACAAATATTCTCACTAAAACTCTCAATCGGGCAGCAACACAAAACGCTGCTATTAACAATAGTGTACATTTCCCCCTGGTAAGCATGGTATAGGGCTAGACCTCTTCTACGATCACATCAGCAAGGCTAAACAGGGCTGGGAACAGGTAATTCTGGGGGACTTTAACTCAAACTGGTTAGCGCATGACATGGTAGCTGTAAGAGATAAAATACATGGTCTCTACCTCACTCAGATGGTCAATCAGACAACCAGAATGAACTATCACACAGGGACTAGCACCCTAATAGACTGGCTTCTAGTAACATTCCCAGAACATATCAAAAATGTCTCGGTCCTCCCAGATACCGTGAGCGACCATTCACCAATAGTCTGCTCATGGACAAGTGCCTAAAAGACCCCCCCTACTCGTCAAAAACTGATCCCTGAGAAAAGGACAACTGCACCTATTCAGAAGGTACCTAAAGGAAGCTGACTGGACCCCCCTTAGATGACTGCGAGGACACTAACAAGGCCCTCGGTCTTTAACAGAGCTTGTGACCTATTTGCACCTGTAAAAACATCCAAAATAAAGGGAGCTATCAACCCATGGCTCAACTGCCTCTTAATTGAGCAAATGAAAGCAAGGGACAACCTATGACACATAGCAAGAGCAGTACACAAGCTGACATCACTGCCTACAGGTTTGCAAGAAATAAATGTACCAGGCTAATAAGGAATGCCAAGGCTACATTCTATGGAGAGAAATTAAGCCAGAGCTGGGTTTTTTTCTGCCTGCCCTCCCCATCCCCATCTCCTCCCTTTATTAAATACTCCTTTGCCTGCCTCCCACCCCCACTGGTGGGACCCAGTATAACATCTCCATAACTGTGAGGGACTGTGAATACTAAGCTCTGCAGCTGCGGAGATTTTGATCTGAAACTGGAGTTGCGGAGTGGGACTTAGTCCCGTAACACTTTGTGAATCCGGCCCATTGTTCCTAAAATGTAACTATTCCTCAGGGAAAATATTTGTGTTTAGTCTCTTCTGAACCAACACCTCTTGTTTCCCTTTTAATGGGAGGGCTTTAAGCCCGTGGTTTGATGGGCGGATCAACAACGTCACTCCTCCATCGAGTTATAAGGACACAAACATCCTGGGCCTCACCAGGATTCTTTCTCATTGCAGCTGGAGGCTTTGTCCCTCCTGCCTACCATGCAGTTTCATGTTTTAGCTTTTGCCTCTACCTCTCTATTTGTTTGTGCTTCATTTCTCTCCCTTTCCCAACCCCTTTTCCACCTTGTGCTGCTGCATCCACACCCCTCTTTGCCGCTCGCTCCATGGCGTTTGTTTCTTTTCCTTGCTCTCCTTATTCAGCTATTGGTCACTACTCCCTCTTGTCCAATATCTGCATTCAGCTGGCTCCTGCATTGGGCTATCCCCTCCTCGGCAGTACTCCACTTTTCCCCGCTCAGTTGTAGCCGCATGGTTCCATGCTTTTCTCGCACTGTTGCAGCCATCCATCATTGCATTAGTTCCCTGCCCCCTGCCTGGTCTTTCCCTGTGTGCTGCTGCGCCTTCTGGATGGTGTGCCTGTGCTCTGGACCCTCACCTGGGACTCACCTTTCATTTGTTCCACCTTCCCCCGTAGTGTGCTGCTCTGTTGCCATGGATCCCCCCATCGGGCTTTACCTGACTCGCTCATCGGGGCCTCCTTTCCGCTGTTGTGGTTTCCTTCATTGCCCCTCGAACACTTCGTTGTCTTGCTCGGATCTGCTACATCATTATTGTCCACTAAATGGTGCTGTGCACCTTGTTTCCATGCACTCTTTCTTTGCACTGTTCCTGCTGTCCACTCATGGATTCTTGCTTTGTTTTCAGTTTCAGTGGCCTTGGTGGGAGCTGTCAGGCTCCATCTACTTCTTTCTGGAGCTTCGTGTCTTGAGGCGCAGTTCAGTCTCTCCTGTTGACCGTGTCTTGCATGGTGCTCACCTATGTATTCTGCAGTTCTTCCAGTTGCTTTTTTCTGCTGCACTGTAGGACCTATTTTCACTTCGGATTCGGGTACTGTTTGCGGTGGTGTTCTGATTCCCTGCTGCAAACACATTCCGGTTGCAAATTTTCAGGTGTGTTGTCCTGCTACTTTTATGTGCTGCTCAGGTTGCACTAATTCAGCAGCGTCTGAGGGTCAATGTCCCTGCGCTGCGATTGGTGTGATTTCTGTGTGGCATTCCTGCTGCAGTTTTCCATGTTGTTCTAGCTGCACTGCTCCTCTTTTCCACTTGCTCTCTCAGTATGCCTCTACTCGTCCCAGCCATCATGGTGTAGCTCCAATCCCAGTGTCTCGGCGGTGGTGGTGTCGTCTCTCTATTCCAGGCCACTCAATCTGCCTCGGCTGGCTTCATCTGGCATGCACTGGCTATTTCCTTCATCTGTGCCCCTCCACTGGCATCTCAGTTGTTGGCCCTCTGGGGCCCCGGTACCTCACCTCAACACGCTCATTGTTTCTTTTTCTCCTTCGGTGCTGCAGGGTGCACTCATTTTGCTCCCTCTCCTCAGCTCCCTCATTTGGCTATCTCTGGCTGCCTCCATCTGGCCTTCCTATGGGTCTGGCCTGCTATCGATATTTCTTTTAGGCATACCTATCATGGCTCCTATTCCACCTCATCTCCGTGCTGCCTCAAATCGACTCAATCTCCGGTCAAGGATGTGCTGGTCCATGATACCTCGACTCGACCTGTTTCTCTCTTTCACTCACTCATTCAGTATGTCTTGGCCATCTCCATTAGGCCATACTACCTTCCTACAAGTTCCTTTTCCAGTTCATTCCTGTTTTCCTCCTCTTCCAGTTTTGTTCTGGCCTTCCATGATTCTCTCCACTTGAGACCTACAGTGGAAATTTATTTTCCTTGTCTACTCCTCCACCACATGCTGCATGCCTCTAGATGTATCCTCTTATGGTGGCGGGAGTGCCTGTGTTTGATGCCTCCCTATACTGCAATCTACATCTGTTTTCTTTCAGACCAGGTAGGATTGCCTATGTTACCCAAGTTCCTGGCAGTCAACTCATGGACCTCCTCTGGTTAGGCCGTCCACTACCTAGTTCGCCCTGCCCTCCGGAACCCTTTGGTTCTCTTGCATGTTTATGCCTGCTCCCATTGCTCACTCCTGCTCAGCTGTGTCTAGCTGACTCCATCTGGCCCTGCCCTCCTCATCGCATCTCTCTTCCCTCTTCGACTTCCATTGCTCCCTTCCCATCCCCCTGTTTCCTCATTCGCAATGCCCATCTGGTATCTGTCCTGTTCTCGATCTTCATTTCAGGCATATGTACTCCTCATCCTGATTCCATCCACCATCAGCCATCAGAGATTCCTTGCCTGATCTACCATGCCTCATCAGCCTCGGTGTCTGCTCACCGATACCTCACCTCACTCTGCTCCTCTACTTGGCTCTTATGCAACCTAATCCGAGACTCCTTCCTACAGTCCTCATCCCGTCCTGGCTGGGTCCTATGCTCCCCCTTTAACCTCCCTCCATCCTTTGCCCTTTCATTCCTCGCTTCCTATACCGGCCTCCATGGCTTTGCTCCCTCTTTGTCCCTCATCCATTTCCTAATTTTACCTTCCTTGTCCTAGCGCCTTTTTTAGTTCCCACCTTTATGGCTTTGCTCCGCTCTTGGCTTCACTCCTCTTCATGCATCGTCCAGTTTTGCTCTCTCCTCATCTTACCTCATTCAGTTTTTCCTCGCTCATTCACCTTGTGTTGCCTCCCTCCTTTTACGGAACCTACTTCCTTTTCCTTCCTTCGTACAGGTTCATTTTCAGGTTCATTCATGTCTTCTCCTCTTCTAAATTCCCTCTCCTCGTCTCTCTCGGCATGTTCAGCCTTCCAGGATTCAATCCAGTACTGGCTTATATTGCCTTGTGCCAAAAATTATCTATTTGTTTGCTCTGCCAAGCTGTTCCCTTGCTCCAACTGGCCATAACTCTCATGGTTCATGTACCGCCTATTCCGATTCGCCCCAGTGCACCTCTCATCCAGTGCTGGCTAGGTCCTATGCTACCTATCAACCTCCATACCATCCTTTGTCCTTTCCCACCTCGCTTTCCAGTACCTACCCTCATGGCGTCAATCCCTCATTGTATCTCATTCATTCCTGTTGCCTTCCTCTGCCTTTCGTTTATTCTTGTCCTGACCTTCGTGGATTCTTTCCACTCCTAGCTTCCCTCCTCATCATCCATCATCTGCGTTGTTTCCCCTTGATCACCATCCAGTGCTTACCTTCTGCTTCACGTATCTTCTAGTTCCTGTCATGCCTTCTTGGCCTCAGAGTCTGCCTCCTTTCGAGGAGCATCTTTGTGTCGCTCCATGGTGCATGTTATCTTCCTTTCAGTTCTTTTCTTATTCATTCCTTTCTCTTCTTCCTGTTCTGTGCTGGCTCTCGAGGCTTTGCTCCACTTGTGGCCTACTGTTGATATTTCTTTATGGGAGTACCTGCCATGACTCCTATGCCACCTATCAGTCATGGCCATCATGACGTATGTATAGAGTTCATAATTCTAGTCATATTGAGTTCATAAATCCAGTCATCATTCACTCAGCATTACCTCAAGGTTTATCTATTTACCTCGTCTACTCGAACATGCCTATCATTGAATTCCAGCCTACCTCATCAAATTCAACCTCAGGGTCTATTCGTTCAGAGTCTGATCGTTTACATCACATACTTCAGCATGCCTCTTCAATCTCATTGTCTGTTCACTGGCATCACTCAGTCAAGCGCATTGCTCAGTCAAGTCAGTCTGCATTATCATCTGTCTCCTCGTGAGTACATCTGGATACCCCTTGCTCTTCTGACTCATACATGGATTTACTCCCTCCTGTCCTTGCTCCTCTTATCTACTATCTCTCAACTCCTAGAGCATGCCCTCCTTGGGTCCCTGCTACCTCCCAATCCTTCTGTACTCTGTCTTTCTTTGGAGTTTTTTCCCTCTCCTGTCTTCATGCCTCTACATGGGTCTTCTCCTTAGCCTCGACTGCTCAATCCGTGTCCTTCTCTTCACCTCCTCAGCTACATTTGTGCATTTCTTTTGGGGTTCCCCTATCCTACCATGCCTTGGCTGACTCAGCCTGGTCTGATTACCAGCCTCCATAGCATTACGCTTTGGCGACTCCGTCTGACATCCTCTGACTCGCCGTATTGCAGTTCTCTTCCTATTGACAGCGTCCTTTGCTAAGCTATTGCATCCTTACCGTCCTTCAGCCTTTCATACTTCGCTTTCTCCCTCCAGCCTCCATGTCTCCAATCTATCTTCGTACCGCATCCATTCCTATTTTTACTTTCCTCAGCATAGCATGTTCCAGGCATGCCTTTTTAGTGCCAGTCATCAGGGATTCACTCCACTCATGGCCTCATTCCTCATCCATTACTGTTACCTCGATTTGACACTAACTCCACTCAAGAGCCATGCCTTCCTGTTTGTCGCCCCTTATTAAGGGCTGGCTCAAGGCTCTCCACCATCATTCACGTTTCTTTCACATTCCTTTCTGAATCTACCTCCTTTTGAGGAGCCTACTTATTCACATTGCTTTATTCATTCCGAATCTACCTCCTTTCAAGGAATCTGCTTAGTCACATCACTCTATTAAGCTTATCACCATCTAGTTCGCATACTCTCTGGTTCCAGATATGCCTATGAACATACGAACATACGAAATTTGCCAGCAGATAAAGGCCTAGTGGTCTATCAAGTCTGCTCAAATGTGCAGCTAGCACCCCTTATTCTGCAGCTGCCCCTCCCTTGGCCTTCTTGGCCTCGGAATATGTCTCCTTTCAAGAAGCCTCATTATTGCATCACTCCATTCAATCCTATGATATTCATCACCCACTTAATTAGAGTCTAATCGTCCACATCTCATGTTCATGCTTTATCAGCCTCTGTGTCTACATCCTCACCTTGCTCAATTAGGCATACCTCTCATTTGACCTTATGCTACATCATTGTCCTGCCACCCTCTTGTGCCAATTATCATCATCCGTATGCATCCTTGCCTCAGTTCCTTTGAGACGTGTGCACCCTCATGTTCCATATCTAACTGTGCACCAGAAGACATACGAAGAAAGA
This sequence comes from Neoceratodus forsteri, assembly GCA_016271365.2. Classification (NCBI taxonomy): domain Eukaryota; kingdom Metazoa; phylum Chordata; order Ceratodontiformes; family Ceratodontidae; genus Neoceratodus; species Neoceratodus forsteri. The sequence continues at coordinate 726,149,140 of CM057455.1, forward strand.
CTAAAGGAGCTTAATATGTATACCCTTGAGGAAAGGAGGGAGAGAGGGGACATGATAGAAACTGGCAAGTACCTCAAGGGAATCAACAAAGTCCAAGAGGGTGGCATCTTTCAGAAAAAGAGATGTGCAAGAACAAGGGGGCACAATTTGAAGATATGGGGGGACGGCTCAGAGGTAATGTGAGGAAGTATTTTTTTCACAGAGAGGGTTGTGGATGCATGGAACAGCCTCCCTGAGGAGGTTGTGGAGTCAAGAACAGTGGGGGAATTCAAGAATGCATGGGACAGACATAAGGCAGTCCTAGTGGGGGTTAGGAGGAAGTAAGCTGTTGGTTAACTAGGATCTGCAGCTTATCTGTTAGGTAGGAAAATGGGCAGACTAGGTGGGCCAAGTGGTCCTTATCTGCCGCCAAATTCTATGTTTCTATGTTTCTTTCAAGGAGTTTTCCTATTTCATCATCATCCTCTCTACTCATGTCTATTTCATTACTCTTCACCACTTGAATCCCTCATCTATGAACCATTCTCTTTACCGACTTACGTCCTCGAATCAAACGTCATCAGCCTGGAGGGAAGGCGACCTAGGCCTTGGATCCCCAGAGGTTTCCTCCTCAAAGGGGGCTTTTCCTCTCCTCCGTGCCAATGGTCATAATATTAGTTAGAGTTAGTGCTTCCTTCACGTTAGCTAGTTAGGTTCCGCTGTTGGATGGAGGCGGATGGCGGCCCCGACTTTCCCCTCTCTCCTTAGGAAGTTAGCCCTTCTCTTCACAGAATTCATTCATCATCCTGGCCTCTTCGAGGCTTGATATCTTGGGTATTCTCTTTGGGCTTCTTCCTAACCTACCTTTAACCGACTCATTCATCCCCGGCACCTGTGGGGGGGGGGACCCTCCTCTAGGATTCCTTGCATTGTAACCCTATAGGGTGGTATATCCCATGGATAGAGAGGCAGAAAGCCACAAAGTAAATCAAGTTACACAAGAATCATCTCATATTATCTCATTCAGTTGCGTAAGCACATCGAATGGGAGGGCTTTAAACCCATGGTTCGATGGGCGGAGCAACAACGTCACTCCCCCATCGAGTTAAAAGATCACAAACATCTTGGGCCGCGCCAGGATTCTTTCTCGTTGCCCACCATCCACCCCTCCTCCTCCAGTGGCTCATCTCTCCTCCCTGTGAGCTTCTTTCTAACCTACCTTTAGCCGACTCATTCATCCCTGGCACCTGTAGGGGGGGAACCCTCCTCTAGGGTTCCTTGTGTCGTAACCCTACAGGGTGGTATATCCAGTGGCGGAGCTGGGGGGGGGGCCAGCACCCACCCCGGACCATTTTGCCTCTGAGTTTGCGCCCCCTCCAGCCGTAAACTAAACTAACAAGTTAGGTGCTTCCCTGGCTGGCTTCCACCCGCGGCAGGCGGCAGCCCTGCCTGGCGCCCCTAGAGCCCAAGCCCCAAGTAATCAGCCACAGGAGCGGGACACGACAAGGGTCACCCGAGATTCAGGACAGGAAGAGCTGACTGCAGGTCATGGTGGGCACCCCGCCACCCAGCGCCAGCACCACAGAAGCAGACGAATCAGCCATGGAACTCGCCTGGTGCCCCCTTAAGGTATTTTCTGTTTAATGCAAAGTTGAATGGAATTTCGTGAAGGTCATCACCAAAAGTGATGATAATTTTTCTGCAGCTGTACTATACCTCTGGTGTGACATCATTCTGGATGCGAAACCTTTACCATTATAACTGCAGGTTTGGCATTCACAGAGCACCACACTTTTTGTTTTCAGTTTCTTAATGCAGTACACAGTCACATCATATGACTCTGGGAATGGTATTGCTTATTTTCGAATTCTAGCCTATTTCTTGCTGCTGGATATATTATTAAATTGCTTTATAGTTTTTATATAACGCACTCATTGTCTTTGTGAGACTGAGAAACTATAATGGAACTGCATTTGGATGGTATATGGGCTGCTAAATTGATATTGTCCTAAACTTTACAACCCCCCCCAAAAAAAACAAAAACTCGGTAGGTTTTCGCAAAAGACTTTCTAAAATGCTGGAACAACATCATACCTATCTATATTTTTCTTTAGCGTAGAAGATATACCCTAATGGTGAACATTATATATACATATATATATATATATATATATATATATATTACCACCGTTCTAGCATATTGCCTTCGATATTTATAGGTATACATGGATTTTACAGTAAACTAACTATGCTTTGTTTGTCGCAGTGATTCCGAGAAAGAAATTAGATAAAGCAGATCACCCTAATGTTGTATATTACTCGGCAGTACAATGCCATTTTAATAATTTAGATTGTATCTTGTCACTCATATCACGCTGCGGGGATGGCCAATATTTTAAGATAATGCTACAATTTTGCAAGGCTAAGATTTAAAAAGACGAACGTTACTGCAAGTGTTGCCGGGCAATAATTTTTAAAGTAACGTAAATACGTTAACTAATTTATCGATTCTTAATCTTTGCAGCATCTCGATATTTTCTGTTCTCTATTTTTGCGTTTCTTGGCACTACAGTGTTCCTGTAGAGGAAATGCCGCCTATAAAGTATCTAGGGCGTATATGCCATTCGTTCATATTGTTGTTCCATATGTGTGCCTGTACTCTATAGCTTTCTAATTGTGTTTTTCCTTGAATTCAGTAGATGATGTTTGAAACCTTTAATCTATAATTTGCTGTATCTTTCATTAATAACAGTTGTTCTACTTTTAAGGATGTGTGTTCTCCAAAAAATACTAAACTTCGGCTGCATTTCTGTTTATTTTACACAAGCTAAGAAGACTTATATGGTGATATCCTTATAGACACATTATTATTTTAATTACACGTTGATTTTAGAAGAATTATTGCATCGTCTGTAACAAAAAGTACTCCTGCTGATTCACATATTGTATTAAGGATAGTCTTTTCAAAGTATTAAAGTCAATGCGAATGAACAGCTTTCATCTGCACCTATTGGCGTGGATCCTCGCACCATACTATAGTCTTGTTTCCAAGTTTAGTGGGTTTTGGTCTTCAAGCCATATATATATTTAAAACCAATTATGTTTAAGGTCGAAATCTTTAAAGCATGAAAGATGGCGATCAATTCTGGTCGCTTCCAAGGCCGCTTACTCTGTCCTGGTAAAATATTTGGTAAATTTTTTCCGATTTTCTCACTGTTACCATCAAATATTGGATTTTAGTCATAGGGACAACAAAGGCGCCACCATCACAGACATAGGCCCGCCTCTGCCTGAACTCAGACAAATTCTTGCACTTGTGTTGAGGCCTTTAAGCTGTAATTGAATGCTATTCGTCTAGGAAGCAAAAACAGTTCTAGACTGACCTGCGGTTTTATAGCACTTTTGGGGGTCAACTTCAGCTTGTGTTAGAACAGGCTTGAGAGAACTGACCAGCAACGATCTGGATATACAACCTACATGGAATGATCACTTTCGCTTGCTACCATCTTGGTGCCCCCAAAATGACTGACTTGCCCCGGCTCCCAAACCTGGCTCCATCACTGTATATCCCATGGATAGAGTGGCGGAAAGCCACAAAGTAAATCAAGTTACACAAGCATATTATCTCATACAGTTGCATAAGCACATCAAAGCATCCTTTAAAACTGTGGCCCTTAGATTAATTTCTCTCAGAGTCAGCCTTCCATGCTATATGCATTAGGAATTGCATCACACTACACATTTCTACCCAGATTTCCTCTTGCTCCCTAGACCTGTTCCATATTGTGTTGGAGCTATTTCTGGACATACATTAAAAAACAAAACACTACATAGAAATATTACATCATACAAAACATATTTTCATTTTCTTCACATCAGGGTCTGAGGGCTGACTTCTCCAGCTCTCCCCAGCCCTTGCATCAGTCACCGCCAAAAAAGCCCACATCAAGGTCTGAGGGCTGACTTCTCCAGCTCTCCCCAGCCTTTGTATCAGTTGGTGCCGAAAGAGCCCACATCACCTACGAGTCCCGGTCTCGGTGAAGCCACAGTGCTCTGCTTGCTGAGGAGCCCATTTGATTCTTGACGCCTTTTTCTTGAGCTACTCATTTAAAAAAACTTTAGCTGCTTTTCCTGGGCTCCAACTCTCTGCTGCTTGTTTTTTTTTTTCTTACTAACTGCATCTTTAATTTTGTTTAATATATAGTCTTATGGTTTAATGTACTGCCAATTAACCACTGTATTACTGCCTGTTTAAATAATTTATTCTTGCCAGAATTAATTCAAGAATATTGAAGAACTCTGTGGCTGTCCCTAATTGCTGCCCAATTATCTAATTCTCCCTCTCTCTCTCTGTAACCCCTCCCCTACCTACTGTCCCACCCTGTCTCTACTTATTAATCCCCTGTGTTTCTTTTGTTTCTTCATTTCAGGGTCTGAGGACTGACTTCTCCAGCTCTCCCCAGCCCTTGCATCAGTCACTGCGGAAAAAGCCCACATCAGATATGGGTCCCAGTCTCGGTGAAGCCACAGTGCTCTGCTCACTGAGGAGCCCATTTGATTCTTGGCGCCATTTCCTGAGCTGCTTGTTGGAAAAAACTTTAGCTGCTTTTTCTGGGCTCCAGCTCTCTGCTGCTTGGGGTTTTTTTTGGCCCGCACCCCCCACCTCCTGCCTTTATTAAATACTTCTTTGCCCTGCCCACTGGTATCACTGACTAATCCCTGCAGTTAAGGGGGTGGGATCAATCTCTGTGAAATTTGACCTCCACTGCTATTCTCGGTCCCATGCCCTTCAGCAGTCTCTCTCTCTCTCTCTCCTCCTTTGTCCCTTCCCATCTTACCTGATCTCTCTCAGTTCATCATGCAGCCTTTCCCCTATTTCCTAGCCCTCCTGACCCCTATCTGCTGTATTATCGCACTGGACTGTTTTACCGCTAAACTTATCATTCCCCTTGGCCCTGTTTCCAACCTGACAGACATTTCATTCTCCAACTTGCTGCCTCTTCCTCAACGTCTCCCTGTCACTGCCTCACATCCATACCCTAAACTGTGCTTCTACCTCTGCAGATACCTTGTCCAATCTAAATGTACCACGTACACATTGCGGTCACTGCAGTCCAAGCACATTCCTTACATTAGGCGCAGGATTAAGGGTCTTCCCACCAAATGGTTGGCCAGCCCCCTTCTCCGCTTGCTTAAATCGCGTGACAAGCTCAGGGCTAGGTGAAAAGTGTCCTCCCTTCTTTCTGACTTTGTTTCCTATCACTCCCTTAGGAACTCATGCAAGAAAGCAATCCGCGCTGCCAAAAGCAATTACTATAGAGGTCTTCTCCATGCCTCTGCCTGTTACCCGAAAAGGTACTGGGCACATATCAACCACATTCTGGGTCACAATGCTTCTCAAGCCCCTCATGACATGCTAATTGACAATGTCTCTTGTAACAACCCCAACACCATAGTCATTGCCTTAACTCACTCTTTACCACCCCTCCTTCCTCGACCTCCAAGACAGCCATTCCTTCCAGCCCTCCCTCCCTCCCCAGGCCTCCCTCTGCCCCATCCCTCTTATTCTCAGCCTTGTCTCTAGAACTGATGTCCCTACGGATCCTCAACGCTATGTCTCCTCATAGCAGCGATGGTCCTGATAGTCTGGAGCCTAGAATTCTCAAACTTGGTGCCTCCATTCTTGCCACCCCTATCTTGCACCTCTTCAACCTCTCCATTAGCTCTGGCACCATGCCCTACTCCTGGAAACAAGTCAGGGTTATACCTGTCTTTAAAAAGGGTGACTCCAAAAACTCAATGAACTACTGCCCTATAGCGCTCCTGTCTACCTTTAGTAAACTTCTGGAGAAATCTATTCATCACCAGGTGTCAGACTTTGTAGCCAACTACAACCTGCTATCTCCTGCTCAGTATGACTTCAGACCAGGCCACAGCACCTTGACTTCCCTAGAACAATTCACTAACAACACCTCAACCACCATGGATAGAGGCCAACTTACGGGGCTGTTTTTATTAACTTATCGAAGGCTTTTGACTCGGTCAACCATTCACTGCTCTTGCATCAGCTAGGTTCACTAGGTGCCTCTCAGTCCACTATTGCCTGGTTCTCCAGCTACTTGCACAATCGCACCCAGTCTGTCTCCTACCATAGAGTCCTCTCCTCCCCTGCCCCTCTATCCACTGGTGTTCCACAAGGTTCCATCCTTGGGCCCCTGTTCTTTTCTATATTTATAAGCAATCTACCTACCATTCCTGCCCACTGTCACACCTTACTCTACGCTGACAACTTGGTCCTCTATACCTCCTCTAGCTCCATCTCTGACATTAATTCCCACCTCTTTTCTGACCTGCAACAAATCCAAACATGGCTCACATCTCACCCCCTTGTATTAAATGTTGCCAAGACCCAGGCCATGCTCTTTGGGTCCCACAGGAAGCTCAGCACCCTAAACCCCTCATTTCTGGTCTCTTGTCTTGATGGTACCCTGGTACAAGTTACAGATTCCTTCAGATACTTAGGGGTCACTCTGGATTTGTGTCTCAGTTTCTCCCTCCATGTCAATGTAGTATGCAAGTCTGTCAATGCCAAAATTGTGTTGGCTTATCATGTCTGCCATGCCCTGACCCCTGCCACTAGGATCTCCATCGTCCAAGGACTTCTGCTCCCTGGTCTTTGCTATACACTGCCAGTCTTTGCTCAAGTGCAGGCAAATGTCCTTCAAGCATGGGATGTTGCCTATAACAATGTTTGCAGATTTGCCTTGTCTGCCCATCGGCTTAAACACTGCTGCACACTTTACTCTGATCTCCACTGGTTATCCTCCTCCTGCCAGTGTTTATATTCCATAGGCTGCCTGACCGACAATATAATTCGTTCTTCTCTCCCCTCCTCCCTTGCAGCCATGTTCACCCCAGTTGACTGCTCCCGAGTCCTCCGGTCCTCAACTTCAGCACTGGTCACTGTCCCTAATTGCTCCACCACAATGGGTGAACTTGCCTTCTCCATCTATGCTCCCAAATTCTGGAACTCCCTTCCATTTTCCCTTAGAAGCTTCAGTTCTCACCCAGCCTTCAAGCATGCACTCTTTAATTACCTCACCTCCCTAGATGCATGTAAATGTCTTTAGTTCATGTATTACACCTCTTTACTTGCCGTTGCACTAATATCCCCTTCTCTGTCCCATACCCTCATCCTACACCACCAGCACTGCTGTTATGCACTTGCTGATCTCTGCAAGCTGTTTTTATTTCTTTTGTACCATAATGCTTATGCTATGTATGCTATCACTTTCATGTTAAGTAATTCTTCTGTCATGTAAGGTTGTTGATCTCTTTATGTACTGCATTGTATCAGATCCTCCATGTACTAGTGTTTGTAACTTGTTTGAACTGTAATCTCCCAGGTATTGCCTGAAAATAGGCAGTCCTGTCTAGTGCACTTACCCGGTTATCAAAAGCAAATAAATAAATAAATATGAGTGCCCACTAATTTCAATCTTTTTTGAGTGATCTGTTCACGGGTCATTTCTTTCACACTTTAAAGTATAATGCTAAATATTTTAGTGCTAACAGAAGGTACAGTATGCTTGCTGCTCGTCCATACATGAATTCATAATCCACTGCTTTAAATACTGTATAGTCAGGAGTGGATGAAGTCCAAATGATAAAGATACCAGTCCACATTCTGAGTTGCACTTGGGGACGGTGGCAAAAAGTGAGTGCTTTGCACCAGCTAGGTTGCCATATCACCTGAGTACGAGTAGCAGCCATGAACCAAGAAAGCCCCCCCTCCCCGAAGTGCAGTGCAATGCAAGTCAACATTCTAGATGTTAATAAGTGCTATTGGAGATACTGCCCACTAACATCTCTATGAGAGGATCACAGACACAACACCAGGTACTAATGTGACAGTCGCAATTCTGTATGCAGTTGGATCTGTGATACCACCAGGTGCCATCTCTGTTGTAACCTCTCCCTCATGCTTAGTGACACCCCTCTTCCTGTCCCTGTTCAAGCACTTTTGTGGTAGCCAGTAGAGCCTGTATACTATCTGAATTTCAGGAACTGTGGCATGACGTGCCTGCATTTGGCTGGTTGGAAGACTATATGTTATGTTTCGTCTGTCTGATTGGGAAACTATATGGCATGTGTTGTCTAGCTAGCGTCTTATGTGCCTACATACTGTATCTCTTTAGCGTCACTGCTCTCACTGTAGCCCACAGCACAACATCCAACTGTGACTGCAGAAATCAGGAAAGTCTCGCTGTTCTCATACTGAAAATGCAAGTAAATGGCTCCTCTCACTAAGCTGAGCATTCTGCATTTTGAGGTGCCCAGAAAAAGTATTTCTAACACTAGGATTTCTAGCATGTTTTTTTAACAAACAAACAGCAGAATCTAGCTAAATAGGTCCCATTTAGCTAGGTTCAGGTGTTTTTTTTTAAAATAGATCATTTTATGTATTTTCAATGTTTATGAGTTTAAAAAGGAAAAAAATGGCAGCCATCTCAATGGGTATTTTTTCAACATGATGTTTTTTTATCCCACAGGAGCCACAGGAGCAAAGAAAGACATTCAACAACACAACGCAGCAAGAAACAGCGGTACCCGGTCTCTCCGCAGTGCCAAAAGCAAACACTTTAGAGAGGCACTTTCCAACTCCTGGGGTGATGGGGAAAAATTCGGGAACAACCTGAAGGACCTCACAGGGAAGGCAGCTAAGACACCACCAACTATGCTTAACATTGATGGCACACCTACCCTTGACCTTAATACAATCTCTAACACATTCAACAATGCTTTCTCTAACCTGAACAGCGTACTACTACCTGATTTCTTCAATGTCCCCACCACCAACTCCACCTCAACAACATCATCTAAAGCACACCCCGCCCCACAGTTCTTCTTCTTCCAAGAGGTCCCTATGCACCTAGCCATATCCTATATTCGCAAGGCCATCAGCAAAACCGGATACAGTGGTGACACTCTCTTGATCTGAAGCTACAAGCATTAGTTCTATATGAACTCCTTGAACCTCTGACTAAGATCTTTAACCTTTCCCTAAGATTGGGTCAATTCCCATCTCTCTGGAAACAAGCAACTATCACACCAGTGTTCAAAAATGGAGACAAGACGCTACACACAAACTACAGGCCCATCTCCATCCTCCCCCCCCCCCCCCATCAAAAGCTCTCGAACATATAGCCTCTGATCAACTTGTGGAGTCCCTGGATAAGTATGAAATCCACTGCCCTGAACAACATGGTTTCCGGAAAGGGCACAGTACCACCATGGCACTGCTGGAGTTCACCAGTTTCCTCCATGACACCATCGACCAAGGCATGTATGGTGGGGCCATATTCATTGATCTAACGAAGGCCTTTGACACCGTTAACAGCCGGCTACTTCTCGATCAACTGTCCGCCCTTGGCCTCTCCAAACATGCAGTGAGCTGGTTTGCTAGTTACCTAGGGGACAGGGCCCAACGTGTCAGGATCACTGGAGTCACCTCAGATGAAAAGCCAGTCCTCTCAGGTGTCCCCCAAGGGTCAATATTAGGACCACTACTCTTTTCTCTCTTTCTTAATGGTCTCACTAGTGTCTGCCAACAGAGAATATTACTTTATGCGGATGACGCAGGACTATTTTCAAGGAACCGTGATACTAGCCTGCTAGACAATCATCTTCAAAGCAACTTCAGGTGTATCGAAGATTGGTTCCGCTCACATAAATTGGTTCTGAACTTTAGCAAAACTAAGACTATGACATTCTACAACCCACGGAGCAAGTACAAAACTCAGCTCCTCAACATCAAGCACCATGCAGGGGCTTCACTTGAGCATGTTACTGAGTTCAAATACCTTGGCATCACCCTGGACTGCTCACTTTCGTACTCACATCATATAGGTAATGTAGCAAGAGCTGCCAATATACGGATTGGCCTGCTCCACAAGCACAAGCATTGCCTGACCCCTGAAGCCCTTTAGCTGGCTCTCTATAGCTCTGTCACCTCCATCATTGACTATGGTCTTGCCGTCTATGGCTCTGCCTCCCCTACAGCTCTCCGGAGGATATCTGTGATTCTCAACAAAGCCTGTAGGCTCCTTACAGGTGCCCATCACCTAACTCACACCTGTGACCTATATTCCCAGGCTGGATGGCTACCTCTCCAGAGCAGAATACAGTACCAGACCTGTCTACTCACAAAAAAAATTCTCCTTGGGCACATGCCGCCTGGAGTTGCAAAACTCCTCACTGCCCACAGCAGCACCCAATCTACACGGACAGCTCTGCAACAGACGTTCCAGGTCCCCAGGTGCTGGACCACCATGGGTCAGAGATCATTCTCACACAGGGCACCTCAGTACTACAATACCCTTAACAAAGAAGCACTTACGACTCTTGGTCCCTTTAAAAGGGAACTACGACGCTCCATTGCCTCAATCACGCAGCGTGACTGCCTCTCCTAAAGCATGGTCTTCACATAGTATCAGTGACAGTGGTGCTCTGGGTTCCTGCATCCCGTGCCTCTTTTGACACCCCCCCACACTCCTCCCTTTACCAACCCCTCCCCTCTCAGCTGGCACTAGGTCTTAGCCACCATGACCAATCTCATGCCACCCGCCACTTCTACCTGACATTGGTGTTGTCTGCTCTTTCCTTCCTACCACTCTCCACTCCAAATGCAGTTCACCATCAAAACTTACTCATACTGGCTACTGCTGTCTCTCTCTGCAAACCACTGTACATGCCATGCTTAATTCAACTTTGAAATATAATATATGTATCAATTGCTTCCTTTGTATTGTTGTTCCCCTACATCCTTTGATGTGGAACCTTTGTAAATGAGCAGTCCCTGCTCAAAGGTACTTGTAATCCTAGAGTTTACTAAATAAAATAAATAAATAAATAAAAATCCCCACATGACTGGTATTTTTCCCCCACAACAAGTGAATCATGAAATTAGGGAGTTGCAATAGCTTTTTTTTTTTTTTGTTAGCATTCACATTTTTCACTTAACGCAAAAATCCTTATAACTCTAAAACAGCATAATATTTTTTCAGGAAACCTTCCAAAGGCACACGCTTGGCACAGGCCCCTTCAACCCTGAACATTTCAAGAAAAAAGTCCACACTGTCTAGACTGTAGATGACAGCAAAAAATATGCAGTGTTAAGCACAGGCTATTTTTTTCTGTTTTTTTGGCACTCTGTAGCTTGGAAAGCAAACAGGATGCCATCACAAAACTTCTCATGTCTTGGGACTCTGACAGCCTGACCATGCATGCTAAATCTTGGGCTATTTCATCAAATGACACCAAAGTTATTAAGATACAAAAATTGGGGGTTAACATTAAACAGGTGTGCCCCAAGGCCCTGTCCTTGGCCCCCTGCTGTTTTCTGTTTTCCTAAATAACCTGCCCTCTGCTTGCCCCAATACCTCTATCCATATGTATGTAGATGACACCATCCTGTATGCAACTGGGCCCTCCATAACCGATGTGGCGACCAGACTCCAGCGTGATTTTGACAATGTTCAGCTGTGGTTTCATTCAAACCAACTTGTCCTGAATGCCAAGAAAACAGTCTCCATGACCTTTGGCACTAGGCAGAGACTTTCTCGGCTACCCTCCCTTCCTTCCACACCCCGGATGGGACTCTGCTCGAGGACTGCTCCTCCTTCAGATACCTTGGTGTCTGGTTCGACCGGAACCTAAATTTGTCTGTACACATAGAGGCCTTACACAAGCAGCTGCAACCTAAATTGGGTGCCCCTTTATCACAACCAGGACTGCATCCCATTGTCTGCCCACCGGTCTACAGTACAAAAAATGATTCTCCCCATCTTCGACTATGGGGATGTGGTTTACAGTACCGCTCCCTCCACCTCCTTAACCAGACTGGACACACTCTTCCACTGTTTCTGCTGCTTCACCCTTGACTGCCCCCCCCACAACTCACTACTGTACCCTATACCACTCTCTACCACTCCCCTCCTTAGAGGTCAGGTGGTGTACCCATTGTGCCACCTTTGTGGTCAAATATTGGTTCCAGTCCCTGCCTTTCTACCTATCCTCCTCCCTCTCCACCCTCCCCCATTTGCTCAGAAACTCAGACCCTCTCACCTTGTCATTCCCCCATCAGACCTCCTCAGCAGGTCAGGCTGCCTTCTCCTGTAGGTTCCCAACTCTTTGGTACTCCCTCCCATACAACATCCGTTTTGCCCCATCCCCTCATGTTTGCACATCCCTCATTAAAAACCATTTCAACTCCCCCTGCACCTGTTTCTAACATCCCATGTTCCCTCCCCACTAGCTATATTCCACTCTGGTCTCACTGATTCCTGGGTGATCTCCCTGCATTTGCACTGAAATATTTGTATAAGTTTCTGACGTCACTTATGTACTCAATAACATGCATGGTCCTCAGCTGCTTTAAGAGTGATACTCCAGGACCTGCATCTCCCAGCTGACACTTTACAGTGCAATGTGCTGCCCCCACAACCCTGGCACCCTCATAGCAAACCTTTAAGTATTCAATACAGTTCATAGTAATAGTCCTCTTATGAGGCAGTGAGCATGCATTCTTCATTCAAAATCTGAATGTGTTTACAGATTCAATATTATGCAGTGAACACCTAGACAATAAGGCTTGTGTCTGATCAGGTGTTAGAGTAACAGTCTGTTAATTACCCCTTAGGGACATAATGTGGCATGAGGCACAGCTGAGTCCACTGTCCACTTATCTAGTGACTTATCTGGTGTCTGGAATACCCTGTAAGCGAATCCTAAGTCAATGGCTATTATGTCTGTTCTCTAACCCAAATGTTTACTGTGTATTATTAAACCTAAATACCTTACTGTATGTGAGCTATTATACCACTGTATGTAATTAACTCTGGGTCACCCCTGAAAAAGGGACCTTTGGTCTCAGTGGGTTCACCCGGTTACCAAAATGCTATAAATAAATAAATAAATATTGCCCCTAGGGTCCGATTAAACTGTTAATAAAATTGCTGGAGGTGCCTTATTGCTATTATAAAAACTAATTTCAAAAGAAAATAAAAATGTTAGACGTGTACCTTTTGAATGTTTTCATCATTGAGAAGAAGATGAATTTTAATAAAATAGTTTATCCACCAACTGTTTAAGAATGCTGGTTTGGAATCGGACTGAATCAAAATGCATCAGTCCAGAATGGAATGCTGATAGGAAGAATTCATGCATTATGGTAATTTGGCTACACATGACAGTGTAACAGAGATTATACCATGGACATAAGTGAACAGCCAATGAAATGGTCAGACTGGCAGTTTACCACCGGTGTAAATCCTATGATAACCACTGGCTGATGAGAAAACAATGCTGCTGGTGCTGGTCATCCATATCCAAATCCTCTGCAGCCCAGGAATAAATAGAATAAAAATAAACACACAAAGCAGCCGCTTTAAAAGTTCTATTTTATTATAGTAAAAAAATTAACCTTGGTATAATCGCAATAAGCAACTCGGAGGATGTGGGTTATCGGGGGATTCACCACGGCTGGCAAGGATTTACCCACTCGGCTGCACCTCATGGGCAAACCACTCCAGCCGTGGTAAATACCCCGATAACCCACACCACCGCATGGCTTATTGCTTAATTAATGTTAGGCTACTGGAATTCTGACAGCCAATCAGAATGGAGCATTTCTGAGATCCTTTTTATAATGTAGATTATACCATGGACATAAGTGAACAGCCAATGAAATGGTCTGACTGGTAGTTTACCACCGGTGTAAATCCTATGATAACCACTGGCTGATGAGGAGGTAATGCTGGTGCTCATCCATATCCAGATCATCTGCAGCCCAGGAATAAATAGAATAAAAATAAAAACACAAAGCAACCTCTTTAAAAGTTGTATTTTATTATTGTAAAAAAAATTAACCTTGGTATAATCGCAATAAGCCACTCGGAGGATGTGGGTTATCGGGGGATTTACCACGGCTGGAGGGGATTTACCCACTCGGCTGCACCTCATGGGCAAACCACTCCAGCCATGGTAAATCCCCTGATAACCCACACCCTCTCATGGCTTATTGCTTAATTATCACACGGGTGTGTGTGATTAGCTGTACTGTGCACACACTGATTGTCCCTTCAGTGAAATTATTTTTTCGGCATTAACCACAGCAACATGACTTGGTGTGCAACAAACTCGGGCCATCAATTCATTCACAGTATAAAAACGAATATCAGACTGTTCATTGTCATTGCGTCATCACAGAGAGTACTGTACAGGTGCAGAATAAGCAATCACTTAAAAACATTAAAGCAAATATATGTAACAGCTAGCCAATATAAAGTCATTATTCTTTTTCTTTCACTCCTTGGAATGATCTAATAATTCATATCCAAGAAAAGATAATAATCCTTTGTTTGTTTCACTTAAGAAGAGCAATTGTACCATCTATGGATGTGTGTATGTGTATTTTGGAGATTCATGCAGAAACCAAACACTATAGTGCCATCTGATGATTGTACAGAGTATTACTGCCACCCTGTGTCAATGATAAGCTATTACAGCAAAACTGAGTTTTGAAGGAATAACAACAAAAAACTGATGGTGATACCCAAACCTCTCAACTATCCCTGACTTTTAGGGCTGTTCTTTTGACTAAAAATTGTTTTCTGCCCTTCCTAAATATTGCATGTGTGTCAATGGAGAGTTGGGATTTTTGAATAAAAAAATGACAGCTATTGACTGCAGTGCTTATTAACTGCTGATTTGCAAGTGCCTTGACAATGCGTTGTCTTTACAAAGAATTGTATAATCTATGCTTTATGTATCATTTCTTCTAGCTGATTTTTTTGCACTTTGAAACATGGCAAAGCCTAGATCCCAAGAGGGTGCATCTCAGGAATTTTTCAAGCTGAGGTTGGGACGTTGTGAAGCAACTGAACCATAGGAGGCATCTGGACCAGTTGAGGGGGAGATAATTTGACAGACATTGCAAGAGGCTATTCAAAAGACTGGTAAAAATGTGTAACTGTTTATAAATTAGTCAAACAGTGGGAAACTGTGTAAAGGCTACAAGTATACAGATGATAGCAGGCTAGCAGCATCCCAGGCAATGAGGTGAGAAATAACAGCGACTGTTGGGAATAATCAAGAGCACAATACTGTGAGAGCAGCTGGAGCACACTGAGTAGAGGTATTGCAAAGTTTTAATTTGCTTGAAAAATTATTGAGAAGTGACAGTCTTTGCATTTCATAAATATTTACAAAGGTGCGATGGACCCTGGTCAACTTCATAAAAAACTTTGGGAGAACTTTGCAAAACAGAGTCACCAGTGAAGTTTGCAGAAATGGACAAGCATGTGCCAGCAGTCTGTCATGCAGTGGCAAAGGCACTCGTTAACAAGGTGGAGGAGGGAGAGCAAGCTGAAGCAGCTGCTGCAGCTGCCGTGGAATCAGCCTAGGAGGAGGCCAGGTAAGGAGCAGGGGGCAGCTGAGAATGATGGGGTGCCATGTACCACCATGACATGTGAGGACTGGAGTTAGCATCTGAGGATAAGGCACCAGCTGAGAAGAAGAAGACGACAACCAAGGAGACAGCAGCTGAGGATGAGGTGGCATGCAGCTGAGGATGAGGCAGAAGGCAAAGAAGAGGCAGCAGCTGAGGATGAGACAGAAACTGAGGATAAGGAAGAAGCTGTGCATGAGGCAGCAGCTGAGGATGAGGTGGAGTGCACCTGAAGATGTGGCTGTTGAGGATGAGGTAGCAGATGAGGAGTCATAGCTGAGGAAGCAGCAGCTGAGAGGCAGAAGCTAAGGGATGAAATGGCATGCAGCCAAGGATGATGAGGCAACTGAGGAGACAGAAGCTGAGGAAGAGGCAGCAGCTATGGAGGTGACAGCAGAGGATGAGATGGAAGTGGAAGATGAGGTAGCATGTGGCTGAGTATGAGGTGGCAGGAGATGAGACAGCAGCTAAGGAGGTAACAGCTGAGGATGAGATGGCAGTGGAAGATAAGGTAGCATGTGGCTGAGTATGAGGTGGCAGGAGATGAGACAGCAGCTAATGAGGTGACAGCTGAGGATGAGATGGCAGTGGAAGATAAGGTAGCATGTGGCTGAGTATGAGGTGGCAGGAGATGAGACAGCAGCTAAGGAGGTGGCAGCTGAAGATGAGATGGCAGTTGTGGAGGATGCAGCAGCAGAGGAGGTGATGCTGCAGCTGAGGAAATGGCAGCTGAGAATCAGGTGGCAGCTGAGGATGAGACAGCAACTACAGATGAGGCAGCAAGTGAGGATGAGGTGACATACAGCTGAGGATGCAGGTGCTGAGGATGAGGTGGCATGCAGCTGTGGATTCAGGTGCTGAAGATGAGGTGGCATGCAGCTTTGGATGCAGTGGCAGGTGAGTAGGTGGTAGCCAAGGATGAGGTGGCATGCAACTGCTAAAGATGAGGTGGCATGCAGCTGAGGATGCAGCTGCTGAGGATAAGGTGGCATGCAGCTGAGGATGCAGTGGCAGGTGAGAAGGTGGCAGCCAAGGATGAGGTGGCATGCAGCTGAGGATGAGATGGCATGTAGCTAAGGATGAGGCAGCAGCTGAGGAAGTGTCAGCTGAGGATGAGGTGGCATTCAACTGAGGAAGCATCAGCTGAGGATGAGGTGGCAGGAGAGGAGACAACAACAGAGGAGGTGAATGCTGAGGATGAGGGGAAAGCTGAAGATGTTCTGCTGAGGAGGCAGCAGCTGAGTAAGAGGCAGTAGCTGAGAATGAGGTGGCATTAAGCTGAAAATGAGGAGGCAGCTGTGGATAAGACAGCAGCTGAAGAAGCAGCATCTGAATATGTGGTGGCAGGCAGTGAAGGATGCAGCTGCTGAGGAGTTAGGTGAGGAGGCAGCTGAAAATGAGAAGATAGAAGTGGCATCTGAAAATAAGAGGGCAGCTGAGGATGAGACAGCAACTTAAGGATGAGATGACATGCAACTATGGATGAATGAGGTGGCAGCTAAGGATGAGGTGGCATGCAGCTGAGAATGAAGCAGCGGCTGTGGATGAGGCAGCAGCTGAGGCTGGGGATGGTGAGGTTGAGGCAGTAATTGGGGATGTGGTGGTATGGCATCTGAAGAGGTGGCACTAGCTATGTTTTGGGTGGCTGGAGATATGTAATAAGAAGAGCAAAAACCATGAATACACAGCAGTCCTAAGGCATCTTGCTAATATGTTCTGCCATGATCAGTCAAGTTTAGTCACTATGCCTGGAAAAAGTGAAAAAAGATGTTGCATATTTGCCAAATCATTGTAGTTTGTGGGTCATACCATGATGTACAGCATGACAGTGCCTATGGGAACAAGAAGCCTGCAAGCAGGGCACCCAGAAGGAGAGGTAATAGTAGCTGTGCTGGCAAGAGACCAATGAAAAGAAGGGCAAAAAATAATACACTGCTTCCCTAAGGCACCTCACTACTATATGCCCTGTCAGTCGAGTCCAGCACTACCTGCCAAAAGAAAATAAGCATGTGCCAATGCCAACCATGTCTGCTTGCTTGTATTTGCTCTGTAATTAATGGGCACAGATAGGGGACGCTCTCATATACATTTTTGGTGCTGTGTGACCAGTGTGCCTGCTGCAATCTACATGCTTACTGATGGCATATGTGGCACCCGATCTACCTTATATATACGTTTTGTATGTTTTTTTTACAACATAAAGGAAATTGAAGCAACCTGACCTGATAGCCTGATAAGTTTTGTCGCCAAATGTTCAGCACATTCATGAAGCAAAGATGGTGCTGAACTGCCAGCAAACTCATGCATGCACAACTTAGACTTTTTTTGTGCAAGGTGAGCTAGATGCATATTCTGAAAGAGGGCATATTATTGAACTCACCAAAGTACTTTGTTATGTTTGCTGTACCTCCTGTAACCCTTTCTCCCAGGTCGCACCTGGAAATGAGCCTTGGCTCAGTGTGCCTTTCTTGGTCCCCAGTTTTCAAATAAATAAATAACTAAATAAATAGGAAATACATGATGGGCATGAGTGGGATATGGACAATATTTTCACTCCTGCAGAGTGAGCTGTGTATTCTCACGAGTGCCAACGGCACGAATGAAAATACACAGCTCACTCTGCAGAAGTGACAATATTTTCCACATCCCATGATCTGCCCACCATGTGTGCAATTTATACCACAGGGGTGAGAGCTTTAGGAACATTTTTTCTGATTCTGGGTGTTTCCTGCTCACTCTGTGTGTGCTGTCAGTGTGTGTGTGTGTGTGTGTGTGTGTTCTGAATGGACTGGGAGTCAGAAAAACAGGTGAGTGTGTTTTGCAAAGCTAATTGGGTGAGTCAGAGGCTCAATGAGAAAGACAAAGTGCTGCAGGTAGCACTGAGAAACGGAACCTGCTTTGTGAAATACTTTCATTTAGAATTCTGGTTGTTTTGTAGCTGAGATCAGCACAGTAATGGGCTAGGAATGTTAGAAACACGATGGGACATAGGTGAACGTCTTTTGCAAAGCTAATTGAGTAAGTTGCAGCTTCAGTGAGAAAGAAAAACTGTTTTCTGAAGCAGTTTCCTTAAGAAGGAAAGCTGCAGCACATTTATCCTCACTCTGGTGACATCAGCAGAGTATGGATAAATGTTGATATCCTCACTCTGCTGATGTCATCAGGATTTATCCCCACTACAGTGAAAATAACACAGGTTATCCTACTGAGAAAGCTCTCACCCCCGTGGTATAAATAATGTTAGACTTACAGCCAAACAAGCACTCTAACTGCTAAAACTGGTGTAGAAAAGTTTTTTTTTATTGAAGGCACTGTTTATTCTGATGTGGTCTCTCACTTTTCAAACATGTAGAGGTAATAAAAAAACAACTGCCAGAAAGCAGAGCAAATGGTGTCTTGAATAAAAAATAACTTTTCTACAGTTTGAACTTCATGCGAATGCTCACAGAACAGTGTGGGAATCACATTTGACACGTATATCTTTCATATTTAATTCTAACTAAGTAATATATTATTAGCACTTAAATAATCTTTGCCCCAATAACTCAAACATTGCCCTGTTTGTTTCATTCCTGTCAGGTGTGAAGAGGGCAGTTGGCAGCATTATTCACACTGACAATCCTGTCATCAGAGAGTCTGCTGTTCACATTCTCATCTTTCCACTTTGAAACAAGCATTTGTCAATGCCAAACGTTCACTTGCAGATGTGTGCCGAGATGGGTAACGGAGGTTTCAGGGCAGACAGCACACAAAGGGAGGAAGTGGGAGGATTTAATTGGATGTGGGGTGCCAGGACAGGGAATGGAGGGTGCAGGGCTGACAGTACAGAGAGGGAGGGAGGGAGTGGGAGGGTTTAACTGGATGCAGGGTCTGGTGGGGGAACGGAGGGTGCAGGGTGGACAGCATGCAAGGGGAGGGTGGATTTAATTGGATGGCAGGTGCTGGGATGGGTAATGGAGGGTGTGGGGGTGGACAGCACATGGAGGGAGGGAGTGAGAGGGTGTAATTGGATGCCAGGTCCAGTGGGGGAATGGAGGGTGTGGGGTGGACAGCACACAGAGGGAAGGAGCGGGACGGTTTAATCAGCATTGAGAAACAAGCACTATAAGTAAGCAGTAACGCACGACAGGGTGTGCTGACATTGTGGATTTTTTTTTGTATAATATTTTTATTTGCTTTTTCAACAAACTTCAACATACAATCAAGTACACAACTTATTAATTCTACTATCACCATCATACACTATAGAAATCAATCTTTTCACTTCATTCCAAACTTTGTTTCACTCAGATTCTACTAAGTTGAATTACATTAAATCAAATTAAATTAAATTAAAGTAAGATAACATAAAGTGAAAGTGCAACTAGTATACTCATGTTTTATACATCCAATCCTGTTCTAATTCCTATATTTCCCCATACTTTTCCATCACTCATTATTATCTTCCCTTTTAGCCCTCCTCAAACGTATCCACTACCCCCTTCTTTCCTATTTCAACCTTTCTACTTTCTATGTACCCCCTCTCTTCATCCATCTCTTTCTCAGCCTACTGTACCTTCCCATAACATCCCGCTCTCTTCCTCCGACAAGGAGACCAAAAAAGGGGCCCAATGTCTTTAAAATCCTTCTTCTTTTCCCCCCATCACATATGTTAGTCTCTCATGCCCCAGTGTCTGTAACACCATCCTCCACCACCCTTGTACTGTCGGTGCAACGTGTGAGGCCCAGGTATTTTGGATCCCATGATGAGCCAGGATGTATAGTACCCTGATTCACCTAGGTAATAATGTCCACTCCTCCTCCTCCCCATTTTCCACCCCAAATAAGCATCCTAGAGGGTCCATTGGCAACTCTCTCCCAGCAATCTTTCCCACTCTACGCACCACCTCATTCCAGTATTTCTGCAGTATCGGGCGTTTCCAAAAACAATGCACATATGTTCCCCTTTCGGAACCACACCTTCCACGTAAGGGTGACACTTCAGGGTGCACCTTATGCACAATCACTGGTGGGAGATACACTCTGTGAATAAATTTAAAGTATGTCTCCTTATATTTGTTGCGCACCATAATTCCGGAGTGCATCTGGAGCAGTAATTTCCAATTTTGGTCCGTTATGTCCCTCCCTAGGTCCCTTTACCACAATTTCTTAGTTCTTACCATCCTGTCAGGGAGTATAGCCTTTCCTCTCTTAACCACCTGGCCGATAAATCCTTTTTCTTGCTTTTGAGCTGCATAGATTGTCACCTCTACTGGATCCACCTCATATAACCCTTTGTTTTCCTTTCTTAGGCTTCCATATATGCCCTGGTCTGAAAATACCTGAAACTGTCCCTCTTACCCCCTCCTACCACTTCCTGTAACTCCTGTAATGAGCAGAACCGCCCTCCCACTAATAGGTGTCCCAGACTTCTTATCCCTTTTTGCTCCCAATTCCCATAGCCTGTGTCTTCCAGCCCTGGCAAGAAATATGGATTCCCCGCCACCGGCATTAAAAGTGTCTCCTTTCCTTGTATCCATCCTTTCCTCCTTAGCGCCTTCCAGGCCAACAATACCTGTACTACTAGGGGATTAACTTCTTCTCCCATCCTATACGCCCTTAACCCTCTACTGTGGAGATATGCCATTAGTTTACCCTGTGCCATTCCCTGTTCCAATTCAACAAATCTGGCAACTTCAGGCTTATGTACCCAGTCCGCTACGTAACTTTGTTTTATAGCCAAAAAATAGTTTTCCAAGTCCGGGAAATTTAAGCCTCCTTTTTCCTTATCTGCCTTTAACCTCCCCAGACTAACCCTCGGATGCTTTCCTTTCCAAATTAAGACAGTAAAGGCCTTCTCCAACCTGTGTACATCCTCCTTGGACAAACCCAGGTGTAACATTTGTAAAAGATACAAGATCCTATGCAGCACATTCATTTTTATTATATTAATTCTGCCCAGCCATGATACGGGTAGCTGTATCCATCTTCTTAGTTCTGCCTCTATAGTTTTTATCAGTTTAATGTAATTTAAATTATATAGGGGCCCCAAGGATCTACCAACCTGGACCCCTAAGTATGTCATACTCGTCCCCACCACTTTAAGTCCCCATTGTCTAATCTCTTCACCCGCCCCCTTAGACCACATTACTTCTGACTTTCCCAGATTCATTTTGTTACCCGAAAATGTCCCAAACTCCTCTATTAGTGACAGAAGTGGGGGAACCGATTGTCTAGGATCCTTCATAAACAACAGCATATCATCCACGTATAGTGCCAGTTTCTGTTGAGATCTACCTCCCCCCCCCACTCCCTGTATGTCCCTACATTCTCTAATTGCAACTGCCAGAGGCTCTATTGCTAGCGCAAATAATAAGGGGGAGAGCGGGCAGCCCTGCCTCGTGCCTCTCTCCAAATTGAAACTCTCCGACCTACCCCCATTTACTACTACCTGCGCCCTGGGCCTTCTATACATCGCCTTTATCCATCCCAGGAACGGTTCACCCAGACCAAACCTCCCCAATATTTCAAACAGATAATTCCATTCCACTCTGTCAAACGTTTTTTCCGTGTCTATTGAGAGGATCCCTATACCTTTCTTTCCCCTATTCGCTCTCTAAAGTATATTAAGCAGCCGCCTCATATTATGATACGACTGTCTCCCTTCAATGAACCCCGTTTGGTCCGGGTGAACCATACCCGGGAGAATCTCCTCCAATCTGCTGGCCAAAACTTTAGCCATTATCTTTAAATCACAATTTAACAGTGATATTGGCCAATATGAGGCACATAGGTGCGGGTCCTTTCCCTCCTTTGGTATGAGGCATATAACAGCATCATAGCACATATCCGGTAAGCTAGCCTCCTCTGTCCCCTCCCTCTGCTGGAACACTCTACACAGCACTCTTGCCACTCAGGCCCCCATCAATTTACAGTACTCCACCGGGTACCCATCTGGACCACTAGCTTTCGCCTTCTGCAACTTTTGGATGACTTTCATCACTTCCCGCTCCGTTATTGGTTTCCTCAACTTTTCCCTCTGCATCTGTGTGGCTTTCGGGACTTTTATTTTCTCTAGAAATTCTAACATACTTTCTTTTGTTCCCACATCCTCTGCCTGGTATAATTTTTGAAAAAAGGTCCGAAAGGCTTTCTGCACCTCCTTATCTTTACTCTGCAGGATACCCTTTTCATCTCTCACTCCCAAAATTCTATTCATCCTCCTGCGTCCCTTCATAAGATTAACCACCATTGGCCCTGGTTTATTTCCCCATTCAAATATGTATCTTCTGTTAAACAGGTTAACTCTCCCCGCTTCTGATCTTAGATACGCATTTAGAGCCTCTTGTACCATATCCAGTGCTCGAACGGCCTCCCCCTTTTCACCTCAAGCCACTCTCCTTTCTAGCTCCTTTAATTTACTTTCCAGCTCCCTCCTCTGTGTGCACCATTTTTTCTTTATACGGGATACATATTCAATAATTGCTCCCCTCATAAACACCTTGCCCGTTTCCCATAGTGTGTTATTTGAGGTTCCTTCTTTATCATTTGTTGCCCTAAACAAGTCCCAGCTATCCTCCAAATGCTTTCTAAATTCCTCATTCTGAGCCAAGTAAGTGGGAAATTTCCATATGGGAGGTTCTCTGTCTCTCTCTCTCCCTTGTATTTTCATTACCACCATTGCATGATCCGATATGTGTATTGGACTGTGTCATATCTCCCACACCTGCACATACCATTCCCTCGTGGCGTATATATAATCTATCCGCATCCACGTTTTGTGGGGGGTCGAGAAAAAAGTATACTCCCTCACTCCCGGGTTTGTCGTTCACCAAACATCCACCAGTTCCAGCTCCGCCATCCCCTCTTGCCATTATTGCATCGCTCCTGAGCTTCTCGCTTTCTCCTCAGAGTGGTCCATTTTCGAGTCCATGGCCCAGTTCAGGTTCCCCCCCATTATTAATCCTGGGAATTGTTCTCGTACCAACAAATCCAGCAAAGAGGCATAGAACTGGTAGTCATATACTGCCGGGGCATACACCGATCCTAAAGTAATCTGCTCCCCATCCAGGGTTCCCGGGATAAAAATAAATCTCCCCTCCTTAGTGTCCCTAATTACTCTCTGCACCTCCAAATTCAATCCTTTATGTATTAGTATGGCAACCCCTCTTTTGTGCACTGAGGTCGAAGCTGCATAACACCACCCCACCCATCCTCGAGCCAATTTAGCATGCTCTACTTCTGTTAGGTGCATCTCTTGTAATAGAGCTATATGGGCTCCCCCTCTTTTAAGAGCTGTCAGCAGCATAGACCTCTTTACTAGATTTGTAATATCCCGAACATTCCAGGTAATTACATTAACACTTTGGCTAATCAACATTCACATATATTAATTCTTTCCCTTTCATCATCACCTTTCCACCAATAGCGTGATAGTTTCATATACCTCATTTCATTGGTTGCACTTTGTTCATAAAAAAAACATCAATAACAGAACATACAAACTCAGCAACAATTCAAACACATAACTTTGTACATATATCGCCCTACTTCTCTTTCCTCCCTGGTCCATTACCCCCCACCACCACCACCACCATACCTCCCCCCTTCACCTTCTCCCTGCTGACTCCATACCCTCTATCTCTAATCTGACCCACTCCTCCTTCCACCTCCCGCAGCTCCCTTTGTTCCTTATTTTCCTTCTTTCCCTTCCCGCCTCCCCTTTCTCCCTTTAGAATCCCCCCTTCCAACTCGAGCCTTTCCTTCCTCCCTTCCCCTTGTACACTTCCCCTGTCCTTAGACACTATCATTCTCCCTGACTCAAGTGTCTGCCTCATCCCCAGATACTGAAACAGGTGCTCCCACACTCTCCCCCCCAAAGCCATTTTAACTTTGTGTCCCTTATTCTACACCTCTACCCATTTTAACTATCCCCCTTCCTTGCCAGCACTTCCAGCATTTCCTTTCCCCTCACTCCTCGCCAGCCCCCCAGCTGCTTGACTCCTTGTAGCCCCCATCGTATCCATCTTAAAGCCCTTCCCCTTCTTTTTTCTTTCTCCCTACATTGCCCCCCCCCCCTTTATTTGCGCCATACTAAAATTCTCCAAAAACAAACTGGTTGTGGGTGTCAGTAAGGACAAGCAGGGAGATTAGGCCGCGCTTAAAAACCAACACGCTGAGCTCCTCTCCCTGCCCACCCTCCTACCTGCACCCAGACATTTTTCCAGTCAGCTTCTCTCTTCATGAGCTTTTCGGGCCTTCTCCTTCACATCCAAATATCTCTGCCACTTAGTGCTGACTCTCATCCCGCAATGACATTTCAAACAGTCTCAATGCATGTCTCCTTCATTTCTCTCCACCATCCTCTGGGCACTCCGCCATTCTCATCCGGTTCCAGTACCCCCAACCATGTCCACACATGGCATAAAACTCAGTGTCAGCCTTTCCAATTCTCACTCTTTCTCCTCCAGCACGAACTTGAACACCAAAAACTTCAGAACAAAACACAAACGAGCAACTGTCCGCAATTACTTCTTTCCTCCTTTACTTAAGTCCCAAGGCAGAGCTCTCAGCTCCATTTCTCAGTTCTTGGATTGATCCTCAGTGCAGCTTTTGCCTTAGGTTTCTCACAAACTCCTCTGCTTTTTCCACTTCCCAAAAGGAGTACGTAGCTCCCTCATGCTTTATTTTTAAAGTGGCTGGATATACCAAAAAATTCTCGACTTTCAGGTCATGCAGTTGCTGCATGGTATTATTAAATGATTTCCTTCTCTTTAGGAGTCTGGCCAAATAATCCTGTGACATATAAAGACGGTGGCCTTCGTATTCCACCCTTCCCGTTTCTCTGAATGCCTTCAGAACTAGTTCTCTGTCCTGGAAATGGTGGAACCTAAATATTATTTGCCTCGGTGGCTGATCATTCGGGGGCTTGGGCATCATGGCCCGATGGACCCTCTCGAGCTTGAATTTTCCCTTCACCGGCTGAAGGCCCAGCAAGCCAGGCAGCACTCTTGTGCAGAAATCCAGCACACTTTCCCCTTCCATACCCTCTGGTAACCCTCTCAGCCTTAGATTCAGCCGTCTGTGGTAGTTTTCCTGATAATCGAAGGCTTCTTTCAGTTCGTACAGCTCTTTTTGGAGGGCCACCACATGCCCAGGAGTCACCAGCAGTTCGTCTTCCATATGTGAGATTCTCTCCTCCATCTCTGACATTCTGCCAGCCTGCACCACTTGCTGCTCTTGTATCTCCTGTAATTTTAAATCTAGCTTTCCTTCGAGTTTAATTAACCGGGGCTCCAGCGCTGCAATGACCTGCCCCATAACCTCTCTCCCCAAGGCTGCCACTTCCGCTGCTGACAGGGAAACTAGGCCGCCACCATCACCCCCTTTCTTTGTGTTTTTTGCTGCTGTCCTCTGGCTCTTTGAGGCTCCCGATGTTAAATAGTCATCCATTGCAAGTTCATGCACTGTAGGATGTGCATTTTATTTCCTTTCGGGCACTTTTAACTTTTATTTTATGTTTTTAAAGCTGTGGAGAGGGAGCAGTGTGGGGATTCATGTCCGTTCAGCTAGCTGCTCATTAGCGCCTCCCCATGAAAGCTGATGTTGTGGATTAATGCACAACTCAGGGGCATTGTGTGGCATGAGATAACAGGCCGAGTGCCATCACAGCCCCCGGGGTGTGCACACCCCTGAGGTGTGTGTTAATCCACATTCTCAGCACACCCTGTCATGCATTAATGGTTACATAACATGGGGTTGGTCAACTGTTGAGAAAAATGACAGCAATCACTGTAACTGCTGAGAACAATGACAGCAATTACTCTTTTAAGGTGCAAAAATTAGAGAATTGAAGATGTGTGCTTCCACCACACAAAGTAGTGAGAGACAGACAGACACAGTCACAGACACACACACACACACACACACGACATTGCAGGGATTCTCATTACATGTGCTACTCTCTTGCTCTATCGATTGCTATACTGCTCTCAAGAATGCAATGATCGGGAATACTGTGGCTCAATACTGCTGCTCGCACCACACTGAACTGTGCGGGCAATCAGAGAGAGAGAAACCACACACACGGCACATTGCAGGAATTCACATTAGATGTGCTACTCTCTCTTGAGATTGCTGTCACTGTGTCTCTCTCTTGTGCCCACGTTACAGCACAATTCCCTGCTCACTTAGGCAGCCTGTCTCTCTCTCGCTGTGCAGACAGCCACGCCTGCTGACAGATGTTTGGGGGGGAGGGGGGCACTCGAGTCACTACATTCATTGTCTCTCCCATGCTGCATTCCCTGCCCTTCCCTGCCCTCTGCCCCCCAGAACACTCGCCATTTACCTGCCCAAACACCCACACTGCCACTGTGTCTCTCTCACCCTCCGTGCCTTCCAACATGGAACTGCTGTTTTCTCCCGCCGCAGCTCATGGTGTCTCAGTCCCTTTCTAGCCATACTTCCACACTGTGAGTGGGATGCACATCTCTCTCTCTCTGACGTTCTCACTCTCCGGTGCTGTTCGATGGGAGATAGCAAGCAGGCCAGTACAAGACAGGAACACAGGCAACCTGCTCGCTCTTTACAACACATGAATAGAGAGAGAAAGAGATAAACATGCACAGAGGACAGTCGAGCAAGTGTATACTACACTACTGTATTGACAGGACTGGTGCAACCAGCCCTGGTACTGGACAGCAGACAGAGAGCGGGGAGGCAGCTGGTGAATCTGGGGGTTGCTGTCCAGGGTTCTATTCTGGGCAAAGTGAGAGACACACAGCACACTGCAGCACCCTTACTGTAGTGTGTGTCTCCCACTATGCTTTTCTGTCTCAGTCGCCTGACCGCATTGCCACTATCGCCGGGATTGGGGGAAGTTCAGTGCCTCTTACTATGTCTCACTTTGTCTGCAGACGGGGACTGCACAGGGCAAATGGTGAATGCCGGGAGTGCAGCATATGGACAAAGTGGCAGCTGACAGGGCAAGCAGGAGAGTGGACATCAAATTTTTGCTCTGCTGCCTCTTAGGAGCTTGATGGCCCCATGTTATACAGCTGATTTTTTTTGGTGTAAAAGCTATAGCCATAACTCTGGGCGTGCGCATTAGTGTCAACTCTAATACGCATGCCTGGTGCTATGGCTGAGAATGTTCCTTTACTACTGGTTGTAGAAAAGGGGTGAAAGAAACAAAGCGCTCTGTCATTGGAGTGGTTCATTTCTTTCAGCTACACAAAGTACCATGTCAGCAAGCAGAACTAGTGTCATGACCAGAGTACCTGGTCATTGGTGTACACTGCCAAGCCCATTACAGTTTCAGCTGTAATTGGCTCGGCAGTGACACACCTCTAAAATGCCATTAGTAGTAAGACGTTTCTTGCGCAAGTGAACATAAAACGAGTGAGTGTTGGGTGGGAGGAGGGAGAGGGAACAGCTGATTCTGAAATTGTGAGCGCACTTTGGCAGATTAAACAGTACGACAGATAAAGCAAGCATGTGCATGAAACCCAAGTTGCTTCTGAAACTGATGTCACTAAGACTCAGGCTTCACAGTGCAGCATGTACTGCAAAAGAAAAAAGTCTGAGTCTTCCGCATTTGAAAAAACAGGAAAAACATCAGTAGGCAGCAGCTGAACAAAAGAAAACACACAAGGCTACACAGTAAGCATCAAATGTTTGTTTGTTATGGCAGTATTGATATGATATATCAGAGGCTCAAATAAGTAAATACCTGGGGCCAGATATTCTAGTTTGCCTGGTGAGTAAAGTGATTGTGTGCCATTTGCACCCAAGTGCTATATTCGAAGGGGGAAGGTGTGCAACCTACAATGGATAACATAAAAGCTAAAAGCTAATGTATTCAGTGGGCAAAGGGAGGGGCGGGGACATGAATGCTCTGTATTGATAATGTGGAAATCAACCCTGGACCTCTTGAAAGTATCACCTCTCCATCAGACCTAACCTCAATTAAAGGCCTCAGTTTCCTGCATATTAATGTATGCAGTCTGTTGAAAAATTTACATTGATACAAGCCTGGGTTGCCCATACCTTGCCAGACTTTCTTGTGGTAACTGAGACATGGCTCAAACCCACCGAAGTGGACAGGGATGTTAACCTACCTATCAGCTATTCAGAGCTGATCGTCAAACAAGGGGAGGTGGAGTAGCCATATATGCAAAAGCTGGTATAGCTGTATCCTGTACTGCTGCAACATCTATGCCCAAGGAGTTTGAATGCCTATCTCTAAAAGTCTCTCTCCCCAATACAGCAGCTTTTCAACTAATTGGATGCTACAGACCCCCCTCTGCTGAACACAAGCTCTTATCCCACCTGGGGAACCTGGTCAAGCCCAGCACTGAAGAAGTCATTATTCTAGGTGACCTGAATTTCAACTGGCTCACCCAGGCAGCTACACCTCTGGTATCATTCTGTGACACCTATGGGTTCACACAGTTAATTAATGAACCAACAAGAATAAATGCAAGGAATAGTAGTAACAGCATACTACTTCATATCATGCTAGTGAGTAAACCACATCTATTCACACATGCTGGAGTGCTCCTATGCGATATAAGTGACCACTGCCCCATCGCAGGGGTAAGATCCACCAGCATAACAACAAATCCTGCAAAATTCCTCATGAGGAGATCCAAGAAAAACATCAATATTGAAGGATATCTGCATGATCTAGCTTACTCTCCACACTGGCAAAAGTTTTATCTTGCACATTCTGTAGAAAAAGCTCAGCAGGTGCTAAATAGCATTATAATAAATGCCCTTAACACCCATGCCCCAATCTCTAGTATCCGAATAAAAAACAAATCCTGTCGCTGGTTTTCAGCTGACCTCAAAGCTGCACTGCTGGAGAGAGACAAACTCTGGAAAGTGGCAAGAAAAACTAAGAATGCAAACGACTGGATGATTTTTAGGAAAGCCAGGAATAGATGCACCAGAAAGTTAGGGATGCAAAGGCTGCCTTCTACCTCGCCGAGCTCGACTCCTCCTACCATAATCCTACTAGGTTTTGGGGCACCATCAAGGGTATGATGGGACAGGACGCTAACAACCCCCTTCCAACTCAACTGCACAATAGTTATGGCCCGGTCACTGGCAAAATGGAAATCCTGGACGCATTCAACAACCACTTCACAACGGCTGGCCTTGCCTTTGACACCTCCCCAGCTAACCTGCTGAGGGACCAATTAAGCTCCCACTACATTGGTGATCAAAGAGTTGACTCTTCCTTTAGCTTCAAACCTATACTGTTGAAACAAGTTGAGGATCTATTATGGCATCTGGATACCAAAAAAAGTGCAGGAGCAGACTCTCTGGACCCCTTCTTTCTAAAGATTGCATGCCATGTACTTGCAGTCCCCCTAACACACCTCTTTAACCTTTCCCTAAACTCTGGTTCTATTCCCACACTGTGGAAGACAGCCCAAGTGGTCCCCCTTCTAAAATCAGGGGACCCTATGGATCTTAATAATTACAGGCCCATTTCCATTCTACCTGTGCTATCCAAGATGCTGAAGAAATTAGTGAGTAATCAGCTAAGGGAATATATTGACAATGCTAACCTATTAAATCCAGCTCAATCTGGATTCAGGGCCAAACATAGCACTATCACTGCATTAGCCAAGGTCACAAATGACTGGCAAATCGAATTGGGCAAGAAGGAGAATGTCTGTGCAGTATTCCTGGACCTGAGCAAAGCATTCGATACTGTGGACCATGAGCTGCTACTCTCATCCCTGCACTCCCTTGGCCTAGATCCACCCTCCCTTAAGTGGTTCAGATGCTACCTCTCCGGTAGGTCACAGCAGGTAAAAGCTGAATGTGACCTATCCCCATTAAGACCACTGTCAAGAGGAGTCCCCCAAGGCTCTATTCTGGGTCCTATCCTTTTTGCCATTTATATAAATAGCATTGATTCAACCCTTACCAAGTCCTCAGTACACCTCTTTGCTGATGACACTGTTCTGTATGTCAGCAACCCTTCGCCTACAGTTGCTCATGAAATCCTACAAACAGAATTCTCCTTGTTACAATATCAGCTACTAGAAAAAGCTTCTGCTAAATGCAAAGAAAACTAAAGCAATGATGTTCACAACTCAAAACTCCACCAGCACATCCTCTTCAATCCTCTCCCCAGCTATGCACTATACTTGGAAAATCTGGAGTATGTTGAAAACTTCAAATACCTAGGTGTGTGGATTGACAAGACTCGACTTCACCCATCATCTAGAAGAACTGTTAAAAAGCTTCGCCAAAGGCTTGGCCTCCTCTATAGATTAAAACCCTTCCTTAACAGAGACTCAAAGATGAGGTTAGTCCAGGCCATCTTTCTATCAGTTATTGACTATGCAGACTTCCTTTATAGTCACTGCCCCATCTCCTACCTTCACAAGTTGGATACCTTATATCATAGCGCAATAAGGTTCATTACAGATCTGCCATATAATAGCCACCATTGCTCTCTTTATGACGCAGTTGGATGGGTTTCCCTTCATATCAGGAGGAGCAGAAATGCAGCTCTATGGATTTATAGAGCTTTATCAAAAAAAACTCCCAAACTATATCCTGGACTGCTTCAACCAGACCACTCCTAGCTCCTATGCCCTAAGAAGCAACAATATCATCCTGCTCAAATTGCCCAAAGTCAGCACCAGACTAGGGAGGGCAGCAATCAGCCATTCTCTAGCTATAGCATGGAACACCCTACAAAAATCCCTAAAACTGTCCATTATCATTCCATTTGCATCCTTTAAACAGCATTGTACAACCTTCTTCACAGAGAAATGCAGCTGCTACCGCTAGAGCTAGATTAGTCATCCTACAAATCTGGCTTCCAATCATATGTGGCATATTCCTTCCAGTCAGACACCTCCAGCTTATGGCACCCAATAATACCTTCACCATCCTAGTATTCATTATGTTGTGTGTCTGTCATGGCCCCCATTGGGATATGTATGTACTGTACATACTATAGATATTAGCTTAACCTTCCTTTAACCGAGTTTTAACATGTGAATTCACTGTACATCATTGTGTTATAAACATTATTTTTCTCTGTATGTATAACTGTCTTATAAAGCGTATGATGTATTTGCTGTGTATCAACTATTGAACCTTGACCTTATCAGGTCCATCTTGTAAATGAGCCTTGCTCAATGATGTTCGCCTGTATAAATAAAGGTTTGATTGATTGATTGATGAATACAGGCGCAGTGCTATATTCAGGGAATTTGCCCCGCTCAACAGGTTTGGCACAGGCCACTTTGCGTAGTGCAGATACTGTCTAGAAAAAGCCTGATTTACTCTGACCAAACCCTAGAGGTGGGCGGAGACACTGCAGCCAGCAAACAAGATGGCAGTCAAGGGAGCTCACATACTGTTCATGCTGCGTGACACTCTGCAGGAAGAGGAGAGGGCAGCTGTCCACCCTGGGCCCATCCGTAGGCCGCAGAGGCGCTATGCTGCACACAGATGGTACAAGCCATGACTCACCTTTGAGAGTCTCACAGATGACCATCTTGTTGGCTGGTACTGCCTCAACAGGGTTATGCTCAGGCAGCTGCGTGAGCTTCTGCATGAGCAGCTGCACAGTGTCACCTAGCGCAGCCATGCCACATTAATTGAGCTGAAGGTGTCAGCTGCCATATGCTTTGTGGCCACAGGGTTATTCCACACACCAGTGGGGGATTTATTTATTTATCTTTTGTTGACCGGGTAAGTGCACTAGACAAATCCTGCCTATTTTCAGGCACGACCCGGAGGAGGGGGATACAGATGAATGCCAACTGACCTTGAACCAGATTAAGCTGTTGGTGGTATTTTTAGTGAATAAGGGAAATTTGGCCAGGACACCGGGGAAATTCCCATACTCTTTTCGATAAGTGCCATGGGATCTTTAACATCCACCTGAACTACCACCAATCCAGGCAGATGGGACCTTGGTTTAACGTCTCATCCGAAAGACGGCACCTCAGAAGTGCAGCACCCCTCTCATGCTGCACTACAGTGTCAGTACTGGGATATTAACCCAAGTGCCAGATGTGGGAACTGAACCCACAGCCCTCTGATCTCCCGGCCTCAGAGGCGAGTATGCTACCTACTGAGCCACTGTCACTACCACTGGTGTCTCACAGTCTACTACTTCGCGCCTGCTGGCCCAATTTCTAAATGCCCTGCTGCCACATGCTGGTGGGTTCTTCATATTCCCCAGCACAGCAGTGGAGCATACAGCAACAATGCAGCAGTTCTATCAGGTTGCGCACCTACCAGCTGTACTCAGTGCCATTGACTGCACCCGTGTTGCCATCCAGGCACCCACTAGTGATGGGGCGGATGCCTATCTCAATAGTTAAGGGTACCACTCCATCATTTGCCAGGTGGCGTGTGATGCAACAGGGTGCATCACCAATGTCCTGGCATGGTACTCCAGCAGTGCCCACGACACCTTCATATGGCATAATTCGATCCTGTGCCAGAGATTTGAAGGTTGGGACACACCCAGTGGACACCTTGTCAGTGGTTACATGCAGCATGTCCCCCCCACAGGGAGTGTACAGGTGTAACAAAGCACACACAGGCCTCACTGTGAGAAGGGGAGAGTGAACAGGTGCACAGGATGCACCACAGCCCGTGGCCTGTTGTCAGAATGCAGGTAGCTACTCTGAACATATGCTAACAGATGTGCATTTCTTTACAGGGGACAGTGCCTATGCCTTGTGCCCCTGGCTCCTCACACCTCTCCTTTGTCCCTCATCTGTAGTGAATGACAGGTACAATGCAGCTCACACTGCCACACACAGCATCACTGAGCACATCTTTGGCATGCTGAAGATGTGGTTTTAGTGCCTGGACCATTCAGGTGGTGCCCTATAATATACCCATCACAAGGCCTGTGCCATATTCCTAGCCAGTTGTATGCTACACAACATGGCACTCTCCCATGGAATATGGCTGCCAGTCAAAGAGGAACACAGTGCAAGTGACATGAAGCCAGAGGAGCTGGAGACAGTAGAACAGGTCGGCAGGCATGACCCCCCTGCATGGTCAGGAGGGCCCAGTAGTACGGAGCTTACGTCATAAGAAACCTCTCAAGGAGGAGGAGCAGGTGAGTATCAAGTACACAGGACACTGCTGCATGTTTGAAAACTGTATTGTGAAGACACAGATCTCATGTTGACAGAGCACAAACAATGGTAAAAAGTGTATACACAACAGGGTGCAATAGAAGTGGGCACAATGCATGTGGTGTGGCATGGGTGTCAACATGGAGAGACACGGGTGCCTACCACACATGCCCACACCACAGGACCCAGGGCTGGGAGAGAGATGTGAATGTCTGGGGGGGTGCGAGAGGTGGGGGGGGGTTGGGGCTGACAAGACACACACAGCATTAGACATGGGTAGGGGCAGTGGGGGGGTGCAAGGTACAACAGAAGAGTGATAGGGGAATGGCACACAGGGATGCCTGTGCTATGCAATAGGGTAGGGTTTGCCCTATCAGGTCACTTGACACAGACCCCACCTGCGGGCCCATAGGTGACACATGTCCCCCCTGTAACGGCTGCTGGGGCTAGAGAGTTGTGCTTGGGTAGTGTGGGTGAGCCATCCAACCTATGTTCGTCTGAGCCTGCTGCATGTGCAGACTGTCTGCTGTCATTGACCCCTGTATGTGGGGGGTTGTGGCCTGTGATGATGGTAAGGGGGAATGCCCGAGGTGACGTTTTCACCCTGGACCGGGTGTGGCCAAGCAAAGTGCTGGATGTAGGAAGGTTCAGATTGCGCCCTGATGTGCAAGAAGTGCCACTGGCAGAGGGTGTCATGGGCATGCTGCCAGTCTCCGATCCACCACCCAGTGGCATCAATGTTCACTGTGGTGTCCCCTGGGTACTGGAGCTGTGCAGCAGCCTGGTACTCCATGACAGACTACGGCAGCTGCCTGGACTCCAACACATCCTGCTGCTGGGGAACGCTGTCTGGAGGGACAGGTTTCAGTGGCACCCATGGCTGCTGAGTGACTTGTGGGCATGTCATGGTTGGGGTGGGTGGGTGAGGGAGGTGGCAGGGCTATGGTGGCTATGTCTGGCTACACAGGACAGGTGTGGGACAATGGGGGTGCTGCCAGGCTGCCCAGCTCCTCTCAGGAAGGTGAGCGGGTGGTGGTGTGGGTAGCACTGGTGGAGATGGCTGCAGCGGTGGTGATGGTTAAGGGTGCAGACAGTAGTGTCCCAGACATATCAGTGCCAGGGTCCTGGATGTGGGGTCCACGTGTAGCAGGGGACCTGCTGTGTGCCTCTGGCTGGACATGATGGGGGGGCTGGCTGTGGGGGACTGTCTTTCCAGCTGAACAACCACACCACAGCTCCTGGGTATCAGTGTACATCTCCTTGTCGCTGTCCTCCAGGGCCTTCATACTGTAGTCCTCTGGATGGTATGGCCAGCTAGGTGGTGGCTGCTGCACATAGCTGGATCACCCAGCAATGTCCTCCTCTTCAGACTCTGATATTATGGCCCGTGCTATAGAGAGAGAGAGAGAGAGAGAGAGAGTGGACTGTCAGTGTTGCACACACTACACAGTACACCATGTAGGGTGCTCGTGGTGCATGCATGCTCCAGCAGTTGGTGCCTCATGTCAACAGTGTCAGCATGCAACTGGTGTCAGCAGTACAACCTAATCCAGACCCACACTGGTCACACAACTACTGTACTTGTGGAGGGTGGACTGTGTACGCATGACAGTACTCCCTGACCAAGGTATGCACACTCACTGCACACATGCACATCAACATACATAGCGCAGACCACAACCCAACACCAAGACCCACACACCCAGCACATGTGATGGCATACCCCATCACCTGTGGACAACAGACAAAACAGTGAGCACTCACCCTATGTGCACGGGCACACCCCAGTGAACCTGCGTGCACAATCATGACCTGTTGGAGTATCTGGCTAACATGCCACAGGGTAGGGTCACAGCAGGCTTATGTATCACAGAGTGACCAGGGCACTGATGGGCCACACGATGTGTGCTATGAGCATGTCCGCAGTGTGCCCCAACAGTGGCAGGACCTGCACGTGTAACCATGCTCACAAGGGGTGGGGCCAGGTGTATACTAACATAGCTGGTTGGCCACTACCTCAGTCTTGAGCCCACCTCCTGGCACCCCTGGAACCTCCATAGGCCACAGTGTTGATACCACCACCTCCTCTGCCAGTTCCAGGGACCTGGCTGTCGCTGATGACTGTGTGTCACCACCCGTGATGCATTGCTCCCAGTGCTGGGCAGCCAGGTCCTGGAATCAATTCCAGACAGCCTCCATTTTCCAGGCCCAGCCACCAATGGTATTTACCTCTCATATGATCTCCTCCCAGGCCTTTAAGACAGCAGCATCCATACTGTGGTTGTGGGACAGGACCTCCTCCCTCACCTTGCAGGCCTGCGCCAAGGCATGCAGCTTGTCTTCACTGAAGCAGTGGGCATGCAGTCTCTGTCTCCCATGGCACCTGACAGAGTAAATGGAACAACGGCGGTCAATGGGGTCTGTGAAAGTAATATGCATGTGGGTTTATGCAGCCCCAATGTGTCCAGGCAGTGCACCGATGCTCTGTACAGGGTACCTGTGGTGGGCAGGACAACCTGTACAGGCCCTCACCGGGAACACACATGGCCGACGTGCATCCACCCACCATTATAAGTGTGTTGGCGACACAGCCCCCTAGACTGGCTGGTGCACATGGGGAGTAGACAGTTATTGGTGACAGGGCTGCTGTGTGGATGGCCTGTGGTCTGGGAGGGTGGGGGCCACACCTAGCATGGGGGGGTTAAGAAGGCAGTGCATGTGTATGTACCATTCAGAATCCATGGGCTTGGCACAAACATAGTGTCAGATGCTGTGGAAGGGATGCTCTGTGGGAATTACTGATGCACTTAGCTGTATGGGTGCAGTGCACCATGATGACTCATGCGGGATGGGCCCCTCCATGTGCACCAACAGAAAACATACTATCTTACTGGTCTACCACTGCTGCCCCAACCCACCCCACCCCAGAGGACACCTGGCACTGAACTGTCCCAATGTATGCGTTGTTATGTTAAGAACATGGCTGTCAGACTCCGTCCTAAGTAGCATGTCACAGGTATAGGCTGGGATCCCGGCTCCTGTGCTGCTGTGTCCAGCCATAGTGTGGCATCATGAGGCAACATGGTAGTAGGACTGTGGCAGGCAGAGCAGCCAAGGTGGCACTCCACAATTGTGAGACATATCCTGATTATGTCCCCTAACATCACGGAGTGTTGCACACAGCCCTACTGTATCAGCCTTATGGAGTATAAGGAGCTACACATGCATTCCTAGGGTACTGTACAGACAGCAGGAATACACTGTGCTGTGACATTCAGGATGTTAGGACCAAGAACTTGTCCCATGATAAGCAGGGAGAGGCATGATGGCATGCCACAACCTGTTTAATAGTTCACTAGAAACAGGGGACGTTCTGGGGGACTGGAGGAGAGTGGATGTGATCCCACTACATAAAAGTGGAAATAGGGAGGAGGCAGGAAACTACTGACCTGTAAGACTGACTTCGGTAGTGGGTAAGCTTATAGAAACACTACTTAAGGAAAGGATCAGGGAATACTTAAGGGCTGCAGGATCTGGGCCAGCATGGGTTCACAGTGGGGAGGTCTTGCTAAACAAACCTGATAGAGTTTTTTGACTGGGTTACCAGAGAGGTGGATCAGGAAGGAGTGGTGGAATGGCCTAGCTAGATTTCAGTAAGGCCTTTGACATCGTTCCACACAAAAGACTGGTAAACAGGCCACCTGGGAGTTGGGTCCAAAGATAGTAAAATGGGTACAAAGTTGGCCAAGTAACAGCACTCAGAGAGTGGTGGTAAATGGAGTTCACTCGGAGCAGGGTAAGGTGACCAGCGGGGTGCCTCAGGGGTCAGTACTGGGACCGGTCCTCTCCAGTGTCTTTATTAGTGACATCGCAGAGGGTCTGGAAGGAAATTTATGTCTGTTCACGGATGACACAAAAAATCTTCAACAGAGTGGACACACTGGGGGGGGGGGTAGTCGGTAAAAAAATGAAGGAAGATCTAAAAAAGCTGGAAAGCTGGAAGACTGGTCAAGGGTTTGGCAACTGGGCTTCGTTGTCACAAAATGTAAAATTATGCACATGGGACACAGAAATCCAGGAGTAATGTAGCAGTTGGGAAGGGAGGTGTTATCAACCACACAACAAGAGAGGGATCTGGGGGTTATCATAGCTAATGAACCGAAGGTGGCAAAGCAGTGTGATAAGGCAGTGGGAAAGGCTAGTAGAATGACGGGGTGCATAGGGAGAGGTATCACCAGCAGAAAAAGGGAGGTAGTGTTACCCATGTATAGATCAATGGTGAGGCCACACCTGGAGTACTGTGTCCAGTTCTGGAGGCCCCATCTCAGGAAGTACATAGATCGGGTGGAGGTGGTACAGAGAAGGACAACCAAGATGGTGCAAGGCCTGCATCAGAAGCCCTACTATGAAAGACTCAGGGAGTTAAATATGTACTCACTAAAGGAAAGGAGAGAAAGGGGAGCTAGGATAGAAACATTCAAATACATCAAGGGTATCAATAAGGTACAGGAGGGTGGCATATTGCACAGAAAGAAATACTCAAGGACAAGGGGGCGTGATATGAAGCTGGAAGAGGTGAACCTGGAGGGGATGTAAGGAAATATTTCTTCACAGAAAGGGTGGTGGACACCTGGAACAGCTCCCCAG
The DNA here is from genome assembly GCA_016271365.2 of Neoceratodus forsteri. Taxonomy (NCBI): domain Eukaryota; kingdom Metazoa; phylum Chordata; order Ceratodontiformes; family Ceratodontidae; genus Neoceratodus; species Neoceratodus forsteri. The sequence goes on from CM057455.1 coordinate 726,187,390, forward strand.
CAGAGGTGGTGAGTACCAAAATGGTAACAGGTTTCAAATATGCATGGGATTGATACAGAGGGACCTTGGTAACAGGGCTGGGAGGGAGGGTAAGGTCAGAGATTATTTAGGGTCTACGGTGAAACAGTAGGTAGGGACTTTAGGGCAGACTAGATGGGCCAGGAGGTCTTTTTCCACCGACAGCTTCTATGTTTCTATGGGAGGCTCCCTGACATTAGGGTGCCATGAATGGCATGGACGGGTAATGCAATGATACCCTGCATTCTGGAACGGCCTCCCCACCACATGCATGGCCATATACAGCATACCTGTTCATGGACCTGGATATCCAGGTCATGCCCTGGTAGTGTATCCAGGCCATCCCCTGCCCCCCAGCAACCCGAACAGCTGTGAGGGAGCAGTGTGCAGCGTCTGCAGAACATGCTGACTCACTTGCCAGGTGCCAACCTGTACTAGGCTGGAAATGACATCCTAGACTATGTCCCTACCTTAATTGCAGTTTGGGTGCTGCCTCACTGTTTTCTATCAGTGTCCCCACTACAGAGCATTTCACAAGGTAGCCAAAGTGTCTGTGTGAATGTGGCATCCAGTACAGCTATCTGTGGCTGTGGAGATCTTTTCCAGGCTTATTGTGGCTACGGGGATATATTCCTGCCTTGTTCTTACAGTGTTGAATTCCAGCTCTGTTGGTTGCAGTTCCACTGTGCATTGTAGGGGGTGCACATGTCCCCTTAAAGAGCCCAGGTGCAATCAGACATGGTAACATATGCAGAAAGATCTGGAATGACTTACAAAGTGGCCCCATTACCCGCTGACTGCCCAATGATCGTATTTGCATAGCTTGTTTGAATATTGGGCTGTTGTGCATTGCGCTAAGTGTGTTAGCACTTGTGCAATTTGCCAATTTGAGCAATGCTGTATGGAGTGACCATGGCACCCACAGATGATGTGTCACTGGCATGCGCAGAGTATGAGCAGGTCTGCGAAGCGCTGCCAGCGTGCGCACCATTGCACAAGTAATGCACAGGTGATGCATGCGCAATGTTGCCATATTCATGCCAGGCTGCGCTTTCAGTGCTGCGCAAATTGATGTTATGCTGTGCAGCCTATTTATAACAAAGTTCAAATGGCATGCCCTTCCACTTCCAGAAACAATGGGCTCCACTCCATTTGTACCTGCACAGAACCACTACCATGGCATCTCCACACAGGAGAGCAGTCATGCAGAGGGACCAAAGGTGGTCAGATATAGAACTGGCCAATCTCATAGAACTTGTGCTGGCCAGGGAGGACCAGCTTCTGGTGGACTACGCTGGGGCTGTAAGGCCAAGGCAGGAGGCGTGGGACTCGGTGGGGTGGTGCCTCACTGCTAGGACAGGGGTGACCTGCACTGGTGACCAGTGTCATCACCAGTATAATGACTTGGGTCACAGGGATCAGGAATTCCTGCAGCACTACCAGAGGATGGTGGCAGATGGCACCATCCCAAGACCAGGTAGGTGATGTGTGGTGTGTGGCATGTGTGTGTATGGGTATGGGATGAGTGGAGTATGGGTCAGCACCCCAGGTGTACTGCCTTCATGGTGAAACTCTTGGGGTTTCCAATGTGTCTTGCATCCCCACATAGCCCTGTAGTGACAGTGATGTGACCCTCCATGCACTCTGCTGTTATCTGGTACATGTGCTATTTCATGGCTCCACCCATGTATCCCTGTAATATTTGTTGCATGTAGAACTGTGTCCATGCAGGACAGCTGCCTGCATGATGGAGCCTGCCAATGCCACAGCCATGTCTGTGGCCATTGGGGGGCCCTCTCACCCCGTGATGTCTGTTGGGGCACTTGCATGGGGTACAACCCCAAGCCAATGGCATACCATGCAGCTGCACCAAAGGCAAGCCACCAGTTATCGGTGTGGTCGGATATGCCCTGTCACCACCATCACACATTGCATGGCAGCGGTCCATGGCCTCCATGGGCGGTGGCCACTGTGCCATACCTAGGCCACCGGGGCCCACTGGGGTGTGTGAAAAATGCTGGATGTGGTATCCCTATGGGACACCTGAAATACCTGTGCCGCATGAGGGCCACACCCAGGCAGGCTGGCCACACCCAGTATGGGTGATGGTGTGTCACTGTCATGTTGGTACAGCCCGTGCACAGAGGAGGGATAAGGCCTAGGGGACAAGAGTGTACAGTACAGGTCTAACCACACCTGTTTTTCACACCCTACAGATTGGGCATCTACAGGGATGGACCACAGCCAAGAAACACAACCACGGATGGCAGAACAGTCCCTGGGCTGTGACGGGGCCCCCTCCAGGTCTGCTGGGAGGCACAGATCACATGAGTATGCAGTTTTGTTGGTTCGTCCCCTAGCCACACTGTAGGTGTGTAACACACTGATATTGCCTTGACCCACCCTGTTAACACCACATGCCCCTATGATGTGCAGTGCTGCCCACCAAGTTACACAGGGAAGTGACCATAGCATGGGGGATATCCCCTACCAATGTCACATATGTTGCCATGGGTCACCTTTTTGCCTGCCCAGTCCTGCCACTGTGTCCTGTGGCAGCAGAGATGGTGGCCCCAGGCAGTGGGGCAACTCTGGCATGCCCTTACACTGCCCCTAGGCACCACAGGCAGCTGAGGGCATGGCATGGGATTCCCAGGCACTCCGCATGGTCCCATTGCACTCTTCCTGACAGCACCTTGACTTTGGGCAGCACAGCCCCAGTGTGTCCACCATCCATTGGCCATATGGGTGTCTGACTGGGGGCCATGCTCCCCATGGGCTGTGAGACCTTGATGTCTGGCATGTTCCCCATCACGCACAGGGCACCTAGCCATGCCAGGTAATGTTCCAGGGGTCTGTAACCCATGCCCTGAGGCCAGCCCTCCTGTGGGTTTCTGGGGCTGGCAGCCCCCAGTCAGTGTGTTGCCTGTGTGCCCTCAAGGTCTCCTCAGTGCTGGGTGTTGGGCCTCCGTCCCTGGCAGAAGAGCATCACCTGAACCATGGCTTGTGTAGCCTGGTTGAGCAGTTGCTGACCTCACTACCTTTAGGTCCTCCAAGGCCGCTGACAGGTCTGCTAATGGCCACACACCACTGGCCCACCTGGGACCTGTGGCCGCCACACCTCTACACCTTTCTACCCCTAAATGTGTAACATTGTATGTCACCGTGCGGTCAAGCAGCACAGCTTGTGGGACATCTCTACAGCTCACACAGCTACTGGCTGTGGTCCTCTGTGTACAAGTGTGTTTCATGTTATGAAGCTTGTCTGTTACTTGCATTCACATTTCATGGACTGTTGCCTTCCGCTTGCAGTGTACTCTGTGTGACGGTAACACAGTCCTGGGACATGGTGAGCTTTTCCGCTGTGTTGAGGGTACTGCTCACTGTCATGTGGGACATTTAATGGGTATGGTGGCAGATCAGAGGTGGCATTCCACACCACCTGCTGTAGGGTTGCTCCACTACTCTGGTGGTGCTGTGGCATGTGTGCAGTATAGTGTAGCAGCCAGGGGTTCAGTTAATTTATTTTTAGTGGAACTCAAATACTTCCATGAGTCAAAATCTGGAAGTCATTCCAATTTTTTGGAAGTCCAACTACTCCCCAAATCCCACAATTTGAAAGTCAATATTCCAGGAATGATCAGTTTATGGAGGTTAATACAAAAATTAATGGTAAAATACAATTTCTTTTAGAAAAAAATCCATAATTTCTTAGCTTCTGTGCCTTCAGTTTTGGAAGTCATCCAATTTAGTTTTTTTACATTTGGAAGTCAATGACTACCTCCCCTTTTATTTTGGAAGTTTTTACCTTATTTTTTGGAGTCAAATACTCCCAAAATGGAGTTGCAGCACATTCCCCTTCAGAGGTGTGCACCCCAGTCCACCATGGCTTGCTGCTGGCTGCTCCCCAGCCTGTCATCTGTGGCTGTGTTGCCCTGTGTGTGCCTATCTCAACTGCCACACAGCATATCGGTGCCCATGGCTGGCCTAGATAGCACACTACAGGTGCCCTATGCATTGCACTCTCCTCCACAGCCCCAGGCTCTCCATGCAGTATTCCAGCTGGCTGTCCTGCATCCGCCTTCTGGTAGCCAGCATATTTGTACCATTGAGCTTGCATGTTCCATGTATGTGTTTGCACCATTCCACGGCTGTGATGCACACATGACTGACCTGGGCAGCTATGCCACCATGTGTTGAGCTCTGTACCTATGTGCCCCAGTGGAGCACACTGCCCCCGGACCAGTCTTGGCATGCTGTGCTGGCAATGCTACGGGGTGGACATGGAGGGGAGATCAGTCAGCCCTGGCTATGACACCCGGTCACACAGCACTGTTCCATCCTGGGGTACCATCGTGCTCATCCCTTGCCACACATTGTGGCCACATGCACATCAAAAACAGCTGCCCAGTCCATCCTCCCTTGCAAGGCATCCTTGGCCTTTTGTTTATCTATGCACCCCACCAGGCTGGTCCATGCCCCCTGTGCAGCATTTCAGTACATGTGTGGCAGCCACACATGTCCAGGTGGTATGGTGTGACTGCAGTCAACAGGGCACCTGTGCCACCTGTGTCCCACATGTTCCATGCAGGTGGCAGTACTGGGGAGGGCCATGGCTATGTGTGCTAGCAGAACCTACATGGTCCACAATGTCTGCATGGCTTACTTGTGATATACTCTTTCTCTCCATAGGTGACCGTCAGACTGTAGCAGAAGTCCATCAGCTGGAGGCCCTCAAGGAATGGAATGACCTCCTGTGAAGACTCTTCTGCCAGTAGCACCTCATGCTATGGAGGCTGGTGGCCATCGAGGAGTTTGCAAAACACTGGTGGAGGAATACAGAAGGTCACATAATATGCCCAGTGACCACCCCCAACTGCACCATAGGCATCCGCCCTTGTTTAAGGACCATTGCCACACCCTCTTTGTTCTTGCTCCTTTTACACTTTGTTGTTGTTGGTTTTATGAATTTCTGCTTTATTAAACTATTTATTTATTCTGATACTCCTGTGTCTTGTATCCATTGTTGTCCTGTGATACCAGTGTACTTTGGTTTGCTGGAGTGCTCATACTGCCCACCTGCAACATGCCACTGGGGTACATCAATTCCTATCCATTTTACATAGAAAAAAATGTTTGAGGACAAGGGGTCACGCTATGAAGCTGGGGGGGGGTACTCAGAGGAGATGTGAGGAAATACTTCTTCACGGAAAGGGTAGGGGGATACCTGGAACAACCTCCCAGTGGAGGTGGTGGGTGCTAAAATGGTAATGGGATTCAAGCATGCATGAGATAGACATAAGGGGACCTTAGAAATAAGGCAATGTGGGGAAAGATCGGAGATCGGGTAGGGTCTGCGGTGGCACAATAGGTAGGGAAAATAGGACAGTCTGGGTGGGCCAAGAGGTCCTTATCTACCGACAACTTCTATGTTTCTATGATGTTTCTACCCTTTATCACTGGCTCTACCCTCGTGGTTCTATGGGTGTCTGTGGTGGTGCTCCAACCTATGCAGGGTTCCACATCTGCCATTCTGTGTGCAGTCACATGGTCCACTTCAGGGTCCCCTGTATCCTACCCTTGGGTACTGGGCTGCTCTGGTGGTCTGCATTGCCCATATGCTATATTTAATGCTAGCCAATCTTTGTGCTGTGCTCTGGGCTGTGAATTGTGCACCTGGACTTGTGCCTGATATTCAGTGATGTTTGCACCAGCACTGTACCTTTGAATATTGAGCACTATGTGTGTTGCATAAGTGCAATGAGCTGGGCAGAGCACATTTTGCACATGGGCAAACTTTTGAATATTGGGCCCCTGTTCTTTAACAGCAGGGGGAAAGCAGAGCAGTGGAACCAAAAGTATAGGGCAGGTTTCAAGCAGGAAGACAAAGTTGGGGTCAATTCAGAATTTAATTGAAATTCATAAATCAATTCAAATAAAACTGTGATCAAATGGGTAATTGGAATTGAATTGGATTTGAAACAAAACGAAAGCTACAGAATTGGAATTGAATTGAATTTGACATATTAATCATCAATTCGATTTGAAATCTGATCCTTAAATAACATTTATTTTGCACAAAACCTTTGCTTTAAATCGTGGAATAGCATTCATAGTGTAGTGGCTTAGTGTTTGGCAAGTGAGTTATCATGAACCAAAAAGTGAGCTACATGTTGCCAATGACTGACTGATTTGAACCAATCAAAGTGCTTTACGGTGGAGAGCAAATCACTTGGACTAGTTCAACTCACTGGTTCTGTCAATCATTGGTAGCACATGGTAGCTAAACCTAATGATTAATTGAGCCTGGCTCAATGGTCAACACACCTGTATGTAAATCACACAATCACGGTAACGGGTGTCATGAATGATGAGCTGATTGCAGCTTAGCACACCTGCTGCCTCATCCAGAGGAACTATGTAGGTGAGTCTATTAGTATCCAATTGTGATGTGAATGCTCACACCTGTTCTTTAATTAATTAAAACAATCTTACCTGTCTTGTAGCTCTATGTAAGAGCCAGTCTTACACTCATCGTTTGTTGAGTACATTTTTGGAAAGACAAGGAGAGTGACTAGGAGTTTTGGGATTTGGAGAACAGTTTGGTATGTGGGAGAGTTTTGAATGATTACTTGGATTTGGATTTGGACCTGGACTGGAACGGAGAACCCTGATGACTGAATGACCCTGGACTGGAAGGGGAACTGAGAAAAGGAATAAACCCTATTTTGCTTGCTGATTGACCACAAACTTTGCCTGACAAACAAGACATTGCCGTTGATCTCAAGTGCCATTATGCCCAAAAAAATATTCAGTCTCTGAACATTTTGGGGAGCCAAGTGAATATAATGCAAATGGGAACTATCATGCTATATGCAAATACTGTGGAACTTCTGTCTCTGGCTCAATAAAAGCTACTTCTAACTTCATAAGGCACCTGAAAGTAAGTACAGTTAAAATTTAAATTCTTTGTCTTGCATGTCTACATGGATTGATAATTTTATCGATCAATTCAATGAATATGTTGTTTAACTAGAGAATCCTCTAATGCTAGTAGAGTATCCGTCTTTCGGATGAGACCTTAAACCGAGGTCCCATCTGCCTGGACTGGTGGTAGTTCAGGTGGATGTTAAAGATCCCATGGCACTTCTCGAAAAGAGTAGGGGGGGGGGGGGGGTTTTATTGAATTTCACAAAAGATATATCATGAAAAGAATACACATTACATCACATCACAAATCCAAAATCCTTACACATTGATTCATATGTACATGAAATATCACAACAAGACAAAATCCTATAAACATAATATTTCTATACCTAAATCCATTACTTATATTTAATAAAGATTTGAAATCCTTTCCACCATCTATACACCTTAGTCCCTGAATAATGCATTAAGTCAGACTGATAAACAGACCTCATTGCTTGCGCAACAAATAACTAAAAACTTGGTATGACATCATTCTTTGATAAATTACCCACTGACATCTAACTTGCCATAAATAAAACCTTAAACAACTTAAAAGAAGGTAGGTTCCAAGGTGGAGCAGAAGCTTCCATGGAGAACTCCTAGACACTAAGGTGTCATAGTCTATCTTTGCAACCAATTCATATGCCATTTTTCATAGAAAGGGCCAAAGCGGTTTCGAATAGGAGCAAGTCAGTAAAAATGACCCATAGTTTCTTCTAGATTTATACAAGCCAAATATGGACAATTTCTATGTTCTATATTTTTATGTTTTGCATTACCACGGACATTTAACCTACCATAAACTGTAAGCCATGATATTTCCCACATCATAACTGGCACTCTCTTATTATTTAACTGTTTCAAAACCTGGTCATTGAGAGAAGGAGGACAATCCTTAAAACAAGGCTCTGTAGGGTATAATCGGGTCATCAAAGAAAAATAAAAATTTTTTCTACTGGCATGCAAGATGTCGGTACGAGTAACTTTCCATTTAAATAATTTTTGAGCTGCTGGGCGGAAATATTCAGGCACTTGTAGTCTGGTATGGAGCTTAGGCGCCACCTCACCCCAAGCTGCAAGGTAACGCTCAAGAACTAGATTTATCATACCCTTAAATCCACCTAACCTGTTAGAAATTCCATACCAAACAGTATGATAAATGAATTATGAATAGAAAAAAACAATAGGTTCGATCATACCTAACCCTCCTTTTTCCTTACTCAAATAAGTGTAACATCGTTTGACCGGGTTAAGCTTATTACCCCACAACATCTGAAAAAACATTCCATATACCTTAGTTTCTAAAATGGAAGGAAGAGGAAAAATATAAGCTACATACTGCAACTGTGGGACTATAAAACATTTCAAAATCTGTATTCTTTTTAATTTAGATAATTTCCATGACTGCCATCTCCTAACTTTTGCCTGAGTACTTTCTAACCTTTCCCAATTAAACAAGGGCAAATTCAAGTCCCAAAGACAATGCCCAAAATACTTATCGGCTCATTTGAAAAAGAACTCCAGACACTTGGCAGAGAGAATCTCCATTGACCTATCAAAGCCCTTACATTTAAAAGGTTAAGTTTGGAATTTGAAACCCCGATATTGTGCTACTATCTGCATAAAAGGGGAACTTGATTGTGATGGGAAAAAACCACAAATATCATCTGCATAGGCTAAAGCAGAAAGTTTATCAAACTCAGTCTTTATTGATAAATTAATCCCTCTTAACTTGATTAAATGCTGTAATAAGGGATCAATTGAAAAAAGATACAATAAAGGGCTGAGAGGGCAACCCTGCCTTACCCCAGTAGAAATCACAAATCCCTCCGTAATATGTTCTTTAAGGAAAACTTTAACAAAAACATGTGAATATAACATTTTGATATATTTAATAAATGTTAAGGAATACCGATGATAGCTAAAGTTAAAAAAGAAAATTTCGGTCTATGCGATCAAAAGCTTTCGATCTAGCTTAGCATAAGCAACCCTTATTCTCTTGTAAAGGTAATAATTCAATAAAATTCTAATCATAATCAGAGCATCCTGTATTCTCCGTCCTGGTATACCACAAAATTGATAGTTAGACAAAACTAGAGAAGCATAATGTTTGAGCCTAGTATTAAGGATTTCAGCAAAGATTTTATAATCAGAATTTAACAAAATTATTGGTCTCCAATTCGCAATATCCGCTCTATTCCCAGTTTTAAACAAGTAAACTAACAAACCTTCTGAAAAGACAGCCGGAAGCTTGTGATTCTGAAAAAAGGATGAATATACCACATGTAAAATGACAGAAATTTCTGAAATAAAACACTTATAAAACTGATTTGGTAGACCATCTAAGCCGGGTGAAGTGCCTACTTTAAGACTTTTAATAGCATCTGTAACCTCTGCTAGGGTAATACTTTTGAGCAATGCTGGTACTTCTTTTGGAAAGAAAGAGATGTTAATGTTTTGTAAATAATCCTGAATGTCTCTGTCTGAGGGGGCCACTATAGGCTGCAAGGACTGATAATGTAACTTGATCAAATTTTCCATACCTACTATTGTATCAATTCTATTACCATCCACATTATGCAAATGCTCAATAGTGCTATCTGTACGAATTTTCTTACAAGCTTCATATGGATCCCCAACCGGTCCCTTTCGAGTACCCGTAGAAAGCATAGCTGAAATTGTTGAAGCCCTGTCATATTGATACCTCACCATTTCTTTTTTAATTACATTAATCTGAGCAGAAAAATCCTCTCTACCTAAATAAGACAATGTGTATAAATGCTGTAACTGGCTTCTAAGAGAAAGATATTTCAGAAATTTCTTATTTCCTAAGGATTTACCATGGGCACAAAACCAACTCCGTATATCTTCCTTAGTATCCACCCACCAATCTCCAACATTATCGTATAAACACAACACCGAAACTCTAGCAGCCAACAAGGCCTCTATTCCAGTTTTAACCATCGGAGACTCCAGCACAGACGTGTTTAATCTCCATCTATTCTTAGTTCTAAATTGCAAAGGTATATCAGAAATAGTAAACTGTAACAATGAATGATCTGAAAATTCACTAGGGAGTATCCGGAAACGACCATTCTTCAAATTCTGAGAGTGAAAAGGTGATCTATTGTGGTTTTATAACTGCCCTTACTATAGGTAAACCTGTACCACATTATAAATGCTACAATTAATTAATCTTGCAGTATCAATTATAGCTGACAACATATGTGAATCACAATACACCTTCTTTCTTTTGACTCCTGTTATTTGATCCTCACAATATCACAGTTGAAATCACCCCCAAGAAAATAACATAAGAAGACACCAAATAAGGCTGCACCAATTTCAAAAGGTCTACCCGTGCTGCCTGAGTCTGGGATCCATATATACGTTAATAAAGGCGAAGCTTTGGACTTCAAATTCCATCCAATAAAAGTAAACGCCCTGGGACTAGGTCAATCAATTTTATCAAAGAAAAAATCATAGGATCCAAAGAGGATACTCACCCCATCTGCACAATCTGGCCCAAAGGACCAATAAGAAGGCCTCCAAATCCATTCCCTTTTAAACAATAATAACTGCTCTCTAGAACACATCCATGTTTCCTGCAAAAAGAAAATATCATAGCCAGAATGGTGAATAAAGGAAAAAACTGCTCGTCTTTTAACCACATTTAATAAACTGTGAATGTTTAGAGACCCTATAGAAAGAGAACCCATAAGCCAGAAAAAAAGGTAGGAAAAAAAAAAACCATAACTGAATTAATAACCTATTTTTTCGTTTTTCCTTTTTTTTATCTTTATAATCCCCATATTCCACCCCAAAGGAAAATTGACTGCTGCCAACTGACTGAGAATCAACCTCACTATGTTCCATATCAGAACTCCCCTCTGGAAGAAATAATGCTGCATATGAATTACTATCTTCCTTAATACCTCGCCATTTGACTTACTCAAAGAATTTAGCTTGTTATTCCTGGATGAGCGTCTCTAGTCACTGGCTTAAATTCCAATGTGTCAGCCAGACCATCCCCCGAGACAACTTTCTCTTCATAACAAACAGGTGAGAGGAGCGGATCAACTTTGACACCACCATTTTTAGTAACCTGCTTAATCAAGGAATCCATTTCAGGTTTAACCACCGGAGGAGGAGGATGGGGAACCGAATTACTTTCTTGAATCTGTAAAAGGGCAGGACTAGGAGAGGGAGTTGTATTCTGAGGAGGGGGGGGGGAAGAACCCACCTTCTCCAACAGTAAATCTTGTGCATGCTGAATCAAAAAATCAGGACTCACACTTGGAGCTTTATTCCTGGCAGCCCAAGAACACTCACTAAATACATGGCCAACCTCCTCACATAGGTCACACCTGGTATGGTTAGTACAATGTAACGCTATATGCCCAATTCTCCCACAATTGTCACAACAGGCCTGGTCGCAAGTACTGGATAAATGCGTCGTGCCCATCTACATTTATAGCATGCTCGGCTGACCTGCATAAAGCATACCCCCTATCCCTACCCAGCATGAAAGAATTAGGATATGTTCCATTCCATGTTCACTAACACGTAGCTTAACTTTATATTTCCACCCTCCAGTCCAGAAGGATTCAGAATCCAGCAAAGCTTCCGGTTTACTTAAAACATCACATTTTTGTGACAACCAATATGTGATATCGTCAACATGAACCCTTTCATTTCGGAACATCACAGTCACAAATTTAACTGAAGGCTTAGATAAGGGGATAACCAAAAAAGGGGACCATAAAGGTGAAAACTTTACCTGCGCATAACGCTCCCAAAATAGGTCTAAAGCATGAGCAGTTCTAAAACTAACATCGTAGTTATCTTCCCCTGAGATGTTAATCAAAGCAAAAACATCCTTAGGGGAAAATTGCAAGGAATCTTTTAACAATTGACGACCAACAAAAACGCGGTCAGGCCTGTCCGCTAAACCTCCTTTATAGCGGATGCGAACTGCATTTCTTCTGGGTGCAGCTTCTTTTTTAATATTAGAAAACAAGTCAGATAACAAAGGTGTTTGACTAACTTTAGGAGCCTGTGACTGAGCATCATTGGCTAAAACACTATTCTTATCAGATACTATTTTCTCATTAGTCTCAGTCTGGGTAACATGAACTGGAGTGACCCCAATGTTTTTGTGATTCCTGTAAATCTACTACAGAAGGCTTCCATCCCGGTGATGCTTGGGAAAAACCAGTAGAATAATCCCAATTAGGATCTGGGATCCAAGTACCCTGCTCGGTTTTCAACCATCCTGCTCCTTGCAAGGCATGGGTAGTGGACCATGTTTCTGCTGCACCCGGTAACCTTAAGGGGCTAACTGTTGTGGTCGGGATAGCCACAGGAGCCACTGGCCGCTCTTGAGAAAATGTGGGACCTGTCTTAGGGCTAGCTCCAAAGAAAAAGGTGGTAGTTCCTTCCTGTGAGGTTGGGTCAGTTTGGTATACAGTTTTGTCCTTGGAATTAATCACAGTTTTTACTAGCGAAGCTGGGATCTTAAAAACAAACCCTGCTTCATTCATTAGAGTGGAAGAGTGTAACACAGCCCCAGCCTGCTGAATTTGTGTCATATCACCTGTTAAAAATTCAGTGTCATTTTGTTTCTCCATAACTACAACTTTTTTGTGCCAATCAAGGGGAGCTTCAGGCTTTCGGCACACACCTACCATGGTGTTGGAACTGTCAGCCTGCTCAGGAAACATAGTTAAGGGCGTACATTCTTTTTGCTGGAAAGGTACCGTGGAAGTACTTGCCGCCTGTACCACCGACCAAAACTCCAATGCACTATTAGCCCCAAAATCAGATTGAACCTTATTTTTAATAATATTTTGTCCATCAGAAATATTTGGCTCACCTTCACTCTGATGCCTTGTCGGCATATCATCAGACCCTGGTCGAGCCGTCTCGAGAACCGCACCGGAATGAAACCCGGAACTCTGAACACAAGCCGGGTCTTCCGACGTCTCCTCAGGCACTCGTAAATCCTCCGTTGAAAAAAACAATTCTCCAGCTTCCCCTTACGTTCCAAAAATGGCATATCCACATTTTCGGCCTCTGGATTGAGAGAAGTAGGAGAGGAGGCCTGCTCTCCTAAACTCACGGCGTCCTGCTGCATCGACAGCTCCTTCCGTGTGGCCATTACATTGGCCGTGGGGTCCCTCTACCGACGACGAAACAGCATTGCCCTCGAAGAGTAGGGGAATTTCCCTGGTGTCCTGGCCAAATTTCCCTCATTCACTAAAAATACCACCAACAGCTTAATCTGGTTCAAGGTCAGTTGGCATTCATCTGTATCCCCCCTCCCCCAGGTCGTGCCTGAAAATAGGCAGGATTTGTCTAGTGCACTTACCCGGTCAACAAAAGCTAAATAAATAAATAAAATAAATATTGTGTGCAAATGTTGTCTGTGTGGTTATAATATGGATAAAGTAAAGTAGGTTGTATGTTAACGTTTTAGATGAAACACCCTAAAGTCTTTGGGGAGTCGTCTCATCAATCTGGCCAGACCTCAGGCCCCAAGAAGTGGGAAGCCACAGACCCTCGCCAGGAGAAGCTTACCAGCAAAATCGTTAGCTTCATTGCTGAAGACCTTATGCCTTTGTCTGTGGTAGACAACACAGCATTTTACGCCATCCTCAGCACAGTCGAACCACATTTCACCATGCCCAGAAGGAAACATATCAGCCAGAAGCTACTTCCTGAACACGCGTCCAATGTTCAAGATAAACGAGGAATCAAATGCAGCAAGCACAAAACATTTACCTCACCATAGAGCTGTGGTCTAGCAGAGATATGAGGTCATTTATTGGATTCACAAGCCACTTCATTGTTGACCACTCACAAGAGACCACCATGTTGGCTTGTCACCGATTTAGGGGTGCACATACTGCAGAGAACATTTACAGACAGCATGAGGAAACCATGACATTTCATAACATTGCAGCTAAAGTGTCAGGCATAGTGACTGACAATGCTGCCAACATGGCGAAGGCATTCACTATATTCCTACCAGTAGATGCCCAAGACAGTGATGAAGACCAGGATGAGGATGTTGCCATTGAAGTGGTGAATGTGAGCGACAAGCTCAATTATTTGCCACCTGTACATAGCCCTTGTTTTGCTCACACTCTTCAGCTGGTTGTTCGTGATGCCCTTGAGCAGGCTGGTCCTTTAAGACCAGTGATGGCAAAGGTGTTGAGAATAGTTGCTCACTGCCATAAATCCAACAAGGCCACAGAGATACTAGAGGGACACTGCAAACTACAGATGTCAAATGTCACAAGGTGGAATAGCCAGCTTAAAATGCTGAGGTCCATTCTGAAAATCCCTACAGAGGTCCTATCTGAGCTTAATGCCCCATGCAAGCTGACACCATATGAACTGAAAATCATTGGTGAACTCTGTGAAATTCTTGTGCCCTTTGAGGAAGTTACTGAGAAGATTCAGGGGGACTGGATAATCACTGTCAGCTATGTCATTGCATGTGTCATAGGTTTCGTCATGCAATGGCACATATTAGTGAGAAGTACAGTAACAAGATGGTATCAACCATGCAGTCATCCTTGGAGATATGACTTGCAAAGTATGAGGAGATGGAGAATTTCAAGATGGCTGCAAGCCTGGATCCTCACTTCAAGCTGGACTGGTGCAAGGATGAGGAAGTACACAGCATGAAGGAGCTGCTGATTGAGGAGGTGACCTCCCTGCTGCCAAGAGCTGCTGACATGGCTACATCTCCTCCATTAAGAGAATGCACCAAACTCTTCTCATACATGACCTCCCGTTCTGCTGAAATGGGCATCAGTAACACCAACACATTTGCACATGTTGAAATCTCAAACTACCTGAGTCAACCCTGTTTGCCAGAAGACTCTGATCGTCTGGCATACTGCAAAGAAAAACTAACAGATTTCTCCTGTTTATCCCAGCTAGCCTGCAAGCATCTCGCCATACCTGCCTCATCTGCACCTGTAGAGAGACTTTTTAGTATTGCTGGCAACATTTTCAGGCCTGAACGATGCAAATTAAGTGGCGCAAAATTTGAAGAGCTAATGATGATCAGATGCAACAGATTTGATAAGTGATGGCTATCCTCGTCCTTCCTTCCTGATGTAATAAGTGATAATAAATATGACAAAATGCGTAACTTGTGTTAGATGTTGTTGATACAAACTTAGGAAATGTAATGGATTGTGAGAGAGTGGGCCGTATTCACCAAGTGTTTTGGTGACTGGTTAAGGACAGTTTTTTCAAACTACACACAACACTCATTGAAGCTTTAAAATGCAAAACGACATCTTCCTTTGCATGGCTTTCTATTTTGTCATTTTAAAGCTTCTGTGACTTTTGCGAATGGTTTCAAAAAACTGTCCTTAATCAGTCCTGTCCTAAAATCGCTTGGTGAATACGGCCCACTATTTGGAATTGACCACATTGATTTAATATTGTTGGAACTGGAATTTGAGAGGAAAGAATTTGAACTGAATCTGAATTGGGAACACAAAATTTTATTGGAATTGGAATTGATGGATTTGAAGAGGTAAGCGAATTGAACTGAATTAGTGGAATTGACCCCAACTCTGCATGAGAAGGAGCAGAAGCAGAGAGTGGCAGCCTGGCAGATGAGCAGGTGTGGGCATCTCAAGCATGTGATTTGATTTGATTTGTATACAGGTTAGTACACTAGGACAAAGATCCCTTTTACAGGTACGACCCATAGTCAGTAAGAATACAATAACTTCAAACATCAAATACATCGACAATAACAAATAACAATTACAAAAATTACATAAATTTGTAGGAAATAAACATTCCATGTCATAAATAAGACATTCATCTTAAAAACAGTCACAACTACAAAAAGTTCTACAATGTGACTTTAAAGTTCTAGAAAACAGGATGTAACTTGTATTATTCCTAATATGAGGGGGTAAGCAATTCCAAACCGTGGGTGTAATATAACCAAAAGAACATTGAACATATACTGAGCTTTTAAATGGAACTTTTAACAATGTTGTATCACAGGAGGATCTATTATTAGACTCATTCTGTATTGTCAAAGGTTGAGCTTTCAAGCTACTGGGTGTACCTGACTGAAGAATTTGAAAAACAAACTTAGCTAGACCAAGTGTATATGACAATTTTATGGTTACCCACCCCAATTCATTAATAATAACACAATGATGTGCAGTATTTGATGCTAATAAAACAAATCTCCCTATTTTATTTAATGATACAGCTTTCTGCTGTACTATACTCTCAGAAGAATTATCAACTATAATGGAGGCGTAATTGTAAAATAGGCAGCAGACATTGAGATGCTATCTCCAAACATGCATCATGGGTCGTACCTGACAATAGGCAAATTGCTTGTCTAGTGTACTTACCTGGTTAACAAAAGCTAAACAAATAAAATAAATAATAGACCAAATAACTACAAAATCTATATAATAGACTAAGCTTTGCATGAAGCTTAGAAGTTATCATCTGTGTATGAGGGCCAAGATTACTAGCTACAACATCGATCCTGTATCTCATGACTGTATGGATGATTGGTCTTCTCTGACAGACAGTATAGAAAGAGCATTCTTGGATTAGATTCATGAAGAGGAAAGTAGCACATGGCAAGTAAAGAGACCACCACCAGTTCTTCAGTGCCACAAAATTCGAGAAGCAACAGCAGCACTGCTAACAGGCACGGTAGGTGTGTTCATGGTGCAGTTTTGCAAATGATATATTAATATTCATGAGGTCATTAGCTTGTTAAGTGGGTTGCAGAAGATGACATCATGGGCACTACAACATAGGAGCGTGCAGTAGTGCAAGCACCATGTGATTCAGAATGGGCAGAGAGCACACGCTGTCTGCCTTTAAAAGCACAGTCATCCAGGATGCAGAAGTCAGTCTATTTCTTGGACATCCAGGGCTGTAATATCCTGTGTGGTCTCTTGACTTTTTGATTTGGAAACTGAAAGAACACATGTTCAAGCTTTGCTAGAGCCAAATCATCCCTATGTGACCTTGGGCAAGTCACTTAACCTCCCAGTGCTCCAAACCACCCAGCTGTTGAACTAGGTGGAGGCAGGACCCACTGTAACCAATATGTTCATATCAGCTGGGCTATTCTGGGTGAATAATTTCTAAATAAAAACAAAACACACCTCTGCATCCCTTTCCTTTTCCTTAGGGGCTGCTGCTGCTATGTAGGCAGCCTGCACAACTGTCATTTTGTGGCACTACTGCATCCTGGTGCAATACTGTGCTATTTAAAGGGTGCTTGAGAACCCCCTTATTTAGCACAGCAGGAACAGTGTGCTATTTACTTCCTGAATGCTGTGCTACAGTGTTCTGGAGGTGTCACTGGTATGTTAATCATGCCCACTCTAGTGATGGCAGCTCCATTTGTAGCAGTTTTCTGTGCTGCAGAGTCTGTATCCCACATGAATTGCACCATGTGTGCATGTTTTGTTACTGTGCCTGCATAGCTGGCTGCGTTTTTGTTCTCATTGACTTTGCTATCCTTCAACTGATGGACCCCTGCAGTTAAAATGTGCTACTTTCATTGGCCCCTATGCACCATCGGGTGTAAGGTATGTGCCAGAGGCATGTACTCCACATGTGTAGCTCTGCACCCGCGGACAGGTGCGCACTGGCCGGTAGTCACAAATGGCTGCCACCTGTCTTCAGCCCTGCTCCCCCACCAGCGCAGGACTCTGCAGGGTGGCTGAGAGTGGAGTTGCAGACCTAGGAAGGCATCCAATGGGATGCCTGGCCTGGGTTCCAGAGTGGATTACTTGAGCACGTTGATGCGGATCCGGGTGCATGAATAGCACATGCGTGCACCCGGACCCATGCCGTCATGCTCCCCTGACCTGCAGTCCACCCGGCAAGGGACCCGCCACAATAGGCATGCCCACCCAGCACATGGAGGTACCCCACCGGCAGCACACCCGCCCCGGTCCCAAATACCCCCATCTGTATGCCCTAAGCCGATGCTAGTATGCAAACCCTACCCCCACACACACAGGGCATCACTATCCCCATAGTGGACAAAACAGCCCCCCCACCACATGAGAGCCCCGGTGTGGCAGAGGCAGATCCCTCACCCCATACACAGCTGGGCATCAACCCCAATAGAGTGCCAACAGTCCCCCCACCCCCACCACATGGTGCCTCATCTCTGCTGGGAATGCACAAGCCCTCCCCACACCCAGTGGTGCCCGGTCCCGTTGTGGTCAACATGCACCCTGTATAGTGCATCCCACATGGGGTGTGCAATGGGTGTGGAGTGGTTACACACCGCAGATCTGCAGCGCATAGCCACTCCACACATTTGTGCATAGGGGCCATTGTGTTTATCTGGAGTCCTGTTGTGTCCCCACTAATTGTTGTTGTTTGCTTCAAGGGCTGTTTCCTGAATCAGGAGGTATGAGATAACACATGGTACCTGAAGTAGCATGCATTTACTGGGTGGTATTTCTTTTATGAATTTAGTCCTTCATCTTTTATTTATTTATTTATTGAATGAGATTTATCAGGAAATGCATACTGAGCCATAAAGCTCATTTCCAGATGTGTCCTGGGGGAACGGGGGTGGGAATAAATACATAGTATAAGCAAAGCGCAGTAATCTGATAAGCAAAAGGCACAGCTATGTACAATATTTACAGTAACATAATGTAAATGACAAATTGCTAAACAAGAAAGATAGGAAAGGAGGAGAAACAAGCAGTTGTCAATGTCGAATGTTTGCTTGCTGATATTAGCATTGGACATGCAGGAGTTAGACAGATGCAGAATAGGAATAGTAGTAAAGTAGTGAACTCACGCCAATCCCACCTCCACTCTGCAGAGATGGACAGACATTGGGGTGTGCCTGTGGGTTGCTGGCCATAATTCTTACAGCATTGTCAGTGTCAGTGGCTCAGTAGGTAGCACACTTGCCTCTGAGGCCGGGAGATCAGAGGGCTGTGGGTTCAGTTCCCACATCTGGTACTTGGGTTAATATCCCAGTACTGACACTGTGGTGCAGCATGAGAGGGGTGCTGCAATTCTGAGTTGCCGTCTTTTGGATGAGACGTTAAACCAAGGTCCCATCTGCCTGGATTGATGATAGTTCAGGTGGATGTTAACAATCCCATGGCACTTCTCGAAAAGAGTAGGGGAATTTTTTTTATTCTTGTCATCAAAGGAACATGTAAACAAATCAGTATTACGTTATACAGAGGCATAAAAAAAACAGAACAAAACACAAAAAAGTATTACTTCATACAGTAAAAGCAAAACTTAAATAGGCAAATCATATAGGAAAAAAACATAAACACAAAGGAATATTGTAGTCATACTTAAACCCTACACAAAATACAGTACTGAATGTATACCCCCCCAACCAAAAGAGTAGGGGAATTTTTATTAAATCAGCAACATCAAATAATAACAAACCACGGTAAATTCACACAAATGAAGCTAGGAATCAGAAAAGAACAGAAATCAAATTTAAAGTATGATATTCATACTATGTCTAGGTTTCTTATGACTAGTGCGTAGACCCCCAAAAATAAAATTAGAAGCTGAAACCACCATTCCCCCTTCCATTTAAACCATATGAATTAATATACTGTATATAAAACGGTATTACCTCATACAATTACATAATAAAGAAAAGCAATAAAAGAAATAAGTATTTCATCATAACAAAACCCCTACGCAAAAAACGAACCCCCCACCAAAAGAGTAGGGGAAAGTTTATTCAGAAACAAAATCAGTAAAAACTATAATCATACAGAAAATGAAAACAACAACAACAAAAAAAAGAAACAAACATGTGAATCAAGCAAAAGAAATCCAGACTAAAGAAAACAGTGTGTCTAATAAGCTAACTTAAGTAATTGCTGAATCAGAAGTAGTAATCCATGGTAAATGTTTCCATAGTTCCAAAAGTTCCCTTCTGGACAAGACTACGCTTTCAGAGAGATAAATCTGAGATATATCCCTAACTATCTTATTCAACATTTCAAGATGTGTACTGTCTTTTTGTTGAAGAGCAAAGAGACTTCTAGCCATCCAAATATTCCATTTAATAACTACAAACAAAAGATACAATGTATTCTCATTTCATTTAGACCAAGAGGGTAAAACATGACCATAAATCAGCATTGGATAGGTAATCGTTGTAAACAAAGGCTCATTCCAATGATGACTGAGGAATATCCAAAAATCTTTAATGAAAGAACAGTCAAAAAAAAAGTGGGGGATAGTTTCCAGTATATTAACACAAAGGGGACGACTACAAATTATGTCCTGCAACTGTTTATGTTTCTGGTTTGACTTAACATTTACTTTTTCGTGGCATAATAGCCAATGCATGTCCCACATATGGGCTGGAATCAGAGCATTTTGCAAAAGGTTACAAAGGGAGGGCAAATAAAGGTCTGGGCACTTATCAAAAGGGTTTTGTACACCACAGAGCACTGGTTGAACAGTGGTATACAGGGTTTTATGCAATGAACTAATCACCATACGTGTGGTAATTCTCCACTGTTTCAGTAGAAGAAAAATATCTTTAACATACAGAGGAATACCCGGTGTAATTCACAAAGCATGCGGGGTATTGGTGTCCCAGGCATGAAACCATTGACGACACACCATATAGAACCAGGGTTCCCAACCAATTTGTCAGCTAATCAATAGGGGTTTGAAATTGTCTATAATTAAAATACTACTGAAAAACAACAGAGGATTAATCATATTAAGACACCCATCTTTAATGGGAAGGTAAGTAATATTACGTATAATTGGATTTAGACGGTTCCCCCACAGAGCTTGAAAGAACACATTAAATGAAGAAGTTTCCAATCATTTTGGTACAGGAAAAATGGAACTAATGTATCAAAAAACCAGAATCAAAAAAGTCTTGATTAAAAAAACTCTCTTCTTTTTCCCAAATTTCCAACGGTTCCATACTGCCACCTTCTGGTGTCCAAAGGCCAGTTTGTCCTCCCAGTTCAACACAGCCATATCAAAGAAACCGTACTGAACCCCTAGAATTTTGATTGGGTCTGATCGAATCTGAACGAGGCCAACAGCAGAGGTAATCTGTTTGGCTTGCCCCAAAAACCCCATACATTTACCAAAGTTAAGGGCTGCACCAGAAACAAGTCCAGAAGTCGAAATTAAGGTCAAAGAGGCTTAGACAGACTCTTCGCTGGCTACCAAAAGACTCATATCATCTGCATAAGCGATAATCGAATGAGGTACCACCAGGCATTCGCAAGAAATGGGAGAAATAGAACGCAAGGTGTTTATTTTCCATAAAAGTGGATCTAGAAAAAAGACGTACAGCAAGGGGCTAAGGGGGCAGCCTTGTCGCACCTCTCTTTTAATGGGAATCAGGGGACCTTTCCAACCATTAACTAATGGAAATACCATGGCCGTCCTATAAAGGGATTGCACCCAGTTAATCAAGCGCTGTGGGACATCATAATGGTGCAGAATCACCCAAAGAAAATCATGACAGACTGAATCAAATCTTTTTGATCTAGGGAGATAACAAAGCCAGGAATATCACCTGAGTGTCCCCGTTCCATAACCTCCCGTAATAAGAGAAGATGGTCAGTAATCTTACAATTTGGAACAGAACAGGACTGTGCTGGAGAAATCACTAGTTCTGCTATTAGCATCAATCGTTTTGTTAGTATCTTAGCTAGAAGCTTAAAGTCGGTGTTCAACATGCAGAGCGGCCTCCAGTTTTGCAAGGACGACCTATCACCCTTCTTATAAAGATAGATTAATATCCCCCATATTAAAAATGAACAGAACATCACCAGTCGTACATAAAGTATTAAAAACTTGTGCCAATTCCATAGAGAAATGTACCCCCCAAACGTTTAAAGATTTCAGTGGTCCTGGCATAATATTAGATTTCAAAGAGTGTAAAACATCCAGTACTTCCTGGACCATAATATTAGCTTCCAACCTAGCAATCAAGTCTGAAGGAACCTCTGGAACCATAACATCCGAAAAATAATCAGAAAAGGCAGAGCGATCAGTATGAAGTTCAGCAAACAACCCCCCCACAAGGATATCAGCCTGGGAGGTAAGGGTATTGCCAGACTTATCTACAACAGTGGACATTTCCTTTTTACCTATCCTATGAAAATTATGCTCAAAAGGGCAGACAGCCTCCATGTTACCTAGCGTACCAAATTTAAGCTGGTGGTACAACTGTTTAGATTTGTGGTCATGAAATGTCCTCATCTCTTCCTGTAGTAGACAGGTTTGGTGACAGACATCCTGATTTGTGGTGCTAGCCAGGGACATCAGATTTTGTAAACATTGCCTCTGCCATAGATAGAGCAAGTAGGCTGCATTAGTCCTTCGTACACTGTGCTGTTTCAAAAATTGTTGCAAATCACGTTTAGTGTCTTTCCGCCATAAAACAATGTCGGTGTAACAGATCACCACTGATTTTCTGGCCACAAGAAAGAGATCCAAGTGCTCCAGAAAATCGCATTCCATCAGTAGGGATGAATTAAATTTCCAGACACCCGGACCTTTACAAAGAGTAGGAGTCTTCCCTGTCGTAAGGGACACCATGTGATGGTCCGAAAATTCTAGGGGTAAAGTACTGGCTTTATGTACAGGGACAGTTTGAGAAAGACAAATAAAATCTATCCTAGTTGCCAATTGTCCTTTATGAAAAGTGGCAGTATGGTGGCATGTTGTATCAAAATATCCATCTTTCAGCCGAGCAGCATGAATAAGTTGCTGAAAAACATGTGAATCACAAAATAGTTTGTGCTTAGTAATGTGACGACTTTTATCCTGGAGACTCAACCCACAGTAAAATTCCCCCGAAAATACCACATGCATTGAAGGATGTAAATATGGACGAATCAAATGGAAAAGATCAGTCCGACTCATTTTCATTTGTGGGGCATAAAGGTTTATTAGTCTAAAGGATCTGCTTTGAACAAGAACATCCAGGATAAGAACCCTGCCAGGAAACAAATCATATAATTTAAGTAATTTAAAGTCTGGCAAGTGAATAAGAATCCCAACCCCACAACAGACGTCTTGTCCCATCGACCAATAAGACGACCTGCCAACCAATCTCTTTGCGCCTGGCGAATTTCATGGGTGGTAAAAAATCTGACATCTTGAAGAAAGCAGATACCAAAACCCAGGTCCTTCAAAAATGAGATTACAAGATGTCGTTTCACAGTTCGCTTAATACTGTTTACATTCAATGTGGAACAAGTAAAGACAGCACTCATCAGAACAGACAAAACCAAGCCTAATCTGAAAATTCTACAGGTCATGACTTTTTCCCAGAAATACCCTTTCCTTTTAACTTTGCCCTAGATTTCCATTTCTGTTGCATGGGACCCCCTAGTTGTATTTCAGAGTCAGAATTCCTTTCAATATGTGAAGATGCAAGTGAATTGGAGTCTATAACCCCTACTGAATCACCAGACAGGTCACCTAATACATCATACCTATCAGAAGTCAGGAGATCCGATGTTTTAGGGGTCTTGGAAGGAGGAGGGGTACAAGTTTGCCGACATCTAGCAGACCGTCTCAGGGTACTGTGCAAAGGTCTGGGTGGGGAGGCATGTCAGGGGTCAAAATAGGGGAGGGCCCTGGCAAAGACACAGAAGAAGTAGAAGGGAGCAGATGTATAGGGTCGGTGGGGTCGGCATAGCATCAGAAACAGTAGGGGGGGTGTAAAGGAGGGGCAGGTCTAGGGTCAGCCTGGAGGGGGGGTATGGGATCTAGGGGAAGAGGTTTGGACTTAATCTTGGCCTTCTGAGCATTAGTGATCAATAACAACTGATCAGCCCCATCATTATCAGCAGTATTATGTGCCGCTTTAGTACAGTAGTAGTAGTAGTAGTAGTAGTAGCAGTAGTAAAAATGTTTATTTTTATACAGGATAGCAAACTTTAGGTCATAGACCTATTTTCAAAGTTGTCCTGTGTCAAGAACAAATTACATTCAATATAACATACAAAAATTCAGACTACATAAAACAACTAATACATAATTTTTGACATTATACAAGACAAAACTCTTCAATCAGACCAACAACTAACACATTTATCCACATTTCAAAAACAAGTACATTCATCATAAAATACAGTGCTCAATCCTAATTTAAACTGGGATAGTTTAGTTGCTTTCCTTAATTCAGGGGGAATATTATTCCAAATATTTGCATTCTGAGCCTCAAGTGTCATAATACCATATCTTGTATTAATTTTTGGAAAAGTGTAACCTCTATGCTTTACATCCCTTAAAAGATATGGATAATATTTACTAACAGAAGGCAATTCCATGTTTCCATCAATCATCCCATTTATTATTTTATAGATAAATACTGAATATTGTTTTTTAAATCATACTGATAAACTGTCCCAGTTTAGGTCTTTATACAAAATGCAATGATGAGTATTATAGCTACAGTTCAGGACAAATCTTGCCTATCGATTATATGATATGACTAATTTATTTAAATGTATTTGACCTGCAAAATTATACACCATATTTCCATATTCTAATACAGGTATTATTAGTTGATTTGCAATTAACCTCCGGGTTTGTAGATTTAATATCCTTGAAGACCTACGTAGTGCCCCATCTTATTATTAATTTTCTTTATTGTATTATTAATATGAGCTGAGAAAGATAAAGTATAATCAATCTCTACACCTAAATATTTATATTGATCTGTGATTATCAATTTTTTCCCATTCCTCATTAGTATTTCCCTATCTCTGATCTGTTTTTTATTAACCTTTGTTTTTTTATTAAAAAACATAACCTGAGTTTTTTTATCACTTATCACTAATTTAGAGCTGGAAAACCAATCCTGTAGAACATCAAAATCCATCTGTAATTTAACCATCATTTCATTTTGAGATTTAGCTGATGCTAAAAGTACTGTATCATCTGCATACTGTACAACTTGATTTGTGTCTTATTTATTTTGGTAGATAATTCATTAATATATAACAAAAACAATAATATCTCCAAAATTGAACCTTGAGGGACATCTCTTAGTATACTCCTTACTTCATAAATTTGACCGTTTATTACTACTTGCTGTTTTCTTCGACTCAAATATGATTTAAACCATAATAATGACCTAGGGGCTATACCAATCCTCTCCATCCTCTCATACAATAAATGGTGGTCGACCAAATCAAAGGCTTTGGACAGGTCAACAAACACTACGCCTGTGGACTCTCCCTTTTCCAAGGCCACTACCACTTTATCAACAAAGTCCATGAGCGCAGTGCAAGTTGAATAACCTGCCCTAAAGCCATGTTGGTATTTAGTCAATTTTGAATATTGTTCCAAGTAACTATACAACTGGCCAAACACCATTCATTCCATTAACTTAGAGAAGATGGAGAGGATTGCTATTGGTCTATAGTTTGAGGGGTCATTTGAACCCCCCCCTTAAATATAGGTACTATTTTGGCTATTTTCCAGATAGAGGGAAAAACATTTTCTATCAAACTTTGATTAAATAAATCAGTCAATATTGGTGATAAGACTTCAACTGCATCTTTAATAAATTTCCCTTCAATATTGTCCATACCATATGATTTATTTTTATTTAATTTTAAGATCTCCCGCCTAACTTCTGAGATTTTTATTTTTTTTAAATAAAAAAGAGGACAATTTTCATTATTAGTTTCTTTATTTACTAAACCTGTTTGTACTTGTGAACCAGCTGGGATGGTAATATCAGGCAATGTTAAGAAATATTTATTCAACAACTGGGTTGTTTTCTTTGAGTCAAGGAGCTCACCCTTATTATTAGACATTTTTATACAAGACTTAGCTCTCAAAGGGTTTTCCAATTCTTTTATCATATTCCAGTATTGTTTAGGATCATGAGTTGTCTCAATTTTAATGCTGTAAAATTTTTTTCTTGCAGATCTAATTAACCTTTTGCATTCATTTTGCTTAATTTTGAAATTAACCCAGTCTTCCTCCCTTTTTGTTTTATTTGCTCTTTTCCAGATTCTATCTCTGATACAAATTTTCTTTTTCAAATATTCGTTTATTCATGGAAAATGATTTTTCTTTGTTTTAGTTTTTTTAAATGGTGCATGCCTATTACAGGCCTCTAAATAAGTTTTAAAAAAATTCTTCGACCACCAAATTTACGTCTGGAATTAAATTTAATCTTCCCCACTCTATACAATTTAAATCATAAAACAAAATTATTTGTGTGATAGTTCTTAAAGTTTCTTTTTAGGGTAATCTTTTTTTCCTCAATTATTTGATTTAAATCTTTTATAACACAATATACTGGATTATGATCCCCCAAATTTGGAGGTAAAATCAAACATTTTTCAACATGAAAGCTCCTAGAGAGAAAAATCAAGTCCAAAATACTCCCCTGACTTTTAACCCCACTTTTCCTAGTACTTTGATTTATTATTTGATTGACATTTGCTATCTCAAAACTTTGTTCCAATTTTAATCCCCTTGACTTGCCCCAAGCAGCGTTGAAATCATCAATTAGTATTAAATCTTTACCATCTGACACTAATGCTGATTTAGATGCCAATAATTCAAGCTAGGTAGTATTTACTTTTGGAGGGGAATATACTATACTAATTAAGAGCTGCAATCTTTCAAATTTAACACAAAGACATTCAGTTCCCTCTAAATTACCCTGAAAAACAACTTCTCCCAAACCCAGTTTCTCTGTGATATATAAAAGAACCCCACCACCCCTCTGTCCCCTATCTAATCTAAAAAGATTATAACCATCCATTAATATTTCCTTATCCTGTATGTTTTGAGATAACCATGTTTCAGTTAATCCTATCATGTCTGTTCATAACTTTTAGTCCATATTTGAAATTCATGTGTCTTGTTTATAACACTTCTTGCGTTTTCAAGTGAAATTTTTAAATTTTATTTATTGACTCCTTTGGGGCCGGGATTTATTTCCACATCACCTGCAAGCAGTATTAGTATGCTACAAACAAATGGTGTAGTTAATTTTAAGTGGGATTTTCTAGGTGAAAAACATTGGATTCTAACCTGATTAAATAATCTCCACTGCCTAGAGAATCCATTTCCTCTAGTTCTATGAATAAATTCTGAACCTGACGACATAAATAAATGCCACAACATATTTTTTTCTTGCTGCCTTGCAGGTGATGGAGTGACCCCCTGATCCCAACAGTCAATCTTCTTCCATTGATTAATAAGTATCACAAGTAGGACACAGTACATTACATATTTCTGCATGGTTAATAATTAAAACAATCCAAATTCAGCATAACACTCACCAAGCTTGGACTTTTACATCTGAGTGAGAGTTTGAATATTTAATTACTACAAATAGTTCTCAATTTATAAATCCAAACTTCAAGCTAAAGAACTCAGCCCTTCACTAAACCTACAAACAAATTTTTTGATGCCGAGTGGCACTCGAGCCACTCACGCTCGTCTTACCATGCTCACGTGGTAGCTGCGAGCACCCTTTTATGCTGACTGCCCCTCCTCCGCTGCAAAGAGCACAAGCTCCCGGTCCACACCCCTCTCACTGGCTGCCGGTTTAGCTTCTACAGCTGATTCAAGTTCTTAATTACAGGGGGAGCCTTGGCACAAAGATGTTTCAAGTCCAGCACAAAACAGCTTCTCACACACACACAGTAAAACTTTGTTGCAGGCATAATGTGGTGAATAAAAAAAAGTCAGGTACCTTTTAAACAGTAGCTGCAAGCACCCTTTTATGCTGACTGCCCCTACTCTGCTACAAAGAGCACAAGCTCCTGGTCCACACCCCTCTCACTGGCTGCCGGTGGGATTTTCTAGGTGAAAAACATTGGATTCTTACCTGATTAAATAATCTCCACTGCCTAGAGAATCCATTTCTTCTGGTTCTATGAATGAATTCTGAATCTGTCGACATAAATAAATGCCACAACATATTTTTTTCTTACTGCCTTGCAGGTGATGGAGCGACCCCCCGATCCCAACAGTCAATCTTCTTCCATTGATTAATAAGTATCAAAAGTAGGACACAGTACATTACATATTTCTGCAAGGTTAATAATTAAAACAATCAAAATTCAGTATAACACTCACCAAGCTTGGACTTTTAAATCTGAGTGAGAGTTTGAATATTTAATTACTACAAATAGTTCTCAATTTATAGATCCAAACTTCAAGCTAAAGAACTCAGCCCTTCACTAAACCTATAAACAAATTTTTTGATGCTGAGTGAATGGAAAAAATTCTGAAAGGTATGCCCAGTTTCATCTCAGAGGCTACATTTACTTTCATTCAAACAATTTAAAGCAGTGTGCCCCAATTCACCACAAATTGTGCATTTGAGTTTGTCACAAATGTTACTCAGGTGAGTCAGAACCCCACATTTATAGCAGGCCTTCGGCTGACCTGAGTAAAACAAAACACCCCTGTCCCTACCCAAAAAAAAAAAGAATTGGGAAGGTGTTCTATGCCTATCTAATATCTAATTCCACACTCAATACAGCGGCAGCCTCTTGCAGAAGCAGGACAGGGGAGGAGGCTAGCTCTCCTGCCTGCAAGTCAGTACCATCCTCTCCAACCTCCACTGAATCGGCCATCTTGGATGACAGCCAGCAACTCCCCAGCGGTGAGTAGGGGAATTTTTTATTTGGCAAAACAGGAGAACAAGAAAACAATAAAGTCAGTCTTAGAAACAAACTAAAAAAAGAAACAGAAAATAATACAGAGGAGTAATTCAGCATCCATGTGAACAAGAAAGTAACTAATACCATGCCCCACACATAAGACCAAAACAATCAAGGTGTATAGAAATACATGTCATAAAACCAAAACAAAACAATTGACTATTATCGTGCATTCAAGTAATCAGGGCATCAGTAGTAGTTACCCAGTGCAAACTTTTCCAGGATTCTAACAATTGTCTTCTACCTAACTTCTGTAAATCTTCAGAATAACAGGTCCTCAAATCTAACATTACTTTAGAATAAATTTCTATAAATGTACCCTCTTTTTGCTGCAATGTATAACCACATCTAGACAACCAAATATTCCATTTTAATACAACCATAATCAGTTGTAGTGTGTATAAATTCCAGTGACACCGTTCATCCGAAAATACTCCATACATCAAATTATTAAAAGTTATAGAACCCCAGATGCCCGAGCCCCATTTGTTTGCTAAAAAATCCCAAAAACCTTTAATAAAAGAACAGTCAAAAAATAAATGTACCATTGTTTCCATCTGTTGAACACAATCCAATCTACTGCAGAAACGTTCCTCTAGTTTTTTATGTTTCTGATTTACCTTGACATTTATTTTGTCATGACACAACAGCCAATGAAAATTGCATATTTTAATAGGAATCTTTTTATTATTAAGAAACTTCAGCAAACAGACTGAGTAATCCAATAGGCAGTGCCAAAAAACCACATCCTCATGACAAACAACATCTGAAAGATAAAAATGTAACTGCTTTCTAGGCAACAACTTAATCGGACCTTCCATCAACATCCATTGTTTAATCAATCAATCAAAATCTTTATTTATCCAGGCGGACACCACTGAGCAAGGCTCATTTGCAAGGTAGACCTGGTCATGAATACATCAAAGTACAGTACAGAAGCATGTATACAAAAGGCAATAATATACAAGGAAGAAAAAGTATATACAGTGTATACAGTACAAGGTTGAAATAAATAAAAAAACAGCATTATTTTACAATTGAAGAAGTCAGCAGATATACAATCAACTATAGGCATACAGGGGTTATAAGCAGAGATCTTTTGAGTGAGGCAGCCGGCAACTACACATATGGGGAAAAAGCTGTGTATGGGGTGGCAGGTTAGAGAGGTAAAGAAGAGGAGGGATATATTACCAACAACTGGGGGGAATATTGAGCTAAAACCACAGAAAGTGACAATGGCTGTCGTGTACTTGTTTATTATGATAATGACGGAGGAGGGGTAGATAATTGGGACACTACTATGGAAGGGGTGGGACTTTAGCCAGGCTGGAGTGGACAGGGAAGGGTGGGTGCAGCAAGAAGAGTTAATAGGGAAAGAATGAGAGCCAGGGGTAGAAACATGGCGAGTGTCAGGATGGAAAGGGGTAGTTTCGGAATTAGTGGGCTAGCGGTGAGGAAAACATTTGCAAGGTGCTTTCATGTAGTGATCGTAGAGTGCCTTGAAGATATTCAGGCTAACAGAGCAGCTCAGCTTCAAGTTCCTTTGTAAACTGTTCCACAATGTGGGTAAAGAGAAGCTTAGAGCAGCTTTGCCGAAATGAGTTTTGACCCTTGGAACTTGGAGGGTAATTAGAGAATAGTTCCTTAGAGCGTAGGTGCCTAACACACTCTGGGGAATACAATCTGAGACATATGAGGGGAGCTTGTTGGTCACGGCTCTGAAGGCCCATAGGGTGGCATTTCTATTCCTTCTATAGTGAAGGGAAGTCCAGCCTAACGATGAGTACAGGGAGCAGTGATGTGTGGAAAATGGAAGGCCAATAATGAACCTGATAACTCTGTGGTAGAGGGTGTCCAACTTAGCCAGTGCAGAGGCAGTGCAGTGGCTGTACAGCAGGTCCGCGTAATCTATTAAAGATAGGAAGGTAGCTTGAACCAGTTGAATCTTGGCCTCCTTTGTAAGCAGGTGGTTAATTCTGTAGAATAGTCCTAATCTTTGCCTTAGTTTCTTCTATAGTGCTTTGAGATGGTCGTCGAAGGAAAGTTTATGAGCGAGCCAAACTCCTAGATATTTGAATTTAGCTACATACTCTAGTGTTTCTCCACGAACAGTGGTAATTTGTGGGATAGCTCCCCCCCCAGCAGGAATTGCCGCATGTAAGGAGGGGGAGAAGAGCACGGCTTTTGTCTTTTTCACATTGAGCAAAAGCTTTTTGTTTATGAGCTGGTATTGTAGAAGGTTAAATTCAGCTTGGAGGTTTTCACAGGCTGCTTCCGGCGTGGACGACTTAAGTGCAGTACAGTGTCATCCGCGAATAAGTGGTTGTTGGCTTTTTTGATGGGGTCATTGATGTTGTTAATGTAGACTGCAAAGAGGAGGGAACCAAGGATAGAACCCTGGGGCATGCCCCTCAGCATAGGTTTTAATGGAGAAAGATCACCTTCAGCTTTAACCTGCTGTTTCCATTCTCTGAGGTAGCCTGCAAACCAGCACACAGATTTATGGTCCAGGCCTAAGGTGCTTAGGGAGGAAAGAAGCAGGCTGTGATCAACTGTGTCAAATGCCTTACTAAGATCCAAGAAAACGGCACAGACATGCTTCTTGTTGTCAAGGTCTAGAAGCCAATCATTAGTCACCTTAGCTAGGGCTGTTATGGTGCTGTGCTTTGCTCTGAATCCAGACTGAACTGGGTTTAATAGGCTTCTGGATTCTAAGTATTCCCCTAGCTGGCCACACACTATTTTTTCTAGTAATTTAGACAGAATGGGGAGGAGGGAGATTGGTCTGTAATTATTTAGATCATGAGGGTCAACTGCTTTTAATAGAGGAAGACATGGGCTATTTTCCATTGAGGGGAGACTACCCGGGAAAGTGACATTGAATAGGTGGGTGACTGGCACACTAAAAGCACATGATAAGGCACATTTCAGATAGTATGGCTCTATGAAGTTGGAGCCTGCTCCCTTCCTGGTGTCCAGTTGCAGCAGTAGTTCTTCCACCTCTTTTAGAGAGACAGGCAGGAGGGAGAAGGCCTCCTCGGTAGAGGGGGACTCGTGGGTTGGTGGGCCCTGAGCTGTGCGGAGGTCATTGGCAGGAGAAGTATCAAATGCTAGCCCTGCCATTGCAAAATGGTTATTGAGGGCTTCCAATATCTCCAATCAGTTAGAGATAACGCTGCCACCGGACTTAATTTTTGCTGGAATGGAATTACCAGGTGCATGTCCAGACATGTCTTTTAATGTTTTCCAGAGCTTTGAAGGATTTCTTGAGGCAGAGGCTAGCTCCGAACGATAGTAGGTGGCCTTGGCTGCTCTGACCAACTTGGTGCACTTGTTACATGCTCTTTTAAAAAGACACCAATCTGAGTTGTTCTTGCTTCTTCGGGCTTTTTTCCATAAAGTATCCCTTTCTAACAGGGAAGCTTTGAGCTCAGGTGAGAACCAATGGCAGGTGCTGCTCCTGACCCGCACCTTAACCAAGGGTAAATGCTTATTTAAAGCCTCACTTAAAATATCATAAAAAATAGTATATGCCCTGTTAACCATTTTGACTAGGAAGAATTACTGCCATCACAGTGAATGTTTCAAGTCATGGACATAAGCAAACAAATCAAAGTTATGTTTGCACCTCTTGATAGAGAACTTTGCCACATACTGTGGGTTGTGCATGGATCTAATGGTGGTGATTATATAATGATTGCTAATGTCTTCAAAAAATGTTCCGACATGAGAGAACAGGTGTGGCTTGCTAACCAAAATTACATGAGTGAGTAGGCTCGCCAATGAGTTGCACCAGCCCTAGAGTGTCACAAAAGGATTTCAAGTCTAAGAAAAGTACATCTGAGATA
This sequence comes from Neoceratodus forsteri, assembly GCA_016271365.2. Lineage (NCBI taxonomy): Eukaryota > Metazoa > Chordata > Ceratodontiformes > Ceratodontidae > Neoceratodus > Neoceratodus forsteri. The sequence goes on from CM057455.1 coordinate 726,219,959, forward strand.
TTCTGGAACATCTGGAGACCGTTTTAAAACCTTAAGCTTGTTGGAGTGCCACAAGTCTAACCAATGCCCACACTTATGTCTAATCAAAGGTTCCCAGCCAGCCCCTTGAGCAACCAATAAAGGCCTAATATTTGTGTAAATAAAGAAACTATTAAAAAATAAAACAGGATTCACCATGTTTAAACCTCCCCTCTTCAGGGGGAGATATAAAACATACCTTTTTACCAGGTTAAGTCAGCTGCCCCAACAAGCTTGAAAAAATATACTCAGCAATTCCATTTCCCTATGTTTAGGTGGGGGGAATATAGAACTAATAAATAAAAAAATAGGAATCAAAAAAGTTTTAGTAAGATAAATTCTCTTCTTTTTACTTATCTTCCATTTATTCCAGGACATTACCTTTTTCTTACCCAAATCTAACTTCCTTCTCCAGTTTAAATGATCCAGATCATCCAACCCAAATAGAATTCCCAAAATAGAGATAGAACCCATAGAAATAAATATATTTGCTACAGTACCCAAATATCCCAGTGTAAAATTCAAATGTAACCCCACACACTTCTGCAAATTCAAAGAAGCCCAGGAGTTCTCACCAAATTGAGCACAAAGGCTAATAGCCTGAGTTACCGAATGTTCATCCTGAACTACAAGAGTTATATCATCCGCATAAGACAGCACTTTATATGGAAAGGTAGTGCCTTGGAGTGTAACTGGAAGAAGCAAATTAGAATCATTCAACTTTCTTAACAGTGGGTCCAAAAAAACCATAGAGAATAGGGCTAAGCGTGCATCCCTGTCTCACACCCCTCTGTAACTGTACTATGTATCCCTTCCAGCCTTGAACTACTGGAACAACTGTAGCAGTTTTGTAAATACATCTCAGCCAATTTACCATCAAAGGCAGAATATGATAGTGTAACAAAATGTCCCACAGAAAATCATGACTAACCCTATCAAAAGCCTTCTCCTGGTCAAGTGAAAACAGAAAAACCATCCACCATCCCCTGTTTACCTGACTCAGCTATTTCCTGAAGAAGCAATAGATGATCTTGAATATGTCTTCCAGTAACAGCATAAGATTGGGCTCTGGAAATGACTTTTGAAGCTATAAGCTGCAGTCTATTCGCCAATAATTTAGCCAGAAGTTTAAAGTCAGAATTTAACAAACAAAGAGGTCTCCAATTATCAAGCACTGTGATCCCCTTTTTAAAAAGAAAAGACAAGATACCCATATTCATAGAAAGAGGAACAGTCTGAGTAGTCAATATATGATTAAAGACCAAAGTCAGTTCTGGGAGCAACTCCGGCAATAGAAGTTGTAAAACTTAATTTGGCAACCCATCAGGCCCTGGTGATTTACCAGACTTTAAAGTTTTCAAGACTTCAGTGACTTCAGACTCCTGCAATGGTCTAGTGACATCGTCTAGTAAGACAGGATCTAGATCTGGAATAACCAAATCTGACAGATAGTCAGAAATAGTCTCCATACTCATAGCTAAAGGTGCATACACAGTTCTAGTATAGTCCTCCACAATACTCAAGAGGGACGACTTATCTGTACATAAATTATCATCCAGCCCCTTAAGAGATGTCATGTCTTTAGTCTTTTTAGCTCTAGCAAAGTTCTTATATGGACATACTACCTCTGCCCTTCCCTGTGTCCCGAATTTATGCTGAAATTCCAACGATCGAGCCTTATCAGCATGATACTGTTTCATAGCAGTTGTCACATGAGCTATCTGATCAGTAAATGCATGTCCCATCTCAGCAGAAAGGGAAAGCAATTGTTGGAGCTGCAACCTGTTTTGCAGATATGCAAAATAAGATCTATGGGAGTTATTTTTACCAAATTGTTTACAGAGCTTCTGGAGATCCATCTTAGTATCTTCCCACCATAAACAGGGATCATCAAAAAAATCAAATACCAACCTTCTAGCAGTAATAAAATCCTGGAAAAGATGCAGAAAATATACATCAGAAAAAAGAAATATACAGTTTCCAGAACCTGGGTCCCCTTTTAACTATCAAGGGGTTCCCTAGTTTAATACCCATAATTCTATGGTCCATAAATTTAAGAGGAAAATTCTCTGCCCCTAAAACAGACAGATGACTAGACAAAAAAACATAATCAATTATAGAGGTCAGGGAACCTTTTTGAATAATAATAATAATAAAAAAATTATCATAATAATAAAATGTATTTAATTAAGCACCTTTCAATATTTCAAACCACTGTACAATATTCAAAAACAAAACACATATAGAAATACATATAATATGAAATCACAATAAAACAGGAAATACCTTCCCCCATCAAAAAGTCTTAAGTGCCTGCTTAAAACTCCCCACCGTCCTGCACTCCCGGAGCTGACGGGGCAGAGAATTCCAGATGGTAGGTGCCGCAAACCCAAAGTCACGCGCACCAGATGACTTTAAGTTAACCCTCGGAATCTCCAGCAACCCCTTCGTCAGCCGAGTGGAGCTATCGCAAAGGGGTGTAAGGAACCAGGAGCTCTTTCAAGTAATCGGGACCCGTTCCGTGTAGGACTTTGTAAGTCAACAGACCTACTTTGAAGGTGATCCGCCACTGTATTGGCAGCCAGTGCAGAGCGTGCAGCACTGGGGTAATATGAGATCTTCTAGATGTCCCAGTCAACAAACGTGCTGCCGTGTTCTGCACTAGCTGCAAGTGGATGGATATCAATCCCAGAAAGCCCTAGATAAAGATAGTTGAAGTAATCAAGGCGCGATGTCACAAAGGCATGGACCAAAACAGGCAGGTCACTGGATGGAACAAGGTGCCTAATCCTGGCAATGTTCCTAAGATGGAAAAAGGCCAGCTTGACGACTGCCGATACCTGATGTCGAAGAGTCAGACCATCGTCAAGCACCACTCCCAGGTTACGCACCCATTCAGAGGTGAGAATCTGGGCCTCCCCAGGACTAAACCAGAAGGGAGCCCAGTCCTCAATCCCTCTACCCTATGACCTGGGTCCACAACCAAAATCTCAGTCTTTCCTGGGTTTAACTTTAGACCCCTGGAGTTCATCCAATCTTGGATTTCTGCAAAGCAGCTGTTCAATACCGAGATAGCACCAACCTGCTCAGGTGCAAAAGACAGGTAGAGCTGGGTATCATCAGCATAGCAGTGAAACCTCAGCTCATACCATCTTACAATGTCTCCGAGGGGTAGCATATATACTGAGAATAATATGGGGGACAGCACTGAACCCTGAGGTACCCCTCAAGACAGAGAGAAGGCCCCGGATGAAAACAGACCCGAGACCACTCTCTGCGTTCTCCCAGCAAGGAATGATGAAAACCATCTGAGGACTGTACCCAACAGCCCACAGATGAACCTCAGGCATTCAAGCAGAACCCTATGATCCACAGTATCAAAAGATGATGATAGATCCAGGAGAACCAAGATAGAACGGTGTCTCCGATCTCTCGCCATCAGGAGATCACTGAGCACCCGAACCAGAGCAGTCTCAGTACTATGCCTCTTACGAAAACCAGATTGGAGAGGTTTGTATAAATTATGGATGGTTAAATGGTTATCCATTTGAGCAGCCATAACTTTCTCAATAACCTTCCCCACAAAAGGGAGGTTAGAGATAGGCCTGTAGTTTGCTAGGTTCTCCGGGTCTAAAGAAGCTTTTTTCTGAAAAGTAGTAACAAGCTTATTCATATATGTGTAAAAGGAATCCTTCAAATTTTCCTGTGAGATCATATTTTGCAAAATATGGGAATCACAATAAGTTTTCGGGGACTTTACAACCAGAGGACAGTTGCAATCTCCTGCAGAAATCAGATGGTGGGACGTGAACAAAAATGGCTGTAACAATTTCAATAAAGCACAGTGACCTGCCTTAGTTTGGGGTGCATATAAAGTAATTAAACAAAATAATTCTCCCTGTATGACAACATCCAAAACAAGAGCTCTACCCGGCATTAAATCATAAACTTTCAATAACTTGAATTCAGGCAATTTAAATAAAATCCCTACTCCTGAACAGGCTTCCTGCCCAAAGGACCAATAAGAAGGCCCTACAATCCACTCACTAAAGGCCAATTGCAACTCTTTCAAAGTGTGAAGTCTCACATCCTGCAAGAAATAAACACCAAAGGAGAGAGAGACTTCAGAAAGAAAAAAAAACTATCCTACACTTGCTAACCCTCTTAATGCTATTAACATTGAGGGTATAACATGTAAAAGGAATAAGCATTAGTTAAACTATTCATTTATATTTACCTCTCCTAGCATTCTGCCATTTCAATTTTGCTTTAATTTTTATGAGGACCCTTAACAGACAGCTGTTGTTCAGAATCTGAAGCAGCCTCTGGCAAGAAAGATGCAACTGAAGAATCATCAGATTCTTCACCAGTGTGATCAGATTGTAGTATATCAAATTTATTACCAGTAGTTACAGGAACAGAAAATTCTTGTTGTTTCAGAGCAGAAGCCCTAGTATTATGTTTAGAAATTTGGATCCAACCCTCTGGTCTATCCGGAGGCTGTGGAGGTGGGGGCATAAAGTTCACAGGAACCTCCAATACAGAAGTAGAGGCAGCTTCCAGATTCCTTTCCACCACCAGAGATCCGTCATTTACAACAGCCATCTGTCGAGGCAGCAACTCCTGTACCAGTCCAGAAACCATCCCTGTTTCAGCTCTAACCCCAGCAACATCTGAAGTAAGTGGAGCAACAGGGGTAGGCACCATAGTCTGCTGTATATCCACTATACCCTGTTTGTTACCTAAGGTTTTCTTCTGTGTCAGGGTAATGAGCAAACACTGTTCATCCCCAGCAGCCCTTTCAGGAAGATTGTGTGCTGCCAATTTGCAATTCTGAAAAGTGTAACCAATAGTATCATACAGGTTACACTTACATTCATTAGTGCAGTCTGATCCCAAATGCCCCAGTTCCCCACAAACATTACTTTGTGCCTGATCACAGACACTACTATTATGCACCACTGATCCACATCGTTAACACATCTTAGGTTGTCCCACATAAAATAAGATGTCATGATCCTGCCTTAGAAAAAGAATCAGGCAAATGTATCACCCTGTATCAGAAGTTTTAAGCAGAACTTTAACCCCAGGTCCAAATGTTCTCAGAGTCTAAAATAGCCTCCGGGTCCTCTATGATAGTACATTTTTGCTTTAACCAGTAAATTAAGTCATTCACACTAACACCCTCATTCAGAAATAGTACAGTGAAAACCTTCTGCACTGGTTTAGAGAGGGGTATTGCAATAAATGGTGCCCATGAAGGGAATTTTTTCAATTGAGAATACTTCATCCAGAATCGTTCCAAGCCTGACACAGACTTGAAACTCACGTCAAACGTAGTTTCCCCTGAAACATGTGTCAGGTCATAAAGCTCAGTAGTGAAAAACTTCACTGAGTCTTTTAAAAGGGTCTTGGCTATGAATAATCTATCTGGAGGGTCCTGCATTCCACCGATATAAGACAAATGGACTGCATTGTACCTTTATCTGGATAAACAGGCAGTTTAAAAAAAGAAGAATATGAGTGAGGAGCATCCCTCTGAACTACATTCAGGGGTCTCTGTGGTTTAGGCAATGCAACGCGAGGGAGTGCCTCAGACATAGCCGTGCAGGCAGGGACATGTTCAGGTTGAGCAGAACAAACAACCGGTAGTAACGGATTCTGTGTCAATTTGAGTTCCTCAGGCAATTCCAGTGCAGAATCCTGAGACTCCCCATGTACCGTAGGCATTCGAATAGGGGAACTCCCTGCAACCCAGTGACCTGAGGTTGTCGCCCTCTCCCAGCCTGCACCAAGGAGAGCCTCAGCTACTGACCATGGTTTCTCTCCATTTTCCTGAGTTGCAGACTGAGTCCCAGTGCATCTTAGGCCAGGCTGTACATCACCCTCTGTCGCCATTCCTGACGCACTAGCCACTGGCTGAGAATTCAGCGGTAAATTCAAACATTCCTCCTGTTCCACGGTCTCCACCCAGGATTGTGGTAAAAATGTGTGTTTGTCAGGTATACTCCCCTGAGAAGGTATAACAGGCCTCAACCCCTTGCCAGTATGTAAATCCCTCAGTTGCTTTTTCAGTTGTATTTTATGAAATAAAGAAGCCTGCTCCTCTGCATCCAAAACCTTAAGCAATTCCTATTCCTCCAAGTCTGAAACAACCTGGTTTGGTAAAGATACCTCAACGGCCGTGGTAGCAACATTATGGTCTGACAAACCATTCTCCGGTATCTCCGGATTAGAGACCATCGTAGCGCCATCAGGAAACACTGAAACTGCATTATGTACTCCCTCTCCAACCCGGGAAATAATCCATCCATTCATTAAACCAACAGCAGAAGAACTTCTCATCTCATCTCCTACATCCTTCAGCTCCATTTCTTCCTGATGCTGACCACCAACTTGCAGAGCGGCCACGTTGGATGACAGTCCAGGAGACCAGCTCTTACCCTACTGAACAGTAGGAGAATTTCCCCGGTGTCCTGGCCAAATTTCCCTCATTCACTAAAAATACCACCAACAGCTTAATCTGGTTCAAGGTCAGTTGGCATTCATCTGTATCCCCTTCCCCCGGGTCGTGCCTGAAAATAGGCAGGATCTGTTTGGTGCACTTACCCAGTCAACAAAAACTAAATAAATAAATACTTTTCACCTCACCCAATCCTGTAGACACCAACAAGTGTTGAGGTGTGCCTTGGGGAGTTCAGCTTCACAGTCACCCCATTTCATAAGGACATACGCTGAAATGGGTGCAGTACAGGAGAATGGGTCTGAAAAGTGCAAGGCACACCTCGATGCTTGTCACTGGCTTCAGGGTGGGGGTGGGATGGCATGAGCATTATAGCCGGTGATCCAAAGCTACACCTCTGCTGCCTGTTAGTCTGTACAGGGTGGGACGTTATGGTTAGAAACCATGCGTGTGTTGGTATTTGCACTACAAATTTTTAACATGGCCTTTTTGTGACCCCCACCTCATGAAAGCATTTGGGACCTCCGCTCATGAACAGTGGCAGTGTGATTTTGTTGATGTGTCCCGAACTTCGAGTTCCCACAGTGACTGTGCCATTCTGTGCCAGATGTATGAAAACACAGATCAGGCAGGATGTGAAGAATGACAGCTGTACCATCCATAGGGAGGTGTGAAGAGATGGCAATGTTGAAAATCTGTAGTGAAAATATTAAAAATGCTCAAAGTTCCGAGCATACGTGGAAACTGCGCAACACATGCTTGTACCGCAGTCCTTTAGTGGCATTATATCACCAAATTTTCAAAATAGGCATTTTGTGACCTCTGCTCATGAACACTGTCACAATGATTTTCTTAATCTGTCCGAAACATTAATTTCCCACAGCAACCGCACCATTGTGCACCAGGGGTGGGATATTCAAACTGCGCCATTCATAGGCGCAAGCCCTTGAGCTGCGCAAAATAGTTACGCGAGGGGTGTGTCCGGGCGATATTCAAAGGAGTTGCAATGTGAGCTCTTTGAATATCACCCAACCAGCCACATATGCCGTATGTGGAACCTGGCGCCACCGAAGTTGACAGAGTGGAACATTCAACTTGCGGTGGCGCAAGTACCATTGCGCCATGCGCAAAATCACGATATTCAAAAGGTGACATGCAAATGGGGCTATAATTCATGCAAGGCGCAGGGGGGCCATTTGCATGTGATTATGTCCCCATTTGCATGCCATTAGCATGTAGGTGCACCGATCCCTGAGGACTTGCGCCTGGCGCCCTACCAGGCAGCAGCCGTCGGGGACCGACGCCCCCTGCAGCCCGATCGCGGGCATAGTGTACTCCTCTCCCACCAGCCCGATCGCGGGCAGCAATGTGGCCCCCCCCGTACATATCCCTGGTGGTCCAGTGGACCAAAATGCCCGATCGCGGGCAGTATGTGTAATAAAAACCACCCCCCGAACATAGCCCTGGTGGCTAGTGTCCCCCACCCCACGAAGCCTGCCCGCTCCCGGCAGCGGCGGCATCCCACCGCCTGCCGCCCGCCGCCCGCCGACTGACTGCCGGTGAGAACTGCGCACGTGGTGCAGGCAAGAGCCAATAGGCGTGCAGCCCATCCGATACATGACATCGGATCAGATTTGTGAATGAACATCATTCACAAATCTGGACTATCATCTCTGGCTATCGACCTACTACCGGTAGCTCTTGCTCTGCACCAGTAGGCGTGCGCCCTACCGAAACATCAGTCAGCGGTATGAAGCCGACAGTGATAGAGATCTGCCGCCCGCCCGCTGCGAGGGCGGGTGGCGCAAGCAACATGAAGTGAAGTGAGTGAGAGACACTAGCCACCAGGGGCTGTGCCGAGAAGATGGACCTTACCCGAGATCGGGCATTTCGGTCACTGGACCCTGAGATGCGGAGGAATAAGGTTCCTACACCACCCGCGGTGGGCATTTTGGTCCACTGGACCACCAGGGATACGTCGGGAGGGAGAGCCACATTGCTGCCCGCGATCGGGCTGGTGGGGGGCACAGGGACTGGTTGGGGCCAGCCACAGGTGGCAGCTGCTGTGTTGCACCCTGCAATACAGCAGCTCACCTGTGGGTGGCCCTCGACTTCAGCCTTTTTTTTTGGCTCAAAGTCCTGCAGGCGCAGGTTGGGGGTTGCGCCTGCACAACTCTGCACAGCCCCGCTGAATATCGGGCTGTGCAGTTTATGCATGGTTCCTCCCCTTCCAGTTGAGCATGCATTCATTTGCATTGCGCTGTTGCTCAGCCTGTTTTCAGTGGCGCAACTGCCTCCTGCTGAATATCGCAGAATGGTGCAATTTCAGACTTGCACATGCGCAACCCTATTGCGCATGGCGCAATCCTTTTGAATATCCCACCCCAGATGTGCAAATGCATATTTCAGGCAGGATATGAAAAATGACAGCTGTACTGTTCATAAGGAGGTGTGGCAAAATGCCAATGCTGAAAATCTGGAGTGAAAATATTACACATTTTCGCACTTACAAGCATACGTGGAAACTGCGCAACTCACGCTTGTAACACAGTCATTTTATGGACTTTTGTCACCAAATTTTCAACATAGGCATTTTAGGTCCTCTGCTCATGAACAGTGTCTATAATTTTCTTAATATGTACGAACACTGATTTCCCTCAGCGACCACGTTATTCTGTGCCGGAAGTGCAAAAACACATTTTGGCCAGGATGTGAAAAATGACAGCTGTACTGTTCATAAGAAGGTATGGAAAAATGCCAATGTTGAAAATCTAGAGTGAAAATATTACAAATTCACGAAGTTATGAGCATGCATGGAAACTGCACAAAGCACATTCGTAAAAGTCATTTTTTTGATCTTTTCCACCAAATTTGCAACATGGGCTTTTTGAGAGCCCACCTCATGAACACTGGCACTGTCATTTCGTTAATCGGTCCCAAAAGGTGATTCCACGCAGTGACCGCAAAATCACCTTTTGGGACCGAATAATGCGATGACAGTGGCTGAATTCTTGAGGAGGGGTCCCAATAACCCCACGTTGAAAATTTTGTGCCAAAATTCCCAAAAATGCTTGAGATATGCACCAAATTTGAAAAAAAACCTATTTATACCATTATACCGCTTACTGGCAATTCTTCAGTTTGCGGTCGGCTTTGAAGAGTGCAGACGTGTTCCCGGTCCACCGAAGATTGTCACACTGGGCTCCGGAGGTAAGTATGGGGTGAGGGGGTGTGGGGAGGCAGGGTGCGCAGAGGGTGGATATGGGTTGGGGAAGGGGCCACCGAACTCAACGAGGGACCGTTTTCTGTTTTACAGGTTTAACAAAAATAAATAAAAAAAACTCAAAAAACATTGCGGGATTTTTTTTTTCTTTCAGGGACATTTGGTATGCTGGGGTGGGCTCCCAGCATGCCACCTGAGTGTTTTGGAGGGGCTGTAGCTGATGGGGGATTGGGCACCCCAATTGGCACATACCAAGGGGGGGAAGCCAAGGGGGATTGGGCACCCCTCTTGGCACACAACAAATTGGGGGGGATATTATGTCAATGGGGAGTGGGCACCCCTGTCAGCAAATTGAACTGGGAAGAGAGGAAGTAAAGCCGACGGGGATTGGGGCTCCCGTCGGCAAAGAAAGACTATTGGGTGGTCCATGATGCTGAGGGGGATTGGGCACTCCCTCGGCACACAAGAAATGGGGGAGGGGGTTACAGTATGCCGATTGGGAGTGGGCTTACCCGTTGGCAAATGAACTGGGTCGGAGGCATGCAGACAGCAAGGTACCACCCTGCAATGGCGGGTCACTCCCTCATTGCAGTGGCAGATTCCTTTCAAGGTGGTGGCACATTGGCTGAACTAGTGTCAGCAGCAGCGTGCCACCACATTGGGTAAAGCAGGCCAAGCCTCAAAAGGCACTGGGGGCACTGGGCCCCCACAGTGCCGTACCTCCAAAACCCTGCTTCTCTCCTAAGCTGTGACAAAATATTTCTTGCGCATGCACGCAAGAAACATAAGACAGAGGGGTAGGGAGGAGGGAGAGGATGAAAGAGTGTGAATAGATTGGAAGTAGTAGTGAAGGGGAGTGGGGGAAGATAGGAAGAAAAAGGGTTGAAGGAAGGAAGGTAGTGTAAGGAGGGGAAGGGAAAAGGAGGGGCAAAAAGAGAAGAGAAAGAGTGCAGAGGCTGAAACATTTAGTAGTAGTATAGTAGCTTGGGGACTGGCAGTGGATGGGGAATGAGAAAGGGGGCAAGACTAAGGGCAATTGCAGGTGGGGGAAGTATGGGCTTGGAGTAACAAGGAAAGAGCATTTAGAGGAGGCAGAGTGAATTGTAAGGGGAAGAGAGTTCCAGATATTAGGAAAGCGATAAGAGAAGGCATTCTGTCCCACCCGCAAGGGATTTATAAGAAGGGAGCATTAGGGCACGATAACTTGAGTTACAGTAAGGAGAGAGTAAGGGAAGGAGGCAAAGGGGAGAGAAGAGAACTGAGATAAGGGGGGACTATCTTTTTCTCAGGTCTCACTGCACTGTTACTTACAGTCAGTGACAAATCTCTGCCACCTATTGCCATTTGGAATATAATACCAGTGAACCTGTTAGTTATGCTTCATCATAACAATTGTGAATCAATGACATGTTGTTTTAAGGATTTTGTGAATGTAATAGGGTCAGTAGGTGATGGGTAAGGATTTGGTTAGAGCCCATGGGGATGTGCAGGTAGTGACGCCACCTACCTGGACATCACCTGAGGCTAACATGTATAATTTCACTTCTGTAATCCCCCCCCCCCCCAACAGCTTTAAAATCCCAGTTTAAAGAGCCCCAATGTACTGCCTGAAACTGCCTGCAATTAATTGCAACTTTCAGATGTAGTCAGCTGTCACTTCATATATCTCAAGTATTTTTTCTTTCTGTTTGCTAATTAGAAGATTCTCCACTTGGCAGTACTATAGATGCGGATAGCACGTATTGTCTGAGGAAACAGTTCTGTTCCTCCCACTGCATCAACACTGAGAGCACACTGACTGTGATATCACTAGTAACCAATGAGAACCATTTCTCACTGCCAGGCTTCACTTTCACATGAAGCAGCAGGGACTGGCTCTCCCTGGTTACTGGCGATGTCACAATTTCCTGCATTTTGATTGGTTGCTTGTGAAAGTCACTGCTCAGGCTGCAAGGATTGTGGTGCCTCAAGGTGTTTTGTCTCATTTCTGACAATGTAGTGGGAGGAACAGAACTGACTTTTTTTTCCTCCAGACAGAGTGCTGCTCCACACATCACCCTAGTACTGCCAGGTGGAAAATCTTTTAATTAGCAAACAGAAAATACGGGAAGTGATAGCTGACTGCATCTGAAAATTACTATTAATTCCAAACAGTACACTAGCTCTTTAATTGTATTTTTGGTACTTCAGGTGAGTGGCTGATGACATAACAATCATGACATGCCAGTCTTTTAGGTTGAGGAGGGATGCAGGACAGACTTTTGATTAAGGGCAAATGGACTTAGGTGGTGGCGAAACTTGTGATAAACATCTTAGAGATAAAGGCAGTTGTTAACACTCTAATGCACTTCAAAATAAAGATAATCAAAAAGACAGTTCACCTTAGAGCTGACAATCAAGTCACCATTTCTTACCTCTGCAAGCAGAGAGAATGCAAGGGCATTCAAATGTTTAGGGAAGCCACTGGAGTGCTGAGCTGGACAGAGATACAAACTTCTCTCAGTGCAGTTTAGCCCCTGCAAGGCATATTTTTAAATCAAGGATGGAAATGAGAAAGGAAAAGTGTGGCCCTTTTGGAACTGCAACTCAGACCTCTGGTATGACGTTCCAGCACTCTAACTATGAAGCAACTGGCTCACATAGTCAGAGTGCCTGAGGACTTCTTTAAATCCACACATTCCTTTTCTCAAGTGAACTGGACAGAGAAGAATCTTCAAGCACTCATGGCCATTTACTAGGTGCGGAAGTTCAATGAGCAGGCACACGGACTCAGCAGGCAGCTAGTTCACCCCCCCCCCCCATAATTTCTGGATGAACATGCAGATGTTCAACATGATACAAGAGCACTGAGGCCAGCTAGAGGTCGGTTTGATGGCAACAGCTAACAACACTCACCTGCCCCTGTTCATCTCCACCTTCAGGGACCAAACTGCAATGGATAGGGATACCCTCTCCAACATATGGTCATTCAACTGGGCATATGTATTCCCACCAGTACAAATCATTCCATTGATACTCTAAAATGTACAACAAACCAGAATGATAATTGTGCTCATCACCCCAGATTGACCTAGAAGGACTACTGTAGAACACAACCATTCAGTCATCAAAGGGTGTGGGGTCTGCTGTTACACCACAATCCAAAACTTCATCTTTTTGGAGTGGCTACTGAGAGGTAGAGACTGTTAGCCTCTGGCTATCTAATACCTGCTGTCAACACCTTGTTACAATTAAGGAAGCAGTCCACAAGTCTTCATATAACAGACAATGGGCGATCTTTAAAGGATTGTACTTAAAGGAAAACTGTCATTTACTGTAACTCCTCACCCCCAAAAACTTTCGGCACGGGGTCATAATGTCACAAGACATTATGTCTCATGGCAAAATCGCACTGCCAATACAGCGTGATTTCCTCCATGAGGTATAAGTCTGTTTCTGTCTGTTTCACTCCCATTACGAGGGGCTGTGCCCTCCAGACCCCTCCCCCACTAAAGATTCTCAACTCGGGGAAGGGGGAGTACAACTCGAGGAGTGCACAAAGGTGTGAAAAATAAATTATTCTGGGACCAGGAATCAAACCTGGTCCCAGACGCGGCGCCTGGGTTCCTGCTGCTGTGGCACAGTCCTGTGAGCCAGGGCAGCTGCTCTGCAGAACTCACTCCCCGAGGAGGTCATATCCTCTGTCTGGGAGAGCACTACTGGTGCAATACCACGTACAGCAGTATACGGCGGTGACACCAGTAGATGTAGAGACTACGCTAGAAGTTGTTTAGTCATAATGTCGCACGTTATTAAGCGTGTGACATTATGACCTGGTAGGAAGTCTTTCCACTTGATTATGCTTTTTACAAGAAAAAAATTTGTTTAAACTTACTTTATTTTATTTTTTGTAAACTCCATAATCAGGTAACATGTCAGGTGCTGCATGGTGCCATCTCCTGTTACAGTGTGGCTCCGCACCACTTGCTTGTTTGTTTTCTAATACAAGCAAGTGGTGTAGAGCTGCGCTATAACATGAGATGGAACTGCGCAGAACCCATCATGTTTCCTGATTACAGAGATTACAAAAATAAAGTATGTTTAAACACTTAAAATGTTTTTTTTTTCTGCAAAAAGCCTAATCAGGCAGTGAGGCTTTGGGTGGTGGGGAGTTTCAGTAAATGAGTTTTCCTTTAAGGAAATGTGTCAGTCCAACCTAGGCCTCTACACCAGATGTGCTGATCTTTTTCCAACAAGAGTACTAAAATGGGTTAGTGGTAGCATCCATTACAGTTCAGGCATAAATAATCGGGACTATAATACGCAAAGCTGGCCAGGACTCAGTGGGGTGCCATCTTGATATGGTCTCCTGCCTAAAAATGATAGACAAATTGTGTCCTAAAGTCAGGAAAGTCCCTTGCCTAGTAAGCTAATGTAGCTTCAGCTGCCATAACTAACCCATTTCAAGCCAGTTAATGTAGTTCTCTATCTAAACGTTTTGTTAGCTTGCTTTGATTACTATTTGGATATACTTACATGTACAGTTTGTTTTTTTCCTTGTATACTTTAGAGCGTATTTAACTATGCCTGCTAAATTATGTTAATTTAACTGCTGCTGTCCTCCCTGGAACCCTCACGAAAATGAGATGTTGCATCTCATAGGATTATCCCAAATATAGTAAGTAAGTTTTCTCACATTGAAAGTTGTCTTCCTTATTGTCACATGCTTGCCAGGAGGGTCAGCTTCATTGAATTTTTTGACTGGGTGACAAGGGAGGTGGATCAGGGAAGGGCGGTGGACATGGCATATCTGGACTTCAGCAAGGCCTTTGACACTGTGCCACATAGAAGGCTATTAAACAAACTGGGGAATATGGGAGTGGGCAGGACAGTAATGTGGTGGGCGGATACTTGGCTGGGCGGCAGGACACAGAGGGTGGTGGTAAATGGCTTTCACTCCAATCCAAAAGATGCCACCTCAGAGAGAAACAACATCAGCATAATACAATACCAGTCACTGGACCAAAACTCCTCAGTACTTTTTTTTTCTCTTCAGTACAACTTCTGGGATGTGGAATAATAGGACTCCCCTTTTGGGATGCTGAAAAGGGTGCTCCCTGACTGGGATACTGAAATGGGTACTCCCCTTCTAGGATGCTGAATCATTGCAGCCATCTATGACTTCGGGGAAATGGAGAAGTGGGCATGACAAAATACTCTGTGGGCACCCTACTCTCCACTCCTGAGGAAACAGGCTCCTCTTCTTCCTTACTGATATCCACCTCTACTACTGCTTCAGGCCCCAAAAAGGGGGAGGGGGATCCAGTAAACAACAGTTCTGCAAAATTGTCCCAATGTTAAATCCAATAGTACATGTTGAGCCAGCAAGGATCCATCCTTCCAAAGAGTTTGTCAGGAACCTCCTCAGGTCACCTCTCTTGAACTTTACACCCAATGGATGGATGCAAGTCTGGCAGCATTGGGGACATTGAAATACCACTACTGAGCCCCCTACACAATGAAGATGGCATTCAAAACACTCTAATAAAAGAGAAGTAATGGGTACTGCCACAGAGCCTGGGCATGGGGCCCAAACAGCTGCAACATAATCTTGGCATCTGACACATCTAACTGGTAAATGGGTTGCTGCCTCCTCAGTTCCATGGCTTCCTTCCACCACTCCAAGAGTGAAAAGTAAACCATTCAACTGATGGCTCCACACACACTGTTGACTTGCAAAGTCCCCACAGAGTCTGAAATGTCCCTACAGAACAATAAATTATTTGGACTGAATAATGCAAAGAGGACCAAATCATACTGTAACCCATCCAGTCCAGATCCCGAGCAGGGATCTGGGGATCCCATGATGGCAGGTTCCCACTCTCATGGGCCTGCCATGTGCACATGATATAGAGAGCACAACCTAGATCCAAGTAGAGAACTTTTGCTCTGGCCAACTTCCATTTGCTCTTCGCCTGGTTCTGCTTGGTTCTTTTGGTGTTCATGTGAGGTTGTCTGTTATTCCTGCTACCCCAGTACATCATGCCAAAGCTCACTTCCAACCAAGCCTTATGTTTTGGGGTTTCAGGGCATGCAGCTGGCTCATCAGTGCTAACATTACTTGGTCATCCCATCTATCAACATTCTGCTGGTTTCTGCTGGTGTTTACATTTCTCTGTTATCTTACCACTTCCAGTCTCTCCTTGGGCCAGCAACAAATACATGGTTCCCCCTTTCTTTCTTTTGTACTCTCCATTGAAACATTACACCAGTCTATCTTATTTCCTTCGAACTACCCATTACAGAATCTGAGGTCTGGCCCAAGGTCACATACCTGTAAAAAGAAAACCGTCCATCGATGTCTTGTGCACCCCCCCCCTTTTTTTTCCTGCCAAAAGAAAACCGTCCATCGATGTCTTTCGCGCCATTATTGTGAATCACCCAAACCCTTACTTATTCATAGGGAGAGCCAGTGCCATCATCTTCTCAGGACCACAGACATGTCTTTACTCTTCAAAGCCGGCCCGCGAACTGAGAAAACAAGTTTGCCATTCAATGTATTTCAATGGGGTTTTTTGACTGCCAGCACTTATTTATCTTTTTTTTAATATTATAAACATTTCCCCACCCAACCCCTCAGTCAGCACCCCCAAAACGTAACTGTGACACTGGGGTGCCCAATCCCCAGTGTAGCGATCAGGGATCCTCAGACATATCTTTTTTTTTGTGATACTGGGGGTGCCCACCCCACCAGTGTCGGGATCCAACGCCACACCCACTCAGAAACATAACAGTGACACTGAGGGTGCTCAATCCCCCAGTGTCACGTTCCAACCCCCCCAAAAAAAAAAACATTGCTGTGATACTGGGGGTGCACAATCCTCCAATGTCACATACCTGTACAAAGAAAAACATCCATCAATTTCTTGTGCCCCCCCTTGTTTCCCCCTGCAAAAAGAAAACTGTTTCCACTGTGTGTTTTGAAGTTAGGTTTATTATCAGTAATCACTCCTAGGTCCTTCTTGCATTCAATAGTTTAATTTCTCTACACTAAAGGCTTTGTGACCATATGGGGTTTCTCTTCCCAAATGTATAAATGTCCATGTTTTCAATATTACAGTTCATACTGCATTTATCTCTGCAAGTTAAGTGACTTGCTTAGGGTCACACAGTATGCAAGTGGAGGTCGAGGGAATCAACTCCAGGTCTGCTGGATGTACAAGCTCTTTCACAGCTTGTTGCTCTAACCTGTAGGCTACATTGCCTTATGGCTGATCAGGAATGAGTACACAACAAAACAAGTGAGACAGCTTCCAAAAGATGCCACTGGTAGAGAGAAACGACATCAGCATAATTCAATACCAGTCACTGGACCAAAACTCCTCAGTATGTTTTCTTTTCTGTTCAGTACAACTGTATCCTTCTGGGATATGGAACAATACGACTCCCCTTTTGGGATGCTGAAATGGGTGCTCCCCTTCTAGGATGGTGAATCATTGTGGTCATCTGTGACTTTGGGGAGGCAGAGAAGTGGGTGTGACAAAATACTCTGTGGGCACGCCCCTCTCCACTCCTGAGGAAAAAGGCTGCTCTTCTTCCTTGCTGATCACCACCTATACTACTGCTCCAGGCCCCAAAAAGGAGTGGGGAGGGGGGAGATCCAGTAAGCAACAGTTCTGCAAATTGTCCCAATGTTAAATCCAAAAGTACGTTAAGCTAGCAAGGATCCATCCTTCCAAAGAGTTTGTCAGGAACCTCCTCAGGTCACTTCTTTTGAACATTACACCCAATGGATGGATGCAAGTCTGGCAGTACTGGGGGCATTGAAATACCACTGCTGAGCCCCCTACCCAATGAAGATGGCATTCAAAACACACTAATATAAGAGAAGTAATGGGTACTGCCACAGAGCTTGGTCATGGGGACCAAATGGCTGCAACATAATCTTGGCATCTGATATATCTGACTGGTAAATGGGTTGCTAACTCCTCAGTTCCATGGCTTTCTTCCCCTACTCCAAGAGTGAAAAGTAAACCATTCAGAATTGATGGCCCCACACACACTGTTGACTTGCGCAGTCCCCACAGAGTCTGAAATGTCACAACAGAACAACAAATTATTTGGACTGAATAATGCAAAGAGGACCAAGTCATACTGTGACCCATCCAGTCCAGATCCCGAGCCAGGATCTGGCGACCCCACCATGGCAGGTTCCAACTTTCATGGGCCTGCCATGTGCACATGATATACAGAGCACAACTTAGATTCAAGTAGAGAACTTTTGCTCTGTCCAACAACCACTTGTTCTTGACCTGGTTCTGCTTGATTCTTTCGGTGTTCATTTTAGGTTGTCCATTATTCCTGCTGTTCCAGTACATCATGCCAAAACTCACTTCCAACCAAGCCTACTGTTTTGGGGTTTCAGGGCATGCAGCTGGTTCATCAGTGCTAACATTGCTTGGTCATCCCATCTATCAACACTCTGCTGGTGTTTACATTTCTCCGTTATCTTACCACTTCCAGTTTCTCCTTGGGCCAGTACCAAACACGTGGTTCCCCCATTCTTTCTTTTGTACTCTACTGAAATATTACACCAGTCTATCTTATTTTCTTCTGACTACCCATTACAGAATCTGAGGTCTGGCCCAAGGTTCCTGACTTACCACTCTGTACCCTTAATGGTTATGCCATGTTGTACAGTATGGGAAATAATTTGTTCACCTCCAGCCAGTAAGCTGTGTATAACTTTTATTACTGTCTTCCTTCCTTCCTTCCTTCCTTTCTTCTTCCTCCTCCTCTCTTTTTTCTCCATTCTTTCTTTCTTTTTCCTCCCTTCTTTCTTTCTTGTAAGCCCTTATCCCTGTAACTTATCTGCCTCCAGCTAGAAGCTAACTTATATGAACTGTTGAGGCAACATATACTATAACAATAGAAACATAGAAAATGATGGCAGAAAAAGACCATAGGTCCATCCAGTCTGCCCATAAAATGTTAACAAACCCAGGACCTATTGCCCATACAGGGTTCTTGCCCCCACTATTCACCACATGCTCCCCGCCCTACCACTCCACTCAGCCAAATTGACCCCTAACACACCTAGTAACCTAGGCCAGAACTTACTTCAGTAGCAGGAACAGGAGCTGGAGTGATGCTGGAGGACAGATGACAGAGTTCAACCAGGGAAGAATACCAAGTAATACCAAGTAAGGAATCATGAAAACTTTGAGAACAGATACTCAATGAGGAATCATGAAAAAGCACTTGCACACCCCTAGTAACAAAAGAAAAAAATAATAGAAACAAAATGTATGGGGTGATTTATAATCAGTTCAGTTCTTGAAACAGGGAATTTGTGGTGTCACATAATCACATGGTTCCTTATCAACTTTTCTAATGTAAAGTTTTATGTCAGACTGTGAACCAAGGTACTTAGCTCTAGTCTTGTGGCTCTGTGTACACCCTATCCCTGCATTGGTAAAATGGTAAAAAAAATCATCTGTGGTGCTGTTTTGTAGCACTCAAGGGTGCTATACAACTGTGCTAAAACATTATGCAAAAATACATCATATCGAATGAATAAAAATAAGATAAATATATATCAGTCAAACAATTACCATTACTCTTCTGACATTCAATTCACTCAGCTCAGCTTTTCAGAATTGTACCCTGGGATTTATTGCATTCTGACATCAGTAAAATGTGGAATAGTTCATTGGAAACCCCTCACAAACGTATGACTTGATAACTAAGCGTATTTTTGAATTGAAGTCAATATTGTTTTTGTAGGTACCTTTATCATATCTTACTAGCTTCTAAACTGATTTATGCACCACTCGAGAGTGATTACTTGCAGCCATAAGACAAAAAAAATGCACACAAGCAGAAAATCTAGTGCACACAATTGAATATTTTATCATTTTAAAGACAGGCAGAGACTCGGGACCAGAGCGTTTTGTGCACATGCTTAACCAAAAGGCACACAACAGTAATTGCTTGTATTTAGAATTAATGCACTGAAGGATATCCACATTTACAAACATAGAAACAGAATTTGATGGCAGATAAGGACCGGTTGGCCCATCTAGTCTGCCCATTTTTCCACCTAACAGATAAGCTGTAGATCCTAGTTAACCAACAGCTTGCTTCCTTCTACCCCCCCCAAACTAGGACTGCCTTATGTCTGTCCCATGCATTCTTGAATTCCCCCACTGTTCTTGACTCCACGACCTCCTCAGGGAGGCTGTTCCATGCATCCACAACCCTCTCCGTGAAAAAATACTTTCTCACAATAGAAACTATTCTACTATTTAGGCATGTAAGTAGTTTTAAACTGGTTCTTGGAGTACAGTAACAACAGCAGCAGCAGGAAAATAAATAACAGTTTGTAGCTAAGCATGAGTGACATAAACATAATGGGTCAGATAGTCAGAAATGCGCCAAAGGCTGGCGCAGGTGCATCGCAGTGCAAAACTGATGTGCCATGGTGCGAGTGCCAAATTCAGAGGTTGCACATACCGAACTGCACCAGTGCAACCTGGCTGAATATGGCAGAGATGCGCCATGGCACAAACAGAGTTGCACCATAGCGCAAACAGACATGCACCATGGCACAAACAGATCTGTGCCATGGTGCAGAAAGAGATGCCCCAGGCAACTGTGGGAGCAGAGCAGCAGAGCAACAGAGGGGGGCATTGCACAGTGAACAGACCCAGGGACAGAGCTAGGGAAGCACATTGTCAGGCCACAGGAGGCCACCACCAGCAGGGCACACACAGGCACCCAGACACCCCACCCCAGAACACAACAGTGGCACTGATAGCAGGCAACAGGTGGCACCAATGGCCAATGGAGGGCCACCAATGGAGACCCTCCATAGCCCGCAGGCTGTGCCCCCACCCTCCCAGACCACAGCAATCCACACCCAGGACCATGCAGCCAAGCACACGCATGCCACACACCCCTGTGAGGCACCCCAAGGCACAGCCACTGACCAAGGGGCAGGACACCATCACAGTGGGACACACCACAGCACACAGCAGTAAACCACAGATGCACAACATGCGCATTGACACACACACATGGACATACACTGTGCCACTGCAGCATGGCTCCTCACGCCACCTGCAAAGCAGACATGGACACAGGCAGGTACGTCAAAATCGAAAACTATGTGCAAGAACAAGAGTGTGGGAAAGGGTAGGAAAGTGAGGGAAGGGGATGGGGAACAGGGACTGTACAGTGGGAAGGAGGACTGATGATGGAGGTTCAGCAGGGGAAACAGGGGAATGCTGGGGCAAAAACTAACAGCGGCCACGCCCTGCCACCCCTTGGAGCCCTCTCTGTCTCCAGTCTGCCAACATTATTTGGCGCATCTGTAGGACTGCCTCCATGGTTGTGAATGTCACCAGTATTAACTGCCGGAGCAGCCGGCAATACAGAGGCATCCACCTCCTCCACTGGATACCTATGACAAGGGACAGGACAGGTGATCAGTGCAATGTCCCAAGGTACCATGCCCACCCATGTGCAATGGGCAGTGGGAACACACACCCCTGGAGTGCCCACCACGGCCACCCACAGGGATGGGCTAACACCTGCCAGCAACTTGGCACACCAGTACATTGCACAGAGGTGGTCCCTGCCTCACAACAGCCACCCAACTGCGTAATGACAGTCACATGGCATAGTGCACCAGCAGCACCAAAGCAACAACAGTGTCAGCCAGCTGCACACCCACCCCACCAACAGTTGGCACATGTGTGCAATGGCCACCCCACAGTGGTATACACCATGCACAATGCAACACACACAGCTGCCATGGCACATGGCACAGATGGCCATGCCCGCACCCACTCCCCCGCTGCCCCCCCAAGTAAAGTGTGCAGGACCAAGACAGTGCCTACCTGCCCTCTGCGGCCCCACTGGTGCTGGTCCTGCTCCTGCACCGCCTCCATGGCCCGCTGCGGCCTGTTGTGCTGCACCTGCCATTCTCGCCACCCTCGCACAGCGTTGATCCTCAGGTCCTGGGAATGGAACAAAGACAGGTATGCATCAGGACACATCCACAGCAGCTACCCACCACCCCCACCCCTGTGTACAGGGTGTGCCCCTGCCTGACATGGCTCACACAGCTGTATCGCAATGCAAGCCATGGCTGGCAATGCCACTCCGCAATGTACACGATGACAGTGTACCCCCCTACAGGGCATGCCAGGCAGCCTAGCCAACTTCACAATACAGCACTAGGGTACACATGCAAAATGGGCTGACTTACCTGGCCATGGCACAGCCCCTCACCGTACGCGTGCCTGCAGCCATCACAGAGGCTCTGGGTCCCCCTACACAAGGTCCCCATACCTGTGGCGGCATTGCTCCCCTGTCCTGGCCACCCCAGTGGCTTGCTGCAGACTGGCAGCAATCCCCTGCCACACTGCTACCCTTGGCTGCTGCAGGGGCACCTGTCTGACAAGCTGTGGGACGTGTGGCAGGATGCATGCCACCAGGTTCACCAGTTTGACCTGGGACCAGTTCCTTGCCTGCCAAACACCACGCTGTGCCATACTGCCAACTGCAATGTGGGGAAGCAAAATGGCGGCCAGAGAAGCACGTGTGCACATGCGCCAGATGCGTGATGTGAGGGTACATGCGCTGTGTCCGCCCATCGCGCAATGCCGGAGATGCATGACATGGGCGTGGCCAGAAGTGGCACATGGCAGGGGAGTGACAAGGGGCCAGGGGGTCACATTAGGGATCAGGGGTCGGCCACCACACAGTGCACCCGTGTGCAATAGCAGGCATGGAGCACTGTGCACCACAGTCCCTATTGCTCAGTGGGTGCACAGTGCACAATAGGTGGCAGCACACTAACCGGCGCATGCGCACTGCAGTCCTGCACAGTGCACATGCCTGGGCATTGCTCCACAACTTGCTCTGGAGCAATCTCATTGTGCATGGAGCAAATTCATGATATTCAGCAGCCACATGCAAATGAGCTAATCAGCCAATGCATGGCACACTGGGAAAATTAGCATGTCATTACCGTTACTCATTTGCATGCGTTGCGCTATAAAAGCACCACGGACCACGGACTGGCACTGACCATGGACTGGTATTGCAACCATCTGAGGTAAGTTGCACATGCTGCTGAGGCACACTGAGCCCAGCCAGCACAGCAGGGGGGATGGATTAGGGTGCTGTTGACACGGACACACTGTGCTGTCCATGTCCACAGGTAGCAACATGTTGGAATGTGAGGTGGGTGAGGAGTATGGACCGGCTCGCAAACACAGGCCCATTTCACAAAGGCAGAGGCAGAGGCCCTGTTTGAGGCCTATCTCAATAGGGGGCCACTGTTGAGTGGTGCCATGGGCACACCACAGGCCAGGGCTGAGGCCTGGGAGGAGGTGGTGGCATGTGTCAACCAGAAGGGCAGCCACCAGCGGTCAGAGCAGGAGTGTGGCAAGAAGGTGGGCACAGATAAGCGGTGCATCAAAGAGAAGGTAGTGGCCATCCATGCAGCCCGGAAAGCCATCGGAGGGGGGCCTGCTGATGCACCACAGTTCACGGCGCAGGAGGAGTTGGTGGCAGCCACCAAGCACCGCAGCACTATGGAGGGTGTGCCAGGTGGAGGATTCCAGATGGGTGGCAGCCCATCACTGCATGGTACGTATGTCGGGCATGCACAGCATACAGTGGCTGTGTGGGGGGGTAGGCAATCATGGGCCTTGCATCACTGACACACCTGTTTTTCTCTTTCAGCACCAGCACGCCTGCTTGTGGAGGATGGGGCACCAGCTGCAGCCATGGAGGCTGGACCAGCACAGAAGGACCAGCCATCCACCTCCATGGGGATTCGCGGGCCTGATAGGCTGTAGCACACCACAACTGTCCAGCCAGATGTCCTGGGCATGGGGTTGGATGAGACCCTGGATGTGTTTCTGCAGGATACCAGTCTCGGTGTCCTCTGTGTGGAGACACAGATCAGGGCGGGGTCCGACACTGATGACAGCCTAACCATGATCCTGGACAGCATGGGTGGTGTTGTGGGGGAGATGCCCATACCAGACAGCATCAACGACAGTGCGCCCAGTGCCCTGTCAGTGGTGGAACAGCTGCCCGCCACCATTGCAGGTGCTGCTGTGTGCACTGCCACAGCTGTGCCATGTGGTGGTAGTGCAGCCGCGCAGGTGCTGGGCAGTGTTCAAAGGCCAGATGGGCAATGGCAGCAAGCTGCAGGGGTCACAGGGCAGCCAGACACAGGGTCCGCTGCCGGGGCACCTGCTAGGGACATACCCCATGTGGACCCCACTGTGCAGCACTCACCTGAGTGGGGGGCTGTGCAGTGTGGTCGGTCACCGCAGTAGGGTCGGCACCCCACCCAGGGTCCCCAGGGCACCAACCAGTTGGCAGAGCACACCCATTAGCTGTGGGCATCCGTGGAGCAACAGGTGCTGCTTGCCGCTGGGGTGCGTGCACTGTGCACGAAGGTGTGCCAGGCAGCCAGGCAGTGCAAGAGGGGCACTACACAGCTCCTGGCAGCTATACAGTGCTTGCAGGAGGCCACAACTGCATCCCAGGATCACACTGCCAATGCGATCACGGATGGCCTTGCCCTGTTGGCTGCCACAGGGCATGGCCAGCCACCCTAGACCCCACTCAGTGTACTGTCCACCCCATGATCCTGGCGTCAGGCGACACCCACACTGTCGACACTGGGCTCTGCTGTTGGCATCCCAGGCATGCTTGGGACAGGCCTGTTTGGGTGCCTACACACCCCTGCTTGGACCCGGTCATGGTCCCACAGTTCAACCCCTGAGGGGCTGTTGCTAACGCCCCCCTGTGGCCGATGAGCAGCCTGTGGCTGCTGATCATCCCTTGCATGGCTGCCCCCATAGCCGAGGTGGCCATGGTCCTGCGTGGTGGCTCTGATGTGCATGCCGCCCTGATCGCAGTCTGTAGCCACTGCCCTGTGCATGCATGGGTGGCGTGCGTGTGTGCATACCACTGGTGTGGTGCCTGTGTGTCATGCAGCACGCTGCCTGTGTGCGTGCCTGCCCAGCCACTGGCCCATGTGGCATGGGCGTGATAAGGGCAGTTCTGCACCGGTTGCGCCTGTGCACTGGTGCAATGCATCTGATCCTCGCTACTGGCCAGCGCCTGGGTGCATGGGTGCATGTGTGTGTTGCTGTGTGCTGCTGTGTGCAGTTGTGTGTGGATGTGTGCCACTGACTCCCCTATCCATGCACCATGCCTGTGTGTGTGCATGCCCATTGCCATGCACACCCCTGCCTGTGTGCTGTACCTGTGTGTGTGGTCAGTGTGTGGGTTTGGTGCCAACTACCTGCATGCACCATAGTGCTCCTGTGCGATGGTGTCTCAATGCTGCCACACCATCCTTTGCAACCAGGGATCCCTCTGCCTGGGGGGGTTGTCTACTACCCTCCGGCCTATTGCCCTCGTCATCCCCAGTACTGTCGCCCTCATCAGCCTTGACAGCTATCCCATGGTCAATGGCCATACTGTGCAGTATGCAGCAGGCCAGGAATAGGCCACAGGCTTTCGAGGGGCTGTACTGTAGGGCACCGCCAGACCTGTCTAGGCAACAGAACCTTGCCTTCAGCATCCCAAATACACAATCAGTGATGTTTTGCATGCTGGCATGTGCCTCATTGTAGCGTTTCTCTGCTGGGGACAACTGGCACCGATAGGGGGTAAACAGCCAGGGCCTCAGTTAATAGGCACTGTCTCCTGTGTGGATAATGACATGGTTAGCCCTGTGTCATCCTTTGCTGTGCCCCTTGCCTGTCCCTGGTGCCCTCACCAGCACACCCACCCTGCCCTCCCCATCCCATGGCCTGCTCTGCCCGGCACCCCTTTCCCATCCCGTACTCACCCACTAGGTGGCCCGTGGGGATGTTCCCATGCTCAAACCTGTGGCACAGCGCAAAGCTGTGCCAGATGAATGCATCATGTGCACTCCCAGGGTGTGTGGCACAGACATTGGTGATGCACCCCCTTTGCATCGCACACCACCTGGCAGTTCACACTAGGCAACCCCTTCCTATTCATATTGGCCACACCCTCAGGGCCAGGTGGCATGCGGATGCCCACGTGGGTGCAGTCAATGGCCCCAAGCACGCCAGGCATACGTGCTACCCTGTGGAAGTCCTGCATGGTTGCTGTACGCTCTGCCTGTGTGCTGGGAAAATGGATGTATTTCAAAGCATGTGGCAGCAGAGCATTGAGGAACTGTGTGAGGAGGCATGACGTGGCTGACTGGGTTATGCCTGTGGTGTCCCCTGTTGGTCTCTGGAAGGTGCCTGTGGCGAGCGGGCACACGACAGCTGTCACTTTTGTCTCCACAGACATTATGTGGCTCTGTCTTGTGAGTGCCTGCATCTCACAGAGCTGTCTCAGAATGGCCCTGTTCAGGAGGTACCATCCCACAATCTCCATGTCTGTGTAGTTCTCGAAGGTGGTGCAGGCACAGTATCACCTGTCCTGGGCATACAGCTGATGGGCCCTTCCTTGGCCACGTCGCTGTTCCTCCTGCCCTCTCATTATGGCCTTCATTAGGAAGGGCACACTATCCATGGCCCCTGATGTCCTGTCTCCCTCTGGGCGGTCAGCTGCTGTGGGCTGTGTGCCACCCTGGTGCACTGCGTGGCACTGTGCCTGCCTGTCTCTCTCTCAGCTCATGGCTCACTCTCTACTGCCACCTCTGTCCCTCTCCCCCTGTGGCTGCCTGTGACAGTCTCTCTGTCTCTCACTGGCTCTGTCTCCCTTGTCTCTTGCCTCTCACTCTCTCTCTCTTCCCCCCTCTTGCCTGGAGCAAGTGCTGTCTGTGTGCTTGTGCCCTGTATTTATAGGCTCAAGTTTGCTCGGCACATCCAGGTTTTGCTCTGCACTTGCGCCATGGTTCCACAGTTGAATATTGCACTGCACCGAATATTCATGGGCACGCCCCCTGCTCTTGTTCATGCATGCATTATAGTTGCGCACTGATGCAATGAGATTTGCACTGCACAATGGCTCCCGCTGAATATAGCTCCACACTTTTGCCAGCACAACTGAGCTGCACCATGCGCAACTGCTTTGAATATCCCGGCCAATATATAATTGCTGAATTTGCACTTGGTGAATGTGCTGGAAGCGAGCGTTTTTGACACCACTGGAGCCTGCCCAAAGAAACTCCATTTCCTTTGCTGCTTCAGCCCTTAGATGTCCTGATGCAGTACTTTTTAAAGGGAACACAGACTAATCATGTCCAAGTTGTTGCCAAGCCACATGACCAGCAGCAGGCAATTGGCAATGCTATAGATTAAAACCTCCTTGCAATTCACACAGCTTGGTGCCATTTCCAGTTTGCTCTCTTACAGAGGAAGGATCTACAGTAGCTACTGAAAGAGATCATTTAATGTTATAAAGAGTGAATTTCAATTATAAAAACTAAGAAAGCTTGAGAGAATAGTGAATTATTCCAGTTAGCAAATTCACTACATTCAAGTGTAGTTTGGAAGGCAGACCAGTGAAATTGTGCTACAGAGGAGAGGAGAGTGCACAGTGTATATACCTGCATTATAGCCCCTGCAGCAGAAGCAGTGCTGAGTGAATTTAGTAAACTGGGAAAGGTTCAGGGGTTATTTTTGGGAATTTATTCAACAGATATTTGTTTTATACTGAGTGCTGGTGCCAGCTTCTACACTGCACAGCTTGCATTCCTTCAGCCATATGGCAAGCCCCACAAATGCCATGAATCTGTCATGAAAATAAACAGTTTTCAAGTATTGTGTCAGTCTCTTCTTGGGGCTGCAGTGGGTGTAGCCCCTGCAGACCTCATACTACAGAAACAAGACTCAGTGCATTCCTTCCAACTGAACAACATGTGGGACACAGCGAACAGTTGCCTCCACATCCGTGGTGTCCCTGCAACACTCCGCTCCTTGTCTCCAGGGGCACTGCACTATTTCTGTACACCTCAGTGGCATCCTGATGGCAACACTGGAGGACTGGGCACCCCCAGTGTCACTCTTATGTTTCTGTGGGGGGGGTGCTGAGAGAGAGGGTCTGGTGGGGGGATACCTATAATTTTAAAGAAAAAATAAATTCAGCGGTCATGGCACACTGCTGTGTCAAAGATGGCCGCTGCAGTCTACTGCACACACACAGCTGCTAGCAGTGTGCTGTGACTGCTGAATTTTTTTCTTTTAAATTATAGCTATTCCCCACTAGACCATCCTTCTCAGCACCCCCCAGAAACATAATAATGACACTGGGAGTCCCAAATCCACCAGTGTTGCAATGCCGCTGATTTTATTTTCTAAATTATACATAGCCCCCACCCCGATCCTCCTTCTCAGCACCTACCACCCCACACACACCCTCAGAAACATATGAGTGACACTGGGGGTGCCCATTCCCCCACTGTTGCCATCAGGACTCCTCTGTGTTTTTTTTTTTTTTTATATTTCCCCACTCAACCCTCCCAACACTGGGGGTGCCCAATCCCAATCATCAGGACTCTTCCGTGTGTTTTTCTAAATATTCCTCCACTTGACCTTCCCTCTGAGCCCCCC
The DNA here is from genome assembly GCA_016271365.2 of Neoceratodus forsteri. Lineage (NCBI taxonomy): Eukaryota > Metazoa > Chordata > Ceratodontiformes > Ceratodontidae > Neoceratodus > Neoceratodus forsteri. The sequence continues at coordinate 726,248,217 of CM057455.1, forward strand.
CCAAGAAATATAAGAGTGACACTAGGGGGTGTCCAATTCCCCAGTGTCATGATTTAGAGCCTCGGGTTTTGTTTTTGTTTGTAAAACCCTGTAAAAAGAAAACCGTCCATCTGTGTCTTTTGCTGCCATAACTGCCCCCCCACTTGACCCTCCCACTCAGCACCCACCACCCTGCTCCCCCCCAAGCCCTTACTAACCCACCAGGGATCCAACACCATAATCCCCTCTGGACTGCAGACATGTCTTTACTCTTCAACGCTGGACCGTGAACTGAGGAAGTCAGGTGTGCGGTTCAATGTATTTCAATGGGGGTTTGAACTTAATAGCATAACTTGGCCATTTTTCAACATTTTTGCCCCAAATTTTCAACATACCTTTTTTGGGACACCACCTCAGGAACAATGCAAATGATCTGTCTCGAAAGGTGATTCCGCAGTCACTACTTGAAATCGCCTTTGAGGCAGGAGTTGAAAATTTTCTCTGTCATTGTTCATGAGGTGGGGTCATAAGAAGGCTATGTTCTAAATAAAAATATTAAAAAACAACAAAGTTATACACCTACACTGAATTTTGTTAATGCAAGCTTGTAACTTTGGTAATTTTCAATATTTTTACCCCAAATTTACAACATAGCCATATCTTTATAGCACCTCATGAATATGACAGCTGTCATTTTTCATATCCTGGCCAAAATGTTTTTTGGTTTTTTTACATCCTGAGAGGTGATTTTACAGTCCCAGCATGAAATCACCTTCTGGGCAGGAGTTGAAAATGTACCCTGCCATTGTTCATGAGGTGGGGTCATAAGAAGGCTATGTTCTAAATTTGGTATAAAAATATTTAAAAACAAAGAAGTTATGAGGCTATGTTAAATTTTGCAAATGCAGGCCTGTACATTAGGTAATATTCAATATTTTTACCCACATTTTCAACATAGCCATTTCTTTACAGCACCTCATGAATGTGACGTGTCATTTTTCAACTGCTCCCAGCCCACCCAATCAGTCCCCACCCCACCCCCAGTCAGTGGTGGGCGCAGCACCCTTGCCAGAAAGCTGCCCGGCTGCCCATCGACAGTGTAGTGGTTAGACACCCATTGGTCTCAGAAGGCAATATCGGGCATGCAGACCATACTACTACTAAAGTCTTAATATGTGAATGAAGGATTCATTCACATATTAGAATGTAGTAATAGTATGGTCTGCATGCCCATTGGCCCACGCTGTTGACCAGTGGGCATACAGCCATACCGTACGCTGTTAGTTGGTGGGCAGCCGGGCAGCTTACAGGCAGGGTGCTGAAGCCTGCCACTGACTGGGGGGGAGCAGGGTGGCGGGACTGATTGGGCAGGCTGGGAGGGAGGTACCACAAGACCACCAGTGTATTGTTTACATCGGATTGCCCATGATTGGGCTGGATGCAGCCACTGGGCCACCAGGGATGTTATTCTATTGTAATGCCCACGATCGGGCTGGGGAGTGGGTCCACTGGACCACCAGGGTTACTATTAGTATTGAAAGCCCACGATCAGGCTGGGGAGAGGGTCCACTGGACCACCAGGGCTAATACTTGTATTGAAAGCCCGCGATCGGGTGTTGGGGCACGTTGCCGCTGAGGGACAGGGGGCGTCGGTTCCTGACGGCTGCTGCCTGGCAGGGTGCCAGGCGCAAGTTGCTGGGGATCGGCGCACCTGCATGCAAATGGGGTCATAATGACATGCAAATGGCCCCATTTGCACCTTGCAGGCATTATGGCCCCATCTGCACATCCACCGCTGAATAGCGCAGTTGCTGTGCCTAGGGCAATGGCACTTGCGCTGGTGCATCCCCCTGCTCCTCTCTGGCCACTTGTGCTGGCACAGTACCACTGCGCCATGTGCACTTTAGGTGGCCACAGTGCCATATTCAACGGTGCTGAGCTACGGCGCAGCACCATTGAATATCGCCCTGTCAATGTCCTTGCGCATCCCAGCTTGTGCCACAGCCTGGCGCAGTCTGAATATCCCAGCCTTGGTGTATAAATATTACAAAACAACACATTTACAGTATGAGCCTACATTACATTTTGCTAACACAGGCTCATAACTTTGGTAATTTTCAATATTTTACCCCAAATTCCTCAGCTGCAGCCCTATCGACTCTGGACAGAGTTTGTTTGTTAAAGTAATAATCTAATTTTGTTGCTTTTTTAACTACCCTGAATCCCTCTCTCTTCAACAGTTGCTGCCCTTTCTTTTCATACTGCCAGAACATTCAATGACATCAGTAACATCTTTTCAGGTCATTCAGATGAATAGCATGGAATGGGAGTTATTGATGTCATAGAATGTCTTAGAAATATGACAAGAAAGAGCAGTAGCTGGTGAGGAGAGTGGAATACTACATATATTTTAGGGCACCCCCAAAGTCGCATTATTTATGTATCAAACAATCATCAAAGCATATCTGAATACATAACTGGCATAGAAAGGGTGATGGACGGGCAGGTAACTATGTAAAAATCATTTCCTATCTCCTTTAAGACAAAAAAGAATGCAACAAATGGTTAACCTTATTAAGTACCCATATACTCATGTACAGGAATCCATCCCGGACAATATCCTTAAGGCCTTTCTAGACTATTATTCTCAGCTCTAGCAGGTGGAGAATAACCCTTTCTGGAGCAGATACAGGAATATTTGGATCCTCTTTAGCTCCCAGTTGTTGGGTGTGGCAGGATCTAAACCTGATGGCAAAACACAATGCAGAAGACAGGTGTACAGAATAAAGGTTTATTCCTATAAACATGCAAACAAGGACATCAATAATACCTGCTGGGAGTCTGCAACCACTCGGAGAAAAATGTTCTTACACAAAGTTAAATACTACAGATAAGAGGGTCCCGTTGCCTGGTAATGGCAAGGAAAAACATTTCTATTGGTGTACAGGGTGGGCATCTTGCACCCAGGGTCGTTATATGCTGCACGTGTACAGTGATAACTATTATGCTGACTACAACTACTTCATAATACAATAGGATGGTTCATCATACATGCTGATCATAGCATCATGACTAATAACAGTAGGTGGCACTGTGAGGCCACAAATATATTGTAAACATAACTAATTATGCTAATCATAGTAATATGGCTAATAACAGTAGGTGGCATGCTGAGACCACAACTATATCTCTACTAAAATAGGAGTTTGTCAGTACATCATATCAGACATCAGTAAGTACTGTTATACCTTATGTTGTATAATAGAAAATGGTAGTCCACATTAGGGAAGGCAGGTCTGGTAGGTCTACATCCACCCCCTTTGTTTCCTGAGTAGAGATGCAACACTAATAGGGAAACTGTGGCAGGTTACATGTGGGCTGACTGAGTTTCACAGAGTAATTTTAACTGTGCACAATGTTGTTTGAGTGTGTGTCATAAACAGCATAAGGTAACAATCAGAATAACACTTAAGAAAACTTGAATAACAACAAATCCTTTTAGTGTGAGTTCCAACCTGTGTTGGACAGTGCGGTGCTGAGATCACCATCATAAAATGAAGCATTTAGAGAATCACCTGCCTTAGCAATATTATTACTAATATGAATGGGATGTGTATCCTTTCTTTCTAGCAAGGATTTAAGATTCAAGGTAACTGGATCGATATGCACATTGAGAACTGGTAAATACTGTATTATAGCATTCAGATAGTCAGGGTCACTATCAATGTAATCCCATTCCGGGGTGGGAACTGGAGTGATAACTGTATAGCCAATAATAGAGCATTCATGAGGTACAAAACAGAAGTTGGGCATAGTGACGTCACACACCAAAGGTCCATAGGTGAAGGTCTCGTAGTTGGTTACAACACAGTATTGTCCATCAGTATTGTAGGTCACATGAACTTGAGGAAGTCGTCACTTCATGAGCTGGACTGGGCAGGTAATGGAAGCATTCATCATCTTGCTGGTGAGGCATCATATGTCTTCTTGGGAGGCATTTCTGGAAACATTGACATGTGGCTTGTCAACAGAAACAGTGACATTATTAACAGTCTCATTGGCAGTAGGTCATCAAATGTTAATGACCAGTCCATAGAGTTCAGCAAGTAACCACAAACTGGTACAGTTACATCAAAAACATTACATCAGCACAAATGGTGGTAGCCCCATTTGGCACAACAGTCTGTATGTGGGGCCACCCAAGCGTCGCGTTGAGGATGAAACACAAGCAAAGGAAGCAAGTTGATTGGTTCTCGGTAGATGCTGCTCTCTAGATGTCCCACAGAGTGGATGGCCACAAGCTTGTCAAAGACTGAAGAATCGTTGTCAAAAACTGGAAGAGATACAGTAGTAGCACCGAATTTGTCAAGCAATTTTGCGAGATTCCCTATTCATCCATCACAAAATTTAGGGAAAAAAATCCTCTAAAATTATTTTTTGTTATACCTACAGAAAGAGGCCAGATCCTATTACAGTACTTAAGTGCCATCTGGTAGATTTTCAACTACACTATCAGATGAGACAACCCTCTCTAGGTAGCAGTAAACACACTAACTAACAAACAAAACAAAATCCCTCACTAAAGGTTTCACAATTCTCAATAGGGATTTTTAAAAATCCTTTGACTAATTCGGTGCTACTACTGTACAGTGAAAGTAACATACATAATGTCCTGAGTACTATTGGTTTTAGTGTAGCAGGGTCCTTGATTCGGGTGTGGAGTCACATAACCCAAGTTCCATGCAGCGGCGGTAGAAAAGGACACAGTCCTATCCATGCACTTGGTAGTACATGATAGGGTTTTACAATGGGGGCAATACCATTCGGCCATACATTTATCCTGGATTAAATCTGGGATCCTTCCAGATTCTAGATCCCGGAAGAGATTGGTGATAGTGTTAATAGCAAAACTGCCATATGCTGAACAAATGATTTCCCTGTTTACGTGTTGCTCTTTAACCTCTTTATTGTTTAGAAAAAACAATTAATTGAGTTTCTTTTGGGTCTCATAAAATAAACATGCAATATCATGCATGTTATACACCGTGAATCTTTCCTCCTGGGAAATTCCCTCAATACCGTGTAGCCTGGGCTCGATCACATCACTGGCTAATCTGGAGTTGAAAATGTTGTCATTTCTTTGAATATGGGCCAAATCGGCTTGGTTCCAAATTGACATTCCTGTCCCAAACATACCTGTAACAGTGCCTGTTATGCCAGTTACACCCAACATTTATTTATGACGTTTAGGTCTGAACACCCCTTAGAGTTCAGTTGTGTGATGCCCAGCTACAGGGTCCTGTGCACATGCCTGATATGCTGCCATTAAATCTAACAACATTACAGTGTGGAGCTTCGACACATTAGTCAATGAACAATGACTGAATTTGGTCATGTGCCAATGGGTGAGGTTCATAACAACATGAACATGCAGAAATTGTATATTATTAATCAGAGTCTCAGGGATGGCGGTTACTGCTAGGCCACTGTCTGGGCCTGGCTCCAAAGTGGGGCATTGTAGAGGTTCATCTTTTGATACTGGGATGACTGTAAAAAAAAAAAAAAGTGCAACTGTTGCAATTGTGTAACTGAAACAAAGTTTGCACACGCGGGTGTTGTGAAATCGAATGCAAACGTCTTTATTTATCATTGTTGTAAGGTTATAAAGGCCAGTGTTTGGCAGGGTAACTTGGCGTATGCACAAACTCCCATTGGGGCAAATATGAGCGTTGGGCCAGCCTTGGAAAGTCCCTTTAGTTAGGCAGGCTACTGAAAGTTGCTGTCCAGCAAGGTCATCAGTTTTCCATTCAATCTGTAGAATGGAGTGGTCTGGAGCTACCACCATGGCATTCAGGTAGGCATCTTTTCCTCCACGGACAGTCACATGGGTACACGGGATGTTGATGGTTATCCCTGTGCTTGGAAGAGGTTTGACAGTGGTAAGAAGGGAGTAGGCCAGATCCGAAGGATCCATGGCATGAAGAAAGGCATGGAGATGTGCCTAGTACTCTTTGTCTTTTGGCATGCTTGCCAGTGTGCATAGCAGAAAGAGTTGAATTATCATTTTTCTGAAATGAAAGAAAACAAAAATGTAAACATACTGGTCTCCTTCCCCCGGCCAGGGGAAGGAGCATTTAGAAAATATTTAATCACCTTTGTAAAATTTAAACTGATTGGCATGGTGCCACTTGTCTACATGGTTCTTGCATTCTGTGATACACACTTGGTAGATAGCAGGGCTCAATTTGTTGATGATGTCCTAGCGGCCTGCCCATTTGTTTGCAAATGGGTGGGCAGGGGTGGAAAATTTAGTACCATGACTTAGTCTCCTACTTTCCAGTCAACTTCTTTGACATTCTTATCAAAGTACATTTTGGACTGTTATTGGGCTTGGCCCAAATTCTTGGCGGCAAACAGGTAGGTCTGTACCAGATTGTCTCTGAGTTGCGTGACATAAGCATCTGCCAACACTCTGTCCACAATCGGGGTGTACAGATCAAACCAGAGATGTTCTGGTAATCTCATTTGTCTGCCAGTCTTCACCTCAAATGGTTTACACTGGGTTGATGCAGCTGGGGTAGCTCTAACTGCCATTAGGAGTAACAGCAACAAAGTATCCCAAATTTTGGCATTTACGTTAGCAAACTTACTTAACATCAATTTAATGTGTCACCTGTCCGGATGACCGAAGATGGTATGCAAGGTGAAATTTTTGGCTAACTCCCAACATTCTTGCATTTGTTCTCATGTGAAAGTAGCCCCTTGTCTGAGTCCACCTTGAGAGGTAGGTCCCACCTAGTGAATACTTGTTCCACCAGGATTCTGGCAGTGGCTTTCGCTGTAGCAGACTCACATGGGAAGGCGTCTACCCATTTTGAAAACCAGTCAATGATCACAAGTGCATACATGTTGTGCCTACTAGTGGTGGGCAGTGGTCTGATTAAATAAATCTGAATTGCATCCCAAAAGCCTGATTGCCTTTAGGGAAGCACTCTGGCATTTTTCTTGCCAGGGATGGGGTTGTTCTGTGCATAGGTAATGCAACTGTCCACATAGTGTTGAACATCTGTTGTCATTCCAGGCCACCAGCCCATAGTTTTCAGTCTCTGTAGAGTCTTGTCCACCCCATGGTATCCACCTGTGGGGGGTGTCATGGATCTGATGAATAAATTCTGATCTGAGTGTCTGGGTGATCACCCACAATTTTTGATCACCTGAGTGATACAGGACCAATTTCTGATCCTGGGAAAGATGGAGGTTGTCAGAATGTCTTTTGAATGGGTTATTCACAGACATTCCTTTCTCCGTTTCCTTGGAGCAGTATTCATATACCTCTTTTATCTCTGGCTCTGCCAGTTGTACTGCAGTGAGATCCACGGGGACCATTTTGGTCTTTTTGTGTGCAGCTACTGGTAGTGTTGCAATGGGAGGAGGCATGGTCCATATCCCCCCCCACCTTTGAGCACCATCTTTGGTTAAGGTGTCTGCTCGATCATTGTATTCATGGAAAGGTTCAGTCTTGGAGTGGGCCTTAACTTTGTGGATGTACAGTCTAAAAATTAATTACTCAGCAAGGCTGACAATGTGAATGAACAGGTCTCTGTATTTTACAGAGGTACCCTCTGAAGAGGCAAAATCATGGGCCTTCCAGAAAGAAAAGAACTCCCTCAAGGAATTTCACACCCAGGGAAAATCTGAGAAGAGGATTGTATCATCTTCTGCTTGGCTGTGGTGATTTCCAGTGTACAGGCAACTGCAGCAAGTTCTGCATACTGTGAAGATTTAACAATGCATTTCCTGGACACCTCAAGGGTGTCACCTGCTGGAAGAAGGACCAAACCCCCAAATCTTGCAATTTGTTCTCCTTCATGGTAGGAGGAGGACCCATCTGTAAAGATGTAATGTAGTGCAGGGTCTTTCAGGTTGTTCTTTGTGCCAGGGAGGAATGGACCTGGTTCTGGCAGGGTGGGTGGCTCTAGGCCACACTCATGTGGAACTCCTTGGTATAAGAGACCATGTGCCAAAATGGAGGGCATTTTGGTGGGAAGTGCAGTGATGTCTCAATCCTGTAGAAGCCGAGACCAATGAGTGGGTCTGGTGTTAGACACATTGCCAATCTTGATCCTGTCTTTCAACAGGATGTTGGTAGGGGTGTGGTTGGTGTGCAATACAGTAGAGAAGAACCCTGTGATGTAGGTGAAGTGTTTGATGGCCCAAAAGGTTGCTAGCAGATTCATATCACATAGGGAGTACTTCTGTTCTACCAGGGAGAGCATCTGGGAAGCATAGGCAATAGGCTTCAAGGTGCCACTGGCCTTTTGTGCACAGATTTCTGACATGCCCACTTCTGAGGTGGCAATTTCCAAGTGGAATGGAAGTCTGGGTTAGGATTAACCAATGCTGGAGCAGAGGCCAAAGCCTTTTTCAGAGAAGTGAAAGCAGCTGAGTGCTCTGGTCCCCACTGCGTGGGGACATCTTTCTTCAGCAACTCATACAGGGGTGCAGCCTTTTGTGCAAAATTGCAAATGAAGTTCCTAGAATAGTTGACCATTCCCAGGAAACATCTCAGGGTTGACACCCTGGCGGGTAGTGGCAAATCCTGAATACCTTGGACTTTGTTCAAGGTTGGGCTCCTGCACTCTCCAGTGATGTGCAGGCCCAGAAAGGAAACATCTGGTAGGCATAACTGTACCTTTGCAGAGTTGTATTAGTGGCCTGCCCTCTGTAGGCGCGTCAAGAGCCCATCTAGGAGCTCTAGTTGCTTCTCCTGGCCAGCTGTGGCCAAAAGAAGATCATCCATATATTGCAAGAGGCATTCTGGTATAGAGAAGTCATGTATGGCATCTCTCATTTGGATGAAGAATAGGAAGGGGTTGTTGTGGAACCCTTGTGGGAGACAGTTCCACGTATACTGACATCCTTCGAAGGTGAAGGCAAACCTGTATTGGCTCTCTGGGTCTAATGGGAGTGACCAGAAACCATTGGAAATGTCCAATGTGCTGAACCACTTGTGTTCAGGCTTGATAAGTTTGAGCAAATTCAGGTCTGAGACCATGGTTGGTGCACAAATAGGAGTGACTTGGTTAAGTCTTCTGTAATCAAAGGTGAGCCTCCAACGGTTGTTGGGCTTCTTCGCAGGCCATATGGGAGAGTTGACTGTGGACACACAGGACCTAATGACCCCTTGTTTCAAAAGGGAATCAATGGTAGCCCTCAAAGAGAATACTGCTTCTGCTGGGAATGGATATTGCCTCTGGCAAGGTGGTTCATCGCCAGTGACTTGTATGAGGATGTCCATCCTTCCACAATCACGTTTGTGTTTGGCAAAGGCATTGCTATACATTTCCAGAAGTGGCCTTAGTTGAGGAAAAAGCTCATGGTATTGGAGCATGAGAATGACGTCACACTCCACATCATTGAGCTTCACTGCTGCTACCACATGCGAGTTGGAAATGAAAAGCATGCGGTACTGGCTAGGTATCTGTAGAAATAGCCTATTGGCTAAATCCAGGATGCATCCATAGCGTGCGAGAAAATCAATCCCCAGGATGCTTTGGTGGTGACGTAAGACCATGAGGTCAAAACGGTGTGTCACTTCCAAAGTACCAATGATAACTGGTATGGGTTTGGACTGGTATTGACTACAGTCCCTTCAAAGGTCTGGGTGGAAGTGGGCTTTCCCACTGACCAAAACAAGATAGCTGCAGATCGTCTTGATGCAGCACTGAAACAGCGGCACCCGTATCTTGAAGCAATTCAAGCTTGTGGATCCCAACCAGTGCTTTTATACATGGGTGACCACAATCATCAGTCACCAGGGTGATGATGTGAACTGGGGCCTGATACTGTCAGTCTGAACTGTCTTGTTCTGATTGGGGGTGAAGGTCTACTTCTTGTGGCATTTGAGTGCACTCAAGAGTATGAAGACTATGAGCATCCCCATCAGGCTTGTCTTTCAATGGAGGTGCATACTTGATAGCCACTATGGGCTTGTGTGGAAGGGCTGCAGAAAGCAACTGGACTTTGGCCTTAAACCCCCAGAGCCAGTTTGTTTTCCTTGGCCAAATCTTTATATGAAAGGTTGGACTGTTGTTTTTGTCTGTTGTTCCCCTTCTCTTTCTGCTGTTGGTAGTACTGCTGACACCACTCCTGACATTGGTTCTTGCTATTCCCTCCCTTATTTTGGTAAGAGGATTTGTTCGATAGGAAATACTTTGATTTCCCTTCCAACACATACTGTGTGGCAGGCTCGGTGCTGGTCTGTACCACAGCCACGTTGGCGTTTGAGCCTGAAGCCTGGTCATGTCGTAGATTTGATACATGCATTCCACTTTGTCCATGATGGTGTGGAAGTGGTCCATTTTTGGGAACACCAATGCCTCAACCTTCTTGTGAAGGCCCGGCAGCATGTTTTTCAAGAACAGGCTCTTGAACTCAACTGAGTCTCATTCTGCGGCCTACACCATGGACTAGGGTGTGCTGCTCCACTTCCCTTTTCAACAGGTCAGCCAAGACCTGATGGACCGTCGGCAATTGTGCCTCGTCCACTCCTGCCTTGGTGACTGCTTGCTTGATCAAGGCCTCAACTTTGGTCTTGTCAGACTTACTCAAGATGGCTACCAGAGGGGGGTGATGCCTCAGCCCTCTGGTGTCCCAAGGACAGCCATCTTGGAAATCTCCATCATCGCCTAAGTCACCTGTCAATGACACTAGGTCGATAGGCGGGGCATATGGCAAAGCTTTCACTTGACCCTTTAGGATTGCCAACTGCTGACATAATCTTGCCATCTTTGCTCTATACCTAGAATGATCTGCTCTGCCTTCGTACTGTCCCTTGCTAACATGGTTTTGCAAAACTCTATACACGGCGCATATTTCATGATTTTCCCTGATCTCCCTGTCCAGTGCTGCCTGACATTTCCCTATCTCATCATACAACTCCTCTTCTCACTCTGTAACATCTCATTCGAATCAGTCAACAGATCATTCAGCTGTAATGCTTGCTTCTTATTCTGGTGTAACCTTTCACAATCCTCTCCCAACCTAACAATCTCTCTGTTTCTCTCTTGTACAATACAATCCATTTTATTCTGCGTCTCATTTCTGAAACATTCAATCTTTTGTTCCAGCTCTCTCTGCTGTTCACCTATTTCTCGAGATTTGGAGCCGAGCTCTTTTTTCAAAGTCAGGACCTCTGTTTCTACTGCCTGTAAGGCAGAGTACAGGGAGGCAACCATTACAACCTTTTGGTCATGTATCTTGACGGTAGGTTTGATCTCTGAATACAGTGTACATACATACTGTATTGGGTGGGTGTGTGATTTCGTGTCCAGTGCAAAATCACCCCAACCTCAGTGGGAGGTTAAAAAGTTTGAGACGTTCAACTTGAGCTCAGCGCTAATGGCCATTTTGAAAGTTCCACCTCTTCCTGCACTAGCCAGGAGTCAAAGGCGTATCGATCAACCTTGTATTCCACAACTAGACATTTACACATTTTGGGGAACAGACTCCCCCAGACCAATGCCACTGTAAAACATGGGGTGTAGGTTCAAACACCTTCATTTGTCCAGTCATGTTCAAGGCACGGAGGGCCTGAAAGATGGTCTGTATTAGTTGAATAGGTGGGTGTAGATTCAAGTGCCTTTGTGATTCCCATGCTCGTTCCCCTTGCTTATACACCTTTTCCTCAACTGGGTCAGTTCTGACCAATCAGGTCCTGCCCACTGTCGCCATTTGTTGGATTTGGCAGGATATAAACCTGTTGGCAAAACACAATGCAGGAGACAGGTATACAGAATAAAGGTTTATTCCCATAAACATGCAAACAAGGACAGCAATAATACCTGCTGGGAGTCCGGAACCACCGAACACCTGGTGTCATATTCGTAGTAAAAGATACAAAACTCGGAGAATAATGCTCTTACACAAAGTATATACTAGAGATAAGAGGGTCCCGTTACCTGGTAATGTGGTCATTTGCATATTAGAGACACAAGGAAAAACATTTCTATTGGTGTACAGGGTGGGCGTCTTGCACCCAAGGCCATTATATGTTGCATTTGCACAGTGATAACTACTATGCTGACTATAGCTACTTCGTAATAGTTCATCATATTTGCTGATCATAGCATCATGACTAATGACAGTAGGTGGCACTGTGAGACCACAAATATATCATAAATATAACTAATTATACTAATCATAGCAATATGGCTAATAACAGTAGGTGGAGCGCTAAGACCACAAATATATCTCTGCTATATGGTAGTTTGTCAGTACATCATGGCAAACTTCAGACAGTACTGTTATACAGTACCTTATGTTGTATAACAGAAAATGGTAGTCCACACTGGGAATGGCAGGTCTTGTAGGTCCACACAGTTTTTTCAGAGGAATGGCAGTGGCAACTGTTGTGGCCCTGTTCTCAAGGAGAGTTGCTTGCGGCCATAAAACGCCTTAAGAATAATAAAAGTCCTAGCCCAAATGGTTACACAGGTGAATTTTTTAAGACATTCAAACATATTCTTCGTCCACTGCTTCTTAGGACTGGGACTTATCTCCTTCAGGGGGAACAAGACCCCCCCCAACCTGGCAGCAAGCTACAATATCAGCCATTTTAAAATCTGGAAAAGACAGCACTCTATGTTTCTCTTACTATCCAGTCTCAGTCCTTAATACAGACTACAAAATTTTCACTTCTGTGTTAGCAAAGAGACTTGAACCAGTACTGCCCATGTTAGTCCACACTGATCAAACAGGGTTTGTGCCCCTGCGTCAAACGCAAGATAATATTAAAAGGACACTACACATTTTCCCCCGGGAAGTGGACTGCAGGGCTTAAAGAGGCCCACAGGAAACTCCTCACTCGCAGCACATTTCACCTGGGGAGCAGACGGCAGGGCTTAAAGAGGTAACGACGAGGCTCCCCGGACAGGCTCCTTACACCTTAAGAGCGTTAGCCGACAAAGACTGATTGATTATTGTATTATTTGTTTGCCTCTCATATACAGCTATTTCTGCAGTGTTACTTTAAGAGCATCCTGCACGAGCTGCCTGGCTTTGTGCTCTACCGCTCTCTACTGAACTATATTTCCATCTTATATAGCAGGATTTATTGTTTACTAGCTGCATTGTGCAGTTCATTTGGTACCTGTGCATTCTGAACTCCGCAGATAGTCAAACTGCAGGAGTGTGTCTCCCAATAGTTGTGCATGCGCAGTCGGGCTTTCAGGCCTCCCACCATAGTACTGTAATTTGAATCCTCTTCTTTGTCTCTCTCTTAACCCACTAGGCCCACAGAAACCCCCTCACTCGCAGCACATTTCACCCGGGGAGCAGACTGCAGGGCTTAAAGTGGTAACTACGAGGCTCCGCTGGACAGGCTCCTTACACCTTTAAGAGTGTTTATCAGCCTCCCCACCCACCCCAGCCACCCTCCCATCCAAGCTCGTCCCTCAAGTTATATGTCATCAGGGTCATGTAACAGTGTCATGTGACATTCCCTCACACTGTTTTTACATGACACTGTTTTTATCAGCCCACTTTTCCATTAGCAGGTTATACTAACTGGCCACCAGGGGTCAGTGTCACACCTCCCTTTCTCCTAATCCTTCCCTGCCTCCGAGTGTATTTCTACCGCCCCCTCCCTCTCAGATGTTGCTCCACAACTGTCATTCCTAGACACCACCCTAGCTGGTATCGAACCTTGTACCATCCACATCCAAAGTGGATACCCTTTCTCTGCACCACAGCATCTGCCCTACTACTTCAATCCTTTCTACCAACATTAATATGTCACCTCTACCATTTTCTCCTGTGGGCTTCCTTCTTTGCCTTCTTTTGCTAGTATGTAGCTTTCATGCTTCTCTCAAGCCACCCCCCTACTCTCCAACCAAACTTGCCTATAAAGTGACCTACTATTGCACCCACCCACCCATGCTGCTCTCGGCACTAATATATACCCATATATCTTGTATTCCCCCACCCCGCTCCCTAGCATCACACCTACTCCTCCTCCACCAATTCCTACTGATAGCCTCCATGGCTCCCTCCCTCCCCCCATTCCTACATACTCAGCTGCACCACGTAGCCCAGCCCAATGAGCACCCTGAGCCATTAAGCTCTTTAGACTAGCCCTACTTTGTCATGCTCTTTTCCTTCTCCTACTATCAGGGAGAGCAAGGAACTCGATACCAAATCAACTCTGAATCATTGAGCCCATATAAGTCAATAGCCAAAATTTAACTGCGAAAAGATTCTTGGTCGCATCATTAACAGACACCACAATTTTTCCATGGGCAGCATTAAATTTAGGGTTTTGTACATGGCCTTGCTTAGGCTTACGTTATTTTTTTCAGTTTTCCTTAAAGACCAGAATATTCAGTCATTTGAGGACCTTCAAATTGTATATTGAGGTACTGAGACTGCATTTTTTGCTGCTACCTACAGATACAAGACTTTCTTCATGCTTCGTTCTGAAAACTAGCAGCAGGGAGTCATTTCATTCCATTATTACAACTTTTCATGGCAGCTGTTAGTGGGCATGATAGTACTAAACACTATATTTCGTGCATATACAAAGCCTTGTTATATCAACAACTGTATCATACCCAGCATGTGAGACAAGAATGGAAGGGAGACTTACAGCAGGTAATTATGGGCAAACAATGGGAGGTCTGTCTAAAGAATATACATAAAGTTACCTCCTTGCATATATGGCGCGAGTACACTTGGAAGTCTGCTATTCGATTTTTCATATTGCCTTACAGGCAACGTAAATTTTGTGACTCAGTAGGAGCATCTTGTTGGCGTGGGTGTGATGAGTTGCAAGCTACATTAGGACGTATATTTTGGTATTGTCCAATTTTGCAGCCTTTTTTTTTTTTTTTATGGTTCTACAAAATGACCTACCGGAAGTTTTATGATAAAATTGTCAGCTCACTGCACGATCGCTATTATTACTAGATGCCCCTGTGGGCCTAAGAAGTGCTGGTTCTCACAGGTTATTTAATCTCTCGATGGTAGTGGCAAAGAAAGTCATAATGAAATTATGGTGGGTACCCACAGTTCCCTCTGTGGAAACATGGTGAGACCAAATAACACAAATCTACTACCTAGAGAAACTTACTGCCCAACTTAATCATGTTTACCCTAAAATTGAGTTGCAGTGGCGAAAATAGGTGATATTTATTTCATTAAAGAGTCCCTCTTTTGCTCCATGATATGAAATAGTTGTAGTTTATATTGAGCCATGAACTTTGCATGCAGAGGATGGAATGCATATTCTTTCAGTAACGTTGTATGATGATATTATACATCTGATGCACAGAAACCCATGTATTGGTATACCCACTTTAATTCTTTGCAGCCTACATTAGTTATTTATTGATTTTATTTGTTTGTTTATTTGTGTATTGCTTATTGGATGTATGATATATGCCATTCTTCTTTTGGAAAACCAATAAAAATGAAATTTGAAAATAAAATAATTTAATGAAAATACAAATTTCAACACTGCACAGCCATAGAAATATAGAATATGATGGCAGATAAGGACCAACTGGTCCACACAGTCTGGCCATTTCCCTGCTTGGTTTGGCAATCCCTACCCTTATCTGGACTGCCATTTCCCACTCTGCTGCACAGCAGGGTGCCTTTATGCTTATTCCAAGCACTTTTGAATCCCCATAATGTTTTTGATTCCACCACCTCTGCTGGTAGGCTGTTCCATGGATCCACCACCCTCTCTGTGAAAAAATACTTCCTAGCACTCCACCTAAGCCTCCCTCCTCCCTCCCGCCTCATGTTATGTCTCCTTGTCCTTATGCACTTTCTTCCCTGAAATATGCTTCCCACCTGCACCTTGTTTGTTCCTGCAAGGTATTTGAAAGTCTTTATCATATCCCCTCTCTCCCTTCTCTCTTCCAGTGAACAGGTGTTAAGTTCCCTGAGTCTTTCTTCATAAGGCTTGTGGTGCAGTGCATATATCATTTTTGTTGCGCTTCTCTGGACTGCTTCCATTCTGTCTATGTCCTTCCTGAGATGCAGTCTCCAGAATTGGACACAGTATTCCAGATGAGGCCTCACCAGTGATCTATACAGTGGCATCACCACTTCACTCCTCCTACTGGTTATGCCCCTTCCTATGCACCCCAGCATTTGGTTTGCTTTCCCCACTGCTTTTTCGTACTGTTTGGACAACTTCAGGTAGTCAGGTATGAAGTCATCCAAACAATGCAAAAAAACAGTGGGGAAAGCAAACAGAATGTTGTGGTGCATAGGAAGGGGCATAACCAGTAGCCGTATTTACTTTTTTACAGTCCTCCCCCAATCAAACTGCATGGCAGTGTGTGAAGTTAAAATTGTTCAAACTCTCCTGAAAAGAGCACAGGATGTGGGAGCAGACCTATATTTATCCTTAATGAACTACAGAGCTACACCTTTAGAATGCAGGAAATCACCTTTGGAACTACTCTTTGGTAGGGAAAATTGTAACAAGGATGCCTGTTATGGATTCATGGGAACAAAAGGAAAATCCCGATATCCTGAAGGCAAAGCACAAAGTAATGTCAGAACAAGCCTTACGTTTCAACAGAAGTGCAAAGAAACTGTCAGATTTGATGAACAATTCTATTGTTCGCATCACAGAAAATAACAAGAGGTGAGAAACTGCAAAGGTGGTACGTGTGGTCACTCCAAGATCATAAGAAGTATGTACAAATTCAGGAAAAGTTCTGCAGAGAACTCAAAGATAGTGATGCTGACCAAAGAACCTGCTGGACCTATAAATGATACTGATCTGGAAGATACAAACAACATCCATCTTCCTGCGCAAAGTGTGGACCTGAGAGACCAGTCACCTGAGGAGCTTATCACCACACAAACTAATGATGATAGCACTGTGAATACTGAAACTGTTGTTACTGGGACTGCTGAGGCAGCAACTAGTAATACAGAGACTGCAAATGGACTTACTCTTTCAGGTCAGAACATTAAGAATCCTCCAAGATACATCAAAACATGATTATTTAACTGGTAACACTAAAGGACAGTTTATGCAAAACCAAAAGTAAATATGGCTAACTAAAACTGATAATTATTATTGAATGAGAATGTGATGAGCATTTTGACTGGGTAACTTTTTCCTAACAGTCAATCATGTGGGGTGGGATAGACACGTCATTGCACATCCCACCCCCAGGGAGTAGCATGTTAAAAAATGTCTGGAGATCCCACCATAATGCCCGCCCCTGGTCCCGCTATCCCCACCGCACCTCCAGGTCCTAGCCAAGACAGTGTTCCGCTAGTCAGCTCACAGTTCACCCCCACAGCCCCACCCAGAAGGGGGCAAACCCAGGGATCCCTGTCAGTGGCGGTGATGCTGCTGGTAATCTGGACGGGTTTCCATGGGGGGGACTGTCTCTGCAGCCACGCCTTGTGGGGGCAAGCCAGGGTGCTCGGCAGACATGGAAGTCACGTTGGGAGGCCAGATCCAGGTGGAGTGGGGTGGCTGTTAAGGTGGTAGCCAGCCGCAAAAAAAAAAAAAAAAAACTAAAACAGGAAGCACTGTACATTGAAGGTCAGTGTGTGTGACCTTGGGGGGGGGGGCGGCAAGCTGAGCAGCCTGCACATGTAGCAGAAACTATTGTGTTGCAGTTGAATAACCCAGAGTTAGCAGCTGCACTCAACTTTAGTGTTTATCTTTTGGATCTCTCCCACTATCAGGCTAAGGCGAACAACACAGTAGGCATCTGCAGGGCAGTCCACCAAAATAATATCTTGGACAGCATAAACTGGAGGCTGAGTCGTAACTTTATTAATTCAACAGAGAATTTCTTCACAAATGCCTCACAGTGCAAATGTCAGATAGAAGGTCTATATCTGAATACAAATTAACAAAAGCTGTCACTGTTCACCCATTTTGTAATCAAAATTATGACTCAGCCTCCAGTTTATGCTGTCCGAGATTTCATTGCTGGTGCAATACCTTCAGGAACTGACATTTGTGTAGTGGGCTAACTACCCTAGAAGTTGCACCACCCTGCACTGACATTCATGACACCTGTTGTGGAAGTGGTTGTATAGGCAGATTGAAGCTGCAGAAGTCGGGCTTCCAAGGGACATTGTGGATACTGGCAGTGACGGTCCTGTTTGCATTTACACTGAATACCTGTTCCCAGAATAGCTCTCTTAGTTGGATTTATCTTACGCTCTTCAGTAAGAAATAACGAGCAGAAAGGATCCAGAGAATGCAAATAGATGTACTGTAGCAGCTGCAGCTGATTCTGAGGAAAGAAAGGAATTCAGCTAGGAAGAGGCTGAGACACAATTGACAAAACAGCAGAAGGCCATCAAAAGATTTTTTAACAACAGAAGAACAACCTAATCTAGCAGGTGACATTAAATCACTCTTTTCAAGTTAGAGAAATTAATGAGTAAACAGATAGACCTGACGTATAATATAAAAGTATTAGAAAAATACACGGAAAGGAGGCAGGTACCAAGGGGACTTAGAAGTCTAGTTCTGCCCTCATATGGATTTGAGAACTTTAACTGCAGTGAAGAGTGGAAAGCAGCAGTTATTAATTGCTCGAATACATCTGTTGAATTATTCATCAAGGAGGATGAGGAGAAGCATGAAATCTTGTCAGAGGAGATTAAAGAAATAAAAGCTGCAATATACAAAAACAAAGCTAACAAGGATTTCAAAATACCGGAATCTAATCGACAGGCAAAACTAGAAAATTACAACAATGAACTCATAGAACAAAAACAAACCAAACTATTACGTAATCAATGAGACGATATGAGAACTATCACATATTTGATTGGGTATCTAAATGTGCTCAAAGCAGGGGATGCTCAAGAGTAAGGTTTAACAAACTGAATAACGAAAAGGGAGGAGGTTCCAAAACTTGAGACTCGGGGAATGAAGAACAAAGTAATATTACTAATTCCTCTGGTAGCGCTGGCAACACTGGGAAATCAAATGCTTAAAAAAAAAAAAAAAGAAAACAGGGAAAATGCCAGGAAAAAGACAAGGAGAAAGAGGAGAGGCAAATGAAGAAGTAAATACACAGTGAGTGTTGAGGGAGAAGAAAATACGAAGATACAAATACAAAATCTCTCAAAAGTAACACTGACAGAAGATGAAACATCAGTCCTACAGAAGAGGCATACATTTGTGCCTACCCTGGCTCCAAATGCTTTCCAGATTCATATAGACTTGTACAAGATTTTCAGAAAATTTAGATTTAAACATCACTTTGGCAATAAAACTACACCTACAACTATGAGATATACTGTATTAAGTGTGGAGCTGGGTGAGACCCAGGAAGATTTGGACTACAGTATGTCATCAGGGCGATGAACAATAATCTAGTAGCTCCACCAGGGACTGCAGAGGAATCTGACCCTTAATTTAATTTACTTGATGGCATGAAAAATGAATTGGAAAACCTGTTACAAGTACAGGATTTGAATGAAATAGATCAAGACCTGGACCCGATAGATACTGATTCATTAGATCTGGACAATGAGATATTACTGCAAAGGAAAATGTCATTTAAAGAAAAAAATCTACATTTTGTCCCAGTATTAGAAATATTAACATAAACTGTTTTGAAAAAGTTGTTACTAAACAGGTTGAGGGTGTACTTAAAAGTAATGTGGGATTTGCCAGCCTGCTGGCACAGCGGTTGGATTTCCGCTTGCGATGCCAGCGACCCGGGTTCGGGAAAGAGCCTGCGGAGCTGGATGGCTGGTCGGGGGGAGGAGGTCTGAGCATCCTATGGATGGCTCGCCTTCTCTGAGAGGAGGAAAGTACTATACCTGGTGTCTGAGTGACCCTGAGTACAGACTCGAGGTACAGCAGGCCCAGGGACTAAGAAAGTAGGTGTGCCGGACGTCAGCACTCATAGCGCCTTGACGTCATGGGCACATGGCACACCCAGAAAGCCGGAAAAACACCCACCGCCTCCCAAGAGACAAAGCACCAAAGTACCCACCCTCAACACCCCTGCCACCTCCGGAGACAGCATCCTGATGAAGTAAAAAGACACGTCAGGGTGAAAGGGCCCTCACCCTGTACCTGCCTGAGGGGTACAACCACGGCTCCATGGGGGATGGACTGCGGCGACTCCCGAAGAATGGGAGAGTGAAGGGCAGAGGAGTAGAAGAAAAAAAAAAGTGATATGGGTTACAAAGGCAGAATCTGACATTGGGTCAAAAATCTGAGGGGACTGGCAAATAAAGCCATTGTAATCAAACCAACTGACAAGGGAGGAATAGTATAATAATGGATAAGGAGCATTATAGGAGAATTGCTCTTTCCCTCCCTGAAAGTGCTGAACATTATTTGGAAATTTCATTTAACCCCTTGCTAACTTAAAAACAAAAACAGAAAAAAACTCTTCACTATATTGAACAGAGCCATGCTTAAAAATTGGGGGGGGGGGGATTCACAAAATAATCTGAAGGTGCAATATCTTCCCTAAGTCCCCCAAAGTTCTGTAGCTGCATAAAAAAAGGGGAAACTGCTCTGAGTGCTACAGTATACACCAAACTTCTGCAGCTGCAGAAAAAATACACTACAAACTGTGGAAAAAAGTGCAGCTGCGAAAGTTCCTGAGGGAAAAAAGTAATTGGTAAGTATGGCACATCCTCTTAAAGGCTATTCTCACCCAGGGTTTTTCCACAGTTGCGGAAAAAATGTTGCACACTTAAGAGTGAGGTGTAACACTCCCTGAGCAAAATGCAGTGCCCCAATAATTGAAATACAATTACAGTGGAGGTCAGGCGCAAGTAATAGCAAACCAGTGGGTGTATACCAGTGGCAGTTGTTACTGCAACACTAGCACACACTGTCATTGAAAGACAACAAACACCAACCACCAGACCCAGTGCAGCCCATGACGGAGCCCCACAGGCAGTAGAGGCTGAAAAGCCTGCAGCGAATGCTATTGTAGCAGGCAATAGAAACACTCCAGGGAGAGACACAACCACCAGTTACAGACAGCCACTGTGGTGCATGGTTTTGCTGATACCAGTGGTGCTGCAGTGGTCCCAGTTGAGGGAATAGTTGCTGGTCCCTCTGTGGGTACTTTCAGCTACATCTATGGCAAGACTGTCAAAGTCTACTGCTCCAGCTAATATGGATCACTTGTTGTTGTGCCTCCTAAGCCTTTTCCGCAACTGCAGATCCGCACTTACGGATTTTCAGCACTTGCAGAAATTCCGCAACTGATGTTTTTTATGGCTTTCCGCACCTGCACAATTTTTGTTTTGAAATATCCTGCACCAGCGTTTCCGCAGTGGTGCAGGCCTTTTTCCCATAGCTGCAGGATTTATGGCTGTCTTTGTGAATCCAGTCCCAGATCTCTCAAAATGAATTTACGTATATTTAGAATGAACACCTGGGTACCCCTACTGTTTATATACTTCTTAATGGTCAAAAAGATTTAAGAAACCCTCCACGTAGGCCAGTAGTATCTGGAATTGGCTCATTGACAGAAAACCTTGGGAGATTTGTGAATTTTTTTCTGAAACATTGTGTAACATGGTTATTTTCATACCGGGGATGTACTAAGGAAGTGTGAACATTTTCAATGAAAGGATACCTACCACTGAGTAGGAATAGATGTTGAGGCTTCCTACACCACAGTAAGACAGTCAAGGAATAGAGGTGTGTTAGTACTTCCTTTTGAAACATTCTAGAAGGGAACAGATACCTACAGACTTCATTCTTGAGGCCCTTTAATTTATATTACAGCACAACTATTTTGAATTTGAAGAGAAGTACTATGTCCCAACATGCTGTACAGCAATGGGGCAGCAATGGTGCCATACTTTGTCAACTTCTTTCTAGGCTTTTGGGAAGAGCAACTGGTAATGAACAGAAAAAAAAACATATTGCTAAAACCTAAATATCTGAGTTCACTTTATTGATGATGTAGTGTGTGTGTGTGTGTGTGTGTGTGTGTGTGCGTGATGGGGACTCCTTGGAAATTGAGATTTTCTTACAGTGGCTTAATACAAATTATGTTAACCTCAGATTCACGCACACTACTAATCACGATAATTTTCTTAGATCTGACGCTCAGCAGCGAAAGCTTAGATGGGGGCATGAGAGTGAAAACTAAATGCTTCAGAAAAAGTACTGCCACCAATGCACTGCTACAGGCCCAGAGTGCTCATCCCCGAGCCTTAAAGGACTTCAGCTCATATAGCCAGTTTATGAGATTAAGGCATAACTGCAGCTCCAAAGAAGTCTTTGAAGAACAGGTAGGGAAACATACTAACAGACTCCTACAAAGGGGCTACAATAAGCAACTGCATGAAAAATCAGAGGAAAGGGACAGAAACTTAAATAGGCAGGACCTGTTAACACAGTCTGAAAAGAAAAATAAAAATTAATTTGGTCCAGTAACTTCTGTAACTGAGTTGAATGGCTTAGCAGGCAAGATTGGGAACATCATTTATAGAAATTGGTCCATTCTGCTAGGGGATGCTAATGTAGGAAGAGCTGTGGGTAGCAAACACCACATTACGTTCAATAAAGCACCTAGCATAAGGGACATACTTGTTCACAGCCAGCTTGAGGGTGAGAAACCTTCAAACACAGGAAACGGACTCCCAAAAAAAACTCAAGGCTTCTTTAGGTGCAACAGCTGTAATGTCTGTACATATGCTGTACCAGGGTAGTTATGTATTATGGCGCCCCTGTAATTTGATTTACGTTGGAAAAAGTCAGAAATCTGAAACTCAGGATCCAAGAACATGTCCGATCCATTATTAATAACAGACATCATACTCCAGTAGGCCATAATTTTTTTTGAAAATAATGGATTGTACCCGAAACAATTGAAAGTCATGGGATTGGAAATGGTTCCTCTTCCCAAAAGAGGGTGAGACAGGTAATATTTACTCCTAAGTGAAGAAAGCACATGGATTTACAAGTTAGGAAGATAGCCAACTCAGTTAAGAACGGGGATAAAACCTTTTATAGGTACATTAGGGAGTGAAGGAAGACCAAGGGAGAGATAGTGAGGCTTAATAAAGGGGGGGGGGGTGGCAGAGGGTGACAGTAAAAACGCAGGGATGCTGAATGAATACTTCTGCTCAGTATTCACAAAAGAAGAGGAGGGGGAGGTACCTAAACCAAACAATAGAAGCACTCTGGATAGAGGGGTCAGTACCAGTCCATTCACAGAAGAAAGGGTCCTGAAAGAACTCCTAAAACTGAAGGTGGACAAAGCAATGGGGCCTGATGGGATTCACCCCCAAATTCTAAAAGAACTAAGGGGAGAACTAGTGACACCACTGACTACCCTTTTTAACAAATCATGGGAGGATGGTGTGGTACCTGAGGACTGGAGGAGGGCAGATGTGATTCCCCTTCACAAAAGTGGGAGCAAGGCAGAGGCAGAAAACTACAGACCTGTTAGTTTGACCTCAGTGGTAGGGAAGATGATGGAATCACTTCTGAAAGAAAGAATTCTTGAGTACCTAGAGGCCAGCGTAGCACAGGACCTAAGGCAACATGGATTCAAAGTGGGAAGGTCATGTCAGACAAATCTAATAGATTTCTTTGACTGGGTGACCAAAGTAGTTGACCAGGGAGGGACTATGGATGTGGCCTACGTAGACTTTAGCAAGGCATTTGACATAGTCCCACACAAAAGATTAGTAAACAAGTTAGACAGCCTGGGAGTGGGTCCCAGGGTGGTAACCTGGGTAAAAGAATTGGCTGGACAACAGGACGCAGACGGTAATAGTAAATGGAGTCCACGCCGAAGAAAAAGGGGTTACTAGCGGGGTACAGCAGGGTTCAGTACTGGGACCGGTCTTCTTTAATGTCTTTATAGATGACATTGCAGAGGGACTGGAAAGAAAAGTATGCCTCTTTGCAGACGACACAAAGATCTGCAACAGAGTTGATACACAAGGGGAGGTGGAGCGGATGAGAAGGGACTTGGCAAAGTTGGAGGAATGGTCAAAAGTATGGCAGCTTAGATTTAATGCAAAGAAGTGCAAAGTAATGCACCTGGGAAACAAAAGCCCAGGGAAAGAGTACACAATGGAGGGGGAGGTACTAACAACAAAAAAAATGGAAAGGGACCTGGGGTAGTCATATCAGATGACCTAAAGGTAGGCAAGCAATGTGAGAAGGCAGTAAGGAGGGCTGGGGGGATACTGGGATGTATAGGGAGAGGCATCACCAGTAGAAAACAGAAAGTTGTTATCCCTCTTTACAGACAGTTGGTGAGACCCCAGCTGGAGTACTGCATGCAGTTCTGGAGACCCCATCTTCACAAGAATATAGACAGGATGGTGGCAATCCAGAGGAGAGCAACTAAAATGGTGCAGGGTCTGCACCAGAAGCCAAACAAAGAGAGACTAAAGGAGCTTAATATGTATACCCTTGAGGAAAGGAGGGAGAGGGGGGACATGACGAAACTTTCAAGTACCTCGAGGGAATCAACAAAGTCCAAGAGGGTAGCACCTTTCAGAGAAAGAGATGAGCAAGAACACGGGGACATAATTTGAAGATAGAGGGGGGATGGCTCAGGGGCAAAGTGAGGAAGTATATTTTAATGGAGAGGGTGGTGAACACATGGAACAGTCTTCCTGAGGGGGTCACGGGGTCAAAAACAGTGGGGGAATTCAAGAAAGCATGGGACAGACATAAGGCAATTCGGGGGGGGTGTAGGAGGAGGTAGGCTGTTGGTTAACTAGGATCTGCAGCTTATGCAATAGGTAGGGGAAATGGGCAGACTAGGTGGGCCAAGTGGTCCTTATCTGCCGTCAAAGTCTATGTTTACTAAACCTAAGGGTCTCAATGAACAGTAGGACCTGAAGCCATTTTTATAACCTTTGGCTAGTGACTTGAACTTGTTGGCCAGTAGATATTGGCCCAGTATTCTGTAATTCTCTCTCTCTCTCTCTCTCTCTTTGGTGTTTCAAAAATGGCAGCCAGTCATAAGGGCTTAAATAGTCATCTCCATATCAACTGTTAGTGTTGTATTGACGATGTGTTCAATTAAAATGTATTCTGTACATTTCTGGTGAAAAGCAGCACTTTTAACATTTTTATTGAGTTGCACTATAGCACTTGGGTTGATACTGATGTAACTTGTCTGTCACTACTTAATGTGGTGACGCCAACCCTTTGTCCACACCCCTTGATGTAGGCTTGCATTAGAGTTGAAGCACTGGGGTAAGGGGTATTTGATTGCAGAACGGGAGGACAGTTTTTGTTAAATGGTATCCAGATATGGACCTTCTATCTGACATTTGTGCTGTGACGTATTTGCGAAGAAATTCTCTGTGGAATTAATAAAGTTACAACTCAGCCTCCAGTTTATGCTGTCTGAGATTTCATTACCTGTGTGCACTACTTTCAGGAACTGGTCTTTGTCTAGTAAGCTAATTGCCCTAGTAGGTGCACCACCCTACACCAACATTTGTGGCACCTGTTATGAAAGTCACTGAAATAATAGCAATGGGTCTAGACTATGTCCTCTGCCTTTGGCCTCGATCTTGATTTACAGCGCCCAGTGCCATTATTTACAAAATAAAAATAGATGGATGAACACCACTGTCTGTGTCTTTGTCTTTTGTAATGTTATTTCATTTTCTTCTCACAGACAATATTGGGCAACAGTTATGTTATATTACAGCCACTTCCTCAGGCCCTTACTGTGTTGCTAGTATAAAAAATATAAAGAATAGTTTTAATTTACTGGTATAAATGCTACCAAATTTGTTTGCACTCCACACATCTAAGCAAAGGATTCTGATACAGCTCAGAAAATATACACAAAATAAATATCTGACTTTTCTTTAAAGTATCAAATAATTCTTTTTATATACTTATTTTAAAACATGTCTCAATAATAAGAGCCAGAAACACAATTACCTCTGTGCGATACTTTCTTGTTTATAAATATAACATCTTGTCAGACCCCATATTGTGTTAACTGAATGCTAAAAAAGAAGCAAAAACTTTAATTTATTTCATTTAGTTCAGATTATGAACTCATTGTTAGATAACCTACACAAAAGATGGTTACCTTATGTATTCTCATTGGCTTCTTATATCTTAAAATGTCTTTTGAAATTCCCCCAAGGTAGTCTGAACAGTGTAAAAAAAAAAAAAGAATTTTAGAAACGATTATTCCTCGTTCTCTGATACAGCCCATGGGCCGGATATTCAGAAATGCGCCAAGGCCAGCACATGTCTGGCGCAGCGCAAATCCGATGCACACTGGCGCAACAGGTGCGATATTCAGAGATTACACATGTCGTAGTGTGCCAGTGCAACCTGGCTGAATATGACACAGTTGCACTATTGCACAACTGTGAATGCGCCATGGCGCAACTAGAGGTGCGCCATGGTGCACACACATTTGCGCGACAGCAGCAGAGTGACGGGGGGGTCATGGTACAGAGAAGTGACCCAGGGACAGAACCAGGGTAGCACAGTGACAGGCCACAGAGGCCACCACCAGCTGGGCACAGCAGGGTGCGAACAGACACCCACACCCCCGCCCCAGAATATAACAGTGGCACTGAAGGTAGGCAACAGGAAGTGCCAATGGCCAACAGAGAGCCACCAAGGGAACCCCCTGCAGGCTGCATGCCGTGCCCCCCCCAACACAGCCAGACCAGAGCATTCACACTCAGGACCACGCAGCCAAGCACACACAGCCACAACACTCCCCTGACAGCCCTTCCATGGGTACCCCCACGACACGCCCACCAACCAAGGAGAGGGACACCACCACAGTGGGACATACCACAGCACACAGCAGTGAACCACAGAAGCATAACATGCACCCTGACACATGCACACCACATGGACAGGCACTGGGCCACTGCAGCATGACTCTGCATGCCACCTGCAAAGCAGACACTGACACAGGCAGGTAAGTCAAAATAGTGTAATATAGAATTATGAACAGCAAACTATGTACAGAAGAAAAGGGGTGGGAAAGGGTAGGAATGTGAGGGATGGGGACAGGGAACAGGGACTGTACAGTGGGAAGCGGGACTGTAGGGGGAGGTACAGCAGGGGAAACAGGGGAAGGTAGGGTGCACACTAGCGGTGGCCACGCCATGCCACCCCTCAATGACCACAACGTCCACCTCCCATCACCCACCTGTGGTTCTGGAGCACTGCCTCCATAGTGTTGGATGTTATTAGGATCAGCTGCCTCAAGAGCACGCAGTAGAGGGGCATCCTCCGCCGCCCCCGGACACCTAGGACAACGGACAGGACAGGCGATCAGTGCAGTATCCCAGGGAACCATGCCCATCCACAGCGTGCATTGGGCAGTAGGATCACACACCCCCAGAGGGCCTGAACAGGCCACCCACAGGGGGATGTGCCAACGACTGCCAGCAACGTGGCACCCCACAACAGTGCACAATGGTGGTCCCTGCCACACAGTAGCCACCCAACTGTGCTATGCCAATCACATGGCACAGTACCCTTGCTGCACCACAGCATCGACAGTGGCAGCCGGGCACACACCCACCCCACCAACAGCTGTCACACGAGTACAATGGATGCGCCACAGTGGTGGGCACCACGCAAAGTGCAACACACATAGCTGCCACGGCACATGGCACAGGTGGCCATGCCTGCACCCATGCCCATGCAAACCCCCAATACATGTGTGAAGGACCATGACAGTGCCTACCTGCTCTCTGTGGCCCCGCTGGTGCTGCTCCTGCGCCACCTCCGGGTCCCGCTGCGGACTCCGGTCTCGCTGCGGTGGCCGCCGCTGCCCTCTGGTGATTCTCAGGCCCTGGGAATGGAACATAGACAAGAACACATCAGTACACAACCACAGCAGCTGGCCCCCCCTGCACAGTGTGGGCCCCTGCCTGGCGTGGTCCGCACAGCGGCCTGTCAACGCAAGCGGTGATGGGTGATGCCACCCTGTGATGCACACATTGACAGTACACCACCCTGCAGGACATGCCAGGCAGCCCAGCCAACACCACAGTACAGCACTAGGGCACACATGCATGCTGGGCCTACTCACCTGGCTGTGGCACATGCCCACGTGTGCCTTCAGCCGTCAGAGGCACCCTGGGTCCCTCCGCATCAAGTCCTCATATTGGTGCCGACACTGCTCTCCAGTCTTGGCCACCCTAGTTCACTGCACTAATGTGGCAGCAATAGCCTGCCACGCGGGGCTGCTGTAGTGGTGCCTGGCTGAACAGCTGGGGTGTATGGGGCTGGACGCAGGCCACGAGGTTGGCCAGCTTCACCTGCATCCAGTTACTTGCCTGTCGAGACCTGCGCTGCGCTATGTCTCTGCTGAGAGCCATGCAGCAAAATGGCGGCCATAGTCACACATGGCCACAGCATGCATCAGATGCATGGGCCGAGGAGATATGGCGCTGTGTCTGCCTATCGTGCAACAGCGGAGATGCGAGGCAATGGGCATGGCTGGTCGGGGCCACGTGTTCGGAGTCATCCAGGGTCACAGGTCACTGCAGGAGTCGGAGCATTGCCATGCACTGTGCGCAATTGCTGCCATGGCGCACTGTGTGCCATGGCCACTATTGCGCAGTGGGCACACAATGCGCAATAGGTGGTGGTGCACTGACCAGCGCCTGCACACAGCACCAATGCATGCTGCACATGTAAGCGCATTGCACCATGTCGTGCTCTGGAGCAATCATATGACTTGCTCCGGAGCACTCTCATTGCGCACAGCGCAAATACGCAATATTCGGGCCGCCACATGCTAATGAGGTCATCAGCCAATGCGTGGTGCAATGGGGGCATTAGCATATCATTACCGTTGCACCAAAGCCCATTTGCAGTATTACAGATCTGCAATAAATGTCATTTATTACATGAGTACCACTTGTCTGTTGTCTCTTCCTTTTGTACTATTCCACCAAGAACCTGAGAGGGTGATTTATTACCCAGTTACACAGTTCTAAAGGATGCCTTAGCTCTGGATTGGACAGGGAGATCTCTGTATGTCCTCCCACCATTCTCACTCACACGCAAACAGTGATCCTAAAGCTGAGGAGAGACCCTGCAACAATGATCCTAATAGCCTCAGACTGGGCCAAGCAGGCCTGGTGCTCAATGCTCTTGGCTCT
Organism: Neoceratodus forsteri; assembly: GCA_016271365.2. Lineage (NCBI taxonomy): Eukaryota > Metazoa > Chordata > Ceratodontiformes > Ceratodontidae > Neoceratodus > Neoceratodus forsteri. The sequence continues at coordinate 726,277,326 of CM057455.1, forward strand.
GTCCAGCAAGAACCCAGACTGCAACTGTGTTAAAATCTGCTGGCCCTATCTCAAGGCAAGATAACATTCCCAGACCCCAGCACTTTATGCCTGAGGGCATGGTTCTTAAAGAGCTAGACTACTCTCGAGTAAGTCTATCAGAGAAGCACCTGAGGGTGCTTAATGTTTCTAAGAAACTAGCAACCAGGAAAACATACTACTCAAAGTGGAAGAGATTCTCATACAGGCGTGCTCCCAGAATGATAATCCCAATGCAGGCAGGGTTTTCCACAGTCCTGGATTAACTAGTGCACCTGCAGTCCTTAGGCCTAAGGCCATCAACACTAAAGGTGCAATTAGAAGCAGTGTCAGCCTACACATCAACAGTCAAGGGAAAGTCACTGGCCTCTCAACCTATATTTAAAAGGTTTTTCAAAGGTCTCCAGCATCTACTGAATACCTACCTGTGAGGAACACAGTCCCCTCATGGGACCTGAATATCTGTCTTGCATAACCTTTTTCCAAAATAGGTTCTGGACCCAATCTCCCAAAGTACTGCTGTAGAGTATGCTATAGTGCAAACACTAAGTGAGGGATTCCTGGGGTTAGAAGGGAAAAATACTCACCATAGTAATGTTGTTTCTTCTCAGGGGTCCCTCACTATGTTTACACTCCCTAACCCTGCAACCCCTTGCTGAACCGAAAATAGGTTCACATAATAATCAGTTCTTTTCAATGAAGCTGGTTGAGCATTACTATTGCTGTTCCTTGACAATTGTAAAAATAAGCAATAGCGCACGACAGGGTGTGTGTGTGTCATGCTGAGATAACATCACAGGCTGAGTGCGTTCAGCACTCAAGAATTGATGTTATCCCAGCATAACATGCATCCTGGAGTGCATTATTGCTATTATAAAATGGCTCATATGAAAAAATAGAAAAATAACATGAAATATATTTAAAAGTATTTTAATGAATTTATTGCTGGGTGGGTATACATATAAAAACAATAGTGCTGCTGTATGTTTTCCAGTAGGTGGTACTGCTTTTTAGAACAATGGGCTTTCACCCCCACACACACACACACACACACACACACACACACACACACACACACACACAGTTCTCTTACTGTGTTTTTCTGTCTGGTACCTCACCCACTCTGGAGTTTAACTGATCTGAATCCCCTTGCTTGCTCTGGGACCTTGTGAAGATGGGTGTTGCTTTTGAGGTGGCCAAAATTGCAAAGTGCCAAAACCACGGTTTGAATAGAAGAAGCCAGGCAGAGACTTCTGGTTTTTCAGTCACAACTGCCGATCGGTAAATCTCCCGGAGAGGTTGTTGGGAGGGGAGAGGGACTGAGACTGTATGTAACCTCTAGGTGGAGCTATCCCAAGGGCTACTACCCTTGCCTACTTGGCTAGTTGCAGGTTAAGGGGCCTGGGTACTGAAACGGGTGCCTCCACCCTAAGGACAGAGTTGTTAGTAGCAAGGCTAACATGGGTACAGCCCTCCGGGACACTGTAACCCCCTCTCTTTCCCCTCTAGTGGCCTAGACATTATGCAACAAACACTTTCACAGTAGCGCCTATTCAGCGCTCAAATCCCCACATAGTTTGCACTTACCACCAGGGCTTTTTCCACCAGTTCGACCCTGGAGACCCCCTGTAAAACGAGGTTAGACACAGCAAATAACAACAGTGCAGTTCTTTTGGTACAAACTGGAACCACAGTCAAATTAAATGCAAAAAGAGTTAGATCTGATTTATTCAGGGGATTTGAACAAAGAGAGGTGCAATCAGGTTGACTGATTCTAAAACTGGTCTAGTCAGGCAATTAAGCATGCACTTTTAGTCCTTGCACAGTCACATGCACTGGGTACCCAGCTGGAAGTAAGGTGGGCTAGCCTGGAATGTTGCCCGGGGTAGGCCGGCATTGCAGCTGGTCGGGGCCCTGTGATGACAAGAAAAGGCATGCACAACCACATATAATTTGTAATCCGGAGCCAGGAGGCTCAGTTCATGAAAGGAAGACAACAATGCAATCAGATGACAACACTTGTGATTTTAGCTGTTGTTGCAGGGAGCTACCCTGATTGTTACTCATGCTACCCAATGCAAGACACAGGAGGGACGAAATGGAGACTGCAGGTTGACAACTGGTATGCCAGGAGAAGTAGGGCCCACACACATCACTGAGGTGTCATTCCTGTTCAAGATGTTGAGCAGGGAGCTGATCCCCGGGGTGAGACTCTCGTCGATGGTGCTCTCTGCCCCTGAAGTAGCTGAATGGGTCAATGTGGAAGGGCCCAGGCCGGGTAAAACAGTTCGGAAGTCAGTCCTGGAAGGCTGGATGCAGCTTCCAGCAAGCGTGGCACAATTAAACAGTGGGGAATCAAATCGCGACCCACTAACAGCACACAGCACATTTATAGTAAAGCAATCACTATACCACAAAGCGGATAGCAGTCCAGCAGCAATACCAGTGTCTCTGAGCAAAATCGTGAGTTCTATGATGAATGGATGTCCTGACAGGCCGATCGCATACAGCAAATCTTCGGTCTTCTTCAGGTTTAAGTCTGGCCACACTTCAGTGGCTTTGTCATGCTCCAATTCGGACACAGTCTGATTGCTAAACCTTTCAAAGGATTCCCTCTCAAGGGAAAGCAGACAGACAGGCCAAACTCAGCGTTTCCACCAATCTCCCGTGCGAACTACGCAGGAGCAGCTGCTCGAATCACTAGAATTGTTCACTCTCCAAGCTGTACCTCCAGACTGACCCACTGCAGCAGGCAGCTTGGGAATTTCCCTTCGGTGCAAAAGGTTTGATTCATTGATTCATCTGTATGTCAAAAGCAAGGGCTCCCCCTCCAGGTGTATTTAGGCGCCAAAGTCTCAAAACTACAATTCCTACAGAAATTCACTCCCACAAGACCGCTGGGGACAGACTCCATTTTAGGGTCCCCAAAGGTACTGATTGGCTCATTCTGGCAGTCCAGGACCAAGATGGTGGTGATAAACAGAACTGTCCATGCTGCAAAGAAGGCAGGTTAGACAAACTACAATATCATTGCTATTCTAACAGATAATCAGCAAATAAATACAGCTTCTAATAGAGCTCCCTCTGCGCAAACAGCGATGGCAGAATGGAATGATTATCTGGCAGCCCAGGCGGGACTCGAGCATAGAAACACTTAGCCCCCTCCCAGATTAAATAAGCACCATGTTATAGGCAGCTCTTAACTCATTCTATCCTATTGTCACTTAGAATGTTCAGGTACTCTCTGCCTGCTGCTAGAACACCTGTGTGCCTGAAGGGGTTTTAGATCTGCAGCATTCATGCAAACACACTGTGCTTAAACCTACATATCTTAAAAATCATACATCCAATTTTAAAACTGTAAAAAGAAAAGTTTTTCAGGACAAAAAGTTTTTGAAAATGAGTGAGGTCTGGTAATGTTTATTTAACTGGATTTAATGTTGTGGGAGGTTGTTTTCATATTTTAATAAATTCTGATGATTTTATCTAACTATAATTATGTTCTGTTTACTTAGTCATGCAAAAATATTAAATTTCTGTAAAAGTGTTGATTAAAATTGTTAAAAATATACAGTAAACATTTGTCATTGTCTAAATATAAATTTTGCTAGTTTTTACCATTTTTAGTCAGAAATCAATATCTGAATCTCTTGTTATTACAGTTTGAGTTTTTGTTCCACTCCACTGGTTGGAATTTTGCAGTGTATGATTCTTCTTATCCACTGATTTTAGTTTATGAATCTGATTATCATTTGTTTTGTATTTCCCCTAGTTTAGTAAGAACATATTTACACATTACCTTAGAAGGACATATCAGGAAGTGATGCAGGAAGGAAATGCTTTGTGAGGTCAAGTGATGTAAACAGGAAGAACACTTTCTGTGTAGGTCAGTGAGCTGACATAGGAAATGGAGACATTTGTTAGTGCTGGAGGTCTCTCTATGATTAATTGCATATTTGCTGTAGTTAAAATGTGTAATTTCATTGAAATAAACTATTTTATTTTATTTTTGTAATAAAATCCCATAATAAGTATAGGAAACTGTATTTTATTTGTGCTGTTTGCTTTATCATACTGTAAATGAAGCATGATGTTGTTCATGTAAAGGTTCCCATCGTTCAGTAAACATCATGTTACATCAATCTGTGTATTATTTAATTTCTTGGCATAGTTTGTTTTTTGGGGTTGTATTATGGGATGGTTTAAGGTGAGGGAATGACTGTATGATGAAGCACTGTGTGTTAGTGGTGGTGGTGGGGTCCTGCATTCATAATACAGGATCAGATGCACTTCATATGTTCTGTGGAAATGAGAGGGGCTGTATGCATATAATAATGGTGCTAACAGATACTGTAGACACATTATGGGTATACGTATAGGATGATAAAATTGCTGAAAAGGCACTAGTAATTTGGGGTATACTGTGTCATGGGGAAGGGGGTGAGTGCCTGTACCAAGGAATGATGCTCATAGGCACTGCAGTCATTTTGCATCATGAATTGGCACCCATCCTTGGGGGTATACTATGTTGTAGGGAAGCAGGTGGGGCTGCCTGCACCTGGTAATGGTGTTCATATGCCATGCAGAAACGTTGTGAGTACACATACAGGGTGATGACATGGGCACCTGTAAAGGTTGTGTACTATGTGCTGTGTCACATGGTTTGCCTGCATACACACGTGATATGTTGCAACATTCAGTATGGTGCACTGTGTGGGTGTGAAGGAGTGTGGGTATGCCTGCACCATGGAGTGATGCTCATTGGTGCACATGTGTACTGTGTGCTATGTTTCATTTGAATGGACTGTATAAATCGTACACTGGCACTGATCACATCACAGTGCATCAGAGGTAAGGGATGGTCTGAAGCATTATGAGCACAAGGGACTAAAGTGGTTGTGGAGTGATTCGAACATGAATAGAACATTACAGTGCATCTGAGGTAGTGTTGGAATGAATCTTGATGTGCACAATGGACTACACCATGGTGACTGAGGAGGATCCATATCAGTAATGCACATCACAGAGTGTCAGAGATAAAGGTTGGACTGAAGACTGATGAACAGATGGACTAAATTGGTGACTCTGGTGGGATTTGAACCTGAACAGCACTTTACAGTGCAGTAGAGGTTGGGGCTGGACTAACACCAGATCAGTCAATGGACAACATCATTGGCTGTGGAGGGATCTGAACCTGAAATGCACTTCACTGTTCACTACAGTTTGGAGCGCGATGGATGCATGATAAGGAGATAGATTTTACAAGCGTCTGTGGAGGGATTTGAGCCTGAGATTTTACAAGTGGCTGTGGAGGTATTTGAGCCTGAAGAATACTTTACAGTGCATCATAGATTGGGGGCTGAACTGATGTCATATGGATTGATGGGCTACACCAGTGGAAGTGGAGGGTTTTGAACATCAAATGCACTTCCCAGTGCATTATGGGATTGGTCTGGACTGATGCATGGTAAGTCAATGGACAACACCATCAGCTGTGGAGGGATCTGAACCTGAAATGCACTTCACTGTTCACTACAGTTTGGGGCTTGACTGACACAAGGAGACAGATCTTACAAGTGGCTGTGGAGGATTTGAACCTGAATAATACTTTACAGTGCATCACAGATTGGGGCTGAACTGATGTCATATGAATTGATGGACTACACCAGTGGATGTGGAGGGTTTTGAACATGAAATGCACTTCATAGTGCATTATGGGATTAGTCAGGACTGATGCATGGTAAGTCGATGGACAACACCATCAGTTGAGGAGGGATCTGAACCTGAGCGCACTTCACTATTCACTACAATTTGGGGCTCGACTGATGCATGGTAAGGAGCTAGATCTTACAAGTGGCTGTGGAGGATTTTAACCTGAAGAACACTTTCCAGTGCATCAGAGGTTGAGTCTGGACTGACGTCATACGAATCGATGGACAACACCAGTGACTGTGGAGGGATTCAAAACTGATTTGGCCTTTACCATGCATCAGGGATTGGGGCTGGACTGATGCCAGATAAGTTGAAGGCAACACCATTATTTTTTCATTTTAAACAATCAGCAACTGTGTATTAGGGAGAAAACTCAAGTGCAGAGCATGAGACAAACCTGCTACTGACCCTAACCCACTTATCATCCATAACGCAGGGAGCAACATGCCACATAGATTTTAACATAGCCATAATTCGAACATAAACTCTTTAAAAAGTAACAAAAGGTACTGAATTCACGTGACCGCATCTAGTACATGCACAGGAAACTCTCTCTCCCATCAGGAATGCCAGCTGGATCCATAAGATGTGATCACACAAGATGACCAGAAATTATCCCAAAATGAACAAAGTGACAACTATGAAAACTTTTATCATAAATAAAAATAAAAACAAATAAAGTAAATACAGATTACAAATCGAGGTTTTGGCACTGAAATGAAGTGAGTATTTTAGGATAAGAGCAGCACCTCCATCTTGAATCTAAGTTTCCAGTCACCATGCTCTTCCTGCACCAGTGTGCACTCTGACTGGTTAATGGAAATAGTGACGTGTACAATAAGCATAGAGCAAGCATGGCAACCAATCAATATGACCAAATGGTGACGCACTACAGAGCTAGGGCAGGTACAGGTGAAGGCTGTGACCCCTAACTGAAACATCAAAAAAAAAATCACTGTACACTCCAGAGCCCAGAGAGCCAGTTCCCTCCAGTGACAGTTGTAAAAAAATATGAGTCCTTGCTTGAATGCTAAATAAGGATTTAGTCTAACATTTCAGGCACACACATTGAATATAATAGTGGAAGGCACAACAAAAGATCTGCGTGCAGGTTCCCTGGTGCTTTGACAACTAAGGCTTCATAAGGGGGATGGTGCCTGCATCTAAGACAATCCCTTTATACCAATTAAATTCAGAACTGATGATGTCAGAAAATCCGACCAATCACAGAGCTCGATTTTTAAATACAGAAATATTCAGTTCACTTAGTGGTATAAATGGACTAATAGTTATAACAATCATGATATCAGTGACAACATGTTATTGTAGAAAAATACCCCAAAAGACAAATAAATACACCAAAGTGGTGACGGCCAATCAGATTGCTCGAATAAAAAAAAAATGTAAATTATGAAATTAATTATAGTGTAAACCTGATCAGCTTAACATGTTACACTAAAACAAGATGATTTGTTGTTACGATACAAACTAATGGCAAAATGAACATAATACATTTTCACAGCACATGCAAAAATATTAAATTTATTTATTTATGTATTAAGGCTTGTTTTCTCAAAAATAGCCAATGGGAACACATATTATATTCGTAAAATCAGTAAGTGCGATGTCCCTATTAGCTGGTACAACTCAATTCATCAAATGTAAACAAATGCTTGAGCTGCACCAAGAGAAAGATATGGACGCCAATTGGCGTCATCAGGCACTACAGCAAATGATTTAGGACGCCATATGGCGTCGTCAGGAAAAAGAGGTATGTTTTTTTATGACGCCATATGGCGTCATCAGGAAGGAATGAGTTAAAGAGAAGGAGCACAGAAGCATTAAGGCACTCTCATACAATACTTTTAAAACGCTAAGACACAGGATACAGCCTGGCAGTGGGCATTTAGGCAAACCCAAGGAAGACTTTCAGGAACCCACATTTGTAGGGGGGCTACACCCTTCTCTGCCTGGAAAAAACTTGGCACCCTTGTCAAGTCTACACCATCACAATATTGAAGAAACAATATATATATGAGACATACGTGACATTAGCATACTATGGAAATAATATCTGATTCATCAGTTAACTCAAACTTGTCACATTACTATACATTTCACTATACCACATCTTCATTGACAATACTTATGCCTGTTTCATAGAAACATAGAATTTGACAGCAGATAAGGACCGCTTGGCCCACCCAGTCTGCCCATTTCCCTACCTAATGGATAAGCTGCAGATCCTAGTTAACCAGCAGCCTACTTCTTTCTGCCCCAACCCCCTAGAATTGCCTTATGACTGTCCCATGCATGCTTGAATTCCACCAGTTTTTGACTCCACAACCTCCTCCGGAAGGCCGTTCCATGCATCCACAACCCTCTCTGTGAAAAAATACTTCCTTAAATTACCTCTGAGCTGCCCCCCATCTTCAAATTGTGCCCCTTGTTCTTGCACACCTCTTTTTTTGAAAGATGCTACCCTCTTGGACTTTGTTGATTCCCTTGAGGTACTTGAAAGTTTCTATCATGTCCCCCCTCTCCCTCCTTTCCTCAAGGCTATACATATTAAGCTCCTTAAGTCTCTCTTCATATGTCTTCCGGTGCAGACCCTGCAGCATTTTAGTTGCCCTCCTCTGGACAGCTTCCATCCTGTCTATGTCTTTGCGGAGATTAGGTCTCCAGAACTGCACGCAATACTCCAGATGGGGTCTGGCCAGCTGTCTGTACAGAGGGATAATAACTTCCTGTTTTCTACTGGTGATGCCTCTCCCTATGCATCCCAGTATCCGCCCAGCCCTCCTTGCTGCCCTCTCACATTGCTTGCCCACCTTTAGGTCATCTGATATGACTACCCCCAGGTCCCTTTCCATTTTTGTTGTTGTTAGTATCTCACCCCCCATTGTGTACTCTTCCCCTGGGTTTTTGTTTCCCAGGTGCATTACCTTGCACTTCTTAGCATTGAATCTAAGTTGCCATACATTTGACCATTCCTCTAACCTTGCCAGGTCCTTCTCATCCTTTCCACCCACCTTGTGCATCAACTCTGTTGCAGAGCTTTGTGTCATCTGCAAAGAGACATACTTTTCCTTCAGTCCCTCTGCAATGTAACATAAAGACATTGAAGAGAACCGTCTAATACTGAACCTGCGGTACCCACTAGTAACCCCCTTTCTTCAGAGTGGACTCCATTTACTATTACTCTCTGTGTCCTATTCTCCAGCCAATTCTTTATCAGGCTGTCATCTTGGGACCCACTCCCAGGCTGGCTAACTTGTATATTAATCTTTTGTGTGGGACTGTGTCAAATGCCTTGCTAAAGTCTAGGTAGGCCATGTCCACAGCCCCTCTCTGATCTACTACTTTGGTCACCCAGTCAGAGAAATCTATCAGATTCGTCTGGCATGACCTTCCCGCTGTGAATCCATGCTGCCTTGGGTCCTGTGCCCCTCTGGCCTTTAGATAATCGACTATTTTTTTCCTTCAGAAGTGATTCCATCATTTTCCCTACCACTGAGGTTAAACTAACAGGTCTGTAGTTTCCTGCTTCTGCCTTGCTCCCACTTTTGTGAAGGGGAATCACATCTGCTCTCCTCCAGTCCTCGGGAACCACCCCATCCTCCCATGATTTGTTAAAGAGGGTAGTCAGTGGTGTCACTAGTTCTACCCTTAGTTCTTTTAGAATTCTGGGATGAATCCCATCAGGCCCCATTGCTTTGTCCACCTTCAGTTTTAAGAGTTCTTTCAGAACCCTTTCTTCTGTAAATGGGCTGGTATCAACTTCTGTATCCAGAGTGTTTCTACTGTTTGTTTTAGGTACCTCCCCCTCTTCCTTTGTAAATACTGAGCAAAAATATTTGTTTAGTATCTCTGCCTTTTCACAGTCACCCTCTGCCCACCCCCCCCCTTTATTAAGCCTCACACCCTCCCTTGGTCTTCCTTTGCTCCTGATGTACCTATAAAAGGTTTTATCCCCCTTCTTAACTGAGTTGGCTATCTTTTCCTCGGTTTGGGCCTTTGCTGTTCTGACTGCCTTCCCAGCTTCCTTTTGCTTTCACTGATACAGTTCTCTGTCCTGCTCCTTCTGTGATTCCTTGTACTTCCTGAATGCTTTCTTTTTCTCTTGAACCTTCACTGCCACTTCCTTTGAGAACCATAGTGGTTTCTTACATCATTCGTTTTGTTTATTTGCTTCACACAAGGCTTGTTACCTCTGTGATGGCAGTTTTTATTATTCCCCATTGTTCTTCCACCCCTCCTTCCTGCCCATTTGCTAGTGCATTCCTTAGGCACTCACCCATTTTGGCAAAGTCAGCCCTCCTGAAGTCCAGTACTTTTGCCTTTGTATGACTTGACTCTATTGCTGTGTTTATTGTGAACTATACTGTTCAATGGTCCCTAGTTCCCAGATGGCTACCCAATTCTACATCTGTGATCCTCTCTTCATCTCCATTTGAGAGAACCAGGTCTAAGATTGCTCCCTCTCGAGTGGGCTCCAATACTAGTTGTCTAAGGCATGCCCCCTGAAGGGTATCTAGAATAACCCCACTCTTCGAAGTGGCTGCTGCAACTGCACTCCAGTTAACATCTGGCATATTCAGATCACCCATCAGCAATATCTCCCCTTTTTCTGCCATTCTAAGTATACTTTCTATCATTTCCTTGTCCATTTCCTCCCCCTGAGAAGGGGGTCTGTATACAACCCCTGTGCGGATTGTGGTTCCATTGCTGGTCTCCAAATTTACCCACAGTGCTTCTTCTCCTCCCTGTTTTCCCTTTCGTTCTGTTGCTTTGATTCCTTCCCTTATGTAAAGAGCTACTCCTCCTCCTCTTTTACCCTCCCTGTCCCTCCTGTAGACAGTGTATCCTGGTATGTTTACGTCCCAGTCATGGTTTTGTGTGTACTATGTTTCTGTGACTGCCATGATATCCAGATGTTCCTCCTCCATCAAGGCCACTAATCCAGGAAGCTTGTTACTCAGACTACGGGTATTGGTACTCATTGCTCTCCATTTTTTGATGGCTTTACCTTCTGTTGCAGCATCCCCCACTGACCTTTCTACTTCGGTCTTTTTCTCATTTAGTACCCTGTTTTGTAGGGAGAGGCTGGGATTTTCCTGCTGCTTTTCAGTGCCTCCCCCCTTGACTAGTTTAAAAGCTTGCCAATGAAGCATTTAAACCTATTGCTCAAAAGACTTGTTCCCTTCCTGGACAGATGCAGACCATCCTGCCAGTATAGGCTGGTGTCCCTCAGGTGGAACCCCAGTCCCCAGTGAAGCCAAATCCCTATTCTCCACACCATTTTTCAACCATTCATTAAACTGCATGGTGCAAAGTACCCTCGCCTCACTCATGCCATTGACAGGCAGCACCTCTGAGAAGGATACTGTGTGTGCTACTTGTCTTAGGCCCCTCCCCAATTCTACAAAGTCCTTCTGCACTGCTCTAATCTCATGTTGAGCCAAGTCATTTGTCCCTAGGTGGACAATGACATCCAGCTCAGACTCCTGTATAGCTGTTCTCGTGATCCTGAGGTTGTGCTTCCTCTCCCTCCAAGCCATGGCACCAGGCAGGCACCTTACTTCAGTTTTCCCTGCTCCCCCCAGTTCTATCCCCCTAATAATTGAGTCCCCCACCAGGAGCTGCTTCTTTTCCTTGTGGTGTCCTCTGCCTCCTTCCTGTGGGCCTCCCTTGTGATAGTTGTCCTCAGCCTCCTTAGTCTCCTCTGCGGGTGCATCCATAGGGGAGCTATGCTCCCCCAGAATGGTGTATGGATTGTGGAGTGGAACAACTGTCTGGGTGTGCCTCTGTTCTACCATCCTTACCCTCCCTGAGCCCACTGTGGTCCAACTACTGTGCTTTCTCCGCAACCTCTGAGGTAGTGGTGGTGGCTCTGGTGGCTCTCATACACCATACATTCTATGCTGATTCTATTATGATTAACATACTATGAACAGTTATCTATGACTTCACATTATAACTTCTTGTACAGTAAACAATGTAGAAGGGGGCCCTTTCCTATCAACTAACTTGGTGCTAGATGGGACAGGGACACCTTGTTCTGAGGGAAGAACAATTAATCGGGAGGTGGCAGTCAGGCTCAGTTTGGGCAGTGAGCTCTTGGAAACATAAACATCTTTATGGACCACATTGAGAGGCAAGTCCACAGGCCTCCCAGGGGAACCATAATTAAAATGTAGCACTGGCTTAAGAGGTTGCCTAATCCTTCTGGGGGGGTACAGACACTGACTCTGGTTTGTCATCACGGGCACTGGACACTTCCTTTTCTTCTTTCAGGAGGGGCGCCTCTGCACTGGACGAGAAGTTCAGGTTGGGAGCACTGGCAGCTCCGGGCTCAGTAGCTTCTGTTTCCAAAGTACTTTGTTCATTAAGCTTTGCTGCAGAATGCCCTGACTGGTCATCCTCAGGACACCTGGACACACTGTAGCTTTGTGGCATGGAAAGGGCACTGTCCTCACTTTCTCTTGGCTCTGTTAGTTCTGGTGTGTCACCAGGAAGATTCAGAACATCAGCCCCTTCTTCGGGCAAGTCAAACAGTTCTACAAGACACGGAGAGTCTGCAACCTCAGACGTGATACTTTGCACCTCACTTTCAGGGGGCATTGAGTCCAGGGAAGAAGCTGGGGAGTTAGGCAGTTCTGAAGGCCCATCTTCATCCCCACAATTCTGCAGAGGATTGCCTCAAAACAACTGACTCAGTTCATATGAGGAATAATAGGCATTCTCACAGTCACTCTCATCAGAGACAGACAAGCAGTCACCAACTACTACGTGAGGAAGATGGTGCCATCTATCAGCAATTTTGTGTTTTCCATGCAGTCTCAAATTGTGTAGTGGTACCCTATCTCCAGGCAACAACTCCTGGGCTTTTACTCGTTGATTATGTCTTTCTTTGTTGGCAAGATTTCGCTTAGCAGCCATAGTTTGAGCTAGTTGATAGGCATGATTCAACTGATCTCTCAATTTCTGTATGTACTGCAAGTAGTTTTCGGCTCGGACCCTATCTGGAGAGACCCCAAAGCAGACATCAACTGGCAGTCGGGCCTCCCTCCTGAACATGAGATGATAGGGGGAGAACCCAGTAGCGTCACTTTTGGCACAATTGTACGTGTGTACCAAGGTGCTAATCTGCTGGCTCCACTTATGCTTGTCTTTTGGATGGAGGATGCCCAGCATGTTCAGAAGGGTGCGGTTAAAGCGTTCTGGTTGAGGTTCCCCCTGTGGGTGGTAGGGGTGGTTCTTGACTTCTGCACCCCCCACAGAGAGAGCATTTCTTTAATTAACCTACTTTCAAAGTCTCTGCCTTGGTCAGAATGGATCCACTGGGGACACCATAGTGGACAAAGAATTTTTCCACTAGCACCTTGGCCATGGTAGAGACCTTTTGATCTTTAGTTGGGAAGGCCTGTGCATACCGTGTAAAATGATAAGTAACTACCAACACATTGCCAATGTTCTTTTGGTCGGGTTCTAAGCACAAGAAGTCTATGCAGACCAGCTTCAGGGGGGCACTGGTAGTGATGTTGACAAGTGGGACAACTTTCTGGGGCAAAGCTTTCCGCTGGAGGCAATGACTGCAGGTCTTTACATGGTGCTTGACGTCTGCCCCATCTTTGGCCAGTAGAATCAGGATCGTACCAAATCGAGAGTTCTATCAATACTGAGGTGCCCCATGTGGTCGTGGGAGGATCTCAGTACCAGCTGTTTAATGGCTGTGGGTAGGACCAGCTGTTGCTTGTCTACTTGACCATGACAATCCAAGGTCTCTCTGTATAACAAATGATCATGCAACTTTAACCAGGGGCCTTCCTTGAACAATACAGCAGTTCACAAGTCAGGGGAATGCAGCTTGGACACATCTTTCCCCGGACGCAGGGTGTCAAATGCTGGTTGAATCATGGGATCTTGGGATTGAGCCCACTGAATACTGTCACTATCGAACTGATGTAGTGCACTAATATCTAATGCAGAGAAATGACAATAGGCAGCTGGTATGCAGGTATCAGGAGGGCCCAAATAATCTACTAGCCAGTCCACTGTGTCTGCAGACATTTGTTCATCTTTATCAAACTTTTGGCATAATGCTTTGATGTCAGGTTCAGACAACCTGACCCAATTGTTCTTAGAAGCCAGCCATAATGACAGGGTGTTAGCATCAATGTGGCTTAGTCCCGGTCTGTACTCAACAGCATAACCATAAGTCGATAAGGCAGAAAGCCAACGGTGCCCAGTGGCGTCCAGTTTAGCTGATGTCTGCACATAGGTCAGTGGATTATTGTCATTCTTCACTAATATCTTTGCCCCATAGAGGTACTCATGAAACTGGTCAACTATGGCCCATTTCAGGGTGAGGAATTCCAACTTGTGGACTGGATAGTTCTACCCTGATGGGGTCAAGCTTCTACTGGTGAAAGCTACAGCTCTCAAGCCATCTTCATAGTCTTGATATAGCACAGCCCCAAGGCCCTGCAAACTAGTGCCCGTATGCAGAACATAGAGCTTGGTAGGATCAGCATAGGCAAGGACTGGGGCACGGGTGAGCTGGTATATGACTTCAAAGAACGCTGCTTCACATTCGGGTGTCCACCGAGTCCCAAAAGGCTCACTTGTTTGAAAATACACTTTCTCTTGGTTTTTGATAGCCCCCTTTTTTGTATTTGCAGTTGGTAGGGGGGTAGTCTTGGGTAAGGTTAAGGAGTGGTCAAATTACCTTTGAATAGTCTTTGATGAACCTGCAGTAGTAGCCTCAGAACCCCAGAAAACGCTGTCGCTCTTTTATGTTATTGGGCTGGGGCCAAGTGGTCAAAGATTCAACTTTACTGGGATCTGTCTGTATCCCTTCCCCAGACACTATGTGTCCCACATATTTCACAGATGTTTGAAAAAATTGGCACTTGTCTATGGATAACTTGAGGCTGAATTCTTCCAAACGATCGAGGATTTTGAACAGTCTGGTCTCATTTTCCTCTAGCATGCATCTGAAAACAATGACATCATCCAAGTACACTAAACATTCCAGCAAGTTCATGTCTCCCACCTCATGTTCTATCCATCTCTGGAAGGTGGCAGTGGCACCCGAAATCCTCTGTTCCATCCTCAGCAATTCACAGAACCCCAAAGGGCAGATAAAGACTGTTTTCTCACGGTCCTCTGGGGCCATTGGAATCTGATAATATCCACTGTGGAGATCCATACTGAGAACCACTGACCCCCATTCAGGCAATGCAGGGCATCCTGTATGTGTGGCATGGTGTATTGATCTGGGTTAGTCCATCAGTTGAGGGTCCGATAGTCCACACACATCCTCACGGATCCATTCTTTTCACGCACCACTACAATGGAGGATGCATATGGGCTTCTTGATTCTTGAATAATGCTAGCAGTGAGCATTTCCTGAAGGTGCTTCCTAACATCATCTATGTCCACTGGGGCAAGGTGTCGGGACCTCTCTTGAAATGGTCGGTCATCATGCAGGCATATGTTATGCTCGGCACCATGGGCACACCCCATGTCCCACACTTTTAGTGAGAACACGTGGTCTCTTTGAGTAAGTTTCCTGCTAATTCAGGTCTTCCATTCAGCGGACAAGGGGGAATCACCAAAGTCATATAAGTTTGGGGTCACTTTCTCCCTTTCGCCAGAGTACTTGTTACTAGGTAATACTGCAGTGTCTGCGCAGTGTACTGTAGCCAGTGTACATCCCCGGTTCACACAAACTTCCCTGTCCGACATGTTTTTCACTTGCACCCTCTCTCGATGGGCATAGGCACGGCCACATGCAGGTAGTATACTGGGCTTAACTATCAACCCCTCTGGCAGCTTCCCTTTACCAGGGGCATCTATCATCAATATTTTGTTCTTTACATCTCTCCTTAGATGGACTTCTCCATGGATCGTACCCTGGGCACTGGGGGGCCAACACCAAAGAGTCAGGATCCTTTTTCCACACTATCCCCACTGGCTCATCTCGGTCCACTTCATTGGGTTTCTGTTGCAAGTCATAAGTCCTTTTGATTAATACTGGAATTCTTAGGGCCCGTCCAGTCCATTGCCCTTGTTTCTCATGGCAGAGTTGTGCTAGTCTCCCAAACATGTGGGCGTTTGTTCCAGTTAACAGGGGAACTCCATCGTACAGTCCGTTGGGGGGACACACTAGGGCAAGTGTCTCAACCTGTTCATCTACCCCAGCCATGGCGGTAGGGAATGACAGCCAGATCCGGATATACTACGGATACGGATAGGACTTCTCACTCAACCCCCACATGTGCAAACCTTCCAAGGGTTGTAGGGGCATGTCAGGCAGATGCTTCTGGTACCAATCTTGAAATACTATGGTTACTTGAGATCCACTGTCAAGCACGGCCTGGGCAGACACACTGTTCATTGTCACTGTAGTTTCCATGGAAGGGCCCACCACCTCGGACCACTCAGGTGACTTGGACTTGGACGTCGGCTTTACAGCTGCCTTGGATAAATAGCTTTTCTGGGCAGCCCCACCTTGTGGCCATATGTTGCTCCGTCAAATCAATGCCAGCAGCCTAGTAGTAACTTTTCTCAGATTCTCAGGTGAACGGCAGATGAATTGGGTGTGCCCATCCTCTCCGCAGTGGTAACAGAAAACAGGTTCTTTAGAGTCTCTGGGGGAAAAGGAGCTGTTCCCCTGCTTGAACCTAGTGGGGGAGTCTCGGGGTCTATCTCTGGTCGGGGGTTTGCTCTCTTGACCTTCTGAGTTACCCCAAGGGTCAGTGTCTTGGGTAGCTCAGAGTCAGAGTAGGTCTTCCACCACAGCTCTCAGTTCTCGTACCGCTTCCCACAGGCTGTCTTCAGGCTGGGTTTCAGAAGAAACGTGTACCCCAACCCCTCCCAGCAGGACTTCCTATCTTTGTCTCGGGGGGGGCTAGACAGGAATTAGCATCTTTGGCTGCCTCAGCAGCTTGCTGACTGACTCTCAACTTAGTTAACTCCTTGATCAGTTCTCTCATCTGTTGCAGTTCGGCCTCCTTGTCTCTCTCAGGGGCCTGGCAGGTGTGGGCAGCCCCAGCATAGGGCTCCCATCCCTCTTCGTCATTCTCAGTCTCATGGATCTCTTTCATTAAGTCACAATATTGGGGGGATTGCCCCATCTGTCATGCAGTTTAAGCTTCAACAACATCATGCTAGAGTATCTTGCTGACGTTAAGATGTGATCTAGCCTGACCCTGTTCAATTCACTGGTGGGTACCCCTCCTTTCTAGTGGGCCCGCTGCAAAGCTCACACAATTCGAGTAATAAACACTGAAAATGTTTAATTCTTCCACTGTTTTCTGGATTTAAATTTCCACATCAGGTCATCTCCCGACTCAGTGCTACCAAATACCCCCTCCAGGGCAGAGAGGTACTCAGCATCTGTGGCCTCTGGGCTGGTGGATCACAGGAAATGAATGGCCTCCAGTGCAGGGCCCCTCAAACTTTCCATGAGCTCTATCTCTTTTCCCCCTCAGCGCACTGCTACTCCTGGACCAATGGGGTGACGTAGTCCATTCATGTTCTCAGATCATCCTCCCCCACAGGCACCGTGCCGGAGAAAAGCCTAAGTCTGCATATGAGTCCAAATGCACAGTAGGTATCTCTATGGGGGAAGCAACTGTAGGGGTGGCGGGAGAGGCTATGAGGGATTGCATGGGAGTGACATCCTCAGAAAGCTCTACCATTTTCACTAGCTCTGTAGCAGAGTGCCCCTTACAGGCTAACAGTTTAAACAGCTTGTCTTTAAACCCCTCTATGCAGGGGGATCTTCCAGGAGCAGCTAGGTTGTTATGTAAGTGAATGACCCTCCACCCCTTTTGGGACCTTTTAGGCAAAATGACAGGGGGTACCTTCTCTGGTTCAATGGGCAGGCTGCAGGAGAGTAAGGCCACCATAGTTTGACCAAACAGGTCGGTAGGGTTGTCACGGTATGACGGTGTCATGGTATACCTCGGTGTCAAAAGTCACGGTATTGATACCATGGACCATTTCTGATACTGCGATAACCGTGATTCAGGGTATACCTCGGTATTGAGATTTTTCAACTAGTTTTTTGCATTTTTCAGGGACAACTGTCCCTTATATGCCAATTCTCTCTGATGCAAGAGTTTGAGAAGGCTTCTTTTTCGTGCAAAAATTGTTTTGTGGATGCGACGTCCGCTGTCTGCTGCAGTGCTGTACAGATTAGTAAGGTTAGGTTTAGGTGTCCTCATGTGTCCAATCCATAAGTGGACTGATGATGTCGGTTGAGAGACCTTCAATAACATTTAAGTCAATCTCTTGACTTCTTCCTTCCAGTTTTAAATTTTCAATGTTCAGTTTCATGACACAGTTTTTTTAGTCATCGTTTAATTTGTGTGTGTCTCACGGAGTGCCACACAAGGTACACAGAGGCTAAGTGAGTATTATGCCACCAGTGATATACAAGTAATAACTGCTTCCTTAATGGTAAATGGTGAGAACAGACTGTGCGCAACAGCACACAAAAGTCAGTGTGTTGTGCGAGTGCGACTATATCACTCACACAATGCACACTAACTGCGCAGTACACATGAAGTGCAGCACACTGCTTGCACAAAAAGCCACACTGTAAGTGCACAATGTGCATCATTATTGTCCTTCCTCTGCTGTTCTTTTGGAACAGAAGCAGAAAATGACGTTCTGGTTTCAAAATGAGTGACATCCCTCCAAAAAAGTTGAACAACAAAACACGTTTGTTGAGGGTTACATCCTCCTTGGGACAATTCCACAGTGCCCGACACTACAGCGACAACAGCACCAGGTCACTGTAGTGTCGGCGCGGGACCCCACCACTGCATTCGGGGGTACTGCACCCCCCTCCCCCAAACCACTCAGACTCAGAGTTGGTTATTTAAGTAGCAGGGGTTGGGGGGGACATATAGATGTCGACCAGCCGTCCTAAATCCATTTGTTGATTGGGCTTGAGCAGTGGGCATGGAATGGTAGGGTGAGGGAGGGATCAGCAGCAGTAACCAGGCCCAGCATCAAAATCTGTTATGTTATTTTGTTAACAGTAACTGTGTAACATGTCATCTGTCATGTCATGTAATGATCATGTTAAGTTTTCTTATCTTTATGGGTAACAGAACAAACTGTCTGTGGTTGGTTGTCACTGTATGTACAGACTCAGACTGCAGACTGGTCAGCCACCTCATCGGCGGGGCCAGTGAGTGACAGATGAGACCGTAGCGATCATTCATTCACATTACTGTTAACTGTTGTGCTGCTCCGTCTCGAGTGGTCATGCATGTTCATGTTCATTCATTATAAGTCTGAACTATAGAGAGTAGACAGTCCTGTCAGTCTGTCAGAGGCACAAAACTGTCAAGGTTAGTCAGACAGAGAATGAGATACACACTGAGAACCTTTTCAGGTTCATTTTTTATTGTTAAATAATAACACAAAGATTGCCATGATGCCAGTGCCATTTGCATTTGCAAATTGCAGTTTTGCATTACACTTACACTCTGTGTTTTTCAGTTTCAGTGATGAGAATTGGCAGTAGTAGTCTGTGTGTTCCTTCAGTTTTCATTCCCAGTTGTTCCCCGCCCCTCCCTCTATCTGATTCTGCAGCACAAAGTCATTGCTGCCCAGCACACCTGCAGTGTGGATAACGAATTTGAAGCCTGCCAACACATGCCATATCCGGAGTGCATTCTGCTCGCTTATCCAAATTCTCTCGGACAGCTGTTGCTGTTGCTTCCTGACTCCGAGTCTGAGTCCTCCCTCCCTGTCCTCCTAACGTGATTTGTGATATTTCATACTTGGCATTGGCTATTCAGCTGAACTAGCACATTTAGTGAAGTTGCTGTCTTGTCTTGTCTGTCTGCTTGATACATCCTGAGTCCCTCCAGTCCAATTTCGCTGTGGGCCACTTCATGTCTCTCCCTCTGCCTGCTCACCTGATGCTCCCACTAGAGTGGTCCCTAGGACTGAGTCCTACTCCTGACTCATGTCATCTGTGTCACAAAACTTTTGTTGGCTAGCTCAGCTGAGCTCTTGGTTGACTGTGGCTAGGGGCTACCTAACACAAAACCAATAAGAGAAATTACTTTAATTGCATTATTACCCTTAGTCTAGCTGCTAGTTTAACAATTATAGTCACTTGACTCCGCAGCTACCAACCATGGCGCTGAGGATATATAGGCTAATTCCTTTAATGCTATGCAGGACTCCAGTCCTGTTGAGTCACTCAGCATATCACGAGACTTGACTCACGAGTCCCGAGTCCGAGGTGGTGACAAGATGACTTGAGTCACTTGGGGGGGGCCTACCTAAAACAAAACCCAATGGAAAAAGTAATTTAAATTCATACATTTCTTAATTACTTAAATAGCTAGTAGCTTACAAATCAACAAAAAAAAAACAACTGAGAAATGAGTGCCTGCCACTGCCATGGCACTGAGGATATATAAGCAGATTCCTTTAATGCCAGACTGCACTCATGTCACAGTCACACGTCTCGACTCACAATAGCACAACTCACTCAACCAAAGCAAGAAACTCACATTGGCTCACTGCCTCAGCTGGAGGCTACTGTAGTTAAATACCTTTTACCTACCTTAAAAAAGGCCGCCAATGAGTGCCTGCCACTGCCACGGCATTGAGTATATATAAGCTGATTCCTTTACTTTCAAACTTGACTCCTGTCACAGTCACTCGACTCAACTTGAGTCACAGTATAGCATGACTTACCCTAAGAAAGTCAAGCAAGCAACTCACATTGGCTCACTCCCTCAGCTGGAGGCTACTGTAGCTAAATACCTATTATATTAAAAAAGGAAAAAAACAGCCAGGCAGCCAGCATGGCATTTGGGATATACAGGCTAATTCCTTTAAATGCCACCATCTCTCACAGTTGGCTTAGCTCAGCCAATTGGCTCTGGCTGTTGGCTTGGACTTGGAGTCTTGGACACAGTGAATGGTGAGTGCAGGCAGGAGTTGTGTTGTGGTTGTGGTGGTAGGGTACTACATTGAGAAAGTAAATATGAAGAACACAGATCTCTACAAATTTATTTGCACTACTTACTATTACGTTTACTAACTTAACTTGAGGGGACGGGGGGGGGGAGGACTGGGTCTTGGAGGGAGTCCCAGGCTGTAAGGTGAGGATGGAGGAGGGGTACTCAGCCTAGTCATAGCTAGACAGTGAGCCTTGATTTTCCAATCAGAACCATTCTGATTTAAGTAGTGCTCTTGCTGTGCCTGCTTCTAAAACTAGTAGCACACTACTTCAGTGAAGTGCAACTCTGTCTGCATCTGCAACTCTAGTCTGCACCATCACCAGGAGTGGAGTGACTGGACATTCCTTTTGTATTCCTCAACTCTCATCTTTAAATTATTGACAATTTAACATAACAAAAATGTAAATCAAACGACATACTACTCGTACTCACTGTGCTATTTCAGACTCTCTCTCTCTCACTTCCCCAACTGCTACAAACTGCTCTCTGCTTAGCCCATCTAGTCAGATTAGTAAGCACTTATGCTGTATTTTTTTATTTGTTTCAGCTGCTCTTAGCCCAGTTGTTTGTTAGCTATGAGTGATTACTAGTCACGGAATTTGTTATTGTCTATGAACTCTGACCTATCTTGTTACTTACGCTTGCGATTTGTGAAATCTTGATTTGCTTTGAATCATTGTTGCCTCCCTGAATTCAAAATGTATGCATTTCCCTGGTTATCCCTACCTATTGTAATCTCCTGGGTAGTGCCTGAAAATAATCATGTTTTGGCTGTGGTACTTACCCGGTAAACAAAAACCAAATAAATAAAAATATTTTTGTGTAGTACTTTTGGTATTGGTAGCATTTTGTGCTGTAAGCTAAGAGTACAAGAAAACACTTTACTTATAATGGTATGTCACTCACATTTCAGACTGCAATGAAATGAATTTTTTTTTTTAATATAAATATACTTGTAGTGCTCGAAGATCCATGCTCATCATGAGCTCAGGAGGAATCTTAGTCAATAAAAAATATATTTCTCTTGCACATACTTGACTCATTGGGCTGGATATTCAAAAGGGTTGTGCCATGCGCAATAGAGTTGCACCTGCGCAAGTCCGAAACTGCGCCATTCTGCCATATTCAGCAGGAGGCAGTTGCGCCCCCCCAAGTCATGCTGAGCAACAGCGCAATGCTAATGAAGGCATGCTCAACTGGAGGGGGAGGAACCATGCATAAACTGCACAGCCCGATATTCAGCCGGGCTGTGCAGAGTTGTGAAGGTGCAACCCCCAACCTGCGCCTGCACAACTCTGAGCAAAAAAAAAAAAGGAGTAAGTTGAGGGCCACCCACAGGTGAGCTGCCGCATTGCAGGGCGCAACACAGCAGCTGCCACCTGTGGGCCGCCCCCTCTTCCCTGTGCCCCCCTGCAACCCGATCGCGGGCATAATAGTAACCCCCCAACTGGCCCGATCGCGGGCAAACTGTAGTAATCCCCCACTGGCCTGATTGTGGGCAAAACTGTAGTAATCCACCCGACTGGCCCGATCGCGGGCAAAACTGTAGTAATTCCACCCCCACTAGCCCGATCGTGGGCTAAACAGTCATAAGTCCCACCCCACTAGCCCAATCACAGGCAAAACAGTAGTAAGTCCCACCCCCAATAGCCTGATCACGGGCAGAACAGAGTTCAACCCTCCCAAGAACAAATCCCTGGTGGTCCAGTGGACCCACGAAGCCCGATCGCGGGCATTAGAGTCAACCCCAGGACCAAGTACCCTGGTGATCTAGTGGCCCCACCCCACCCACCCATGGAGCCCCACCACCCGCTCCCCGTCAGCGGTGTGCGGCAGCAACCCACCGCCTGCCGCCCTGCGCCGCCATACGACTGACTGCCGGTGAGGGCTGCCGCACATTGGTTCAGAGCAAGAGCCAATGGGCGTGCAGCCCATAAATGAAGGCAGTCAGATATGTGAATGAATGGGTGGTGGGGCTCCATGGGTGGTGTGAGACAATCACCTATCAGGATACTGAACCTAGAGAGTTGACTCTAATACCTTGATGAGGCCCTTGATCCCACTGGACCACCGAGAGATATTGTTCTTGAGTTGAACTCTGTTCTGCCCGTGATTAGCTAATGGGGTGGGAATTACTACTGTGCTGCCTACGATCGGGCTAGTGGGGGGTGAATTATTACTGTGTTGCCCGCGATTGGGCTAGTGAGAATAATTACTACTGTTTGCCCGTGATCGGGCTAGTGAGGGTGGAATACTACTGTGTTGCCCGCGATCGGGCTGCAGGGGGCGTCGGTCCCCGAGGCTGCTGCCTGGCATGGTGCCAGGTGCAAGTCGTCGGGGATCGGCGCACCTGCATGCTAATGGCATGCAAATGGGGCCATAAGTAGATGCAAATGCCCCCCCCTGCATCTTGCATGAATTATGGCCCAATTTGCATGTCACCTTTTGAATATCGGAAATTTGCACATGGCGCAATGGAACTTGCGCCACCGCATCTTGAATGCTCCACAATGACCACTTGCGGTGGCGTAAGTTCCACTGTGCCATGCACAGTGGCTGTGGCCGGGGGGGTGATATTCAAAGGAGTTGCTCAATAGCGCAACTCTGTTGAATATTGCCCCGGCCACACCCCAGCGTAACTTTTTTGAGCAGCACAAGGGCTTGCGCCACAGAACGGCGCAGTTTGAATATCCAGTCCATTATCTTTATTTTCTCTCATTAAATTCATAATATGTCATTTACTAGTATTTTAACTGCTTTTCCATGTAAAATTTGGTTAAAATTGCATGATTTTTTAATATTGTAGGTTTTCCCATTGGAATGCATTATACAGCGGTATCACGATAACCGCGGTATCACACACCGCGGTTATCATACTGTCAAAATTTCATACCATGACAACCCTACAGGTCGGAATCCCTTCCTTTCACCTCAACCTTCCCCAAACACTTAACTTGTTCAACAGTCTCTATAATAGTTGCATTAGTGGGCCCTAACAGAATGTCCATTAACAAAATGACTTGTTGAAGATCTACACCCTGTGCCTTGCTCCACCCCATCATATGGTGCACTAACAGCTTATGGGGGGCAATCTTAAACTTAGGCGTAGCAAGTGCCTCCATTTTATTAAATTTTTTAAGCGTGGGGTTGTAGTACCCACTCCTGACTACTAGAAGGCGCAAATCCAAGCGCTGGTGCCTCCAAGATGTAACCCCTAGGTGGCACTATCCAAGGGCTACTACCCCTGCCTGCTTGACTAGTTGCAGGTTAAGGGGCCTGGGTACTGAAACGGGTGCCTCCACCCAGAGGACAGGGTTGTTAGTAGCAAGGCTAACGTGGGTACAGCCCTCCGGGACACTGTAACAACCTCTTTCCCCTCTAGTGGCCTAGACAATATGCAACAAACACTTTAACAGTAGCCACAATTCAGCATACAAATCCTCACACTGTTTGCACTTACCACCAGAGCTGGTTCCACCAGTTCAACCCTGGAGACCCCCTGTAAAACAAGGTTAGACACAGCAAATAACAACAGTGCAGTGCTTTTGGTACAAACTGGAAATACAGTCAGATTAAATACAAAAAGAGTTAGATCTGACTTATTCAGGGGAATTGAACAAGGGAGGGGCGCAATCAGGTTGATTGATTCTAAAACTGATCTAGTCAGGCAATTATGTATGCACTTTTAGTCCCTGCACAGTCACACACTCTGGATACCCAGTTGGAAGTAAGGTGGGCTAGCCTGGAACGTTGCCCAGAGTAGGCCGGCATTGTAGCTGGTCAGGGCCCTGTGGTGAAAACAAAAGGCATGCAAACCACACACAATTTGTAATCCGGAGCCAGGAGGCTCAGTTCATGATAGGAAGACAACAATGCAATCAGATGACAATACTTGTGATTTTAGCTGTTGTTGCAGGGAGCTACCCTGACTGTTACTCATGCTACCCAATGCAAGACACAGGAGGGATGAAATGGAAACTGCAGGGTGACAACTGGTATGCCAAGAGAAGCAGGGCCTAAACGAATCACAGCACTTCCTGCTCCCTTCTGGACTGGATCATGTCAAACCGACCCGAGAGGATCTCCTCTGTAGGGACCCTACCCGACGCCATCTCTGACCACTCTCCTGTCCTCTGTAATTGGAAAATCCCCTCCCCTAAGGTCCCCCATAAAATTATCCAGGTCCGAAACTTTGCCAGTTTCAACCCGGACCTGTTCTTGGAGGAACTAAGGCTCACGGACTGGACAGAAGTCCATCGAGCTCAGGATCTCTCCTCCGCTGTCGCCGTGCTTCACAACATCTTTGCGGATCTACAAGATAGGCATGCCCCTATCACTAGGCGAAGGGTCCGTGGGACAGCCACCCAGTGGCTGAATGGGGTCTCCTCTCCCTTATGCGAGCGAGAGACAAGTGCTGGGCACGGTACAAATGCTCACACGACACTGCCCTGTTTCAACAATACAGAAAACTCAGAAATGAGTGTAAGAAAACCATCAGTGGGGCAAAAAGTGACTTCTGTAAGGCCGCCCTTCTCAGCTCTGCAAATTATCCCAGACGGTTCTGGAGAACCATCCAAACACTGGTCAGTGGTCGCTCCAACTCCGGGGTCACTGACATGCTCATCGGAGGTGTCTCCTGCAATAGTCCCTACGTGATTGCCAATGCACTTAATTCCCACTTCACCGACCTCCCTGCCATCCTCCCTCCAGGGTCTATGGCCTGGAACTCTAACCATTATGCTTCCACGACCCAGCGGGAGTCTGGCCTGACCTACCCTCCTTTCCACCTAAGGGTAGTATCGGTAAACGAGATGTGGTCTCTCCTTCTAGGCCTCTCCCAGAATGCAAGCCCTGGCCTGGATAACCTGGAGCCCAAGCTCCTCAAACTTGGCGCCCCCCTCATAGCCTCCCCAGTGGCCCACATCTTCAACCTATCCATCACCCAGGGTCGATCCCTGACATCTGGAAGGTTGCCAAGGTCGTCCTTGTCCCTAAGCAGGGCGACCCCAAAATCCTGGATAACTACCGTCCTATAGCCATCCTCTCGGCTGTCAGTAAGCTCCTGGAAAAGGTGGTAGCCAAACAACTCTCGGAGTATATCCACACCCATGGCCTGCTGTCCCCTGCCCAACACGGCTTTCGAAAAGGGCACAGCACTACCACGGCACTCATTTCTGTCTCCTCCAGCATCAGAGCTGCAATGGATCTGGGGCAACTCTCAGGTGCTGTGTCAATTGACTTATCAGGCCTTCGACCTCGTTGACCACGACATGCTTACCACCATGATGAGGTCCCTTGGTTTGCCCTCTTCTGCTCTAAACTGGGTCTCTGACTATCTGCATGGCAGAGAACAGCTAACTAAATTCAACAAAGTCTCTCTGCCCCCCCATCCGTAACCTCTGGTGTCCCACAGGAGTGTCAGTGCTGGGTCCCTACTCTTTTCCCTGTTTATTAACAATCTCCCTGCCGTGATCACCAGATGCTGAGTTACCATGTACATGGATGATCTGGTTCTCCTCGCTCACTCCCGTGATACAGCCACTCTTAATCGTCACCTATCAGAGGACCTCTGGAACATCCAGGCTTGGCTCTCCAACCATAAGCTGGTCCTTAACCAGAAAAAAACCCAGGCCATGCTATTTGGCTCCTCAGCCAAGATTTGGGCCTCTCCAACTCCCCTGCAAATCAACTATGGCGATGGTACTCCCCTTCCTACAGTGACCTCCTTAAATATCTTGGTGTGACGCTTGATCCCCAACTGGACCTGAGAATCACATTCACAATGCCTGTAGTGGGGTAAACCGTAAGCTGGGGCTGGCTTACAGGGTTTGGTACAACCTCACCCTCTGGCCGTCTAGCTCTTGCCAGGGAGTACTACCCTTCCCTTAGCTATGGTTCCCTCCCATTTGCTCATACTTCCAAGGTCCTCCTAAGCAAGTGGAGCACGGTGTACAACAACATCTGTCGGTTTGCCTGGCGCTCCCCGTCTCACCCATCTTTCTTGAACTCTATGATAAGCTTGGCTGGCTATCCCCGGTCAATCACCTCTACTTTAGCACTGGGTGCCTCACGAGCAAAGTAATCAGCTCCGGCACCCCTCCGGAACTTGCCCGGTTTCTCGCCCCAGCTGATATCTCCCCCTACCCTCTTAGATCCCAGGGCCCTGGCCTACTGAATATACCTACCACCCGCACCATCATGGGGGACCGGAGCTTTGCTGTTCATGCTCCCAGGCTTTGGAACTCCCTTCCTGAAAGTGTCCGCACTACCCCTTCTCACAAACTTTTCCGGACCTCTCTGTGGGAACATCTAAAGCTGGCCTCTCGCTGCGATTGCCTAAAGCCTCCCTAGAACACAGTTCTGGTGTCCACTGGATAGCTGGTTTCACCTTGCCCGTGCTTATACCGCCAGCCCTGCTGGTCATTGCACTCTTATCTCACAAATTGTACTCTTGGTCGTAACTGAAACTGTACTTTTCCAATCCAATGCAAAATTTGTAAACTGTCTTTCTACTGCTTGCTATATTGATGTACTTGCTATACCCTATTGCTGTAACTGTTGTGCCTGTTATACCTCCACTGTACTCTCCCGGATCGTTCCTGAAAATAGGCATATAACTTGTCTCGTGTACCTACCCGGTTAACAAAAACTAAATAAATAAATAGTAAAGCAATCACTATACCACAAAGCGGATAGCAGTCCGGCAGCAATATCAGTGTTTCAGCAAAATTGGGAGTTCTATGGTGAATGGATGTCCTGACAGGCCGATCACATACAGCAAAAATATTTGGTCTTCTCCAGGTTTAAGTCTGGTCACACTTCAGTGGCTTTGTCACACTGCAATTCGGATACAGTCCGATTGCTAAACCTTTTAAAGGATTCCCTCTCGACGGACAGCAGGCAGACAGGCCAAACTCAGCCTTTCCACCAATCTCCCGTGCAAACTATGCTGCAGCAGCTGCTCGAATCACTAGAGTTGTTCACTCTCCAAGCTGTACCTCCAGACTGACCCACTGCAGCAGGCAGCTTGGGAATTTCCCTTCGGTGCAAAAGGTTCGATTCATTGATTCATCTGTATGTCAAAAGCAAGGGCTCCCCCTCCAGGTGTATTTAGGCGCCAAAGTCTCAAAACTACAATTCCTACAGAAATTCACTCCCACAAGACCCCTGGGGACAAATTCCGTTTTAGGGTCCCCAAAGGTACTGACTGACCCATTCTGGCAGTCCAGGACCAAGATGGTAGTGATAAACAGAGCTGTTCATGCTGCAAAGAAGGCAGGTTAGACAAACTATAATATCATTACTATTCTAATAGATAATCAGCAAATAAGTACAGCTTCTGATAGAGCTCCCTCTACGCAAATAGCGATGGCAGAACGGAGCGATTATCTGGCAGCCCAAGCAGGACTTGAGTATAGAAACACTCAGCCCCCTCCCAGATTAAATAAGCACCATGTTATAGGCAGCTCTTAAAGAGACAGAGCACAGAGGCATTAAGGCACTCTCATACAACACTTTTAAAATGCTAAGACACAGGACACCAGCCTGGCAGTGCTCATTTAGGCAAACCCAAAGAAGACTTTCAGGAACCCCCATTTGTAGGGGAGTTACATGTAAATATTAGGTTAAAAATACATTAACAGTCACTGTGTACGGATTTCTGAAAAAATGTTCGAGCAAGGAGCGAGCGCTGCATTAAGGCAGTTACGCTGAAGTCAGACCCCATGCTGTGGCAATTTCTGCCATCCTTTTTTGAATGTGGTACTTGCAGAGAAAGAAAACAGAGACTATTTAAAAAAGAGCTTTTGAGGGGCACACTGACTTTGTTGGAGGGAGCTGTTAGTTTTGAAACTATGAGGTGTATGAATATGTGGTATGTTTAGTAATGTGAGGTCATGCGTGTGTGTACCTGGACTTGATACAGTGATGTTATACTCAGATAACATCACTGTTCAAGGCACACACTGACCAATCAAATGCCTGGGAATTTTCTTGCCATTGTATAGTAATAATTTCAACATGTCTGTCTTATTTTCGTTTGGTGTTTTCCAAAATTCTGTTAAATATTTTTTGGCAGCCATTAAGTTAGTTTTGGTAGTCACAGTTCCCCTCTAGCTATCAAAAACAAATCTGAGGTAACTGCCTAGAATGGAGAGTGACACCAGTGCAGAGTTTGAACCTACATTCCAAATTCTATAATTTGCCTAAGGTTCATTCTCCGGGGCACCTCTCTGTGCTAGGAAGAGATGCCAAAGTGTAAACATAGTAATAGGATCCCTGAGATGAAGCAGCATTACTATGGTGAGTAATTTGTTCTTCCAGGTAAAACATTTGAAATAAATAGTGTGCTTACCAGGTAAAAAAAAAAAACAACAACTAAATAAAATAAACAATCCACACCTCTCTCCTGGTTTATTAATTATTTGTAGATTGGGCATTTTGATCTTTTAAGAGTGAGACTTGATTCTCAAATAGTATCTCTGTAAAAAAGGACTATGGAACACTGAAAGTATGCAGAAGAACCAGAATTAGACAAGTGACTCTCCAACTCCTCATCTGTACTTTTTTAATAAACTTTATTTTCAACTTTTGTGCAGATACAGACAAATTCATAAGGTACAAATCTTACAAGGTCTCAGAGAGACTCGAAAGAAGTTACAACATACAGTTGATACAAACTAAGACTAACATACCTAGGCCTGTTACTGGTAAGAGTCAATCCACAAATTCACAGTATATACGTATACTCTTATCAGTTCACGTCATCGGTCAACAGTTGTTGGCAAGGTGTTACACAGATGTCTTTCTGGCTGTCCTAGTATTATCAGAGAACTAGATAGTAAGACTAGAATGGAAATGCCCCTCAGCAGTGCCTAGTGTGAGTACGTTGAGCATGGTGCCATGCTATGGATGGCAAAACAGTGCCAGAAATGTCACACTCAGCATTGCAGTCTATGTGCTATGTAAGCAGACAGCTATTAATAAAAAGGATTTTTTAATGGCAAAACACATCTCAGAAGCATTTTTTGGGAGCCAGGACTGCAGTGGACATTACTGGCCAAATTAGCACTACAGATTACAGGGGATTTATTAAATCACAGTTACAGCGTGACTGGAATACGTGAGCTGCTGCTGTGTTTTATCAGTGTTTTCAGGGATAAGTAGGATTAAAATCAATTTAAAAAATTTGTATTTTAATGAATTTTAATATATTTCTGTATTAAAAACAATACTTAGATAATATAGCCTATCTTTTAATGTATTTTAATATATATCTGCCTACTGTATATTGCTGCACTGTGCTTAGTGATAAGCCGGGATGAGACTTTCATTCAGTATGCCACCCATTTCTTGGGAGTGGGCATTGTTGCCTGTAGTTATGATGGAGGGCTGCCACAAGAGCTGTAGGGGGGTTATAAGGCAGATGGGGATTGGTAGCCAGCCACAGGGGCTGTGGTGGGTGTGGGCTAGGGTACATGTCACGGAAGGGAGTCTGAGGCCAGACATGAAGGAGCTCTAAACCTAGAGGCCAAGGGTGGAGGGTTTAGTAGCCAGAGGTCTGGGCTGACTGGGGAATGAGCCTGTGAGTACGAATGCAGGGTTATGTATGGGGGGATTATTCCGCCAGGGCTGGGGGTGCTTGGGAGCCTGCCTTCAGGGCTGAGCACCCTACCACCATGGCTTGGGATTTGCTCAAGAGCCTGTCATCAGGGCTGCGGTGGGGCCTCTGGAGGCTGCCACCAGGGCTGGTTGGTGCTTGACAGTCTGATGTCAGGGCTCTGGAAGCTGCCGCCAAGTCTTGGGCTCGGGCTAGGGAGTCTGCTACCTGGCCTGGGGGAATCAGAAGATACTGTCAGTATGGAGAGCTCAGGAGCTCCTGAGGCTCTATGGGGACTCAGAAGCTTGTGGCCTAGGCTGGGGGGGGAGGGACTCTGAAGCCTGCTGTCAGGTCTGGGGTAGTGATCAGTGGAATCTGCAGCCATGGCTTGAGGGTGCTCTGGAGCAAGAGGCCAGTGGTGGAGGGTTTAGGAGACAGAGGCCTGGGCTGATGGTGGGATTATAGATGTGGGGGTATTATGCCACCAAGGTTGGGGGTGCACGGGAGTCTGCTGCCAGTGCCTGAAGTGTACACAAGAGCCTGCTGTAAGGGCTATGGGGGCTCTGGAGGCTGCCGTTGCCAGGTCTTGGGCTTGGACTAGGGAACCGCTGCCAGGCCTGGGGATGATCAGGAGCTGCTGTTAGGATGGTGGTGGGGAGAGTGCAGGAGCTCCTGAGTACCTGTCTATGGGGGCTCAGAAGTGGGGCTTTGGGAGGGGAACTCTGAAGTCAGCTGCGGAAAAAAACACTACAGACTGTGGGAAAAAAGTGCAGGGGCAGGATTCTCAAAGAACAGCAAAAATCCCGCAGCTGCGGGAAAAAGGCTTGCAACATTGCGGAAATGCAGTTGCAAGATATTCTTAAAGAAAATCCTGCAGCTGATGGAAATCCGCAAAAAGTCCTGCAGCTGTGGAATTCCAGCAGCTGCGGGAATCCCACAAGTGCTACGAGTCCACAGCTGTGGAAATGGCTGAGGGGGCACAGCAGTAGTAAATGCATGTAGCTGAAGCAACAGACATTAACATTGCTGCCATTGTATGAGGCTGACAGCACCCACAAGGATACCTGCAACCAGCCCCTCAACTGGGACCACTGCAGCACCACAGGTACCAGCAATACCATGGCACCACAGTGGCTGACAGTCACCGCTGGTCATCCCTCCCTGGGGTGTTCCTGTTGCCTGTGGGAGTGGCACTCGTTGCAGGCTGGTCAGGCTCTACTGCCTGTGGGGCTCCGCCATGGGCGGCACTGAGTCTGGTGGTTGTTGCCTGCTACCGTAGTGTATCATGGCAATGTGCGCTTTTGTTGCTGTAACATCAGCCACTGCTATACTATCTGGGATGCTACCTGTGGATCACCTCCACCTTAATTGATTCCAATTTTTGGGGCACTACTGTAGTTTGCTGAGGAAGAGTTACACCTCATTCCACTGTGTGTAACATTTTTTCTGCACCTGTAGAAAATAAACTGGCTGAGAATAGCCTTGCAGGAGCTGTGCCTTACTTATCTCACACCTTTTTTCCCTTTAGGGACTTCCGCAGCTGCACTTTTTCCACAGTCCATAGTATTTTTTTCCCGCAGCTGCAGCGTTTTTTATGAATAGCACTTGGAGCAATTTCCCCTTTTTTTCCGTAGCTACGGCAATTTGGGGGACTTAGGGAAGGTTTTGCACCTTCTGAAAGCTTTGTGAATCCAGCGCCAGCTGCGGAAGTCCCTGAGGAAAAAAAGGTGCGAGATAAGTAAGGCACATCCCCTGAAAGGCTATTCTCAGCCAGGTTTTTTCCACAGTTGGGGAAAAAATATTACACACAGTGGAATGAGGTGTAACTCTCCCTCAGCAAACTCAGTTGTGCCCCAACAATTGGAATCAATTAAGGTGGAGGTAAGGCACAGGCAATAGCATTCCAGATAGTACAGCAGTGGCTGATGTTACAGCAACAAAACCACACATTGCCATGCTGTGGCAACAGGCAACAACCACCAGACCCAGTGCAGCCCATGATGGAGCCCCACAGACAGTAGAGCCTGACTAGCCTGCAGTGAGTGCTACTCCTGCAGGCAACAGGAATGCCCCAGGGAGGGACGACCAGCGGTGACAGTCAGCCACTGTGGTGTCATGGTATTGCTGGTACCTGTGGTGCTGCAGTGGTCCCAGTTGAGGGACTGGTTGCTGGTATCTTTGTGGGTGCTGTCAGCCTCAAACTATTGCAGCAATGTTACTGTCTGCTGCTTCAGCTACTTGTTGTACTATTGCTGTGCCTCCTCAGCCATTTCCATGGCTGCGGATCCGCAGCACTTGCGGAATTCCGCACCTGCTGGAATTCTGCAGCTGCGGGACTTTTTGCGGAATTCCCTCAGCTGCGGGATTTTCTTTAAGAATATTACACAACTGCGTTTCCGCAGTGCTGCAAGCCTTTTTCCCACAGCTGCAGGATTTTTACTGTTCTTTGAGAAACCTGCCCTGGATATTTCTGATGTGGTGAAAGGCTGTGATCATTCACACCTATCATTCAATTGAGGTGATTTCTCAGGATGGCACTTTAAATCAATTATTCCATCACCCTGTAAATGGGGGTGAGAGAGGTAGTGCTGTTTTGAAACCTTACTAAGAGTTGCTGTGCAGTAGCCAGCTCAATGCTTAATCTCTCAGACGGGGTCTACATGCCTCCACAGCGAGAAGAGCCTGCTGCCACACTCCCCGAGCCCTTGCTATCAGGCATCCTCATAGCCCTTTGGGCTAACAGCACCTCAGACAGGGGTCTACACGCCTCAATGGCGAGAAGAGCCTGCTGCCACACTCCCCGAGCCCTTGCTAGCAGGCATCTTCATAGCCCTTTGGGCTAACAGTGCCCCAGACGGGGGTCTACATGCCTCCACAGCGAGAAGAGCCTGCTGCCACACTCCCCGAGAACTTGCTAGCAGGTATGGCCTGGACAGCATTCCGGGAACTCGAGGCTGCATGGCTGTCTCTGTAAATTTTCTAAGAACAATTGCCTTTATCTTGGGACAGCTCCTATTGTCTGTCCGTGGAACACAAGCTCGGTGTTTGGTTCCTCATCCTGCCAGGCATTTCCAAATTCCTCCTGACTGGACTATGTCACTACCATCGGCCAGCTTATTTAACCTTTTTTCCCACTAATCCAGTATTGCCT
This sequence comes from Neoceratodus forsteri, assembly GCA_016271365.2. Classification (NCBI taxonomy): domain Eukaryota; kingdom Metazoa; phylum Chordata; order Ceratodontiformes; family Ceratodontidae; genus Neoceratodus; species Neoceratodus forsteri. Next base: position 726,310,816 of record CM057455.1, read on the forward strand.
CTGATATCTGGTCTGTTTTAATACTCAGTGCTGAATTTCTTCAGTTTAAAGTTTTCCATTAGCAGATTATATATTTTAGCCACTAGAGGGCCCAGTTGTAAGCACACTTACCTAATCCAATCCTCCTGACTGTCACATCATGTTGTCCCTCCATGCACTGCAGTTTCTGCTTCTCTTACTCTCATCCCTCTTTCCGCTTTTCTTCCTCCCCGAAGCTTGCTTCCCCTCTCCCCCCCTCAGCATCCTACTTGGCACTGCCTACCATCACTCATGTATTCTCCATCACGAGCTTGCCCCCCCCGGGTGCTCCCCTCTGCAAATGGATGGCAGTCCCCGCCTACCACTGTACACGGGCCCTGGACACTCTCTCACGTGCCATCATTCTGGGATCATTGCCACCAACCTAATGTAAGTTCCTGCAAAAAACAGGCATGCAGACTCATGCTCAGGGACTTACGCTGGTGCACCCTGAAGCTTGTGCTCCTCCTCCTCCTGCTGCTGTCAGGAAACATCCATCCTAACCCTGGCCCAATCACCTCCAGCTCTATCTACCAGGAAAAACCCTTAGGAGCACTCTCCATAGCATTTCTCAACATCTGTAGTGTACTCCCCAAGCTGGATGCCCTACAAATCCTTACCAATCAGCACAGTCCAGATATCCTGGCAGTTGTAGAAACCTGGCTTACACCTCAAATCCCCGACCTGGCTATTGCTCTTCCAGTCTACAATGTTTTCAGGCTAGACCAGAAGTCCAAAAGAGGTGGTGGATGTGCAATTTACCTTAAAGATTCGCTACTGGGACACCCCATCACTACCTTCCTCCCAGCCACTGCTGAGCAGATTATCCTTATCAGAATCTTATTAGGTGCCCATAACAAAACCCTCACAGTTGCCTCAGTGTATATCCCCCTGAAAGAACAAGGGAATGGCCTTAACGCTGTCTTGGAATTCACCAGGTCCCAACCTCCTGACTCTGAAATTATTCTGCTTGGAGACTTTAATATAAACTGGCTTGCGTCTGATGCAGGGGTCCATAAGGATGCCGTCTCATCAGCCAATCTCATCCAGCTGGTCGTCTCTCCAACCAGGAAAAACTACAAATCTGGCGCTAGCACCCTCCTGGATTGGATTCTTACCAGCCACCCATCTTGTATTACAAATACCTCAGTCCTCCCTGACTCGCTTAGCAACCATTCCCGTCATCTGTGAATGGTCAAACAAATTCTGCAAGCCCCTCCTCATATCATCACTAGTAGAGTCCTACCACATGGGCAGTTGTCACACCTCAAAACATGCCTCAACCTCCAAGACTGGTCCCCTATCTACAAAGCAACAGATGTAAATACTGCACTGGATTACTTCATCAACACTTTCAATGCAACCTGTGACTCCTACGCTCCTTTTAAAAAGCGCAAAGTCAAAGCCCTTTGCAATACCTGGCTCTCGGCCAATCTCTTACGTCAACTAAAATCTAGAGATCACCTCTGGGATCTGGTCAGAACCACTGGTAAAGAAATTGACATCCAAAACTATAAACTTGCACAGAATGACTGTACCAAATCTATCCGGCATAAGAAATCTACCTACTTCAAGAACACTCTCACAAATACCTGGGGTAACAGATGGGCATTTTGGAATGATATTAAAGAGGTCACTGGGAAGCAGCCAAAAACCTCCCCTACTTTGCTCAACATAAATGGGTCTACTACGCTTGACCCTAAAATCATAGCAAATACCTTCAACACTGCATTCACCGATCTCAGCAGTGTTCTCCCTTCTGACTTTTTTAAGGACTATGACTCTCCCCCTCCCCCCCTCAATGCCTCCTCCTCCTCCAGCCACCCACCTTTTTATTTCAAAGCAGTCAAGATGCATGATGCCTGCAAATATATTACCAAAGTCATCACCAAATCCAGATCCAGCAGTGGTACACTTGACCTTAAACTGCTGTCCCTCACCCTTGATGAGGTGTTACAGCCACTGACATATATATTCAACCTCTCACTTAGGCTCAGCCAGTTCCCTGACAAATGGAAATCCGCCACTGTTACCCCTGTCCATAAAAGTGGTGACACGGCCACTCATGGAAACTACCATCCGATCTCTATATTGCCACCCCTCTCAAAGGCCCTTGAACGTACTGCAGCAGATTAGCTCACAGATTTCCTGGACAATTATAATATCCTGTGCTCGCAACAACGTGGCTTCAGGAAAGGACATAGCACCTCATCTGCCCTACTGGAATTCTCTGGCATTCCTCACAGCTCACTGGACAATGGTCAGTTAATTGGGTCCATCTTTATCGCTCTGACTAAGGCGTTCGACACTGTCCACCACCGCCTACTGCTTGTGCAACTTCTGAAAGCAGGGCTCTCTCCCGACTCCACTGCCTGGTTCAAAAGCTACTTGGAAAACCGGTCTCAAAGAGTAAAAATTGCAGATGTCCTCTCTGGTACCAGACCTGTTCGCTCAGGTGTCCTCCAGGGATCCATTCTGGGCCCCGTACTATTCAGCTTGTCCCTGAACTCCCTTCCAAATTCTTGCTCTGAAACAATCATCCTCTATGCAGATGATGCTGTAATTCTTGCCTCCCACAAGGATCCTAAGCCTCTACATGACAACATTCAGCTCGGCTTCACATCTGTTGAAAATTGGTTCTCAAATCACAATCTGGTCCTCAATAATAAGAAAACAAAGTCTACGATGTTCAGCAGCTCTCATAACAAGCATAAGCTGCACCCCCTATCCATCAAAACCAGTCATGGAGTCACCCTGTGACAGGTTCAAGCCTTTAAGTACCTTGGAATCACTCTAGACCCTCATCTAACTTACAGTGCCCACACTGACTCTGTAGCCAAAGCAGCAAATACTCACCTTGGCCTTTTCTTCTGGCATAGGCAACACCTTACCCCAGAAGCCCTGAATGTCGCTGTTCAGAGCTCTGTTGTCTCCATTATTGACTATGGGCTTATCATCTATGGCTCTGCCCCCGCTACCGCTCTTAGATGCATATCCACCTCCCTCAATAAGGCCTGCCGATTTCTCACTGGATCCCACCACCTCACATATACGTGCGACCTCTATGCACAAACTGGAAGGCTGAAACTCACCAACTGGATAAAGTACCTAACCTGCACCATGGCGAAGAAAATAACTATGGGCCTTGCACCCCCTGGAGTGTGTGCACTCCTGCACCCTAGCAATAACCCCCACTCAACCAGGGGGTCTGAATCACAGCTCCTGCAGGTTCCACGTTGTCATATCTCACAAGGTCAAAGATCTTTGGCCTACAGGGCGCCTGGCTGGCTAAATGGTCTAAACAGTTACATCTCCTCCACTCCTACCCTTGGTGCATTTAAATCAAGGCTACACCTCTCTCTCACTGCCTCTAGCTCCTGTGACTGCCTCCATTAGCTGACCCCATGAATATTTCCCTAACCTTATGCAGTTCTCTCTCCTATTAGCACTTGGTTACCCCTTAGCACACACTTTCTCATGTTATGTCTATGACAATGCCTCTGGCTGCACTCCTCCCCCCTCTACTCTTCCTCTCTCTTGTCCTCTATCCTCTCTGCACCTCTTCCGCTATCTCCTTATAACCTAGCCTCCAAAACTTGTTCTGTTTCTCAGATGCTTTGTAACTCTGTTTAGCGTACACTTTTGTAACCTTGTCCTATGTATTGAATTTGTAATCTGACTTACATGTCTTATATTTTGAATTGTAACCTGATGTGGAACCTTTGTAAAAGAGCCCTGGCTCAGAGGTATTGTAATCCTAGACCTAATTAAAAATAAAATAAATAAACTCACTCAATCAATATTTTATTCATCATCAAAGTATGAAAGAATGGGATACTCGGTTTAGCGGCGCTCATTTTCTGCTTTCTCATTGACAGGCTGTTACTTGAGCTGTATTCAGGCTCACCTGCGTTGTACTGCACATTACAATGATTGTTTTACCAGGGATAACACTTCCACCCCAGTAGGAATTAACACATACCGGTAGCAATACAACTTCAAAACAGGCACTGCAGAGTAGCACTTCACATGGTAACAGCAGCCTGGAGGCATGCTGACTCAGCATCATGCAACTCTGAAGTAATGAACCACACCAAAAATGCATTACAATACAAATTTGTCAACTTTGTTACAAAACCTGAAACACACAGATTCTATGGCACTGTTTTTAGAATGGTGCTGCCTGTTTTACTTGTGAAAACCACTGCAGAATGATCTTTTAACTTTGGTGAAACCAGTCCTATAAGCGTGCTGACAGGGAGGGATAGACTGTGAGTTCAGGAGATGACATCATCAGCACCTCTTCACTGAAACTGGCTTTTTTGAACAGGTAGTGAAATCAGGGTTATAAAATAGCCCATAACTTTAAAATGAAGTAACACAGAAACTTAATGTTTGGTATGAGATTTATTGTGGTATGCGTATTCTAATTCTGCATGGCCAGAGTCCTTCTTTAAATTTTCAATTCAAAGGTAGTCAAATAAGGGGACAAGACCTTCTTCAGGTATGTGGGGGGAAGAGGAAGACAAGGGGAGAAATAGTGAGAATCAGGAGGGCGGGGGAGACTGCACAGAGGAAGAATACGAGAAAGTGGAAATATTAAATGATTACTTCAGCTCAGTCTTCATGGTACAGGGTTGGAGGGATGAACCAGCATGCTGCAGTGAGCACCAGGAAGAGGGAGGAATGGACACAAGTCCATTCTCAGTGGAGTGAATCTGGAACAGACTAGAAGACTCAAAGGAGAATAAGGCAATGGAGCCAGACAGAAACATAGAATTTGACGGCAGATAAGGACCGCCGGGCCCATCTAGTCTGCCCATTTTTCCTACCCAGTGCTTAAACTGCATTCCCTACCTGCCCTGCAGCTTACCCTCCCTTGCCTATTGTGTTAGTGTTCCTTTATGATTGTCCCATGCATTTTTGAATTCCCCCACTGTTTATGCCCCCACCACCTCTGCCAGGAGGCTGTTCCATGTATCCACCAGTCTTTCTGCGAAGAAATACTTCCTCACGTTACCCCAGAGTTTACCCCCCTCTAGTCTCACATCATGTCCCCTTGTTCATGAACCTCTTCTTCTCTGAAAGATGCTACCATCTTATACCTTACTGATACCCTTGAGGTACTTGAAAGTCTATTTTATCTCCCCTCTCTCTTCTCTCCACCAGTGAATACATATTGAGGTTTTTTAGTCTCTCTTCATATGTCTTCTGATGCGACCCCTGCACCATTTCAGTTGCCCTTCTCTGTACTGCTTCCATTATATGTCTCTCCTGAGATGCGGCCTCCAGAACTGGACACAGTACTCCAGATCAGGTCTTACCAGTGATCTGTACAGTGGCACCACCACCTCCTTTTTACGGCTGCAGTAGGTGGACCCTGCAGACGTGTTGCATGTACAAAAGGAGTGATGTCATGTTTTCTGTCCGTGGAACTGACTGAAGGTGTAAATAGTCTCCTCCGCCTTACTCACCTCCAAGAAATGTTTTCCGCCCTCAAATAAATATGCTTTCATGTTAGTCAATGGTTGTAGGGTACTACTTTCTTTCTTAAATGGGCGGTACAAGAACTGGAACCTGAGTAGTGGGAGGCAGCATTCATTTTTGGGGGGGAGTAAGATCCATTCCCACCTCCACCCGAGAAGCTCCTAAAGATCTAACCCCACCTTTTTTTTGATTCATGTGGGAGGGGCATGAGGTGGACATCATGTTGAAACAAGACACACTAGTTTGGGACCTGAAGCAAGCAACAGAACAAGTCTATGGAGTGATCCAGTTGTGGAGCCCTTGTATTTTATTAAGGACTAGGAGAACAGAAAATACGTAATGCCTTCAAATTGACTTAAAAACCCTTGGAACAAATGATTATCAGAGCCACCTGGGGACTCAGAAGGAAAAGAGGAATCAAGGGCTGCCTGAGACTACAGCTCCCAAGGAAAACAATAGACACAGCATTCTGAATTCAGGTTGAAAGAGCCACAGGTTTTTCATAAACATTTATATACTAAAAACATAAAGTTCAGCTTTTGGGATTAACAATATTTGTTTACCATGTATATAGTTTGTCTTTTTAGTAGTTTAAAAACTTTGAAAACACTGGTGTTAGTAATGCATTTAGAAATACATTTTCTTATAGTTAAACATGCAGTTTCATGTGAAGGCACATTTTTTTGGGGAGGGGGTTCAAATTATTTTAATCATGGGCACAGTACTTGGGAAACAGACCTTTGATGATAAAGTGTATTTTTTTTTTAAGTTTAAGAAGTAAAGTGTAGCAGTGTTGTAACTGAGTTTACATGTGGCAGTAGGTAGGGGATAGTGTTTTGAATGTGGCAGCAGGAAAGATTTGTTAGGATAAATATATGCTGTCTTGCAAATAAAGAAATATTATAAGGGATACATTTTGCAAAACAGTGATCCCAGTATTTTGTTTCTGCCTAGGCTGTGAAGGGATTTTTTTCTAACTTTCCCTGGGTGTTTTATGACCTCTGGGGGCTGCCATTTGGGTTTATTTGATTGCATCTTGTCCAGGATAGTCTTCCCAGAGTGCCCTTTGGTTTAAATGGTAAAGCCTTTTCATGCAGGAATGTTTACTGCCTGTCATAAACAGAAATCAGTAGTAAAATTTACCAAACACAGTTAAGCAAGTTAGCTTTAAAGCCAAAGCCTGTTACAAGTTCAGCAACTATTTTTTTTTTAACCAGCCTTGGCTCAGCTTACTTTCCTATCCTGATCACTCATTTTCACAAATAAATTCCGAGAGATGTAAAGTTCCTCCTGCTAGGTATATGGTGTTATTCACACCCGTCCTCCACCCTCGCCCCCACCACCTTGCTTTGTATTTTGCATTAGCTGTAGCATTTCAGTACAGCAAGAGGCGACAATGTATATTTTTTTCTGGACTTGCAGTGTTAATTGAGCCGTCCCCAATCTGTATCCTTTCAAGAACTACTTTATGTGGTGTGCATACCAGCGTGGTTGTTTCACTCTTATTTACAGCTTTACACCTTTATCAGTTTTTAATTGTAATTGTTTTGCCCTTTGAATAACAAGGTTCAATACCTGTAACTTCTCAGTTCCTTTATTATGATCTCATTGATTTCTGAAGACCCCCTTGTAAACGAGGTGCTAAACACAACTTGGTTTTCTTTGTCTCTTTTTGTATGTGTAGTTTTATGAAGCTTGTAACCATAGAAACAAGGTTGCGAAGCACATATCTTACAAGTAATGACATATAAAAAAAACACATCATATACACAGTAAACCCAATGAAAATATATTCTGATTCCTTCCAGTTCCTGGAAAATAAATTATTTCACTAAACAAGTTACAGCTACTGAAAAATGCAAGCACTATAAATAACTGTGCAATCTGACATCTTCATTTAAACCTCTTGGCTGCAAACGGTGACATTCATAAATCCAATAAGGTTCTCACTGAAGCTATCTCCTTCGCATGTCTCCTCTCAGACTGTCAAAATAATTTCTTCAATGTGGACTGTCAGGCATTCAAGTTGTTCTCAGATTAAAGGTTAGTTTTATAAGTATAGATTTAACAAGGGTATCTTGTAAAGTACTGGTTCCTTTAAATGTTAATTGTGGTCATGCTGATATCACATTATTCGGACTTGGGTAAGTATCTAGAAATTCCCATTTTTTGTTTTTTATGATCCAGTTCATGTTATGATGCATGTATTTTATGAAAATCCTAGGGACTATCTTACTGTTGTGCACAGCTATTAAGCACTCCAACTGTGATTAAACAATGACAAGTGTAAAACTAAATAAATTAAAATTCATGTAGTCTACTAAGTACAGTAGATTGGTACAGGACCTGTAAAACAACTTGTAATGTACTGAAAGTAAACTCAAAAATAGTTTTAAATTATTTTCACATCCAATTATATAGTGGTATGAGAGAAACACAAAGATGTGAAACCCTGGAACCCCACCAACTGAATCAATATGGAATGCACATTTCATGAAGCCTAGTAAAAAAAAAGATTCAACACAAAAATCATAGAAACATAGACTTTGACGGCAGATAAGGACCGCTTGGCCCACCTAGTCTGCCCATATCCCTACCTACTGGATAAGCTGCAGATCCTAGTTAACCAACAACCTATTTCTTCCTACCCCCCACAAGAACTGTCTTATGTCTGTCCCATGCATTCTTGAATTCCCCACTATTTTTGACACCACAACCTCCTCCAGGCCGTTCCATGCATTCTACCCTCTCTGTGAAAAAATACTTCCTCACATTACCCCTGAGCCATCCCCCCTCTATCTTAAAATTGTGTCCCCTTGTTCTTGCACATCTCTTTTTCTGAAAGATGCCACCCCCTTGGACTTTGTTGATTCCCTTGAGGTACTTAAAAGTTTCTATCATGTCTCCCCTCTCCCTCCTTTCCTCAAGGGTATACATATTAAGTTTCTTTAGTCTCTCCTCCTATGGCTTCTGTTTCAGACCCTGCACCATTTTAGTTGCCCTCCTCTGGACTGTTTCTATCCTGTCAATGTCCTTTTGGAGATCGGGTCTCCAGAACTGGATGCAGTACTCCAGATGGGGTCTCACAAACTATCTGTACAGAGGGATAACAATTCCTGTTTTCTACTGGTGATGCCTCTCCCTGTACATCCCAATATCCCCTAGCCATCCCTACTGCCTTCTCACATTGCTTGCTAACCTTTAGGTCATCTGATATGATTACCCCCAGGTCCCTTTCCATTTTTGTTGTTGTTACTACTCTCCCCCCCCAACTGTGTACTCTTCCCCTGTGTTTTTGTTTCCCAGGTGCATTACTTTGCATTGAATCCAAGCTGCCATACTTCTGACCATTCCTCCAACCTTGCCAAGTCCCTTCTCATCCTTTCCACCTTCCCCTGTGTATCAACCCTGTTGCAGATCTTTGTGCCTGTAAAGAGGAATACTTTTCCTTCCAGTCCCTCGGCAACCATCATGACGACGAGTTGAGGTATCTTTACATGGTATGGTCAACCTCCACTTCACAGATGCAGTCTCTGTTCTCTACAGTAACATTGAACATCTTGGTGTAATGAGTATGGAATACTAATTTTGTGATTGATATCACGAGAGTCACTCTTTGCTCTATGCAAAATCCCACCCCCCCCCAAAAAAAAAGGATAATATAGAAATATTCCCAAGGTGACATATGCATTGTCATATATTAAATAGCAGTAGCCTAACATCTGAAATAGGACTGATCCAAACTCTGTAATTCCTAGGTAAAAGCCTGTGTTTAACATAAACCGGAATAAGTGTTGCTATGTAAAATAGGAGCACCCATGTGGTATCTGGGAAAATGTATGCATTATCCTAAATATTTTTTTTTCCTTCTAATTGTGCAGAGTAAAGTGCCACAGTCCTGATGTCAATCACAAAAGTAGCAATCAGTAGTCCATAGATAAAATGTTGCATATTAATGCAGAGAACAGGGTCTGCATCTGCAGAACAGGGGTTAGCCATACCATGCAAGCATAGGCCAGCTGAGTCATGATGTTTGGTTTGATTGGCCTCAATATGAATAATTTATTTATTTAGTTAGTTTTTGTTGACATAATGAAATGTGCATTCCTAATTTATTCTGATGGTGGGGTTCCAGGGTTCTGAATCAGTCTGTTTCTATCACTATGAGTATATGATTGTTACACAAAACCTATAGTGCTTGCCATTCCTTCCATTAAAATCGACATCTCCATATCGTTTCCTAATAATGTGCCTGCCTTTTTTAGAATAGAAAATAAAACAAATCTTACTAATTAAAAACCATTGTGTTGTTTCTCCATGTATCCTTCACAATTCAACACAATCTCACTAACTTCATTATGCAGCCGTGGTGGATCTGACCAGATTTTGTTTCTGCTAGTGATTCCTCTCCCTATGTACCCCAGCATTCCACTGGCTTTCCCTACAGCCTTCTTACACAGTCTGGCCACCTTTAGATTGTCAGATATAATCACCCCCAGGTTCCTTTCATGTTTGGTGGCTGTCAGAACCTCCCCTCCCATCCTGTATTCCTCCTCTGGATTTCTGTGCCCCAAATGCATGATCTTGCACTTCTTTGCACTGAATCTCTGCTGCCACACTCTTGACCACTCCTCCAGCTTTCTTAAGTCTATTTTCATTTTCTTCACCCTCTGGAGTGTCCACCCTGTTGCAGATGTTAGTGTCATCTGCAAAGAGGCATACTGATCCCTGTGGCACCCCACTGGTCACCCCCCCATACTGAACTTCATTCACCACCACCCCGTGTCCTTCTGCTCAACCAATTTCTGACCCATTTTACCACCCTGGTCCCCAGTCCCAGGCTACCCAACTTGTGTATAAGCCTCTTATGTGGGACAGTGTCGAAGGCCTTGCTGAAATCTAGGTAGGTCACATCCACTGCCCTTCCCTGATCAACTTGCCTGGTCAACCAGTCAAATAAATCTATTAGATTTGTTTGACAAGGCTGTCCCGCTATGAACCCATGCTGCCTCAGATCCTGTATCCCCCAGTCTTCTAGATATGTCACAGTTCTTTCTTTCAGTAATGATTCCATCAGTTTCCCCACTACCAAGGTCAGGCTGACTGGCCTGTAGTTATCAGCCTCTTCCCTGCTCCCACTTTTGCAGAGAGGGACTACATGTGCCCTCCTCCAGAACTACACCTGTTTCTACTGATTTGTTGAACAGAGCTGTCAGAGGTGCTGACAGCTCCCTTCTGAGTTATTTTAGTATTTTGGGGCATATTTTGTCTGGCCCCATTGCCTTGTCTACTTTCAGTTTTGCTAGCTCCTTTAGGACTCTCTCCTCTGTAAACGGACTGGTGTCCACCTCCTTTCCTTTGGTGCTTCTATCCCCTAGCTGTGGTCCCTCCCCTTTCCCTTCTTCTGTAAATACTGAACAAAAATATTTGTTCAGGATTTCTGCCTTTTCTGGGTCCCCTTCCTCACCCCCCACCCTTTCCCATTTAGTCTCACAATCCCACCTCTGGACTTTTTTTTTTCACTGATATACCTAAAAATGGACGTATCCCCTCTCTTTATTGCCTGCACTATTTTTTCCTCTGTTTGTGCCTTTGCACCCGAGTGCTTTCCCTGCCTCTCTTAGTTTTTCCAGATAAAGTCCCTTGTCTTCCTCTCTCTGTGTTTTTTTGTACCTCTTGAAAGCTAACCTTTTTTCTCTCACCTTTCTGGCCACTTCTTTAGAGAACCATAGTGTTTTCCTTTCTATTTACTACCTGCCTAACACAAAGGCTTGTTGCTTCTGCTATGGTTCTTTTAAGATTTGCCCACTGTTCCTCTACACTCCCTCTTTTCTCCTTCCTCACCAGGGCTGTCCGGAGACATTCCCCAACTTTGCAAAGTCAGCCTGACTGACATCCAGGACCCGTGCTTTCATGTGGTTCGACTCCTCTACTGTCCTCACATTGAACCACACTGTACGGTGATCACTGGACTCCAGGTGGCTACTCACTGCTAAATCTGTGATTCTGTCCCCATTGGTGAGCACCAAGTCCAATATCGCTTCTTCCCGTGTGGGCTCTACCACAAGTTGTCTAAGGCTCGCCCCCTGCAGCGCATCTAGGATGTCTCTGCTCCTTGCTGTGGCTGCAGCATGAGTGCTCCAATTGACAACCAGCAAACTGAAATCTCCTACCAGCAGTACTTCCCCTTTACCTGTCCTTTTCTGGATGGCTTCCACCAGGACCCTGTTCATCTCATCCCCTTGCACAGGTGGTCTGTAGATCACCCCAGTATGAATGGCAGTGCCATTTCCCATTTCCAGGGTGACCCACAGTGCCTCTGCCCCTTCCTGAATTCCTTGAACCCCAGTAGCCTGAATTCCAACCCTAATATAGATAGCCACTCCTCCTCCCTTCTTTCCTACCCTATCTTTTCGGAATAGCGTATAACCTGGTATAGCCATGTCCCAGTCATGGTTTCCTGTGTACCATGTCTTGGTGATAGCAGCAGTGTCCAGATCTGCCACTGCCATTAATGCCACTAAGTCCAGGATTTTATTTCCCAGGCTGTGGGCATTTGTGCACATACAGTAGCTTTACATGTTATGCTACCTTCCCTCTGGCCTTTACCCCTCCTGTCTCTATGCTCCCCATTTTAACCCCTCCTGTCTCTACTCCCAGCATGTGTAGTATCCCTCTCTACCTCCGACTGCTGACTGACCCTCGCCTTTTCTTCTCTTTTAACCGTTTGCCTTGTTTCTATTTCTGTGTGTACTTCCTATTTGTGGGGAAGTGACTGCTAAATCCCTATCATTTGAAGTGTCTTTGATATGTGCTTTAGCTGCTAACTCCCCCCTCCTAGTTTAAATGCCTGATGCCAGCATCAAACTTCTGTCCCAGTGCTCCTACTCCTTCCTTGGTCAGGTGCAGTCCATCGTATCTGAAGAACCTCCTTTCTCAGAAGTCACCCCAAGCACCTATGAAGTGAAACCCTTTTTCATGACACTAGCTCTGCAATCATACGTTAAACTCTTCAATCTCCTTTCTTCTGCTCCTGTCTGCACCTCCACCTTTGCCTCACACAGGGAGAACTTCCGAGTAGGTCAGGGAGGTCGACTGAGTTGCCAATCTTTCACCTAATTTCATTAGGTTCTGTTTGGCTTTCTCTACAGACTGATTAGCCAGATCATTCGTCCCAAGGTATAGCAGGATGTTAAGGCCAGCTCTATCTCTCTCAACTATCCTTTAGATGCGATCAGTATTGCGCTTCACTGAAGTACCTGGGAGGCATTTGATTAGCACATCTGTTTACTCTCTGTCATCCAGTTGGGTCTCTACTCCCCTTGTCATGGAGTCTCCCACAATAAGTACTTTCTTACTGTACTTTATTCCGACACTGCCATTTGTCATTTCAGAGTGCGGTCTTAGAAACATAAGAGGTTGTCGGCAGATAAGGACCGCAAGTCCCATCCAGTCTGCCCATTTCTTTTTCTACCTTATAAATGTGCCATCGGCCTTTGCTCTGTTAGTGGCCTATCTATTCATACTCATCTGTATTGCTCCCTTATGCCTATCCCCATGCCTGTTTGAAGCCCTGCACTGTATTCATAGCCACCACTTCCTGAGGTAGGCCATTCCATGCATCCACCACTCTTTTTGTGAAAAAGAATTTCCTCACATTCCCCCTTAGTCGGCCTCCCTCTAATCTCATGCTGTGTCCTTTTGTCCTGCTATTTTTCTTATATTTAAATGTTAGATTCTTTCACATTGTTAATGCCCTTAAGGTGTTTGAATGTTTCGATCATATCACCTCTCTCCCTCCTTTGCTCAAGGGTATACATATTGAGCTCCGATAATCTGTTCTCATATGTCTTCTGATGTAGTCTCTGCACCATTTTGGTTGCCCCTCTCTGGACTGCCTCAATTTGGTTAATGTCCTTGTGAAGGTGTGGCCTCCAATACTGCATGCAGTACTCCAGATGGGGCCTAACCAGTGTCTTGTAAAGAGGAATTATTACCTCCCTCTTATGACTTGTGATACCCCTACTAATACACCCTAACATCCCCCTAGCCTTACCTACTGCTTTAGAGGTCTGCTTGGATGATTTCAGGTCATCGGTGATGATGATGCCCAAGTCTCTTTCTTCCTTTGTGACTGCCAGAAACTCCCCTCCCAGCCTATAGGTGGCTTCAGGGTTTCTCTTCCCTATGTGCATGATCTTGCACTTCTTTGCATTAAATCCTAGATGCCACTCTTCTGACCATTTTGCTAGTTTATCCAGATCTCTTCTCATTCTGCCCACCCCATCTGGATCATCTACTCTGTTGCAGATCTTGGTGTCATCTGCAAACAGACAAGTCTTACCCTCTAGTCCATCTGCAATGTCACTAATGAAGATACTGAAAAGAACTGGCCCCAGGACTGATCCCTGAGGTACCCCACTTGTGACTTGCATCTCTTCTGACTGTATACCATTTACCACCACTCTCTGTTTTCTGCCCGTCAACCAGTTTGCCACCCAGTTGATCAACTTCTGACCCACCCGAGCATACCCAGCTTATTTATCAATCTTCTATGTGGAACAGTGTTGAAAGCTTTGCTGAAGTCAAGGTAGGCGACATCAACTGCTCCCCTTGGTCCACCACTCTGGTTACCCAGTCAAAGAAATCTATGAGATTAGTTTGACAGGACCTTCCTTTTCTAAACCCATGCTGTCTTGGATCCTGTGCCCCTATGGATTCCAGGTGTTGTACTATCCTTTCCTTAAGGAGTGCCTCCATAATCTTGCCCACTACTGAGGTAAGACTGACTGGTCGGTAGTTCCCTGCCTCCTCCCTGCTACCACTCTTGTGGAGCGGGATCACATGAGCCCTTCTCCAGTTTTCTGGGACCTCTCCTGTGCTCAGAGACTCACTAAACAGTTCTGCTAATGGCTCTGCTAGTTCCACCCTTAGCTCCTTAAGTACCTGGGATGTATGCCATCAGGTCCCATTGCCTTGTCCACCTGAGCTAGCGAGTCTTGTGGACCCTTTCTTTTGTGAAGGAGTAGTGCTCACCTCCTCCCCTCTGTCCATGGTGCTGAGCTGTGGGCCCTGCACTACCTTCTCTTCAGTAAATACTGAGCAAAAGTATCTATTTAAGATAGATGCTTTTACAGGGTCCTCCTCCTCACATGCCCCCTTTTCTCCTTTGAGCTTAGCAATACCCCCTCTGGACTTTCTCCTTTCACTAATGTATCTATAGAAAGTCTTGTCACCTTCTTTTACTGTTCATGCCAGTGTTTCCTCAGATGGGACTTTTTCTTGTCCCCTCAACTGGCTAGCTGTCCTCTTCCATGTGACAGTGATCCAGATCCTCTGATAAAGGTGCAAAACAATTTGCAGTTGGGACGGTCTTGTGGTTTATCTGGTCCCTTCTGCTGATTTTACCTCCTCCTTTCTTCACTACCTTTCATCCCCTTGACAGGATCATCTCTGTGGGAGTAGGCTTCTGTGGGATCTGCTTTTGTGGAAACTAAGGGTGTAGATTCCAATTTCTGTTCCAATAAAGTATGTGCTGCAGCTGAGATATCTTATTCCATGTTGCCCTCAGCTGCTCCTTTAGTTTGTTATGCATCCTACATATGGGGCAATGCCCTACAGAGAAGTCCTCTGGGGAAGAGTGCTCCACACCCATGGCAGCTGCTAATATCCATACTGACTTGTTGGATATTATTGTTTCCCCTGGCTTGAGTGTTAATGCCAGAAAAAAAGGGTAAAAAAAAGAATTTGCTGGGAAATATTTTTTTCTTCTTCTTAGTTTTCTTCCTTGGAAAAAACAAGGGGTCATTAGGTCCTGTGTGTCCACAGCCAACTCCCCCATCTGGCCAGTGAAGAAGCCTAACAGCAGTTGGAGACTCACCATTGATTACAGGAGACTTAACCAAGTCACCCCCAGGTGTGCACCCACCGTGGCATCTGCCCCAGACAGGCTAAAACTTCTGAAACCTGAACACAAGTGGTTCAGTAAACTAGACATCTCCAATGGCTTCTGGTCACTCTCATTGGCCCCTGAGAGCCAATACAAGTTTGTCTTCACCTCTGAAGGATGTCAGAACATGTGGAACTGCCTCCCACAGAGGTTCCACAACAGCCCCTCCCTCTTCCACATGAGGAATGCCATACATGGCTTCTCCACACAAGAATACCTCTTGCAATATGTGGACAACATTCTCTTGGCCACAGCAGGCCTGGAGAAACACTTGGAGCTCCAAGATGAGCTCTTGATACTTTTACAGAGGGCGGGTCTCAAGTGCAATCCTGCAAAGGTACAAGTGTGCCTCCCAGAATTTTCGTTTCTGGGTCTGCGCATCACTGCAGAGGGCAGAAGCAACACCCTGGACAAGGTTGAAGGCATTCAAGATTTGCCACTTCCTACCAGTGTGGCTACTCTGAGACATTTCCCGGGTATGGTCAACTACTTCAGGGATTCCATTTCCAATTTTGGACAGAATGCCTCATCTTTGTATGAGCTACTGAAGAAAGATGTCCCCTGGCAGTGGGGACCAGAACACACAGCTGCTGTCACATCTTTGAGAAAGGCCTTGGCCTCTGCTCCAGCTTTGGTCAACCCTAACCCAGAACTGCCATTTTATCTGGAAACTGCCACCTCTGAGGTGGGCATGTCAGCCGTCCTTGCTTAAAAGGCAAATGGTACCTTGACGCCTACTGCCTATGCTTCATAGCTGCTCTCCCTAGTGAAGCAGAAGTACTCCCTCTGTGAGAGGAATCTCTTGGCGACCTTCTGGGCCATCAAACACTTCACCTACATCACAGGGATTTCCCCTATTGTGCTGCACACAAAACACACCCCTACCAACTTCCTACTGACAGACAGAATCAAAGATGGCAACATGTCTAACACTAAACTAACCATTGATCGCTCCTCCTACAGGATCGAGAATCATTGTGCTTCCAGCCAAAATGCCCTTCATTTTGACACATGTACTCCTATACCAAGGAGACCCACATGAATGTGGCCTAGAGCTACCCACCCTGCCAGAACCGGGCCCATTCCTGCCCACCACTGAGCACGCTCTAAAAGACCCTGCACTCTGCCGCATCTTTACAGATGGATCCTCCTCCTACCATGAAGGAGAACAAACTGCAGGTTTTGGGGTCCTGGTACTGTACCCGGCAGGTGACACCTTTGAGGTGTCCAGGAAGTGCACCATAAAATCTTCATAGTATGCAGAACTTGCTGCAGTAGCTTGTGCCCTGGAACTCATCCATGATCAATGCACAGAGGACACCATTATCTTCTCTGATTCCTCCTTGGTGTGCAGTTCCTTGACTGAATTTTTTCCTTTTTGGAAGACCCATGATTTTGCCTCTTCAGAAGGCACCCCTGTGAAATACAGGGAACTGTTCACACACATTGTCAGCCTTGCTGAGCAATTTGTTTTTAGGCTGTACATACACAAAGTTAAGGCCCACTCCAAGGCTGAGCCTTTTCAGGAGTACAATGATCGAGCAGACTCCTTAGCAAAAGATGGTGCTCGGAGGGGGGGTATGGACCATGCAGCCCCCTACTGGGCCACACACAGTGGCTGCCCTCAAGAGGACCACAGTGCTCCCTCTGGATCTCACTATAGTGCAAAAGGCAGATCCAGACATAAAATAAGTATATGCTCTGCATCACATGCAGCAGAGCCATTCGTCTCGCCAAGGCGGAGTACTTCCAAGCCTCTTTCCATGAAAACCTCAACAATCCATCCAAATTCTGGAAGGTTATCCATGCCCTGTTTCCCCCCTCTGCCCATTCTCTTTCTCCTATCCTAAAAATCGGTGCCCGCACAATAGATGACCCCACCTCTGTGGCAGCAGAATTCAACAACTATTTCACTTCCTGTGCCTCCTCCCTCCTTGCCTCTCTTCCCCCCATTTCTACTGGTGATTCTACACCTCTATGCCACCTCTCACTACCACTCCCCCTCTGCCTCATGCTTCTCTTTTAAGCCTGTACTCCCTGAGTACACCCTGCATGTGTTACGTGCCCTGAATCCTTGCAAGGGCAAAAGCCCTGATGGCCTCAACTCTAAACTATTTCACCTTACAGCTTACTCTATTGCTCACCCTTTAACTTATCTTTTGAACCTCTCCTTTGTACATGCAGCAGTACCCGATGCCTGGAAGTCTGCTACCGTAATCCCTCTTCCCAAAGGTGGGGACCCTTCCAACCCTGGCAACCTCCATCCCATTTTTTTTTTTACTCCCCACTCTAAGCACCAAGAGCACCTGGCTCTGGAGCAATTCTCCTCCTTCCTTGACTCTTCCTCCTTTTTCACCCCTTTCCAGTCAGGGTTCTGTAAAGACCACTCCACTGCTACCTCCCTCCTTCGGCTCACTGACTTCATTTTCATAGGCATGGATCAGGGATGCATCACCTCTGCTATCTTTGACGACCTGGCCAAAGCCTTCGACACTGTCTCCCATTCTCTTCTCCTGAGTAAGTTGACTACGGTTGGCCTCTCTGAATCCGCCACCAGCTGGTTCAGGTCCTACCTCATAGGCTGGTCCCACTAGGTCAGAGGCGGCAACTCCAGCTCCCCTCCTCTCCCTATCAACACAGGTGTCCCCCAAGGTTCAGTACTTGGACCAATACTATTTTCCATTTTTCTGAACGACCTTCCTAATGCCTGCACATCCTCATGTATACACATGTATGCAGGTGACAGTGTTATTCTTGTCCAGCAATTCCCCCTCTAAGGTGACTACCAGCCTTCAGCAGGACTTTAACAACATCCAGTGCTGGTTTAACGCTAACCAACTCTTGAACGTAAAAAAAAACAGTCTCCATCCTTGGCTCCAGACAAAATCTGTCCAGGCTTGATTCCACCCCTACCTTCAGTACCCTCTTTGGTACAATACTGGATGATGTCCCCACATTTAAATACCTTGAGCTATGGCTGGACAAGCATCTAGACTTCGGGGTACCCGTTGATGCTATCCACAAAAAATTACTCCCTAAACTTGGTTCTCTGTACAGGCACCACAGCTGCCTGCCACTACTTGCCAGTAGAGAAATTGTCCAAAAGATGATTCTCCCTGCCCTCAATTTTGGGGATATAGTCTACTGTTCTGCCCCCAAATCCATCCTCTCCAGACTGGACAATCTCTTCAGTTCCTTCTTTCGCTACGTACTTGGCTGCTCTCCACTTGCTCACCACTGTGATCTTTATACCTCGCTTTCCTTTTCCTCTCTCAATGCCAGACGCCTATCCCACAGCGCTAATTTAGTTGGAAATTCTGGCTCAGATCTCTACCTCATTATTTATCCTCCCTCTTATCAATTCCCCTTTCTGCTATACCCTCCATACATCCTCACATAGAACTCTTGCCTTCCCCCCCACAGCACACTTCATCTGGTCGCACTGCCTTCTCGTACAAGTTCCCCAATATCTGGAATTCCCTCCCACTAGAAATTTGCTCCACTCAATCCCACCATTCACTGCCACTCCTCCTCCGGAAACACACTGTTCACTATTGCAACCGCACCTAACCACTTCTCAGCCTATCAAATTCCCTATCCCCAGCACTCCCCCTCTATTCCCCCATAAACTTCTAGGTTACCTTGGCAGCAGCCACTGTTACCCCTTCACCCCTCCTCCCAAACCGATCCCTCCCCCCAATACTCTCCCGCTCCACCCCTCTTTCTCTCACCAGTATCCTTGACAGGTCCTTGTCCCCTTGCAGGGTTCTCAGCATCCTGAAGGGGTGTAATTCTTGGTATGCCTCTCTTTCCTCCCTTCCTCTGCCCTCTACTCTCCCCCTTACCACTCCCCTTGTTTTTACTGCCATTCTAACAGGCAAACTTAGCACTTAAAAATCCCTGTACTTATCCTGCCACCTCTAGCACTTTTAAGGTATACTCCTTCTAATTGGTCTATACCTTACCTAATTATCTGTTAATACTCTCATGCTCATGGTAGTGCTACCCTGTATGTTATATCTGTAACCCCCTTGTTCCAAGGGGTTACTAGAATCCCATTAGAGCCAGTGGCAGGCAGGGATAGGCAGCTTGTGAAATGCCAGGTAAATGGATTTTACAGTGTCCCACTCTGCTTTTTAGTCTCAGCTGAGCTGGAGTGATGATGTAATCTTAGAACACTCGCAGCTACATAAGCCACACTTGTCTAGCTGCAAGGGAGATAGCTTTAGAATGTTCAGTCAGTCCTGAGTAGGAGTTCCAGGAGGAGGCTGCAGCTTGCTGTGCAGCTCTTCAGACAGCTCTGACAGAGAGCTACCACTGTGTGTTGGGTAGTTTGTTCTCACCCTAGAAGAAGAACATAGAAGACAGAGATTGAAGTGGTGGAAACCGTTCCAAGTGTGTTTTCCTTTACGGGGACAATCTTCAGGGTTCAAGGGCAATCCCCTCACCCAGTCTGTTTAGTGAAGCTGCCTGTGACAACTTTAGGAACTGTGAGTACTACTTTTGTGTTTAGCCCAGGAGGGGCACCTGCATTCCTTGGTGAATTTTTCTCTGACAAAGAGACCCTGTCACCTAGACTGTTTGTTTTTAAAAGTGTCTGCCTACTGTGGAGTCTAGAGAGAGAGACTGTCCAAGTACATAACTTTTAGTCATGTAGTATGTTAAGTGTGAAAAACATTTCAAGATAGCATCTATAAGTTTTCTGTGAGGGTGTTAACCAGATGAATGGCTGAGTATAAACTTGGAAGCAAAAGGTGGGAGACCCCCCCCCATCTCAAGTAACCAGTTTACCTCTCTGGGTTCAGTTTGGGCACCAGTTCAATTTTCATTCAGTGCATTTGGCCAGTGCCTGATGAAAATAGTTACCCAGACATGGGTTGGATTTTCCGTGAACCTGTATGTGCTCTTTGGTGGTCGTCTGTGCCACCAGTATTCCTCATGAAATATGGGAAAGTGCCCTAGTACTGGCCGTGTGTGCCCAGTCAAGAGGAAATGTACCAGTTCTGGCTGTGTGTGCCAATCTCCATTTCAGAACCAGAGAGTTCGCTGTGTAATTCAGAACCTGAGAGTTTGCTGTGTGTGTTCAGTATTCCTATGCTAAATGGGAATTTTGGAATGTCTGTACCTCAGTAATCTGCAATACCAGTATGTGTAGCCCTGTCGGGGTCCATCTTCGCTTTGCGATTATTCTCTGTGTATGTGAATAAAAGCCTCACTCTAAAATCCCAACCTGGTTTGGACAGTACTGTTATTGCTTCCACTGTGTCTGGATTTACTTGGGTGCCCCTGTCCAGAAGTGCAAACCTAGCATAATTGTGAGCAAACGTTTTCTCCCAGGGACCTAGGTTGATGGCCAAGGTAAATGGTCCCACCAGGTGTGTGCCAGGTAGTTGCCACACTTGGTTTGTCTGTGTATGGCAGGCTCAGAAGTAGATGTACTGTAAACTGCTGTGTAAACCCCCCATTCCCCTCTCTTGGGCACCATGTGGTGTAAGGAGCAGCCCTGCTAGTTAAACAAGGGGGACCAGTGGGAAGTAGTTACATATCTATATAATACTGTCTGTCTCAGGTCTTTTAGTTGTCTTGGATTATAATGAATTGTACTCTGAATTGCACTTTATGCATATTAGCCTGGTTATGTTTTTCTTGCTCTCCCCACTTAATGTGTGACCCCTCCCCCCAAGACGCTATACCTCTCAAAGGAACAGAAAAAGAAATGTATTTGAATAACCCATTCAAAAGACATTCTGACAACCTTCATCTCTCTGAAGACCAGAAGCTGGTCCTGTACGACTCTGGTGATCAAAAACTACCAGGGAGGGGGCGTGGCTAGCTCTACAACATGGTGGACGTGCTTTGGCCTAGCTCCTCATGGCACAGCATTGAAAAACATCTTGGAGACGCCTCTCATTTCCACCAAAAAGCAAAATTGGTTCAGGTCGGTTGCATGGGGTAAATGGCCTCTGGCAAGTAGTAAAAACTTAATTTTGAACCAGTAGATCCGGCAAAAGAGCCTTATCAGGGATCGAAGGCCCGCACTAGACTTCAGACCCACGAGGCCGAGACGGCAGAACACAGCATGTCTGTATTGGAGCAATCGCTAGCCGAGGTCCAGGCCACCCTAGCACAAATGCAGCACGAAATGAAGACGGTCTTCACTAACATAACGGTGCAAATTACCCACCTACAAAGCGTGGTCACAAACCTCTTGGAAACCACCACATCTCACACGATGCAGATTTCCGAACTGGAGCATCGGGTGAGTGGCTTGGAGGACTCCTTATCGATGGTTACTGATGAAAGAAATGACTTAAGAAAAGCACCGGAGGAGCTTGTGATTAGGGTTGATGACCAAGAAAATTGCTCCAGACACTCAAACCTGCGCACTGTGGGTCTACCGGAGGGGGTCGAGGGGCGAAACCCTGAAAAAAGCCTCCATAAGTGGCTAGCAGAGCATTTGGAGCTATCCCAGGAAGTCCTGAGAGTACGAGGTAGAGCATGTGCTCAGGGTAGGCCCTGCATCGAAACCGGGTGAGAGGTCATGTCATTGTCTTATCAAGTACTTGAGGTACGTGGACAAAGAGGACATCCTCAAGTGTGCTAAGACTAAGGGCCCTATTCCTATCAATAACTCTAAAGTGTATATCTTTCAAGATCACAGCAGGGAGCTGCAGCTTCAGAGGCAAAATTTAACACAGTCAAGTTAAAGCTATTTAACTTGGGGTAGTCCTTCGCTTTTATGTATCCTGCAAAATTGCACACAGGCAGGCTGGGACATCCCTCAATATTCTTCACTTGTCCTAAAGCAGCAGAGAATTGGGTTGAAGAAGAAACTAGAAGGACAGGTGGTCATTCCCCTTCAGATCAGAGTGATGCCTCCAACAGATGTCAATTGTTTTTGGTGTTACTGCTTTCCCTACTCTTATTTGGGACTTCATTGTGGGAAGGGGTTTAAATGGCCTACTTCATGTGCAGGAGCTGATAAGGGCCCAGAGGCTTGCCTGCATGTATACGGTGATCGGCTCCCTTAAATATTAACATGCCCATAGGTCGGACCCACGAAAAGCAGTCCTTGCATAAAACAACTTCCTGGACCAATTGTACGTTCGTAGAGCCGATTGGATCTATATCACTTTGTTAGGCCTAATCTTTATGCGACTTGCTGGATTGTTTTGGAAATTATTCTCTTGTCTCTCCCCCCCCCCAACCCATGTCTGGAACATGGGTACCAATAGGGAGGGGGCTGAACATTCCAGTATCAGCCTAATGAGTCATTTTTTGCCAGGGGGTTGTGAAACTCCACGGCACACAGTGTTGTCAAGCTGGCCTGTTGCCCGGAAAAAAAAAATTTTCTTTCCTTTAACTTTAGGATCTCTTAATCACTGGGGAAATGAAGGCCAGTTTTGTGTTGTGAATCTCCCCCATGATACCAATCCGTAATACTGTGATACACTTTTTCTTTTTGTTCTAGATCCCTGCTGAGTAGACTTTAGTGATTGCCTCTGACCTACTGTGGGCCCTGCTCTTAATTTGGGGTCGAACTACAAGTCCATTTGTACCAATAAATTGTTATGGAATCTGGTATTTTAATTTAAAGTTATTCTTTTAACTCTTACAGTCTTATCTATGCTCGATTCATATTGCAGTGGAGGCTGATTTGTTTAAGAGCTCACAGAACTATTTTTTTTGTTTACCCTCACTTTTTTTTTTTTTTTTTTTTTATCATAGGTGGATGTGAGGGCCTCATATGAATACAAGAGTTAAATATATGCCTATCTTATGATAGAGATGATAAGATATACATTAACCATTTTACTGTTCTCCTGTTGTTTGCAAGGGGAATTTCTTCAGTCACAGCAGTGCTGGGGGGGAGGTGGATCAGAGAATTGAAGTGGGTATGGGGAGGGTAGTATGGGGAAAGTTGGAAGGCTACAGGGGTTATTTCACACTGAAGGGGGGTTCGGGGCATTTGGTTTAAACATTGGGGGGGCCAGGGGGTTCTACCTCTGAAGGAGACAATTTATGCTGTGCGCCTCCAATAGAGTATAAGACCCCTTTGGTTGATCGCAACACATATGGGGTGGGGGAGAAATCAGGGATATGGTTATATAGGAGAAAAACAAAGATGTTGTGGTGAGAATTTAGAGACACTTATCAGATATTAAGTGGCAGGAACCGGTACATCCCTCTGAGAGGTCTTAGCAGAATCAGAACTGTGGGTTTGTTACTGTTCGTATGACTAGCTTACAATCATCTGCATCAACTATGTCTGACATCCATCCGATAACAGCTAGCACAATTAAAGTGGCAACATGGAATGTAAACGGGTTAAACTCTTTGGCTAGAAGGAATCGCTTTCAGACTGAGGTCAAAAGGTCAAGGTGGCAGATGGCTTTAGTACAGGAGAAGCACATGTCCCCGGGTGAGGATATGAAAACTAGCGCCTCGTTGGGGGCACCTGAGTTTCCTCTAAGGCTAGAGGTGTCTCGGTGTGGTTCCCACATGGAACCCAGGTTAATATATTGGGGCAGATCACTGACCCTGCTGGCAGATACACTTTGGTAACGGCTCACATTGCTGGGGTGGGTACCCTCTCGTTTGGATCTATTTACACCCCTAATATGGAGGATCTGGGCTTTTTTCAAAGGCTAGCCCTGGATATGGCAGGATGGTCGGGTCCATGGATCTTGAGGGGTGATTTTAACTGTGTCAGGGATACAGTCTTGGATTAAAGTAACCTGGACCCTGCCCCACCTTCTAAAAACCCAAGAGACCTGGGTGAGCTGGAATCAGAATTCAGTATGGTGGATGTGTGGAGGCATACTAACCTCACTGGTAGAGACTACAGTTTCTGCTCCAAAGCACACCAATTGTATCCATACCTGGACAGGCTGCTGCTCAGCCCTTCACTCTTTCCAGTGGACAACACAGTGCATTACTCACTCATCCTTTTGTCTGATCATGCCTCTCACGATGGGCTTGTCTACCCCTGACTTGCCTCCAGTGGCCAGACAGTGGAGGTTGGACCCCCTCCTTTTTAAAGATCAACATTACATAGGGGCTATGACCAATAGCATTCAGGAATTTTTGCAGTTTAATACAAGGTGGGACACCTCTCATCAAAATAGGTGGGAGGCATTAAAGGTCTACATTAGGGGGCAAACGATAGCCTTCTCAGCTTACTTTAAAAAAAGTAAATGAGCAGGAGTTCAACCGCCTCCATATTAAAATTGAGGCTTGTGAAAAGCGCACAAACAGCGGCCTACCATGTAATTGTATAGGGTAATTCAGAAATTGAAATGGTATGTGGACATGCTAAGCAGTGCAAGAGGAGAACATGCTATTTTACTGACGCAAGCAGGAGCTTACTGTGATGGGGATAAGGGAGGTAAGCTCTTAGCCTGGCAGTTATGCCTTAAGGAAGGGGAGCGTTTGGTGGGTCAGATCCATGATGAGTCAGGTAAAATGGTGCAGGATCATGTGGCAATTGGGGATTCATTTAGTGCCTTTTACAGCTCCCTTTACACCTCAGAAGTAGCTCCTGCCCCTCAGGAGCTGGATCTTTTCTTCTCTAAAGCCCCCCTTCCAACATTGAGTGAAGAGGTGGCTAAACAATTGGACACTCCCATACCCAGAACAGAGGTGTGGGTCGCTGTTAAAGCGCTGAAAGAGGGTAAAGCTCCGGGTCCAGATGGACTGCCTATTGATTTTATTAAAGCTTTTAATAAAGTACTGTTAGACCCCATATATGACATGCTACGGGACAGTTTAGATAAATGTGAGTTGCCCCTCTCCATGGTCAGCTACTATTACAGTGTTGCCAAAGCAGAGTAAGGATCCCACTTGGTGTGCGTCCTATGGGCCAATATCTTTACTTACAGCTGACTATAAAATACTGGTGAAGGTTTTGGCCTCACGGTTGGATCCTGTGCTCCTGGATCTAATCCACCCAGACCAGTCTGGTTTTGTGAAGGGGTGCCAGGGAAAGCATAACATCCGCAGAACTTTAAATGAGATTCATCGGTGGGGTAGGAATGCACATAAACATTGTGCAGCTGTCCTAGCATTAGATGCTAAGAAGGCTTTCGACCACGTGGAGTGGGGGTATATTTTTGAAACCCTGAAGAAGGTGGGATTTGGCCCGCCTTTCAGATACTGGCTAAGAGCTCTTTACACCAATCCACAAGCCCAAATAGCAGTGAATGGGTTAGTGACCACCCCTTTACTTTGGGACGTGGAACTAGACAAGGCTGCCCCCATCCCTGCTCCTGTATGTACTATCATTAGAGCTTCTGCCGGTGGCCCTTAGAGAGCATAGGGGGATTAGGGGATTGATGGGGTGTGGCTCTGGACATAATACAGTGTTATATGCAGACGACCTGCTCTTGTATCTCCAGTACCCCGCACAGGATTTACCAGGGGTACATCAGTTGATGATGGAGTATGGGAGGTTGTCAGGTCACAAAGTAAATTAGACAAAGAGCAAACTGTTTCCAATAGGGAAGTTGAAGAGAGCAAACCTAATAGTGAACTTAGGGGGCCTTCAGCTAGTTACAAAGATAAAATATTTAGGTATTTCAATTTCTGCTAAAACTAGCTCTTTGTATGCACTAAATTATAAACCCCTGTTGTCAAAACTTTCTGAGGATTGTGACAGATGGCAGGCCCTTCCATTGTCATTGCTGGGACATGTTGGGGTGGTAAAGATGACAATTCTGCCGAAATGCCTATACCTATACCAATCTTTGCCCATAAAGGTTCCAAAAGCTCACTTCAGGTTCTTGTATGCAATCTTACATAAATTCCTTTGGTAAGGTAAGGCAGCCAGGATTAAGAGAGTTATATTGCAGTTACCACCGAAGATAGGATGGGTTGGGCTTCCAAACTTTCAAGGGTACTACTGGGCAGCACAGCTGGCATTTCTCCTGGTTGGAAACTCGGAGGTGGGGGGGTAGCTGGATCAGACTAGAGGAGGACACCTTGTGTGGCTCTTTGAGGGGATATTTGCAGCAGCTCTATGGCCTAACTCCACCCCTGAGGTCACCAACATCTTTACGGCCATCACACTGAAAGTTTGGGTAGATGCCCACAAGCAAATCAAACATGTTAGCCGACCCTGTGCCTACACTGGACTGATTACAGCAATCCAAGCTAGGGAGTCTGTATGGTACCATTGGTGCAGAGGCTGTTGGGAGTGGAAACGCAGAGGCCTGACCACGGTACACCAGCTATATGAGGGAGGTATAGTATTGGATTTTGCATCTGTTTGTGCAAGGTGGGGCATACCAGTAGGGAATTTCTTTGTATATCTTACTATTAAGCACCGCTTTGGGGACTCTTTGTCATCGGTAAATAACTGGGCCCTTCCCTCTCCCTTTAAGGAAGAGCTATACAGACCTCAACCAGGCAGGAAACCACTCACCACATACTACCAAACAATACAAGGTAAAGATGGTTAAGCCACAGCTGGTGTGAAGGCAGCCTGCAGTATTGATCTGCACACCCCAATTGATACTGAGACCTGGAGGCTTGTGAGTCAGCACCTTAGGATCTGCAGCTTATCCTGTAGGTAGGGAAATGGGCAGACTAGGTGGGCCAAGCGGTCCTTATCTGCCGTCAAAGTCTATGTTTCTATGTTCAGAATCGTTCCATAAGTAACAAACTCACACAAGTTCAATTAAATTTTATGTACAGGGCATACAGTATATCACTTCTAAAAGGCTACACTCAATAGATGCACAGAAGTCCAGTGAATGCCCTAAGTGTATTTGTGGGAAGGGGGACTTTTTACATATGGCATTAACTTGCCCAAAGGTGACCCCTTTTTGGTATGGAGTATATCAGGCCATGTGTGAACTCCTGGGATATTGTCCCTCTAGATCTCCACTGGAGCTATTGCTAGGTGTTGAGCCTCGGCATCCTGGTGGGAGGACCTACAATCCTTTGTGGTCCTTGGCCTTGGTCAATGCATGAAAATCTGTGGCGCAGGCCTGGATGTCTCCTTCCCCTCTCACCATTCAGCAGTGGGCTAACAATCTAAAACTGTGTATGTCTTTGGAGAGGGCTCAGCTCATTGCTCTCAGGAGATGACAGGCCTTTCTAGACACTTGGAGCCCTCTTTTAGAAGCTATTGAGGAGGTGGGTTCCCTACTTAGGGTGAACACTAAGTTTGGGATGCTACAATCTGTAAAAAAAAAAAAAAACATCTTTACATTTCAGTCTAACTGCTCCTTTCCAGCCACTGTTTAAGTTATTCCCTGGTATTCCTCCTAGACTGCTCTAGTAACTAATAAGGTATATTTAGTCAGTATATGCGATCTGATTAATTCTTATGAATTGTTCATATGTTGTGACTACCTTTTTGCTGCACGTTTGGAATTGATGAAGTACTATGTCTATGATTCGCTATGCAACACATATCTTTTCATAAAATAATAAAAAAAAAAAAAAACTATGGGCGATTCCCAAATCACTCCGACCAGAATTCATCCATCAGGTCCATAACAACCCTACAGGTGGGCACCAGGGGCTAGACAACACCATGTAGAGATTGAAAACCGTAGGCTGGTGGTCTGGCATGACAACAGATGTCCAATAATATGTGGACAATTGCATTACCTGTGCTCAGAACAATCCTATTCCTGGCAAGAAAAATGCCAAACTGCTCCCCCAAAGACAATCAGGCCACTGGAATGCAATGCAAATTGATTTCATTGGACCACTGCCAACCACCAGCAAAAACAAGTATGCACTTGTGATCACTGACCTTTTCTCAAAATGGGTAGAAGCCTTCCCATGCAGAGCAAATACAGTGAAAGCCACTACCAAAATCCTGGTGGATCAGGTATTTATCAGGTGTGGCCTACCTCTTAAGGTAGACTCTGACCAAGGGTCTAGCTTTACTGGAGAGCTGATGCAGGAATGCTTGCAGACATTAGTAGTTAGCCAAAAGTTTCACATTGCATACCATCCTCAGTCATCTGGACAGGTACAACGAGCTAATAGATCAAACTAATGTGTAACTTTATAAATGAGAATGCTAAAGGCTGGGACACTTTATTGCCCTTACTCCCAATGGCAATCAGAGCTACCCTAGCTGCAGCAACCCGGTGTACACCCTTTGAGGTGATGACCGGCAGGCAAATGAGACTACCTGAACACCTGTGGATTGATCTAAACACCCCCACCGCAGACAGAGTGTCGACGGACACTTATGTCGCACAACTGAAAGACAATCTAGTATAGACATACATTTTTGCTGCCAATAATCTGGGCCCGGCCCAGCAGCAATCCAAAATGTACTTTGACAAGAAGGTCAAAGAAGTCGATTGGCAAGTGGGAGATCAAGTTATGGTACTGAAATTCTTCACCCCTACCCACTCATTTGCAAACAAATGTACGGGTCCCTATGACATCAGCAATAAATTGAGCCTTGCTGTCTACAAAGTGTGGATTACAGATTGCAAGAAATCTCTTTGACAAATGGTACCGTACCTATCAGCTGAAACTGTACAAAGGTGATTAATGCTCCTTCCCCTGGCTGGGGAAGGGAGATCTGAAAGTTTACTTTATTGTTCTTTTCTTTTTCAGAAATGATTATTTTCATCTACCTTCTGCCATGCATGCTGGCAAGTGTGTCTGAATTCCACCAGATGGATACCAAGAAATTTCTCCACGTCTTGAACCCTTGGTATCCAACCTACTTTTCAGACACACCCTCACCAACTTCCCGTAAAGGTGTAGCCATCGACCTCCCATCGTCAACTGTCACTGTGCGTGAAGGAAAAGATGCTTATCTGAATGCCATGGTGGTATTTCCATACCAATCCACTCTACAGGTATAATGGAAGACTGACAACCCTAATGGACAACAGGTTCCAGTAGCCCACCTTTCCAAAGGAACTTTTCAAGGCTGGCCCAATACTCGTATCTGCCCCAATAGAACTCTGGGCATACGCCAAGTTCAGCAGCAACATACTGGTCTCTACAACCTGACAGCCATAATGAATCCAGACTTTTGTTCCAGATTCCGTAATACCACCATGCACTAATTTTGTTCCAATAACTCCATTGCTACAGCCGCTCTTCTCTTCACAGTCATCCCAGCATTAATGGACTATCCTTTGCAATGTCCAACGATGGAGTCAGGCCCACTCAGTGGCCTGCCTGCTATTTTTGTTCCTGGGACTCTCATTAATAAGGTTCAATGGCCCAGATATTCAAAAGAGTTGAGCCATGAGCAATAGGGTTGCGCCTGCACAAGTCTGAAACTGTGCCATTCTGCGATATTCAGCAGGAGGCAGCTGCGCCTCCCCAAATCACACTGAGCAACAGCGCAATGATAATGAATGCATTCACAACTGAAGGGGGAGGAACCATGCATAAATGGTGCAGTGCGATATTCAACAACATGCGCCATGCGCAATAGGGGAGCAAGCGGAAGTTGCGCCATAGCGGAAATAAGCCAAAATAAAAGGGAGCAAGGGAGAGGCGCAAGAACGCTACAAGGAAGGCACATGAGGCCGAAGTCTAGCAGGACACACTGGGCAGCAGGGACACACAGGGCAGGCCAGGAAAGGGCACCTGGAATCAACAGGCTCAGGGGAAGGTGTGGGGAGCCACAGTGCAGAAGGAGGAAGTACGCCACACAGCAGTGAGGCCAGCACAGGCAGGTGTTCCCGGTGCAAGGGAATTAGCAGCCAGGACAGCTGGGGGAATAGAGAAACAGCTGCCGGGGGGGTGAACACAAGCCAGGGACATGGCCAGTGCCACCATCCAGATGAAGGCAGTAATGAGGGGGGTGAGAAGGCGGGCAGGAGGGGGGGGGCATGGCCGTGGAAGGGCCCCCAACAGGCAGTACCGAGCCTGCACCAGCTTCGAGCTGTACACTGATACTGAGATTGTGGGCCAGTACCATCTGAATCGGTCAATTCTGAGGTGGCTCTGTGAGCTGTGCAGTGATGTGATGCAGGCACCCACACGATGGAGCCATGCCCTGTCAGTGGAGACGAAAGTGACAGCTTGCATGTGCTTGCTCGCCACGGGTACCTTCCAGAGACCAACTGGGGACACCACAGACATAACCCAGTTGGCCATGTCACACCACTTCACCCAATTCCTCAGCACACTGCTGCCACATGCTGCGGAGTACATCCATTTCCCCAGCACACCGGCGGAGCGCACAGCAACCATACGGGTGGTCAACAAGTGGAACACCCTGCCAGAGGAAGTGGTGGGGGCTGAAACAATCACGGGATTTAAGAATGCATGGGATAGACATAAAGGAATTCTAGAGGTCAGGGGTAAGGGGAAATAGACTTCTAGGAAAACAAACTGAACTTACAAGCTCAAATGGGCAGACTAGGTGGGCCATAGGCCCTTATCTGCCGACACTGTCTATGTATCTATGTATCTATGCATCATACAGGAGTTCCACAAGGTAGCACGTATGCCTGGCATGCTAGGGGCAACAGACTGCACCCATGTGGCCATCCGCACACCACCTGGCCCCGAGGGGGCTGCATATATAAATCGCAAGGGCTATGCCAGCATCAACTGCCAGGTGGTGTGCGATGCCAGGGGGCGCATAATCAACATCTGTGCCATGCACCCTGGGCTGAGCACATGATGCCTTCATCTGGCACCAGTCGGCACTGTACCACAGATTTGAGAGTGGGGATATCCCCACTGGCCACCTAGTGGGTGAGTATGCAAACCACATGGACAATCATAGGGCCTGGAGGGGCATGATCAGAAGTGACATGGGTAGTGGCCTACATGGCCCGGGGCAGGGTGATGCTGATCACCAAACTAACCTCCACCCTCTACACACAGGTGACAGTGAATATCCACTCCGTCCCTGGCTGCTCACACCCTACCGGCGGCCCGCGGCCCCATCGCAGCAACGCGCACGAGGCACACGCCACCACACGAATGTCGCCTGCCGGTGTCCGGGATGCTGAAGTCACGCTTCGTTGCCTGGACACCTCGGGCGGTGCCCTACAGTACAGCCCCTCAAAGGCTCATGGGCTATTCCTGGCCTGTTGCATCCGCACAACATGGCCAACGAATGTGGGATAGCGCACAGGCTTAAGAGGGGACAGCAATGGGGACGTATGAGGACACCGGTGACAATGGTGATGGGCAGCCCCCCCTTGGGCGATGGGACCCCCGACTGCTCCGACTGGCACAGCTGCACCGGGACAACATCACAGAGGAGCACTTCAGCCAATCCAGGTAAGTCATGGGGCCATGTGCAACCACCAGTGGCTAAGGCACAACCCACAAACACGCATGGACACACACCAGGGGTGCATTTTGTCAAGGGATGTGGCCGGGCATGGAACCACACACACCACCAGGGATGGGTGAGGTCTAACATGCCACGCGAACACATACACACACACACAAAACGCACCAGACATGCACAAAGGGTAGGAGGCACACCGACCCAGAACGCCACCCCTAGCCACACACGTCCACAGACCACCACGCCCACTGCCTGTCCTTGTGCGTGTGTCAGATGCTGAGCACCATTGCACATTGCTGTACAGCGCAATGCAGGCATCATCATGCACACGCAACTGCGGACAGCAGCCGGAAGGGTGTGCAGATTGACTGTGTGTCTGCGTGCAGGGCCGGGTACTCACCCGTGCAATGCCCACTGAATGACACAATGCACACAGGGCAGCACCAGACAGTTGCCGTGTTGGGAGACAGGTCAGTCACACGCCACAGTGCCCCGGCCACCACGGATGCATAGGTGGCCCGCTGAGACCCACCAACACTGACAGGCTGACCACTGGCCTCATGGGGTGGCACCGATGGTCCCCCAGGGGTTCCACTGCGTGAACGTGACCGTGCTCGCACAGGGGTCTGCAGCACACCAAACATGCCTGCGCCAGGCGTGCTCGGGATGCCCACAGCTGAACCCGGTGTCGACAAGGATGGTGTCGCACGACACCGGGAACGGGGGGTGGACCGTGCACTGCGTGGTGTCTGCGACGCATGGGCAAATAACTGTGTGCCCATTGTGGCCATGACAACAGTAAATGCCTGGGTCTGCCTGTCAATGGCAGCGGTCACATCTGCCCGCAACCGGTCCATCCCTGCCAGGAACAGAGCGATGTCTCTGCTGCAACGCTCCTCTGCCCGCTCCAGAGCCGCATGCAGTGCAACCACCGACGTCGCAAGTCGCATCTGCTGCTGGACTGATGCTTGCAGTAGGCGGGTGTGCTCATCTAAGAGGTCATCTGCCTCCTCAGCATCCTGTACCTCAGGGTGTGTGCGGCCCTGATGCTCAGCACCCCTTGAGGGTGGGCGCTGCACACCAGGACCAGGTCTGGGCATGTCCACAGGCGGTGCACTGACGCCGCCCCCTGACCGTGTACCCCCAAGCCCATTGGCCGACTGCTGATGCTGCCCCTCTGGCTGCTGCTCCCCAGGGCTCACTGGTGCCACCGCAGTGGCTGCAACAGTCCCACTGGCCAGTACACACACCAGTGCTGCCCCACTGGTGCTGACAGGCACAGGCTGGGACTGTGATGACACGCAGGCCTCCACGGCAGCACCACCCACAGCCATGGCCGCAATGTTACCTGCTGTGTGGCCGTCCCATGGCACACACGTGTCATTGCCCATGCCATTAGCAAAATAATCATCGGTGATGGACCTGGCACCAGCCTGAGTCACAGCATGCTGGCATCCGTGGACGCTGGGACACAGGCAGGGCTTCCTCTGCACCTGTTCCAACAATATCAGTCTGAACAGCCAGGCGGGCCCACTGTCGCACTGAGCCGCGTATACCTGTGGAGGTGGATGGGCCCTCCTCCATCTCCATCTGACTGGCCTCAGTGGACAGGCCCACCACCGCTGACCCATGCAGACGCTCAGGATCTGTAAGGGAAAACAAAGTCGCATTACTGCATGTGACCTACCCTGCCCCCTCCCATAGACAGACCATGACCTACCATGCAGTGATGGGCTACCACCCGTCTGGAAGCCACCACCTGGAACACCCTCAATGGCACAACGCTGCATGCTTCCAGCAACCCTCTCCTCCTGTGGGGTCAGGTGTAGCACCTCCAGCTGTCCCCCACCTCTCGCAGCTCGTGCTGACCTGATGGCAGCCACCTTCTCCTTTATCCTCCTCCTGTCTGTGCCCATCTTTTTCTTGCACTCCTGCATGGATCACTGGTGGCTGCCATGCAGGTTCACTGCACACGCCACCTCCTCCCATGCAGCAGCACGGGCCTGTGGTGTTCCCTGCCGTCCGCTGAGAAGCGGCTCCTGATCCAGGTAGGCCTCAAACAGGGCATCCGTCTCGGCCTTGGTGAAATTAGGCCTCCTCCTCCCACCAGTGTGTTCCTCCTCTCCCACAACTCGCTCGGTCATTATTTAGCCTGTGAGAATGAAAGTTGTTACCTGTGACTGTCCAGTCCCATGAATGTCCCAAAATCCACAGTCCACACTCCCAAACAGCATGCAACTCACCAATAGACTGCAGTAACTGACTATGGCCAGTGCAGCCCAATGTCGCACTTTTATAGCGCAAACCATGCAAATGAGGCGAGGCGCAACTTTAAGTGGCTGCAAATTGCAGTGCTGTGTCACTGAATGGCTGATTAGCTGATTTGCATATGGCTGAATATCGCTCTGTTGCGCTTTGTGCAATTGTGTTGAACGTGCTGAGCCAAGGGCGCAGTTCTGCGACATGCGCAGTACACACCTCACTGCGCATGCCCGGGTTGCTGACACAGGTGTCTGCCGCGCTGTTGACGTGCTGTGCATGGGAGGCAATGCAGGGCATGGCCACCATTGTGCCAGTGGCGCTACAGCGATGTTCTCCTATATGGCGCTGTGGCACTGGGGCATCATAGGCGCAATGGGGCAACAGCATGGTAGGCTGCTACTGGAGGTAACACACAGGCACACAATCGCGCTACACGCATTGGGCTCCAATGGCGCTGTGTCTGTCCGTGCGCCAGAGACCCCTGACCCTGTGCCAAACCTTTGCCCCCTAGGCGCCATGCGTCAGGCATGGGTGCACCACTATCACGCTGTTCGGTGACAGCGCGATAGGGAATGGCAGTGCTGTACCGGGCAGCATCTGCACGTGGTGGAGCCACGCTGCAGAGCGCCATTTTGAACCGACTGAGCAAGTGAGATGGCGCGGAGGAGGGCTGCCCAGTGGACCCAAACTGAACTGGCCAACCTGGTGGCCATTGTTGAGACACTTTATGGACCACTGTTTGGGGAGGCACCCCTGGACAGGTCCAGGAGCCAGGTGTGGGAGGAGGTGGCCAACGCCCTGGAGGAGGCCACAGGAAGGGGGCGGACGGCGGAGCAGTGCCGCCACAGGTATGGCGACCTGAGAAGGAGGGAACAGGACCTGCTTGCCCGCCTGTGGACACGTGCCAGGAGGGGCACGGTGCCACGGCCAGGTAGGTGTCACGTCCACACACATTTATCTTCCATATGGGTATCACAGTTGCATGTGTCCACAACATGGGGGAGGGACCGTCCGGTGTTGGCTGTGGTGGCGTTATCAGGTGTGTGGGTGGGTGGGTCTGGCTGGGGACTGCACACACATGGGGGCAGGGGGACTTTGCTACAGGATTGTACTGATGTTTCTCTCTCCATGTTTGCACCACAGGGCCGGAAGAGAGGCGTCTGGTCAGGGAGCAGAGGTGCCAGCAGGAGGACAGGGCCAGTAGGAGGGGCGATGGTCCACAGTGCCAGAGGGACTGGCCGGATGATGGTGAGTGCCATACCTCCATGATTACTATTGCATGCTGTGTAACAGGGTGGGCAGCGGGGCATGACCACCATCCATTGACACCACTGCCATGTACGCAACTTGTTACAGTCAGCACTGTCCAGTGGCACTGCATGTTTGGGAGTGCGTCGATGGTGGTCCATGCGTGCACCGGGTACATGGCTGTGCCACTGCCTTCGCACCACATAGCCATGTCACTAAACAGCCATGGTGGTGCTGTGCAGGACTTGGCCGGTGGGTGTGTGCAGCGGTCCGCATGGCTGTATGCGCCTGGTTGGGCAGGTCTTGTGGATGTGATCACTGTGGGTGGTCACACACCATCACAGAGGCATGTCCCACGGCCGTATGCCATGCACAGTGGGTGGGCTGTATGGGGCTGTGCATTCACACCTATTGATTGTGCTCCCTTGTCCTAGGTGTCTGCCAGCTGCAGGATATACGGGAGGCACTGCAGCAGATCCTAAATGTGGCACAGGCATCCTTGGACATCCTGTAAAGGATTGACTGGCTTGTGGTCCAGAGGAGACGCAGGATGCGGAGTGGGGAGCGGGGCTCCCAGTGACCATCCCTATGCCCTTGATTTCCCCTACCCCACTGGACCCACCCTCACAACCCTCCTTTCCTGTCCCATTTGTTCACCCCTGCCCCTTACCCACCCCCACCTTGTTTGTGGCCCTTCCCCAGCACATTTGTAAATAGTTTTGTAAATAGTTATCTTTGATATTTTTGATTACAAATGTTTTGATATGAATACTGTGGTGGTCTCTGATTTGCAGCGGGCTATAGGTGCTCAGCTGCAGTGGCGTACATGGCGTCAGGGGTGGTGCAGTCATGGGTATGTGTGTGTGTCCGTGGGGAAGTGACTATGGTGTGGGAGTAGCTATCAGTCAGTGTCTGTGGTGTGTGTGTGTTGTTCCCTGTGCACTGGATGACTGTGTGCAGCGGTCCATGGTGCATGCTCTGTGTCCATGGCGCATCTGTCAGCCCGTCCATGGCCTGTGCAGCTGACACCCTTGCATGTCTGTGACCTGCACGGTCTGCTGGCATGTCAGTGCTGGCTGTCCATGCAGGGCAGCCACTGTACCCGTCACAATGCTGGGTTGCCTCCTGTCACTGGGGTGGTGCATGTCTGCCTCGGGTGACACTGTGGCCTCCGCGGTTGTTGTCCCACCTCCATGCTGTCGCTTGTGTGTGTGTTGCAGGGGATGTGCACCACTGTCTGTGACTTGTGCTCCGGGCAAATGCTGGTGGCGTACAGGTCCACAGTGCCTGCGCAGGGTGGCTGGCACTCCTGTGCCATGGAGCACTGCTGGCCGTGTGTACAAGGTTTCCATGGGCCCACGCTGGGGGCTTGGTTGCCCCGCTACTGCGTCCCTGTTTTGTTGTGCCCTTGGGTATGGGTGGGTGTTTGTCCATGCACTGTGTTGCATCCGGTGTGGTGCATGCTTCCATGCACCACTGTGGGTGTCCGTGCTGGCTGTTGTGGCCAGTGCTGGGTCAGGGTGTGTCCTTGGGAGGGTGTGCAGGGTGCTGTACCACTGGTGGTGGGGTCCGGGGCATGCCCTGTCACGTGTGGGGTACCTCGTGTGCCGATCCATGGTCGGTCTCTCAGCTGTACCTCGGAGGGGCTGTGCGTGGTGGCACTGTGTCTGCCGTCGTTGCATCGCTGTGTGCTGCCACCCGCTGATGGATGCTCGTGGTGGGGCTGTCTTGCATGGTTCTGTGGTGCACAGGGTTGCATCGTCACAGTGGGGGTGGTGGCCTGCATGGGGTATCCTGAAGTGGTGGATGCTGCTCCTGGGCAGGGTGTCTGGGGGTCACGGTGCAGGGTGTGCTCTGCATTGGTGGGATGGTGTGGCACGGGGTGGTTGGCCCTCCTTGTGTGCCAGTCACAGTTTGCCAGGGGGTGTGATGGGGCACCATGGCCCAGCTGTGGGTTGGTTGCTTGTCTCCATGGGCCAGTGGTTATTCCAGCCCTCCCCCAGTTGTGCAGTGCATGGGGTGTGGGAGGACGATGTCTGTTCTGCTGTGTGTTCCTCTGCCCATATGTGGCATGGGTGGTGGGCCCCTGCATCCCTGGTTGTGCAGTTGCATTGCTGCCCTGCTGCTGGGGGGCTTCCCTGGTTGCGCTATGGCACCTCTGGACTGCTCAGCTAAACATCCCTTGTTGCGCTATGGCGCATCAGATCTGCTCAGCTTCCCCTCCCTAGTTGTGCTATGGCGCAGGTGGTGCGATATTCAGTCGTTGGCTGTAGGCGCATCTTGGCCGGCTGAGTTTTTGAATATCGCGCCTCTTGTGCATGGGCGCAATGGACTTGCGCTTGCTCCTGCTATTGCGCACTTTTTGGGTGCAGTTTGAATATCTGGGCCAATTTATGCATGTTCTGCTGTTTTGAACCTCACCCACTGGAATATGGCCGAATTTGGCCACTGTTCCTCAGCTAACGTTTCCAAGTTCCACATTGTCACGTTGTTTGATTTAATTACAGCATATCAAGCACGTGCACGAGACCCTGTAGCTGGGCGACACACTACGAAACACTGAGGGGTGTTCTGCCCATGATGTCCAGAGCAGAAAGTAGGATTTACTGATGTAACAGGTGCAACAGGCACTGTTACAGGTTTATTTGGCTCTGGAATGTCAATCTGGAACCGAGTTGATTTGGCTAAAATTCAAAATCAAACTAAAATTTTCAACAGTAAATTAGGTCAGGATGTGATGCAGCCCATGCTACATAGTATTGATGGTATTTCCCAAAAGGAAAGATTCAAAGTGTATAACATATAGAATAAAGTATGGGTCGGGGTGTGTAACGAGATTTTACACACACCCGAGTTGTGGGATGCTACATAAACGCCCTCGGGGTCTGTGAAACGCATCCCACAATGAGGGTGTGTGTAAAAATCGAGTTTGACACCCCAACCCATTTTTTATTTTATATAATTGCTGGGTTTGCCTTTTTTGCCTCAGCAATTATATAAAATAAAGAGGTCTGTGTCTCCTACCAGTGTATGCCAAGGTCGGTTCTTTCACTGCGGTGCCCAGATTTTTGTATTTTAAATTGTCCCCCCCCCCCCGATTTCTTCAGGTCTTTCTATGCAGGGTATAACGGGGGAGAAAAGAAGAGGACTTACCGCCGAGTTGTTCTGGCAGTTCGGTTTCGGTGACACGGAAGCGAGGAGTGCTCATGGCTGGTAGCGCTGCTGCGTGAGCATGCGCAGAGGAAGGGAAATCGTGCGCGTGTTTACCGTTATAAACACTCCTTTATAACGGCAAATTACGCCACGGTTTCCCTATGGGAAAAAGGCAGAGCCGGTAATTATAGGCACGATATTGCACGTTTATTCATTGAGACCAAATACAAACTTAATGAATCGATTTTCCAAAACAATAAAGAAGCCACAGAGCAACACATAGGAAGGGAAATCATTTGTTCAGCTTATGGGGGGGGATCCCAGATTTGATCCATGATAGACGTATGGCTAAATGGTACTGCCCCTATTGTAGAACCCTGACTTACACTACCAGGTGTATGGACAAGACTGTGTCCTTTTCTTTGGCCACAGCACGGAACTTGGGCTGTGTACCACCACATCTGAACC
Organism: Neoceratodus forsteri; assembly: GCA_016271365.2. Classification (NCBI taxonomy): domain Eukaryota; kingdom Metazoa; phylum Chordata; order Ceratodontiformes; family Ceratodontidae; genus Neoceratodus; species Neoceratodus forsteri. Next base: position 726,349,650 of record CM057455.1, read on the forward strand.
TGGGACCAGTGACAGCGCGGGGGGGGGGGTTAAAACATGGTTCTACCACCCTGTAGGGATACGAAGGCAAGAAAACCCAGGGGAGGGTTCCACCCCTTGAGGTGCCGCAGGAGTGATTCCCTCAGTTAAAGGTACCTTAGGAAGAAACCCATGGGAGAGGAGTGCTGCTAGAGGAGGAGGGGTGGATAGAGTGGCAAGGAAAAATGCTTGTGAGTGGAGTGAGGAAAGCAGCCCTTAAATAGGCCAAACGGGCATGTGGCCTTCCATCTGTAACAGAGTGGATACCCCAGAGGGGGTGGAGAAAATGAGGAGAGACCTGGGGAAGCTTGAAATATGGTCTGAGGACTGGCAACTGAGTTTAATTCAAAAAAGTGCAAAATTATGCACCTGGGACACAGAAACCCTGGGGAAAGCTACAGGATGGGGGGGGGAGTTACTGACAGTCACAAACGAGGAAAGGGACCAGGGGGGTTATTATTTCAGATGTCCTGAAAATGTCAATGTAGAGTGCTAAGGCAGCTAGGAGGGCCAGTGGCATGCTGGGGTGCATAGGCAGGGGTATCACCAGCAGGAGGAGGGAGGTAGTGATACCATTATATAAAACCATTGTCAGGCCTCACATGAAGTACTGTGTGCAGTTCTGGAGGCCGCAACTTCGTAAGGACATTAACAGGCTGGAAACGGTCCAGAGAAGGGCAACTAAGACGGTACAGGGCTTGCAACACAAGACTTATGAAGAGAGATTAAGGGACCTCAATATGTACTCGCTGGAAGAGAGGAGGGAAAGAGGGGACATGATGGAAACATTCAGATACCTCAAGGGTATAAACAGGAGGGGGGGGGGACATTTTCCAATACAGGAAGAGCACAAGAACAAGGGGGCATGACATGAAATTGGAGGGTGGGAGATTAAGAGGGAATGTGAGGAAGTTTTTCTTCACTGAGAGGATGGTGGATGCATGGAATGGTCTGCCTCAGGAGGTGGTGGGAGCGAGCACTATGGATGGATTCAAGCATGCCTGGGACAGGCATAGGAGAACCACAGAGGTACAGCAGCGGGTGGGTCAGAAGCAGTAATCCAGTACAAGGGCTTACGGGCAGACTAGATGGGCCAGGCGGTCCTTATCTGCCAACAATTTCTATGTTTCTATGTAATGCTACATCAAGAGGTGCCGTCGATACAGTTAACAACTGAAGGTTCACCCGGAGCAAGGACATTCCCAACTATGGGCCAGGTGAGAAGGATACTGCTCCAAGCTTTGCATGCTCAAGATACAGACTTCGGGGTGCAGAGAGAGACCATCGGCCAGAGGGCTAGCCCTAAGTCCTGGAAGTAATGGATACGGTCGGCATGTCTCGAAAATATAGATGAGTGAGTTGTAATGTGCATGGGACAGGCATGTGGGTCGTGATGGATGATAGCAGACATGGGGAGACCTGTACATAGGTCAGACTGAGCACTGTGGACCCTCTTGTGAGTCTTGACTGGATAAGAGCTGACAGGGAGAGACCTATATGTAGGACAGGCTAAGCAATATGGACCCTATCGCGGGTCTAGGTAAGGCAAATAGCATTTGTCAACCACAGGAATGCATGCCGGCCAAGTCCCTTAGGAAGCCAAATTGGGAGTGAATTGAACTGTATGTTGTGAGTAAGAGAACGGCAAGGCCGGGCAAAGCCAGAGGCTGACGGCTGGAGAGGAAGAGGCTGTGAAGCCGGTTAGGTAGAAGTAGTATGCAAAGCCAGTATGGTAGGAGGTGCGGTTCGAAGCAAGTAAACATGATGTGTTGCCAGACTTGGAAGGGGATGAGCATTGCTGGTAGTGCAAGGGAAGGCTGGGATGACTGTGTAAACCAGGTGCATCCTCCACACAAATACCTTAGAGCTTTGAAAAAATCTTCCCCCTTGAGTATTTCCTTTAGGTTTTAATTCAAGGTATCCCTTTACTTTATTTTCTTCCCTATCTGTCCTTCCAAGATGGTCTCAGAATTTTATTATTTGGAAATAAACACTGGAAAACACTGCTTTGATTAGGTTATTTTTATTATCTGTCATGGTAGGAGCTTTTGTTGCATAATGTGAAGATGGTACTTAGTAAAAAGATTTGAGAGAAAGTTAATACGCTTATTTGATTAATTTTTGATTGAATTTATCTATAGTCTTATTCACGAGATGACCTTTTGTAACAAAATTTGACCTCCCATGTGTCCAGTGAAACTGTGAACTAGTGCAGATGTAACAAAAAGTAGTAGAAAATTAAAATCTTTTCAAAGAACTGTATAAATTTGACTAAATGCTGAGTGACCTTTTGCAGTGAAATCTGATCTTCCATTTATTTAGTGGACCATGTAGTATTTTCAGCTACCCCTCTTGGGGTTTATTAGTCATTCTTAACATTGTTATATTTTGTGAGACTGGCAAACTCTGCTCATGCACCACTGAATTCCCTGAGCGCACCATCATAGCTAATCTGCATAATATTAGGGAAGGGCTGGCAGAATGCTGGGTAGAGCCAGAAGCCCTTAGGTAGAGAATTGCCTGGTTGCGTAGTGCCATAAAGGCTATGTGGAGCAGCAGAAGGAGGCCAGGCGAGCCAGGGGCTTATACAATAAAGGACAAATCGGAAGCTGCTCCCACTGCCTGAGGCCACGATGCCCGCTGTGACTCCTCAGCCTCCCACCATAGGAAAAACAAAGAAGCCACAAACATGGTGCCCCAACACCAAGTAGCTAATGAAATAAGTTAAATACATGCCAGCCATGAACGCAGGATTAGGTTATCATCAGAAACAAACTGCTGTGGGTTTGGTAAAAGTGGGAGTAGTAATAAATGAGCCTAAATAACACAAACATAGAAGTGAGGAGTAATGCAGCAGGGCAGGACACGGGAATGAGACAGAGTGATAGCTGCTAAGGGGAGCCAGTACTAAAGGCAGGTGCAAACAATTAAGGTGATGAGCACAGGGACTACAGCATGGAAACAGCAACTGGAACGAAGAGCATTCAGGTACCTAGTACAGAGAAAGAGAGATATTGCTGAAATATGATAAATGAACTGAAAGCTTGATTAGCAATGCAGCTAAACAGAACACTGCAAACAGAAAAGCCCAAAAAGCAAACAAAGCAAACAGGACCACAGGAGCAGTAGGGAGAACAAACAACTGATACAGAAACACAGACTGCAGCCATAGGCAAAACACGGACAAGAAGCAGAAGGCAAAGGCAAAATTACTGACCCAGAAGCAGAAGTACAAACCAGGCAGGGGAGTCTAGCACAGCCATCAGATTCCAACAGGAAGGAAGGGAGGGAGGGAGGAGGCAAACACAGCAGGGAGAGGGAGGCTCAGGGAAAGAGTGGGCCTGGAGAGAGGATGGACAGAGCCTCTGGCTGCAAGAGAAAATGCTTGTGTGTGGAGTGAGAAAAGCAGCCCTTAAATAGGCCAAACGGGGTGTGGCTAGTGCACCGCCCCCTTGAACTACAGGCTGTAGCCTTCCAAGTCAAACTGGACCCGTTGGTATACAAAATGTGGGTCTAAAGAGGAATGTACTGGATCAAAATATAATAAATAGCAGATTTTGAACATTTCACGGTCCTCTCTTTTAGATACTGTTTTTCAGCAGGTGCATCAGTTTGGACCCACTAGCAATAGAAAGAGGGGTAATTTCTGAGCAGGATGCAACTTTTGCCCTTTTTGGTGCATGTTAGTACTGTCCCTGCCTGGGACCCTGCTATGCTATGGGTCAGTGTACTCTGCAGGACACAATGTACTTTACTTCACTGTGTCCCTCCTGCTCTTCCACAAGGATTCTTCAGTCTTTGACAAGCTGGAGAACGTCCACTCTGTGGGTCACCTAGAGGGCAGCATCTCTCGAGAACGGATAGATCTGCCTCTTTTGCTGGTGTTTCATCCTCAACTAGATGCCTGGGTAGCCCCACATACTGACTGTTGTGCCAAACGGAGTTACCACTATTTGTGCAGATGTGACATCTTTGATGTACTCACGCCTGTTTGCAGTTACTCGCAGAATTCTATGGACTGGTCATATACAGTATGACTGATAATGACCTCTTTGCCAATGAAACTGTTAGTGTCACGTTTCCTTTCGACAAGCCAAATTTCAGTTTTGCCTCAAGAGAAGCCATACAAAGCCTCACCAGCCACATGATAAATGCCTCCATCACATGCCCTGCCCAGCTCACAAAGTGACGCCTTCCTCAAGTTCGAGTTACCTACAATTCCAATGGACAATATTGTGTTGTGACCAACTACAAGACTTTCTCTTATGGACCTTTGGCTTGTGGTGTCACTGTGCCCAACTACTGCTTTGTACCCCAACAGCGCACTATCTTGGCCACATGGTTATCACCCGTTTCCACCCTGGGACATGATTACATTGACAGTGACCCTATCTGAATGCTGTAGCACAGTATCTACCAGTGTTTAATGTGCATATCAACCCACTCACCCTGAACCATAGAGCCCTGCTAGACAGAAAGGATACACACCTTATCCATATTAATAAAAACATTACTAAGACAGGGGATCCTTTGAATGACTGATTTCATGATGATGATTTTAGTACTGCATTGTCTAACACTTCGTTGGAATTCACTTTTCAGTGTTTTGTTATTCTACAGGTTTTCTTGATTTTCTTTCTGATTGTTACCTTATGCTGTTTACGCTGTACGCTCAAATTTGTGCACAATTGAAATTTCTCTATGAAGCCCATGCAGCTAGACTATAACCAACCATACTTACCCTAATTGTGTTGCTTATTTATTCAAGCAACGGGGGGTGAATATATAACCTGCCTGACCTACACTCTAATGGACTAACATAATTCTATGTCAAAGTATAAAATATCACTATTTACTCATGTTTGCTATGATGTACTATTTAGCATTATATTTGTGGTCCCAGCGTGTCTCCTACAGCTATTAGCCATGATGCTATGATCAGCATATTATATAAACTGTTCTGCTGTAACCCAAAAGTAGTGTTAGTCAGCATAATACTTATCACTGTGTACGTGCAAACCTAATGGCTTTGGGTTCAAGCTGCCCACCGTACCCACCAATAGAAATGCTTTAGCTTTTCTAATATGCAGATGTGCACGTCACCAGGTAATGGACCTTCTTATCTCTGACTATAAGAAGTGGTGTAACTCTGTTTTTCACTGAGTTTTTCCTATGATGACACTGGGTGTTTGGAGGTTCCGGACTCCCAGCTGTGGTCAGCTGTCCTTTTTACATGTATTGGGGAATAAACACAGGTTACTCACCCGTAACAGTAGTTCTAGGAGTGTTATATGTTGCTCATCCACACGTACTGGCATGTCCTTTCCCTTTAATATCTTGCCGGAAGTCTTTAAGCTGGCTCCTCCAACCCACCCGGATGGTATATCCCTAGGCTCCGAGCCTCCGCCCCTTGATGCCAGATCTCGCCCGCTGAAAGCAGTGGTTGTGCGTTGAAGCCAGGGAGGTTGGGTGGGGCCGTGTGAACAGCACATGTCACTCCTAGAACTGTTACAGATGAGTAACCTGTGTTTTTAGGGATGTGGATATGTTGTTCTTGTCCACACATACTGGCAGACTCCTAGCAGTTCTCCAGGAGATGGGAGGCAAGGCACACACCCCCTACTTAGGGGGAAGAGATTGGAGAACTGAGGCGCCAAAACCAGCATCCCGGTGTGACTTTAGGTCAATGTGGTAATGGGAAATGAAGGTGTTTGCTGACTTCCAGGTAGCAGCCCCTCAGATTTCCTGGATAGGGATGTCCCTAGAAGCAGCCACCGATGCAGCAGTATGGCGAGTGGAATGAGCCCTTAGCCGTACGGGAGGCTCCCTACCCGCCAACCTATAGCAGAGATCAATGCATGATGTAATCCATCTGTCAGTGTAGGTGACAAACAGCTGGCGAACCTCTCCCCAAACTCCAGCCGTGCGCTCTTCATAATAAGAGAGCGCTCTTCTCAGGTCCAAAATATGGAGCCTGTATTCGGCATCCGAGGTGTGACTGGGGTAATACACCGGCAGAGTCATCACCTGGTTCAGGTGAAACTCCAACACAACCTTCGGAAGGAACTTCAGGTTGGGGTTCATGACAACCTTGTCCCTGTGGAAGACCAGATAAGGAGACTCAACAGAGAGCGCCTGGAGCTCCCCAATCCTTCTGGCTGACGTGATAGCCATCAGGAAGGCAGTCTTCCATGACAGGTGTGACATCTCACTCCTGTGCATCGGTTCAAATGGCTTGCCCATGAGCTTTGCCAGAACCAGCAGTAGATCCCACAGTGGTAGTGGTTCACGCACTGGATGGGAAATATGGCTGAAGCCTTTGAATAAACGCCAGACCACCTTCTCCTGGGCCACTGTCTGCTGACCGGCCCACACCCGATAAGCAGAGATGGCTGCCAGCTGCACTTTAAGGGTCATAGACCGAGGACCCCCTTTGGACAGAGACCAAAGGTAGTCAAGAATGCTAGCCACCAGACAGGACAAAGGGTCCAGACCCTTGCCCCGACACCAAATGGAAACTCTCTTCCACTTGAAGGCATAGCACTTCCTGGTCGATTCCTTCCTAGATGCCTCAACTACAGTAAGGACATCTATTAAGAAACCCAAAGCCTGGAACTCTAGCTGCTCAGGAACCAAGCTGTCAGGTGGAGGGACTGAAGCTCCGGGTGGAGGACCTTCCCCTGATTGACTGAAAGCAGGTAGTCCGGGCGTGCTGGAAGATGGGGAGCCTGAAGCGGAGGATACAGGGGTACCAAAACTGGTGGGACCAGTCTGGAGCCACCAGGATAGCCTGTGCTTTGTCCCTCCTGACCTTGAGGAGCACCTTGTGGATCAAGGGAAGAGGAGGGAAGGTATAAAAGAGGCCTGAGGTCCAACGCCTCCAGAAAGCATCCCCCTGCAATGAGCCCTACTGAGGGGGTTGGGCACAAAACAGCCTCAGCTTTGCCTTCTCCTTGGAGGCGAACAGGTCCACTTGAGGGGTGCCTCACTGGGAGAAGAAGCTGTGTACTACCTCTGGATGGAGAGACCACACATGGGATGGTTCGCCCACACGGCTGAGGGTGTCCGCCAGCTGATTTGAGGCTCCTGCCACACGAATGGCTAGCAGATCCGCCTCCAGTCAGCTCACGAGGGTCCAGATGCGGACAGCTTCCCTGCACAGAGGCTGGGAGTGCGTGGCACTCTGTTTGTTGAGATAGTACATGGTCATGGTGTTGTCCTCTGGACCTGAACTACTTCACCCCGAAGGAACGGAGCAAATGTAGTTAACGCCAGTCAAACTGCTCATAACTCCAGCAGGTTGATGTGGAATCGGGATTCCTCGGGGGCCCAGAGCCCGTGGACTCTGTGGTCCCCCATGTGGGCACTCCAGCCCGTGAGAGAGGCGTCATGCATCATGATGACTGTCGGCTCGGGGCATACGAACGTGATCCCCTCCTGCAGATGCTCTAGGACGGTCCACCATTGGAAAGCATTCCACATCTTCTGGTTTACAGTGACCAGCTGGTTGAAATGACCTAGTCGCTGAGTCCACTGGCTTGCCAGCTCCCATTGAAGGGGGTGCATATGCCACCAGGGTCCAATGGACCACGGAGGTGCAGGCTGTGCATGTAACCCAAAAAGTCGCAGGAAGTCCCGGGCAGGGTGCAAGTACCCAACCAGAAATGATCAGGCAAAGGAGGAGAGAGCCACTGCCCTGACTGCTGGGAGCCTGGCTTTGGCCTGGCAAGAGTAGAGGGTCTGCCCTAATGAAGCAGATCACCTGTGAAGCCACTAGTTCCGACTTGGCCTCGTTGACCAGGAGGCCAAGGTTGATGCAGGTCTGGAGGGCCAGATCCCTGGACCTCCCCACCTGCAGTCTGGAGGGACCCGCTATAAGCCAATCATCCAGATAGGGGTACACTGGGCCGCCATCACTGCATTGCATTTAGTGAAGACCCTGAGGGCCGATGACAGGCCAAACAGCATGGCTTGGAACTCGTATAGGGGTTCCCTCTGCCCTGAAGTGGAGGAACTTTCAGTGTAATAGACAGATCGGGACGTGGAAGTATGCATCCTGCAGATCCAGGTAGCACAACCACATGCTCTGCTCGAGAGATGGTATAATCTGAGACAGAGTTACCATCCTGAAGGTGCGAGACCTGAGGAACTGGTTCAGGTCGTGCAGATCTAGAATGGTGCGCCAGCCCCCTGTCCGTTTCAAGACCAGGAAGTACCTGGAAATGAACCCTGGGTTGACAAGGGGATCCGTGACTCCGACCACTACCTCCTTGCGGAGGAGCTGGGCAATGTCGTCTTGGAGAGCCGACTGAGTGTGCAAGGATACCTTCTCCTCCTGAGGGGCGCGGGCTCGGCTTGGTGGGTACTGCTTGAATTCCAGAGGCCAGAGAGCCCCTGGCCAACCACTTCCAAGACCCACCTGTCCACTGTGATAGCGGATCAGGCAGAAAGGAAGTGATGGAGCTGGCCCTCCCATGGGAGGACCCAGAGTAGGCGTGATGGACATGGGGTTGGCAACCACCATCCCGTCACTGTGCAGGCTTGAAGGAGGATCCGGCCCAGGGACTGCCAGGACCTTTCCCTCTGGACTTATGGGCCACCCAAGCCCCTGACTCTGGTCGAGGGCGCCAAGATTCAGCCTGCTGCTGCTGCCCAGATTGGTACTGGGCCTGCTTGGCCGCAGGGGCAGCAGGCGAAAGGGCTTATGCTTCTGCTTTTGGAACCCTGAGATTTTTTCTGGGCGTATGCAACGGAGTCCAAGGTGGCACTGGACTTCTCGATGCATTGAAGGTGACCATCAACATTTGGACCGAACAAGTCGGCGCCCAGGAAGGGAAAGTTTGCCACTTTGTGCTGGGTGTCAGCCATAAATGTCGAGTCTCTCAGCCAGGCCCTATGGCACATGGCTACTGTGGCTGCCACCGAACAGGCACAGGACTCCCCAACACCCAAAGCCATCTGGAGTTGTTTTGCCACAGCCCGACCCTGCACCTGCTTGACTGTAGTCTGAAGATCTGCAGGCAGATGAGGAAGCACCTCATCTAGAGAGCCCAGGAGGACATGGGAGAAGTGTGCCATGATGACATCTGAGCTCGCCTGACGGAGACCAAGTGAAGAGGCAGTATAGACTTTCCTGGCAGAGTGGTCCAGTTTTTTGGACTCTTTATCCAGAGGTCTATCAGTGTCTCCTGAATTGCCTGAGCATTGAAACACAGATTAAGTCACCAACCCCTCAGCCGAGGGGTGCTCTGTGAACCCAGAAAGGGAGCCGATGGGAACCGCATACCTGCGGGCCATCCAGGCTGATGGCACAGGGCAGGAGGCAGGGTGCTGCCAAAGCTCCAGGGACAGGCCAACAATGGCTTTGGCCACTGGGAAGGCCTCTGTTGGAGAATCCCCTTTTTCCAGAATATCTGTATGGGGATATTGAGCCTGTTTCTTTTTTATGAATAATCTCTTTATTAGGTTTTCAGAAAATTAATACAAACAACAGATATCAGATATACAATGACAAACAATAAACAGACAGATGCAATCAGATGTGCAAAATTAATCCTTTCAAAAAAAATTTTTTGTCATGTCAGTACCTTTAATCCATTTATATGGGGTCATGGAGAGTTTTCCTCCTGTACCGAATGCCAGCAAGTACCTTGTTTCTAGTTAATGACATCCTATTATGATATATCCATCCTCTCTACTAATTCATGCACCCAGTCCCGTCCTCAGCATCATGTCCTCTGCCGCACTCAAAGAGGAAAGGAAGGGCGCCCAGACCCACAGGAAGGCCTCCTCCCTATCCCAGACAACTTGTGTTAATCTTTCCAAGGCTAGAGTACGCATGATTAACGGATGCCAGAGTAAGACTGTGGGTTTGATGTTGGACACCCAAGTATTTTGGATGCAATGGCATGCCAATACAAACAGTGTTCTCATCCACCTAGGAAGCGGGGTCCACTCCTTCCCTTCCACCACCTCCACACCAAAAAGGCAGGTCAGGGGAGTCCCTCTCCAGTAGGTGACCAGCCAGATTAAATAAAGTTTGATTGATTGATTGACTGAAGATCATCATAGTGTCGATGCAACTTGCGCTGAAGCCTCTCCTCTTCTGAGGAGGACGAGGATGAATAGCGGTGGCGCCGCTTTTTGGAACACACAGAATGGCGTTTGTGAGTTCTCTTCGACCTATCGGTCGAAGTTGACCAAGACCTAGATCTCGACTGTCAGTGGCGCTCAGAAGGAGCTCGGGAGACCCGTGGCTCCTCCAGGTCAGGGGCAGGGATCATGAATAGGTTGACCTAGTCAGGACCGGAATCCTGAACAAGGAATTGTCGGCCTCATCTAGTGATACCGGGGCGACGGGGTCGATAATCATTTTGAACGGGTCGTCATCCTGCATCTTAGCCAGCTGGCCTGACAGTGGCACTGTGAAGCCAAAACTGGAGATTCCTGGGAACGAGACTGCTCTCGATCCCAAGAACGACGTTGACGAGACTTCTCTTTCTCTCTTGATCCTTGGAATCCTTTTTATGGTAACGGGAACTGTACCACTTGGTCGGGAGAGACTGGCACAACTCCTTGAAGAAGCCTGTAAAGGTAGAGCCCAGTTTGAGTGGTAAGAAGACCAAAGCTGAAGAGGATTGATCGGCGGCCCGAGCCACCTCCTCCTTGAAAGCCTTCATTTACTCGAGTTGTTCAGCGGACCCCGCAACCGCAGAGACCACCCAAAGGGCCTCTTTAGATTTGACCATAGGGTTACGTTTCTGCGGTCGGTGAGCTGTAATCATGTAAGGCAATCGTCCAACACGTTCGGCCGGAAGAGGCGACAAAAATTGCAGGCCTGGGTGTCGTGATCGTGGCCCAAGCAATAGACGCACGTGGCATAAAGGTCAGTGCGAGACATCTTCTGCCCGCAGGGATACCTGTGGAACCCGGGGCAATGACTTGTTCTCCATCGCGGTCACGGTCAAAGATCGATGTGGTGAAACTCTAATGAGTTTAAGTTTAGGTAAGTAATCCAAAGATTTAAGTGCCAGGGCCTACTCAACGAGGGAGTGATAAGGAGGGAACCTGAATCTTCCAGTGGAAAGGAAGATCTGGTGTCAAGGGGCGGAGCTGAGGGATATACCACCTGGGTGGGTGGGAGGAGCCAGCTTAAAGACTTCTGGCAAGATATTTAAAGGGAAAGGACATGCCAATATGTGTGGATAAGAACAACATACACATATCCCTAGGAACCTTAATTCTGTAACATCTGTCTCGGTGTCGCGTTTTGCCATCAGTTTTAGATCCTGCCAAAACCCAACACAGAAGTCCCGGACTAACCCCCTTCTTGGCTAACCACCCTCCCTACAGCTGGACCTCCTTTTCAACTCTCTATCCACCCCTCTCCAGTCGACAACCCTCCCTATTGCTGGATCACACTTCAAGCTCCAAGACCCACCCTTCCTCCACAGACGACAACCCAAAACAACACTCCTGCAGCCAGAGCACCCCACCCTCCATACTCGGACCAGCCTCTGAACTCCATTTGACCATCATCTCTGCACCTGTAACACCTACCCACCCAGCACATGGAACAGCCAAACCCCCAGACAACCACCCACCTAGCACCTTCAGCACACTATCTGCTGCACTGCTCTTCTGTAGGTGAAATACCCCCAGAATAACCCTTTACACCCACAGACCAGCCCCCCAGACACCCTGCATCTGGACCAGCTTCTGACCCTGTTTCAAGCAGACACCCCACAGCTGGACAAGACAAGCCTCCCTCAGCAGACCACTGTCTCTGTAGATTGTCCACCCAGCTCCGGACCATCACCCCCAGTCAACCACCCTATCACTAGCCCATCCTCACAGAAGCCCTGGACTAGCCCCCTGCCAATCATGCTCCCTGCAGATGGACCTCCCTTCCTCCCTCTCAGCCCTTGGACTATCCACACCCTTCTCAGTCTGCAACCCTTTCTATTGCTGAATCACCCTTCCAGCTGCTAGACCTACCTTTCTTCCACATAAGACCACCTATGACAACACTCCAGCAGCCAGAACCACCCACACATTTGGCCCAGCCTCTGAACTCCAGTTGACCACCATCTCTGCACCTGTAACAGCCACATGGCACAGACCAGCTGGACCAGCCTCCGAACCCCAGTAGACCACCATCTCTGTACCTGTTTACACCCACAGACCAGCACCGCCCAAGCTGGTCCAGAATCACAATCCCACCCCGTGACAAGCCTCTCCCCTGCCAATATCTCTGCACCTGTTTACACCAACAGATCAGCTCCCCAATCTAGTGCAGAATTGACACACCCCAACCCCTTACATAAGCCTCTCCCCTGCCGACACCCCCACCCTGCAGCTGGATCATCCCTCACAAGCCAACCACCCTATCAACAGCTGGACCACTCCCTAGCCTTTGGACTAGCCACCCCCCACACCAGTTTGATGCTGTATCCCACATTTTGAGTGTCTACGTCCCTCATTTAAGTGGCAAAATGGGATATTTATTTGGACTACCTCTGAGCCCCAACTCACATCCTGGAGCCACCCGGCCCAATCTGCAGTGTGGGAGAGGGCCAGGGGGCGAAAAACATACAAAACTCAAGTTTCACCAGGAAAGTCAAACTGAACTGGTAACAAGTCTCTTCCAGATGCGTCCTGGAGGAACAGCAAGAGAGAGGAGGGCATATTTATGAACTATTACACATTGTTATCATGAATTGTTTTTATCAATCCCTATGGCTTGCAAGTGGTTGCACCTAAATGTAGAATATAACCGGTTTGGGAATTTTAATGTATGACTCATCTTTGTCTGAAGTTCTGTAAGTGTTGCGTTGATTTCTACTGCATTTACTTCTTTCTCCTATTGACATTGACTCTTAAGTCCTCTGTAAATAGGCCCTGCCTAAAGGATTTTGTGTGAAATATATAATTAAGTACAATGCATTAAACAGTGCAATAAAAACTGGAATACATATATGAAATATGTTTCAGTTCTGTAAATGCTCCCTTTCCCCGGTCTGAAATCGACAGGCCCAGGAGAGCAAGAATTCCGACGTAATGGTTTTCAGGCTAAAACAACTTTCTGCCCATGCTCGCCCTTCCTAAGCTGCGCTTAATGTCATCAAGCGCAACCCGTGTTTGCCATCCACAAGATGGCGGCGCGGTTTACGTGCCTGAGAAGGGAGGGTTTCCATTCTTGTCCTTCTTTCCAGACCTGTGAGTATTGCAATAGTCATTTCCAGGTTTCCAGACATCCGGGTAAATCACCCGCCACTCCACCTCCCCTAAGCACCGTGATGGGTCACTTTTCTAAAGCTAATACAACTGGTCCACATAATGTATTTTATGCTCCGCGCTCGCCATCGGGCGTGTCCCAACCCGTACATTGTGACGTAATGACGCTGTGCGCGCAGAAGGCGCTTCCGCGTTTTTAAGCATAGTAACACGGGGAAGTCAAAATGGATTCCCCAGGTGAGGGGGCAGCGTTCACATAATCAGTAGTTAATCGTCCGACAGAGGAGATAGTCGGGTTGTTAAGCTGGGTGAGAGCCCGGCCCCGGCTTCCCCATGGCAACCTCCCAGGGCCGATTGCTGCATCACGCCCTGGCAGTATTTGATGTGGCGTTGAGGGCGCCTTGTATTTTCTTCATTGACGCCATCTTTAACTCGTACCATGATCCAAATGCTGGCTGGGTAAACACAGCAGTCCAGATCGTGCTTCGATTAGTAGGTAAGAGCCCTACTTGCTGTGTCCATTCGTTACCTTGTCCTTTGCGTTGCTAGTGATAAATTTGATTTGCTGCAGATTAGTATTTGTAGTGTTTCAATTGCCCAAGCATGGAACCTTTCAGACATTTAGAACGTACTGTAATAGGGAACATTGGAGAGCAACCAAAATGATATGGGGCCTAGAAGAGAGGACCTACAAGGAAAGGTTCAAGGAGCTCAACATGTACTCTCTGGAAGAGAGGAGGGACGGGGGGACATGATGGAGGTCTTCATGTACATAAAAGGGATTAAAAAGGGGGGCCCAGTTGGGGTGCTCCATAGGAAGGAGGTGGGGCAACGAGAGGACACGAGTGTAGCTGGAAGGGGCAGACGGAGGGGAGAGAGGAGGTGTTATTTCCTCAGAGGTGGTAGAACCATGGAAGTGCTGTCCAGGCAGCTGGTGGAGGGGTTTAAGAGGGATGGGACAGGTACAGGGGGAGGGTGAAGCTGACGAGGTCCGATACATGGGGAACATCTGGGACTGGGGACAGTGTAACCAAAGGGGGGGGGGGGACAGCGAAATCGGCCGCCAGTGCTGGTGCTGACAGTCAAGCTGACACGAAAGACCATTAGGCCTCCTCTGCTGGCATTTTAGTATGTTGGTATGAAATCTTGCATTGGGCCATGATTGAAGGCTGTAGGGTTCATGGAGTTGCGAACATGTTCGCAAGCAATTGAAAAGCTGTTGGGGTGTTATATAAGAACCGTAGTTAGGAAGTTGATAATGGAGTGTTACACTGCCAAGTGGAATAAAGAAAATTATAAATAAGGAAAAAGATGACAGCCATTGTTACAGAGGTAGAGATAAAAGTGTTGGAGTGAGTTGACGCTTGCCTTTAATTGCCACCTGCCCAAACTTCAGGAGCATACAGTAACCAAGTAAGAAAGAGATCTCAAGGGTCTTTAAATTTGACGACCTCAAGGTCGCTTGGCAGTGTGCCAGAGTAGTGGTAAAGACTAGCAGGGTGCTGGAGAGGGATTTTTAGCTGGAGGAGGGTGGTGCTGCTGCCGTTGTATCTCTTGCTGCGATACCTGCAGTACTGTCCAGTTCTGGAGGCCGCACCTATACAAGGACATTGAGTGAGTGGGGTGGTACAGAGGAGGGTACCAAAATGGTGAAGGGATTGCACAAGAAGCCATATGAGGACAAGCTTTAGGAACTCAACATGTACTCCTTGGAAGAGAAGAATGCAAGAGGGGAAATGATTGAAACCTGCAGGTACCTCACAGGAGTGAACAGGGTACAAGTGGAGAGTCTATTTCAGAGAAAGGAACGTGCTAGAATAAAGGAGCTTGCAGTGAAGCTAAGAGGAGGAAGTTTAGGAGCGATCTGTGGAAATACTTCAAGAAGGTGGTGGGCGATTGTGTAGAATATTGGACCTCCGCTATTAGCATAGCGCTCAAGTTATGACACTTGCCCACTTGCAGCACGCTCTATGCCACGTCAGCCTGTCCGTTATTAATTAGTTTATCTGAGTTGGGATTCACTCTCCCACACCCCCAGTGTTAAAAACACAGAGGGGGTGGAGCCCCCCCAGCTCAAGTAAACTGACAAAATCTCATGGCATGCTCTACACCACGTCGGACTGTCTGTTACCTTTTATCAGTTTATTTGAGATGGGGGCTTCACCCCCCAACTCAAATAAACAGACAAAACCTAAAATCAACAGCAAGCACAGGACAAAAGTAGCCTAGCTCAGCTACAGTATAGTGCAGCAAGCACACAACGAAATTACACTGTATTCTCTGTAACTTTACATTACGCTAATAGCCTTGAGCATGCCGGGGAGACTGCAGCTGTGCGGAGGGAGTGGTGGGGCCACTAGATACCAGTGACTTTTGTAGTGGTGCAGGATCAGTCCTGGGGGAGGTACGTCAGGGCAGTTTTACGTTGTGTTCAGTACAGTACACCAGACTCTGATGTGGACAACAGGGCATGCTGCGGTGGACCTTATGTTTGTGTACAGGGTGGGGGAATCCGACAGTGGGGGGAGGGGGCCACAGTCCCAGTGGCAGTCACCATGATTGGATGGGGCCAGGGATCAGAGCAGGAAGGGGATCTTCGGCCATGGGGCTTTGGTTGTTATAATGGGGCTGTGTCGATTGCCGTATCGGTCCATGGCACTGGTGCTTTTTTTGGGGGGGGAGCATGCCAGGGGGATGGTGCCAGCTGTGTGGTGGGAGAGCAGGGCCAGTAAACACCAGAAACTGTTGTAGTACAGGATCAGGGGGTGGGGGTTAGGGGAATCTCAATACGGCAGTACAGTTTGCACAGTGTGTCCAATACAGTGCACTGGACTTGGATGTAGACAGCAGGGCATGCTACCGTGGGCCTTTTATCTGTGTACTGGGGTTGGGGATCAGACAAAAGGGGTGGGGAGGGACCACAGTCCAATGGCTATCATCATAATTGGATGGGGCCTGGAATCTGAGCAGGAAGGGGATCTCCAGTCATGGGTCTTTGGATGTTGTAATGGGACTGGCAATCAGCGAGAGGGGGTGTACCTAACCACCAGGGCACTGTACGGAACTTACAGGGCCGGTGCTCACTGGGTGTGCAGGGCCACTGGGTACCAGGGCCACTGTGTCGGGAGTACTGGACCAGGGATTTGGGGGGCATACTACACCAGGAGATAGATAGTTATGTGTGTGTGTGTGTGTGTGTGTGTGTGTGTGTGTGTGTGTGTGTGTATATGTGTATATATATATATATATATATATGCACAGTATTTTTTTTTTTTCTTACTAGGATACAGCGAACGGAGGGTGAGAAGAGCTCTGGGAACCCGGGACGTGTTTGGGTGATCGGGCTGTGGTGGTTGGCTGCAGTACTTTTGTTCACCGCCAGGACCTTGCACCCAGTTAAGAGGGGGTTTGTACCAGTGGCAATTTGCGCCCGTTTTGGGTGGGAATTACCACCAGTGCAAACCTCTGAATATACTGCTGCGCCAGTTTGCAGGGAGGACGGCCCTCCTTTGCATAGGCACAGCAGTATCTCAGTGCTTGGGTGCAAACATGTTTTGGCCGTGCTGTGGGGGTGTCTGAAAATAGACACACACAGGGCACAAAACCTGGATTGCATGCGCAAACACCTGTTTGTACCAGCGCAGTACTTTGAATATTGGGCCCCAGGACACTCAAATCAAAAATCCCACGAGAGCCCTGATGAGGGAGCGAAGATTCTCTACTAGATGGAGGTGATATTACCCCTTTACAAATCCCTGGTGGGCCACGTCTGGAGTACTGTACCCAGTTCTGCTCCCACCACTCCTGATGACGGTCAGGGAAAGGTTGGAGACTCTGCAGAGGAGAGTGACCTGGATGGTCTGGGGACAGCAGTGGAAAACTTATGAGGATAGACTAAGCAACCTCCAATATGTACTTGTTAGAGAATAGAAAAAAGCGAAGGCACATGAATGAAATATTTGGTTTCTTGAGGGAAGAAATGGGGTCAACTGCCAGCAGCTATTCCAAGTGTTATGAGGGTTCCACAATCAAGGAGCAGGGTTATGAGGCGATGTGGGAGACCTTTCTTCACAGAGGGAGTGGTAAAAAAGTAAAATGTGTTGCGGGGGGGGGGGGTGGAAGTGGAAACTATGGTGGGATGGATTGAAGATTGAATGGTACAAACCTACAGCGCTGGTGAGAAATAGTTGGGGAGGAGTCCTGGTGGGGCAGAGCTATCACTAGAGAAACAGCCTAGTCCACTCGCATTAGGCTGGTGTAGCATAAGGTTGGAATAGAGCAGACTCGATACTTCTATTTTTGTTCCTGCCTGTAAAATATTATGCGCTTCTGTGAGAGCTTGGAAAAAGAGGGACGACGAATGGAGGGTGGGGTGTAGTTATACCAGAGGAGCGGAGGTGGTAGGAAAAAGCAGATTACTCATGGGTCGAAATTAAGTTTTGCAGCCACTAGCCAGCAGGGCTAGTGACTGGGAAAATCCATTAGCCCCACAGTTTTCCACTAGCCCAGCTGATGTACTTTTTGAAATGTTACCTTCTCCAGTACAAGCTTGCAGGGTTAGTTGAAGTAAAATCTTAGTAGCCCGACACAAAATCTACCAGCATTTAGCTAGTGGGCCAGTGCCACTTTCGACCCCTGCAGCTAAGATTGTACAGTGTGAATGAACAGAAAGTGGAGGGAGTAAAAGGGGTGGGGGCGGGGAAGGGAGCAGAACTTTTTTCACTTTTTTTTTTTTTTGTGCTGTGTGTGAAGCAGCCCCGGACTGATTGGTTAACTCCTCTCTCCATATCAGGCAGAAACAGAGCAATTACTTGAGCTTTGCTTTGAGTCCATCACTCCGACATGCGTAATCTTTTCTTGGTCCCCAAGTGGGAGTGGGGGACCAGCTATTCCAGTAGTTCTGGAGGATTTGTTTTTTTAGCTATAGCAGAGTTTTAAGTAAGCATTTTCGAAAAGTGCTGATCAATGTTGCTAATGTGTAGCAAGAGATCAAATTGATTAGCAAAATGGAAAAGTTCTTAAGAATATCAAACGAGACCATATCACTTTGCTGATAAATGGTTTTGTGCCAGTGAATTCCCCACAAGTGGTTAGGCAGAGATGGATCATGAGCAGTGCCCAGACATGCCCCCCGTATGGCTGAGTGACCACTCGACCATATCAGGGGCAAGTCTGGACACTGCTCATAATCAATCTGTGCTCTGCTGACCTGTTGGCACAAAACACAGTTTGGCATCATCCAGGCAAGAGTTAGAGGTGGTGGATACAGAGTCAGTCTGTGCAAACCCCCCCCCCCCCCACACCACCACCAAGTGGCATATCTGAGGCCCAGGGAACAACAAAAGCCAAAGATTAGCTTGCAGACGGGAAACAGACAGACAGATACTGGTCGTAGAACCGACACCCTCAAATGTGACATGGCCCCCAAGAACTTTTACAGTTTAGCATTGTCAGTGGGTTACTTTTACCTATGATGATAGATCACGCCCAGCCTGAAAACACAGTGAATTGCCAATGATTAGAGCAGCAGACTTTTCTGTGATGTGCCAGGAAATGTCAGTTAAATGTCTGCCACACCAGCATCCTTAGGGGAAGGGGGAGGAGTATTTTTTAATTTCATAACATTTATCTTAGTTACTTGCAGCATGTTGTGCCCACAAGCTGCATCAATGAAATGCTGAATGTCCTAAGAAGCCCATGAACAGGGAATCTACAACATTTTCTGTATGTCACCTGCTACACAAATCCAAGTTAATTGACTACCTGGCTGCTTGATCTTGGAGTACTTCAGTTATTGTCCTCCTGTTGCTCAGTTTTCTCCAGTCTGAATCTTCCGTTAGAATCGGCCACAATCCTTTCCCTGCTGCCAGTGCCACCACCGAACTTGTCAAACTCTGAGCGCCAGGACTGGAGTGGAATGTCGCCTGGCCTCTCCACCACTGATCACTAAGTGTGCCCGCTGCTATTGTGCCATGCCAGAAAAAAGAAAACTAGCCTGACTCCAAGCCAGTTGGTGCACCCTGCGCGAGTTCTACATTCTCAACGCGAGTGGCTGGTGGCATGGTGCAGGCATTAAGTGTGCATGCGCACTATGCCGACTCCTGAGACCCATAGCTTATAAAAAAAAAAAAAAAAAAAACCTGGAAAAATGGATTGCACTATTTTGTAGTCCATTCCACATTTTCACTCACGCAACCAGACTGTACACATCACAAACTGCAATAAGATATCGGCTATTTAAAACCCTGTATAGTTCTCTTATGATCCAGTTTGGGGTTATCCATTTGGTCTGGATATGTTTCTAGGAGTCTGTAACTGCTCAAGACACTCTTACAAGTTGAAACACTGTCAGCTTCCAGTCATGTACACACGTGGCATACATTTACCTTCTGCTGAGGATCTGAGACACTGGCCAGCCGGCTGGTGTAAAAGTAATGCTACTGCTTGAGACACAGACAACTCTGGTTCGGGAGCAAGCCTGGGCGTGCGTTGGAGTGCTGGCTGGGTAGAGGAGGATTGAGCATTTCACAGACTGCTGTCCTCCAGGGGGAGGGTGGGGAAGCTCCCGGCACTCGTCAGACCCCTGGTGGAGGCCAGGCGTCCGACAGCTGGCACAAGCAGTTGCTGGAGGTGGGGCAGACATCGGCGTACACATCCCTGACATCATTGCACGTCCTGCCTCCAGGGGAGAAAACGGAAAACTTGAGCCATGCAGGATGCCACCCGCCTCGCTCCACAGGTCCCGCACCACTGACCTGTGGCACCCCCAGAGCTGTATTCTGTTGTCCAATGGGAGGAAGGGCCCCTGCCAAAGGCCATGCCTTGGGGGCCACTTCAGGTCAGGTAAGTACAAGGACAGTGGATGACGGATGCGGGGTAGGGCTGATAGTGGCCAGTCCTGGGGAGAAAGTACAGCAAATAAATTGAGGGATAAAAAAGTATTTGAGACTCTTGTGCCACTTTCTGTCCTATACCCTGTACTCTTGCCATTGATTGAGAATAGTATTCCTGTGGCAGTAGGTGTGGGCATCTACTGGTACAGGTAGCAACCCTACATGCCTGAGGACATGGGGGTTTTTCTTTATATTGATGCCTGGACTTTTTCAAATCGCTGTTCACATGTACTATGCTCAGGCTCAGAGTCCACCCCATTTGTCCTTCACTGAAAATGTCATTTAGTGATTGTTGCCCTTGTGAGGTCCTCCTTTTTATCGTTGCCTTATTCTCCCTTAATTCCTCTAAAGATTCACAGCCCTGATAGGCTAGATGTTAATCTCCTTCTTTCTGCACTGCCCATCACTTACCCCCCTTTTTAATCTTTTCAACTTTGGTTCATTCTCCTGATCCTGAAGCAGGCTAAAGTCCTCCCCCTCCACAAAGGCCCCCCCTTTTCTTCAAGATGTAATTTACTAAGCTGGCCCAGTGGCGTTGAGGGTTAAGGCACTGGACACCACACCTCACGCCATGTCGGAGACCCGGGTTCGTGAACAGTCACCGGGGGTTGGCCGTGGAGGGTGAGGATCAAGCATCCAGTGGACTGCTCTCTTCCCTGGGGTGGGATCCAGGGGCACGCTGGGCACATTGGAGACCTCTGGTGGAGAGCAGAGGATCTCCAGAGCCGAGCAGCGCAGAAGAGGGGCGGAGTGTCTGCAGACGTCAGCGACCAGGCTCGCACAGATGTCATTGCACGTTGCACTCCAGGGGAGAAACTAATCCAGAAAACCTCTTATCGACCAGGTGGGGTGACTGTGAACCTCCAGTGACCAAGGCCATACACGCCCAGCGCCGGCCACAATCCCCGACTCTACCCTGGGGATCTTCGGCCTCTTCAAGGGGGAGTCGAGAGTGTCAAGGGTCCTGAATCTGATAATACTGTTGGTGGAGCGTGGTTCCGGCTGGCAGTAACAGGACGCGGTTGTGTGAACTAGCCTGAGAGATGCCCTGGACGGTAGGTGCAAAAATAGAAACTACAAAAAAAAGAGATGTAATTTACTGATATTACTCTGGAGAAATAATTGCATATCTCTGTCATTAAACCTGGTGTTAACTTGATATGTACCACACCAGTGGCGTATGAATTGGGTAAATAAATCATGTTGTTTTGGGATAAATATTTTCACCTAGAACACCATTAATTTAACTTACTGACATACTAAAATATCAGCAGAATAGGCCTAATGGTCTTTCGAGTCTGCTCAATTTTCAGCACACGCACTGAAGGCCGATTTTGGTATCCTCCTCTCCCCCTTGGGTTATACTGTCCCCAATCCCAGATGTGCCACCTGCATTGGACCTGGTCAGATTTACCCTCCCCCTGTACCTGTCCCATCCCCTCTTAAACCCGTCCACAGTCTCTGCCTTTACCAGCTCCCTGGGCAGCACATTCCATGGCTCCACCACCCTTTCAGTGAAATAACACTTCCTTCTCTCCCCTCTGAGCCTGCCCCCTTCCAGCTTACACCCTTTCCCTCTCGTTGCCCCATCCTCCTTCCTTTGGAGCACCCTGACTGGGCCCCCCTGATTGATCCCTTTTATGTACTTAAAGACCTCTATCATGTCCCCACTGAGCCTCTCCTCATAGGTCCTCTCCCCCAGGCCCCGGATCATTTTGGTTTTCCGTCCTTTGGACCCTTTCTAGGAGTGTAACGTCCCTCTTCAAATGTGGTCTCCAAAACTGCACACAATACTGTAGGTGTGGCCTAACCAAGCAGTTGTACAGGGGTGGGATCACTTCCGACTTTCTGGAGGAAGCCCCCCAGGCGATGCATCCTAGCATCTTATTTGCCCTTGGCCTCCTACAG
Source organism: Neoceratodus forsteri (assembly GCA_016271365.2). NCBI lineage: Eukaryota > Metazoa > Chordata > Ceratodontiformes > Ceratodontidae > Neoceratodus > Neoceratodus forsteri. The sequence goes on from CM057455.1 coordinate 726,371,705, forward strand.
GTCTCAGAGTTCATTTTGACATCTACCACTACCCCAGGTCCCTCTCACCCTCCGTGACTTGAATTTTGTCTCTTTGCAGGGTATACCCCTGGCCTGGATTTCTGACTCTCAGGTGCAGAACCTTGCACTTCCCCGCATTGAATTTTAGTTTCCATTTTCCTGACCACCTTTCCAGAGCCTCCAGATCCTCCTGTAAGGCCACCCTCCCCTCCTCCTCATTTACCACTGCACCCAGCTTTGAGTCATCTACAAAGAGACTCATTTCACTTCTGATCCCCTTCCTTATGTCTGAGACATAGGTGTTGAACAGGAGTGACCCCAGCACTGACCCTTGGGGCTCCCCACTAGTAACCCACCTTGGGGATGAGGCTAGCCCCCCAACCACCACCCTCTGAGTATGTTCAGAGAGCCAATTTCCTATCCATCTTAACAACTATCTTCCTACCCTCATTTCCTTCAGTTTAGCCAGCAGGCCATTCTGGGGTACCGAATTAAACGCCTTGCTGACATCCAGAAAGAGGACATCCACCGGCATACCCCAGTCCAGGGCCCTTGTCGCCCAGTCATAGAACTCTACAAGGTTCGTCTGACATGATCTTCCCGGGACAAAGCCATGCTGCCTATTGTCCAAATACCCATTTAGCTCCAGTTACTCCTTAGCCTTTCCTTGACGATACCCTCCATCACCTTGCCAACCACCGACGTCCAACTAATGGGCCTGTAATTTCCCGCCTCCTGCCGTGACAGCCCCTTGTGGATCAGCATGACATGGGCCACCCTTCAGTCTTGGGACACCCACCCAGTCCTCAGAGAGATGTTGAAGAGCTCCACCAGGGGGACTGCCAGGACATCCGCCAGTTCCCTCAGCACACTGGGATGTATCCCATCTGGCCCAGGTGCTTTCTTCGTTTGAAAGGACCTGAGGGCTTCCCTTACTCTCTCTCTCAGGATTTCAGCCTCCACCTCCTCCCCCTTTGCACCCTGTATTGTTGGCGCCCCCCCCCCGCCTGTGTGTGGTGGCCACTCCCTTTCCCTAGGCCCGTCAGTGCCCCTAATCTCTACCGTCCATCCTTCCACTGGTTTGCCCCCCCTCCCCAAGACATATCCTCTCTGGTAAAAACTGATGCAAAGTACTCATTTAGGACTTCTGCCTGTTCCCCCACCTCCTGTGCCCAACCCTCCCCTATCCTTATCCTACTGATCTGCGCCCTTACTTTCCTTTTTAATTTTTTTTTTCCCCCCTATGTATTTAAAGAACCCCTTGTCTCCCCTCCGGATCCCCCAGGCCAGGGACTGATCCTTTTTTGCCTTAGCTGCTCTCACCACCCTGGTGAGACTCTTGGCTGTCTGCTCATACTCCACCTGATCCATTTCACTCCTTGGGTGCTTGAAGCGCCTATAGGCCGCCTTCTTGTCCCTCACCACCTCTTGAACCTCCTGGGTCCACCAGCAGGGTTTTTGTCCTTACTGAACTTGTGCCTTTCCCTTGCACAGGATCTGGTAACCTCCTGTATTGCCCTCCTAATGATCTCCCACCTGCTATCAGCATCCATATCTGGCCTTATCTTGTCCAAACGATCTTTAAGGATTCTTCCCATCTCCCGGAAGTCTGCACCCCTAAAGTCGGTTACTGCCGTCCATGTTCGGCTTTCCTCCCTGTTTAGGTCCAGGGAGAACCAGACTGTGGCGTGATCTCTCTTCTCACCTCTAGGCCCCTTAAAACATGTTATTTCCACTTAGAATCTGGGAATGGAATACAGAGAACAATGGGCCAGATAGGGAACTTACTATGGAAAGAAAGGCAGTTTTAAGCTAAAACATCAGTAAAAACACAACAAATGGTGAGGTATATATCAAACATAATGGATTGCAGTAGAGCAACACATTTGTCTCTCCACATGAGTTGTAAGACCTTTATAACTAACTCGTGGCTTCGCCACTGGTGAGTTCTGGGTCTTACCACTCGGTAGTGGAGGTAAATGTGTTATTCCAGTGCAGCCCATTATATTTTTTTGTTTTATTCTCACCCCCGCCCCAAAAAGGAAAAGCATACGAACCTCACTGGGTCTGAAGTTATATGTTGTTGAACTGAGCTTACGACGATCCCTTCCACTTCCTGGTTCCTCTTCAGATCAGCATCTGCCTTCATGCTAGTACGCTTTGTGAAGTCATTATATGAGTTGGGGATGGAGGTCCATAGACATGAATAGGCTTTTTTTTTTTGAGTGAAATTTGTAGTTAGATGGCTATTCAGAACAAATCATGGCAGCTAAGCTGTGTACATGATTTGTTCCAATGGCCATCTAAACTACGATATTGAACTTTAGAAAATGACCCCATTCATGTCTATGGAGCGTGCCCCGCGTTGTTCATATAGTGACTTCACAAAATGTACTAGCATGGGGGCGAATCGCAGTCTGAATAAGTACCAGAAAGTGAAAGGGATCGGTGTGTCTGCTCCATGGAGTGAAAATACGACCCCATCCCTTCCTAAATAGGGGCAACTGTTACAAAATATTTGCAGCACATGACTTTGGGCCAGGTAAGGGTTTGTCCTGCTTCGGGGTTTTGAAAAAGAGCGAGTTAGTCACTTTTTAAAGTAATTCATTATAGTGTTCCCAAAATCCTCGACTCCTGAAAGCAGGTGACCCTCACTTTTTTTTTAATGCGGTAATCACATTTTATTTCTGCTTCTTCAGTAGGTTTGCTAGCAATTTACCTGATTTATCATCTTGTAAGTATTGTGCACATCTAACCCTTGTAATATTCCTTTTTTTTTATTAATTTCTTGTTGAAGATGCAAATCTATGCATTATCCATCCATAATAGTACGTTTGAGGGTTTGTCGATATCAGTTGGTCTAATCTCCCAGCTATCCGCTTATCTTGATTTCTCTCTGTGGCAGGATGTGAAAACAGCTCAAACTGAAAAATTTTTTTTCTCTCTCACTCTGTTCTGTCCTCTGAATCTTTTTGGACTATCCTTATTTTTCATGTCAGGGTGGTCAACCTGACATCCCTATTTCCCTGAACTCTCTCTTTTTCAGAATACTAGTTGTATTCTTTTGATAAAGCTGCCCCTTTGAAAATCTAGAATTAAGTATCCCCTTGTAAAACAGTAAGCCACCAGTGAGGAGGCTTGGTGAAATTCACTAACGTATGTAATATAATAGAATGTTACCAAGTACCTTTAGCACCTTTTACTACGAGTTCCTGGTTGCTGCAAGGGAACTTGCTCGCTATATGCGAGGGAATGTGCGCACAGTCTCACACTCGTGTAGGAACAGTGCGCTCATTCGTACAGTAAATTTTGCTTCTTGAAGCCACTGCGCTCTCAAAAAGGAAACCGCTTGATGCGGTTTAGCAAAACGCAGCAGAGCAGCTGTAATCTGAAGGAGGAGCTCGGTCTGGCATGTTGCCATAGGAGCTGAAAATGCTCCTTGCAGCCGCTCGCTGCAGAAATAATGTCCACTCCTTGGAGAAGCCGAAAAAGGGCTTAAACAAATGTAAATGACACCACAGGCTTTAGAAGAAATACCTTGTAGTGTCAACTATCCGAAAAAGTTGTTTGTTTTGTTGAAATGCAGCCCTATAAGAGAGGTAGATGCCTCGCTGGGCTTGGAGTCAAAATAAAAAGTTTACTCGACAGCTACAAAATAAAGCCGTCGGGATCAATGCAAGCCTGAGAGTTTTGTTGTATATATGAATATAAAGACAGTCCTAGCAGGGTATAAATGTACATATTAGGCTGTGGTGGTTTGTTGAATGTACTAAATGAAGAAATATATGCAGAGATTGATAATAGAGTGAAAAGGAAGGATTTGGAAATTATGCCAAGAGATTCTCTGACTTTACAGAGTAAATGGATGGGGAGCTTGCCCCTAATCTATTTGTCCCTGTGAAGGCGGGAGATCTCAAACTACATATAAAGCAATTGATTTATATTTCTCTTACCTGAAATACAGTGCTGGTTATTTTGGGAGGCCCTTCTATAGGGCTTGCAGCCCAGAAAATGGCTGCTATTATAGGAAATGAGATTGTGATATCAACCAAAGGGGGGGGGGGGCTAAACCACCCCGATGATGCCCAGTACCTCTAATTAAGGGTCTTTTGGTAGATCAAGGCATCTTATGTTTTAGATACTGCTATGTAGGTATATGGGATTAAGGTGGCATTTCCTAAAATAGACTAATAGTCTTGTGAACTGTCCCAAACCTAAAGTAAAGGGTGTTAAGTCTAAATTGATAAGTCACGTGTGAGGTCACAAGGAGCAATATATAATCTTCCCACAAGGGGGCTACAGGTATGTAGGATGGTCAGTATCTTCTGATCAAGTGAGGAGGAAGGTTGTGTGAGAGCCTTGCACACAACAGATATTGTATATACAGAAAGAGCAGGGAGCCTGAAGAGACTTGCCTGAATAATTGATTTCATATTTATTTTGGTGTGAGAGAGTTTTAACACCTCAGTTATTTTTTTTCTATAAATATCTATATTTTTGCTTAAAATAAAATGATAAACACAGCTCTTGCATTTTTTTATGCACTGTATCTGTTGACTGGTGTCTGTTATTGAACCCACATGCTTACACTCTCCTCTTCCAGTCTGGCTTCATCCCACAATCACCAACCCTCCTGTGGATCACTGACCCCGTGCTGAAAGACATGGATGAGGGCCTGTTAACCATGGCCATTTTCATAGACCTAGCAAAGGCCTTCGATACTGTGGCCCACCCCCTCTTTAGATGAATTGGGTGTTATGGGCAAATCTGCTCCTACCTGGGGGGCCAGCCAGTAAGTCTAGGTTGGTGATGCCCTATCCAGCCTCCCTGCCCAAGAAGTGTGGTGCCCCCATTGCACCATCCTCAGCCCAAGACTTGTCTCCATCTTCTTAAACACTCTCCCCTCCACCTGATTCTCCTCAGTCATCCTCAAATGTGTGCAGTTGACACTGTTCTGTTTGCTTCTTGAGCATGGGTCCCTGAGCTGGAATTGTCACTCCAGCATGACTTTGGTGCTGACTAACACTGGTTTCACTTAAAACGGTTCTCACTAAATGCCGGAAAGACGGTCTCCCTGACATTTGGCACTATACAGTGGCTAGCAAGACTCCAACATGCCCATCTTCAAGACTGGATTACAACTTGCTTGAAGTGGTGCTGCACTTCAAGTGCTTAGGGGTGTGGCTGGATCAGAACCTCGGCATTTTCAACCATATTGACACCATACATAAGAAACTTCGCTCTAAGCTGCTGCTCTGTAGCACAACAAATCTTGCTGTTCTCTCATGGTTCACCACAAGATCATTCTCAAGATATTCATGCCAGTGTTTGACTATGCTAGTTTAGAAAGTGGGCTTGAAGAACACTGGTGAAAGGCTGAGAGCCCTGTCTAGGGATGCAATTATTTTTCAACAATGCCTGGGTAAAAATAAGTTCCATAGTAACACCCTATTACAAAGGGTATCACTGTGCTATACAGTTTTTAAAACCTCATTGGCAGCAATTTTTTTTTTTTTTTTTTGCTCACCTAGTGTGCGAATAGCGGGCCCCCCCCCCCCACACCTGCTCCACCCACTTAACACTGCAGCCTCGATCTTGAGTGCCACGGGCAGACTAGCTGGGCCTAGAGGTCCTTATCTACCGAAGACAGCCTTCTATGTTTCTGTGACTAGCCAGTGGAACTGATACAACCTAAAAGAAAGTTACGGAGAGAGACTTTTTTTTTTTTTCTTTTTTTCAGCATATTGTTTCACGTTATTCCCCAATTCACCCCAGCAGCATCAAAGAGAAAGTAAACTGTAGTCTTTCCACTAGCCAAGCACAAATATTTAAACCGCCATTGCACACAGTTATGTTCTGGACCGCTCTGCAATACCCATCATTAAACAGAGGAAAATGGAGAACCCTGTGTGTGTGTGTGTGTGTGTGTGTGTGTGTGTGTGTGTGTGTGTGTGCACGCGCACGAGAACAGTTCTCTTCAGGGAAGTAAGTCTAACCATCTATGTGTGTCTTTGTCTGTGTGGGGAGAGGAAACACTCTGCAGTGAAGCAAGTCTGAAGGACTGTAGTGCTCCCTACTGGCACACATACCCGTGGAGGGACTATTTTACTAAGGGAAAAAAAAAAAAACCTTTACAACCACGTCTGTATATATTTTTTGTATTTTCTTGGCAATTTTTATATCTTGCATAAAAATACCACATGTGGCCCATTTTCTAAGCACAGTAATGCCATCCAGGGTGGATAGTATTGGGATGCACCAGACCGTCTAGGGGCTGTAAGGCCCTCTGCCTACTGCATCGGACCTCATTATGCCCCTGGGTGATCCGGTATATTCCAGTACTGCCCACCCTGTAAGGTTTTTACTGCTTACCTAGTGCTGCCTCATAGTCTACACGTACCAGGTTTAACCTTCTTTTTCCATTCCTTCTGCCACTTCGCTCTTAATACTCTTTCTGTCACGCATCATTGCTCTCTGACTATTTCTCCATCCTGGACAAATACTAGCTTGAAGCTGTTCTCGCTTACTACCTCTTCTCCTAAACCCTCCATTGCATCCTACTAATACCTCCATTCATCTGATGCTGGTTTGTTTCGTATCTCTCACTTTAAATCTGTAGCAGACCAGTCTGCTTTCTCTGTCTGCTTTGCAACACTGTCCTCGATTTTCGGGGACATAGTTTATAGTTCTGACCATAAAACCACCCTCTGCAGACTGGACACCCTCTTCAGTTCCTTGTCGCTTTGTACTCGGCTGCCCTCCACTTACTCACCACTGCGATCTTTACACCTCGCTGTCCTGTCCCTCACTGTACGCCAGATGCCTTTCACACAGCGCTAATCTAATTTGGAAGTTCTGGCTTGGTTCTCTCCCTCCATACCTAGCCTCCCTGTTATCAAGCCCCCGCTATACCCTCCGTGCATCTACATATAGAACTCTAGCTGTGCCCCAGGAGCACTTTCTTCTAGTCACGCTGCATTCTCATACATGTTCCGTCGCATCTGGAATTCCCTCCTGCTAGTTATTTAGTCTGCTAATTCCGTCACTTGCTGTTGGTCCTCCGGAGGAAGCACACTGTTCATTGTTGCAATTGCATCTAATCTTTCCTACCTACCTACCTACTTTAGTCCCCCCGCCTCACCCTCTCCTCCCCCTAATTCAGGTTTTATTTATGATTACTGCTTACCTTCAGCCTCCACCCCTTCTGACCCCCCCCCCCCAATCAGTGCTGGGCGCGTGTCCCCTTGCAGGGTCCTCAGCATCCTTGTAGGGGGGGTGCTCTTGGCATGCCTCTCCTCCCTCCCCTAACCCTTCCCACCACCTCTCCTATTGCCTCTTGTCTTCTAATAGGCAGTCTGTGCACTAGTCCACCCCTCCTAGCACTTTAAGTTGCACTCCTGCTGCTGGTCTATACCATACCGAGTTACTTTTTAATACTGTAAGTTTGTGCTCATGCTGTTTATCCCATGTATGGAATATGTAATCATACTGTGTGCTTCAGCCATCTGTCTAGGATTGTAATCCATTGTTCTGTGTGTTGCACTTTATGTATATCTGCCTGTATACTAGCCTGGTTGTATTTTGCCTGGATATGTTTTTACTTGGTCTCCCCACTTATGTAATCCCTTCCCTCCAAGATGCTTCTGGAAACACGCTGTTTACAGCTCATGTTGTCTTTCCCAGTGAAACCTTTTCAGATAAATAAATAAATTGTCCTTCTCCTCATCCCTGTCTTATCCTCCCTGAACACTCTCAAGCCGCAGTTGCTGGTGCTTTTCTCAAAAGCATGCACTTGGCAGCTAGCCTTTTTCTTTCACATTGCAAAAACCTGTGCCCTGTTCACCCCATCCCCTATTTATGCCTTTTGCCACTTACCCACTTGTGACTTTAAGTCTTGTACTCTGTATTTTGAATTTTACACCAGCATGAGACAAGGGCCAGTGTGGGTGGACAGGAGAAGAAAAGCAGTAGTACCGAAGGCTCAGTACTTCTAGTCAGTGTTCATGAAATAGGAGGGTCCAGTGCTACAGAATATGTAGACGGGGTTGGATGCAGATGTGGGCGGAGCTCGTCACGGCTGACAGGATCTTTAAGGGACAAATGGCCCTTAAGATAACTCTTATGGACCAGATGGAATGCACCTACGGGTGCTGAGGGAGCTGGCAGCTGCTCTGCCAGCCCCACTGGTCAAACCTGTTCAGTAGCTTCCTGTACATAGGCATTGTGCCACTCATTCCACAAGCGTGGAGAACTGCAGATGTGGTGCATTTGCATTAGAGTGAGGCTAGGAACGAGTCTGAGAACTACAGGCCAGTCAATTTGACATTGATCGTTGACGAGCTGATGAAACCCATTCTTAAAAAGGTTAGTTTGAATTCCTTGAGGTAAACAGGCTCCAAGATGACAGCACTGGTTTTGGGGCAGGGAGGTCATGCCAAAAGAACTTGATTAATTGTTTTCGATTGCATCACACAGGCAGTGGATAGAGGCAGTAGAAATACTGCACCTAGATTTCATCAAGTCCTTTGACTCAGTCCCCCATAAAAGACTTTTAGACATGGGGGCAGGTGACAAACTAATTGGTGTTGGTGGGGAAGGGGGGGGACACAGAGAGTTACCAGTGGGGTTCCACAGTGGTTGAGGACCCCCAAGGTATAGAGCATTACAGTGGTCAGTGAGGTCATAAAAGCATGTACTAGTGTAGCCAGGTCACGTGGGGGAGATTAGGCATTTAATCCAGCTGATGTTCCTTAGATGGTAAAAGCCATTCTGGGCTACTGCTGACACCTGAGCCTCCAATATCGGCCCCTTGTCCAGAATAAGTCCGATTTCTCGCCTTTGTAGCAGCCCCAAGTCCAGAGGAGCCGACCTAATGCTTTGTGTCTCTCTCAGCAGCTGCTGCTCTCCTGTTACAACACGGCTCAATCACCAGAACTTCACTTTTACCAGAATTAACCCGTAGGCTGCCCAAAAGAATTAGAACGCATAGTAATTCTGGACAGATATAACTGTCCTCGGCACAGCAAGCGTTAAGCACCAGCCAGCTCGATCGACATCCAGTTTTGAGTCTTGGCCAGGCATTTATTCAGCACATCTACCACGCCTGGAGTCTGTCTGTAGCTTGCAGCGGTCTAGAGATATTGATGATTAAATCTGCCCAATATCGGTACTACATTGCCACCATTTTCAGAACCTTGTGATATCGTTGATGATCAAACTGTATGGTTAAATCACTTTTTCCTTTTTTTTTAACATTCTTTATAGTCTGTCTCTCTCTGGCCCCTTAGGAGACTCTCCAGTGTGGTCACTTGGACTGGCCTGTTCTGCTCTGCCTTAGGTCCTCCAAGACCTAGTCTCTGTCCCAGGATCTCTCCTTGCCTGAATAATCCCGGCTTTGAGCCCTCCTGAGGTGGGACCGCATACTCCTCTGGGGCTTCATCTACAATCCAGTAGGGCGGCGGGAGGAGATTCGGAGACTGTCTTGGATAGACCCGGCAATGAGCCTGGGGTCTGTCCACTTGACCCACCTTCGCTTTCCTGGGTGTCAGGGCCATTTTCCTTGTTCTGGGTCCTCCCTCCCAGATGTGTACATGCAGTGCTGTACAGCGCGTGACTGGTGTGCTCCCGCTTCTGCCCACAGGACATCCACCGACATCTTCCCCCAACTCCGCTGGGAGCCACTAGCGCTGCAGAACCATGTCCTCCCTCCCCTCCATCCCAGGAGTGGAGAGCAATCTATCGGACGCTCCATCCACTCCTCCCTGTCTGACCCCTGGTGCCCCAAGCTCACTTCCGAACCTGGTTCACCGGCTGATTCCTCAACCCACAGCGCCACCAGGCCGGCCCTGAATCACATTAACTGGTCACTTGTGAAAACTGGCATTATTGCTCACATGCCTACCAGTATACAACAAATAAAAAATGAAATGGTACAGCACAAGTTAATAGTTGGTGACGTCACAAGGGTTTAAGAATGGTGGCAATATAGTAACTTATAGAACACAGTCAAAATAGTGCAGACACAGTCACGCGGCAGAAAACTGCAGAAGCAACACACTGCCACAGAAAAACAGGCCAGAACACTGCAGGGGTCTGTGCCCCCTGCACCCCCAGTAATAGATAGATATATATGTTCGTATGTATGTATGTGTATAAACATATATATCTGTGTGTGTGTGTGTGTGTGTGTGTGTATGTATGTAAAATATGTGTATACATAAACGTGTCTGTGTGTGTATACATTTATATATATATATATATGCGTGTGTATGTATGTGTATATATGTGTGTGTGTGTGTATATATATATGTGTGTGTGTGTGTATATATATGTGTGTGTGTGTGTGTGTGTGTGTGTGTGTATATGTATATATGTGTGTATATGTATATGTATAAAAATATTTTGGTAGGACGCATAGTTAGGGTTGAGGAGCCAATTATATGTGAAACCTTAAATTTTGCACCTTAATAACTTTGCAATCATTCAACAGATTTGCCTGAAATTTGGAATACACAATCAAGAACCATACATCTTGGGATCTGCCAACTTTCATACTGTTCAGATATACGGCTGCGGAGTTGAGCGTTATCTGCATGCGCATTTATGCTTTTGAATTTTGTTTGTCCACAGGTCGACGGTTTATGCGCGACCGATCCAGAAACTTCAAGGAACATAGAAACATAGAATTTGACGGCAGATAAGGACCGCTTGGCCCACCTCGTCTGCCCATTTTCCTACCTAACAGATAAGCTGCAAATCCTAGTTAACCAACAACTTACTTCCTCCTACCCCCCACTAGGACTGCCTTATGCCTGTCCCATGCATTCTTGAAGTCCCCCACTGTTCTTTACTCCACAACCTCCTCAGGGAGGCTGTTCCATGCATCCACAACCCTCTCAGTGAAAAAATACTTCCTCACATTACCTCTGAGTCGTCTCCCCCTCTCAAATTGTGCCCCTTGTTCTTGCACATCTCTCTTTCTGGAAGATGCTACCCTCTTGGGCTTTAATTCCCTTCAGGTACTTGAAAGTTTCTATCATGTCCCCTCTCTCCCTCCTTTCCTCTAGGGTATACATATTAAGCTCCTTTAGTCTTTCTTATGTCTTCTGGTGCAGACCCTGCACCATTTTGTTGCCCTCCTCTGGCAGCTTCCACTCTGTCTGTCTTTGCAGAGGAATGGGGTCTCCAGAACTGCACACAGTACTCCAGATGGGTCTCACCAACTGTCTGTACAGAGGATAACAACTTCCTGTTTTCTACTATTGATGCCTCTTCCTATGCATCTCAGTATCCCCTGCCTTCCTTTCTGCCGCCTACATTGCTTGCCCACCTTTAGGTCATCTGATATAAATACCCCAGGTCCCTTTCTATTTTTACTGTTGTCAGTATCTCACCCCCATTGTGTACACTTCCGTGGGTTTTTGTTTCCCATGTGCATTCCTTGCACTTCTTTGCATTGAATCTGAGCTGCCATACATTTGACCATTCCTCCAACCTTGCCAAGTCCCTTCTCATCCTTTCCACTCCATCTTGTGTATCAACCCTGTTGCAGATCTTTGTGTCATCTGCAAAGAGACATACATTTCCTTCCAGTTCCTCTGCAATGTCACTTACAAAGACATTAAAAAGGACCGGTCCCAGTACTGAACCCTGCGGTACCCCACTAGTAACCCCGCCTTTCTTCACTGTGTATTCCATTTACTACTACCCTTTGCGTCCTGTTGTCTAGCCAATTTTTTATCCAGGCTGCCACCTTGAGACCCACTCCAAGGCTGGCTATCTTGTGAATTAATCTTTTGTGTGGGACTGTATCAAATGCCTTGCTAAAATCTAGGTAGGCCATGGCCACAGCCCCTCCCTGGTCTACTACTTTGGTCACCCAGTCAAAGAAATCTATTAGATTCGTCTGACACGACCTTCCCATTGTGAATCCATGCTGCCTTGGGTCCTATGCCCCACTGGCCTCTAGGTACTCAACAATTCTTTCCTTCAGAAATGATTCCATCATTTTCCCTACCACTGAGGTAAAACTAACTGGTCTGTAGTTTCCTGCCTCTGTCCTGCTCCCACTTTTGTGAAGAGGAATCACATCTGCCCTCCTCCAGTCCTTGGGTACCACCCCATCCTCCCAAGATTTGTTAGAGAGTAGTCTGCGGTGTCACTAGTTCTATCCTTAGTTCTTTTAGAATTCTTGGGTGAATCCCATTGCTTTGTCCACCTTCAATTTTATCAGTTCTTTCAGAACCCTTTCTTCTGTAAATGGACTGGTATCGACCCCCGTCTTCGGAGTGTTTCTCTTGTTTGGTTTAGGTAACTCCCCCTCCTCTTCCTTTGTAAATACTGAGCAGAAATATTCGTTCAACATCCCTGCTTTTTCACTGTCACCCTCTACCCACATTCCCTCCCTTTATTAAGCTTCAGTATCCCTCCTTTGGTCTTTCTTCGCTCCCTAATGTACCTATAAAAGGTCTTATCCCCCTTCTTAACATAATTGGCTATCCTTTCCTCGGTTTGGGCCTTTGCTATTCTGACTGCCTTCCCAGCCTCTTTCTGCTTTAACTGATAAAGTTCTCTGTCCTGCTCCTTCTATGTTTCCTTATATTTCTTGAATGCTGTCCTTTTCTCCTTAACCTTCCCTGCCACCTCTTTTGAGAACCATAGCTTTTTTCCTTCGTTGTGTTTTATTGATTTGCTTTACACAAAGGCTTGTTGCCTCTGTGATGGCTGTTTTGATCACTCCCCATTGTTCCTCCACCCTCCTTCTTGCCTGTTTGCTAGTGCTTTTCTGAGGCACTCTCATTTCCCAAAAGTCGGCCCTCCTAAAGTCCAGTACTCTTGCTTTTGTATGGCTTGATTGTATGGCTGTGTTTATCGTGAACCACACTGTTTGGTGGTCGCTTGTTCCCAGATGGCTACCCACTTCTAAATCTGAGATTCTTTCTCCATCCCCATTTGAGAGTACCAGGTCTAAGATTGCGCCCTCCCGAGTGGGTTCCAATACTAGCTGTCTGAGGGGTCCCTGATGTGCCTTTTTGAAGATTTCGTGAAAAATTAAACCGTTCAAAAGTTATTCAAAAAACAATTTTCCATTGTAAGTAAATGGGAAAAGCTGACAAAAAGTTCAACACTTTCGCAAATGCAGTTTTTACTTTCGCAAATCCACCATTTTGTTTTCAGTTGGTGATCAGAAAAATGCTTGGCATTTACATTTGGGACCCTCTAGCAACACAGTTCTTTTTGTGTTTACCTAGTCGGACCCTGAGGATGCTAGGCATGTCTTTATTTTGAGGTTAAACACCCTAGAAATACGTTTTCCAAGTTTCTGGAAAAGTACTTTCATAGTAGTGTTGCACTCACAAAAGTGTCACAAATTTTACAAAGCTTTCAAAATTATACACTACTTTTCCAGGCTATGGCAAAATGACAGCAATTCTTTGCCACCCTGCTGCAAAAGAACTGTTTGGTCTTTTGGGCTGAAATTTGGAAGGAACGCAGCCAACATCTCACAGATGTGCCTTTCAGTGTTTTGGTGAAAAAAATATTACAGGGTGGCAAAGTTATTGCACTCCAAAGTTGATGCTTTTTCCCATAGGATAACATTACGACGTCCACCGCATTACAGGAATCCTTTGCCGCCCTGCTGCAAAACAACGGTTTGGTCTTTTGGGCTGAAATTTGGAGGGAAGAAAGCCAACGTCCCACTGATGTACCTTTTGGTGGTTTGGTGAAAAAATATTACAGGGTGGCACAGTGACGGCACTCCGAAGTTAACGCTTTTCCCATTGGATAACATTCCCCGGTACCAACCGGCGCCTTTGCCGAGCCTCGGTATCTCGGAAACTGTCGAGATCTGGACTTTCATCACAAAATGTTTAACCCCCAATGGAGGCTAAGTACAAAACTAGCCTGGAAAGTCATAATTCATATGAAATTTACGATCTTACTTCGAGAGGGCTTCTTGCAGTATGTAATTACATATAGGACTGACATCGGCAGGCGGCAGGACCCCACGGAAAAATTTCTAGGTAGCAGTCCCTGGCGAGGGACCACCCCCACATCAGGTGACCGGCGTCGGGAGACATCGGTATAAAGGGGTGGTTCCGGACGCCCGCCTTCCAGTTCTTTCCCGCCGTTAGCTCATGCAGCGCCTCACGGAAAAGTTCATGCTTCGTCAGCCCTACCTTCGTTGTTTTTTTCACCGAAGAATCCTATTTTTTCGACAGTCGTCAGTGTTAACGTCGGTGTATGTTGTCCCTGCACCTCCAAACAGTGCGACCTGTATGTCTCTAACTACCGCACGAGGACGGCCACCCCTGTGCCTGTTCTGCCTAGGCCCGGATCATCCAGTTGAGAAGTGCCAGCATTGCCTTAACTTTTAACGCGCCACCGGAAAAGATGGCAACAATCTCTGGAGGCACACATCCTCAAAAAGATGAGCTGTATGGAGAAGGAGCTTAAAAGCTAAGGCACTCTCTCCCTCAGGCCATCGAAAGAAAAAGGACAAGGACAGGCACGGGACAAGGCTCCTCCACCGTGTCTCCTTCTGGAAGTCACGGGCACTCTAATAACATCCCCTCCGGGGAGATCGTGATGACGCCGCCTCTGAGGTTTCTGAGGTGTGCGGTCTGGCCTGGCTCACGCCGGGCCCTTGCGGTCGCCTGGCTATTGGAGGCCTCCGCTCTGGTACAGCCACAGGGATTGCGGCCTACCTTAGCGGGCAACTCCGTAAGCCGGGTGTCTGCTTTCTCTGATGTCCGCCCGGAGACGGCCGGTAAGACGTCCGACCTTTGGGGTGACGTGACGGCTTCCCCACCGACCAGGCCGACCCTTCTTCTCGACCTGCCTCCTGTAAAGGCCCCAGTTTGATCGCCCACTCTGCCGAGCTCGCGCCTATGCCCTCACGCCAGCTTGTCCGCATCCGCCGGCCAGGAGCCGACGCCGGGACCCCCACGCCTGTCGCTCCCAGTTCCCGCAGCTTTTGCTGCAGTCTGGGGATCCAGAGTCCCCACCCTGATCCCGGGACTTCTCCCTCCGCCCCTGGAGCAGCGGGGGATTTGCAGCCTCAGTCAGTACCTCCTCCAGAGTGCGAGGGACCTAACACCGGCTCCCCGGACGCGGCTCCGACACCAGCCCCTCCGGCGTCAGTTCCCCGGCATCAGGGCCTCCGGCCGGCCCTAACGTCACCACCGATGCAGGAGACTTTCTCCCCATCTGGCTCCCTCCGCCTCGGACCCGCCTGCAAGGTTTCTGGCTGGGCTGCCCGCGGCAGGCAGTCCCCGGTACCCGCCATCTTATCTGACACCGTTTACCCGGGAACACCGTATCAGACTGCGCACTACCTGACGCCGAGCTTTCCGATGCCGCAGTACTCGACGTCTCAATACCAGATGCCAGGCTACCCACAGCCAGGTTTCGGATACACACCATATGGGTATCCCCCATATTCTTATTCCTCGCCTCCTTCTCCTCGGCTCTCGCGGCTGTCGGTGGACCTGCAGGAGACTCTGGCCTCCTGGTGGGCCGAGGCCAAGGCTCAGCTCACCAAGGAGGTTGAGAGCCGCCTTCCGGCGACAGTGCCGTCTCAGGCTCCTGTACGCCCCAGGTGGCACACTCCCTCCCCACCCTCCGGATTCCAGGGTTCTTTCCTCTGGATCCAGGGAGGGGCAGGACATGCATTCCCGGGTGCTACCCAAGGGTCCCGTTCCTCCCCCGGGTCAGGAAAGGGAGTTTTATTCTTCTTCTTCTTCACTCTTCACTCTTCACTCTTCACTATTCACTCTTCACTCTCGGATTCCTCGGATTCTTACAATGGATGCTCCGAGAGAGACGACGAGCCCCGCTGTCCGTCAAAGCCCCGGCTGAGGACTCATCCGAAGTCTCCTCCGGAGGATCCTTCTTTTACGGAGTTGCTTAGAAAGATCCAGGAGGTCCATCAGTGGCACTCTTTGGTACCAGATCCTCAGCGTCTGAAACTCGCTGAACATCTGGATCTGCCCGTGACAGCTCTTACACTAGTGCTGACCTTGTCACCATGATATGGAAACAGCCGTCGGCCTTAGCCCCACTTCCAAGGAAGTCGAACAGGCTATGCCAGGCTCCTGAGGGTGTTGATTTCCTAGATTCAATCAACATGAAGTCCTGCTATATTATGACACATGCAGTGAGTCCCAACCTTCGAACTGCTCCGGAGGTGAAAGAGTTAACTTTCCATGCCAGGCGTGGAACGCTGAGCTCGAGCTCTGTTGAAACTCTTGTCTGTTGTTCTTCAAACTCAAACCATCAGATTCTTTACTCCGCCTCACTGAACAGTCGCTCCGGAGATTTCTCCTTCTGCTCGGTTCATTTTGTCGGGTAAAGTATTGTTTTTCTCGGGTTTCGACCGAAATTAAACCGCAACTGGTCAGTTCAGACTCTGTCTGTGGTATTTGTGAGTACTAGATAGGTTTTACATTGATTTCTTTTCTGTGTGGAACTTGTAAACGGTTTATCGGTTCGGTTTGAACCGATCAGGTTGTTTAAAATATATTACTCTGTCATTTAGAGTGTGGTTCGGTTCTTACGGCTCTAAAAAAAAAAAAAAAAATGTTATTCGTTTTTCCACGATTCGTGACACGGTTGGGAACCGATAAGAGGGTCTTTACCTGGCGGATTGCCATAAATGGGTAAGTTTGCTAGGCTGGCATTATGTCTGAGAAACCCAAAGAAAACCGGCCCACTGGGTTTCAACACTGCAGTGTCTGTGGGAAGACTTTGCCAAGGCTGACCCCAACCACCTGTGTTTATTGTCTGGGGTTTGACCACCTCAATGCAGACTGCCAGATTTGTAAAAATTTCCTGCAGCTACCCTGGAAAAGAGGTTGGTAGGCTCAGGGAAGGGGCCAAAAGTCAGCTGAACCGATAGCCAGCCGGTTCGGTTCCAACCGGACCGGAGGGAGTGCCCTCTGACCAGGGCGAGACTTCCTCGGGCAAAAGGAGATCCGACTCTGAGGAGTCGGTTCCAGCAGAAAGGACTAGGAAATCAGCTGGTGTGGAGCCAAAACTTTCCTCTCCAACCACTGAAGAAATAGCCAAAGCGATTAAAATTGTCCAGTCGCTTTCCCTGGTTCCGACCGAACCGGCACCATCAGGTAAGCATGCGGTTCGACCGGTTCAAGAGTATGATTTAGGGGAATATTATGAACCGGAGGAGGGGAAAGAGGAGTATGAGGATATTGAATGTGGTTTTGAAAGTCTGGATGTGCCCATTGACCCGGACATCTCCCCAGATAGACCTTCAGGAATGTCTCCTCCTATGCTTTCTGAGTCCCCTTCTCATTTTATTTTTTATAAAAAAAGTGGCTGAAACCCTCCAGCTCCCTATGGAGGAAGCTGTGGATGATCAAGAGGAGCCTGACTATGTGGAAATGATGGATATCCAGAGTCTGAGAGACTGTCTATTCTTTGCATAAATCTTTTGGGAAACAGACAGTAAAAATTTAAAAACTCCTCACACTATACCTCCTGTGGATAAGAGAATGGACAAGAGGTACGCTTGTCAGGCTTTGATCTGAGTTCCTTCACACAACAGTGCAGCCATGTTGGGGGTAGTGCAGGCTGCAGCCTGTGATAAGGCAAATATTCCCTTGGCTTCACACCCCTAACAAGGACTCCAGGAGGATTGATGCCATGGCAAAGAAACAGTACATGGCAGCATCCTTGGGACTCAGACAGGCAAATTATATGGCTTATGTTGCTAGATACCAGATATCCAGGTGGGATACTGTTATGGCTCTAGCAAAACAGGTCCCTGGCCAGCTTGCCAAGGAGCTGGAGCAGGTGGCTGCTGATGGTATTGAGGCATCCAAGGTGCAATTCCATGCTGCAGTGGACTCTAATGATGTGTCATCAAGAGTCATGGCTACATCTGTGGCACTTCGCAGAATGGCTTGGCTCAGATGTACTAGCCTGTCACAGGATACCCAGACTAAGGCCGTGATTTTCCTGTTGTGGGTAATCTCTGTTTGGGAGCAGACAGAATTACATGAAGAAATGGATGAGTATAGGACCACCTATAGGAGTGCACAGGCCAAGGAAAGGCAGGCCACTCCTCAAAGGCAGCTTTCAGGGGCAGGGCAGGCCTTTCATGGCCTTTTACCAAGCCCAGGCCTCCTCTTCTGCTTACGCCCGGAGGGGGTTCTTAGAGGAGAGGCAGGCGGGTACAAGCAGGCCTGCTTCCTCCTCTGCCTAAAGCCCCTGCCAAGCAGGCACCCTGATGGGGTTGCCAGGGCAGATTCTCAGCTACCTGTAGGGGGCTGGCTGCTTACTTTGTCCAGGACTGAAGTCTCTGACATCAGACAAGTGGGTCCTGAAGCAGTAAGCCAGGGACTGGTTCTCAGCTTCAAAAATTTCCAAAGATGAGAACCAGATCCTTTCCACCTGCAAATCCACCAGAGGCACTTGCCCTAGAGGCAGAGGTCTCTTCCCTCCTGGCTCTCAGAGCTGTGGAAAGGGTTCCACCCTTACACCAGGGCAAAGGATTGTACTCCAGGTACTTCCTTACCCCAAAAAAGACATGAGAATGGCGGCCCATCCTGGATCTCAGATATTTAAGCAAGCACCTTTTAAAACCAAAATTCAAAATGCTGACTCTGGGAATTATTCTACCCTCTCTAAGGCCAGGGGACTGGCTAGCGTCCCTGGACCTCAAGGATGCCTACTTCCATATTCTCATCAGAAGCTTCCATCGAAAGTACCTCAGATTCGAGTGCCTCAGGCTATTACCAGTTCAGAGCAATGCCCTTTGGCCTCACCTCTGCTCAAGGGTATTCACAAAATACCTGGCAGTAGCAGTTGCTTCCCAAGAAGGCAAAAATTGCCATCTTTCCTTACCTGGACGACTGGCTCATAGTAGGCCAGTCTCCAGACCAAATCCGGATTACATCTACAGATAACTCAGCAACTGCTCACCTCTAGGTTTCCTTCTGAATCTTTCAAAGTCGTTCTAGAGCCTGTCCAGCTCCTCACCTTCATAGGCGCAGAGCTGAACACAGAAAAAGCCAGAGCCTTCCTCCTTTGGACAGGGCAAGGACACTGGCTCTCTGGCCTCCTCATTCACCCTGCAGGTCTCGACCAGCAAGGCATTTCTACAGCTCCTGGGGCACGTGGCTGCTTCCACAGCAGTAGTGCAGGGAGCAAAATTTCAAATGAGGGACTTTCAGTTCCATTTGAGAGCCTTTTGGTCTCAAAGGAAAGACCCTCTAACCAAATTGATCCCAGTAACTCGAACCCTGATCCAAGCCCTACATTGGTGGCAGGATCAGAGCAATCTGAGACAAGGGGTTCCTTTTGTCACTCAGTCTCACTCCTTAATCCTTACTACAGATGCATCCCTCTTGGGGTGGGGAGCTCACATGGGCGACCTCACTACCCAGGGATTGTGGTCCCTCAGGAATCTCTGCTCCACATCAATCTGTTGGAACTCAGAGCAGTTTTTCTAGCACTTCAAGTTTGTTCCAAATCTGTTCAGAACAAAGTTGTACAGGTCAGAACAGACAACACCACCACAATGTGGTACATCAACAAGCAAGGAGGCACTCGGTCTCTACGGCCTTGTGCACGAAGCAATGAAGTTGTGGTCTCTGGCTTACTCCTGAACACCTCCCTTACGGCAGTTCACCTCCCAGGCAAGGACAATGTCCTGGCAGATGCTCTCAGCAGGATTTCCCAGGGCCATCACGAATGGTCACTGGATCCCTAGTCCTGGAGGTAATTTGCCAGATGGGGCACCCGCAGATAGATCTTTTGCAGCCCCAGACAATCACCAACTCCTTTTTGCTGCAGGCCCCAGTGTTGGGCTCAGTCCTCTGGATGCCTTAGTTCTCAGTTGGGAAGGGAGTTTCTCATGCTTCCCCTCTTCCTCTCTTGTTCAAAGTGTTAGTCAAAATCAGATCTCAATCCTGCAAGATGATCCTGATTGCTCCAGATTGAGCCAGACAACCCTGGTATCCACTCCTACTGTCCTTGCAGTCCATCTTCCCTGTGTCGTCCCCAGGAATCACAACCTGTTAACCTGTGCTCAGGGAGGGTTTGGTACCGAACCTCAAATCTCTCAATCTCAAGGCCTGGCTCTTGAAGAGTTACAGTTGCTGATCTACACCTCTCCCAAGGTGAATGGATATATTGAAGGCTTCTAGGAAACCTTCCACCAGGCTACCTATAATTCCAAATGGAAGAGGTTTTCCATATGGTGCTCTGGGAAGCATATTTCCCCAGAATCTGCTGATTTACCCACAGTCCTGGATTATATGGTCCATTTAAATACCTTGGGGCTGAGACTAGCTACCCTAAAAGTACATTTGGCAGCTGCCTGCTTTTATTTCAGCAGGTAAACCCTCTTCTCTTTCAGCTCATCCTGTATTCTCACAAGTTTTTTAAGGGATTGCTTCACACCAACCCTCCATTCAGGGACCCTGCCCCTGCCTGGGATCTTAATGTTTGCATTGCTCAGCTTATGCAACCGCCCTTTGAGCCCTTGTCTTAAGCAGAGCTTAAGTACTTGACTTTGAAGACTGTGTTTCTGGTAGCCATCACTTCTGCCAGACGCATAAGTGAATTACAAGCTTTGTCAGTGGAGCCTGATTTTATCTTCTTTCATAGAGATACGGTGGTCCTCAGGACTAACAGGAAGTTCTTGCCTAAGGTGGTTTCAGATTTCCACCTTAATCAATCTATATCTCTTCCAGTGTACTTCACTGACCATTTCCTCTGGCGAGAGGAGGCTGCACAACAGATGTGAAGAGCCCTTGATTACTACATAAAGCGTACCAAGGGTCACAGGTTTGACTCCCTCCAACTGTTCCTCACTTATGGTGAGGTTGGTAAAGGGAGACCTGCCACTAAAAGATCCATTGCCAGGTGGATTGTCTCTTGTATCCAATTCTGTTATGAAAAGATGGGTAAGGTTCCTCCCTCAGGCCTGAGGGCTCACTCTACCAGAGGTACAGCTGCTTCCCTGGCTGCTGCCAGGGACATCCCTATTCTAGAGATATGTCAAGCAGCTACCTGGAAAACAGTTCAGACTTTTACAAACATTACTCCCTGGACATCCAGGCTAGGAGTGATGCTCGGTTTAAGCACAGCTGTGCTTCAGAGCCATTTCCTAAGTAGGTTCTGTCCCTCCTCCATGGAGGTACTGCTGTGTAGTCTGCATATGTTATAATATAGCAAGATTTCATGTTGTTTGTAGAAAAAAATACTCACCTTAGTAATGTTGTTTCTTCTAATGGAGTCTTGCTATATTATGACCTCCCCCCGCCCCTCCCCAATCGCCTGCCCCTCTCAGAACCTCTGTTTTGGGATGTGGGTGGGCAGCGCATTGTTGGCACTTAGTAGATGCCCACCTTATTGTTTTCACCCCTCCTTTTTTGGGGTGACTTGGTGTTGTGTTTTTCATTTTTTGTGTCTCCTGACTTGAGTCTTTGTTTTGGGACCAAAAAATGTGTTCTTATGTTTAGTAGCCAGTTGGCTAGTGTAGGTTTACAGCTTCCACACAGGACCTCAGTGAGTTCAGCTCGTAAAGATCTGACGGTTTGAGTTTGAAGAACAACAGACAGAGTTTCAACCGAGCTCGAGCTCAGTGTTCCATGCCTGGCATGGAAAGTTAACTTTCACCTCCGGAACAGTTTGAAGGTTGGGACTCTCTGCATATGTCATAATATAGCAAGACTCCATTAGAAGAAACAACATTACTAAGGTGAGTAATTTTTTCTTCTCACCCTCGCGCCAACTCTGTTCTGATTAGCACCGCTCATGGCCAGTCGGCGAACCCAAAACATCTCGGCTCGTCCCCTCCTGGTAAGGAATCCCGCCTTCTGGACCAGTACGTAAGGAAAATTTATGCTTCCTCCACACTGGGTATTCGGGCCCTGAACTACATCGGCCACATGGGGGACTATTAGAAGGCCGTCCTTACTCAGGTGGAAGCCAAACTGGACTCCTTGCCTGACTCCCAAGTCAAACAGGAGTTGGCTGATCTTGTCCGCTCTGCTCGTTCGGCCAGTCGTCACATCCTGCAGTGGACACTGCCGGGCGGAGCTCTGCTTTTGCTGTGGGTCTACAGCGTCATGCCTGGCTCCGCGTGTCAGGTTTGGTCCTGAAGGTGCAATCCGCTATTCAGGAGGCACCTTTCAGAAGGTCGGTGCTTTTGGGGGGTGATGTCAAAGACATCATCACCGACTTGCTGCAAGAGAAGGGGATGGCGCTGAAATTGGCGGATTCCATGTACCGTCCCCATCAGCAGCAGTGCCGTCCCTTTCGCAGACGGAATCGTCCAAAGGCGAAACCACAGGGAATGCGGGCCACCAAACGTCAGGGGCCCCCGCAGCTGCCAAGCCCCCTCTGCCCAAAAAAGCAGCGGGTGCTTCAGCTGCGGCGCTGCCCCACACCACCTGACTCCTTTCCTCTCCCACCGCCTCCGGACCCCCCAGAGGAACCGGCAGGATGAAGGTTTTCCCTCCACCTTCCGGGATGGGAGAGGATAACCACGGATTCTTGGGTGCTCCAGCTTATAGCAGAAGGACACTCCATAGAGTTTCTTCAGAAACCACCCTGCCACCCCCCTCTGAAGTCGTCGTACTCAAGGGAACATCTACCTTTAATCCAGGGAGAAATCTCTGTTCTTCTCATGAAGCAAGCGATGGAGCCTGTCACCCTTCATCTTCAGGGGACGAGTTACTATTCCCATTTCTTCCTGGTCCCAAAGAAGATGGGAGATCTCAGACCGATTTTTAGATCTCAGTTCCCTGAATCTTTATGTAGAGTACAAAACGTTCAGGATGCTCTCTCTGCAGAGCCTTCTGCCCTCCTACGGCGGGTCAATGGCTTTGTGCCCTGGATATGCAGGATGCCTATCTGCACATTCCCCTTCGCCCCTCCCATCGCAAATACCTTCGTTTTGCGTTTCAGGGGGACCTCTACCAATTCAGGGCGCTCCCCTTTGGTCTATCCTCGGCCCCCCGAATATTGACCAAATGCTTGACAGTGGTGGCGGCCCACCTACGTACCATGGGAGTACAGGTGTTCCCTTACCTGGACGACTGGCTCCTGGCGGCCTTGTCCAGGGAGGAACTCGTGAGTTTCCTCTCCCTCACCCAGCAGGTCTTTGCTTGCCTGGGTGTTACCATCAACCATTCCAAGTCTCATCTGGACCCTTCCTAGAGGCTACAGTTCATCGGGACGATCCTTGATACGACCACAAGCAAGGCCTTCCTGCCTCCAGACAGGGCGGCCTCTCTTCAGGCCCAGATTTGTCTGTTATCCGACTGCAGGAAGGTCTCGGCGAGGTCAGTCCTTCGCCTTATCGGGCTCATGGCGGCTGCTATACCGATGGTCCCCCGGGCTCGACTCCACATGAGAATCTTTCAGTGGACTCTTCACTCTCAGTGGGACCAACTAGTGGACAACCTAGATCAATCAGTTCTGATCTTTTCGCCTATGATGTGAGACTTGCAGTGGTGGATGGTTCAAAAGAACCTGTTTCGGGGGGGTCCCTTTCTTTCATCCTCCCCCCTCCCAGACTAACCACAGATTCCTCAGGCGGAGGTTGGGGAACCAATCTAGGCCCTCATCAGACCCAGGGCTCCTGGTCCAGGCTAGAACAAGCTCTCCACATCAGTTTGCTTGAGCTTCGGGCAGTGTAGTACGCTCTCCAAGCCCTTCATCCAGTCATCCTTCCCAGCCACCTAGCCGTCCAGACAGACAGTATGTGCGTAGTGTGGTACATCAACAAGCAGGGAGGAACTCGGTCCTACCCTCTGTGCAGGGAGGCAATGAGGGTTTGGGATTGGGCAACATATCATGACCTTCACCTCACGGCGATCCACGTTCTAGGAATTGACAACACCCTGGCGGACAAGCTAAGCCGCTCTTCTGCTCTGGCTAACGAGTGGAAACTGGACCAAGGGGTACTAGACGATATCTTTCAACTTTGGGGAATTCCGCAGGTCGACCTGTTCGCTCCACCCCCAAAACGCAAAACTTCCCACCTTTTGCTCGCTCGTTCCAGAGCGAGGTGCTTTCTGGAACGACGCTTTGTCTCTAGACTGGAAGGACAGATTCGTCTATGCTTTTCCCCCAGTTCCTCTGATCCCACGAGTCTTGCAGAAACTAGCCTCAGAAGGAGCGAGAATGATTCTGATCGCTCCTTTCTGGCCCAGGCAAATCTGGTTCTCTCTTCTGCAACAGTATTCAGAGGATCCTCCTCTTCCTCTGTCTCGAGGTTTGTTGACTCAGGATCAGGGGACCCTGGTTCATCCAGGACTCAAATCCCTTCAACTGCATGCATGGCTCCTGTAGACGTAGCCGAATCTCGTTTTGATGTGTCTCCAAAAGTGGCGGAGATTTTAGTGGAGGCCAGAAAACCCTCCACCAGGTCCACCTATGCCATGAAGTGGAAGAGATTCACTATTTGGGCCGCCTCCAAGAACGTGGAGCCTTTCTCCTGTTCAGCGGGGCTTCTGCTGGAGTATTCACGTCATCTGTTCGACCTGGGTCTCAGCCATTCCTCTTTGAAGGTTCACATGGTGGCTATCTCAGCCTATCATGTTCCCTTCACAGACAAAGCTTTCGCTCAACTGGAGGTCTCTTAAGACCTTTCTCAGAGGGGTCCTCCATCTGAGGCCCCCCATCCGTACTCCTGCCGCCCCTTGGGACTTGAATTTTGTTCTCGAGAAACTTACACTTCCTCCCTTCGAACCTACAGCCTCTGCAGATTTGAAGTTTCTTTCGTGGAAGACACTCTTCTTGGTGGCCATTACTTCAGCTCGAAGAATCTCAGAGCTCCAGGCCCTGATGCGTAAAATCCCCTACCTGATTTTTCACAAGGATCGAGTCGCTCTTCGCTCGAATCCTAAGTTTCTACCTAAGGTAGTAGCAGAGTCTACCTTAAATCAGTCCATAGAGTTACCTGCCTTTTTTACACAGTACTCTGACCAAGGGGAATATTTACTCCATACTATGGATGTTCATCGGATTCTGAGCTACTACACCAATAGGGCGAAGTATCTCAGAAAGACTGATCAGTTGTTCATCTCCTTTGCTTCCAAAAGGGAAGGCAATGCTGTTTCTAAGCAATGCCTATCCAAATGGTTGGCTCATTGCATCACTTTATGACAAGTACCACAAGACCCTGCCGGGTCAAGTAAGAGGCCACTCCACAAGAGGAGTAGCCGCTTCTGCAGCTTGTTTCAAGAATGTGTCTGCGGCAGACACATGTGCTGCCGCCACCTGGACTTTCATCCATACCTTTACGAAACACTACAGTTTGGACATTGCCTCTCGCCGTAGCGCAGGCTTCGGGCTAGCTGTTTTGCAAGGCCTCCTGTCTTGAGGCTTGCACGGCTAGAGTTTTTTCTTGGAGTAGTTTCCTCCACCCGGTGCTTTTTCTTTATTCCAGACTGCTTGGGATTCAGTCCTATATGTAATTACCTACTGCAAGAGCCCTCTCGAAGTAAGGTAGTACAGATACTAAGAACTTACCGTAACAGTAGATCTTCGAGAGAGGCTCTTGCAGTAGGTAATACCTTTCCACCCTCCATCCCCCTAGGCTTTTTCAGCTCCTTTTCCCTTGAGGAAATATCTGCTTCTCTCTCATCCAGCCTCTTTCGGCCCATGGCGAAAGGAACTGGAAGGGGCGTCCGGGACGCCTCTATAGCAACGTCTCCTGATGCTGGTCACCTGACTTGGGGGCGGTCACTCGCCAGGGACTGCTACCTAGAAATTTTTCCGTGGGGGCCTGCCGACGGGTAATTACCTACTGCAAG